>OZ035877.1:18651777-20044277 GCA_964034865.1 Eristalis intricaria
ACACGCTACTACATAAGCGCAAAAATCTCGAAAACGATGCCTCCGACTCAGGACCGTTCTTCTAGGCATCGATATCGGAGCCAATGACGAATATTTTCATGCCAGGTTTTTGCTGCTAGCCCCAATACCAGCCCCACAGGAGCCCAATAGGCGGAGTAGGAGGCGGTTTATGAGGCGGCTTAGGAGAAGCATAGTCGCTAACACACGCTACTACATAAGTGCAAAAATCTCGAAAACGATGCCTCCGACTCAGGACCGTTCTTCTAGGCATCGATAGCGGAGCCAATGACGAATATTTTCATGCCAGGTTTTTGCTGCTAGCTCCAATATTAGCCTCACAGGAGCCCAATAGGCGGAGTAGGAGGCGGCTTAGGAGAAGCATAATCGCTAACACACGCTACTACATAAGCGCAAAAATCTCGAAAACGATGCCTCCGACTCAGGACCGTTCTTCTAGGCATCGATAGCGGAGCCAATGACGAATATTTTCATGCCAGGTTTTTGCTGCTAGCTCCAATATTAGCCCCACAGGAGCCCAATAGGCGGAGTAGGAGGCGGCTTAGGAGAAGCATAATCGCTAACACACGCTACTACATAAGCGCGAAAATCTCGAAAACGATGCCTCCGCCTCAGGACCGTTCTTCTAGGCATCGATAGCGGAGCCAATGACGAATATTTTCATGCCAGGTTTTTGCTGCTAGCTCCAATATTAGCCCCACAGGAGCCCAATAGGCGGAGTAGGAGGCGGCTTAGGAGAAGCATAATCGCTAACACACGCTACTACATAAGCGCAAAAATCTCGAAAACGATGCCTCCGACTCAGGACCGTTCTTCTAGGCATCGATAGCGGAGCCAATGACGAATATTTTCATGCCAGGTTTTTGCTGCTAGCTCCAATATTAGCCCACAGGAGCCCAATAGGCGGAGTAGGAGGCGGCTTAGGAGAAGCATAATCGCTAACACACGCTACTACATAAGCGCAAAAATCTCGAAAACGATGCCTCCGACTCAGGACCGTTCTTCTAGGCATCGATAGCGGAGCCAATGACGAATATTTTAATGCCAGGTTTTTGCTGCTAGCTCCAATACCAGCCCCACAGGAGCCCCATAGGCGGAGTAGGAGGCGGCTTAGGAGAAGCATAATCGCTAACACACGCTACTACATAAGCGCAAAAATCTCGAAAACGATGCCTCCGACTCAGGACCGTTCTTCTAGGCATCGATATCGGAGCCAATGACGAATATTTTCATGCCAGGTTTTTGCTGCTAGCCCCAATACCAGCCCCACAGGAGCCCAATAGGCGGAGTAGGAGGCGGTTTATGAGGCGGCTTAGGAGAAGCATAGTCGCTAACACACGCTACTACATAAGTGCAAAAATCTCGAAAACGATGCCTCCGACTCAGGACCGTTCTTCTAGGCATCGATAGCGGAGCCAATGACGAATATTTTCATGCCAGGTTTTTGCTGCTAGCTCCAATATTAGCCCCACAGGAGCCCAATAGGCGGAGTAGGAGGCGGCTTAGGAGAAGCATAATCGCTAACACACGCTACTACATAAGCGCAAAAATCTCGAAAACGATGCCTCCGACTCAGGACCGTTCTTCTAGGCATCGATAGCGGAGCCAATGACGAATATTTTCATGCCAGGTTTTTGCTGCTAGCTCCAATATTAGCCCCACAGGAGCCCAATAGGCGGAGTAGGAGGCGGCTTAGGAGAAGCATAATCGCTAACACACGCTACTACATAAGCGCGAAAATCTCGAAAACGATGCCTCCGACTCAGGACCGTTCTTCTAGGCATCGATATCGGAGCCAATGACGAATATTTTCATGCCAGGTCTTTGCTGCTAGCCCCAATACCAGCCCCACAGGAGCCCAATAGGCGGAGTAGGAGGCGGTTTATGAGGCGGCTTAGGAGAAGCATAGTCGCTAACACACGCTACTACATAAGTGCAAAAATCTCGAAAACGATGCCTCCGACTCAGGACCGTTCTTCTAGGCATCGATAGCGGAGCCAATGACGAATATTTTCATGCCAGGTTTTTGCTGCTAGCTCCAATATTAGCCCCACAGGAGCCCAATAGGCGGAGTAGGAGGCGGCTTAGGAGAAGCATAATCGCTAACACACGCTACTACATAAGCGCAAAAATCTCGAAAACGATGCCTCCGACTCAGGACCGTTCTTCTAGGCATCGATAGCGTAGCCAATGACGAATATTTTCATGCCAGGTTTTTGCTGCTAGCTCCAATATTAGCCCCACAGGAGCCCAATAGGCGGAGTAGGAGGCGGCTTAGGAGAAGCATAATCGCTAACACACGCTACTACATAAGCGCGAAAATCTCGAAAACGATGCCTCCGCCTCAGGACCGTTCTTCTAGGCATCGATAGCGGAGCCAATGACGAATATTTTCATGCCAGGTTTTTGCTGCTAGCTCCAATATTAGCCCCACAGGAGCCCAATAGGCGGAGTAGGAGGCGGCTTAGGAGAAGCATAATCGCTAACACACGCTACTACATAAGCGCAAAATCTCGAAAACGATGCCTCCGACTCAGGACCGTTCTTCTAGGCATCGATAGCGGAGCCAATGACGAATATTTTCATGCCAGGTTTTTGCTGCTAGCTCCAATATTAGCCCACAGGAGCCCAATAGGCGGAGTAGGAGGCGGCTAAGGAGAAGCATAATCGCTAACACACGCTACTACATAAGCGCAAAAATCTCGAAAACGATGCCTCCGACTCAGGACCGTTCTTCTAGGCATCGATAACGGAGCCAATGACGAATATTTTCATGCCAGGTTTTTGCTGCTAGCCCCAATACCAGCCCCACAGGAGCCCAATAGGCGGAGTAGGAGGCGGTTTATGAGGCGGCTTAGGAGAAGCATAATCGCTAACACACGGTACTACATAAGCGCAAAAATCTCGAAAACGATGCCTCCGACTCAGGACCTTTCTTCTAGGCATCGATACCGGAGCCAATGACGAATATTTTCATGCCAGGTTTTTGCTGCTAGCTCCAATATTAGCCCCACAGGAGCCCAATAGGCGGAGTAGGAGGCGGCTTAGGAGAAGCATAATCGCTAACACACGCTACTACATAAGCGCAAAAATCTCGAAAACGATGCCTCCGACTCAGGACCGTTCTTCTAGGCATCGATAGCGGAGCCAATGACGAATATTTTCATGCCAGGTTTTTGCTGCTAGCTCCAATACCAGCCCCACAGGAGCCCCATAGGCGGAGTAGGAGGCGGCTTAGGAGAAGCATAATCGCTAACACACGCTACTACATAAGCGCAAAAATCTCGAAAACGATGCCTCCGACTCAGGACCGTTCTTCTAGGCATCGATAGCGGAGCCAATGACGAATATTTTCATGCCAGGTTTTTGCTGCTAGCTCCAATATTAGCCCCACAGGAGCCCAATAGGCGGAGTAGGAGGCGGCTTAGGAGAAGCATAATCGCTAACACACGCTACTACATAAGCGCAAAAATCTCGAAAACGATGCCTCCGACTCAGGACCGTTCTTCTAGGCATCGATAGCGGAGCCAATGACGAATATTTTCATGCCAGGTTTTTGCTGCTAGCTCCAATATTAGCCCACAGGAGCCCAATAGGCGGAGTAGGAGGCGGCTTAGGAGAAGCATAATCGCTAACACACGCTACTACATAAGCGCAAAAATCTCGAAAACGATGCCTCCGACTCAGGACCGTTCTTCTAGGCATCGATAGCGGAGCCAATGACGAATATTTTCATGCCAGGTTTTTGCTGCTAGCTCCAATACCAGCCCTACAGGAGCCCAATAGGCGGAGTAGGAGGCGGTTTATGAGGCGGCTTAAGAGAAGCATAATCTCTAACACACGCTACTACATAAGCGCAAAAATCTCGAAAACGATGCCTCCGACTCAGAACCGTTTTTCTAGGCATCGATAGCGGAGCCAATGACGAATATTTTCATGCCAGGTTTTTGCTGCTAGCTCCAATATTAGCCCCACAGGAGCCCAATAGGCGGAGTAGGAGGCGGCTTAGGAGAAGCATAATCGCTAACACACGCTACTACATAAGCGCGAAAATCTCGAAAACGATGCCTCCGACTCAGGACCGTTCTTCTAGGCATCGATAGCCGAGCCAATGACGAATATTTGCATGCCAGGTTTTTGCTGCTAGCTCCAATATTAGCCCCACAGGAGCCCAATAGGCGGAGTAGGAGGCGGCTTAGGAGAAGCATAATCGCTAACACACGCTACTACATAAGTGCAAAAATCTCGAAAACGATGCCTCCGACTCAGGACCGTTCTTCTAAGCATCGATAGCGGAGCCAATGACGAATATTTTCATGCCAGGTTTTTGCTGCTAGCTCCAATATTAGCCCCACAGGAGCCCAATAGGCGGAGTAGGAGGCGGCTTAGGAGAAGCATAATCGCTAACACACGCTACTACATAAGTGCAAAAATCTCGAAAACGATGCCTCCGACTCAGGGCCGTTCTTCTAGGCATCGATAGCGGAGCCAATGACGAATATTTTCATGCCAGGTTTTTGCTGCTAGCTCCAATATTAGCCCCACAGGAGCCCAATAGGCGGAGTAGGAGGCGGCTTAGGAGAAGCATAATCGCTAACACACGCTACTACATAAGTGCAAAAATCTCGAAAACGAAGCCTCCGACTCAGGACCGTTCTTCTAGGCATCGATAGCGGAGCCAATGACGAATATTTTCATGCCAGGTTTTTGCTGCTAGCTCCAATATTAGCCCCACAGGAGCCCAATAGGCGGAGTAGGAGGCGGCTTAGGAGAAGCATAATCGCTAACACACGCTACTACATAAGTGCAAAAATCTCGAAAACGAAGCCTCCGACTCAGGACCGTTCTTCTAGGCATCGATAGCGGAGCCAATGACGAATATTTTCATGCCAGGTTTTTGCTGCTAGCTCCAATATTAGCCCCACAGGAGCCCAATAGGCGGAGTAGGAGGCGGCTTAGGAGAAGCATAATCGCTAACACACGCTACTACATAAGTGCAAAAATCTCGAAAACGATGCCTCCGACTCAGGACCGTTCTTCTAGGCATCGATAGCGGAGCCAATGACAAATATTTTCATGCCAGGTTTTTGCTGCTAGCTCCAATATTAGCCCCACAGGAGCCCAATAGGCGGAGTAGGAGGCGGCTTAGGAGAAGCATAATCGCTAACACACGCTACTACATAAGTGCAAAAATCTCGAAAACGATGCCTCCGACTCAGGACCGTTCTTCTAGGCATCGATAGCGGAGCCAATGACGTATATTTTCATGCCAGGTTTTTGCTGCTAGCTCCAATACCAGCCCCACAGGAGCCCAATAGGCGGAGTAGGAGGCGGTTTATGAGGCGGCTTAGGAGAAGCATAATCGCTAACACACGCTACTACATAAGCGCAAAAATCTCGAAAACGATGCCTCCGACCAGGACCGTTCTTCTAGGCATCGATAGCGGAGCCAATGACAAATATTTTCATGCCAGGTTTTTGCTGCTAGCTCCAATATTAGCCCCACAGGAGCCCAATAGGCGGAGTAGGAGGCGGCTTAGGAGAAGCATAATCGCTAACACACGCTACTACATAAGCGCAAAAATCTCGAAAACGATGCCTCCGACTCAGGACCGTTCTTCTAGGCATCGATAGCGGAGCCAATGACGTATATTTTCATGCCAGATTTTTGCTGCTAGCTCCAATACCAGCCCCACAGGAGCCCAATAGGCGGAGTAGGAGGCGGTTTATGAGGCGGCTTAGGAGAAGCATAATCGCTAACACACGCTACTACATAAGCGCAAAAATCTCGAAAACGATGCCTCCGACTCAGGACCGTTCTTCTAGGCATCGATAGCGGAGCCAATGACAAATATTTTCATGCCAGGTTTTTGCTGCTAGCTCCAATATTAGCCCCACAGGAGCCCAATAGGCGGAGTAGGAGGCGGCTTAGGAGAAGCATAATCGCTAACACACGCTACTACATAAGCGCAAAAATCTCGAAAACGATGCCTCCGACTCAGGACCGTTCTTCTAGGCATCGATAGCGGAGCCCAATGACGAATATTTTCATGCCAGGGTTTTGCTGCTAGCTCCAATATTAGCCCCACAGGGGCCAATAGGCGGAGTAGGAGGCGGCTTAGGAGAAGCATAATCGCTAACACACGCTACTACATAAGCGCAAAAATCTCGAAAACGATGCCTCCGACTCAGGACCGTTCTTCTAGGCATCGATAGCGGAGCCAATGTCGAATATTTTCATGCCAGGTTTTTGCTGCTAGCCCCAATACCAGCCCCACAGGAGCCCAATAGGCGGAGTAGGAGGCGGTTTATGAGGCGGCTTAGGAGAAGCATAATCGCTAACACACGGTACTACATAAGCGCAAAAATCTCGAAAACGATGCCTCCGACTCAGGACCGTTCTTCTAGGCATCGATAGCGGAGCCAATGACGAATATTTTCATGCCAGGTTTTTGCTGCTAGCTCCAATATTAGCCCCACAGGAGCCCAATAGGCGGAGTAGGAGGCGGCTTAGGAGAAGCATAATCGCTAACACACGCTACTACATAAGCGCAAAAATCTCGAAAACGATGCCTCCGACTCAGGACCGTTCTTCTAGGCATCGATAGCGGAGCCAATGACGAATATTTTCATGCCAGGTTTTTGCTGCTAGCTCCAATATTAGCCCCACAGGAGCCCCATAGGCGGAGTAGGAGGCGGCTTAGGAGAAGCATAATCGCTAACACACGCTACTACATAAGCGCAAAAATCTCGAAAACGATGCCTCCGACTCAGGACCGTTCTTCTAGGCATCGATATCGGAGCCAATGACGAATATTTTCATGCCAGGTTTTTGCTGCTAGCCCCAATACCAGCCCCACAGGAGCCCAATAGGCGGAGTAGGAGGCGGCTTATGAGGCGGCTTAGGAGAAGCCTAATCGCTAACACACGCTACTACATAAGTGCAAAAATCTCGAAAACGATGCCTCCGACTCAGGACCGTTCTTCTAGGCATCGATAGCGGAGCCAATGACGAATATTTTCATGCCAGGTTTTTGCTGCTAGCTCCAATATTAGCCCCACAGGAGCCCAATAGGCGGAGTAGGAGGCGGCTTAGGAGAAGCATAATCGCTAACACACGCTACTACATAAGCGCAAAAATCTCGAAAACGATGCCTCCGACTCAGGACCGTTCTTCTAGGCATCGATAGCGGAGCCAATGACGAATATTTTCATGCCAGGTTTTTGCTGCTAGCTCCAATATTAGCCCCACAGGAGCCCAATAGGCGGAGTAGGAGGCGGCTTAGGAGAAGCATAATCGCTAACACACGCTACTACATAAGCGCAAAAATCTCGAAAACGATGCCTCCGACTCAGGACCGTTCTTCTAGGCATCGATAGCGGAGCCCAATGACGAATATTTTCATGCCAGGGTTTTGCTGCTAGCTCCAATATTAGCCCCACAGGGGCCAATAGGCGGAGTAGGAGGCGGCTTAGGAGAAGCATAATCGCTAACACACGCTACTACATAAGCGCAAAAATCTCGAAAACGATGCCTCCGACTCAGGACCGTTCTTCTAGGCATCGATAGCGGAGCCAATGACAAATATTTTCATGCCAGGTTTTTGCTGCTAGCTCCAATATTAGCCCCACAGGAGCCCAATAGGCGGAGTAGGAGGCGGCTTAGGAGAAGCATAATCGCTAACACACGCTACTACATAAGCGCAAAAATCTCGAAAACGATGCCTCCGACTCAGGACCGTTCTTCTAGGCATCGATAGCGGAGCCCAATGACGAATATTTTCATGCCAGGGTTTTGCTGCTAGCTCCAATATTAGCCCCACAGGGGCCAATAGGCGGAGTAGGAGGCGGCTTAGGAGAAGCATAATCGCTAACACACGCTACTACATAAGCGCAAAAATCTCGAAAACGATGCCTCCGACTCAGGACCGTTCTTCTAGGCATCGATAGCGGAGCCAATGACGAATATTTTCATGCCAGGTTTTTGCTGCTAGCTCCAATACCAGCCCCACAGGAGCCCAATAGGCGGAGTAGGAGGCGGTTTATGAGGCGGCTTAGGAGAAGCATAATCGCTAACACACGCTACTACATAAGCGCAAAAATCTCGAAAACGATGCGTCCGACTCAGGACCGTTCTTCTAGGCATCGATAGCGGAGCCAATGACGAATATTTTCATGCCAGGTTTTTGCTGCTAGCTCCAATATTAGCCCCACAGGAGCCCAATAGGCGGAGTAGGAGGCGGCTTAGGAGAAGCATAATCGCTAACACACGCTACTACATAAGCGCGAAAATCTCGAAAACGATGCCTCCGACTCAGGACCGTTCTTCTAGGCATCGATAGCCGAGCCAATGAAGAATATTTGCATGCCAGGTTTTTGCTGCTAGCTCCAATATTAGCCCCACAGGAGCCCAATAGGCGGAGTAGGAGGCGGCTTAGGAGAAGCATAATCGCTAACACACGGTACTACATAAGCGCAAAAATCTCGAAAACGATGCCTCCGACTCAGGACCGTTCTTCTAGGCATCGATAGCGGAGCCAATGACGAATATTTTCATGCCAGGTTTTTGCTGCTAGCTCCAATATTAGCCCCACAGGAGCCCAATAGGCGGAGTAGGAGGCGGCTTAGGAGAAGCATAATCGCTAACACACGCTACTACATAAGCGCAAAAATCTCGAAAACGATGCCTCCGACTCAGGACCGTTCTTCTAGGCATCGATAGCGGAGCCAATGACGAATATTTTCATGCCAGGTTTTTGCTGCTAGCCCCAATACCAGCCCCACAGGAGCCCAATAGGCGGAGTAGGAGGCGGTTTATGAGGCGGCTTAGGAGAAGCCTAATCGCTAACACACGCTACTACATAAGTGCAAAAATCTCGAAAACGATGCCTCCGACTCAGGACCGTTCTTCTAGGCATCGATAGCGGAGCCAATGATGAATATTTTCATGCCAGGTTTTTGCTGCTAGCTCCAATATTAGCCCCACAGGAGCCCAATAGGCGGAGTAGGAGGCGGCTTAGGAGAAGCATAATCGCTAACACACGCTACTACATAAGCGCAAAAATTTTGAAAACGATGCCTCCGACTCAGGACCGTTCTTCTAGGCATCGATAGCGGAGCCAATGACGAATATTTTCATGCCAGGTTTTTGCTGCTAGCTCCAATATTAGCCCCACAGGAGCCCAATAGGCGGAGTAGGAGGCGGCTTAGGAGAAGCATAATCGCTAACACACGCTACTACATAAGCGCAAAAATCTCGAAAACGATGCCTCCGACTCAGGACCGTTCTTCTAGGCATCGATAGCGGAGCCAATGACGAATATTTTCATGCCAGGTTTTTGCTGCTAGCTCCAATATTAGCCCACAGGAGCCCAATAGGCGGAGTAGGAGGCGGCTTAGGAGAAGCATAATCGCTAACACACGCTACTACATAAGCGCAAAAATCTCGAAAACGATGCCTCCGACTCAGGACCGTTCTTCTAGGCATCGATAGCGGAGCCAATGACGAATATTTTCATGCCAGGTTTTTGCTGCTAGCTCCAATATTAGCCCCACAGGAGCCCAATAGGCGGAGTAGGAGGCGGCTTAGGAGAAGCATAATCGCTAACACACGCTACTACATAAGTGCAAAAATCTCGAAAACGATGCCTCCGACTCAGGACCGTTCTTCTAGGCATCGATAGCGGAGCCAATGACGAATATTTTCATGCCAGGTTTTTGCTGCTAGCTCCAATATTAGCCCCACAGGAGCCCAATAGGCGGAGTAGGAGGCGGCTTAGGAGAAGCATAATCGCTAACACACGCTACTACATAAGTGCAAAAATCTCGAAAACGATGCCTCCGACTCAGGACCGTTCTTCTAGGCATCGCTAGCGGAGCCAATGACGAATATTTTCATGCCAGGTTTTTGCTGCTAGCTCCAATATTAGCCCCACAGGAGCCCAATAGGCGGAGTAGGAGGCGGCTTAGGAGAAGTATAATCGTTAACACACGCTACTACATAAGTGCAAAAATCTCGAAAACGATGCCTCCGACTCAGGACCGTTCTTCTAGGCATCGATAGCGGAGCCAATGACGAATATTTTCATGCCAGGTTTTTGCTGCTAGCTCCAATATTAGCCCCACAGGAGCCCAATAGGCGGAGTAGGAGGCGGCTTAGGAGAAGCATAATCGCTAACACACGCTACTACATAAGTGCAAAAATCTCGAAAACGATGCCTCCGACTCAGGACCGTTCTTCTAGGCATCGATAGCGGAGCCAATGACGAATATTTTCATGCCAGGTTTTTGCTGCTAGCTCCAATATTAGCCCCACAGGAGCCCAATAGGCGGAGTAGGAGGCGGCTTAGGAGAAGCATACTCGCTAACACACGCTACTACATAAGTGCAAAAATCTCGAAAACGATGCCTCCGACTCAGGACCGTTCTTCTAGGCATCGATAGCGGAGCCAATGACGAATATTTTCATGCCAGGTTTTTGCTGCTAGCTCCAATATTAGCCCCACAGGAGCCCAATAGGCGGAGTAGGAGGCGGCTTAGGAGAAGCATAATCGCTAACACACGCTACTACATAAGTGCAAAAATCTCGAAAACGATGCCTCCGATTCAGGACCGTTCTACTAGGCATCGATAGCGGAGCCAATGACGAATATTTTTATGCCAGGTTTTTGCTGCTAGCTCCAATATTAGCCCCACAGGAGCCCAATAGGCGGAGTAGGAGGCGGTTAATGAGGCGGCTTAGGAGAAGCATAATCGCTAACACACGCTACTACATAAGTGCAAAAATCTCGAAAACGATGCCTCCGACTCAGGACCGTTCTTCTAGGCATCGATAGCGGAGCCAATGACGAATATTTTCATGCCAGGTTTTGGTGCTAGCTCCAATACCAGCCCCACAGGAGCCCAATAGGCGGAGTAGGAGGCGGCTTAGGAGAAGCATAATCGCTAACACACGCTACTACATAAGCGCAAAAATCTCGAAAACGATGCCTTCGACTCAGGACCGTTCTTCTAGGCATCGATAGCGGAGCCAATGACAAATATTTTCATGCCAGGTTTTTGCTGCTAGCTCCAATATTAGCCCCACAGGAGCCCAATAGGCGGAGTAGGAGGCGGCTTAGGAGAAGCATAATCGCTAACACACGCTACTACATAAGCGCAAAAATCTCGAAAACGATGCCTCCGACTCAGGACCGTTCTTCTAGGCATCGATAGCGGAGCCCAATGACGAATATTTTCATGCCAGGGTTTTGCTGCTAGCTCCAATATTAGCCCCACAGGGCCCAATAGGCGGAGTAGGATGCCTCCGACTCAGGACCGTTCTTCTAGGCATCGATAGCGGAGCCAATGACGAATATTTTCATGCCAGGTTTTTGCTGCTAGCTCCAATATTAGCCCCACAGGAGCCCAATAGGCGGAGTAGGAGGCGGCTTAGGAGAAGCATAATCGCTAACACACGCTACTACATAAGTGCAAAAATCTCGAAAACGATGCCTCCGACTCAGGACCGTTCTTCTAGGCATCGATAGCGGAGAGAATGACGAATATTTCCATGCCAGGTTTTTGCTGCTAGCTCCAATATTAGCCCCACAGGAGCCCAATAGGCGGAGTAGGAGGCGGCTTAGGAGAAGCATAATCGCTAACACACGCTACTACATAAGCGCAAAAATCTCGAAAACGATGCCTCCGACTCAGGACCGTTCTTCTAGGCATCGATAGCGGAGCCAATGACGAATATTTTCATGCCAGGTTTTTGCTGCTAGCTCCAATACCAGGCCCACAGGAGCCCAATAGGCGGAGTAGGAGGCGGCTTAGGAAAAGCATAATCGCTAACACACGCTACTACATAAGCGCAAAAATCTCGAAAACGATGCCTCCGACTCAGGACCGTTCTTCTAGGCATCGATAGCGGAGCCAATGACGAATATTTTCATCCCAGGTTTTTGCTGCTAGCTCCAATATTAGCCCTACAGGAGCCCAATAGGTGGAGTAGGAGGCGGCTTAGGAGAAGCATAATCGCTAACACACGCTACTACATAAGCGCAAAAATCTCGAAAACGATGCCTCCGACTCAGGACCGTTCTTCTAGGCATCGATAGCGGAGCCAATGACGAATATTTTCATGCCAGGTTTTTGCTGCTAGCTCCAATACCAGCCCCACAGGAGCCCAATAGGCGGAGTAGGAGGCGGCTTAGGAGAAGCATAATCCCTAACACACGCTACTACATAAGTGCAAAAATCTCGAAAACGATGCCTCCGACTCAAGACCGTTCTTCTAGGCATCGATAGCGGAGCCAATGACGAATATTTTCATGCCAGGTTTTTGCTGCTAGCTCCAATATTAGCCCCACAGGAGCCCAATAGGCGGAGTAGGAGGCGGCTTAGGAGAAGCATAATCGCTAACACACGCTACTACATAAGTGCAAAAATCTCGAAAACGATGCCTCCGACTCAGGACCGTTCTTCTAGGCATCGATAGCGGAGCCAATGACGAATATTTTCATGCCAGGTTTTTGCTCCTAGCTCCAATACCAGCCCCACAGGAGCCCAATAGGCGGAGTAGGAGGCGGCTTAGGAGAAGCATAATCGCTAACACACGCTACTACATAAGTGCAAAAATCTCGAAAACGATGCCTCCGACTCAGGACCGTTCTTCTAGGCATCGATAGCGGAGCCAATGACGAATATTTTCATGCCAGGTTTTTGCTGCTAGCTCCAATATTAGCCCCACAGGAGCCCAATAGGCGGAGTAGGAGGCTGCTTAGGAGAAGCATAATCGCTAACACACGCTACTACATAAGTGCAAAAATCTCGAAAACGATGCCTCCGACTCAGGACCGTTCTTCTAGGCATCGATAGCGGAGCCAATGACGAATATTTTCATGCCAGGTTTTTGCTGCCAGCTCCAATATTAGCCCCACAGGAGCCCAATAGGCGGAGTAGGAGGCGGCTTAGGAGAAGCATAATCGCTAACACACGCTACTACATAAGTGCAAAAATCTCGAAAACGATGCCTCCGACTCAGGACCGTTCTTCTAGGCATCGATAGCGGAGCCAATGACGAATATTTTCATGCCAGGTTTTTGCTGCTAGCTCCAATATTAGCCCCACAGGAGCCCAATAGGCGGAGTAGGAGGCGGCTTAGGAGAAGCATAATCGCTAACACACGCTACTACATAAGCGCAAAAATCTCGAAAACGATGCCTCCGACTCAGGACCTTTCTTCTAGGCATCGATAGCGGAGCCAATGACGAATATTTCATGCCAGGTTTTTGCTGCTAGCTCCAATACCAGCCCCACAGGAGCCCAATAGGCGGAGTAGGAGGCGGCTTAGGAGAAGCATAATCGCTAACACACGCTACTACATAAGCGCAAAAATCTCGAAAACGATGCCTCCGACTCAGGACCGTTCTTCTAGGCATCGATAGCGGAGCCAATGACGAATATTTTCATGCCAGGTTTTTGCTGCTAGCTCCAATACCAGCCCCACAGGAGCCCAATAGGCGGAGTAGGAGGCGGCTTAGGAGGCGGCTTAGGAGAAGCATAATCGCTAACACACGCTACTACATAAGCGCAAAAATCTCGAAAACGATGCCTCCGACTCAGGACCGTTCTTCTAGGCATCGATAGCGGAGCCAATGACAAATATTTTCATGCCAGGTTTTTGCTGCTAGCTCCAATATTAGCCCCACAGGAGCCCAATAGGCGGAGTAGGAGGCGGCTTAGGAGAAGCATAATCGCTAACACACGCTACTACATAAGCGCAAAAATCTCGAAAACGATGCCTCCGACTCAGGACCGTTCTTCTAGGCATCGATAGCGGAGCCAATGACGAATATTTTCATGCCAGGTTTTTGCTGCTAGCTCCAATACCAGCCCCACAGGAGCCCAATAGGCGGAGTAGGAGGCGGCTTAGGAGGCGGCTTAGGAGAAGCATAATCGCTAACACACGCTACTACATAAGCGCAAAAATCTCGAAAACGATGCCTCCGACTCAGGACCGTTCTTCTAGGCATCGAAAGCGGAGCCAATGACGAATATTTTCATGCCAGGTTTTTGCTGCTAGCTCCAATATTAGCCCCACAGGAGCCCAATAGGCGGAGTAGGAGGCTGCTTAGGAGAAGCATAATCGCTAACACACGCTACTACATAAGTGCAAAAATCTCGAAAACGATGCCTCCGACTCAGGACCGTTCTTCTAGGCATCGATAGCGGAGCCAATGACGAATATTTTCATGCCAGGTTTTTGCTGCTAGCTCCAATATTAGCCCCACAGGAGCCCAATAGGCGGAGTAGGAGGCGGCTTAGGAGAAGCATAATCGCTAACACACGCTACTACATAAGTGCAAAAATCTCGAAAACGATGCCTCCGACTCAGGACCGTTCTTCTAGGCATCGATAGCGGAGCCAATGACGAATATTTTCATGCCAGGTTTTTGCTGCTAGCCCCAATACCAGCCCCACAGGAGCCCAATAGGCGGAGTAGGAGGCGGTTTATGAGGCGGCTTAGGAGAAGCATAATCGCTAACACACGCTACTACATAAGTGCAAAAATCTCGAAAACGATGCCTCCGACTCAGGACCGTTCTTCTAGGCATCGATAGCGGAGCCAATGACGAATATTTTCATGCCAGGTTTTTGCTGCTAGCTCCAATATTAGCCCCACAGGAGCCCAATAGGCGGAGTAGGAGGCGGCTTAGGAGAAGCATAATCGCTAACACACGCTACTACATAAGCGCAAAAATCTCGAAAACGATGCCTCCGACTCAGGACCGTTCTTCTAGGCATCGATAGCGGAGCCAATGACGAATATTTTCATGCCAGGTTTTTGCTGCTAGCTCCAATACCAGCCCCACAGGAGCCCAATAGGCGGAGTAGGAGGCGGTTTATGAGGCGGCTTAGGAGAAGCATAATCGCTAACACACGCTACTACATAAGCGCAAAAATCTCGAAAACGATGCCTCCGACTCAGGACCGTTCTTCTAGGCATCGATAGCGGAGCCAATGACAAATATTTTCATGCCAGGTTTTTGCTGCTAGCTCCAATATTAGCCCCACAGGAGCCCAATAGGCGGAGTAGGAGGCGGCTTAGGAGAAGCATAATCGCTAACACACGCTACTACATAAGTGCAAAAATCTCGAAAACGATGCCTCCGACTCAGGACCGTTCTTCTAGGCATCGATAGCGGAGCCAATGACGAATATTTTCATGCCAGGTTTTTGCTGCTAGCCCCAATACCAGCCCCACAGGAGCCCAATAGGCGGAGTAGGAGGCGGTTTATGAGGCGGCTTAGGAGAAGCATAATCGCTAACACACGCTACTACATAAGCACAAAAATCTCGAAAACGATGCCTCCGACTCAGGACCGTTCTTCTAGGCATCGATAGCGGAGCCAATGACGAATATTTTCATGCCAGGTTTTTGCTGCTAGCTCCAATATTAGCCCCACAGGAGCCCAATAGGCGGAGTAGGAGGCGGTTTATGAGGCGGCTTAGGAGAAGCATAATCGCTAACACACGCTACAACATAAGCGCAAAAATCTCGAAAACGATGCATCCGACTCAGGACCGTTCTTCTAGGCATCGATAGCGGAGCCGATGACGAATATTTTCATGCCAGGTTTTTGCTGCTAGCTCCAAAATTAGCCCCACAGGAGCCCAATAGGCGGAGTAGGAGGCGGCTTAGGAGAAGCATAATCGCTAACACACGCTACTACATAAGCGCAAAAATCTCGAAAACGATGCCTCCGACTCAGGACCTTTTTTCTAGGCATCGATAGCGGAGCCAATGACGAATATTTGCATGCCAGGTTTTTGCTGCTAGCTCCAATACCAGCCCCACAGGAGCCCAATAGGCGGAGTAGGAGGCGGTTTAGGAGAAGCATAATCGCTAACACACGCTACTACATAAGCGCAAAAATCTCGAAAACGATGCCTCCGACTCAGGACCGTTCTTCTAGGCATCGATAGCGGAGCCAATGACGAATATTTTCATGCCAGGTTTTTGCTGCTAGCTCCAATACCAGCCCCACAGGAGCCCAATAGGCGGAGTAGGAGGCGGCTTAGGAGGCGGCTTAGGAGAAGCATAATCGCTAACACACGCTACTACATAAGCGCAAAAATCTCGAAAACGATGCCTCCGACTCAGGACCGTTCTTCTAGGCATCGATAGCATAGCCAATGACAAATATTTTCATGCCAGGTTTTTGCTGCTAGCTCCAATATTAGCCCCACAGGAGCCCAATAGGCGGAGTAGGAGGCGGCTTAGGAGAAGCATAATCGCTAACACACGCTACTACATAAGCGCAAAAATCTCGAAAACGATGCCTCCGACTCAGGACCGTTCTTCTAGGCATCGAAAGCGGAGCCAATGACGAATATTTTCATGCCAGGTTTTTGCTGCTAGCTCCAATACCAGCCCCACAGGAGCCCAATAGGCGGAGTAGGAGGCGGCTTAGGAGAAGCATAATCGCTAACACACGCTACTACATAAGCGCAAAAATCTCGAAAACGATGCCTCCGACTCAGGACCGTTCTTCTAGGCATCGATAGCGGAGCCAATAACGAATATTTTCATGCCAGGTTTTTGCTGCTAGCTCCAATACCAGCCCCACAGGAGCCCAATAGGCGGAGTAGGAGGCGGTTTATGAGGCGGCTTAGGAGAAGCATAATCGCTAACACACGCTACTACATAAGCGCGAAAATCTCGAAAACGATGCCTCCGACTCAGGACCGTTCTTCTAGGCATCGATAGCGGAGCCAATGACGAATATTTTCATGCCAGGTTTTTGCTGCTAGCTCCAATACCAGCCCCACAGGAGCCCAATAGGCGGAGTAGGAGGCGGCTTAGGAGAAGCATAATCGCTAACACACGCTACTACATAAGCGCGAAAATCTCGAAAACGATGCCTCCGACTCAGGACCGTTCTTCTAGGCATCGATAGCGGAGCCAATGACAAATATTTTCATGCCAGGTTTTTGCTGTTAGCTCCAATATTAGCCCCACAGGAGCCCAATAGGCGGAGTAGGAGGCGGCTTAGGAGAAGCATAATCGCTAACACACGCTACTACATAAGCGCAAAAATCTCGAAAACGATGCCTCCGACTCAGGACCGTTCTTCTAGGCATCGATAGCGGAGCCAATGACGAATATTTTCATGCCAGGTTTTTGCTGCTAGCTCCAATACCAGCCCCACAGGAGCCCAATAGGCGGAGTAGGAGGCGGCTTAGGAGAAGCATAATCGCTAACACACGCTACTACATAAGCGCAAAAATCTCGAAAACGATGCCTCCGACTCAGGACCGTTCTTCTAGGCATCGATAGCGGAGCCAATGACAAATATTTTCATGCCAGGTTTTTGCTGCTAGCTCCAATATTAGCCCCACAGGAGCCCAATAGGCGGAGTAGGAGGGGGCTTAGGAGAAGCATAATCGCTAACACACGCTACTACATAAGCGCAAAAATCTCGAAAACGATGCCTCCGACTCAGGACCGTTCTTCTAGGCATCGATAGCGGAGCCAATGACGAATATTTTCATGCCAGGTTTTTGCTGCTAGCTCCAATTACAGCCCCACAGGAGCCCAATAGGCGGAGTAGGAGGCGGCTTAGGAGAAGCATAATCGCTAACACACGCTACTACATAAGTGCAAAAATCTCGAAAAAGATGCCTCCGACTCAGGACCGTTCTTCTAGGCATCGATAGCGGAGCCAATGACGAATATTTTCATGCCAGGTTTTTGCTGCTAGCTCCAATATTAGCCCCACAGGAGCCCAATAGGCGGAGTAGGATGCGGCTTAGGAGAAGCATAATCGCTAACACACGCTACTACATAAGCGCAAAAATCTCGAAAACGATGCCTCCGACTCAGGACCGTTCTTCTAGGCATCGATAGCGGAGCCAATGACGAATATTTTCATTCCAGGTTTTTGCTGCTAGCTCCAATATTAGCCCCACAGGAGCCCAATAGGCGGAGTAGGAGGCGGCTCAGGAGAAGCATAATCGCTAACACACGCTACTACATAAGCGCAAAAATCTCGAAAACGATGCCTCAGACTCAGGACCGTTCTTCTAGGCATCGATAGCGGAGCCAATGACGAATATTTTCATGCCAGGTTTTTGCTGCTAGCTCCAATATTACCCCCACAGGAGCCCAATAGGCGGAGTAGGAGGCGGCTTAGGAGAAGCATAATCGCTAACACACGCTACTACATAAGTGCAAAAATCTCGAAAACGATGCCTCCGACTCAGGACCGTTCTTCTAGGCATCGATAGCGGAGCCAATGACGAATAGTTTCATGCCAGGTTTTTGCTGCTAGCTCCAATATTAGCCCCACAGGAGCCCAATAGGCGGAGTAGGAGGCGGCTTAGGAGAAGCATAATCGCTAACACACGCTACTACATAAGCGCAAAAATCTCGAAAACGATGCCTCCGACTCAGGACCGTTCTTCTAGGCATCGATAGCGGAGCCAATGACGAATATTTTCATGCCAGGTTTTTGCTGCTAGCTCCAATATTAGCCCCACAGGAGCCCAATAGGCGGAGTAGGAGGCGGCTTAGGAGAAGCATAATCGCTAACACACGCTACTACATAAGCGCAAAAATCTCGAAAACGATGCCTCTGACTCAGGACCGTTCTTCTAGGCATCGATAGCGGAGCCAATAACGAATATTTTCATGCCAGGTTTTTGCTGCTAGCTCCAATATTAGCCCCACAGGAGCCCAATAGGCGGAGTAGGAGGCGGTTTATGAGGCGGCTTAGGAGAAGCATAATCGCTAACACACGCTACTACATAAGCGCAAAAATCTCGAAAACGATGCCTCCGACTCAGGACCGTTCTTCTAGGCATCGATAGCGGAGCCAATGACGAATATTTGCATGCCAGGTTTTTGCTGCTAGCTCCAATATTAGCCCCACAGGAGCCCAATAGGCGGAGTAGGAGGGTGCTTAGGAGAAGCATAATCGCTAACACACGCTACTACATAAGCGCAAAAATCTCGAAAACGATGCCTCCGACTCAGGACCGTTCTTCTAGGCATCGATAGCGGAGCCAATGACGAATATTTTCATGCCAGGTTTTTGCTGCTAGCCCCAATACCAGCCCCACAGGAGCCCAATAGGCGGAGTAGGAGGCGGTTTATGAGGCGGCTTAGGAGAAGCATAATCGCTAACACACGCTACTACATAAGCGCAAAAATCTCGAAAACGATGCCTCCGACTCAGGACCGTTCTTCTAGGCATCGATAGCGGAGCCAATGACAAATATTTTCATGCTAGGTTTCTGCTGCTAGCTCCAATATTAGCCCCACAGGAGCCCAATAGGCGGAGTAGGAGGCGGCTTAGGATAAGCATAATCGCTAACACACGCTACTACATAAGTGCAAAAATCTCGAAAACGATGCCTCCGACTCAGGACCGTTCTTCTAGGCATCGATAGCGGAGCCAATGACGAATATTTTCATGCAAGGTTTTTGCTGCTAGCTCCAATATTAGCCCAACAGGAGCCCAATAGGCGGAGTAGGAGGCGGCTTAGGAGAAGCATAATCGCTAACACACGCTACTACATAAGCGCGAAAATCTCGAAAACGATGCCTCCGACTCAGGACCGTTCTTCTAGGCATCGATAGCGGAGCCAATGACGAATATTTGCATGCCAGGTTTTTGCTGCTAGCTCCAATATTAGCCCCACAGGAGCCCAATAGGCGGAGTAGGAGGCGGCTTAGGAGAAGCATAATCGCTAACACACGCTACTACATAAGTGCAAAAATCTCGAAAACGATGCCTCCGACTCAGGACCGTTCTTCTAGGCATCGATAGCGGAGCCAATGACGAATATTTTCATGCCAGGTTTTTGCTGCTAGCTCCAATACCAGCCCCACAGGAGCCCAATAGGCGGAGTAGGAGGCGGTTTATGAGGCGGCTTAGGAGAAGCATAATCGCTAACACACGCTACTACATAAGCGCAAAAATCTCGAAAACGATGCCTCCGACTCAGGACCGTTCTTCTAGGCATCGATAGCGGAGCCAATGACGAATATTTTCATGCCAGGTTTTTGCTGCTAGCTCCAAGACCAGCCCCACAGGAGCCCAATAGGCGGAGTAGGAGGCGGTTTATGAGGCGGCTTAGGAGAAGCATAATCGCTAACACACGCTACTACATAAGCGCAAAAATCTCGAAAACGATGCCTCCGACTCAGGACCGTTCTTCTAGGCATCGATAGCGGAGCCAATGACGAATATTTTCATGCCAGGTTTTTGCTGCTAGCTCCAATATTAGCCCCACAGGAGCCCAATAGGCGGAGTAGGAGGCGGTTTATGAGGCGGCTTAGGAGAAGCATAATCGCTAACACACGCTACTACATAAGTGCAAAAATCTCGAAAACGATGCCTCCGACTCAGGACCGTTCTTCTAGGCATCGATAGCGGAGCCAATGACGAATATTTTCATGCCAGGTTTTTGCTGCTAGCTCCAATATTAGCCCCACAGGAGCCCAATAGGCGGAGTAGGAGGCGGCTTAGGAGAAGCATAATCGCTAACACACGCTACTACATAAGCGCGAAAATCTCGAAAACGATGCCTCCGACTCAGGACCGTTCTTCTAGGCACCGATAGCGGAGCCAATGACAAATATTTTCATGCCAGGTTTTTGCTGCTAGCTCCAACACCAGCCCCACAGGAGCCCAATAGGCAGAGTAGGAGGCGGCTAAGGAGAAGCATAATCGCTAACACACGCTACTACATAAGTGCAAAAATCTCGAAAACGATGCCTCCGACTCAGGACCGTTCTTCTAGGCATCGATAGCGGAGCCAATGACGAATATTTTCATGCCAGGTTTTTGCTGCTAGCTCCAATACCAGCCCCACAGGAGCCCAATAGGCGGAGTAGGAGGCGGCTTAGGAGAAGCATAATCGCTAACACACGCTACTACATAAGTGCAAAAATCTCGAAAACGATGCCTCCGACTCAGGACCGTTCTTCTAGGCATCGATAGCGGAGCCAATGACGAATATTTTCATGCCAGGTTTTTGCTGCTAGCTCCAATATTAGCCCCACAGGAGCCCAATAGGCGGAGTAGGAGGCGGCTTAGGAGAAGCATAATCGCTAACACACGCTACTACATAAGTGCAAAAATCTCGAAAACGATGCCTCCGACTCAGGACCGTTCTTCTAGGCATCGATAGCGGAGGCAATGACGAATATTTTCATGCCAGGTTTTTGCTGCTAGCTCCAATACCAGCCCCACAGGAACCCAATAGGCGGAGTAGGAGGCGGCTTAGGAGAAGCATAATCGCTAACACACGCTACTACATAAGTGCAAAAATCTCGAAAACGATGCCTCCGACTCAGGACCGTTCTTCTAGGCATCGATAGCGGAGCCAATGACCAATATTTTCATGCCAGGTTTTTGCTGCTAGCTCCAATATTAGCCCCACAGGAGCCCAATAGGCGGAGTAGGAGGCGGCTTAGGAGAAGCATAATCGCTAACACACGCTACTACATAAGTGCAAAAATCTCGAAAACGATGCCTCCGACTCAGGACCGTTCTTCTAGGCATCGATAGCGGAGCCAATGACGAATATTTTCATGCCAGGTTTTTGCTGCTAGCTCCAATACCAGCCCCACAGGAGCCCAATAGGCGGAGTAGGAGGCGGCTTAGGAGAAGCATAATCGCTAACACACGCTACTACATAAGTGCAAAAATCTCGAAAACGATGCCTCCGACTCAGGACCGTTCTTCTAGGCATCGATAGCGGAGCCAATGACGAATATTTTCATGCCAGGTTTTTGCTGCTAGCTCCAATATTAGCCCCACAGGAGCCCAATAGGCGGAGTAGGAGGCTGCTTAGGAGAAGCATAATCGCTAACACACGCTACTACATAAGTGCAAAAATCTCGAAAACGATGCCTCCGACTCAGGACCGTTCTTCTAGGCATCGATAGCGGAGCCAATGACGAATATTTTCATGCCAGGTTTTTGCTGCTAGCTCCAATATTAGCCCCACAGGAGCCCAATAGGCGGAGTAGGAGGCGGCTTAGGAGAAGCATAATCGCTAACACACGCTACTACATAAGTGCAAAAATCTCGAAAAGGATGCCTCCGACTCAGGACCGTTCTTCTAGGCATCGATAGCGGAGCCAATGACGAATATTTTCATGCCAGGTTTTTGCTGCTAGCTCCAATATTAGCCCCACAGGAGCCCAATAGGCGGAGTAGGAGGCGGTTTATGAGGCGGCTTAGGAGAAGCATAATCGCTAACACACGCTACTACATAAGTGCAAAAATCTCGAAAACGA
The DNA here is from genome assembly GCA_964034865.1 of Eristalis intricaria. Classification (NCBI taxonomy): domain Eukaryota; kingdom Metazoa; phylum Arthropoda; class Insecta; order Diptera; family Syrphidae; genus Eristalis; species Eristalis intricaria. The sequence goes on from OZ035877.1 coordinate 18,674,093, forward strand.
TGCCTCCGACTCAGGACCGTTCTTCTAGGCATCGATAGCGGAGCCAATGACGAATATTTTCATGCCAGGTTTTTGCTGCTAGCTCCAATACCAGCCCCACAGGAGCCCAATAGGCGGAGTAGGAGGCGGCTTAGGAGAAGCATAATCGCTAACACACGCTACTACATAAGCGCAAAAGTCTCGAAAACGATGCCTCCGACTCAGGACCGTTCTTCTAGGCATCGATAGCGGAGCCAATGACGAATATTTTCATGCCAGGTTTTTGCTGCTAGCTCCAATACCAGCCCCACAGGAGCCCAATAGGCGGAGTAGGAGGCGGCTTAGGAGAAGCATAATCGCTAACACACGCTACTACATAAGCGCAAAAATCTCGAAAACGATGCCTCCGACTCAGGACCGTTCTTCTAGGCATCGATAGCGGAGCCAATGACAAATATTTTCATGCCAGGTTTTTGCTGCTAGCTCCAATATTAGCCCCACAGGAGCCCAATAGGCGGAGTAGGAGGGGGCTTAGGAGAAGCATAATCGCTAACACACGCTACTACATAAGCGCAAAAATCTCGAAAACGATGCCTCCGACTCAGGACCGTTCTTCTAGGCATCGATAGCGGAGCCAATGACGAATATTTTCATGCCAGGTTTTTGCTGCTAGCTCCAATTACAGCCCCACAGGAGCCCAATAGGCGGAGTAGGAGGCGGCTTAGGAGAAGCATAATCGCTAACACACGCTACTACATAAGTGCAAAAATCACGAAAAAGATGCCTCCGACTCAGGACCGTTCTTCTAGGCATCGATAGCGGAGCCAATGACGAATATTTTCATGCCAGGTTTTTGCTGCTAGCTCCAATATTAGCCCCACAGGAGCCCAATAGGCGGAGTAGGATGCGGCTTAGGAGAAGCATAATCGCTAACACACGCTACTACATAAGCGCAAAAATCTCGAAAACGATGCCTCCGACTCAGGACCGTTCTTCTAGGCATCGATAGCGGAGCCAATGACGAATATTTTCATGCCAGGTTTTTGCTGCTAGCTCCAATACCAGCCCCACAGGAGCCCAATAGGCGGAGTAGGAGGCGGCTTAGGAGAAGCATAATCGCTAACACACGCTACTACATAAGTGCAAAAATCTCGAAAACGATGCCTCCGACTCAGGACCGTTCTTCTAGGCATCGATGGCGGAGCCAATGACGAATATTTTCATGCCAGGTTTTTGCTGCTAGCTCCAATATTAGCCCCACAGGAGCCCAATAGGCGGAGTAGGAGGCGGCTTAGGAGAAGCATAATCGCTAACACACGCTACTACATAAGTGCAAAAATCTCGAAAACGATGCCTCCGACTCAGGACCGTTCTTCTAGGCATCGATAGCGGAGCCAATGACGAATATTTTCATGCCAGGTTTTTGCTGCTAGCTCCAATACCAGCCCCACAGGAGCCCAATAGGCGGAGTAGGAGGCGGCTTAGGAGAAGCATAATCGCTAACACACGCTACTACATAAGTGCAAAAATCTCGAAAACGATGCCTCCGACTCAGGACCGTTCTTCTAGGCATCGATAGCGGAGCCAATGACGAATATTTTCATGCCAGGTTTTTGCTGCTAGCTCCAATATTAGCCCCACAGGAGACCAATAGGTGGAGTAGGAGGCGGCTTAGGAGAAGCATAATCGCTAACACACGCTACTACATAAGTGCAAAAATCTCGAAAACGATGCCTCCGACTCAGGACCGTTCTTCTAGGCATCGATAGCGGCGCCAATGACGAATATTTTCATGCCAGGTTTTTGCTGCTAGCTCCAATACCAGCCCCACAGGAGCCCAATAGGCGGAGTAGGAGGCGGCTTAGGAGAAGCATAATCGCTAACACACGCTACTACATAAGTGCAAAAATCTCGAAAACGATGCCTCCGACTCAGGACCGTTCATCTAGGCATCGATAGCGGAGCCAATGACGAATATTTTCATGCCAGGTTTTTGCTGCTAGCTCCAATATTAGCCCCACAGGAGCCCAATAGGCGGAGTAGGAGGCGGCTTAGGAGAAGCATAATCGCTAACACACGCTACTACATAAGTGCAAAAATCTCGAAAAAGATGCCTCCGACTCAGGACCGTTCTTCTAGGCATCGATAGCGGAGCCAATGACGAATATTTCCATGCCAGGTTTTTGCTGCTAGCTCCAATACCAGCCCCACAGGAGCCCAATAGGCGGAGTAGGAGGCGGCTTAGGAGAAGCATAATGGCTAACACACGCTACTACATAAGTGCAAAAATCTCGAAAACGATGCCTCCGACTCAGGACCGTTCTTCTAGGCATCGATAGCGGAGCCAATGACGAATATTTTCATGCCAGGTTTTTGCTGCTAGCTCCAATATTAGCCCCACAGGAGCCCAATAGGCGGAGTAGGAGGCTGCTTAGGAGAAGCATAATCGCTAACACACGCTACTACATAAGTGCAAAAATCTCGAAAACGATGCCTCCGACTCAGGACCGTTCTTCTAGGCATCGATAGCGGAGCCAATGACGAATATTTTCATGCCAGGTTTTTGCTGCTAGCTCCAATATTAGCCCCACAGGAGCCCAATAGGCGGAGTAGGAGGCGGCTTAGGAGAAGCATAATCGCTAACACACGCTACTACATAAGTGCAAAAATCTCGAAAACGATGCCTCCGACTCAGGACCGTTCTTCTAGGCATCGATAGCGGAGCCAATGACGAATATTTTCATGCCAGGTTTTTGCTGCTAGCCCCAATACCAGCCCCACAGGAGCCCAATAGGCGGAGTAGGAGGCGGTTTATGAGGCGGCTTAGGAGAAGCATAATCGCTAACACACGCTACTACATAAGTGCAAAAATCTCGAAAACGATGCCTCCGACTCAGGACCGTTCTTCTAGGCATCGATAGCGGAGCCAATGACGAATATTTTCATGTCAGGTTTTTGCTGCTAGCTCCAATACCAGCCCCACAGGAGCCCAATAGGCGGAGTAGGAGGCGGCTTAGGAGAAGCATAATCGCTAACACACGCTACTACATAAGTGCAAAAATCTCGAAAACGATGCCTCCGACTCAGGACCGTTCTTCTAGGCATCGATAGCGGAGCCAATGACGAATATTTCCATGCCAGGTTTTTGCTGCTAGCTCCAATACCAGCCCCACAGGAGCCCAATAGGCGGAGTAGGAGGCGGCTTAGGAGAAGCATAATCGCTAACACACGCTACTACATAAGTGCAAAAATCTCGAAAACGATGCCTCCGACTCAGGACCGTTCTTCTAGGCATCGATAGCGGAGCCAATGACGAATATTTTCATGCCAGGTTTTTGCTGCTAGCTCCAATATTAGCCCCACAGGAGCCCAATAGGCGGAGTAGGAGGCTGCTTAGGAGAAGCATAATCGCTAACACACGCTACTACATAAGTGCGAAAATCTCGAAAACGATGCCTCCGACTCAGGACCGTTCTTCTAGGCATCGATAGCGGAGCCAATGACGAATATTTTCATGCCAGGTTTTTGCTGCTAGCTCCAATATTAGCCCCACAGGAGCCCAATAGGCGGAGTAGGAGGCGGCTTAGGAGAAGCATAATCGCTAACACACGCTACTACATAAGTGCTAAAATCTCGAAAACGATGCCTCCGACTCAGGACCGTTCTTCTAGGCATCGATAGCGGAGCCAATGACGAATATTTTCATGCCAGGTTTTTGCTGCTAGCCCCAATACCAGCCCCACAGGAGCCCAATAGGCGGAGTAGGAGGCGGTTTATGAGGCGGCTTAGGAGAAGCATAATCGCAAACACACGCTACTACATAAGTGCAAAACTCTCGAAAACGATGCCTCCGACTCAGGACCGTTCTTCTAGGCATCGATAGCGGAGCCAATGACGAATATTTTCATGCCAGGTTTTTGCTGCTAGCTCCAATACCAGCCCCACAGGAGCCCAATAGGCGGAGTAGGAGGCGGCTTAGGAGAAGCATAATCGCTAACACACGCTACTACATAAGCGCAAAAATCTCGAAAACGATGCCTCCGACTCAGGACCGTTCTTCTAGGCATCGATAGCGGAGCCAATGACGAATATTTTCATGCCAGGTTTTTGCTGCTAGCTCCAATACCAGCCCCACAGGAGCCCAATAGGCGGAGTAGGAGGCGGCTTAGGAGGCGGCTTAGGAGAAGCATAATCGCTAACACACGCTACTACATAAGCGCAAAAATCTCCAAAACGATGCCTCCGACTCAGGACCGTTCTTCTAGGCATCGATAGCGGAGCCAATGACAAATATTTTCATGCCAGGTTTTTGCTGCTAGCTCCAATATTAGCCCCACAGGAGCCCAATAGGCGGAGTAGGAGGCGGCTTAGGAGAAGCATAATCGCTAACACACGCTACTACATAAGCGCAAAAATCTCGAAAACGATGCCTCCGACTCAGGACCGTTCTTCTAGGCATCGATAGCGGAGCCAATGACGAATATTTTCATGCCAGGTTTTTGCTGCTAGCTCCAATACCAGACCCACAGGAGCCCAATAGGCGGAGTAGGAGGCGGCTTAGGAGAAGCATAATCGCTAACACACGCTACTACATAAGCGCAAAAATCTCGAAAACGATGCCTCCGACTCAGGACCGTTCTTCTAGGCATCGATAGCGGAGCCAATGACAAATATTTTCATGCCAGGTTTTTGCTGCTAGCTCCAATATTAGCCCCACAGGAGCCCAATAGGCGGAGTAGGAGGGGGCTTAGGAGAAGCATAATCGCTAACACACGCTACTACATAAGCGCAAAAATCTCGAAAACGATGCCTCCGACTCAGGACCGTTCTTCTAGGCATCGATAGCGGAGCCAATGACGAATATTTTCATGCCAGGTTTTTGCTGCTAGCTCCAATTACAGCCCCACAGGAGCCCAATAGGCGGAGTAGGAGGCGGCTTAGGAGAAGCATAATCGCTAACACACGCTACTACATAAGCGCGAAAATCTCGAAAACGATGCCTCCGACTCAGGACCGTTCTTCTAGGCATCGATAGCGGAGCCAATGACGAATATTTTCATTCCAGGTTTTTGCTGCTAGCTCCAATATTAGCCCCACAGGAGCCCAATAGGCGGAGTAGGAGGCGGCTCAGGAGAAGCATAATCGCTAACACACGCTACTACATAAGCGCAAAAATCTCGAAGACGATGCCTCAGACTCAGGACCGTTCTTCTAGGCATCGATAGCGGAGCCAATGACGAATATTTTCATGCCAGGTTTTTGCTGCTAGCTCCAATATTACCCCCACAGGAGCCCAATAGGCGGAGTAGGAGGCGGCTTAGGAGAAGCATAATCGCTAACACACGCTACTACATAAGTGCAAAAATCTCGAAAACGATGCCTCCGACTCAGGACCGTTCTTCTAGGCATCGATAGCGGAGCCAATGACGAATAGTTTCATGCCAGGTTTTTGCTGCTAGCTCCAATATTAGCCCCACAGGAGCCCAATAGGCGGAGTAGGAGGCGGCTTAGGAGAAGCATAATCGCTAACACACGCTACTACATAAGCGCAAAAATCTCGAAAACGATGCCTCCGACTCAGGACCGTTCTTCTAGGCATCGATAGCGGAGCCAATGACGAATATTTTCATGCCAGGTTTTTGCTGCTAGCTCCAATATTAGCCCCACAGGAGCCCAATAGGCGGAGTAGGAGGCGGTTTATGAGGCGGCTTAGGAGAAGCATAATCGCTAACACACGCTACTACATAAGCGCAAAAATCTCGAAAACGATGCCTCCGACTCAGGACCGTTCTTCTAGGCATCGATAGCGGAGCCAATGACGAATATTTTCATGCCAGGTTTTTGCTGCTAGCTCCAATATTAGCCCCACAGGAGCCCAATAGGCGGAGTAGGAGGCGGCTTAGGAGAAGCATAATCGCTAACACACGCTACTACATAAGCGCAAAAATCTCGAAAACGATGCCTCCGACTCAGGACCGTTCTTCTAAGCATCGATAGCGGAGCCAATGACGAATATTTTCATGCCAGGTTTTTGCTGCTAGCCCCAATACCAGCCCCACAGGAGCCCAATAGGCGGAGTAGGAGGCGGAGTAGGAGGCGGTTTATGAGGCGGCTTAGGAGAAGCATAATCGCTAACACACGCTACTACATAAGCGCAAAAATCTCGAAAACGATGCCTCCGACTCAGGACCGTTCTTCTAGGCATCGATAGCGGAGCCAATGACAAATATTTTCATGCTAGGTTTCTGCTGCTAGCTCCAATATTAGCCCCACAGGAGCCCAATAGGCGGAGTAGGAGGCGGCTTATGATAAGCATAATCGCTAACACACGCTACTACATAAGTGCAAAAATCTCGAAAACGATGCCTCCGACTCAGGACCGTTATTCTAGGCATCGATAGCGGAGCCAATGACGAATATTTTCATGCAAGGTTTTTGCTGCTAGCTCCAATATTAGCCCAACAGGAGCCCAATAGGCGGAGTAGGAGGCGGCTTAGGAGAAGCATAATCGCTAACACACGCTACTACATAAGCGCGAAAATCTCGAAAACGATGCCTCCGACTCAGGGCCGTTCTTCTAGGCATCGATAGCGGAGCCAATGACGAATATTTGCATGCCAGGTTTTTGCTGCTAGCTCCAATATTAGCCCCACAGGAGCCCAATAGGCGGAGTAGGAGGCGGCTTAGGAGAAGCATAATCGCTAACACACGCTACTACATAAGTGCAAAAATCTCGAAAACGATGCCTCCGACTCAGGACCGTTCTTCTAGGCATCGATAGCGGAGCCAATGACGAATATTTTCATGCCAGGTTTTTGCTGCTAGCTCCAATACCAGCCCCACAGGAGCCCAATAGGCGGAGTAGGAGGCGGTTTATGAGGCGGCTTAGGAGAAGCATAATCGCTAACACACGCTACTACATAAGCGCAAAAATCTCGAAAACGATGCCTCCGACTCAGGACCGTTCTTTTAGGCATCGATAACGGAGCCAATGACGAATATTTTCATGCCAGGTTTTTGCTGCTAGCTCCAATATTAGCCCCACAGGAGCCCAATAGGCGGAGTAGGAGGCGGCTTAGGAGAAGCATAATCGCTAACACACGCTACTACATAAGTGCAAAAATCTCGAAAACGATGCCTCCGACTCAGGACCGTTCTTCTAGGCATCGATAGCGGAGCCAATGACGAATATTTTCATGCCAGGTTTTGGCTGCTAGCTCCAAAACTAGCCCCACAGGAGCCCAATAGGCGGAGTAGGAGGCGGTTTATGAGGCGGCTTAGGAGAAGCATAATCGCTAACACACGCTACTACATAAGCGCAAAAATCTCGAAAACGATGCCTCCGACTCAGGACCGTTCTTCTAGGCATCGATAGCGGAGCCAATGACGAATATTTTCATGCCAGGTTTTTGCTGCTAGCTCCAATATTAGCCCCACAGGAGCCCAATAGGCGGAGTAGGAGGCGGTTTATGAGGCGGCTTAGGAGAAGCATAATCGCTAACACACGCTACTACATAAGTGCAAAAATCTCGAAAACGATGCCTCCGACTCAGGACCGTTCTTCTAGGCATCGATAGCGGAGCCAATGACGAATATTTTCATGCCAGGTTTTTGCTGCTAGCTCCAATATTAGCCCCACAGGAGCCCAATAGGCGGAGTAGGAGGCGGCTTAGGAGAAGCATAATCGCTAACACACGCTACTACATAAGCGCGAAAATCTCGAAAACGATACCTCCGACTCAGGACCGTTCTTCTAGGCATCGATAGCGGAGCCAATGACGAATATTTTCATGCCAGGTTTTTGCTGCTAGCTCCAATATTAGCCCCACAGGAGCCCAATAGGCGGAGTAGGAGGCGGCTTAGGAGAAGCATAATCGCTAACACACGCTACTACATAAGCGCGAAAATCTCGAAAACGATGCCTCCGACTCAGGACCGTTCTTCTAGGCACCGATAGCGGAGCCAATGACAAATATTTTCATGCCAGGTTTTTGCTGCTAGCTCCAATACCAGCCCCACAGGAGCCCAATAGGCAGAGTAGGAGGCGGCTAAGGAGAAGCATAATCGCTAACACACGCTACTACATAAGTGCAAAAATCTCGAAAACGATGCCTCCGACTCAGGACCGTTCTTCTAGGCATCGATAGCGGAGCCAATGACGAATATTTTCATGCCAGGTTTTTGCTGCTAGCTCCAATACCAGCCCCACAGGAGCCCAATAGGCGGAGTAGGAGGCGGCTTAGGAGAAGCATAATCGCTAACACACGCTACTACATAAGTGCAAAAATCTCGAAAACGATGCCTACGACTCAGGACCGTTCTTCTAGGCATCGATAGCGGAGCCAATGACGAATATTTTCATGCCAGGTTTTTGCTGCTAGCTCCAATATTAGCCTCACAGGAGCCCAATAGGCGGAGTAGGAGGCGGCTTAGGAGAAGCATAATCGCTAACACACGCTACTACATAAGCGCGAAAATCTCGAAAACGATGCCTCCGACTCAGGACCGTTCTTCTAGGCATCGATAGCGGAGCCAATGACAAATATTTTCATGCCAGGGTTTTGCTGCTAGCTCCAATACCAGCCCCACAGGAGCCCAATAGGCGGAGTAGGAGGCGGCTTAGGAGAAGCATAATCGCTAACACACGCTACTACATAAGTGCAAAAATCTCGAAAACGATGCCTCCGACTCAGGACCGTTCTTCTAGGCATCGATAGCGGAGCCAATGACGAATATTTTCATGCCAGGTTTTTGCTGCTAGCTCCAATACCAGCCCCACAGGAGCCCAATAGGCGGAGTAGGAGGCGGTTTATGAGGCGGCTTAGGAGAAGCATAATCGCTAACACACGCTACTACATAAGTGCAAAAATCTCGAAAACGATGCCTCCGACTCAGGACCGTTCTTCTAGGCATCGATAGCGGAGCCAATGACAAATATTTTCATGCCAGGTTTTTGCTGTTAGCTCCAATATTAGCCCCACAGGAGCCCAATAGGCGGAGTAGGAGGCGGCTTAGGAGAAGCATAATCGCTAACACACGCTACTACATAAGCGCAAAATCTCGAAAACGATGCCTCCGACTCAGGACCGTTCTTCTAGGCACCGATAGCGGAGCCAATGACGAATATTTTCATGCCAGGTTTTTGCTGCTAGCTCCAATACCAGCCCCACAGGAGCCCAATAGGCGGAGTAGGAGGCGGCTTAGGAGAAGCATAATCGCTAACACACGCTACTACATAAGTGCAAAAATCTCGAAAACGATGCCTCCGACTCAGGACCGTTCTTCTAGGCATCGATAGCGGAGCCAATGACGAATATTTTCATGCCAGGTTTTTGCTGCTAGCTCCAATATTAGCCCCACAGGAGCCCAATAGGCGGAGTAGGAGGCGGCTTAGGAGAAGCATAATCGCTAACACACGCTACTACATAAGCGCGAAAATCTCGAAAACGATGCCTCCGACTCAGGACCGTTCTTCTAGGCATCGATAGCGGAGCCAATGACGAATATTTTCATGCCAGGTTTTTGCTGCTAGCTCCAATACCAGCCCCACAGGAGCCCAATAGGCGGAGTAGTAGGCGGCTTAGGAGAAGCATAATCGCTAACACACGCTACTACATAAGTGCAAAAATCTCGAAAACGATGCCTCCGACTCAGGACCGTTCTTCTAGGCATCAATAGCGGAGCCAATGACAAATATTTTCATGCCAGGTTTTTGCTGCTAGCTCCAATATTAGCCCCACAGGAGCCCAATAGGCGGAGTAGGAGGCGGCTTAGGAGAAGCACAATCGCTAACACACGCTACTACATAAGCGCAAAAATCTCGAAAACGATGCCTCCGACTCAGGACCGTTCTTCTAGGCATCGATAGCGGAGCCAATGACGAATATTTTCATGCCAGGTTTTTGCTGCTAGCTCCAATATTAGCCCCACAGGAGCAAAATAGGCGGAGTAGGAGGCGGTTTATGAGGCGGCTTAGGAGAAGCATAATCGCTAACACACGCTACTACATAAGTGCAAAAATCTCGAAAACGATGCCTCCGACTCAGGACCGTTCTTCTAGGCATCGATAGCGGAGCCAATGACAAATATTTTCATGCCAGGTTTTTGCTGTTAGCTCCAATATTAGCCCCACAGGAGCCCAATAGGCGGAGTAGGAGGCGGCTTAGGAGAAGCATAATCGCTAACACACGCTACTACATAAGTGCAAAAATCTCGAAAACGATGCCTCCGACTCAGGACCGTTCTTCTAGGCATCGATAGCGGAGCCAATGACGAATATTTTCATGCCAGGTTTTTGCTGCTAGCTCCAATATTAGCCCCACAGGAGCCCAATAGGCGGAGTAGGAGGCGGCTTAGGAGAAGCATAATCGCTAACACACGCTACTACATAAGCGCGAAAATCTCGAAAACGATGCCTCCGACTCAGGACCGTTCTTCTAGGCATCGATAGCGGAGCCAATGACGAATATTTTCATGCCAGGTTTTTGCTGCTAGCTCCAATACCAGCCCCACAGGAGCCCAATAGGCGGAGTAGTAGGCGGCTTAGGAGAAGCATAATCGCTAACACACGCTACTACATAAGTGCAAAAATCTCGAAAACGATGCCTCCGACTCAGGACCGTTCTTCTAGGCATCAATAGCGGAGCCAATGACAAATATTTTCATGCCAGGTTTTTGCTGCTAGCTCCAATATTAGCCCCACAGGAGCCCAATAGGCGGAGTAGGAGGCGGCTTAGGAGAAGCACAATCGCTAACACACGCTACTACATAAGCGCAAAAATCTCGAAAACGATGCCTCCGACTCAGGACCGTTCTTCTAGGCATCGATAGCGGAGCCAATGACGAATATTTTCATGCCAGGTTTTTGCTGCTAGCTCCAATATTAGCCCCACAGGAGCAAAATAGGCGGAGTAGGAGGCGGTTTATGAGGCGGCTTAGGAGAAGCATAATCGCTAACACACGCTACTACATAAGTGCAAAAATCTCGAAAACGATGCCTCCGACTCAGGACCGTTCTTCTAGGCATCGATAGCGGAGCCAATGACAAATATTTTCATGCCAGGTTTTTGCTGTTAGCTCCAATATTAGCCCCACAGGAGCCCAATAGGCGGAGTAGGAGGCGGCTTAGGAGAAGCATAATCGCTAACACACGCTACTACATAAGCGCAAAATCTCGAAAACGATGCCTCCGACTCAGGACCGTTCTTCTAGGCATCGATAGCGGAGCCAATGACGAATATTTTCATGACAGGTTTTTGCTGCTAGCTCCAATATTAGCCCCACAGGAGCCCAATAGGCGGAGTAGGAGGCGGCTTAGGAGAAGCATAATCGCTAACACACGCTACTACATAAGCGCAAAAATCTCGAAAACGATGCCTCCGACTCAGGACCGTTCTTCTAGGCATCGATAGCGGAGCCAATGACGAATATTTTCATGCCAGGTATTTGCTGCTAGCTCCAATATTAGCCCCACAGGAGCCCAATAGGCGGAGTAGGAGGCGGCTTAGGAGAAGCATAATCGCTAACACACGCTACTACATAAGCGCAAAAATCTCGAAAACGATGCCTCCGACTCAGGACCGTTCTTCTAGGCATCGATAGCGGAGCCAATGACGAATATTTTCATGCCAGGTTTTTGCTGCTAGCTCCAATACCAGCCCCACAGGAGCCCAATAGGCGGAGTAGGAGGCGGTTTATGAGGCGGCTTAGGAGAAGCATAATCGTTAACACACGCTACTACATAAGCGCAAAAATCTCGAAAACGATGCCTCCGACTCAGGGCCGTTCTTCTAGGCATCGATAGCGGAGCCAATGACGAATATTTTCATGCCAGGTATTTGCTGCTAGCTCCAATATTAGCCCCACAGGAGCCCAATAGGCGGAGTAGGAGGCGGCTTAGGAGAAGCATAATCGCTAACACACGCTACTACATAAGCGCAAAAATCTCGAAAACGATGCCTCCGACTCAGGACCGTTCTTCTAGGCATCGATAGCGGAGCCAATGACGAATATTTTCATGACAGGTTTTTGCTGCTAGCTCCAATATTAGCCCCACAGGAGCCCAATAGGCGGAGTAGGAGGCGGCTTAGGAGAAGCATAATCGCTAACACACGCTACTACATAAGCGCAAAAATCTCGAAAACGATGCCTCCGACTCAGGACCGTTCTTCTAGGCATCGATAGCGGAGCCAATGACGAATATTTTCATGCCAGGTATTTGCTGCTAGCTCCAATATTAGCCCCACAGGAGCCCAATAGGCGGAGTAGGAGGCGGTTTATGAGGCGGCTTAGGAGAAGCATAATCGCTAACACACGCTACTACATAAGCGCAAAAATCTCGAAAACGATGCCTCCGACTCAGGACCGTTCTTCTAGGCATCGATAGCGGAGCCAATGACGAATATTTTCATGCCAGGTTTTTGCTGCTAGCTCCAATATTAGCCCCACAGGAGCCCAATAGGCGGAGTAGGATGCGGCTTAGGAGAAGCATAATCGCTAACACACGCTACTACATAAGCGCGAAAATCTCGAAAACGATGCCTCCGACTCAGGACCGTTCTTCTAGCCACCGATAGCGGAGCCAATGACGAATATTTTCATGCCAGGTTTTTGCTGCTAGCTCCAATACCAGCCCCACAGGAGCCCAATAGGCGGAGTAGGAGGCGGTTTATGAGGCGGCTTAGGAGAAGCATAATCGCTAACACACGCTACTACATAAAACAAAAAATCTCGAAAACGATGCCTCCGACTCAGGACCGTTCTTCTAGGCATCGATAGCGGAGCCAATGACGAATGTTTTCATGCCAGGTTTTTGCTGCTAGCTCCAATATTAGCCCCACAGGAGCCCAATAGGCGGAGTAGGAGGCGGTTTATGAGGCGGCTTAGGAGAAGCATAATCGCTAACACACGCTACTACATAAGTGCAAAAATCTCGAAAACGATGCCTCCGACTCAGGACCGTTCTTCTAGGCATCGATAGCGGAGCCAATGACGAATATTTTCATGCCAGGTTTTTGCTGCTAGCTCCAATATTAGCCCCACAGGAGCCCAATAGGCGGAGTAGGAGGCGGCTTAGGAGAAGCATAATCGCTAACACACGCTACTACATAAGCGCGAAAATCTCGAAAACGATACCTCCGACTCAGGACCGTTCTTCTAGGCATCGATAGCGGAGCCAATGACGAATATTTTCATGCCAGGTTTTTGCTGCTAGCTCCAATATTAGCCCCACAGGAGCCCAATAGGCGGAGTAGGAGGCGGCTTAGGAGAAGCATAATCGCTAACACACGCTACTACATAAGCGCGAAAATCTCGAAAACGATGCCTCCGACTCAGGACCGTTCTTCTAGGCACCGATAGCGGAGCCAATGACAAATATTTTCATGCCAGGTTTTTGCTGCTAGCTCCAATACCAGCCCCACAGGAGCCCAATAGGCAGAGTAGGAGGCGGCTAAGGAGAAGCATAATCGCTAACACACGCTACTACATAAGTGCAAAAATCTCGAAAACGATGCCTCCGACTCAGGACCGTTCTTCTAGGCATCGATAGCGGAGCCAATGACGAATATTTTCATGCCAGGTTTTTGCTGCTAGCTCCAATATTAGCCTCACAGGAGCCCAATAGGCGGAGTAGGAGGCGGCTTAGGAGAAGCATAATCGCTAACACACGCTACTACATAAGCGCGAAAATCTCGAAAACGATGCCTCCGACTCAGGACCGTTCTTCTAGGCATCGATAGCGGAGCCAATGACAAATATTTTCATGCCAGGTTTTTGCTGCTAGCTCCAATACCAGCCCCACAGGAGCCCAATAGGCGGAGTAGGAGGCGGCTTAGGAGAAGCATAATCGCTAACACACGCTACTACATAAGTGCAAAAATCTCGAAAACGATGCCTCCGACTCAGGACCGTTCTTCTAGGCATCGATAGCGGAGCCAATGACGAATATTTTCATGCCAGGTTTTTGCTGCTAGCTCCAATACCAGCCCCACAGGAGCCCAATAGGCGGAGTAGGAGGCGGTTTATGAGGCGGCTTAGGAGAAGCATAATCGCTAACACACGCTACTACATAAGTGCAAAAATCTCGAAAACGATGCCTCCGACTCAGGACCGTTCTTCTAGGCATCGATAGCGGAGCCAATGACAAATATTTTCATGCCAGGTTTTTGCTGTTAGCTCCAATATTAGCCCCACAGGAGCCCAATAGGCGGAGTAGGAGGCGGCTTAGGAGAAGCATAATCGCTAACACACGCTACTACATAAGCGCAAAATCTCGAAAACGATGCCTCCGACTCAGGACCGTTCTTCTAGGCATCGATAGCGGAGCCAATGACGAATATTTTCATGCCAGGTTTTTGCTGCTAGCTCCAATACCAGCCCCACAGGAGCCCAATAGGCGGAGTAGGAGGCGGCTTAGGAGAAGCATAATCGCTAACACACGCTACTACATAAGTGCAAAAATCTCGAAAACGATGCCTCCGACTCAGGACCGTTCTTCTAGGCATCGATAGCGGAGCCAATGACGAATATTTTCATGCCAGGTTTTTGCTGCTAGCTCCAATATTAGCCCCACAGGAGCCCAATAGGCGGAGTAGGAGGCGGCTTAGGAGAAGCATAATCGCTAACACACGCTACTACATAAGCGCGAAAATCTCGAAAACGATGCCTCCGACTCAGGACCGTTCTTCTAGGCATCGATAGCGGAGCCAATGACGAATATTTTCATGCCAGGTTTTTGCTGCTAGCTCCAATACCAGCCCCACAGGAGCCCAATAGGCGGAGTAGTAGGCGGCTTAGGAGAAGCATAATCGCTAACACACGCTACTACATAAGTGCAAAAATCTCGAAAACGATGCCTCCGACTCAGGACCGTTCTTCTAGGCATCAATAGCGGAGCCAATGACAAATATTTTCATGCCAGGTTTTTGCTGCTAGCTCCAATATTAGCCCCACAGGAGCCCAATAGGCGGAGTAGGAGGCGGCTTAGGAGAAGCACAATCGCTAACACACGCTACTACATAAGCGCAAAAATCTCGAAAACGATGCCTCCGACTCAGGACCGTTCTTCTAGGCATCGATAGCGGAGCCAATGACGAATATTTTCATGCCAGGTTTTTGCTGCTAGCTCCAATATTAGCCCCACAGGAGCAAAATAGGCGGAGTAGGAGGCGGTTTATGAGGCGGCTTAGGAGAAGCATAATCGCTAACACACGCTACTACATAAGTGCAAAAATCTCGAAAACGATGCCTCCGACTCAGGACCGTTCTTCTAGGCATCGATAGCGGAGCCAATGACAAATATTTTCATGCCAGGTTTTTGCTGTTAGCTCCAATATTAGCCCCACAGGAGCCCAATAGGCGGAGTAGGAGGCGGCTTAGGAGAAGCATAATCGCTAACACACGCTACTACATAAGCGCAAAATCTCGAAAACGATGCCTCCGACTCAGGACCGTTCTTCTAGGCATCGATAGCGGAGCCAATGACGAATATTTTCATGACAGGTTTTTGCTGCTAGCTCCAATATTAGCCCCACAGGAGCCCAATAGGCGGAGTAGGAGGCGGCTTAGGAGAAGCATAATCGCTAACACACGCTACTACATAAGCGCAAAAATCTCGAAAACGATGCCTCCGACTCAGGACCGTTCTTCTAGGCATCGATAGCGGAGCCAATGACGAATATTTTCATGCCAGGTATTTGCTGCTAGCTCCAATATTAGCCCCACAGGAGCACAATAGGCGGAGTAGGAGGCGGCTTAGGAGAAGCATAATCGCTAACACACGCTACTACATAAGCGCAAAAATCTCGAAAACGATGCCTCCGACTCAGGACCGTTCTTCTAGGCATCGATAGCGGAGCCAATGACGAATATTTTCATGCCAGGTTTTTGCTGCTAGCTCCAATACCAGCCCCACAGGAGCCCAATAGGCGGAGTAGGAGGCGGTTTATGAGGCGGCTTAGGAGAAGCATAATCGTTAACACACGCTACTACATAAGCGCAAAAATCTCGAAAACGATGCCTCCGACTCAGGGCCGTTCTTCTAGGCATCGATAGCGGAGCCAATGACGAATATTTTCATGCCAGGTATTTGCTGCTAGCTCCAATATTAGCCCCACAGGAGCCCAATAGGCGGAGTAGGAGGCGGCTTAGGAGAAGCATAATCGCTAACACACGCTACTACATAAGCGCAAAAATCTCGAAAACGATGCCTCCGACTCAGGACCGTTCTTCTAGGCATCGATAGCGGAGCCAATGACGAATATTTTCATGACAGGTTTTTGCTGCTAGCTCCAATATTAGCCCCACAGGAGCCCAATAGGCGGAGTAGGAGGCGGCTTAGGAGAAGCATAATCGCTAACACACGCTACTACATAAGCGCAAAAATCTCGAAAACGATGCCTCCGACTCAGGACCGTTCTTCTAGGCATCGATAGCGGAGCCAATGACGAATATTTTCATGCCAGGTATTTGCTGCTAGCTCCAATATTAGCCCCACAGGAGCCCAATAGGCGGAGTAGGAGGCGGCTTAGGAGAAGCATAATCGCTAACACACGCTACTACATAAGCGCAAAAATCTCGAAAACGATGCCTCCGACTCAGGACCGTTCTTCTAGGCATCGATAGCGGAGCCAATGACAGATATTTTCATGCCAGGTTTTTGCTGCTAGCTCCAATATTAGCCCCACAGGAGCCCAATAGGCGGAGTAGGAGGCGGCTTAGGAGAAGCTTAATCGCTAACACACGCTACTATATAAGCGCAAAAATCTCGAAAACGATGCCTCCGACTCAGGACCGTTCTTCTAGGCATCGATAGCGGAGCCAATGACAAATATTTTCATGCCAGGTTTTTGCTGCTAGCTCCAATATTAGCCCCACAGGAGCCCAATAGGCGGAGTAGGAGGCGGTTTATGAGGCGGCTTAGGAGAAGCATAATCGTTAACACACGCTACTACATAAGCGCAAAAATCTCGAAAACGATGCTTCCGACTCAGGGCCGTTCTTCTAGGCATCGATAGCGGAGCCAATGACGAATATTTTCATGCCAGGTATTTGCTGCTAGCTCCAATATTAGCCCCACAGGAGCCCAATAGGCGGAGTAGGAGGCGGCTTAGGAGAAGCATAATCGCTAACACACGCTACTACATAAGTGCAAAAATCTCGAAAACGATGCCTCCGACTCAGGACCGTTCTTCTAGGCATCGATAGCGGAGCCAATGACAAATATTTTCATGCCAGGTTTTTGCTGCTAGCTCCAATATTAGCCCCACAGGAGCCCAATAGGCGGAGTAGGAGGCGGCTTAGGAGAAGCATAATCTCTAACACACGCTACTAGATAAGTGCAAAAATCTCGAAAACGATGCCTCCGACTCAGGACCGTTCTTCTAGGCATCGATAGCGGAGCCAATGACGAATATTTTCATGCCAGGTTTTTGCTGCTAGCTCCAATATTAGCCCCACAGGAGCCCAATAGGCGGAGTAGGAGGCGGTTTATGAGGCGGCTTAGGAGAAGCATAATCGTTAACACACGCTACTACATAAGCGCAAAAATCTCGAAAACGATGCCTCCGACTCAGGGCCGTTCTTCTAGGCATCGATAGCGGAGCCAATGACGAATATTTTCATGCCAGGTATTTGCTGCTAGCTCCAATATTAGCCCCACAGGAGCCCAATAGGCGGAGTAGGAGGCGGCTTAGGAGAAGCATAATCGCTAACACACGCTACTACATAAGTGCAAAAATCTCGAAAACGATGCCTCCGACTCAGGACCGTTCTTCTAGGCATCGATAGCGGAGCCAATGACGAATATTTTCATGCCAGGTTTTTGCTGCTAGCTCCAATACCAGCCCCACAGGAGCCCAATAGGCGGAGTAGGAGGCGGCTTAGGAGAAGCATAATCGCTAACACACGCTACTACATAAGTGCAAAAATCTCGAAAACGATGCCTCCGACTCAGGACCGTTCTTCTAGGCATCGATAGCGGAGCCAATGACGAATATTTTCATGCCAGGTATTTGCTGCTAGCTCCAATATTAGCCCCACAGGAGCCCAATAGGCGGAGTAGGAGGCGGCTTAGGAGAAGCATAATCGCTAACACACGCTACTACATAAGCGCAAAAATCTCGAAAACGATGCCTCCGACTCAGGACCGTTCTTCTGGGCATCGATAGCGGAGCCAATGACGAATATTTTCATGCCAGGTTTTTCCTGCTAGCTCCAATATTAGCCCCACAGGAGCCCAATAGGCGGAGTAGGAGGCGGCTTAGGAGAAGCATAATCGCTAACACACGCTACTACATAAGCGCAAAAATCTCGAAAACGATGCCTCCGACTCAGGACCGTTCTTCTAGGCATCGATAGCGGAGCCAATGACGAATATTTTCATGCCAGGTATTTGCTGCTAGCTCCAATATTAGCCCCACAGGAGCCCAATAGGCGGAGTAGGAGGCGGCTTAGGAGAAGCATAATCGCTAACACACGCTACTACATAAGCGCAAAAATCTCGAAAACGATGCCTCCGACTCAGGACCGTTCTTCTAGGCATCGATAGCGGAGCCAATGACGAATATTTTCATGCCAGGTTTTTGCTGCTAACTCCAATACCAGCCCCACAGGAGCCCAATAGGCGGAGTAGGAGGCGGTTTATGAGGCGGCTTAGGAGAAGCATAATCGCTAACACACGCTACTACATAAGCGCAAAAATCTCGAAAACGATGCCTCCGACTCAGGACCGTTCTTCTAGGCATCGATAGCGGAGCCAATGACGAATATTTTCATGCCAGGTTTTTGCTGCTAGCTCCAATATTAGCCCCACAGGAGCCCAATAGGCGGAGTAGGAGGCGGTTTATGAGGCGGCTTAGGAGAAGCATAATCGCTAACACACGCTACTACATAAGCGCAAAAATCTCGAAAACGATGCCTCCGACTCAGGACCGTTCTTCTAGGCATCGATAGCGGAGCCAATGACGAATATTTTCATGCCAGGTTTTTGCTGCTAGCTCCAATATTAGCCCCACAGGAGCCCAATAGGCGGAGTAGGAGGCGGCTTAGGAGAAGCTTAATCGCTAAGACACGCTACTACATAAGCGCAAAAATCTCGAAAACGATGCCTCCGACTCAGGACCGTTCTTCTAGGCATCGATAGCGGAGCCAATGACGAATATTTTCATGCCAGGTTTTTGCTGCTAGCTCCAATATTAGCCCCACAGGAGCCCAATAGGCGGAGTAGGAGGCGGCTTAGGAGAAGCATAATCGCTATCACACGCTACTACTTAAGTGCAAAAATCTCGAAAACGATGCCTCCGACTCAGGACCGTTCTTCTAGGCATCGATAGCGGAGCCAATGACGAATATTTTCATGCCAGGTTTTTGCTGCTAGCTCCAATATTAGCCCCACTGGAGCCCAATAGGCGGAGTAGGAGGCGGCTTAGGAGAAGCATAATCGCTAACACACGCTACTACATAAGCGCAAAAATCTCGAAAACGATGCCTCCGACTCAGGACCGTTCTTCTAGGCATCGATAGCGGAGCCAATGACGAATATTTTCATGCCAGGTTTTTGCTGCTAGCTCCAATATTAGCCCCACAGGAGCCCAATAGGCGGAGTAGGAGGCGGCTTAGGAGAAGCATAATCGCTAACACACGCTACTACATAAGTGCAAAAATCTCGAAAACGATGCCTCCGACTCAGGACCGTTCTTCTAGGCATCGATAGCGGAGCCAATGACGAATATTTTCATGCCAGGTTTTTGCTGCTAGCTCCAATATTAGCCCCACAGGACCCCAATAGGCGGAGTATGAGGCGGCTTAGGAGAAGCATAATCGCTAACACACGCTACTACATAAGCGCAAAAATCTCGAAAACGATGCCTCCGACTCAGGACCGTTCTTCTAGGCATCGATAGCGGAGCCAATGACGAATATTTTCATGCCAGGTTTTTGCTGCTAGCTCCAATACCAGCCCCACAGGAGCCCAATAGGCGGAGTAGGAGGCGGCTTACGAGAAGCATAATCGCTAACACACGCTACTACATAAGTGCAAAAATCTGGACAACGATGCCTCCGACTCAGGACCGTTCTTCTAGGCATCGATAGCGGAGCCAATGACGAATATTTTCATGCCAGGTTTTTGCTGCTAGCTCCAATATTAGCCCAACAGGAGCCCAATAGGCGGAGTAGGAGGCGGTTTATGAGGCGGCTTAGGAGAAGCATAATCGCTAACACACGCTACTACATAAGTGCAAAAATCTCGAAAACGATGCCTCCGACTCAGGACCGTTCTTCTAAGCATCGATAGCGGAGCCAATGACGAATATTTTCATGCCAGGTTTTTGCTGCTAGCTCCAATATTAGCCCCACAGGAGCCCAATAGGCGGAGTAGGAGGCGGCTTAGGAGAAGCATAATCGCTAACACACGCTACTACATAAGTGCAAAAATCTCGAAAACGATGCCTCCGACTCAGGACCGTTCTTCTAAGCATCGATAGCGGAGCCAATGACGAATATTTTCATGCCAGGTTTTTGCTGCTAGCTCCAATATTAGCCCCACAGGAGCCCAATAGGCGGAGTAGGAGGCGGCTTAGGAGAAGCATAATCGCTAACACACGCTACTACATAAGCGCAAAAATCTCGAAAACGATGCCTCCGACTCAGGACCGTTCTTCTAGGCATCGATAGCGGAGCCAATGACGAATATTTTCATGCCAGGTTTTTGCTGCTAGCTCCAATATTAGCCCCACAGGAGCCCAATAGGCGGAGTAGGAGGCGGCTTAGGAGAAGCATAATCGCTAACACACGCTACTACATAAGCGCAAAAATCTCGAAAACGATGCCTCCGACTCAGGACCGTTCTTCTAGGCATCGATAGCGGAGCCAATGACAAATATTTTCATGCCAGGTTTTTGCTGCTAGCTCCAATATTAGCCCCACAGGAGCCCAATAGGCGGAGTAGGAGGCGGCTTAGGAGAAGCATAATCGCTAACACATGCTACTACATAAGCGCAAAAATCTCGAAAACGATGCCTCCGACTCAGGACCGTTCTTCTAGGCATCCATAGCGGAGCCAATGACGAATACTTTCATGCCAGGTTTTTGCTGCTAGCTCCAATACCAGCCCCACAGGAGCCCAATAGGCGGAGTAGGAGGCGGCTTAGGAGAAGCATAATCGCTAACACACGCTACTACATAAGCGCGAAAATCTCGAAAACGATGCCTCCGACTCAGGACCGTTCTTCTAGGCATCGATAGCGGAGCCAATGACGAATATTTTCATGCCAGGTTTTTGCTGCTAGCTCCAATATTAGCCCCACAGGAGCCCAATAGGCGGAGTAGGAGGCGGCTTAGGAGAAGCATAATCGCTAACACACGCTACTACATAAGCGCAAAAATCTCGAAAACGATGCCCCCGATTCAGGACCGTTCTTCTAGGCATCGATAGCGGAGTTAATGACGAATATTTTCATGCCAGGTTTTTGCTGCTAGCTCCAAAATTAGCCCCACAGGAGCCCAATAGGCGGAGTAGGAGGCGGCTTAGGAGAAGCATAATCGCTAACACACGCTACTACATAAGCGCAAAAATCTCGAAAACGATGCCTCCGACTCAGGACCGTTCTTCTAGGCATCGATAGCGGAGCCAATGACGAATATTTTCATGCCAGGTTTTTGCTGCTAGCTCCAATATTAGCCCCACAGGAGCCCAATAGGCGGAGAAGGAGGCGGCTTAGGAGAAGCATAATCGCTAACACACGCTACTACATAAGCGCAAAAATCTCGAAAACGATGCCTCCGACTCAGGACCGTTCTTCTAGGCATCGATAGCGGAGCCAATGACGAATATTTTCATGCCAGGTTTTTGCTGCTAGCTCCAATATTAGCCCCACAGGAGACCAATAGGCGGAGTAGGAGGCGGCTTAGGAGAACCATAATCGCTAACATACGCTACTACATAAGCGCAAAAATCTCGAAAACGATGCCTCCGACTCAGGACCGTTCTTCTAGGCATCGATAGCGGAGCCAATGACGAATATTTTCATGCCAGGTTTTTGCTGCTAGCTCCAATATTAGCCCCACAGGAGCTCAATAGGCGGAGTAGGAGGCGGCTTATGAGGCGGCTTAGGAGAAGCATAATCGCTAACACACGCTACTACATAAGTGCAAAAATCTCGAAAACGATGCCTCCGACTCAGGACCGTTCTTCTAGGCATCGATAGCGGAGCCAATGACGAATATTTTCATGCCAGGTTTTTGCTGCTAGCTCCAATATTAGCCCCACAGGAGCCCAATAGGCGGAGAAGGAGGCGGCTTAGGAGAAGCATAATCGCTAACACACGCTACTACATAAGCGCAAAAATCTCGAAAACGATGCCTCCGACTCAGGACCGTTCTTCTAGGCATCGATAGCGGAGCCAATGACGAATATTTTCATGCCAGGTTTTTGCTGCTAGCTCCAATATTAGCCCCACAGGAGCCCAATAGGCGGAGTAGGAGGCGGCTTAGGAGAAGCATAATCGCTAACACACGCTACTACATAAGCGCAAAAATCTCGAAAACGATGCCTCCGACTCAGGACCGTTCTTCTAGGCATCGATAGCGGAGCCAATGACGAATATTTTCATGCCAGGTTTTTGCTGCTAGCTCCAATATTAGCCCCACAGGAGACCAATAGGCGGAGTAGGAGGCGGCTTAGGAGAAGCATAATCGCTAACACACGCTACTACATAAGCGCAAAAATCTCGAAAACGATGCCTCTGACTCAGGACCGTTCTTCTAGGCATCGATAGCGGAGCCAATGACGAATATTTTCATGCCAGGTTTTTGCTGCTAGCCCCAATATTAGCCCCACAGGAGCCCAATAGGCGGAGTAGGAGGCGGCTTAGGAGAAGCATAATCGCTAACACACGCTACTACATAAGCGCAAAAATCTCGAAAACGATGCCTCCGACTCAGGACCGTTCTTCTAGGCATCGATAGCGGAGCCAATGACGAATATTTTCATGCCAGGTTTTTGCTGCTTGCTCCAATATTAGCCCCACAGGAGCTCAATAGGCGGAGTAGGAGGCGGTTTATGAGGCGGCTTAGGAGAAGCATAATCGCTAACACACGCTACTACATAAGTGCAAAAATCTCGAAAACGATGCCTCCGACTCAGGACCGTTCTTCTAGGCATCGATAGCGGAGCCAATGACGAATATTTTCATGCCAGGTTTTTGCTGCTAGCTCCAATACCAGCCCCACAGGAGCCCAATAGGCGGAGTAGGAGGCGGCTTACGAGAAGCATAATCGCTAACACACGCTACTACATAAGTGCAAAAATCTGGAAAACGATGCCTCCGACTCAGGACCGTTCTTCTAGGCATCGATAGCGGAGCCAATGACGAATATTTTCATGCCAGGTTTTTGCTGCTAGCTCCAATATTAGCCCAACAGGAGCCCAATAGGCGGAGTAGGAGGCGGTTTATGAGGCGGCTTAGGAGAAGCATAATCGCTAACACACGCTACTACATAAGCGCAAAAATCTCGAAAACGATGCCTCCGACTCAGGACCGTTCTTCTAGGCATCGATAGCGGAGCCAATGACGAATATTCTCATGCCAGGTTTTTGCTGCTAGCTCCAATACCAGCCCCACAGGAGCCCAATAGGCGGAGTAGGAGGCGGCTTACGAGAAGCATAATCGCTAACACACGCTACTACATAAGTGCAAAAATCTCGAAAACGATGCCTCCGACTCAGGACCGTTCTTCTAGGCATCGATAGCGGAGCCAATGACGAATATTTTCATGCCAGGTTTTTGCTGCTAGCTCCAATATTAGCCCCACAGGAGCCCAATAGGCGGAGTAGGAGGCGGCTTAGGAGAAGCATAATCGCTAACACACGCTACTACATAAGTGCAAAAATCTCGAAAACGATGCCTCCGACTCAGGACCGTTCTTCTAAGCATCGATAGCGGAGCCAATGACGAATATTTTCATGCCAGGTTTTTGCTGCTAGCTCCAATATTAGCCCCACAGGAGCCCAATAGGCGGAGTAGGAGGCGGCTTAGGAGAAGCATAATCGCTAACACACGCTACTACATAAGCGCAAAAATCTCGAAAACGATGCCTCCGACTCAGGACCGTTCTTCTAGGCATCGATAGCGGAGCCAATGACGAATATTTTCATGCCAGGTTTTTGCTGCTAGCTCCAATATTAGCCCCACAGGAGCCCAATAGGCGGAGTAGGAGGCGGCTTAGGAGAAGCATAATCGCTAACACACGCTACTACATAAGCGCAAAAATCTCGAAAACGATGCCTCCGACTCAGGACCGTTCTTCTAGGCATCGATAGCGGAGCCAATGACAAATATTTTCATGCCAGGTTTTTGCTGCTAGCTCCAATATTAGCCCCACAGGAGCCCAATAGGCGGAGTAGGAGGCGGCTTAGGAGAAGCATAATCGCTAACACATGCTACTACATAAGCGCAAAAATCTCGAAAACGATGCCTCCGACTCAGGACCGTTCTTCTAGGCATCCATAGCGGAGCCAATGACGAATACTTTCATGCCAGGTTTTTGCTGCTAGCTCCAATACCAGCCCCACAGGAGCCCAATAGGCGGAGTAGGAGGCGGCTTAGGAGAAGCATAATCGCTAACACACGCTACTACATAAGCGCGAAAATCTCGAAAACGATGCCTCCGACTCAGGACCGTTCTTCTAGGCATCGATAGCGGAGCCAATGACGAATATTTTCATGCCAGGTTTTTGCTGCTAGCTCCAATATTAGCCCCACAGGAGCCCAATAGGCGGAGTAGGAGGCGGCTTAGGAGAAGCATAATCGCTAACACACGCTACTACATAAGCGCAAAAATCTCGAAAACGATGCCCCCGATTCAGGACCGTTCTTCTAGGCATCGATAGCGGAGCCAATGACGAATATTTTCATGCCAGGTTTTTGCTGCTAGCTCCAAAATTAGCCCCACAGGAGCCCAATAGGCGGAGTAGGAGGCGGCTTAGGAGAAGCATAATCGCTAACACACGCTACTACATAAGCGCAAAAATCTCGAAAACGATGCCTCCGACTCAGGACCGTTCTTCTAGGCATCGATAGCGGAGCCAATGACGAATATTTTCATGCCAGGTTTTTGCTGCTAGCTCCAATATTAGCCCCACAGGAGCCCAATAGGCGGAGAAGGAGGCGGCTTAGGAGAAGCATAATCGCTAACACACGCTACTACATAAGCGCAAAAATCTCGAAAACGATGCCTCCGACTCAGGACCGTTCTTCTAGGCATCGATAGCGGAGCCAATGACGAATATTTTCATGCCAGGTTTTTGCTGCTAGCTCCAATATTAGCCCCACAGGAGACCAATAGGCGGATTAGGAGGCGGCTTAGGAGAAGCATAATCGCTAACATACGCTACTACATAAGCGCAAAAATCTCGAAAACGATGCCTCCGACTCAGGACCGTTCTTCTAGGCATCGATAGCGGAGCCAATGACGAATATTTTCATGCCAGGTTTTTGCTGCTAGCTCCAATATTAGCCCCACAGGAGCTCAATAGGCGGAGTAGGAGGCGGCTTATGAGGCGGCTTAGGAGAAGCATAATCGCTAACACACGCTACTACATGAGTGCAAAAATCTCGAAAACGATGCCTCCGACTCAGGACCGTTCTTCTAGGCATCGATAGCGGAGCCAATGACGAATATTTTCATGCCAGGTTTTTGCTGCTAGCTCCAATATTAGCCCCACAGGAGCCCAATAGGCGGAGTAGGAGGCGGCTTAGGAGAAGCATAATCGCTAACACACGCTACTACATAAGCGCAAAAATCTCGAAAACGATGCCTCCGACTCAGGACCGTTCTTCTAGGCATCGATAGCGGAGCCAATGACGAATATTTTCATGCCAGGTTTTTGCTGTTAGCTCCAATATTAGCCCCACAGGAGCCCAATAGGCGGAGTAGGAGGCGGCTTAGGAGAAGCATAATCGCTAACACACGCTACTACATAAGCGCAAAAATCTCGAAAACGATGCCTCCGACTCAGGACCGTTCTTCTAGGCATCGATAGCGGAGCCAATGACGAATATTTTCATGCCAGGTTTTTGCTGCTAGCTCCAATATTAGCCCCACAGGAGACCAATAGGCGGAGTAGGAGGCGGCTTAGGAGAAGCATAATCGCTAACACACGCTACAACATAAGCGCAAAAATCTCGAAAACGATGCCTCTGACTCAGGACCGTTCTTCTATGCATCGATAGCGGAGCCAATGACGAATATTTTCATGCCAGGTTTTTGCTGCTAGCCCCAATAGTAGCCCCACAGGAGCCCAATAGGCGGAGTAGGAGGCGGCTTAGGAGAAGCATAATCGCTAACACACGCTACTACATAAGCGCAAAAATCTCGAAAACGATGCCTCCGACTCAGGACCGTTCTTCTAGGCATCGATAGCGGAGCCAATGACGAATATTTTCATGCCAGGTTTTTGCTGCTTGCTCCAATATTAGCCCCACAGGAGCTCAATAGGCGGAGTAGGAGGCGGTTTATGAGGCGGCTTAGGAGAAGCATAATCGCTAACACACGCTACTACATAAGTTCAAAAATCTTGAAAACGATGCCTCCGACTCAGGACCGTTCTTCTAGGCATCGATAGCGGAGCCAATGACGAATATTTTCATGCCAGGTTTTTGCTGCTAGCTCCAATACCAGCCCCACAGGAGCCCAATAGGCGGAGTAGGAGGCGGCTTACGAGAAGCATAATCGCTAACACACGCTACTACATAAGTGCAAAAATCTGGAAAACGATGCCTCCGACTCAGGACCGTTCTTCTAGGCATCGATAGCGGAGCCAATGACGAATATTTTCATGCCAGGTTTTTGCTGCTAGCTCCAATATTAGCCCAACAGGAGCCCAATAGGCGGAGTAGGAGGCGGTTTATGAGGCGGCTTAGGAGAAGCATAATCGCTAACACACGCTACTACATAAGCGCAAAAATCTCGAAAACGATGCCTCCGACTCAGGACCGTTCTTCTAGGCATCGATAGCGGAGCCAATGACGAATATTTTCATGCCAGGTTTTTGCTGCTAGCTCCAATACCAGCCCCACAGGAGCCCAATAGGCGGAGTAGGAGGCGGCTTACGAGAAGCATAATCGCTAACACACGCTACTACATAAGTGCAAAAATCTGGAAAACGATGCCTCCGACTCAGGACCGTTCTTCTAGGCATCGATAGCGGAGCCAATGACGAATATTCTCATGCCAGGTTTTTGCTGCTAGCTCCTATATTAGCCCCACAGGAGCCCAATAGGCGGAGTAGGAAGCGGCTTAGGAGAAGCATAATCGCTAACACACGCTACTACATAAGCGCAAAAATCTCGAAAACGATGCCTCCGACTCAGGATCGTTCTTCTAGGCATCGATAGCGGAGCCAATGACAAATATTTTCATGCCAGGTTTTTGCTGCTAGCTCCAATACCAGCCCCACAGGAGCCCAATAGGCGGAGTAGGAGGCGGCTTAGGAGAAGCATAATCGCTAACACACGCTACTACATAAGTGCAAAAATCTCGAAAACGATGCCTCAAACTCAGGACCGTTCTTTTAGGCATCGATAGCGGAGCCAATGACGAATATTTTCATGCCAGGTTTTTGCTGCTAGCTCCAATACTAGCCCCACAGGAGCCCAATAGGCGGAGTAGGAGGCGGCTTAGGAGAAGCATAATCGCTAACACACGCTACTACATAAGTGCAAAAATCTCGAAAACGATGCCTCCGACTCAGGACCGTTCTTCTAAGCATCGATAGCGGAGCCAATGACGAATATTTTCATGCCAGGTTTTTGCTGCTAGCTCCAATATTAGCCCCACAGGAGCCCAATAGGCGGAGTAGGAGGCGGCTTAGGAGAAGCATAATCGCTAACACACGCTACTACATAAGCGCAAAAATCTCGAAAACGATGCCTCCGACTCAGGACCGTTCTTCTAGGCATCGATAGCGGAGCCAATGACGAATATTTTCATGCCAGGTTTTTGCTGCTAGCTCCAATATTAGCCCCACAGGAGCCCAATAGGCGGAGTAGGAGGCGGCTTAGGAGAAGCATAATCGCTAACACACGCTACTACATAAGCGCAAAAATCTCGAAAACGATGCCTCCGACTCAGGACCGTTCTTCTAGGCATCGATAGCGGAGCCAATGACG
This sequence comes from Eristalis intricaria, assembly GCA_964034865.1. NCBI lineage: Eukaryota > Metazoa > Arthropoda > Insecta > Diptera > Syrphidae > Eristalis > Eristalis intricaria. The sequence continues at coordinate 18,702,241 of OZ035877.1, forward strand.
AATATTTTCATGCCAGGTTTTTGCTGCTAGCTCCAATATTAGCCCCACAGGAGCCCAATAGGCGGAGTAGGAGGCGGCTTAGGAGAAGCATAATCGCTAACACACGCTACTACATAAGCGCAAAAATCTCGAAAACGATGCCTCCGACTCAGGACCGTTCTTCTAGGCATCGATAGCGGAGCCAATGACGAATATTTTCATGCCAGGTTTTTGCTGCTAGCTCCAATATTAGCCCCACAGGAGACCAATAGGCGGAGTAGGAGGCGGCTTAGGAGAAGCATAATCGCTAACACACGCTACTACATAAGCGCAAAAATCTCGAAAACGATGCCTCTGACTCAGGACCGTTCTTCTAGGCATCGATAGCGGAGCCAATGACGAATATTTTCATGCCAGGTTTTTGCTGCTAGCCCCAATATTAGCCCCACAGGAGCCCAATAGGCGGAGTAGGAGGCGGCTTAGGAGAAGCATAATCGCTAACACACGCTACTACATAAGCGCAAAAATCTCGAAAACGATGCCTCCGACTCAGGACCGTTCTTCATGCCAGGTTTTTGCTGCTAGCTCCAATATTAGCCCCACAGGAGCCCAATAGGCGGAGTAGGAGGCGGCTTAGGAGAAGCATAATCGCTAACACACGCTACTACATAAGCGCAAAAATCTCGAAAACGATGCCTCCGACTCAGGACCGTTCTTCTAGGCATCGATAGCGGAGCCAATGACGAATATTTTCATGCCAGGTTTTTGCTGCTAGCTCCAATATTAGCCCCACAGGAGCCCAATAGGCGGAGTAGGAGGCGGCTTAGGAGAAGCATAATCGCTAACACACGCTACTACATAAGCGCAAAAATCTCGAAAACGATGCCTCCGACTCAGGACCGTTCTTCTAGGCATCGATAGCGGAGCCAATGACGAATATTTTCATGCCAGGTTTTTGCTGCTAGCTCCAATATTAGCCCCACAGGAGACCAATAGGCGGAGTAGGAGGCGGCTTAGGAGAAGCATAATCGCTAACACACGCTACTACATAAGCGCAAAAATCTCGAAAACGATGCCTCTGACTCAGGACCGTTCTTCTAGGCATCGATAGCGGAGCCAATGACGAATATTTTCATGCCAGGTTTTTGCTGCTAGCCCCAATATTAGCCCCACAGGAGCCCAATAGGCGGAGTAGGAGGCGGCTTAGGAGAAGCATAATCGCTAACACACGCTACTACATAAGCGCAAAAATCTCGAAAACGATGCCTCCGACTCAGGACCGTTCTTCTAGGCATCGATAGCGGAGCCAATGACGAATATTTTCATGCCAGGTTTTTGCTGCTAGCTCCAATATTAGCCCCACAGGAGCTCAATAGGCGGAGTAGGAGGCGGTTTATGAGGCGGCTTAGGAGAAGCATAATCGCTAACACACGCTACTACATAAGTGCACAAATCTCGAAAACGATGCCTACGACTCAGGACCGTTCTTCTAGGCATCGATAGCGGAGCCAATGACGAATATTTTCATGCCAGGTTTTTGCTGCTAGCTCCAATATTAGCCCCACAGGAGCCCAATAGGCGGAGTAGGAGGCGGCTTAGGAGAAGCATAATCGCTAACACACGCTACTACATAAGTGCAAAAATCTCGAAAACGATGCCTCCGACTCAGGACCGTTCTTCTAGGCATCGATAGCGGAGCCAATGACAAATATTTTCATGCCAGGTTTTTGCTGCTAGCTCCAATACCAGCCCCACAGGAGCCCAATAGGCGGAGTAGGAGGCGGCTTAGGAGAAGTATAATTGCTAACACACGCTACTACATAAGCGCGAAAATCTCGAAAACGATGCCTCCGACTCAGGACCGTTCTTCTAGGCATCGATAGCGGAGCCAATGACGAATATTTTCATGCCAGGCTTTTGCTGCTAGCTCCAATATTAGCCCCACAGGAGCCCAATAGGCGGAGTAGGAGGCGGCTTAGGAGAAGCATAATCGCTAACACACGCTACTACATAAGCGCAAAAATCTCGAAAACGATGCCTCCGATTCAAGACCGTTCTTCTAGGCATCGATAGCGGAGCCAATGACGAATATTTTCATGCCAGGTTTTTGCTGCTAGCTCCAATATTAGCCCCACAGGAACCCAATAGGCGGAGTAGGAGGCGGCTTAGGAGAAGCATAATCGCTAACACACGCTACTACATAAGCGCAAAAATCTCGAAAACGATGCCTCCGACTCAGGACCGTTCTTCTAGGCATCGATAGCGGAGCCAATGACGAATATTTTCATGCCAGGTTTTTGCTGCTAGCTCCAATATTAGCCCCACAGGAGCCCAATAGGCGGAGTAGGAGGCGGCTTAGGAGAAGCATAATCGCTAACACACGCTACTACATAAGCGCAAAAATCTCGAAAACGATGCCTCCGACTCAGGACCGTTCTGCTAGGCATCGATAGCGGAGCCAATGACGAATATTTTCATGCCAGGTATTTGCTGCTAGCTCCAATATTAGCCCCACAGGAGACCAATAGGCGGAGTAGGAGGCGGCTTAGGAGAAGCATAATCGCTAACACACGCTACTACATAAGCGCAAAAATCTCGAAAACGATGCCTCCGACTCAGGACCGTTCTTCTAGGCATCGATAGCGGAGCCAATGACGAATATTTTCATGCCAGGTTTTTGCTGCTAGCTCCAATATTAGCCCCACAGGAGCCCAATAGGCGGAGTAGGAGGCGGTTTATGAGGCGGCTTAGGAGAAGCATAATCGCTAACACACGCTACTACATAAGCGCAAAAATCCCGAAAACGATGCCTCCGACTCAGGACCGTTCTTCTAGGCATCGATAGCGGAGCCAATGACGAATATTTTCATGCCAGGTTTTTGCTGCTAGCTCCAATATTAGCCCCACAGGAGCCCAATAGGCGGAGTAGGAGGCGGCTTAGGAGAAGCATAATCGCTAACACACGCTACTACATAAGCGCAAAAATCTCGAAAACGATGCCTCCGACTCAGGACCGTTCTTCTAGGCATCGATAGCGGAGCCAATGACGAATATTTTCATGCCAGGTTTTTGCTGCTAGCTCTAATACCAGCCCCACAGGAGCCCCATAGGCGGAGTAGGAGGCGGTTTATGAGGCGGCTTAGGGGAAGCATAATCGCTAACACACGCTACTACATAAGCGCAAAAATCTCGAAAACGATGCCTCCGACTCAGGACCGTTCTTCTAGGCATCGATAGCGGAGCCAATGACGAATATTTTCATGCCAGGTTTTTGCTACTAGCCCCAATATTAGCCCCACAGGAGCCCAATAGGCGGAGTAGGAGGCGGCTTAGGAGAAGCATAATCGCTAACACACGCTACTACATAAGCGCAAAAATCTCGAAAACGATGCCTCCGACTCAGGACCGTTCTTCTAGGCATCGATAGCGGAGCCAATGACGAATATTTTCATGCCAGGTTTTTGCTGCTAGCTCCAATACCAGCCCCACAGGAGCCCAATAGGCGGAGTAGGAGGCGGCTTAGGAGAAGCATAATCGCTAACACACGCTGCTACATAAGCGCTAAAATCTCGAAAACGATGCCTCCGACTCAGGACCGTTCTTCTAGGCATCGATAGCGAAGCCAATGACAAATATTTTCATGCCAGGTTTTTGCTGCTAGCTCCAATATTAGCCCCACAGGAGCCCAATAGGCGGAGTAGGAGGCGGTTTATGAGGCGGCTTAGGAGAAGCATAATCGCTAACACACGCTACTACATAAACGCAAAAATCTCGAAAACGATGCCTCCGACTCAGGACCGTTCTTCTAGGCATCGATAGCGGAGCCAATGACGAATATTTTCATGCCAGGTTTTTGCTGCTAGCTCCAATATTAGCCCCACAGGAGACCAATAGGCGGAGTAGGAGGCGGCTTAGGAGAAGCATAATCGCTAACACACGCTACTATATAAGCGCGAAAATCTCGAAAACGATGCCTCCGACTCAGGACCGTTCTTCTAGGCATCGATAGCGGAGCCAATGACGAATATTTTCATGCCAGGTTTTTGCTGCTAGCTCCAATATTAGCCCCACAGGAGCCCAATAGGCGGAGTAGGAGGCGGCTTAGGAGAAGCATAATCGCTAACACACGCTACTACATAAGCGCAAAAATCTCGAAAACGATGCCTCCGACTCAGGACCGTTCTTCTAGGCATCGATAGCGGAGCCAATGACGAATATTTTCATGCCAGGTTTTTGCTGCTAGCTCCAATATTAGCCCCACAGGAGACCAATAGGCGGAGTAGGAGGCGGCTTAGGAGAAGCATAATCGCTAACACACGCTACTACATAAGCGCAAAAATCTCGAAAACGATGCCTCCGACTCAGGACCGTTCTTCTAGGCATCGATAGCGGAGCCAATGACGAATATTTTCATGCCAGGTTTTTGCTGCTAGCTCCAATATTAGCCCCACAGGAGCCCAATAGGCGGAGTAGGAGGCGGTTTATGAGGCGGCTTAGGAGAAGCATAATCGCTAACACACGCTACTACATAAGCGCAAAAATCCCGAAAACGATGCCTCCGACTCAGGACCGTTCTTCTAGGCATCGATAGCGGAGCCAATGACGAATATTTTCATGCCAGGTTTTTGCTGCTAGCTCCAATATTAGCCCCACAGGAGCCCAATAGGCGGAGTAGGAGGCGGCTTAGGAGAAGCATAATCGCTAACACACGCTACTACATAAGCGCAAAAATCTCGAAAACGATGCCTCCGACTCAGGACCGTTCTTCTAGGCATCGATAGCGGAGCCAATGACGAATATTTTCATGCCAGGTTTTTGCTGCTAGCTCTAATACCAGCCCCACAGGAGCCCCATAGGCGGAGTAGGAGGCGGTTTATGAGGCGGCTTAGGAGAAGCATAATCGCTAACACACGCTACTACATAAGCGCAAAAATCTCGAAAACGATGCCTCCGACTCAGGACCGTTCTTCTAGGCATCGATAGCGGCGCCAATGACGAATATTTTCATGCCAGGTTTTTGCTACTAGCCCCAATATTAGCCCCACAGGAGCCCAATAGGCGGAGTAGGAGGCGGCTTAGGAGAAGCATAATCGCTAACACACGCTACTACATAAGCGCAAAAATCTCGAAAACGATGCCTCCGACTCAGGACCGTTCTTCTAGGCATCGATAGCGGAGCCAATGACGAATATTTTCATGCCAGGTTTTTGCTACTAGCCCCAATATTAGCCCCACAGGAGCCCAATAGGCGGAGTGGGAGGCGGCTTAGGAGAAGCATAATCGCTAACACACGCTACTACATAAGCGCAAAAATCTCGAAAACGATGCCTCCGACTCAGGACCGTTCTTCTAGGCATCGATAGCGGAGCCAATGACGAATATTTTCATGCCAGGTTTTTGCTGCTAGCTCCAATATTAGCCCCACAGGAGCCCAATAGGCGGAGTAGGAGGCGGCTTAGGAGAAGCATAATCGCTAACACACGCTGCTACATAAGCGCAAAAATCTCGAAAACGATGCCTCCGACTCAGGACCGTTCTTCTAGGCATCGATAGCGAAGCCAATGACAAATATTTTCATGCCAGGTTTTTGCTGCTAGCTCCAATATTAGCCCCACAGGAGCCCAATAGGCGGAGTAGGAGGCGGTTTATGAGGCGGCTTAGGAGAAGCATAATCGCTAACACACGCTACTACATAAACGCAAAAATCTCGAAAACGATGCGTCCGACTCAGGACCGTTCTTCTAGGCATCGATAGCGGAGCCAATGACGAATATTTTCATGTCAGGTTTTTGCTGCTAGCTCCAATATTAGCACCACAGGAGCCCAATAGGCGGAGTAGGAGGCGGCTTAGGAGAAGCATAATCGCTAACACACGCTACTACATAATCGATGCCTCTCGAAAACGATGCCTCCGACTCAGGACCGTTCTTTTAGGCATCGATAGCGGAGCCAATGACAAATATTTTCATGCCAGGTTTTTGCTGTTAGCTCCAATACCAGCCCCACAGGAGCCCAATAGGCGGAGTAGGAGGCGGCTTAGGAGAAGCATAATCGCTAACACACGCTACTACATAAGCGCAAAAATCTCGAAAACGATGCCTCCGACTCAGGACCGTTCTTCTAGGCATCGATAGCGGAGCCAATGACAAATATTTTCATGCCAGGTTTTTGCTGCTAGCTCCAATATTAGCCCCACAGGAGCCCAATAGGCGGAGTAGGAGGCGGTTTATGAGGCGGCTTAGGAGAAGCATAATCGCTAACACACGCTACTACATAAGCGCGAAAATCTCGAAAACGATGCCTCCGACTCAGGACCGTTCTTCTAGGCATCGATAGCGGAGCCAATGACGAATATTTTCATGCCAGGTTTTTGCTGCTAGCTCCAATACCAGCCCCACAGGAGCCCAATAGGCGGAGTAGGAGGCGGTTTATGAGGCGTCTTAGGAGAAGCATAATCGCTAACACACTCTACTACATAAGCGCGAAAATCTCGAAAACGATGCCTCCGACTCAGGACCGTTCTTCTAGGCATCGATAGCGGAGCCAATGACGAATATTTTCATGCCAGGTTTTTGCTGCTAGCTCCAATACCAGCCCCACAGGAGCCCAATAGGCGGAGTAGGAGGCGGCTTAGGAGAAGCATAATCGCTAACACACGCTACTACATAAGCGCAAAAATCTCGAAAACGATGCCTCCGACTCAGGACCGTTCTTCTAGGCATCGATAGCGGAGCAAATGGCGAATATTTTCATGCCAGGTTTTTGCTGCAAGCTCCAATACCAGCCCCACAGGAGCCCAATAGGCGGAGTAGGAGGTGGTTTATGAGGCGGCTTAGGAGAAGCATAATCGCTAACACACGCTACTACATAAGCGCGAAAATCTCGAAAACGATGCCTCCGACTCAGGACCGTTCTTCTAGGCATCGATAGCGGAGCCAATGACGAATATTTTCATGCCAGGTTCTTGCTGCTAGCTCCAATATTAGCCCCACAGGAGCCCAATAGGCGGAGTAGGAGGCGGTTTATGAGGCGGCTTAGGAGAAGCATAATCTCTAACACACGCTACTACATAAGTGCAAAAATCTCGAAAACGATGCCTCCGACTCAGGACCGTTCTTCTAGGCATCGATAGCGGAGCCAATGACGAATATTTTCATACCAGGTTCTGCTGCTAGCTCCAATATTAGCCCCACAGGAGCCCAATAGGCGGAGTAGGAGGCGGTTTATGAGGCGGCTTAGGAGAAGCATAATCGCTAACACACGCTACTACATAAGTGCAAAAATCTCGAAAACGATGCCTCCGACTCAGGACCGTTCTTCTAGGCATCGATAGCGGAGCCAATGACAAATATTTTCATGCCAGGTTTTTGCTGCTAGCTCCAATATTGGCCCCACAGGAGCCCAATAGGCGGAGTAGGAGGCGGCTTATGAGGCGGCTTAGGAGAAGCATAATCGCTAACACACGCTACTACATAAACGCAAAAATCTCGAAAACGATGCCTCCGACTCAGGACCGTTCTTCTAGGCATCGATAGCGGAGCCAATGACGAATATTTTCATGCCAGGTTTTTGCTGCTAGCTCCAATACCAGCCCCACAGGAGCCCAATAGGTGGAGTAGGAGGCGGCTTAGGAGAAGCATAATCGCTAACACACGCTACTACATAAGCGCAAAAATCTCGAAAACGATGCCTCCGACTCAGGACCGTTCTTCTAGGCATCGATAGCGGAGCCAATGACAAATATTTTCATGCCAGGTTTTTGCTGCTAGCTCCAATATTAGCCCCACAGGAGCCCAATAGGCGGAGTAGGAGGCGGTTTATGAGGCGGCTTAGGAGAAGCATAATCGCTAACACACGCTACTACATAAGCGCGAAAATCTCGAAAACGATTCCTCCGACTCAGGACCGTTCTTCTAGGCATCGATAGCGGAGCCAATGACGAATATTTTCTTGCCAGGTTTTTGCTGCTAGCTCCAATACCAGCCCCACAGGAGCCCAATAGGCGGAGTAGGAGGCGGTTTATGAGGCGGCTTAGGAGAAGCATAATCGCTAACACACGCTACTATATAAGCGCGAAAATCTCGAAAACGATGCCTCCGACTCAGGACCGTTCTTCTAGGCATCGATAGCGGAGCCAATGACGAATATTTTCATGCCAGGTTTTTGCTACTAGCTCCAATATTAGCCCCACAGGAGCCCAATAGGCGGAGTAGGAGGCGGTTTATGAGGCGGCTTAGGAGAAGCATAATCGCTAACACACGCTACTACATAAGCGCAAAAATCTCGAAAACGATGCCTCCGACTCAGGACCGTTCTTCTAGGCATCGATAGCGGAGCCAATGACGAATATTTTCATGCCAGGTTTTTGCTACTAGCTCCAATACCAGCCCCACAGGAGCCCAATAGGCGGAGTAGGAGGCGGCTTAGGAGAAGCATAATCGCTAACACACGCTACTACATAAGTGCAAAAATCTCGAAAACGATGCCTCCGACTCAGGACCGTTCTTCTAGGCGTCGATAGCGGAGCCAATGACGAATATTTTCATGCCAGGTTTTTGCTGCTAGCTCCAATATTAGCCCCACAGGAGCCCAATAGGCGGAGTAGGAGGCGGCTTAGGAGAAGCATAATCGCTAACACACGCTACTACATAAGTGCAAAAATCTCGAAAACGATGCCTCCGACTCAGGACCGTTCTTCTAGGCATCGATAGCGGAGCCAATGACGAATATTTTCATGCCAGGTTTTTGCTGCTAGCTCCAATATTAGCCCCACAGGAGCCCAATAGGCGGAGTAGGAGGCGGCTTAGGAGAAGCATAATCGTTAACACACGCTACTACATAAGCGCAAAAATCTCGAAAACGATGCACCCGACTCAGGACCGTTCTTCTAGGCATCGATAGCGGAGCCAATGACGAATATTTTCATGCCAGGTTTTTGCTGCTAGCTCCAATACCAGCCCCACAGGAGCCCAATAGGCGGAGTAGGAGGCGGTTTATGAGGCGGCTTAGGAGAAGCATAATCGCTAACACACGCTACTACATAAGCGCGAAAATCTCGAAAACGATGCCTCCGACTCAGGACCGTTCTTCTAGGCATCGATAGCGGAGCCAATGACGAATATTTTCATGCCAGGTTTTTGCTGCTAGCTCCAATATTAGCCCCACAGGAGCCCAATAGGCGGACTAGGAGGCGGTTTATGAGGCGGCTTAAGAGAAGCATAATCGCTAACACACGCTACTACATAAGTGCAAAAATCTCGAAAACGATGCCTCCGACTCAGGACCGTTCTTCTAGGCATCGATAGCGGAGCCAATGACGAAAATTTTCATGCCAGGTTTTTGCTGCTAGCTCCAATACCAGCCCCACAGGAGCCCAATAGGCGGAGTAGGAGGCGGCTTAGGAGAAGCATAATCGCTAACACACGCTACTACATAAGCGCGAAAATCTCGAAAACGATTCCTCCGACTCAGGACCGTTCTTCTAGGCATCGATAGCGGAGCCAATGACGAATATTTTCTTGCCAGGTTTTTGCTGCTAGCTCCAATACCAGCCCCACAGGAGCCCAATAGGCGGAGTAGGAGGCGGTTTATGAGGCGGCTTAGGAGAAGCATAATCGCTAACACACGCTACTACATAAGCGCGAAAATCTCGAAAACGATGCCTCCGACTCAGGACCGTTCTTCTAGGCATCGATAGCGGAGCCAATGACGAATATTTTCATGCCAGGTTTTTGCTGCTAGCTCCAATATTAGCCCCACAGGAGCCCAATAGGCGGAGTAGGAGGCGGCTTAGGAGAAGCATAATCGCTAACACACGCTACTACATAAGCGCAAAAATCTCGAAAACGATGCCTCCGACTCAGGACCGTTCTTCTAGGCATCGATAGCGGAGCCAATGACAAATATTTTCATGCCAGGTTTTTGCTGCTAGCTCCAATATTAGCCCCACAGGAGCCCAATAGGCGGAGTAGGAGGCGGTTTATGAGGCGGCTTAGGAGAAGCATAATCGCTAACACACGCTACTACATAAGCGCGAAAATCTCGAAAACGATTCCTCCGACTCAGGACCGTTCTTCTAGGCATCGATAGCGGAGCCAATGACGAATATTTTCTTGCCAGGTTTTTGCTGCTAGCTCCAATACCAGCCCCACAGGAGCCCAATAGGCGGAGTAGGAGGCGATTTATGAGGCGGCTTAGGAGAAGCATAATCGCTAATACACGCTACTACATAAGCGCAAAAATCTCGAAAACGATGCCTCCGACTCAGGACCGTTCTTCTAGGCATCGATAGCGGAGCCAATGACGAATATTTTCATGCCAGGTTTTTGCTACTAGCTCCAATACCAGCCCCACAGGAGCCCAATAGGCGGAGTAGGAGGCGGCTTAGGAGAAGCATAATCGCTAACACACGCTACTACATAAGTGCAAAAATCTCGAAAACGATGCCTCCGACTCAGGACCGTTCTTCTAGGCATCGATAGCGGAGCCAATGACGAATATTTTCATGCCAGGTTTTTGCTGCTAGCTCCAATATTAGCCCCACAGGAGCCCAATAGGCGGAGTAGGAGGCGGCTTAGGAGAAGCGTAATCGCTAACACACGCTACTACATAAGTGCAAAAATCTCGAAAACGATGCCTCCGACTCAGGACCGTTCGTCTAGGCATCGATAGCGGAGCCAATGACGAATATTTTCATGCCAGGTTTTTGCTGCTAGCTCCAATATTAGCCCCACAGGAGCCCAATAGGCGGAGTAGGAGGCGGCTTAGGAGAAGCATAATCGCTAACACACGCTACTACATAAGCGCGAAAATCTCGAAAACGATGCCTCCGACTCAGGACCGTTCTTCTAGGCATCGATAGCGGAGCCAATGACGAATATTTTCATGCCAGGTTTTTGCTGCTAGCTCCAATACCAGCCCCACAGGAGCCCAATAGGCGGAGTAGGAGGCGGTTTATGAGGCGGCTTAGGAGAAGCATAATCGCTAACACACGCTACTACATAAGCGCGAAAATCTCGAAAACGATGCCTCCGACTCAGGACCGTTCTTCTAGGCATCGATAGCGGAGCCAATGACGAATATTTTCATGCCAGGTTTTTGCTGCTAGCTCCAATATTAGCCCCACAGGAGCCCAATAGGCGGAGTAGGAGGCGGTTTATGAGGCGGCTTAAGAGAAGCATAATCGCTAACACACGCTACTACATAAGTGCAAAAATCTCGAAAACGATGCCTCCGACTCAGGACCGTTCTTCTAGGCATCGATAGCGGAGCCAATGACGAAAATTTTCATGCCAGGTTTTTGCTGCTAGCTCCAATACCAGCCCCACAGGAGCCCAATAGGCGGAGTAGGAGGCGGCTTAGGAGAAGCATAATCGCTAACACACGCTACTACATAAGCGCAAAAATCTCGAAAACGATGCCTCCGACTCAGGACCGTTCTTCTAGGCATCGATAGCGGAGCCAATGACGAATATTTTCATGCCAGGTTTTTGCTGCTAGCTCCAATATTAGCCCCACAGGAGTCCAATAGGCGGAGTAGGAGGCTGTTTATGAGGCGGCTTAGGAGAAGCATATTCGCTAACACACGCTACTACATAAGTGCAAAAATCTCGAAAACGATGCCTCCGACTCAGGACCGTTCTTCTAGGCATCGATAGCGGAGCCAATGACGAATATTTTCATGCCAGGTTTTTGCTGCTAGCTCCAATACCAGCTCCACAGGAGCCCAATAGGCGGAGTAGGAGGCGGCTTAGGAGAAGCATAATCGCTAACACACGCTACTACATAAGCGCAAAAATCTCGAAAACGATGCCTCCGACTCAGGACCGTTCTTCTAGGCATCGATAGCGGAGCCAATGACGAATATTTTCATGCCAGGTTTTTGCTGCTAGCTCCAATACCAGCCCCACAGGAGCCCAATAGGCGGAGTAGGAGGCGGCTTAGGAGAAGCATAATCGCTAACACACGCTACTACATAAGCGCAAAAATCTCGAAAACGATGCCTCCGACTCAGGACCGTTCTTGTAGGCATCGATAGCGGGGCCAATGACAAATATTTTCATGCCAGGTTTTTGCTGCTATCTCCAATATTAGCCCCACAGGAGCCCAATAGGCGGAGTAGGAGGCGTCTTAGGAGAAGCATAATCGCTAACACACGCTACTACATAAGCGCGAAAATCTCGAAAACGATGCCTCCGACTCAGGACCGTTCTTCTAGGCATCGATAGCGGAGCCAATGACGAATATTTTCATGCCAGGTTTTTGCTGCTAGCTCCAATACCAGCCCCACAGGAGCCCAATAGGCGGAGTAGGAGGCGGTTTATGAGGCGGCTTAGGAGAAGCATAATCGCTAACACACGCTACTACATAAGCGCGAAAATCTCGAAAACGATGCCTCCGACTCAGGACCGTTCTTCTAGGCATCGATAGCGGAGCCAATGACGAATATTTTCATGCCAGGTTTTTGCTGCTAGCTCCAATATTAGCCCCACAGGAGCCCAATAGGCGGACTAGGAGGCGGTTTATGAGGCGGCTTAAGAGAAGCATAATCGCTAACACACGCTACTACATAAGTGCAAAAATCTCGAAAACGATGCCTCCGACTCAGGACCGTTCTTCTAGGCATCGATAGCGGAGCCAATGACGAAAATTTTCATGCCAGGTTTTTGCTGCTAGCTCCAATACCAGCCCCACAGGAGCCCAATAGGCGGAGTAGGAGGCGGCTTAGGAAAAGCATAATCGCTAACACACGCTACTACATAAGCGCGAAAATCTCGAAAACGATTCCTCCGACTCAGGACCGTTCTTCTAGGCATCGATAGCGGAGCCAATGACGAATATTTTCTTGCCAGGTTTTTGCTGCTAGCTCCAATACCAGCCCCACAGGAGCCCAATAGGCGGAGTAGGAGGCGGTTTATGAGGCGGCTTAGGAGAAGCATAATCGCTAACACACGCTACTACATAAGCGCGAAAATCTCGAAAACGATGCCTCCGACTCAGGACCGTTCTTCTAGGCATCGATAGCGGAGCCAATGACGAATATTTTCATGCCAGGTTTTTGCTGCTAGCTCCAATACCAGTCCCACAGGAGCCCAATAGGCGGAGTAGGAGGCGGCTTAGGAGAAGCATAATCGCTAACACACGCTACTACATAAGCGCAAAAATCTCGAAAACGATGCCTCCGACTCAGGACCGTTCTTCTAGGCATCGATAGCGGAGCCAATGGCGAATATTTTCATGCCAGGTTTTTGCTGCAAGCTCCAATACCAGCCCCACAGGAGCCCAATAGGCGGAGTAGGAGGCGGTTTATGAGGCGGCTTAGGAGAAGCATAATCGCTAACACACGCTACTACATAAGCGCGAAAATCTCGAAAACGATGCCTCCGACTCAGGACCGTTCTTCTAGGCATCGATAGCGGAGCCAATGACGAATATTTTCATGCCAGGTTTTTGCTGCTAGCTCCAATACCAGTCCCACAGGAGCCCAATAGGCGGAGTAGGAGGCGGTTTATGAGGCGGCTTAGGAGAAGCATAATCGCTAACACACGCTACTACATAAGCGCGAAAATCTCGAAAACGATGCCTCCGACTCAGGACCGTTCTTCTAGGCATCGATAGCGGAGCCAATGACGAATATTTTCATGCCAGGTTTTTGCTGCTAGCTCCAATACCAGTCCCACAGGAGCCCAATAGGCGGAGTAGGAGGCGGCTTAGGAGAAGCATAATCGCTAACACACGCTACTACATAAGCGCAAAAATCTCGAAAACGATGCCTCCGACTCAGGACCGTTCTTCTAGGCATCGATAGCGGAGCCAATGGCGAATATTTTCATGCCAGGTTTTTGCTGCAAGCTCCAATACCAGCCCCACAGGAGCCCAATAGGCGGAGTAGGAGGTGGTTTATGAGGCGGCTTAGGAGAAGCATAATCGCTAACACACGCGACTACATAAGCGCGAAAATCTCGAAAACGATGCCTCCGACTCAGGACCGTTCTTCTAGGCATCGATAGCGGAGCCAATGACGAATATTTTCATGCCAGGTTTTTGCTGCTAGCTCCAATATTAGCCCCACAGGAGCCCAATAGGCGGAGTAGGAGGCGGTTTATGAGGCGGCTTAGGAGAAGCATAATCGCTAACACACGCTACTACATAAGTGCAAAAATCTCGAAAACGATGCCTCCGACTCAGGACCGTTCTTCTAGGCATCGATAGCGGAGCCAATGACAAATATTTTCATGCCAGGTTTTTGCTGCTAGCTCCAATATTGGCCCCACAGGAGCCCAATAGGCGGAGTAGGAGGCGGCTTATGAGGCGGCTTAGGAGAAGCATAATCGCTAACACACGCTACTACATAAGCGCGAAAATCTCGAAAACGATGCCTCCGACTCAGGACCGTTCTTCTAGGCATCGATAGCGGAGCCAATGACGAATATTTTCATGCCAGGTTTTTGCTGCTAGCTCCAATATTAGCCCCACAGGAGCCCAATAGGCGGAGTAGGAGGCGGCTTAGGAGAAGCATAATCGCTAACACACGCTACTACATAAGCGCAAAAATCTCGAAAACGATGCCTCCGACTCAGGACCGTTCTTCTAGGCATCGATAGCGGAGCCAATGACAAATATTTTCATGCCAGGTTTTTGCTGCTAGCTCCAATATTAGCCCCACAGGAGCCCAATAGGCGGAGTAGGAGGCGGTTTATGAGGCGGCTTAGGAGAAGCATAATCGCTAACACACGCTACTACATAAGCGCGAAAATCTCGAAAACGATTCCTCCGACTCAGGACCGTTCTTCTAGGCATCGATAGCGGAGCCAATGACGAATATTTTCTTGCCAGGTTTTTGCTGCTAGCTCCAATACCAGCCCCACAGGAGCCCAATAGGCGGAGTAGGAGGCGATTTATGAGGCGGCTTAGGAGAAGCATAATCGCTAACACACGCTACTATATAAGCGCGAAAATCTCGAAAACGATGCCTCCGACTCAGGACCGTTCTTCTAGGCATCGATAGCGGAGCCAATGACGAATATTTTCATGCCAGGTTTTTGCTGCTAGCTCCAATATTAGCCCCACAGGAGCCCAATAGGCGGAGTAGGAGGCGGTTTATGAGGCGGCTTAGGAGAAGCATAATCGCTAATACACGCTACTACATAAGCGCAAAAATCTCGAAAACGATGCCTCCGACTCAGGACCGTTCTTCTAGGCATCGATAGCGGAGCCAATGACGAATATTTTCATGCCAGGTTTTTGCTACTAGCTCCAATACCAGCCCCACAGGAGCCCAATAGGCGGAGTAGGAGGCGGCTTAGGAGAAGCATAATCGCTAACACACGCTACTACATAAGTGCAAAAATCTCGAAAACGATGCCTCCGACTCAGGACCGTTCTTCTAGGCATCGATAGCGGAGCCAATGACGAATATTTTCATGCCAGGTTTTTGCTGCTAGCTCCAATATTAGCCCCACAGGAGCCCAATAGGCGGAGTAGGAGGCGGCTTAGGAGAAGCGTAATCGCTAACACACGCTACTACATAAGTGCAAAAATCTCGAAAACGATGCCTCCGACTCAGGACCGTTCGTCTAGGCATCGATAGCGGAGCCAATGACGAATATTTTCATGCCAGGTTTTTGCTGCTAGCTCCAATATTAGCCCCACAGGAGCCCAATAGGCGGAGTAGGAGGCGGCTTAGGAGAAGCATAATCGCTAACACACGCTACTACATAAGCGCGAAAATCTCGAAAACGATGCCTCCGACTCAGGACCGTTCTTCTAGGCATCGATAGCGGAGCCAATGACGAATATTTTCATGCCAGGTTTTTGCTGCTAGCTCCAATACCAGCCCCACAGGAGCCCAATAGGCGGAGTAGGAGGCGGTTTATGAGGCGGCTTAGGAGAAGCATAATCGCTAACACACGCTACTACATAAGCGCGAAAATCTCGAAAACGATGCCTCCGACTCAGGACCGTTCTTCTAGGCATCGATAGCGGAGCCAATGACGAATATTTTCATGCCAGGTTTTTGCTGCTAGCTCCAATATTAGCCCCACAGGAGCCCAATAGGCGGAGTAGGAGGCGGTTTATGAGGCGGCTTAAGAGAAGCATAATCGCTAACACACGCTACTACATAAGTGCAAAAATCTCGAAAACGATGCCTCCGACTCAGGACCGTTCTTCTAGGCATCGATAGCGGAGCCAATGACGAAAATTTTCATGCCAGGTTTTTGCTGCTAGCTCCAATACCAGCCCCACAGGAGCCCAATAGGCGGAGTAGGAGGCGGCTTAGGAGAAGCATAATCGCTAACACACGCTACTACATAAGCGCAAAAATCTCGAAAACGATGCCTCCGACTCAGGACCGTTCTTCTAGGCATCGATAGCGGAGCCAATGACGAATATTTTCATGCCAGGTTTTTGCTGCTAGCTCCAATATTAGCCCCACAGGAGTCCAATAGGCGGAGTAGGAGGCTGTTTATGAGGCGGCTTAGGAGAAGCATATTCGCTAACACACGCTACTACATAAGTGCAAAAATCTCGAAAACGATGCCTCCGACTCAGGACCGTTCTTCTAGGCATCGATAGCGGAGCCAATGACGAATATTTTCATGCCAGGTTTTTGCTGCTAGCTCCAATACCAGCTCCACAGGAGCCCAATAGGCGGAGTAGGAGGCGGCTTAGGAGAAGCATAATCGCTAACACACGCTACTACATAAGCGCAAAAATCTCGAAAACGATGCCTCCGACTCAGGACCGTTCTTCTAGGCATCGATAGCGGAGCCAATGACGAATATTTTCATGCCAGGTTTTTGCTGCTAGCTCCAATACCAGCCCCACAGGAGCCCAATAGGCGGAGTAGGAGGCGGCTTAGGAGAAGCATAATCGCTAACACACGCTACTACATAAGCGCAAAAATCTCGAAAACGATGCCTCCGACTCAGGACCGTTCTTGTAGGCATCGATAGCGGGGCCAATGACAAATATTTTCATGCCAGGTTTTTGCTGCTAGCTCCAATATTAGCCCCACAGGAGCCCAATAGGCGGAGTAGGAGGCGTCTTAGGAGAAGCATAATCGCTAACACACGCTACTACATAAGCGCGAAAATCTCGAAAACGATGCCTCCGACTCAGGACCGTTCTTCTAGGCATCGATAGCGGAGCCAATGACGAATATTTTCATGCCAGGTTTTTGCTGCTAGCTCCAATACCAGCCCCACAGGAGCCCAATAGGCGGAGTAGGAGGCGGTTTATGAGGCGACTTAGGAGAAGCATAATCGCTAACACACGCTACTACATAAGCGCGAAAATCTCGAAAACGATGCCTCCGACTCAGGACCGTTCTTCTAGGCATCGATAGCGGAGCCAATGACGAATATTTTCATGCCAGGTTTTTGCTGCTAGCTCCAATATTAGCCCCACAGGAGCCCAATAGGCGGACTAGGAGGCGGTTTATGAGGCGGCTTAAGAGAAGCATAATCGCTAACACACGCTACTACATAAGTGCAAAAATCTCGAAAACGATGCCTCCGACTCAGGACCGTTCTTCTAGGCATCGATAGCGGAGCCAATGACGAAAATTTTCATGCCAGGTTTTTGCTGCTAGCTCCAATACCAGCCCCACAGGAGCCCAATAGGCGGAGTAGGAGGCGGCTTAGGAGAAGCATAATCGCTAACACACGCTACTACATAAGCGCGAAAATCTCGAAAACGATTCCTCCGACTCAGGACCGTTCTTCTAGGCATCGATAGCGGAGCCAATGACGAATATTTTCTTGCCAGGTTTTTGCTGCTAGCTCCAATACCAGCCCCACAGGAGCCCAATAGGCGGAGTAGGAGGCGGTTTATGAGGCGGCTTAGGAGAAGCATAATCGCTAACACACGCTACTACATAAGCGCGAAAATCTCGAAAACGATGCCTCCGACTCAGGACCGTTCTTCTAGGCATCGATAGCGGAGCCAATGACGAATATTTTCATGCCAGGTTTTTGCTGCTAGCTCCAATACCAGTCCCACAGGAGCCCAATAGGCGGAGTAGGAGGCGGCTTAGGAGAAGCATAATCGCTAACACACGCTACTACATAAGTGCAAAAATCTCGAAAACGATGCCTCCGACTCAGGACCGTTCTTCTAGGCATCGATAGCGGAGCCAATGGCGAATATTTTCATGCCAGGTTTTTGCTGCAAGCTCCAATACCAGCCCCACAGGAGCCCAATAGGCGGAGTAGGAGGCGGTTTATGAGGCGGCTTAGGAGAAGCATAATCGCTAACACACGCTACTACATAAGCGCGAAAATCTCGAAAACGATGCCTCCGACTCAGGACCGTTCTTCTAGGCATCGATAGCGGAGCCAATGACGAATATTTTCATGCCAGGTTTTTGCTGCTAGCTCCAATACCAGTCCCACAGGAGCCCAATAGGCGGAGTAGGAGGCGGTTTATGAGGCGGCTTAGGAGAAGCATAATCGCTAACACACGCTACTACATAAGCGCAAAAATCTCGAAAACGATGCCTCCGACTCAGGACCGTTCTTCTAGGCATCGATAGCGGAGCCAATGGCGAATATTTTCATGCCAGGTTTTTGCTGCAAGCTCCAATACCAGCCCCACAGGAGCCCAATAGGCGGAGTAGGAGGTGGTTTATGAGGCGGCTTAGGAGAAGCATAATCGCTAACACACGCGACTACATAAGCGCGAAAATCTCGAAAACGATGCCTCCGACTCAGGACCGTTCTTCTAGGCATCGATAGCGGAGCCAATGACGAATATTTTCATGCCAGGTTTTTGCTGCTAGCTCCAATATTAGCCCCACAGGAGCCCAATAGGCGGAGTAGGAGGCGGTTTATGAGGCGGCTTAGGAGAAGCATAATCGCTAACACACGCTACTACATAAGTGCAAAAATCTCGAAAACGATGCCTCCGACTCAGGACCGTTCTTCTAGGCATCGATAGCGGAGCCAATGACAAATATTTTCATGCCAGGTTTTTGCTGCTAGCTCCAATATTGGCCCCACAGGAGCCCAATAGGCGGAGTAGGAGGCGGCTTATGAGGCGGCTTAGGAGAAGCATAATCGCTAACACACGCTACTACATAAACGCAAAAATCTCGAAAACGATGCCTCCGACTCAGGACCGTTCTTCTAGGCATCGATAGCGGAGCCAATGACGAATATTTTCATGCCAGGTTTTTGCTGCTAGCTCCAATACCAGCCCCACAGGAGCCCAATAGGTGGAGTAGGAGGCGGCTTAGGAGAAGCATAATCGCTAACACACGCTACTACATAAGCGCAAAAATCTCGAAAACGATGCCTCCGACTCAGGACCGTTCTTCTAGGCATCGATAGCGGAGCCAATGACAAATATTTTCATGCCAGGTTTTTGCTGCTAGCTCCAATATTAGCCCCACAGGAGCCCAATAGGCGGAGTAGGAGGCGGTTTATGAGGCGGCTTAGGAGAAGCATAATCGCTAACACACGCTACTACATAAGCGCGAAAATCTCGAAAACGATTCCTCCGACTCAGGACCGTTCTTCTAGGCATCGATAGCGGAGCCAATGACGAATATTTTCTTGCCAGGTTTTTGCTGCTAGCTCCAATACCAGCCCCACAGGAGCCCAATAGGCGGAGTAGGAGGCGATTTATGAGGCGGCTTAGGAGAAGCATAATCGCTAACACACGCTACTATATAAGCGCGAAAATCTCGAAAACGATGCCTCCGACTCAGGACCGTTCTTCTAGGCATCGATAGCGGAGCCAATGACGAATATTTTCATGCCAGGTTTTTGCTGCTAGCTCCAATATTAGCCCCACAGGAGCCCAATAGGCGGAGTAGGAGGCGGTTTATGAGGCGGCTTAGGAGAAGCATAATCGCTAACACACGCTACTACATAAGCGCAAAAATCTCGAAAACGATGCCTCCGACTCAGGACCGTTCTTCTAGGCATCGATAGCGGAGCCAATGACGAATATTTTCATGCCAGGTTTTTGCTACTAGCTCCAATACCAGCCCCACAGGAGCCCAATAGGCGGAGTAGGAGGCGGCTTAGGAGAAGCATAATCGCTAACACACGCTACTACATAAGTGCAAAAATCTCGAAAACGATGCCTCCGACTCAGGACCGTTCTTCTAGGCATCGATAGCGGAGCCAATGACGAATATTTTCATGCCAGGTTTTTGCTGCTAGCTCCAATATTAGCCCCACAGGAGCCCAATAGGCGGAGTAGGAGGCGGCTTAGGAGAAGCATAATCGCTAACACACGCTACTACATAAGTGCAAAAATCTCGAAAACGATGCCTCCGACTCAGGACCGTTCTTCTAGGCATCGATAGCGGAGCCAATGACGAATATTTTCATGCCAGGTTTTTGCTGCTAGCTCCAATATTAGCCCCACAGGAGCCCAATAGGCGGAGTAGGAGGCGGCTTAGGAGAAGCATAATCGCTAACACACGCTACTACATAAGCGCGAAAATCTCGAAAACGATGCCTCCGACTCAGGACCGTTCTTCTAGGCATCGATAGCGGAGCCAATGACGAATATTTTCATGCCAGGTTTTTGCTGCTAGCTCCAATACCAGCCCCACAGGAGCCCAATAGGCGGAGTAGGAGGCGGTTTATGAGGCGGCTTAGGAGAAGCATAATCGCTAACACACGCTACTACATAAGCGCGAAAATCTCGAAAACGATGCCTCCGACTCAGGACCGTTCTTCTAGGCATCGATAGCGGAGCCAATGACGAATATTTTCATGCCAGGTTTTTGCTGCTATCTCCAATATTAGCCCCACAGGAGCCCAAGAGGCGGACTAGGAGGCGGTTTATGAGGCGGCTTAAGAGAAGCATAATCGCTAACACACGCTACTACATAAGTGCAAAAATCTCGAAAACGATGCCTCCGACTCAGGACCGTTCTTCTAGGCATCGATAGCGGAGCCAATGACGAAAATTTTCATGCCAGGTTTTTGCTGCTAGCTCCAATACCAGCCCCACAGGAGCCCAATAGGCGGAGTAGGAGGCGGCTTAGGAGAAGCATAATCGCTAACACACGCTACTACATAAGCGCAAAAATCTCGAAAACGATGCCTCCGACTCAGGACCGTTCTTCTAGGCATCGATAGCGGAGCCAATGACGAATATTTTCATGCCAGGTTTCTGCTGCTAGCTCCAATATTAGCCCCACAGGAGTCCAATAGGCGGAGTAGGAGGCGGTTTATGAGGCGGCTTAGGAGAAGCATAATCGCTAACACACGCTACTACATAAGTGCAAAAATCTCGAAAACGATGCCTCCGACTCAGGACCGTTCTTCTAGGCATCGATAGCGGAGCCAATGACGAATATTTTCATGCCATGTTTTTGCTGCTAGCTCCAATACCAGCCCCACAGGAGCCCAATAGGCGGAGTAGGAGGCGGCTTAGGAGAAGCATAATCGCTAACACACGCTACTACATAAGCGCAAAAATCTCGAAAACGATGCCTCCGACTCAGGACCGTTCTTGTAGGCATCGATAGCGGAGCCAATGACAAATATTTTCATGCCAGGTTTTTGCTGCTAGCTCCAATATTAGCCCCACAGGAGCCCAATAGGCGGAGTAGGAGGCGGCTTAGGAGAAGCATAATCGCTAACACACGCTACTACATAAGCGCAAAAATCTCGAAAACGATGCCTCCGACTCAGGACCGTTCTTCTAGGCATCGATAGCGGAGCCAATGACGAATATTTTCATGCCAGGTTTTTGCTGCTAGCTCCAATATTAGCCCCACAGGAGCCCAATAGGCGGAGTAGGAGGCGGCTTAGGAGAAGCATAATCGCTAACACACGCTACTACATAAGCGCGAAAATCTCGAAAACGATGCCTCCGACTCAGGACCGTTCTTCTAGGCATCGATAGCGGAGCCAATGACGAATATTTTCATGCCAGGTTTTTGCTGCTAGCTCCAATACCAGCCCCACAGGAGCCCAATAGGCGGAGTAGGAGGCGGTTTATGAGGCGGCTTAGGAGAAGCATAATCGCTAACACACGCTACTACATAAGTGCAAAAATCTCGAAAACGATGCCTCCGACTCAGGACCGTTCTTCTAGGCATCGATAGCGGAGCCAATGACGAATATTTTCATGCCAGGTTTTTGCTGCTAGCTCCAATATTAGCCCCACAGGAGCCCAATAGGCGGAGTAGGAGGCGGCTTAGGAGAAGCATAATCGCTAACACACGCTACTACATAAGTGCAAAAATCTCGAAAACGATGCCTCCGACTCAGGACCGTTCATCTAGGCATCGATAGCGGAGCCAATGACGAATATTTTCATGCCAGGTTTTTGCTGCTAGCTCCAATATTAGCCCCACAGGAGCCCAATAGGCGGAGTAGGAGGCGGCTTAGGAGAAGCATAATCGCTAACACACGCTACTACATAAGTGCAAAAATTACGAAAACGATGCCTCCGACTCAGGACCGTTCTTCTAGGCATCGATAGCGGACCCAATGACAAATATTTTAATGCCAGGTTTTTGCTGCTAGCTCCAATACCAGCCCCACAGGAGCCCAATAGGCGGAGTAGGAGGCGGCTTAGGAGAAGCATAATCGCTAACACACGCTACTACATAAGTGCAAAAATCTCGAAAACGATGCCTCCGACTCAGGACCGTTCTGCTAGGCATCGATAGCGGAGCCAATGACGAATATTTTCATGCCAGGTTTTTGCTGCTAGCTCCAATATTAGCCCCACAGGAGCCCAATAGGCGGAGTAGGAGGCGGCTTAGGAGAAGCATAATCGCTAACACACGCTACTACATAAGTGCAAAAATCTCGAAAACGATGCCTCCGACTCAGGACCGTTCTTCTAGGCATCGATAGCGGAGCCAATGACAAATATTTTCATGCCAGGTTTTTGCTGCTAGCTCCAATATTAGCCCAATCGGCGGAGTAGGAGGCGGCTTAGGAGAAGCATAATCGCTAACACACGCTACTACATAAGTGCAAAAATCTCGAAAACGATGCCTCCGACTCAGGACCGTTCTTCTAGGCATCGATAGCGGAGCCAATGACGAATATTTCCATGCCAGGTTTTTGCTGCTAGCTCCAATATTAGCCCCGCAGGAGCCCAATAGGCGGAGTAGGAGGCGGTTCATGAGGCGGCTTAGGAGAAGCATAATCGCTTACACACGCTACTACATAAGTGCAAAAATCTCGAAAACGATGCCTCCGACTCAGGACCGTTCTTCTAGGCATCGATAGCGGAGCCAATGACGAATACTTTCATGCCAGGTTTTTGCTGCTAGCTCCAATATTAGCCCCACAGGAGCCCAATAGGCGGAGTAGGAGGCGGCTTAGGAGAAGCATAATCGCTAACACACACTACTACATAAGCGCAAAAATCTCGAAAAAGATGCCTCCGACTCAGGACCGTTCTTCCAGGCATCGATAGCGGAGCCAATGACGAATATTTTCATGCCAGGTTTTTGCTGCTAGCTCCAATACCAGCCCCACAGGAGCCCAATAGGCGGAGTAGGAGGCGGCTTAGGAGAAGCATAATCGCTAACACACGCTACTATATAAGTGCAAAAAATCTCGAAAACGATGCCTCCGACTCAGGACCGTTCTTCTAGGCATCGATAGCGGAGCCAATGACAAATATTTTCATGCCAGGTTTTTGCTGCTAGCTCCAATATTAGCCCCACAGGAGCCCAATAGGCGGAGTAGGAGGCGGCTTAGGAGAAGCATAATCGCTAACACACGCTACTACATAAGTGCAAAAATCTCGAAAACGATGCCTCCGACTCAGGACCGTTCTTCTAGGCATCGATAGCGGAGCCAATGACGAATATTTTCATGCCAGGTTTTTGCTGCTAGCTCCAATATTAGCCCCACAGGAGCCCAATAGGCGGAGTAGGAGGCGGCTTAGGAGAAGCATAATCGCTAACACACGCTACTACATAAGTGCAAAAATTACGAAAACGATGCCTCCGACTCAGGACCGTTCTTCTAGGCATCGATAGCGGACCCAATGACAAATATTTTAATGCCAGGTTTTTGCTGCTAGCTCCAATACCAGCCCCACAGGAGCCCAATAGGCGGAGTAGGAGGCGGCTTAGGAGAAGCATAATCGCTAACACACGCTACTACATAAGTGCAAAAATCTCGAAAACGATGCCTCCGACTCAGGACCGTTCTTCTAGGCATCGATAGCGGAGCCAATGACGAATATTTTCATGCCAGGTTTTTGCTGCTAGCTCCAATATTAGCCCCACAGGAGCCCAATAGGCGGAGTAGGAGGCGGCTTAGGAGAAGCATAATCGCTAACACACGCTACTACATAAGTGCAAAAATCTCGAAAACGATGCCTCCGACTCAGGACCGTTCTTCTAGGCATCGATAGCGGAGCCAATGACAAATATTTTCATGCCAGGTTTTTGCTGCTAGCTCCAATATTAGCCCAATAGGCGGAGTAGGAGGCGGCTTAGGAGAAGCATAATCGCTAACACACGCTACTATATAAGTGCAAAAAATCTCGAAAACGATGCCTCCGACTCAGGACCGTTCTTCTAGGCATCGATAGCGGAGCCAATGACAAATATTTTCATGCCAGGTTTTTGCTGCTAGCTCCAATACCAGCCCCACAGGAGCCCAATAGGCGGAGTAGGAGGCGGCTTAGGAGAAGCATAATCGCTAACACACGCTACTACATAAGTGCAAAAATCTCGAAAACGATGCCTCCGACTCAGGACCGTTCTTCTAGGCATCGATAGCGGAGCCAATGACGAATATTTTCATGCCAGGTTTTTGCTGCTAGCTCCAATATTAGCCCCACAGGAGCCCAATAGGCGGAGTAGGAGGCGGCTTAGGAGAAGCATAATCGCTAACACACGCTACTACATAAGTGCAAAAATTACGAAAACGATGCCTCCGACTCAGGACCGTTCTTCTAGGCATCGATAGCGGACCCAATGACAAATATTTTAATGCCAGGTTTTTGCTGCTAGCTCCAATACCAGCCCCACAGGAGCCCAATAGGCGGAGTAGGAGGCGGCTTAGGAGAAGCATAATCGCTAACACACGCTACTACATAAGTGCAAAAATCTCGAAAACGATGCCTCCGACTCAGGACCGTTCTTCTAGGCATCGATAGCGGAGCCAATGACGAATATTTTCATGCCAGGTTTTTGCTGCTAGCTCCAATATTAGCCCCACAGGAGCCCAATAGGCGGAGTAGGAGGCGGCTTAGGAGAAGCATAATCGCTAACACACGCTACTACATAAGTGCAAAAATCTCGAAAACGATGCCTCCGACTCAGGACCGTTCTTCTAGGCATCGATAGCGGAGCCAATGACAAATATTTTCATGCCAGGTTTTTGCTGCTAGCTCCAATATTAGCCCAATAGGCGGAGTAGGAGGCGGCTTAGGAGAAGCATAATCGCTAACACACGCTACTATATAAGTGCAAAAAATCTCGAAAACGATGCCTCCGACTCAGGACCGTTCTTCTAGGCATCGATAGCGGAGCCAATGACAAATATTTTCATGCCAGGTTTTTGCTGCTAGCTCCAATACCAGCCCCACAGGAGCCCAATAGGCGAGGTAGGAGGCGGCTTAGGAGAACCATAATCGCTAACACACGCTACTACATAAGTGCAAAAATCTCGAAAACGATGCCTCCGACTCAGGACCGTTCTTCCAGGCATCGATAGCGGAGCCAATGACGAATATTTTCATGCCAGGTTTTTGCTACTAGCTCCAATATTAGCCCCACAGGACCCCAATAGGCGGCTTAGGAGAAGCATTATCGCTAACACACGCTACTACATAAGCGCAAAAATCTCGAAAACGATGCCTCCGACTCAGGACCGTTCTTCTAGGCATTGATAGCGGAGCCAATGACGAATATTTTCATGCCAGGTTTTTGCTGCTAGCTCCAATACCAGCCCCACAGGAGCCCAATAGGCGGAGTAGGAGGCGGTTCATGAGGCGGCTTAGGAGAAGCATAATCGCTAACACACGCTACTACATAAGTGCAAAAATCTCGAAAACGATGCCTCCGACTCAGGACCGTTCTTCTAGGCATCGATAGCGGAGCCAATGACGAATACTTTCATGCCAGGTTTTTGCTGCTAGCTGCAATATTAGCCCCACAGGAGCCCAATAGGCGGAGTAGGAGGCGGCTTAGGAGAAGCATAATCGCTAACACACACTACTACATAAGCGCAAAAATCTCGAAAAAGATGCCTCCGACTCAGGACCGTTCTTCCAGGCATCGATAGCGGAGCCAATGACGAATATTTTCATGCCAGGTTTTTGCTGCTAGCTCCAATATTAGCCCCACAGGAGTCCAATAGGCGGAGTAGGAGGCTGTTTATGAGGCGGCTTAGGAGAAGCATATTCGCTAACACACGCTACTACATAAGTGCAAAAATCTCGAAAACGATGCCTCCGACTCAGGACCGTTCTTCTAGGCATCGATAGCGGAGCCAATGACGAATATTTTCATGCCAGGTTTTTGCTTCTAGCTCTAATACCAGCCCCACAGGAGCCCAATAGGCGGAGTAGGAGGCGGTTTATGAGGCGGCTTAGGAGAAGCATAATCGCTAACACACGCTACTACATAAGTGCAAAAATCTCGAAAACGATGCCTCCGAGTCAGGACCGTTCTTCTAGGCATCGATAGCGGAGCCAATGACGAATATTTTCATGCCAGGTTTTTGCTGCTAGCTCCAATATTAGCCCCACAGGAGCCCAATAGGCGGAGTAGGAGGCGGCTTAGGAGAAGCATAATCGCTAACACACGCTACTACATAAGCGCAAAAATCTCGAAAACGATGCCTCCGACTCAGGACCGTTCTTCTAGGCATCGATAGCGGAGCCAATGACGAATATTTTCATGCCAGGTTTCTGCTGCTAGCTCCAATATTAGCCCCACAGGAGTCCAATAGGCGGAGTAGGAGGCGGTTTATGAGGCGGCTTAGGAGAAGCATAATCGCTAACACACGCTACTACATAAGTGCAAAAATCTCGAAAACGATGCCTCCGACTCAGGACCGTTCTTCTAGGCATCGATAGCGGAGCCAATGACGAATATTTTCATGCCATGTTTTTGCTGCTAGCTCCAATACCAGCCCCACAGGAGCCCAATAGGCGGAGTAGGAGGCGGCTTAGGAGAAGCATAATCGCTAACACACGCTACTACATAAGCGCAAAAATCTCGAAAACGATGCCTCCGACTCAGGACCGTTCTTGTAGGCATCGATAGCGGAGCCAACGACAAATATTTTCATGCCAGGTTTTTGCTGCTAGCTCCAATATTAGCCCCACAGGAGCCCAATAGGCGGAGTAGGAGGCGGTTCATGAGGCGGCTTAGGAGAAGCATAATCGCTAACACACGCTACTACATAAGTGCAAAAATCTCGAAAACGATGCCTCCGACTCAGGACCGTTCTTCTAGGCATCGATAGCGGAGCCAATGACGAATACTTTCATGCCAGGTTTTTGCTGCTAGCTCCAATATTAGCCCCACAGGAGCCCAATAGGCGGAGTAGGAGGCGGCTTAGGAGAAGCATAATCGCTAACACACACTACTACATAAGCGCAAAAATCTCGAAAAAGATGCCTCCGACTCAGGACCGTTCTTCCAGGCATCGATAGCGGAGCCAATGACGAATATTTTCATGCCAGGTTTTTGCTGCTAGCTCCAATATTAGCCCCACAGGAGTCCAATAGGCGGAGTAGGAGGCTGTTTATGAGGCGGCTTAGGAGAAGCATATTCGCTAACACACGCTACTACATAAGTGCAAAAATCTCGAAAACGATGCCTCCGACTCAGGACCGTTCTTCTAGGCATCGATAGCGGAGCCAATGACGAATATTTTCATGCCAGGTTTTTGCTTCTAGCTCTAATACCAGCCCCACAGGAGCCCAATAGGCGGAGTAGGAGGCGGTTTATGAGGCGGCTTAGGAGAAGCATAATCGCTAACACACGCTACTACATAAGTGCAAAAATCTCGAAAACGATGCCTCCGACTCAGGACCGTTCTTCTAGGCATCGATAGCGGAGCCAATGACGAATATTTTCATGCCAGGTTTTTGCTGCTAGCTCCAATATTAGCCCCACAGGAGCCCAATAGGCGGAGTAGGAGGCGGCTTAGGAGAAGCATAATCGCTAACACACGCTACTACATAAGCGCAAAAATCTCGAAAACGATGCCTCCGACTCAGGACCGTTCTTCTAGGCATCGATAGCGGAGCCAATGACGAATATTTTCATGCCAGGTTTCTGCTGCTAGCTCCAATATTAGCCCCACAGGAGTCCAATAGGCGGAGTAGGAGGCGGTTTATGAGGCGGCTTAGGAGAAGCATAATCGCTAACACACGCTACTACATAAGTGCAAAAATCTCGAAAACGATGCCTCCGACTCAGGACCGTTCTTCTAGGCATCGATAGCGGAGCCAATGACGAATATTTTCATGCCATGTTTTTGCTGCTAGCTCCAATACCAGCCCCACAGGCGCCCAATAGGCGGAGTAGGAGGCGGCGTAGGAGAAGCATAATCGCTAACACACGCTACTACATAAGCGCAAAAATCTCGAAAACGATGCCTCCGACTCAGGACCGTTCTTGTAGGCATCGATAGCGGAGCCAATGACAAATATTTTCATGCCAGGTTTTTGCTGCTAGCTCCAATATTAGCCCCACAGGAGCCCAATAGGCGGAGTAGGAGGCGGCTTAGGAGAAGCATAATCGCTAACACACGCTACTACATAAGCGCAAAAATCTCGAAAACGATGCCTCCGACTCAGGACCGTTCTTCTAGGCATCGATAGCGGAGCCAATGACGAATATTTTCATGCCAGGTTTTTGCTGCTAGGTCCAATATTAGCCCCACAGGAGCCCAATAGGCGGAGTAGGAGGCGGCTTAGGAGAAGCATAATCGCTAACACACGCTACTACATAAGCGCAAAAATCTCGAAAACGATGCCTCCGACTCAGGACCGTTCTTCTAGGCATCGATAGCGGAGCCAATGACGAATATTTTCATGCCAGGTTTTTGCTGCTAGCTCCCATACCAGCCCCACAGGAGCCCAATAGGCGGAGTAGGAGGCGGCTTAGGAGAAGCATAATCGCTAACACACGCTACTACATAAGTGCAAAAATCTCGAAAACGATGCCTCCGACTCAGGACCGTTCTTCTAGGCATCGATAGCGGAGCCAATGACGAATACTTTCATGCCAGGTTTTTGCTGCTAGCTCCAATATTAGCCCCACAGGAGCCCAATAGGCGGAGTAGGAGGCGGCTTAGGAGAAGCATAATCGCTAACACACACTACTACATAAGCGCAAAAATCTCGAAAAAGATGCCTCCGACTCAGGACCGTTCTTCCAGGCATCGATAGCGGAGCCAATGACGAATATTTTCATGCCAGGTTTTTGCTGCTAGCTCCCATACCAGCCCCACAGGAGCCCAATAGGCGGAGTAGGAGGCGGCTTAGGAGAAGCATAATCGCTAACACACGCTACTATATAAGTGCAAAAAATCTCGAAAACGATGCCTCCGACTCAGGACCGTTCTTCTAGGCATCGATAGCGGAGCCAATGACAAATATTTTCATGCCAGGTTTTTGCTGCTAGCTCCAATATTAGCCCCACAGGAGCCCAATAGGCGGAGTAGGAGGCGGCTTAGGAGAAGCATAATCGCTAACACACGCTACTACATAAGTGCAAAAATCTCGAAAACGATGCCTCCGACTCAGGACCGTTCTTCTAGGCATCGATAGCGGAGCCAATGACAAATATTTTCATGCCAGGTTTTTGCTGCTAGCTCCAATATTAGCCCCACAGGAGCCCAATAGGCGGAGTAGGAGGCGGCTTAGGAGAAGCATAATCGCTAACACACGCTACTACATAAGTGCAAAAATTACGAAAACGATGCCTCCGACTCAGGACCGTTCTTCTAGGCATCGATAGCGGACCCAATGACAAATATTTTAATGCCAGGTTTTTGCTGCTAGCTCCAATACCAGCCCCACAGGAGCCCAATAGGCGGAGTAGGAGGCGGCTTAGGAGAAGCATAATCGCTAACACACGCTACTACATAAGTGCAAAAATCTCGAAAACGATGCCTCCGACTCAGGACCGTTCTTCTAGGCATCGATAGCGGAGCCAATGACGAATATTTTCATGCCAGGTTTTTGCTGCTAGCTCCAATATTAGCCCCACAGGAGCCCAATAGGCGGAGTAGGAGGCGGCTTAGGAGAAGCATAATCGCTAACACACGCTACTACATAAGTGCAAAAATCTCGAAAACGATGCCTCCGACTCAGGACCGTTCTTCTAGGCATCGATAGCGGAGCCAATGACAAATATTTTCATGCCAGGTTTTTGCTGCTAGCTCCAATATTAGCCCAATAGGCGGAGTAGGAGGCGGCTTAGGAGAAGCGTAATCGCTAACACACGCTACTACATAAGTGCAAAAATCTCGAAAACGATGCCTCCGACTCAGGACCGTTCTTCTAGGCATCGATAGCGGAGCCAATGACGAATATTTCCATGCCAGGTTTTTGCTGCTAGCTCCAATATTAGCCCCGCAGGAGCCCAATAGGCGGAGTAGGAGGCGGTTCATGAGGCGGCTTAGGAGAAGCATAATCGCTAACACACGCTACTACATAAGTGCAAAAATCTCGAAAACGATGCCTCCGACTCAGGACCGTTCTTCTAGGCCTCGATAGCGGAGCCAATGACGAATACTTTCATGCCAGGTTTTTGCTGCTAGCTCCAATATTAGCCCCACAGGAGCCCAATAGGCGGAGTAGGAGGCGGCTTAGGAGAAGCATAATCGCTAACACACACTACTACATAAGCGCAAAAATCTCGAAAAAGATGCCTCCGACTCAGGACCGTTCTTCCAGGCATCGATAGCGGAGCCAATGACGAATATTTTCATGCCAGGTTTTTGCTACTAGCTCCAATACCAGCCCCACAGGAGCCCAATAGGCGGAGTAGGAGGCGGCTTAGGAGAAGCATAATCGCTAACACACGCTACTATATAAGTGCAAAAAATCTCGAAAACGATGCCTCCGACTCAGGACCGTTCTTCTAGGCATCGATAGCGGAGCCAATGACAAATATTTTCATGCCAGGTTTTTGCTGCTAGCTCCAATACCAGCCCCACAGGAGCCCAATAGGCGAGGTAGGAGGCGGCTTAGGAGAACCATAATCGCTAACACACGCTACTACATAAGTGCAAAAATCTCGAAAACGATGCCTCCGACTCAGGGCCGTTCTTCTAGGCATCGATAGCGGAGCCAATGACAAATATTTTCATACCAGGTTTTTGCTGCTAGCTCCAATACCAGCCCCACAGGAGCCCAATAGGCGGAGTAGGAGGCGGTTTATGAGGCGGCTTAGGAGAAGCATAATCGCTAACACACGCTACTACATAAGCGCGAAAATCTCGAAAACGATGCCTCCGACTCAGGACCGTTCTTCTAGGCATCGATAGCGGAGCCAATGACGAATATTTTCATGCCAGGTTTTTGCTGCTAGCTCCAATACTAGCCCCACAGGAGCCCAATAGGCGGAGTAGGAGGCGGCTTAGGAGAAGCATAATCGCTAACACACGCTACTACATAAGTGCAATAATCTCGAAAACGATGCCTCCGACTCAGGACCGTTCTTCTAGGCATCGATAGCGGAGCCAATGACGAATATTTTCATGCCAGGTTTTTGCTGCTAGCTCCAATACCAGCCCCACAGGAGCCCAATAGGCGGAGTAGGAGGCGGTTTATGAGGCGGCTTAGGAGAAGCATAATCGCTAACACACGCTACTACATAAGCGCGAAAATCTCGAAAACGATGCCTCCGACTCAGGACCGTTCTTCTAGGCATCGATAGCGGAGCCAATGACAAATATTTTCATGCCAGGTTTTTGCTGCTAGCTCCAATATTAGCCCCACAGGAGCCCAATAGGCGGAGTAGGAGGCGGCTTAGGAGAAGCATAATCCTTAACACACGCGACTACATAAGCGCGAAAACCGTTCTTCTAGGCATCGATAGCGGAGCCAATGACAAATATTTTCATGCCAGGTTTTTGCTGCTAGCTCCAATATTAACCCCACAGGAGCCCAATAGGCGGAGTAGGAGGCGGCTTAGGAGAAGCATAATCGCTAACACACGCTACTACATAAGCGCGAAAATCTCGAAAACGATGCCTCCGACTCAGGACCGTTCTTCTAGGCATCGATAGCGGAGCCCATGACGAATATTTTCATGCCAGGTTTTTGCTGCTAGCTCCAATATAAGCCCCACAGGAGCCCAATAGGCGGAGTAGGAGGCGGTTTATGAGGCGGTTTAGGAGAAGCATAATCGCTAACACACGCTACTACATAAGCGCGAAAATCTCGAAAACGATGCCTCCGACTCAGGACCGTTCTTCTAGGCATCGATAGCGGAGCCAATGACAAATATTTTCATGCCAGGTTTTTGCTGCTAGCTCCAATATAAGCCCCACAGGAGCCCAATAGGCGGAGTAGGAGGCGGTTTATGAGGCGGTTTAGGAGAAGCATAATCGCTAACACACGCTACTACATAAGCGCAAAAATCTCGAAAACGATGCCTCCGACTCAGGACCGTTCTTCTAGGCATCGATAGCGGAGCCAATGACGAATATTTTCATGCCAGGTTTTTGCTGCTAGCTCCAATACCAGCCCCACAGGAGCCCAATAGGCGGAGTAGGAGGCGGTTTATGAGGCGGTTTAGGAGAAGCATAATCGCTAACACACGCTACTACATAAGCGCAAAAATCTCGAAAACGATGCCTCCGACTCAGGACCGTTCTTCTAGGCATCGATAGCGGAGCCAATGACGAATATTTTCATGCCAGGTTTTTGCTGCTAGCTCCAATACCAGCCCCACAGGAGCCCAATAGGCGGAGTAGGAGGCGGTTTATGAGGCGGTTTAGGAGAAGCATAATCGCTAACACACGCTACTACATAAGCGCAAAAATCTCGAAAACGATGCCTCCGACTCAGGACCGTTCTTCTAGGCATCGATAGCGGAGCCAATGACGAATATTTTCATGCCAGTTTTTTGCTGCTAGCTCCAATATTAGCCCCACAGGAGCCCAATAGGCGGAGTAGGAGGCGGTTTATGAGGCGGCTTAGGAGAAGCATAATCGCTAACACACGCTACTACATAAGTGCAAAAATCTCGAAAACGATGCTTCCGACTCAGGACCGTTCTTCTAGGCATCGATAGGGGAGCCAATGACAAATATTTTCATGCCAGGTTTTTGCTGCTAGCTCCAATACCAGCCCCACAGGAGCCCAATAGGCGGAGTAGGAGGCGGCTTAGGAGAAGCATAATCGCTAACACACGCTACTACATAAGTGCAAAAATCTCGAAAACGATGCCTCCGACTCAGGACCGTTCTTCTAGGCATCGATAGCGGAGCCAATGACGAATATTTGCATGCCAGGTTTTTGCTGCTAGCTCCAATACCAGCCCCACAGGAGCCCAATAGGCGGAGTAGGAGGCGGCTTATGAGGCGGCTTAGGAGAAGCATAATCGCTAACACACGCTACTACATAAGTGCAAAAATCTCGAAAACGATGCCTCCGACTCAGGACCGTTCTTCTAGGCATCGATAGCGGAGCCAATGACAAATATTTTCATGCCAGGTTTTTGCTGCTAGCTCCAATACCAGCCCCACAGGAGCCCAATAGGCGGAGTAGGAGGCGGTTTATGAGGCGGCTTAGGAGAAGCATAATCGCTAACACACGCTACTACATAAGCGCAAAAATCTCGAAAACGATGCCTCCGATTCAGGACCGTTCTTGTAGGCATCGATAGCGGAGCCAATGACAAATATTTTCATGCCAGGGTTTTGCTGCTAGCTCCAATATTAGCCCCACAGGAGCCCAATAGGCGGAGTAGGAGGCGGCTTAGGAGAAGCATAATCGCTAACACACGCTACTACATAAGCGCAAAAATCTCAAAAACGATGCCTCCGACTCAGGACCGTTCTTCTAGGCATCGATAGCGGAGCCAATGACGAATATTTTCATGCCAGGTTTTTGCTGCTAGCTCCAATATTAGCCCCACAGGAGTCCAATAGGCGGAGTAGGAGGCGGTTTATGAGGCGGCTTAGGAGAAGCATAATCGCTAACACACGCTACTACATAAGTGCAAAAATCTCGAAAACGATGCCTCCGACTCAGGACCGTTCTTCTAGGCATCGATAGCGGAGCCAATGACGAATATTTTCATGCCAGGTTTTTGCTGCTAGCTCCAATACCAGCCCCACAGGAGCCCAATAGGCGGAGTAGGAGGCGGTTTATGAGGCGGCTTAGGAGAAGCATAATCGCTAACACACGCTACTACATAAGTGCAAAAATCT
The DNA here is from genome assembly GCA_964034865.1 of Eristalis intricaria. NCBI lineage: Eukaryota > Metazoa > Arthropoda > Insecta > Diptera > Syrphidae > Eristalis > Eristalis intricaria. The sequence continues at coordinate 18,736,581 of OZ035877.1, forward strand.
CGAAAACGATGCCTCCGACTCAGGACCGTTCTTCTAGGCATCGATAGCGGAGCCAATGACAAATATTTTCATGCCAGGTTGTTGCTGCTAGCTCCAATATTAGCCCCACAGGAGCCCAATAGGCGGAGTAGGAGGCGGTTTAGGAGAAGCATAATGGCTAACACACGCTACTACATAAGCGCAAAAATCTCGAAAACGATGCCTCCGACTCAGGACCGTTCTTCTAGGCATCGATAGCGGAGCCAATGACAAATATTTTCATGCCAGGTTTTTGCTGCTAGCTCCAATACCAGCCCCACAGGAGCCCAATAGGCGGAGTAGGAGGCGGTTTATGAGGCGGCTTAGGAGAAGCATAATCGCTAACACACGCTACTACATAAGCGCAAAAATCTCGAAAACGATGCCTCCGATTCAGGACCGTTCTGCTAGGCATCGATAGCGGAGCCAATGACAAATATTTTCATGCCAGGTTTTTGCTGCTAGCTCCAATATTAGCCCCACAGGAGCCCAATAGGCGGAGTAGGAGGCGGCTTAGGAGAAGCATAATCGCTAACACACGCTACTACATAAGCGCAAAAATCTCGAAAACGATGCCTCCGACTCAGGACCGTTCTTCTAGGCATCGATAGCGGAGCCAGTGACAAATATTTTCGGGCCAGGTTTTTGCTGCTAGCTCCAATATTAGCCCCACAGGAGCCCAATAGGCGGAGTAGGAGGCGGTTTATGAGGCGGCTTAGGAGAAGCATAATCGCTAACACACGCTACTACATAAGTGCAAAAATCTCGAAAACGATGCCTCCGACTCAGGACCGTTCTTCTAGGCATCGATAGCCCAATAGGGGGAGTAGGAGGGGGTTTATGAGGCGGCTTAGGAGAAGCATAATCGCTAACACACGCTACTACATAAGTGCAAAAATCTCGAAAACGATGCCTCCGACTCAGGACCGTTCTTCTAGGCATCGATAGCGGAGCCAATGACGAATATTTTCATGCCAGGTTTTTGCTGCTAGCTCCAATATTAGCCCCACAGGAGCCCAATAGGCGGAGTAGGAGGCGGTTTATGAGGCGGCTTAGGAGAAGCATAATCGCTAACACACGCTACTACATAAGTGCAAAAATCTCGAAAACGATGCCTCCGAATCAGGACCGTTCTTCTAGGCATCGATAGCGGAGCCAATGAAAAATATTTTCATGCCAGGTTTTTGCTGCTAGCTCCAATATTAGCCCCACAGGAGCCCAATAGGCGGAGTAGGAGGCGGTTTATGAGGCGGCTTAGGAGAAGCATAATCGCTAACACACGCTACTACATAAGTGCAAAAATCTCGAAAACGATGCCTCCGACTCAGGACCGTTCTTCTAGGCATCGATAGCGGAGCCAATGACAAATATTTTCATGCCAGGTTGTTGCTGCTAGCTCCAATATTAGCCCCACAGGAGCCCAATAGGCGGATTAGGAGGCGGTTTAGGAGAAGCATAATGGCTAACACACGCTACTACATAAGCGCAAAAATCTCGAAAACGATGCCTCCGACTCAGGACCGTTCTTCTAGGCATCGATAGCGGTGCCAATGACGAATATTTTCATGCCAGGTTTTTGCTGCTAGCTCCAATATTAGCCCCACAGGAGCCCAATAGGCGGAGTAGGAGGCGGTTTATGAGGCGGCTTAGGAGAAGCATAATCGCTAACACACGCTACTACATAAGTGCAAAAGTCTCGAAAACGATGCCTCCGACTCAGGACCGTTCTTCTAGGCATCGATAGCGGAGCCAATGACAAATATTTTCATGCCAGGTTTTTGCTGCTAGCTCCAATATTAGCCCCACAGGAGCCCAATAGGCGGAGTAGGAGGCGGTTTATGAGGCGGCTTAGGAGAAGCATAATCGCTAACACACGCTACTACATAAGTGCAAAAATCTCGAAAACGATGCCTCCGACTCAGGACCGTTCTTCTAGGCATCGATAGCGGAGCCAATGACAAATATTTTCATGCCAGGTTTTTGCTGCTAGCTCCAATACCAGCCCCACAGGAGCCCAATAGGCGGAGTAGGAGGCGGTTTATGAGGCGGCTTAGGAGAAGCATAATCGCTAACACACGCAACTACATAAGCGCAAAAATCTCGAAAACGATGCCTCCGATTCAGGACCGTTCTGCTAGGCATCGATAGCGGAGCCAATGACAAATATTTTCATGCCAGGTTTTTGCTGCTAGCTCCAATATTAGCCCCACAGGAGCCCAATAGGCGGAGTAGGAGGCGGCTTAGGAGAAGCATAATCGCTAACACGCGCTACTACATAAGTGCAAAAATCTCGAAAACGATGCCACCGACTCAGGACCGTTCTTCTAGGCATCGATAGCGGAGCCAATGACGAATATTTTCATGCCAGGTTTTTGCTGCTAGCTCCAATATTAGCCCCACAGGAGCCCAATAGGCGGAGTAGGAGGCGGCTTAGGAGAAGCATAATCGCTAACACACGCTACTACATAAGCGCAAAAATCTCGAAAACGATGCCTCCGACTCAGGACCGTTCTTCTAGGCATCGATAGCGGAGCCAGTGACAAATATTTTCAGGCCAGGTTTTTGCTGCTAGCTCCAATATTAGCCCCACAGGAGCCCAATAGGCGGAGTAGGAGGCGGTTTATGAGGCGGCTTAGGAGAAGCATAATCGCTAACACACGCTACTACATAAGTGCAAAAATCTCCAAAACGATGCCTCCGACTCAGGACCGTTCTTCTAGGCATCGATAGCGGAGCCAATGACGAATATTTTCATGCCAGGTTTTTGCTGCTAGCTCCAATATTAGCCCCACAGGAGCCCAATAGGCGGAGTAGGAGGCGGTTTATGAGGCGGCTTAGGAGAAGCATAATCGCTAACACACGCTACTACATAAGTGCAAAAATCTCGAAAACGATGCCTCCGACTCAGGACCGTTCTTCTAGGCATCGATAGCGGAGCCAATGACAAATATTTTCATGCCAGGTTTTTGCTGCTAGCTCCAATATTAGCCCTACAGGAGCCCAATAGGCGGAGTAGGAGGCGGCTTAGGAGAAGCATAATCGCTAACACACGCTACTACATAAGCGCAAAAATCTCGAAAACGATGCCTCCGACTCAGGACCGTTCTTCTAGGCATCGATAGCGGAGCCAATGACAAATATTTTCATGCCAGGTTTTTGCTGCTAGCTCCAATATAAGCCCCACAGGAACCCAATAGTCGGAGTAGGAGGCGGCTTAGGAGAAGCATAATCGCTAACACACGCTACTACATAAGCGCAAAAATCTCGAAAACGATGCCTCTGACTCAGGACCGTTCTTCTAGGCATCAATAGCGGAGCCAATGACAAATATTTTCATGCCAGGTTTTTGCTGCTAGCTCCAATATTAGCCCCACAGGAGCCCAATAGGCGGAGTAGGAGGCGGTTTATGAGGCGGCTTAGGAGAAGCATAATCGCTAACACACGCTACTACATAAGTGCAAAAATCTCGAAAACGATGCCTCCGACTCAGGACCGTTCTTCTAGGCATCGATAGCGTTGCCAATGACAAATATTTTCATGCCAGGTTTTTGCTGCTAGCTCCAATATTAGCCCCACTGGAGCCCAATAGGCGGAGTAGGAGGCGGTTTAGGAGAAGCATAATCGCTAACACACGCTACTACATAAGCGCAAAAATCTCGAAAACGATGCCTCCGACTCAGGACCGTTCTTCTAGGCATCGATAGCGGAGCCAATGACAAATATTTTCATGACAGGTTTTTGCTGCTAGCTCCAATATTAGCCCCGCAGGAGCCCAATAGGCGGAGTAGGAGGCGGCTTAGGAGAAGCATAATCGCTAACACACGCTACTACATAAGTACAAAAATCTCGAAAACCATGCCTCCGACTCAGGACCGTTCTTCTAGGCATCGATAGCGGAGCCAATGACAAATATTTTCATGCCAGGTTTTTGCTGCTAGCTCCAATATTAGCCCCACAGGAGCCCAATAGGCGGAGTAGGAGGCGGTTTATGAGGCGGCTTAGGAGAAGCATAATCGCTAACACACGCTACTACATAAGTGCAAAAATCTCGAAAACGATGCCTCCGACTCAGGACCGTTCTTCTAGGCATCGATAGCGGAGCCAATGACAAATATTTTCATGCCAGGTTTTTGCTGCTAGCTCCAATATAAGCCCCACAGGAACCCAATAGTCGGAGTAGGAGGCGGCTTAGGAGAAGCATAATCGCTAACACACGCTACTACATAAGCGCAAAAATCTCGAAAACGATGCCTCTGACTCAGGACCGTTCTTCTAGGCATCAATAGCGGAGCCAATGACAAATATTTTCATGCCAGGTTTTTGCTGCTAGCTCCAATATTAGCCCCACAGGAGCCCAATAGGCGGAGTAGGAGGCGGTTTATGAGGCGGCTTAGGAGAAGCATAATCGCTAACACACGCTACTACATAAGTGCAAAAATCTCGAAAACGATGCCTCCGACTCAGGACCGTTCTTCTAGGCATCGATAGCGTTGCCAATGACAAATATTTTCATGCCAGGTTTTTGCTGCTAGCTCCAATATTAGCCCCACTGGAGCCCAATAGGCGGAGTAGGAGGCGGTTTAGGAGAAGCATAATCGCTAACACACGCTACTACATAAGCGCAAAAATCTCGAAAACGATGCCTCCGACTCAGGACCGTTCTTCTAGGCATCGATAGCGGAGCCAATGACAAATATTTTCATGACAGGTTTTTGCTGCTAGCTCCAATATTAGCCCCGCAGGAGCCCAATAGGCGGAGTAGGAGGCGGCTTAGGAGAAGCATAATCGCTAACACACGCTACTACATAAGTACAAAAATCTCGAAAACCATGCCTCCGACTCAGGACCGTTCTTCTAGGCATCGATAGCGGAGCCAATGACAAATATTTTCATGCCAGGTTTTTGCTGCTAGCTCCAATATTAGCCCCACAGGAGCCCAATAGGCGGAGTAGGAGGCGGTTTATGAGGCGGCTTAGGAGAAGCATAATCGCTAACACACGCTACTACATAAGTGCAAAAATCTCGAAAACGATGCCTCCGACTCAGGACCGTTCTTCTAGGCATCGATAGCGGAGCCAATGACAAATATTTTCATGCCAGGTTTTTGCTGCTAGCTCCAATATTAGCCCCGCAGGAGCCCAATAGGCGGAGTAGGAGGCGGCTTAGGAGAAGCATAATCGCTAACACACGCTACTACATAAGTACAAAAATCTCGAAAACGATGCCTCCGACTCAGGACCGTTCTTCTAGGCATCGATAGCGGAGCCAATGACAAATATTTTCATGCCAGGTTTTTGCTGCTAGCTCCAATATTAGCCCCACAGGAGCCCAATAGGCGGAGTAGGAGGCGGCTTAGGAGAAGCATAATCGCTAACACACGCTACTACATAAGCGCGAAAATCTCGAAAACGATGCCTCCGACTCAGGACCGTTCTTCTAGGCATCGATAGCGGAGCCAATGACGAATATTTTCATGCCAGGTTTTTGCTGCTAGCTCCAATACCAGCCCCACAGGAGCCCAATAGGCGGAGTAGGAGGCGGTTTATGAGGCGGCTTAGGAGAAGCATAATCGCTAACACACGCTACAACATAAGCGCAAAAATCTCGAAAACGATGCCTCCGACTCAGGACCGTTCTTCTAGGCATCGATAGCGGAGCCAATGACGAATATTTTCATGCCAGGTTTTTGCTGCTAGCTCCAATATTAGCCCCACAGGAGCCCAATAGGCGGAGTAGGAGGCGGCTTAGGAGAAGCATAATCGCTAACACACGCTACTACATAAGCGCAAAAATCTCGAAAACGATGCCTCCGACTCAGGACCGTTCTTCTAGGCATCGATAGCGGAGCCAATGACGAATATTTTCATGCCAGGTTTTTGCTGCTAGCTCCAATATTAGCCCCACAGGAGCCCAATAGGCGGAGTAGGAGGCGGTTTATGAGGCGGCTTAGGAGAAGCATAATCGCTAACACACGCTACTACATAAGTGCAAAAATCTCGAAAACGATGCCTCCGACTCAGGACCGTTCTTCTAGGCATCGATAGCGGAGCCAATGACAAATATTTTCATGCCAGGTTTTTGCTGCTAGCTCCAATATTACCCCACAGGAGCCCAATAGGCGGAGTAGGAGGCGTTTTATGAGGCGGCTTAGGAGAAGCATAATCGCTAATACACGCTACTACATAAGTGCAAAAATCTCGAAAACGATGCCTCCGACTCAGGACCGTTCTTCTAGGCATCGATAGCGGAGCCAATGACAAATATTTTCATGCCAGGTTTTTGCTGCTAGCTCCAATATTAGCCCCACAGGAGCCCAATAGGCGGAGTAGGAGGCGGCTTAGGAGAAGCATAATCGCTAACACACGCTACTACATAAGTGCAAAAATCTCGAAAACGATGCCTCCGACTCAGGACCGTTCTTCTAGGCATCGATAGCGGAGCCAATGACAAATATTTTCATGCCAGGTTTTTGCTGCTAGCTCCAATATTAGCCCCACAGGAGCCCAATAGGTGGAGTAGGAGGCGGCTTAGGAGAAGCATAATCGCTAACACACGCTACTACATAAGCGCGAAAATCTCGAAAACGATGCCTCCGACGCAGGACCGTTCTTCTAGGCATCGATAGCGGAGCCAATGACGAATATTTTCATGCCAGGTTTTTGCTGCTAGCTCCAATACCAGCCCCACAGGAGCCCAATAGGCGGAGTAGGAGGCGGCTTAGGAGTAGCATAATCGCTAACACACGCTACTACATAAGCGCAAAAATCTCGAAAACGATGCCTCCGACTCAGGACCGTTCTTCTAGGCATCGATAGCGGAGCCAATGACAAATATTTTCATGCCAGGTTTTTGCTGCTAGCTCCAATATTAGCCCCACAGGAGCCCAATAGGCGGAGTAGGAGGCGGCTTAGGAGAAGCATAATCGCTAACACACGCCACTACATAAGCGCGAAAATCTCGAAAACGATGCCTCCGACTCAGGACCGTTCTTCTAGGCATCGATAGCGGAGCCAATGACGAATATTTTCATGCCAGGTTTTTGCTGCTAGCTCCAATACCAGACCCACAGGAGCCCAATAGGCGGAGTAGGAGGCGGCTTAGGAGAAGCATAATCGCTAACACACGCTACTACATAAGTGCAAAAATCTCGAAAACGATGCCTCCGACTCAGGACCGTTCTTCTAGGCATCGATAGCGGAGCCAATGACAAATATTTTCATGCCAGGTTTTTGCTGCTAGCTCCAATATTAGCCCCACAGGAGCCCAATAGGCGGAGTAGGAGGCGGCTTAGGAGAAGCATAATCGCTAACACACGCTACTACATAAGCGCGAAAATCTCGAAAACGATGCCTCCGACGCAGGACCGTTCTTCTAGGCATCGATAGCGGAGCCAATGACGAATATTTTCATGCCAGGTTTTTGCTGCTAGCTCCAATACCAGCCCCACAGGAGCCCAATAGGCGGAGTAGGAGGCGGCTTAGGAGTAGCATAATCGCTAACACACGCTACTACATAAGCGCAAAAATCTCGAAAACGATGCCTCTGACTCAGGACCGTTCTTCTAGGCATCAATAGCGGAGCCAATGACGAATATTTTCATGCCAGGTTTTTGCTGCTAGCTCCAATACCAGCCCCACAGGAGCCCAATAGGCGGAGTAGGAGGCGGCTTAGGAGAAGCATAATCGCTAACACACGCTACTACATAAGCGCAAAAATCTCGAAAACGATGCCTCTGACTCAGGACCGTTCTTCTAGGCATCAATAGCGGAGCCAATGACAAATATTTTCATGCCAGGTTTTTGCTGCTAGCTCCAATATTAGCCCCACAGGAGCCCAATAGGCGGAGTAGGAGGCGGTTTATGAGGCGGCTTAGGAGAAGCATAATCGCTAACACACGCTACTACATAAGTGCAAAAATCTCGAAAACGATGCCTCCGACTCAGGACCGTTCTTCTAGGCATCGATAGCGTTGCCAATGACAAATATTTTCATGCCAGGTTTTTGCTGCTAGCTCCAATATTAGCCCCACTGGAGCCCAATAGGCGGAGTAGGAGGCGGCTTAGGAGTAGCATAATCGCTAACACACGCTACTTCATAAGCGCAAAAATCTCGCAAACGATGCCTCCGACTCAGGACCGTTCTTCTAGGCATCGATAGCGGAGCCAATGACAAATATTTTCATGCCAGGTTTTTGCTGCTAGCTCCAATATTAGCCCCACAGGAGCCCAATAGGCGGAGTAGGAGGCGGCTTAGGAGAAGCATAATCGCTAACACACGCTACTACATAAGCGCGAAAATCTCGAAAACGATGCCTCCGACTCAGGACCGTTCTTCTAGGCATCGATAGCGGAGCCAATGACGAATATTTTCATGCCAGGTTTTTGCTGCTAGCTCCAATACCAGCCCCACAGGAGCCCAATAGGCGGAGTAGGAGGTGGCTTAGGAGAAGCATAATCGCTAACACACGCTACAACATAAGCGCAAAAATCTCGAAAACGATGCCTCCGACTCAGGACCGTTCTTCTAGGCATCGATAGCGGAGCCAATGACGAATATTTTCATGCCAGGTTTTTGCTGCTAGCTCCAATATTAGCCCCGCAGGAGCCCAATAGGCGGAGTAGGAGGCGGCTTAGGAGAAGCATAATCGCTAACACACGCTACTACATAAGCGCAAAAATCTCGAAAACGATGCCTCCGACTCAGGACCGTTCTTCTAGGCATCGATAGCGGAGCCAATGACGAATATTTTCATGCCAGGTTTTTGCTGCTAGCTCCAATATTAGCCCCACAGGAGCCCAATAGGCGGAGTAGGAGGCGGTTTATGAGGCGGCTTAGGAGAAGCATAATCGCTAACACACGCTACTACATAAGTGCAAAAATCTCGAAAACGATGCCTCCGACTCAGGACCGTTCTTCTAGGCATCGATAGCGGAGCCAATGACAAATATTTTCATGCCAGGTTTTTGCTGCTAGCTCCAATATTACCCCACAGGAGCCCAATAGGCGGAGTAGGAGGCGTTTTATGAGGCGGCTTAGGAGAAGCATAATCGCTAATACACGCTACTACATAAGTGCAAAAATCTCGAAAACGATGCCTCCGACTCAGGACCGTTCTTCTAGGCATCGATAGCGGAGCCAATGACAAATATTTTCATGCCAGGTTTTTGCTGCTAGCTCCAATATTAGCCCCACAGGAGCCCAATAGGCGGAGTAGGAGGCGGCTTAGGAGAAGCATAATCGCTAACACACGCTACTACATAAGTGCAAAAATCTCGAAAACGATGCCTCCGACTCAGGACCGTTCTTCTAGGCATCGATAGCGGAGCCAATGACAAATATTTTCATGCCAGGTTTTTGCTGCTAGCTCCAATATTAGCCCCACAGGAGCCCAATAGGCGGAGTAGGAGGCGGCTTAGGAGAAGCATAATCGCTAACACACGCTACTACATAAGCGCGAAAATCTCGAAAACGATGCCTCCGACGCAGGACCGTTCTTCTAGGCATCGATAGCGGAGCCAATGACGAATATTTTCATGCCAGGTTTTTGCTGCTAGCTCCAATACCAGCCCCACAGGAGCCCAATAGGCGGAGTAGGAGGCGGCTTAGGAGTAGCATAATCGCTAACACACGCTACTACATAAGCGCAAAAATCTCGAAAACGATGCCTCCGACTCAGGACCGTTCTTCTAGGCATCGATAGCGGAGCCAATGACAAATATTTTCATGCCAGGTTTTTGCTGCTAGCTCCAATATTAGCCCCACAGGAGCCCAATAGGCGGAGTAGGAGGCGGCTTAGGAGAAGCATAATCGCTAACACACGCCACTACATAAGCGCGAAAATCTCGAAAACGATGCCTCCGACTCAGGACCGTTCTTCTAGGCATCGATAGCGGAGCCAATGACAAATATTTTCATGCCACGTTTTTGCTGCTAGCTCCAATACCAGACCCACAGGAGCCCAATAGGCGGAGTAGGAGGCGGCTTAGGAGAAGCATAATCGCTAACACACGCTACTACATAAGTGCAAAAATCTCGAAAACGATGCCTCCGACTCAGGACCGTTCTTCTAGGCATCGATAGCGGAGCCAATGACGAATATTTTCATGCCAGGTTTTTGCTGCTAGCTCCAATATTAGCCCCACAGGAGCCCAATAGGCGGAGTAGGAGGCGGCTTAGGAGAAGCATAATCGCTAACACACGCTACTACATAAGCGCAAAAATCTCGAAAACGATGCCTCCGACTAAGGACCGTTCTTCTAGGCATCGATAGCGGAGCCAATGACGAATATTCTCATGCCAGGTTTTTGCTGCTAGCTCCAATACCAGCCCCACAGGAGCCCAATAGGCGGAGTAGGAGGCGGCTTAGGAGAAGCATAATCGCTAACACACGCTACTACATAAGCGCGAAAATCTCGAAAACGATGCCTCCGACTCAGGACCGTTCTTCTAGGCATCGATAGCGGAGCCAATGACGAATATTTTCATGCCAGGTTTTTGCTGCTAGCTCCAATACCAGCCCCACAGGAGCCCAATAGGCGGAGTAGGAGGCGGTTTATGAGGCGGCTTAGGAGAAGCATAATCGCTAACACACGCTACTACATAAGTGCAAAAATCTCGAAAACGATGCCTCCGACTCAGGACCGTTCTTCTAGGCATCGATAGCGGAGCCAATGACGTATATTTTCATGCCAGGTTTTTGCTGCTAGCTCCAATATTAGCCCCACAGGAGCCCAATAGGCGGAGTAGGAGGCGGCTTAGGAGAAGCATAATCGCTAACACACGCTACTACATAAGCGCAAAAATCTCGAAAACGATGCCTCCGACTCAGGACCGTTCTTTTAGGCATAGATAGCGGAGCCAATGACGAATATTTTCATGCCAGGTTTTTGCTGCTAGCTCCAATACCAGCCCCACAGGAGCCCAATAGGCGGAGTAGGAGGCGGCTTAGGAGTAGCATAATCGCTAACACACGCTACTACATAAGCGCAAAAATCTCGAAAACGATGCCTCCGACTCAGGACCGTTCTTCTAGGCATCGATAGCGGAGCCAATGACAAATATTTTCATGCCAGGTTTTTGCTGCTAGCTCCAATATTAGCCCCACAGGAGCCCAATAGGCGGAGTAGGAGGCGGCTTAGGAGAAGCATAATCGCTAACACACGCCACTACATAAGCGCGAAAATCTCGAAAACGATGCCTCCGACTCAGGACCGTTCTTCTAGGCATCGATAGCGGAGCCAATGACGAATATTTTCATGCCAGGTTTTTGCTGCTAGCTCCAATACCAGACCCACAGGAGCCCAATAGGCGGAGTAGGAGGCGGCTTAGGAGAAGCATAATCGCTAACACACGCTACTACATAAGTGCAAAAATCTCGAAAACGATGCCTCCGACTCAGGACCGTTCTTCTAGGCATCGATAGCGGAGCCAATGACGTATATTTTCATGCCAGGTTTTTGCTGCTAGCTCCAATATTAGCCCCACAGGAGCCCAATAGGCGGAGTAGGAGGCGGCTTAGGAGAAGCATAATCGCTAACACACGCTACTACATAAGCGCAAAAATCTCGAAAACGATGCCTCCGACTCAGGACCGTTCTTTTAGGCATAGATAGCGGAGCCAATGACGAATATTTTCATGCCAGGTTTTTGCTGCTAGCCCCAATACCAGCCCCACAGGAGCCCAATAGGCGGAGTAGGAGGCGGTTTATGAGGCGGCTTAGGAGAAGCATAATCGCTAACACACGCTACTACATAAGTGCAAAAATCTCGAAAACGATGCCTCCGACTCAGGACCGTTCTTCTAGGCATCGATAGCGGAGCCAATGACAAATATTTTCATACCAGGTTTTTGCTGCTAGCTCCAATATTAGCCCCACAGGAGCCCAATAGGCGGAGTAGGAGGCGGCTTAGGAGAAGCATAATCGCTAACACACGCTACTACATAAGCGCAAAAATCTCGAAAACGATGCCTTCGACTCAGGACCGTTCTTCTAGGCATCGATAGCGGAGCCAATGACGAATATTTTCATGCCAGGTTTTTGTTGCTAGCTCCAATACCAGCCCCACAGGAGCCCAATAGGCGGAGTAGGAGGCGGCTTAGGAGAAGCATAATTGCTAACACACGCTACTACATAAGCGCGAAAATCTCGAAAACGATGCCTCCGACTCAGGACCGTTCTTCTAGGCATTGATAGCGGAGCCAATGACGAATATTTTCATGCCAGGTTTTTGCTGCTAGCTCCAATACCAGCCCCACAGGAGCCCAATAGGCGGAGTAGGAGGCGGTTTATGAGGCGGCTTAGGAGAAGCATAATCGCTAACACACGCTACTACATAAGTGCAAAAATCTCGAAAACGATGCCTCCGACTCAGGACCGTTCTTCTAGGCATCGATAGCGGAGCCAATGACGAATATTTTCATGCCAGGTTTTTGCTGCTAGCTCCAATACCAGCCCCACAGGAGCCCAATAGGCGGAGTAGGAGGCGGCTTAGGAGAAGCATAATCGCTAACACACGCTACTACATAAGCGCAAAAATCTCGAAAACGATGCCTCCGACTCAGGACCGTTCTTCTAGGCATCGATAGCGGAGCCAATGACGAATATTTTCATGCCAGGTTTTTGCTGCTAGCTCCAATATTAGCCCCACAGGAGCCCAATAGGCGGAGTAGGAGGCGGTTTATGAGGCGGCTTAGGAGAAGCATAATCGCTAACACACGCTACTACATAAGCGCAAAAATCTCGAAAACGATGCCTCCGACTCAGGACCGTTCTTCTAGGCATCGATAGCGGAGCCAATGACAAATATTTTCATGCCAGGTTTTTGCTGCTAGCTCCAATATAAGCCCCACAGGAGCCCAATAGTCGGAGTAGGAGGCGGCTTAGGAGAAGCATAATCGCTAACACACGCTACTACATAAGCGCAAAAATCTCGAAAACGATGCCTCTGACTCAGGACCGTTCTTCTAGGCATCGATAGCGGAGCCAATGACAAATATTTTCATGCCAGGTTTTTGCTGCTAGCTCCAATATTAGCCCCACAGGAGCCCAATAGGCGGAGTAGGAGGCGGTTTATGAGGCGGCTTAGGAGAAGCATAATCGCTAACACACGCTACTACATAAGTGCAAAAATCTCGAAAACGATGCCTCCGACTCAGGACCGTTCTTCTAGGCATCGATAGCGTTGCCAATGACGAAAATTTTCATGTTAGGTTTTTGCTGCTAGCTCCAATACCAGCCCCACAGGAGCCCAATAGGCGGAGTAGGAGGCGGTTTATGAGGCGGCTAAGGAGAAGCATAATCGCTAACACACGCTACTACATAAGTGCAAAAATCTCGAAAACGATGCCTCTGACTCAGGACCGTTCTTCTAGGCATCGATAGCGGAGCCAATGACAAATATTTTCATGCCAGGTTTTTGCTGCTAGCTCCAATACCAGCCCCACAGGAGCCCAATAGTCGGAGTAGGAGGCGGCTTAGGAGAAGCATAATCGCTAACACACGCTACTACATAAGCGCAAAAATCTCGAAAACGATGCCTCTGACACAGGACCGTTCTTCTAGGCATCGATAGCGGAGCCAATGACAAATATTTTCATGCCAGGTTTTTGCTGCTAGCTCCAATACCAGCCCCACAGGAGCCCAATAGGCGGAGTAGGAGGCGGCTTAGGAGAAGCATAATCGCTAACACACGCTACTACATAAGCGCAAAAATCTCGAAAACGATGCCTCCGACTCAGGACCGTTCTTCTAGGCATCGATAGCGGAGCCAATGACGAATATTTTCATGCCAGGTTTTTGCTGCTAGCTCCAATATTAGCCCCACAGGAGCCCAATATGCGGAGTAGGAGGCGGAGTAGGAGAAGCATAATCGCTAACACACGCTACTACATAAGCGCAAAAATCTCGAAAACGATGCCTCCGACTCAGGACCGTTCTTCTAGGCATCGATAGCGGAGCCAATGACGAAAATTTTCATGTTAGGTTTTTGCTGCTAGCTCCAATACCAGCCCCACAGGAGCCCAATAGGCGGAGTAGGAGGCGGTTTATGAGGCGGCTAAGGAGAAGCATAATCGCTAACACACGCTACTACATAAGTGCAAAAATCTCGAAAACGATGCCTCCGACTCAGGACCGTTCTTCTAGGCATCGATAGCGGAGCCAATGACAAATATTTTCATGCCAGGTTTTTGCTGCTAGCTCCAATATTAGCCCCACAGGTGCCCAATAGGCGGAGTAGGAGGCGTTTTATGAGGCGGCTTAGGAGAAGCATAATCGCTAACACACGCTACTACATAAGTGCAAAAATCTCGAAAACGATGCCTCCGACTCAGGACCGTTCTTCTAGGCATCGATAGCGGAGCCAATGACAAATATTTTCATGCCAGGTTTTTGCTGCTAGCTCCAATATTAGCCCCACAGGAGCCCAATAGGCGGAGTAGGAGGCGGCTTAGGAGAAGCATAATCGCTAACACACGCTACTACATAAGTGCAAAAATCTCGAAAACGATGCCTCCGACTCAGGACCGTTCTTCTAGGCATCGATAGCGGAGCCAATGACAAATATTTTCATGCCAGGTTTTTGCTGCTAGCTCCAATATTAGCCCCACAGGAGCCCAATAGGCGGAGTAGGAGGCGGCTTAGGAGAAGCATAATCGCTAACACACGCTACTACATAAGCGCGAAAATCTCGAAAACGATGCCTCCGACTCAGGACCGTTCTTCTAGGCATCGATAGCGGAGCCAATGACGAATATTTTCATGCCAGGTTTTTGCTGCTAGCTCCAATCCCAGCCCCACAGGAGCCCAATAGGCGGAGTAGGAGGCGGCTTAGGAGTAGCATAATCGCTAACACACGCTACTACATAAGCGCAAAAATCTCGAAAACGATGCCTCCGACTCAGGACCGTTCTTCTAGGCATCGATAGCGGAGCCAATGACAAATATTTTCATGCCAGGTTTTTGCTGCTAGCTCCAATATTAGCCCCACAGGGGCCCAATAGGCGGAGTAGGAGGCGGCTTAGGAGAAGCATAATCGCTAACACACGCTACTACATAAGCGCGAAAATCTCGAAAACGATGCCTCCGACTCAGGACCGTTCTTCTAGGCATAGATAGCGGAGCCAATGACGAATATTTTCATGCCAGGTTTTTGCTGCTAGCTCCAATACCAGCCCCACAGGAGCCCAATAGGCGGAGTAGGAGGCGGCTTAGGAGAAGCATAATCGCTAACACACGCTACTACATAAGTGCAAAAATCTCGAAAACGATGCCTCCGACTCAGGACCGTTCTTCTAGGCATCGATAGCGGAGCCAATGACGAATATTTTCATGCCAGGTTTTTGCTGCTAGCTCCAATATTAGCCCCACAGGAGCCCAATAGGCGGAGTAGGAGGCGGCTTAGGAGAAGCATAATCGCTAACACACGCTACTACATAAGCGCAAAAATCTCGAAAACGATGCCTCCGACTCAGGACCGTTCTTCTAGGCATCGATAGTGGAGCCAATGACGAATATTTTCATGCCAGGTTTTGCTGCTAGCTCCAATACCAGCCCCACAGGAGCCCAATAGGCGGAGTAGGAGGCGGCTTAGGAGAAGCATAATCGCTAACACACGCTACTACATAAGCGCGAAAATCTCGAAAACGATGCCTCCGACTCAGGACCGTTCTTCTAGGCATCGATAGCGGAGCCAATGACGAATATTTTCATGCCAGGTTTTTGCTGCTAGCTCCAATACCAGCCCCACAGGAGCCCAATAGGCGGAGTAGGAGGCGGTTTATGAGGCGGCTTAGGAGAAGCATAATCGCTAACACACGCTACTACATAAGTGCAAAAATCTCGAAAACGATGCCTCCGACTCAGGACCGTTCTTCTAGGCATCGATAGCGGAGCCAATGACGAATATTTTCATGCCAGGTTTTTGCTGCTAGCTCCAATATTAGCCCCACAGGAGCCCAATAGGCAGAGTACGAGGCGGCTTAGGAGAAGCATAATCGCTAACACACGCTACTACATAAGCGCAAAAATCTCGAAAACGATGCCTCCGACTCAGGACCGTTCTTCTAGGCATCGATAGCGGAGCCAATGACGAATATTTTCATGCCAGGTTTTTGCTGCTAGCTCCAATATTAGCCCCACAGGAGCCCAATAAGCGGAGTACGAGGCGGCTTAGGAGAAGCATAATCGCTAACACACGCTACTACATAAGCGCAAAAATCTCGAAAACGATGCCTCTGACTCAGGACCGTTCTTCTAGGCATCGATAGCGGAGCCAATGACAAATATTTTCATGCCAGGTTTTTGCTGCTAGCTCCAATATTAGCCCCACAGGAGCCCAATAGGCGGAGTAGGAGGCGGTTTATGAGGCGGCTTAGGAGAAGCATAATCGCTAACACACGCTACTACATAAGTGCAAAAATCTCGAAAACGATGCCTCCGACTCAGGACCGTTCTTCTAGGCATCGATAGCGTTGCCAATGACAAATATTTTCATGCCAGGTTTTTGCTGCTAGCTCCAATATTAGCCCCACAGGAGCCCAATAGGCGGAGTAGGAGGCGGCTTAGGAGAAGCATAATCGCTAACACACGCTACTACATAAGCGCAGAAATCTCGAAAACGATGCCTCCGACTCAGGACCGTTCTTCTAGGCATCGATAGCGGAGCCAATGACAAATATTTTCATGCCAGGTTTTTGCTGCTAGCTCCAATATTAGCCCCACAGGAGCCCAATACGCGGAGTAGGAGGCGGCTTAGGAGAAGCATAATCGCTAACACACGCTACTACATAAGTGCAAAAATCTCGAAAACGATGCCTCCGACTCAGGACCGTTCTTCTAGGCATCGATAGCGGAGCCAATGACAAATATTTTCATGCCAGGTTTTTGCTGCTAGCTCCAATATTAGCCCCACAGGAGCCCAATAGGCGGAGTAGGAGGCGGCTTAGGAGAAGCATAATCGCTAACACACGCTACTACATAAGCGCGAAAATCTCGAAAACGATGCCTCCGACTCAGGACCGTTCTTCTAGGCATCGATAGCGGAGCCAATGACGAATATTTTCATGCCAGGTTTTTGCTGCTAGCTCCAATACCAGCCCCACAGGAGCCCAATAGGCGGAGTAGGAGGCGGTTTATGAGGCGGCTTAGGAGAAGCATAATCGCTAACACACGCTACTACATAAGTGCAAAAATCTCGAAAACGATGCCTCCGACTCAGGACCGTTCTTCTAGGCATCGATAGCGGAGCCAATGACAAATATTTTCATGCCAGGTTTTTGCTGCTAGCTCCAATATTAGCCCCACAGGAGCCCAATAGGCGGAGTAGGAGGCGTTTTATGAGGCGGCTTAGGAGAAGCATAATCGCTAACACACGCTACTACATAAGTGCAAAAATCTCGAAAACGATGCCTCCGACTCAGGACCGTTCTTCTAGGCATCGATAGCGGAGCCAATGACAAATATTTTCATGCCAGGTTTTTGCTGCTAGCTCCAATATTAGCCCCACAGGAGCCCAATAGGCGGAGTAGGAGGCGGCTTAGGAGAAGCATAATCGCTAACACACGCTACTACATAAGTGCAAAAATCTCGAAAACGATGCCTCCGACTCAGGACCGTTCTTCTAGGCATCGATAGCGGAGCCAATGACAAATATTTTCATGCCAGGTTTTTGCTGCTAGCTCCAATATTAGCCCCACAGGAGCCCAATAGGCGGAGTAGGAGGCGGCTTAGGAGAAGCATAATCGCTAACACACGCTACTACATAAGCGCAAAAATCTCGAAAACGATGCCTCCGACTCAGGACCGTTCTTCTAGGCATCGATAGTGGAGCCAATGACGAATATTTTCATGCCAGGTTTTGCTGCTAGCTCCAATACCAGCCCCACAGGAGCCCAATAGGCGGAGTAGGAGGCGGTTTAGGAGAAGCATAATCGCTAACACACGCTACTACATAAGCGCGAAAATCTCGAAAACGATGCCTCCGACTCAGGACCGTTCTTCTAGGCATCGATAGCGGAGCCAATGACGAATATTTTCATGCCAGGTTTTTGCTGCTAGCTCCAATACCAGCCCCACAGGAGCCCAATAGGCGGAGTAGGAGGCGGCTTAGGAGTAGCATAATCGCTAACACACGCTACTACATAAGCGCAAAAATCTCGAAAACGATGCCTCCGACTCAGGACCGTTCTTCTAGGCATCGATAGCGGAGCCAATGACAAATATTTTCATGCCAGGTTTTTGCTGCTAGCTCCAATATTAGCCCCACAGGAGCCCAATAGGCGGTTTATGAGGCGGCTTAGGAGAAGCATAATCGCTAACACACGCTACTACATAAGCGCGAAAATCTCGAAAACGATGCCTCCGACTCAGGACCGTTCTTCTAGGCATCGATAGCGGAGCCAATGACGAATATTTTCATGCCAGGTTTTTGCTGCTAGCTCCAATCCCAGCCCCACAGGAGCCCAATAGGCGGAGTAGGAGGCGGCTTAGGAGTAGCATAATCGCTAACACACGCTACTACATAAGCGCAAAAATCTCGAAAACGATGCCTCCGACTCAGGACCGTTCTTCTAGGCATCAATAGCGGAGCCAATGACAAATATTTTCATGCCAGGTTTTTGCTGCTAGCTCCAATATTAGCCCCACAGGAGCCCAATAGGCGGAGTAGGAGGCGGCTTAGGAGAAGCATAATCGCTAACACACGCTACTACATAAGCGCGAAAATCTCGAAAACGATGCCTCCGACTCAGGACCGTTCTTCTAGGCATCGATAGCGGAGCCAATGACGAATATTTTCATGCCAGGTTTTTGCTGCTAGCTCCAATCCCAGCCCCACAGGAGCCCAATAGGCGGAGTAGGAGGCGGCTTAGGAGTAGCATAATCGCTAACACACGCTACTACATAAGCGCAAAAATCTCGAAAACGATGCCTCCGACTCAGGACCGTTCTTCTAGGCATCGATAGCGGAGCCAATGACAAATATTTTCATGCCAGGTTTTTGCTGCTAGCTCCAATATTAGCCCCACAGGAGCCCAATAGGCGGAGTAGGAGGCGGCTTAGGAGAAGCATAATCGCTAACACACGCTACTACATAAGCGCGAAAATCTCGAAAACGAAGCCTCCGACTCAGGACCGTTCTTCTAGGCATAGATAGCGGAGCCAATGACGAATATTTTCATGCCAGGTTTTTGCTGCTAGCTCCAATACCAGCCCCACAGGAGCCCAATAGGCGGAGTAGGAGGCGGCTTAGGAGAAGCATAATCGCTAACACACGCTACTACATAAGTGCAAAAATCTCGAAAACGATGCCTCCGACTCAGGACCGTTCTTCTAGGCATCGATAGCGGAGCCAATGACGAATATTTTCATGCCAGGTTTTTGCTGCTAGCTCCAATATTAGCCCCACAGGAGCCCAATAGGCGGAGTAGGAGGCGGCTTAGGAGAAGCATAATCGCTAACACACGCTACTACATAAGCGCAAAAATCTCGAAAACGATGCCTCCGACTCAGGACCGTTCTTCTAGGCATCGATAGTGGAGCCAATGACGAATATTTTCATGCCAGGTTTTGCTGCTAGCTCCAATACCAGCCCCACAGGAGCCCAATAGGCGGAGTAGGAGGCGGCTTAGGAGAAGCATAATCGCTAACACACGCTACTAAATAAGCGCGAAAATCTCGAAAACGATGCCTCCGACTCAGGACCGTTCTTCTAGGCATCGATAGCGGAGCCAATGACGAATATTTTCATGCCAGGTTTTTGCTGCTAGCTCCAATACCAGCCCCACAGGAGCCCAATAGGCGGAGTGGGAGGCGGTTTATGAGGCGGCTTAGGAGAAGCATAATCGCTAACACACGCTACTACATAAGTGCAAAAATCTCGAAAACGATGCCTCCGACTCAGGACCGTTCTTCTAGGCATCGATAGCGGAGCCAATGACGAATATTTTCATGCCAGGTTTTTGCTGCTAGCTCCAATATTAGCCCCACAGGAGCCCAATAGGCGGAGTACGAGGCGGCTTAGGAGAAGCATAATCGCTAACACACGCTACTACATAAGCGCAAAAATCTCGAAAACGATGCCTCCGACTCAGGACCGTTCTTCTAGGCATCGATAGCGGAGCCAATGACGAATATTTTCATGCCAGGTTTTTGCTGCTAGCTCCAATATTAGCCCCACAGGAGCCCAATAAGCGGAGTACGAGGCGGCTTAGGAGAAGCATAATCGCTAACACACGCTACTACATAAGCGCAAAAATCTCGAAAACGATGCCTCTGACTCAGGACCGTTCTTCTAGGCATCGATAGCGGAGCCAATGACAAATATTTTCATGCCAGGTTTTTGCTGCTAGCTCCAATATTAGCCCCACAGGAGCCCAATAGGCGGAGTAGGAGGCGGTTTATGAGGCGGCTTAGGAGAAGCATAATCGCTAACACACGCTACTACATAAGTGCAAAAATCTCGAAAAACGATGCCTCCGACTCAGGACCGTTCTTCTAGGCATCGATAGCGTTGCCAATGACAAATATTTTCATGCCAGGTTTTTGCTGCTAGCTCCAATATTAGCCCCACAGGAGCCCAATAGGCGGAGTAGGAGGCGGCTTAGGAGAAGCATAATCGCTAACACACGCTACTACATAAGCGCAGAAATCTCGAAAACGATGCCTCCGACTCAGGACCGTTCTTCTAGGCATCGATAGCGGAGCCAATGACGAATATTTTCATGCCAGGTTTTTGCTGCTAGCTCCAATACCAACCCCACAGGAGCCCAATAGGCGGAGTAGGAGGCGGTTTATGAGGCGGCTTAGGAGAAGCATAATCGCTAACACACGCTACTACATAAGTGCAAAAATCTCGAAAACGATGCCTCCGACTCAGGACCGTTCTTCTAGGCATCGATAGCGGAGCCAATGACAAATATTTTCATGCCAGGTTTTTGCTGCTAGCTCCAATATTAGCCCCACAGGAGCCCAATAGGCGGAGTAGGAGGCGTTTTATGAGGCGGCTTAGGAGAAGCATAATCGCTAACACACGCTACTACATAAGTGCAAAAATCTCGAAAACGATGCCTCCGACTCAGGACCGTTCTTCTAGGCATCGATAGCGGAGCCAATGACAAATATTTTCATGCCAGGTTTTTGCTGCTAGCTCCAATATTAGCCCCACAGGAGCCCAATAGGCGGAGTAGGAGGCGGCTTAGGAGAAGCATAATCGCTAACACACGCTACTACATAAGTGCAAAAATCTCGAAAACGATGCTTCCGACTCAGGACCGTTCTTCTAGGCATCGATAGCGGAGCCAATGACAAATATTTTCATGCCAGGTTTTTGCTGCTAGCTCCAATATTAGCCCCACAGGAGCCCAATAGGCGGAGTAGGAGGCGGCTTAGGAGAAGCATAATCGCTAACACACGCTACTACATAAGCGCGAAAATCTCGAAAACGATGCCTCCGACTCAGGACCGTTCTTCTAGGCATCGATAGCGGAGCCAATGACGAATATTTTCATGCCAGGTTTTTGCTGCTAGCTCCAATACCAGCCCCACAGGAGCCCAATAGGCGGAGTAGGAGGCGGCTTAGGAGAAGCATAATCGCTAACACACGCTACTACATAAGCGCAAAAATCTCGAAAACGATGCCTCCGACTCAGGACCGTTCTTCTAGGCATCGATAGTGGAGCCAATGACGAATATTTTCATGCCAGGTTTTGCTGCTAGCTCCAATACCAGCCCCACAGGAGCCCAATAGGCGGAGTAGGAGGCGGCTTAGGAGAAGCATAATCGCTAACACACGCTACTACATAAGCGCGAAAATCTCGAAAACGATGCCTCCGACTCAGGACCGTTCTTCTAGGCATCGATAGCGGAGCCAATGACGAATATTTTCATGCCAGGTTTTTGCTGCTAGCTCCAATACCAGCCCCACAGGAGCCCAATAGGCGGAGTAGGAGGCGGTTTATGAGGCGGCTTAGGAGAAGCATAATCGCTAACACACGCTACTACATAAGTGCAAAAATCTCGAAAACGATGCCTCCGACTCAGGACCGTTCTTCTAGGCATCGATAGCGGAGCCAATGACGAATATTTTCATGCCAGGTTTTTGCTGCTAGCTCCAATATTAGCCCCACAGGAGCCCAATAGGCGGAGTACGAGGCGGCTTAGGAGAAGCATAATCGCTAACACACGCTACTACATAAGCGCAAAAATCTCGAAAACGATGCCTCCGACTCAGGACCGTTCTTCTAGGCATCGATAGCGGAGCCAATGACGAATATTTTCATGCCAGGTTTTTGCTGCTAGCTCCAATATTAGCCCCACAGGAGCCCAATAGGCGGAGTAGGAGGCGGTTTACGAGGCGGCTTAGGAGAAGCATAATCGCTAACACACGCTACTACATAAGTGCAAAAATCTCGAAAACGATGCCTCCGACTCAGGACCGTTCTTCTAGGCATCGATAGCGGAGCCAATGACAAATATTTTCATGCCAGGTTTTTGCTGCTAGCTCCAATATTAGCCCCACAGGAGCCCAATAGGCGGAGTAGGAGGCGGCTTAGGAGAAGCATAATCGCTAACACACGCTACTACATAAGCGCAAAAATCTCGAAAACGATGCCTCCGACTCAGGACCGTTCTTCTAGGCATCGATAGCGGAGCCAATGACAAATATTTTCATGCCAGGTTTTTGCTGCTAGCTCCAATATTAGCCCCACAGGAGCCCAATAGGCGGAGTAGGAGGCGGCTTAGGAGAAGCATAATCGCTAACACACGCTACTACATAAGTGCAAAAATCTCGAAAACGATGCCTCCGACTCAGGACCGTTCTTCTAGGCATCGATAGCGGAGCCAATGACGAATATTTTCATGCCAGGTTTTTGCTGCTAGCTCCAATATTAGCCCCACAGGAGCCCAATAGGCGGAGTAGGAGGCGGTTTATGAGGCAGCTTAGGAGAAGCATAATCGCTAACACACGCTACTACATAAGCGCGAAAATCTCGAAAACGATGCCTCCGACTCAGGACCGTTCTTCTAGGCATCGATAGCGGAGCCAATGACGAATATTTTCATGCCAGGTTTTTGCTGCTAGCTCCAATATTAGCCCCACAGGAGCCCAATAGGCGGAGTAGGAGGCGGTTTATGAGGCGTCTTAGGAGAAGCATAATCGCTAACACACGCTACTACATAAGCGCAAAAATCTCGAAAACGATGCCTCCGACTCAGGACCGTTATTCTAGGCATCGATAGCGGAGCCAATGACGAATATTTTCATGCCAGGTTTTTGCTGCTAGCTCCAATACCAGCCCCACAGGAGCCCAATAGGCGGAGTAGGAGGCAGTTTATGAGGCGGCTTAGGAGAAGCATAATCGCTAACACACGCTACTACATAAGTGCAAAAATCTCGAAAACGATGCCTCCGACTCAGGACCGTTCCTCTAGGCATCGATAGCAGAGCCAATGACAAATATTTTCATGCCAGGTTTTTGCTGCTAGCTCCAATACCAGCCCCACAGGAGCCCAATAGGCGGAGTAGGAGGCGGTTTATGAGGCGGCTTAGGAGAAGCATAATCGCTAACACACGCTACTACATAAGCGCAAAAATCTCGAAAACGATGCCTCCGACTCAGGACCGTTCTTCTAGCATCGATAGCGGAGCCAATGACGAATATTTTCATGCCAGGTTTTTGCTGCTAGCTCCAATATTAGCCCCATAGGAGCCCAATAGGCGGAGTAGGACGCGGTTTATGAGGCAGCTTAGGAGAAGCATAATCGCTAACACACGCTACTACACAAGCGCGAAAATCTCGAAAACGATGCCTCCGACTCAGGACCGTTCTTCTAGGCATCGATAACGGAGCCAATGACGAATATTTTCATGCCAGGTTTTTGCTGCTAGCTCCAATATTAGCCCCACAGGAGCCCAATAGGCGGAGTAGGAGGCGGTTTATGAGGCGGCTTAGGAGAAGCATAATCGCTAACACACGCTACTACATAAGCGCAAAAATCTCGAAAACGATGCCTCCTACTCAGGACCGTTCTTCTAGGCATCGATAGCGGAGCCAATGACGAATATTTTCATGCCAGGTTTTTGCTGCTAGCTCCAATACCAGCCCCACAGGAGCCCAATAGGCGGAGTAGGGGGCGGTTTATGAGGCGGCTTAGGAGAATCATAATCGCTAACACACGCTACTACATAAGCGCAAAAATCTCGAAAACGATGCCTCCGACTCAGGACCGTTCTTCTAGGCATCGATAGCGGAGCCAATGACGAATATTTTCATGCCAGGTTTTTGCTGCTAGCTCCAATACCAGCCCCACAGGAGCCCAATAGGCGGAGTAGGAGGCGGCTTAGGAGAAGCATAATCGCTAACACACGCTACTACATAAGTGCAAAAATCTCGAAAACGATGCCTCCGACTCAGGACCGTTCTTCTAGGCATCGATAGCGGAGCCAATGACGAATATTTTCATGCCAGGTTTTTGCTGCTAGCTCCAATATTAGCCCCACAGGAGCCCAATAGGCGGAGTAGGAGGCGGTTTATGAGGCGGCTTAGGAGAAGCATAATCGCTAACACACGCTACTACATAAGCGCGAAAATCTAGAAAACGATGCCTCCGACTCAGGACCGTTCTTCTAGGCATCGATAGCGGAGCCAATGACGAATATTTTCATGCCAGGTTTTTGCTGCTAGCTCCAATATTAGCCCCACAGGAGCCCAATAGGCGGAGTAGGAGGCGGTTTATGAGGCGGCTTAGGAGAAGCATAATCGCTAACACACGTTACTACATAAGTGCAAAAATCTCGAAAACGATGCCTCCGACTCAGGACCGTTCTTCTAGGCATCGATAGCGGAGCCAATGACGAATATTTTCATGCCAGGTTTTTGCTGCTAGCTCCAATACCAGCCCCACAGGAGCCCAATAGGCGGAGTAGGAGGCGGCTTAGGAGAAGCATAATCGCTAACACACGCTACTACATAAGTGCAAAAATCTCGAAAACGATGCCTCCGACTCAGGACCGTTCTTCTAGGCATCGATAGCGGAGCCAATGACGAATATTTTCATGCCAGGTTTTTGCTGCTAGCTCCAATATTAGCCCCACAGGAACCCAATAGGCGGAGTAGGAGGCGGCTTATGAGGCGGCTTAGGAGAAGCATAATCGCTCACACACGCTACTACATAAGCGCAAAAATCTCGAAAACGATGCCTCCGACTCAGGACCGTTCTTCTAGGCATCGATAGCGGAGCCAATGACGAATATTTTCATGCCAGGTTTTTGCTGCTAGCTCCAATACCAGCCCCCCAGGAGCCCAATAGGCGGAGTAGGAGGCGGCTTAGGAGAAGCATAATCGCTAACACACGCTACTACATAAGCGCAAAAATCTCGAAAACGATGCCTCCGACTCAGGACCGTTCTTCTAGGCATCGATAGCTGAGCCAATGACGAATATTTTCATGCCAGGTTTTTGCTGCTAGCTCCAATATTAGCCCCACAGGAGCCCAATAGGCGGAGTAGGAGGCGGCTTAGGAGAAGCATAATCGCTAACACACGCTACTACATAAGCGCAAAAATCTCGAAAACGATGCCTCCGACTCAGGACCGTTCCTCTAGGCATCGATAGCGGAGCCAATGACGAATATTTTCATGCCAGGTTTCTGCTGCTAGCTCCAATACCAGCCCCACAGGAGCCCAATAGGCGGAGTAGGAGGCGGATTATGAGGCGGCTTAGGAGAAGCATAATCGCTAACACACGCTACTACATAAGTGCAAAAATCTCGAAAACGATGCCTCCGACTCAGGACCGTTCTTCTAGGCATCGATAGCGGAGCCAATGACAAATATTTTCATGCCAGGTTTTTGCTGCTAGCTCCAATACCAGCCCCAGAGGAGCCAAATAGGCGGAGTAGGAGGCGGTTTATGAGGCGGCTTAGGAGAAGCATAATCGCTAACACACGCTACTACATAAGTGCAAAAATCTCGAAAACGATGCCTCCGTCTCAGGACCGTTCTTCTAGGCATCGATAGCGGAGCCAATGACAAATATTTTCATGCCAGGTTTTTGCTGCTAGCTCCAATATTAGGCCCACAGGAGCCCAATAGGCGGAGTAGGAGGCGGCTTAGGAGAAGCATAATCGCTAACACACGCTACTACATAAGTGCAAAAATCTCGAAAACGATGCCTCCGGCTCAGGACCGTTCTTCTAGGCATCGATAGCGGAGCCAATGACAAATATTTTCATGCCAGGTTTTTGCTGCTAGCTCCAATATTAGCCCCACAGGAGCCCAATAGGCGGAGTAGGAGGCGGCTTAGGAGAAGCATAATCGCTAACACACGCTACTACATAAGCGCAAAAATCTCGAAAACGATGCCTCCGACTCAGGAGCGTTCTTCTAGGCATCGATAGCGGAGCCAATGACAAATATTTTCATGCCAGGTGTTTGCTGCTAGCTCCAATATTAGCCCCACAGGAGCCCAATAGGCGGAGTAGGAGGCGACTTAGGAGAAGCATAATCGCTAACACACGCTACTACATAAGTGCAAAAATCTCGAAAACGATGCCTCCGAATCAGGACCGTTCTTCTAGGCATCGATAGCGGAGCCAATGACAAATATTTTCATGCCAGGTTTTTGCTGCTAGCTCCAATACCAGCCCCACAGGAGCCCAATAGGCGGAGTAGGAGGCGGTTTATGAGGCGGCTTAGGAGAAGCATAATCGCTAACACACGCTACTACATAAGCGCAAAAATCTCGAAAACGATGCCTCCGACTCAGGACCGTTCTTCTAGGCATCGATAGCGGAGCCAATGACGAATATTTTCATGCCAGGTTTTTGCTGCTAGCTCCAATATTAGCCCCACAGGAGCCCAATAGGCGGAGTAGGAGGCGGTTTATGAGGCGGCTTAGGAGAAGCATAATCGCTAACACACGCTACTACATAAGCGCAAAAATCCCGAAAACGATGCCTCCGACTCAGGACCGTTCTGCTAGGCATCGATAGCGGAGCCAATGACGAATATTTTCATGCCAGGTTTTTGCTGCTAGCTCCAATACCAGTCCCACAGGAGCCCAATAGGCGGAGTAGGAGGCGGTTTATGAGGCGGCTTAGGAGAAGCATAATCGCTAACACACGCTACTACATAAGTGCAAAAATCTCGAAAACGATGCCTCCGACTCAGGACCGTTCTTCTAGGCATCGATAGCGGAGCCAATGACGAATATTTTCATGCCAGGTTTTTGCTGCTAGCTCCAATACCAGCCCCACAGGAGCCCAATAGGCGGAGTAGGAGGCGGCTTAGGAGAAGCATAATCGCTAACACACGCTACTACATAAGTGCAAAAATCTCGAAAACGATGCCTCCGACTCAGGACCGTTCTTCTAGGCATCGATAGCGGAGCCAATGACGAATATTTTCATGCCAGGTTTTTGCTGCTAGCTCCAATATTAGCCCCACAGGAGCCCAATAGGCGGAGTAGGAGGCGGCTTAGGAGAAGCATAATCGCTAACACACGCTACTACATACGCGCAAAAATCTGGAAAACGATGCCTCCGACTCAGGACCGTTCTTCTAGGCATCGATAGCGGAGCCAATGACAAATATTTTCATGCCAGGTTTTTGCTGCTAGCTCCAATATTAGCCCCACAGGAGCCCAATAGGCGGAGTAGGAGGCGGCTTAGGAGAAGCATAATCGCTAACACACGCTACTACATAAGTGCAAAAATCTCGAAAACGATGCCTCCGACTCAGGACCGTTCTTCTAGGCATCGATAGCGGAGCCAATGACAAATATTTTCATGCCAGGTTTTTGCTGCTAGCTCCAATACCAGCCCCACAGGAGCCCAATAGGCGGAGTAGGAGGCGGTTTATGAGGCGGCTTAGGAGAAGCATAATCGCTAACACACGCTACTACATAAGCGCGAAAATCTCGAAAACGATGCCTCCGACTCAGGACCGTTCTTCTAGGCATCGATAGCGGAGCCAATGACGAATATTTTCATGCCAGGTTTTTGCTGCTAGCTCCAATATTAGCCCCACAGGAGCCCAATAGGCGGAGTAGGAGGCGGTTTATGAGGCGGCTTAGGAGAAGCATACTCGCTAACACACGCTACTACATAAGCGCAAAAATCTCGAAAACGATGCCTCCGACTCAGGACCGTTCTTCTAGGCATCGATAGCGGAGCCAATGACGAATATTTTCATGCCAGGTTTTTGCTGCTAGCTCCAATACCAGCCCCACAGGAGCCCAATAGGCGGAGTAGGAGGCGGTTTATGAGGCGGCTTAGGAGAAGCATAATCGCTAACACACGCTACTACATAAGTGCAAAAATCTCGAAAACGATGCTTCCGACTCAGGACCGTTCTTCTAGGCATCGATAGCGGAGCCAATGACGAATATTTTCATGCCAGGTTTTTGCTGCTAGCTCCAATACCAGCCCCACAGGAGCCCAATAGGCGGAGTAGGAGGCGGCTTAGGAGAAGCATAATCGCTAACACACGCTACTACATAAGTGCAAAAATCTCGAAAACGATGCCTCCGACTCAGGACCGTTCTTCTAGGCATCGATAGCGGAGCCAATGACGAATATTTTCATGCCAGGTTTTTGCTGCTAGCTCCAATATTAGCCCCACAGGAGCCCAATAGGCGGAGTAGGGGGCGGCTTAGGAGAAGCATAATCGCTAACACACGCTACTACATAAGTGCAAAAATCTCGAAAACGATGCCTCCGACTCAGGACCGTTCTTCTAGGCATCGATAGCGGAGCCAATGACGAATATTTTCATGCCAAGTTTTTGCTGCTAGCTCCAATACCAGCCCCACAGGAGCCCAATAGGCGGAGTAGGAGGCGGTTTATGAGGCGGCTTAGGAGAAGCATAATCGCTAACACACGCTACTACATAAGTGCAAAAATCTCGAAAACGATGCCTCCGACTCAGGACCGTTCTTCTAGGCATCGATAGCGGAGCCAATGACAAATATTTTCATGCCAGGTTTTTGCTGCTAGCTCCAATACCAGCCCCACAGGAGCCCAATAGGCGGAGTAGGAGGCGGTTTATGAGGCGGCTTAGGAGAAGCATAATCGCTAACACACGCTACTACATAAGCGCGAAAATCTCGAAAACGATGCCTCCGACTCAGGACCGTTCTTCTAGGCATCGATAGCGGAGCCAATGACAAATATTTTAATGCCAGGTTTTTGCTGCTAGCCCCAATACCAGCCCCACAGGAGCCCAATAGGCGGAGTAGGAGGCGGTTTATGAGGCGGCTTAGGAGAAGCATAATCGCTAACACACGCTACTACATAAGCGCGAAAATCTCGAAAACGATGCCTTCGACTCAGGACCGTTCTTCTAGGCATCGATAGCGGAGCCAATGACGAATATTTTCATGCCAGGTTTTTGCTGCTAGCTCCAATATTAGCCCCACAGGAGCCCAATAGGCGGAGTAGGAGGCGGCTTAGGAGAAGCATAATCGCTAACACACGCTACTACATAAGCGCGAAAATCTCGAAAACGATGCCTCCGACTCAGGACCGTTCTTCTAGGCATCGATAGCGGAGCCAATGACGAATATTTTCATGCCAGGTTTTTGCTGCTAGCTCCAATACCAGCCCCACAGGAGCCCAATAGGCGGAGTAGGAGGCGGCTTAGGAGAAGCATAATCGCTAACACACGCTACTACATAAGTGCAAAAATCTCGAAAACGATGCCTCCGACTCAGGACCGTTCTTCTAGGCATCGATAGCGGAGCCAATGACAAATATTTTCATGCCAGGTTTTTGCTGCTAGCTCCAATACCAGCCCCACAGGAGCCCAATAGGCGGAGTAGGAGGCGGCTTAGGAGAAGCATAATCGCTAACACACGCTACTACATAAGCGCAAAAATCTCGAAAACGATGCCTCCGACTCAGGACCGTTCTTCTAGGCATCGATAGCGGAGCCAATGACGAATATTTTCATGCCAGGTTTTTGCTGCTAGCTCCAATACCAGCCCCACAGGAGCCCAATAGGCGGAGTAGGAGGCGGCTTATGAGGCGGCTTAGGAGAAGCATAATCGCTAACACACGCTACTACATAAGCGCGAAAATCTCGAAAACGATGCCTCCGACTCAGGCCCGTTCTTCTAGGCATCGATAGCGGAGCCAATGACGAATATTTTCATGCCAGGTTTTTGCTGCTAGCTCCAATACCAGCCCCACAGGAGCCCAATAGGCGGAGTAGGAGGCGGCTTAGGAGAAGCATAATCGCTAACACACGCTACTACATAAGTGCAAAAATCTCGAAAACGATGCCTCCGACTCAGGACCGTTCTTCTAGGCATCGATAGCGGAGCCAATGACAAATATTTTCATGCCAGGTTTTTGCTGCTAGCTCCAATATTAGCCCCACAGGAGCCCAATAGGCGGAGTAGGAGGCGGCTTAGGAGAAGCATAATCGCTAACACACGCTACTACATAAGTGCGAAAATCTCGAAAACGATGCCTCCGACTCAGGACCGTTCTTCTAGGCATCGATAGCGGAGCCAATGACAAATATTTTCATGCCAGGTTTTTGCTGCTAGCTCCAATATTAGCCCCACAGGAGCCCAATAGGCGGAGTAGGAGGCGGCTTAGGAGAAGCATAATCGCTAACACACGCTACTACATAAGTGCAAAAATCTCGAAAACGATGCCTCCGATACAGGACCGTTCTTCTAGGCATCGATAGCGGAGCCAATGACGAATATTTTCATGCCAGGTTTTTGCTGCTAGCTCCAATATTAGCCCCACAGGAGCCCAATAGGCGGAGTAGGAGGCGGCTTAGGAGAAGCATAATCGCTAACACACGCTACTACATAAGTGCAAAAATCTCGAAAACGATGCCTCCGACTCAGGACCGTTCTTCTAGACATCGATAGCGGAGCCAATGACAAATATTTTCATGCCAGGTTTTTGCCGCTAGCTCCAATATTAGCCCCACAGGAGCCCAATAGGCAGAGTAGGAGGCGGTTTATGAGGCGGCTTAGGAGAAGCATAATCGCTAACACACGCTACTACATAAGTGCAAAAATCTCGAAAACGATGCCTCCGACTCAGGACCGTTCTTCTAGGCATCGATAGCGGAGCCAATGACAAATATTTTCATGCCAGGTTTTTGCTGCTAGCTCCAATATTAGCCCCACAGGAGCCCAATAGGCGGAGTAGGAGGCGGCTTAGGAGAAGCATAATCGCTAACACACGCTACTACATAAGTGCAAAAATCTCGAAAACGATGCCTCCGATACAGGACCGTTCTTCTAGGCATCGATAGCGGAGCCAATGACGAATATTTTCATGCCAGGTTTTTGCTGCTAGCTCCAATATTAGCCCCACAGGAGCCCAATAGGCGGAGTAGGAGGCGGCTTAGGAGAAGCATAATCGCTAACACACGCTACTACATAAGTGCAAAAATCTCGAAAACGATGCCTCCGACTCAGGACCGTTCTTCTAGGCATCGATAGCGGAGCCAATGACAAATATTTTCATGCCAGGTTTTTGCCGCTAGCTCCAATATTAGCCCCACAGGAGCCCAATAGGCAGAGTAGGAGGCGGTTTATGAGGCGGCTTAGGAGAAGCATAATCGCTAACACACGCTACTACATAAGCGCAAAAATCTCGAAAACGATGCCTCCGACTCAGGACCGTTCTTCTAGGCATCGATAGCGGAGCCAATGACAAATATTTTCATGCCAGGTTTTTGCTGCTAGCTCCAATATTAGCCCCACAGGAGCCCAATAGGCGGAGTAGGAGGCGGCTTAGGAGAAGCATAATCGCTAACACACGCTACTACATAAGCGCAAAAATCTCGAAAACGATGCCTCCGACTCAGGACCGTTCTTCTAGGCATCGATAGCGGAGCCAATGACGAATATTTTCATGCCAGGTTTTTGCTGCTAGCTCCAATATTAGCCCCACAGGAGCCCAATAGGCGGAGTAGGAGGCGGCTTAGGAGAAGCATAATCGCTAACACACGCTACTACATAAGCGCAAAAATCTCGAAAACGATGCCTCCGGCTCAGGACCGTTCTTCTAGGCATCGATAGCGGAGCCAATGACAAATATTTTCATGCCAGGTTTTTGCTGCTGGCTCCAATATTAGCCCCACAGGAGCCCAATAGGCGGAGTAGGAGGCGGCTTAGGAGAAGCATAATCGCTAACACACGCTACTACATAAGCGCAAAAATCTCGAAAACGATGCCTCCGACTCAGGACCGCTCTTCTAGGCATCGATAGCGGAGCCAATGACAAATATTTTCATGCCAGGTTTTTGCTGCTAGCTCCAATATTAGCCCCACAGGAGCCCAATAGGCGGAGTAGGAGGCGGCTTAGGAGAAGCATAATCGCTAACACACGCTACTACATAAGCGCGAAAATCTCGAAAACGATGCCTCCGACTCAGGACCGTTCTTCTAGGCATCGATAGCGGAGCCAATGACGAATATTTTCATGCCAGGTTTTTGCTGCTAGCTCCAATACCAGCCCCACAGGAGCCCAATAGGCTGAGTAGGAGGCGGTTTATGAGGCGGCTTAGGAGAAGCATAATCGCTAACACACGCTACTACATAAGCGCAAAAATCTCGAAAACGATGCCTCCGACTCAGGACCGTTCTTCTAGGCATCGATAGCGGAGCCAATGACGAATATTTTCATGCCAGGTTTTTGCTGCTAGCTCCAATATTAGCCCCACAGGAGCCCAATAGGCGGAGTAGGAGGCGGCTTAGGAGAAGCATAATCGCTAACACACGCTACTACATAAGCGCAAAAATCTCGAAAACGATGCCTCCGACTCAGGACCGTTCTTCTAGGCATCGATAGCGGAGCCAATGACGAATATTTTCATGCCAGGTTTTTGCTGCTAGCTCCAATATTAGCCCCACAGGAGCCCAATAGGCGGAGTAGGAGGCGGCTTAGGAGAAGCATAATCGCTAACACACGCTACTACATAAGCGCAAAAATCTCGAAAACGATGCCTCCGGCTCAGGACCGTTCTTCTAGGCATCGATAGCGGAGCCAATGACAAATATTTTCATGCCAGGTTTTTGCTGCTGGCTCCAATATTAGCCCCACAGGAGCCCAATAGGCGGAGTAGGAGGCGGCTTAGGAGAAGCATAATCGCTAACACACGCTACTACATAAGCGCAAAAATCTCGAAAACGATGCCTCCGACTCAGGACCGTTCTTCTAGGCATCGATAGCGGAGCCAATGACAAATATTTTCGTGCCAGGTTTTTGCTGCTAGCTCCAATATTAGCCCCACAGGAGCCCAATAGGCGGAGTAGGAGGCGGCTTAGGAGAAGCATAATCGCTAACACACGCTACTACATAAGCGCAAAAATCTCGAAAACGATGCCTCCGACTCAGGACCGTTCTTCTAGGCATCGATAGCGGAGCCAATGACGAATATTTTCATGCCAGGTTTTTGCTGCTAGCTCCAATATTAGCCCCACAGGAGCCCAATAGGCGGAGTAGGAGGCGGCTTAGGAGAAGCATAATCGCTAACACACGCTACTACATAAGCGCAAAAATCTCGAAAACGATGCCTCCGGCTCAGGACCGTTCTTCTAGGCATCGATAGCGGAGCCAATGACAAATATTTTCATGCCAGGTTTTTGCTGCTGGCTCCAATATTAGCCCCACAGGAGCCCAATAGGCGGAGTAGGAGGCGGCTTAGGAGAAGCATAATCGCTAACACACGCTACTACATAAGCGCAAAAATCTCGAAAACGATGCCTCCGACTCAGGACCGCTCTTCTAGGCATCGATAGCGGAGCCAATGACAAATATTTTCATGCCAGGTTTTTGCTGCTAGCTCCAATATTAGCCCCACAGGAGCCCAATAGGCGGAGTAGGAGGCGGCTTAGGAGAAGCATAATCGCTAACACACGCTACTACATAAGCGCGAAAATCTCGAAAACGATGCCTCCGACTCAGGACCGTTCTTCTAGGCATCGATAGCGGAGCCAATGACGCATCGATAGCGGAGCCAATGACAAATATTTTCATGCCAGGTTTTTGCTGCTGGCTCCAATATTAGCCCCACAGGAGCCCAATAGGCGGAGTAGGAGGCGGCTTAGGAGAAGCATAATCGCTAACACACGCTACTACATAAGCGCAAAAATCTCGAAAACGATGCCTCCGACTCAGGACCGTTCTTCTAGGCATCGATAGCGGAGCCAATGACAAATATTTTCGTGCCAGGTTTTTGCTGCTAGCTCCAATATTAGCCCCACAGGAGCCCAATAGGCGGAGTAGGAGGCGGCTTAGGAGAAGCATAATCGCTAACACACGCTACTACATAAGCGCAAAAATCTCGAAAACGATGCCTCCGACTCAGGACCGTTCTTCTAGGCATCGATAGCGGAGCCAATGACAAATATTTTCATGCCAGGTTTTTGCTGCTAGCTCCAATATTAGCCCCACAGGAGCCCAATAGGCGGAGTAGGAGGCGGCTTAGGAGAAGCATAATCGCTAACACACGCTACTACATAAGCGCAAAAATCTCGAAAACGATGCCTCCGGCTCAGGACCGTTCTTCTAGGCATCGATAGCGGAGCCAATGACAAATATTTTCATGCCAGGTTTTTGCTGCTGGCTCCAATATAAGCCCCACAGGAGCCCAATAGGCGGAGTAGGAGGCGGCTTAGGAGAAGCATAATCGCTAACACACGCTACTACATAAGCGCAAAAATCTCGAAAAGGATGCCTCCGACTCAGGACCGTTCTTCTAGGCATCGATAGCGGAGCCAATGACAAATATTTTCATGCCAGGTTTTTGCTGCTAGCTCCAATATTAGCCCCACAGGAGCCCAATAGGCGGAGTAGGAGGCGGCTTAGGAGAAGCATAATCGCTAACACACGCTACTACATAAGCGCGAAAGTCTCGAAAACGATGCCTCCGACTCAGGACCGTTCTTCTAGGCATCGATAGCGGAGCCAATGACAAATATTTTCATGCCAGGTTTTTGCTGCTAGCTCCAATATTAGCCCCACAGAAGCCCAATAGGCGGAGTAGGAGGCGGCTTAGGAGAAGCATAATCGCTAACACACGCTACTACATAAGCGCAAAAATCTCGAAAAGGATGCCTCCGACTCAGGACCGTTCTTCTAGGCATCGATAGCGGAGCCAATGACAAATATTTTCATGCCAGGTTTTTGCTGCTAGCTCCAATATTAGCCCCACAGGAGCCCAATAGGCGGAGTAGGAGGCGGCTTAGGAGAAGCATAATCGCTAACACACGCTACTACATAAGCGCAAAAATCTCGAAAACGATGCCTCCGACTCAGGACCGTTCTTCTAGGCATCGATAGCGGAGCCAATGACAAATATTTTCATGCCAGGTTTTTGCTGCTAGCTCCAATATTAGCCCCACAGGAGCCCAATAGGCGGAGTAGGGGCGGCTTAGGAGAAGCATAATCGCTAACACACGCTACTACATAAGTGCAAAAATCTCGAAAACGATGCCTCCGACTCAGGACCGTTCTTCTAGGCATCGATAGCGGAGCCAATGACGAATATTTTCATGCCAGGTTTTTGCTGCTAGCTCCAATACCAGCCCCACAGGAGCCCAATAGGCGGAGTCGGAGGCGGCTTAGGAGAAGCATAATCGCTAACACACGCTACTACATAAGCGCAAAAATCTCGAAAACGATGCCTCCGACTCAGGACCGTTCTTCTAGGCATCGATAGCGGAGCCAATGACAAATATTTTCATGCCAGGTTTTTGCTGCTAGCTCCAATATTAGCCCCACAGGAGCCCAATAGGCGGAGTAGGAGGCGGCTTAGGAGAAGCATAATCGCTAACACACGCTACTACATAAGCGCAAAAATCTCGAAAACGATGCCTCCGACTCAGGACCGTTCTTCTAGGCATCGATAGCGGAGCCAATGACGAATATTTTCATGCCAGGTTTTTGCTGCTAGCTCCAATATTAGCCCCACAGGAGCCCAATAGGCGGAGTAGGAGGCGGCTTAGGAGAAGCATAATCGCTAACACACGCTACTACATAAGCGCAAAAATCTCGAAAACGATGCCTCCGGCTCAGGACCGTTCTTCTAGGCATCGATAGCGGAGCCAATGACAAATATTTTCATGCCAGGTTTTTGCTGCTGGCTCCAATATTAGCCCCACAGGAGCCCAATAGGCGGAGTAGGAGGCGGCTTAGGAGAAGCATAATCGCTAACACACGCTACTACATAAGCGCAAAAATCTCGAAAACGATGCCTCCGACTCAGGACCGTTCTTCTAGGCATCGATAGCGGAGCCAATGACAAATATTTTCGTGCCAGGTTTTTGCTGCTAGCTCCAATATTAGCCCCACAGGAGCCCAATAGGCGGAGTAGGAGGCGGCTTAGGAGAAGCATAATCGCTAACACACGCTACTACATAAGCGCGAAAATCTCGAAAACGATGCCTCCGACTCAGGACCGTTCTTCTAGGCATCGATAGCGGAGCCAATGACGAATATTTTCATGCCAGGTTTTTGCTGCTAGCTCCAATATTAGCCCCACAGGAGCCCAATAGGCGGAGTAGGAGGCGGCTTAGGAGAAGCATAATCGCTAACACACGCTACTACATAAGCGCAAAAATCTCGAAAACGATGCCTCCGACTCAGGACCGTTCTTCTAGGCATCGATAGCGGAGCCAATGACAAATATTTTCATGCCAGGTTTTTGCTGCTAGCTCCAATATTAGCCCCACAGGAGCCCAATAGGCGGAGTAGGAGGCGGCTTAGGAGAAGCATAATCGCTAACACACGCTACTACATAAGCGCAAAAATCTCGAAAACGATGCCTCCGACTCAGGACCGTTCTTCTAGGCATCGATAGCGGAGCCAATGACGAATATTTTCATGCCAGGTTTTTGCTGCTAGCTCCAATATTAGCCCCACAGGAGCCCAATAGGCGGAGTAGGAGGCGGCTTAGGAGAAGCATAATCGCTAACACACGCTACTACATAAGCGCAAAAATCTCGAAAACGATGCCTCCGACTCAGGACCGTTCTTCTAGGCATCGATAGCGGAGCCAATGACAAATATTTTCATGCCAGGTTTTTGCTGCTAGCTCCAATATTAGCCCCACAGGAGCCCAATAGGCGGAGTAGGAGGCGGCTTAGGAGAAGCATAATCGCTAACACACGCTACTACATAAGCGCAAAAATCTCGAAAACGATGCCTCCGACTCAGGACCGTTCTTCTAGGCATCGATAGCGGAGCCAATGACGAATATTTTCATGCCAGGTTTTTGCTGCTAGCTCCAATATTAGCCCCACAGGAGCCCAATAGGCGGAGTAGGAGGCGGCTTAGGAGAAGCATAATCGCTAACACACGCTACTACATAAGCGCAAAAATCTCGAAAACGATGCCTCCGGCTCAGGACCGTTCTTCTAGGCATCGATAGCGGAGCCAATGACAAATATTTTCATGCCAGGTTTTTGCTGCTGGCTCCAATATTAGCCCCACAGGAGCCCAATAGGCGGAGTAGGAGGCGGCTTAGGAGAAGCATAATCGCTAACACACGCTACTACATAAGCGCAAAAATCTCGAAAACGATGCCTCCGACTCAGGACCGCTCTTCTAGGCATCGATAGCGGAGCCAATGACAAATATTTTCATGCCAGGTTTTTGCTGCTAGCTCCAATATTAGCCCCACAGGAGCCCAATAGGCGGAGTAGGAGGCGGCTTAGGAGAAGCATAATCGCTAACACACGCTACTACATAAGCGCGAAAATCTCGAAAACGATGCCTCCGACTCAGGACCGTTCTTCTAGGCATCGATAGCGGAGCCAATGACGAATATTTTCATGCCAGGTTTTTGCTGCTAGCTCCAATACCAGCCCCACAGGAGCCCAATAGGCTGAGTAGGAGGCGGTTTATGAGGCGGCTTAGGAGAAGCATAATCGCTAACACACGCTACTACATAAGCGCAAAAATCTCGAAAACGATGCCTCCGACTCAGGACCGTTCTTCTAGGCATCGATAGCGGAGCCAATGACGAATATTTTCATGCCAGGTTTTTGCTGCTAGCTCCAATATTAGCCCCACAGGAGCCCAATAGGCGGAGTAGGAGGCGGCTTAGGAGAAGCATAATCGCTAACACACGCTACTACATAAGCGCAAAAATCTCGAAAACGATGCCTCCGACTCAGGACCGTTCTTCTAGGCATCGATAGCGGAGCCAATGACGAATATTTTCATGCCAGGTTTTTGCTGCTAGCTCCAATATTAGCCCCACAGGAGCCCAATAGGCGGAGTAGGAGGCGGCTTAGGAGAAGCATAATCGCTAACACACGCTACTACATAAGCGCAAAAATCTCGAAAACGATGCCTCCGGCTCAGGACCGTTCTTCTAGGCATCGATAGCGGAGCCAATGACAAATATTTTCATGCCAGGTTTTTGCTGCTGGCTCCAATATTAGCCCCACAGGAGCCCAATAGGCGGAGTAGGAGGCGGCTTAGGAGAAGCATAATCGCTAACACACGCTACTACATAAGCGCGAAAATCTCGAAAACGATGCCTCCGACTCAGGACCGTTCTTCTAGGCATCGATAGCGGAGCCAATGACAAATATTTTCGTGCCAGGTTTTTGCTGCTAGCTCCAATATTAGCCCCACAGGAGCCCAATAGGCGGAGTAGGAGGCGGCTTAGGAGAAGCATAATCGCTAACACACGCTACTACATAAGCGCAAAAATCTCGAAAACGATGCCTCCGACTCAGGACCGTTCTTCTAGGCATCGATAGCGGAGCCAATGACGAATATTTTCATGCCAGGTTTTTGCTGCTAGCTCCAATATTAGCCCCACAGGAGCCCAATAGGCGGAGTAGGAGGCGGCTTAGGAGAAGCATAATCGCTAACACACGCTACTACATAAGCGCAAAAATCTCGAAAACGATGCCTCCGGCTCAGGACCGTTCTTCTAGGCATCGATAGCGGAGCCAATGACAAATATTTTCATGCCAGGTTTTTGCTGCTGGCTCCAATATTAGCCCCACAGGAGCCCAATAGGCGGAGTAGGAGGCGGCTTAGGAGAAGCATAATCGCTAACACACGCTACTACATAAGCGCAAAAATCTCGAAAACGATGCCTCCGACTCAGGACCGCTCTTCTAGGCATCGATAGCGGAGCCAATGACAAATATTTTCATGCCAGGTTTTTGCTGCTAGCTCCAATATTAGCCCCACAGGAGCCCAATAGGCGGAGTAGGAGGCGGCTTAGGAGAAGCATAATCGCTAACACACGCTACTACATAAGCGCGAAAATCTCGAAAACGATGCCTCCGACTCAGGACCGTTCTTCTAGGCATCGATAGCGGAGCCAATGACGAATATTTTCATGCCAGGTTTTTGCTGCTAGCTCCAATACCAGCCCCACAGGAGCCCAATAGGCTGAGTAGGAGGCGGTTTATGAGGCGGCTTAGGAGAAGCATAATCGCTAACACACGCTACTACATAAGCGCAAAAATCTCGAAAACGATGCCTCCGACTCAGGACCGTTCTTCTAGGCATCGATAGCGGAGCCAATGACGAATATTTTCATGCCAGGTTTTTGCTGCTAGCTCCAATATTAGCCCCACAGGAGCCCAATAGGCGGAGTAGGAGGCGGCTTAGGAGAAGCATAATCGCTAACACACGCTACTACATAAGCGCAAAAATCTCGAAAACGATGCCTCCGACTCAGGACCGTTCTTCTAGGCATCGATAGCGGAGCCAATGACGAATATTTTCATGCCAGGTTTTTGCTGCTAGCTCCAATATTAGCCCCACAGGAGCCCAATAGGCGGAGTAGGAGGCGGCTTAGGAGAAGCATAATCGCTAACACACGCTACTACATAAGCGCAAAAATCTCGAAAACGATGCCTCCGGCTCAGGACCGTTCTTCTAGGCATCGATAGCGGAGCCAATGACAAATATTTTCATGCCAGGTTTTTGCTGCTGGCTCCAATATTAGCCCCACAGGAGCCCAATAGGCGGAGTAGGAGGCGGCTTAGGAGAAGCATAATCGCTAACACACGCTACTACATAAGCGCAAAAATCTCGAAAACGATGCCTCCGACTCAGGACCGTTCTTCTAGGCATCGATAGCGGAGCCAATGACAAATATTTTCGTGCCAGGTTTTTGCTGCTAGCTCCAATATTAGCCCCACAGGAGC
Organism: Eristalis intricaria; assembly: GCA_964034865.1. Lineage (NCBI taxonomy): Eukaryota > Metazoa > Arthropoda > Insecta > Diptera > Syrphidae > Eristalis > Eristalis intricaria. Next base: position 18,776,755 of record OZ035877.1, read on the forward strand.
CCAATAGGCGGAGTAGGAGGCGGCTTAGGAGAAGCATAATCGCTAACACACGCTACTACATAAGCGCAAAAATCTCGAAAACGATGCCTCCGACTCAGGACCGTTCTTCTAGGCATCGATAGCGGAGCCAATGACGAATATTTTCATGCCAGGTTTTTGCTGCTAGCTCCAATATTAGCCCCACAGGAGCCCAATAGGCGGAGTAGGAGGCGGCTTAGGAGAAGCATAATCGCTAACACACGCTACTACATAAGCGCAAAAATCTCGAAAACGATGCCTCCGGCTCAGGACCGTTCTTCTAGGCATCGATAGCGGAGCCAATGACAAATATTTTCATGCCAGGTTTTTGCTGCTGGCTCCAATATAAGCCCCACAGGAGCCCAATAGGCGGAGTAGGAGGCGGCTTAGGAGAAGCATAATCGCTAACACACGCTACTACATAAGCGCAAAAATCTCGAAAAGGATGCCTCCGACTCAGGACCGTTCTTCTAGGCATCGATAGCGGAGCCAATGACAAATATTTTCATGCCAGGTTTTTGCTGCTAGCTCCAATATTAGCCCCACAGGAGCCCAATAGGCGGAGTAGGAGGCGGCTTAGGAGAAGCATAATCGCTAACACACGCTACTACATAAGCGCGAAAGTCTCGAAAACGATGCCTCCGACTCAGGACCGTTCTTCTAGGCATCGATAGCGGAGCCAATGACAAATATTTTCATGCCAGGTTTTTGCTGCTAGCTCCAATATTAGCCCCACAGAAGCCCAATAGGCGGAGTAGGAGGCGGCTTAGGAGAAGCATAATCGCTAACACACGCTACTACATAAGCGCAAAAATCTCGAAAAGGATGCCTCCGACTCAGGACCGTTCTTCTAGGCATCGATAGCGGAGCCAATGACAAATATTTTCATGCCAGGTTTTTGCTGCTAGCTCCAATATTAGCCCCACAGGAGCCCAATAGGCGGAGTAGGAGGCGGCTTAGGAGAAGCATAATCGCTAACACACGCTACTACATAAGCGCAAAAATCTCGAAAACGATGCCTCCGACTCAGGACCGTTCTTCTAGGCATCGATAGCGGAGCCAATGACAAATATTTTCATGCCAGGTTTTTGCTGCTAGCTCCAATATTAGCCCCACAGGAGCCCAATAGGCGGAGTAGGGGGCGGCTTAGGAGAAGCATAATCGCTAACACACGCTACTACATAAGTGCAAAAATCTCGAAAACGATGCCTCCGACTCAGGACCGTTCTTCTAGGCATCGATAGCGGAGCCAATGACGAATATTTTCATGCCAGGTTTTTGCTGCTAGCTCCAATACCAGCCCCACAGGAGCCCAATAGGCGGAGTCGGAGGCGGCTTAGGAGAAGCATAATCGCTAACACACGCTACTACATAAGCGCAAAAATCTCGAAAACGATGCCTCCGACTCAGGACCGTTCTTCTAGGCATCGATAGCGGAGCCAATGACAAATATTTTCATGCCAGGTTTTTGCTGCTAGCTCCAATATTAGCCCCACAGGAGCCCAATAGGCGGAGTAGGAGGCGGCTTAGGAGAAGCATAATCGCTAACACACGCTACTACATAAGCGCAAAAATCTCGAAAACGATGCCTCCGACTCAGGACCGTTCTTCTAGGCATCGATAGCGGAGCCAATGACGAATATTTTCATGCCAGGTTTTTGCTGCTAGCTCCAATATTAGCCCCACAGGAGCCCAATAGGCGGAGTAGGAGGCGGCTTAGGAGAAGCATAATCGCTAACACACGCTACTACATAAGCGCAAAAATCTCGAAAACGATGCCTCCGGCTCAGGACCGTTCTTCTAGGCATCGATAGCGGAGCCAATGACAAATATTTTCATGCCAGGTTTTTGCTGCTGGCTCCAATATTAGCCCCACAGGAGCCCAATAGGCGGAGTAGGAGGCGGCTTAGGAGAAGCATAATCGCTAACACACGCTACTACATAAGCGCAAAAATCTCGAAAACGATGCCTCCGACTCAGGACCGTTCTTCTAGGCATCGATAGCGGAGCCAATGACAAATATTTTCGTGCCAGGTTTTTGCTGCTAGCTCCAATATTAGCCCCACAGGAGCCCAATAGGCGGAGTAGGAGGCGGCTTAGGAGAAGCATAATCGCTAACACACGCTACTACATAAGCGCGAAAATCTCGAAAACGATGCCTCCGACTCAGGACCGTTCTTCTAGGCATCGATAGCGGAGCCAATGACGAATATTTTCATGCCAGGTTTTTGCTGCTAGCTCCAATACCAGCCCCACAGGAGCCCAATAGGCTGAGTAGGAGGCGGTTTATGAGGCGGCTTAGGAGAAGCATAATCGCTAACACACGCTACTACATAAGCGCAAAAATCTCGAAAACGATGCCTCCGACTCAGGACCGTTCTTCTAGGCATCGATAGCGGAGCCAATGACAAATATTTTCATGCCATGTTTTTGCTGCTAGCTCCAATACCAGCCCCACAGGAGCCCAATAGGCGGAGTAGGAGGCGGCTTAGGAGAAGCATAATCGCTAACACACGCTACTACATAAGTGCAAAAATCTCGAAAACGATGCCTCCGACTCAGGACCGTTCTTCTAGGCATCGATAGCGGAGCCAATGACAAATATTTTCATGCCAGGTTTTTGCTGCTAGCTCCAATACCAGCCCCACAGGAGCCCAATAGGCGGAGTAGGAGGCGGCTTAGGAGAAGCATAATCGCTAACACACGCTACTACATAAGCGCAAAAATCTCGAAAACGATGCCTCCGACTCAGGACCGTTCTTCTAGGCATCGATAGCGGAGCCAATGACGAATATTTTCATGCCAGGTTTTTGCTGCTAGCTCCAATACCAGCCCCACAGGAGCCCAATAGGCGGAGTAGGAGGCGGTTTATGAGAAGCATAATCGCTAACACACGCTACTACATAAGTGCAAAAATCTCGAAAACGATACCTCCGACTCAGGACCGTTCTTCTAGGCATCGATAGCGGAGCCAATGACAAATATTTTCATGCCAGGTTTTTGCTGCTAGCTCCAATATTAGCCCCACAGGAGCCCAATAGGCGGAGTAGGAGGCGGCTTAGGAGAAGCATAATCGCTAACACACGCTACTACATAAGCGCGAAAGTCTCGAAAACGATGCCTCCGACTCAGGACCGTTCTTCTAGGCATCGATAGCGGAGCCAATGACAAATATTTTCATGCCAGGTTTTTGCTGCTAGCTCCAATATTAGCCCCACAGAAGCCCAATAGGCGGAGTAGGAGGCGGCTTAGGAGAAGCATAATCGCTAACACACGCTACTACATAAGCGCAAATATCTCGAAAACGATGCCTCCGACTCAGGACCGTTCTTCTAGGCATCGATAGCGGAGCCAATGACGAATATTTTCATGCCAGGTTTTTGCTGCTAGCTCCAATATTAGCACCACAGGAGCCCAATAGGCGGAGTAGGAGGCGGCTTAGGAGAAGCATAATCGCTAACACACGCTACTACATAAGTGCAAAAATCTCGAAAACGATGCCTCCGACTCAGGACCGTTCTTCTAGGCATCGATAGCGGAGCCAATGACAAATATTTTCATGCCAGGTTTTTGCCGCTAGCTCCAATATTAGCCCCACAGGAGCCCAATAGGCAGAGTAGGAGGCGGTTTATGAGGCGGCTTAGGAGAAGCATAATCGCTAACACACGCTACTACATAAGCGCAAAAATCTCGAAAACGATGCCTCCGACTCAGGACCATTCTTCTAGGCATCGATAGCGGAGCCAATGACGAATATTTTCATGCCAGGTTTTTGCTGCTAGCTCCAATATTAGCCCCACAGGAGCCCAATAGGCGGAGTAGGAGGCGGCTTAGGAGAAGCATAATCGCTAACACACGCTACTACATAAGCGCAAAAATCTCGAAAACGATGCCTCCGACTCAGGACCGTTCTTCTAGGCATCGATAGCGGAGCCAATGACAAATATTTTCATGCCAGGTTTTTGCTGCTAGCTCCAATATTAGCCCCACAGGAGCCCAATAGGCGGAGTAGGAGGCGGCTTAGGAGAAGCATAATCGCTAACACACGCTACTACATAAGCGCAAAAATCTCGAAAACGATGCCTCCGACTCAGGACCGTTCTTCTAGGCATCGATAGCGGAGCCAATGACGAATATTTTCATGCCAGGTTTTTGCTGCTAGCTCCAATATTAGCCCCACAGGAGCCCAATAGGCGGAGTAGGAGGCGGCTTAGGAGAAGCATAATCGCTAACACACGCTACTACATAAGCGCAAAAATCTCGAAAACGATGCCTCCGGCTCAGGACCGTTCTTCTAGGCATCGATAGCGGAGCCAATGACAAATATTTTCATGCCAGGTTTTTGCTGCTGGCTCCAATATTAGCCCCACAGGAGCCCAATAGGCGGAGTAGGAGGCGGCTTAGGAGAAGCATAATCGCTAACACACGCTACTACATAAGCGCAAAAATCTCGAAAACGATGCCTCCGACTCAGGACCGTTCTTCTAGGCATCGATAGCGGAGCCAATGACAAATATTTTCATGCCAGGTTTTTGCTGCTAGCTCCAATATTAGCCCCACAGGAGCCCAATAGGCGGAGTAGGAGGCGGCTTAGGAGAAGCATAATCGCTAACACACGCTACTACATAAGCGCGAAAATCTCGAAAACGATGCCTCCGACTCAGGACCGTTCTTCTAGGCATCGATAGCGGAGCCAATGACGAATATTTTCATGCCAGGTTTTTGCTGCTAGCTCCAATACCAGCCCCACAGGAGCCCAATAGGCTGAGTAGGAGGCGGTTTATGAGGCGGCTTAGGAGAAGCATAATCGCTAACACACGCTACTACATAAGCGCAAAAATCTCGAAAACGATGCCTCCGACTCAGGACCGTTCTTCTAGGCATCGATAGCGGAGCCAATGACAAATATTTTCATGCCAGGTTTTTGCTGCTAGCTCCAATATTAGCCCCACAGGAGCCCAATAGGCGGAGTAGGAGGCGGCTTAGGAGAAGCATAATCGCTAACACACGCTACTACATAAGTGCAAAAATCTCGAAAACGATGCCTCCGATACAGGACCGTTCTTCTAGGCATCGATAGCGGAGCCAATGACGAATATTTTCATGCCAGGTTTTTGCTGCTAGCTCCAATATTAGCCCCACAGGAGCCCAATAGGCGGAGTAGGAGGCGGTTTATGAGGCGGCTTAGGAGAAGCATAATCGCTAACACACGCTACTACATAAGCGCAAAAATCTCGAAAACGATGCCTCCGACTCAGGACCGTTCTTCTAGGCATCGATAGCGGAGCCAATGACGAATATTTTCATGCCAGGTTTTTGCTGCTAGCTCCAATATTAGCCCCACAGGAGCCCAATAGGCGGAGTAGGAGGCGGCTTAGGAGAAGCATAATCGCTAACACATGCTACTACATAAGCGCGAAAATCTCGAAAACGATGCCTCCGACTCAGGACCGTTCTTCTAGGCATCGATAGCGGAGCCAATGACAAATATTTTCATGCCAGGTTTTTGCTGCTAGCTCCAATATTAGCCCCACAGGAGCCCAATAGGCGGAGTAGGAGGCGGAGTAGGAGGCGGCTTAGGAGAAGCATAATCGCTAACACACGCTACTTCATAAGCGCAAAAATCTCGAAAACGATGCCTCCGACTCAGGACCGTTCTTCTAGGCATCGATAGCGGAGCCAATGACAAATATTTTCATGCCAGGTTTTTGCTGCTAGCTCCAATATTAGCCCCACAGAAGCCCAATAGGCGGAGTAGGAGGCGGCTTAGGAGAAGCATAATCGCTAACACACGCTACTACATAAGCGCAAATATCTCGAAAACGATGCCTCCGACTCAGGACCGTTCTTCTAGGCATCGATAGCGGAGCCAATGACGAAGATTTTCATGCCAGGTTTTTGCTGCTAGCTCCAATATTAGCCCCACAGGAGCCCAATAGGCGGAGTAGGAGGCGGTTTATGAAGCGGCTTAGGAGAAGCATAATCGCTAACACACGCTACTACATAAGCGCGAAAATCTCGAAAACGATGCCTCCGACTCAGGACCGTTCTTCTAGGCATCGATAGCGGAGCCAATGACGAATATTTTCATGCCAGGTTTTTGCTGCTAGCTCCAATATTAGCCCCACAGGAGCCCAATAGGCGGAGTAGGAGGCGGTTTATGAGGCGGCTTAGGAGAAGCATAATCGCTAACACACGCTACTACATAAGCGCAAAAATCTCGAAAACGATGCCTCCGACTCAGGACCGTTCTTCTAGGCATCGATAGCGGAGCCAATGACAAATATTTTCATGCCAGGTTTTTGCTGCTAGCTCCAATATTAGCCCCACAGGAGCCCAATAGGCGGAGTAGGAGGCGGCTTAGGAGAAGCATAATCGCTAACACACGCTACTACATAAGTGCAAAAATCTCGAAAACGATGCCTCCGATACAGGACCGTTCTTCTAGGCATCGATAGCGGAGCCAATGACGAATATTTTCATGCCAGGTTTTTGCTGCTAGCTCCAATATTAGCCCCACAGGAGCCCAATAGGCGGAGTAGGAGGCGGTTTATGAGGCGGCTTAGGAGAAGCATAATCGCTAACACACGCTACTACATAAGCGCAAAAATCTCGAAAACGATGCCTCCGACTCAGGACCGTTCTTCTAGGCATCGATAGCGGAGCCAATGACGAATATTTTCATGCCAGGTTTTTGCTGCTAGCTCCAATATTAGCCCCACAGGAGCCCAATAGGCGGAGTAGGAGGCGGCTTAGGAGAAGCATAATCGCTAACACATGCTACTACATAAGCGCGAAAATCTCGAAAACGATGCCTCCGACTCAGGACCGTTCTTCTAGGCATCGATAGCGGAGCCAATGACAAATATTTTCATGCCAGGTTTTTGCTGCTAGCTCCAATATTAGCCCCACAGGAGCCCAATAGGCGGAGTAGGAGGCGGAGTAGGAGGCGGCTTAGGAGAAGCATAATCGCTAACACACGCTACTTCATAAGCGCAAAAATCTCGAAAACGATGCCTCCGACTCAGGACCGTTCTTCTAGGCATCGATAGCGGAGCCAATGACAAATATTTTCATGCCAGGTTTTTGCTGCTAGCTCCAATATTAGCCCCACAGAAGCCCAATAGGCGGAGTAGGAGGCGGCTTAGGAGAAGCATAATCGCTAACACACGCTACTACATAAGCGCAAATATCTCGAAAACGATGCCTCCGACTCAGGACCGTTCTTCTAGGCATCGATAGCGGAGCCAATGACGAAGATTTTCATGCCAGGTTTTTGCTGCTAGCTCCAATATTAGCCCCACAGGAGCCCAATAGGCGGAGTAGGAGGCGGTTTATGAAGCGGCTTAGGAGAAGCATAATCGCTAACACACGCTACTACATAAGCGCGAAAATCTCGAAAACGATGCCTCCGACTCAGGACCGTTCTTCTAGGCATCGATAGCGGAGCCAATGACGAATATTTTCATGCCAGGTTTTTGCTGCTAGCTCCAATATTAGCCCCACAGGAGCCCAATAGGCGGAGTAGGAGGCGGTTTATGAGGCGGCTTAGGAGAAGCATAATCGCTAACACACGCTACTACATAAGCGCAAAAATCTCGAAAACGATGCCTCCGACTCAGGACCGTTCTTCTAGGCATCGATAGCGGAGCCAATGACAAATATTTTCATGCCAGGTTTTTGCTGCTAGCTACAATATTAGCCCCACAGGAGCCCAATAGGCGGAGTAGGAGGCGGTTTATGAGGCGGCTTAGGAGAAGCATAATCGCTAACACACGCTACTACATAAGCGCAAAAATCTCGAAAACGATGCCTCCGGCTCAGGACCGTTCTTCTAGGCATCGATAGCGGAGCCAATGACAAATATTTTCATGCCAGGTTTTTGCTGCTGGCTCCAATATTAGCCCCACAGGAGCCCAATAGGCGGAGTAGGAGGCGGCTTAGGAGAAGCATAATCGCTAACACACGCTATTACATAAGCGCAAAAATCTCGAAAACGATGCCTCCGACTCAGGACCATTCTTCTAGGCATCGATAGCGGAGCCAATGACAAATATTTTCATGCCAGGTTTTTGCTGCTAGCTCCAATATTAGCCCCACAGGAGCCCAATAGGCGGAGTAGGAGGCGGCTTAGGAGAAGCATAATCGCTAACACACGCTACTACATAAGCGCGAAAATCTCGAAAACGATGCCTCCGACTCAGGACCGTTCTTCTAGGCATCGATAGCGGAGCCAATGACGAATATTTTCATGCCAGGTTTTTGCTGCTAGCTCCAATACCAGCCCCACAGGAGCCCAATAGGCTGAGTAGGAGGCGGTTTATGAGGCGGCTTAGGAGAAGCATAATCGCTAACACACGCTACTACATAAGCGCAAAAATCTCGAAAACGATGCCTCCGACTCAGGACCGTTCTTCTAGGCATCGATAGCGGAGCCAATGACAAATATTTTCATGCCAGGTTTTTGCTGCTAGCTCCAATATTAGCCCCACAGGAGCCCAATAGGCGGAGTAGGAGGCGGCTTAGGAGAAGCATAATCGCTAACACACGCTACTACATAAGTGCAAAAATCTCGAAAACGATGCCTCCGATACAGGACCGTTCTTCTAGGCATCGATAGCGGAGCCAATGACGAATATTTTCATGCCAGGTTTTTGCTGCTAGCTCCAATATTAGCCCCACAGGAGCCCAATAGGCGGAGTAGGAGGCGGTTTATGAGGCGGCCTAGGAGAAGCATAATCGCTAACACACGCTACTACATAAGCGCAAAAATCTCGAAAACGATGCCTTCGACTCAGGACCGTTCTTCTAGGCATCGATAGCGGAGCCAATGACGAATATTTTCATGCCAGGTTTTTGCTGCTAGCTCCAATACCAGCCCCACAGGAGCCCAATAGGCGGAATAGGAGGCGGCTTAGGAGAAGCATAATCGCTAACACACGCTACTACATAAGCGCAAAAATCTCGAAAACGATGCCTCCGACTCAGGACCGTTCTTCTAGGCATCGATAGCGGAGCCAATGACGAATATTTTCATGCCAGGTTTTTGCTGCTAGCTCCAATATTAGCCCCACAGGAGCCCAATAGGCGGAGTAGGAGGCGGCTTAGGAGAAGCATAATCGCTAACACATGCTACTACATAAGCGCGAAAATCTCGAAAACGATGCCTCCGACTCAGGACCGTTCTTCTAGGCATCGATAGCGGAGCCAATGACAAATATTTTCATGCCAGGTTTTTGCTGCTAGCTCCAATATTAGCCCCACAGGAGCCCAATAGGCGGAGTAGGAGGCGGCTTAGGAGAAGCATAATCGCTAACACACGCTACTTCATAAGCGCAAAAATCTCGAAAACGATGCCTCCGACTCAGGACCGTTCTTCTAGGCATCGATAGCGGAGCCAATGACAAATATTTTCATGCCAGGTTTTTGCTGCTAGCTCCAATATTAGCCCCACAGAAGCCCAATAGGCGGAGTAGGAGGCGGCTTAGGAGAAGCATAATCGCTAACACACGCTACTACATAAGCGCAAATATCTCGAAAACGATGCCTCCGACTCAGGACCGTTCTTCTAGGCATCGATAGCGGAGCCAATGACGAATATTTTCATGCCAGGTTTTTGCTGCTAGCTCCAATATTAGCCCCACAGGAGCCCAATAGGCGGAGTAGGAGGCGGTTTATGAGGCGGCTTAGGAGAAGCATAATCGCTAACACACGCTACTACATAAGCGCGAAAATCTCGAAAACGATGCCTCCGACTCAGGACCGTTCTTCTAGGCATCGATAGCGGAGCCAATGACGAATATTTTCATGCCAGGTTTTTGCTGCTAGCTCCAATATTAGCCCCACAGGAGCCCAATAGGCGGAGTAGGAGGCGGTTTATGAGGCGGCTTAGGAGAAGCATAATCGCTAACACACGCTACTACATAAGCGCAAAAATCTCGAAAACGATGCCTCCGACTCAGGACCGTTCTTCTAGGCATCGATAGCGAAGCCAATGGCGAATATTTTCATGCCAGGTTTTTGCTGCTAGCTCCAATATTAGCCCCACAGGAGCCCAATAGGCGGAGTAGGAGGCGGTTAGGAGAAGCATAATCGCTAACACACGCTACTACATAAGCGCAAAAATCTCGAAAACGATGCCTCCGACTCAGGACCGTTCTTCTAGGCATCGATAGCGGAGCCAATGACAAATATTTTCATGCCAGGTTTTTGCTGCTAGCTCCAATATTAGCCCCACAGGAGCCCAATAGGCGGAGTAGGAGGCGGAGTAGGAGGCGGCTTAGGAGAAGCATAATCGCTAACACACGCTACTTCATAAGCGCAAAAATCTCGAAAACGATGCCTCCGACTCAGGACCGTTCTTCTAGGCATCGATAGCGGAGCCAATGACAAATATTTTCATGCCAGGTTTTTGCTGCTAGCTCCAATATTAGCCCCACAGAAGCCCAATAGGCGGAGTAGGAGGCGGCTTAGGAGAAGCATAATCGCTAACACACGCTACTACATAAGCGCAAATATCTCGAAAACGATGCCTCCGACTCAGGACCGTTCTTCTAGGCATCGATAGCGGAGCCAATGACGAAGATTTTCATGCCAGGTTTTTGCTGCTAGCTCCAATATTAGCCCCACAGGAGCCCAATAGGCGGAGTAGGAGGCGGTTTATGAAGCGGCTTAGGAGAAGCATAATCGCTAACACACGCTACTACATAAGCGCGAAAATCTCGAAAACGATGCCTCCGACTCAGGACCGTTCTTCTAGGCATCGATAGCGGAGCCAATGACGAATATTTTCATGCCAGGTTTTTGCTGCTAGCTCCAATATTAGCCCCACAGGAGCCCAATAGGCGGAGTAGGAGGCGGTTTATGAGGCGGCTTAGGAGAAGCATAATCGCTAACACACGCTACTACATAAGCGCAAAAATCTCGAAAACGATGCCTCCGACTCAGGACCGTTCTTCTAGGCATCGATAGCGGAGCCAATGACAAATATTTTCATGCCAGGTTTTTGCTGCTAGCTACAATATTAGCCCCACAGGAGCCCAATAGGCGGAGTAGGAGGCGGTTTATGAGGCGGCTTAGGAGAAGCATAATCGCTAACACACGCTACTACATAAGCGCAAAAATCTCGAAAACGATGCCTCCGGCTCAGGACCGTTCTTCTAGGCATCGATAGCGGAGCCAATGACAAATATTTTCATGCCAGGTTTTTGCTGCTGGCTCCAATATTAGCCCCACAGGAGCCCAATAGGCGGAGTAGGAGGCGGCTTAGGAGAAGCATAATCGCTAACACACGCTATTACATAAGCGCAAAAATCTCGAAAACGATGCCTCCGACTCAGGACCATTCTTCTAGGCATCGATAGCGGAGCCAATGACAAATATTTTCATGCCAGGTTTTTGCTGCTAGCTCCAATATTAGCCCCACAGGAGCCCAATAGGCGGAGTAGGAGGCGGCTTAGGAGAAGCATAATCGCTAACACACGCTACTACATAAGCGCGAAAATCTCGAAAACGATGCCTCCGACTCAGGACCGTTCTTCTAGGCATCGATAGCGGAGCCAATGACGAATATTTTCATGCCAGGTTTTTGCTGCTAGCTCCAATACCAGCCCCACAGGAGCCCAATAGGCGGAATAGGAGGCGGCTTAGGAGAAGCATAATCGCTAACACACGCTACTACATAAGCGCAAAAATCTCGAAAACGATGCCTCCGACTCAGGACCGTTCTTCTAGGCATCGATAGCGGAGCCAATGACGAATATTTTCATGCCAGGTTTTTGCTGCTAGCTCCAATATTAGCCCCACAGGAGCCCAATAGGCGGAGTAGGAGGCGGCTTAGGAGAAGCATAATCGCTAACACATGCTACTACATAAGCGCGAAAATCTCGAAAACGATGCCTCCGACTCAGGACCGTTCTTCTAGGCATCGATAGCGGAGCCAATGACAAATATTTTCATGCCAGGTTTTTGCTGCTAGCTCCAATATTAGCCCCACAGGAGCCCAATAGGCGGAGTAGGAGGCGGAGTAGGAGGCGGCTTAGGAGAAGCATAATCGCTAACACACGCTACTTCATAAGCGCAAAAATCTCGAAAACGATGCCTCCGACTCAGGACCGTTCTTCTAGGCATCGATAGCGGAGCCAATGACAAATATTTTCATGCCAGGTTTTTGCTGCTAGCTCCAATATTAGCCCCACAGAAGCCCAATAGGCGGAGTAGGAGGCGGCTTAGGAGAAGCATAATCGCTAACACACGCTACTACATAAGCGCAAATATCTCGAAAACGATGCCTCCGACTCAGGACCGTTCTTCTAGGCATCGATAGCGGAGCCAATGACGAAGATTTTCATGCCAGGTTTTTGCTGCTAGCTCCAATATTAGCCCCACAGGAGCCCAATAGGCGGAGTAGGAGGCGGTTTATGAAGCGGCTTAGGAGAAGCATAATCGCTAACACACGCTACTACATAAGCGCGAAAATCTCGAAAACGATGCCTCCGACTCAGGACCGTTCTTCTAGGCATCGATAGCGGAGCCAATGACGAATATTTTCATGCCAGGTTTTTGCTGCTAGCTCCAATATTAGCCCCACAGGAGCCCAATAGGCGGAGTAGGAGGCGGTTTATGAGGCGGCTTAGGAGAAGCATAATCGCTAACACACGCTACTACATAAGCGCAAAAATCTCGAAAACGATGCCTCCGACTCAGGACCGTTCTTCTAGGCATCGATAGCGGAGCCAATGACAAATATTTTCATGCCAGGTTTTTGCTGCTAGCTACAATATTAGCCCCACAGGAGCCCAATAGGCGGAGTAGGAGGCGGTTTATGAGGCGGCTTAGGAGAAGCATAATCGCTAACACACGCTACTACATAAGCGCAAAAATCTCGAAAACGATGCCTCCGGCTCAGGACCGTTCTTCTAGGCATCGATAGCGGAGCCAATGACAAATATTTTCATGCCAGGTTTTTGCTGCTGGCTCCAATATTAGCCCCACAGGAGCCCAATAGGCGGAGTAGGAGGCGGCTTAGGAGAAGCATAATCGCTAACACACGCTATTACATAAGCGCAAAAATCTCGAAAACGATGCCTCCGACTCAGGACCATTCTTCTAGGCATCGATAGCGGAGCCAATGACAAATATTTTCATGCCAGGTTTTTGCTGCTAGCTCCAATATTAGCCCCACAGGAGCCCAATAGGCGGAGTAGGAGGCGGCTTAGGAGAAGCATAATCGCTAACACACGCTACTACATAAGCGCGAAAATCTCGAAAACGATGCCTCCGACTCAGGACCGTTCTTCTAGGCATCGATAGCGGAGCCAATGACGAATATTTTCATGCCAGGTTTTTGCTGCTAGCTCCAATACCAGCCCCACAGGAGCCCAATAGGCTGAGTAGGAGGCGGTTTATGAGGCGGCTTAGGAGAAGCATAATCGCTAACACACGCTACTACATAAGCGCAAAAATCTCGAAAACGATGCCTCCGACTCAGGACCGTTCTTCTAGGCATCGATAGCGGAGCCAATGACAAATATTTTCATGCCAGGTTTTTGCTGCTAGCTCCAATATTAGCCCCACAGGAGCCCAATAGGCGGAGTAGGAGGCGGCTTAGGAGAAGCATAATCGCTAACACACGCTACTACATAAGTGCAAAAATCTCGAAAACGATGCCTCCGATACAGGACCGTTCTTCTAGGCATCGATAGCGGAGCCAATGACGAATATTTTCATGCCAGGTTTTTGCTGCTAGCTCCAATATTAGCCCCACAGGAGCCCAATAGGCGGAGTAGGAGGCGGTTTATGAGGCGGCCTAGGAGAAGCATAATCGCTAACACACGCTACTACATAAGCGCAAAAATCTCGAAAACGATGCCTTCGACTCAGGACCGTTCTTCTAGGCATCGATAGCGGAGCCAATGACGAATATTTTCATGCCAGGTTTTTGCTGCTAGCTCCAATACCAGCCCCACAGGAGCCCAATAGGCGGAATAGGAGGCGGCTTAGGAGAAGCATAATCGCTAACACACGCTACTACATAAGCGCAAAAATCTCGAAAACGATGCCTCCGACTCAGGACCGTTCTTCTAGGCATCGATAGCGGAGCCAATGACGAATATTTTCATGCCAGGTTTTTGCTGCTAGCTCCAATATTAGCCCCACAGGAGCCCAATAGGCGGAGTAGGAGGCGGCTTAGGAGAAGCATAATCGCTAACACATGCTACTACATAAGCGCGAAAATCTCGAAAACGATGCCTCCGACTCAGGACCGTTCTTCTAGGCATCGATAGCGGAGCCAATGACAAATATTTTCATGCCAGGTTTTTGCTGCTAGCTCCAATATTAGCCCCACAGGAGCCCAATAGGCGGAGTAGGAGGCGGCTTAGGAGAAGCATAATCGCTAACACACGCTACTTCATAAGCGCAAAAATCTCGAAAACGATGCCTCCGACTCAGGACCGTTCTTCTAGGCATCGATAGCGGAGCCAATGACAAATATTTTCATGCCAGGTTTTTGCTGCTAGCTCCAATATTAGCCCCACAGAAGCCCAATAGGCGGAGTAGGAGGCGGCTTAGGAGAAGCATAATCGCTAACACACGCTACTACATAAGCGCAAATATCTCGAAAACGATGCCTCCGACTCAGGACCGTTCTTCTAGGCATCGATAGCGGAGCCAATGACGAATATTTTCATGCCAGGTTTTTGCTGCTAGCTCCAATATTAGCCCCACAGGAGCCCAATAGGCGGAGTAGGAGGCGGTTTATGAGGCGGCTTAGGAGAAGCATAATCGCTAACACACGCTACTACATAAGCGCGAAAATCTCGAAAACGATGCCTCCGACTCAGGACCGTTCTTCTAGGCATCGATAGCGGAGCCAATGACGAATATTTTCATGCCAGGTTTTTGCTGCTAGCTCCAATATTAGCCCCACAGGAGCCCAATAGGCGGAGTAGGAGGCGGTTTATGAGGCGGCTTAGGAGAAGCATAATCGCTAACACACGCTACTACATAAGCGCAAAAATCTCGAAAACGATGCCTCCGACTCAGGACCGTTCTTCTAGGCATCGATAGCGAAGCCAATGGCGAATATTTTCATGCCAGGTTTTTGCTGCTAGCTCCAATATTAGCCCCACAGGAGCCCAATAGGCGGAGTAGGAGGCGGTTAGGAGAAGCATAATCGCTAACACACGCTACTACATAAGCGCAAAAATCTCGAAAACGATGCCTCCGACTCAGGACCGTTCTTCTAGGCATCGATAGCGGAGCCAATGACAAATATTTTCATGCCAGGTTTTTGCTGCTAGCTCCAATATTAGCCCCACAGGAGCCCAATAGGCGGAGTAGGAGGCGGAGTAGGAGGCGGCTTAGGAGAAGCATAATCGCTAACACACGCTACTACATAAGCGCAAAAATCTCGAAAACAATGCCTCCGACTCAGGACCGTTCTTCTAGGCATCGATAGCGGAGCCAATGACGAATATTTTCATGCCAGGTTTTTGCTGCTAGCTCCAATATTAGCCCCACAGGAGCCCAATAGGCGGAGTAGGAGGCGGCTTAGGAGAAGCATAATCGCTAACACACGCTACTACATAAGCGCGAAAATCTCGAAAACGATGCCTCCGACTCAGGACCGTTCTTCTAAGCATCGATAGCGGAGCCAATGACAAATATTTTCATGCCAGGTTTTTGCTGCTAGCTCCAATATTAGCCCCACAGGAGCCCAATAGGCGGAGTAGGAGGCGGTTTATGAGGCGGCATAGGAGAAGCATAATCGCTAACACACGCTACTACTTAAGCGCAAAAATCTCGAAAACGATGCCTCCGACTCAGGACCGTTCTTCTAGGCATCGATAGCGGAGCCAATGACAAATATTTTCATGCCAGGTTTTTGCTGCTAGCTCCAATACCAGCCCCACAGGAGCCCAATAGGCGGAGTAGGAGGCGGCTTAGGAGAAGCATAATCGCTAACACACGCTACTACATAAGCGCAAAAATCTCGAAAACGATGCCTCCGACTCAGGACCGTTCTTCTAGGCATCGATAGCGGAGCCAATGACAAATATTTTCATGCCAGGTTTTTGCTGCTAGCTCCAATATTAGCCCCACAGGAGCCCAATAGGCGGAGTAGGAGGCGGTTTATGAGGCGGCTTAGGAGAAGCATAATCGCTAACACACGCTACTACATAAGCGCAAGAATCTCGAAAACGATGCCTCCGACTCAGGACCGTTCTTCTAGGCATCGATAGCGGAGCCAATGACGAATATTTTCATGCCAGGTTTTTGCTGCTAGCTCCAATACCAGCCCCACAGGAGCCCAATAGGCGGAGTAGGAGGCGGCTTAGGAGAAGCATAATCGCTAACACACGCTACTACATAAGCGCGAAAATCTCGAAAACGATGCCTCCGACTCTGGACCGTTCTTCTAGGCATCGATAGCGGAGCCAATGACAAATATTTTCATGCCAGGTTTTTGCTGCTAGCTCCAATATTAGCCCCACAGGAGCCCAATAGGCGGAGTAGGAGGCGGCTTAGGAGAAGCATAATCGCTAACACACGCTACTACATAAGCGCGAAAATCTCGAAAACGATGCCTCCGACTCAGGACCGTTCTTCTAGGCATCGATAGCGGAGCCAATGACAAATATTTTCATGCCAGGTTTTTGCTGCTAGCTCCAATACCAGCCCCACAGGAGCCCAATAGGCGGAGTAGTAGGCGGCTTAGGAGAAGCATAATCGCTAACACACGCTACTACATAAGCGCAAAAATCTCGAAAACGATGCCTCCGACTCAGGACCGTTCTTCTAGGCATCGATAGCGGAGCCAATGACGAAAATTTTCATGCCAGGTTTTTGCTGCTAGCTCCAATATTAGCCCCACAGGAGCCCAATAGGCGGAGTAGGAGGCGGCTTAGGAGAAGCATAATCGCTAACACACGCTACAACATAAGCGCGAAAATCTCGAAAACGATGCCTCCGACTCAGGACCGTTCTTCTAGGCATCGATAGCGGAGCCAATGACGAATATTTTCATGCCAGGTTTTTGCTGCTAGCTCCAATACCAGCCCCACAGGAGCCCAATAGGCGGAGTAGGAGGCGGCTTAGGAGAAGCATAATCGCTAACACACGCTACTACATAAGCGCAAAAATCTCGAAAACGATGCCTCCGACTCAGGACCGTTCTTCTAGGCATCGATAGCGGAGCCAATGACGAATATTTTCATGCCAGGTTTTTGCTGCTAGCTCCAATATTAGCCCAACAGGAGCCCAATAGGCGGAGTAGGAGGCGGTTTATGAGGCGGCTTAGGAGAAGCATAATCGCTAACACACGCTACTACATAAGTGCAAAAGTCTCGAAAACGATGCCTCCGACTCAGGACCGTCCTTCTAGGCATCGATAGCGGAGCCAATAACGAATAGTTTCATGCCAGGTTTTTGCTGCTAGCTCCAATATTAGCCCCACAGGAGCCCAATAGGCGGAGTAGGAGGCGGTTTATGAGGCGGCTTAGGAGAAGCATAATCGCTAACACACGCTACTACATAAGCGCGAAAATCTCGAAAACGATGCCTCCGACTCAGGACCGTTCTTCTAGGCATCGATAGCGGAGCCAATGACGAATATTTTCATGCCAGGTTTTTGCTGCTAGCTCCAATACCAGCCCCACAGGAGCCCAATAGGCGGAGTAGGAGGCGGTTTATGAGGCGGCTTAGGAGAAGCATAATCGCTAACACACGCTACTACATAAGCGCAAAAATCTCGAAAACGATGCCTCCGACTCAGGACCGTTCTTCTAGGCATCGATAGCGGAGCCAATGACGAATATTTTCATGCCAGGTTCTTGCTGCTAGCTCCAATACCAGCCCCACAGGAGCCCAATAGGCGGAGTAGGAGGCGGTTTATGAGGCGGCTTAGGAGAAGCATAATCGCTAACACACGCTACTACATAAGCGCAAAAATCTCGAAAACGATGCCTCCGACTCAGGACCGTTCTTCTAGGCATCGATAGCGGAGCCAATGACGAATATTTTCATGCCAGGTTCTTGCTGCTAGCTCCAATATTAGCCCCACAGGAGCCCAATAGGCTGAGTAGGAGGCGGCTTAGGGGAAGCATAATCGCTAACACACGCTACTACATAAGCGCGAAAATCTCGAAAACGATGCCTCCGACTCAGGACCGTTCTTCTAGGCATAGATAGCGGAGCCAATGACGAATATTTTCATGCCAGGTTTTTGCTGCTAGCTCCAATACCAGCCCCACAGGAGCCCAATAGGCGGAGTAGGAGGCGGCTTAGGAGAAGCATAATCGCTAACACACGCTACTACATAAGCGCAAAAATCTCGAAAACGATGCCTCCGGCTCAGGACCGTTCTTCTAGGCATCGATAGCGGAGCCAATGACGAATATTTTCATGCCAGGTTTTTGCTGCTAGCTCCAATATTAGCCCCACAGGAGCCCAATAGGCGGAGTAGGAGGCGGAGTAGGAGGCGGCTTAGGAGAAGCATAATCGCTAACACACGCTACTACATAAGCGCAAAAATCTCGAAAACGATGCCTCCGACTTAGGACCGTTCTTCTAGGCATCGATAGCGGAGCTAATGCCGAATATTTTCATGCCAGGTTTTTGCTGCTAGCTCCAATACCAGCCCCACTGGAGCCCAATAGGCGGAGTAGGAGGCGGCTTAGGAGAAGCATAATCGCTAACACACGCTACTACATAAGCGCAAAAATCTCGAAAACGATGCCTCCGACTCAGGACCGTTCTTCTAGGCATCGATAGCGGAGCCAATGACGAATATTTTCATGCCAGGTTTTTGCTGCTAGCTCCAATACCAGCCCCACAGGAGCCCAATAGGCGGAGTAGGAGGCGGCTTAGGAGAAGCATAATCGCTAACACACGCTACTACATAAGCGCAAAAATCTCGAAAACGATGCCTCCGACTCAGGACCGTTCTTCTAGGCATCGATAGCGGAGCCAATGACGAATATTTTCATGCCAGGTTTTTGCTGCTAGCTCCAATATTAGCCCCACAGGAGCCCAATAGGCGGAGTAAGAGGCGGCTTAGGAGAAGCATAATTGCTAACACACGCTACCACATAAGCGCGAAAATCTCGAAAACGATGCCTCCGACTCAGGACCGTTCTTCTAGGCATCGATAGCGGAGCCAATGACAAATATTTTCATGCCAGGTTTTTGCTGCTAGCTCCAATATTAGCCCCACAGGAGCCCAATAGGCGGAGTAGGAGGCGGTTTATGAGGCGGCTTAGGAGAAGCATAATCGCTAACACACGCTACTACATAAGCGCAAAAATCTCGGCAACGATGCCTCCGACTCAGGACCGTTCTTCTAGGCATCGATAGCGGAGCCAATGACGAATATTTTCATGCCAGGTTTTTGCTGCTAGGTCCAATACCAGCCCCACAGGAGCCCAATAGGCGGAGTAGGAGGCGGCTTAGGAGAAGCATAATCGCTAACACACGCTACTACATAAGTGCAAAAATCTCGAAAACGATGCCTCCGACTCAGGACCGTTCTTCTAGGCATCGATAGCGGAGCCAATGACGAATATTTTCATGCCAGGTTTTTGCTGCTAGCTCCAATACCAGCCCCACAGGCGCCCAGTAGGCGGAGTAGGAGGCGGCTTAGGATAAGCATAATCGCTAACACACGCTACTACATAAGCGCAAAAATCTCGAAAACGATGCCTCCGACTCAGGACCGTTCTTCTAGGCATCGATAGCGGAGCCAATGACGAATATTTTCATGCCAGGTTTTTGCTGCTAGCTCCAATACCAGCCCCACAGGAGCCCAATAGGCGGAGTAGGAGGCGGTTTATGAGGCGGCTTAGGAGAAGCATAATCGCTAACACACGCTACTACATAAGCGCAAAAATCTCGAAAACGATGCCTCCGACTCAGGACCGTTCTTCTAGGCATCGATAGCGGAGCCAATGACGAATATTTTCATGCCAGGTTTTTGCTGCTAGCTCCAATATTAGCCCCACAGGAGCAAAATAGGCGGAGTAGGAGGCGGCTTAGGAGAAGCATAATCGCTAACACACGCTACTACATAAGCGCAAAAATCTCGAAAACGATGCCTCCGACTCAGGACCGTTCTTCTAGGAATCGATAGCGGAGCCAATGACGAATATTTTCATGCCAGGTTTTTGCTGCTAGCTCCAATACCAGCCCCACAGGAGCCCAGTAGGCGGAGTAGGAGGCGGCTTAGGATAAGCATAATCGCTAACACACGCTACTACATAAGCGCAAAAATCTCGAAAGCGATGCCTCCGACTCAGGACCGTTCTTCTAAGCATCGATAGCGGAGCCAATGACGAATATTTGCATGCCAGGTTTTTGCTGCTTGCTCCAATACCAGCCCCACAGGAGCCCAATAGGCGGAGTAGGAGGCGGCTTAGGAGAAGCATAATCGCTAACACACGCTACTACATAAGCGCAAAAATCTCGAAAACGATGCCTCCGACTCAGGACCGTTCTTCTAGGCATCGATAGCGGAGCCAATGACGAATATTTGCATGCCAGGTTTTTGCTGCTTGCTCCAATACCAGCCCCACAGGAGCCCAATAGGCGGAGTAGGAGGCGGCTTAGGAGAAGCATAATCGCTAACACACGCTACTACATAAGTGCAAAAATCTCGAAAACGATGCCTCCGACTCAGGACCGTTCGTTTAGGCATCGATAGCGGAGCCAATGACGAATATTTTCATGCCAGGTTTTTGCTGCTAGCTCCAATATTAGCCCCACAGGAGCCCAATAGGCGGAGTAGGAGGCGGCTTAGGAGAAGCATAATCGCTAACACACGCTACTACATAAGCGCGAAAATCTCGAAAACGATGCCTCCGACTCAGGACCGTTCTTCTAGGCATCGATAGCGGAGCCAATGACAAATATTTTCATGCCAGGTTTTTGCTGCTAGCTCCAATACCAGCCCCACAGGAGCCCAATAGGCGGAGTAGGAGGCGGAGTAGGAGGTGGCTTAGGAGAAGCATAATCGCTAACACACGCTACTACATAAGCGCAAAAATCTCGAAAACGATGCCTCCGACTCAGGACCGTTCTTCTAGGCATCGATAGCGGAGCCAATGACAAATATTTTCATGCCAGGTTTTTGCTGCTAGCTCCAATATTAGCCCCACAGGAGCCCAATAGGCGGAGTAGGAGGCGGCTTAGGAGAAGCATAATCGCTAACACACGCTACTACATAAGTGCAAAAATCTCGAAAACGATGCCTCCGACTCAGGACCGTTCTTCTAGGCATCGATAGCGGAGCCAATGACGAATATTTTCATGCCAGGTTTTTGCTGCTAGCTCCAATACCAGCCCCACAGGAGCCCAATAAGCGGAGTAGGAGGCGGCTTAGGAGAAGCATAATCGCTTACACATGCTACTACATAAGCGCAAAAATCTCGAAAACGATGCCTCCGACTCAGGACCGTTCTAGTCCTAGCGGAGCCAATGACGAATATTTTCATGCCAGGTTTTTGCTGCTAGCTCCAATACCAGCCCCACAGGAGCCCAATAAGCGGAGTAGGAGGCGGCTTAGGAGAAGCATAATTGCTAACACACGCTACTACATAAGCGCAAAAATCTCGAAAACGATGCCTCCGACTCAGGACCGTTCTAGTCCTAGCGGAGCCAATGACGAATATTTTCATGCCAGGTTTTTGCTGCTAGCTCCAATACCAGCCCCACAGGAGCCCAGTAGGCGGAGTAGGAGGCGGCTTAGGATAAGCATAATCGCTAACACACGCTACTACATAAGCGCAAAAATCTCGAAAACGATGCCTCCGACTCAGGACCGTTCTTCTAGGCATCGATAGCGGAGCCAATGACAAATATTTTCATGCCAGGTTTTTGCTGCTAGCTCCAATATTAGCCCCACAGGAGCCCAATAGGCGGAGTAGGAGGCGGCTTAGGAGAAGCATAATCGCTAACACACGCTACTACATAAGCGCAAAAATCTCGAAAACGATGCCTCCGACTCAGGACCGTTCTTCTAGGCATCGATAGCGGAGCCAATGACGAATATTTTCATGCCAGGTTTTTGCTGCTTGCTCCAATACCAGCCCCACAGGAGCCCAATAGGCGGAGTAGGAGGCGGCTTAGGAGAAGCATAATCGCTAACACACGCTACTACATAAGTGCAAAAATCTCGAAAACGATGCCTCCGACTCAGAACCGTTCTTTTAGGCATCGATAGCGGAGCCAATGACGAATATTTTCATGCCAGGTTTTTGCTGCTAGCTCCAATATTAGCCCCACAGGAGCCCAATAGGCGGAGTAGGAGGCGGCTTAGGAGAAGCATAATCGCTAACACACGCTACTACATAAGCGCGAAAATCTCGAAAACGATGCCTCCGACTCAGGACCGTTCTTCTAGGCATCGATAGCGGAGCCAATGACAAATATTTTCATGCCAGGTTTTTGCTGCTAGCTCCAATACCAGCCCCACAGGAGCCCAATAGGCGGAGTAGGAGGCGGCTTAGGAGAAGCATAATCGCTAACACACGCTACTACATAAGCGCAAAAATCTCGAAAACGATGCCACCGACTCAGGACCGTTCTTCTAGGCATCGATAGCGGAGCCAATGACGAATATTTTCATGCCAGGTTTTTGCTGCTAGCTCCAATACCAGCCCCACAGGAGCCCAATAGGCGGAGTAGGAGGCGGTTTATGAGGCGGCTTAGGAGAAGCATAATCGCTAACACACGCTACTACATAAGCGCAAAAATCTCGAAAACGATGCCTCCGACTCAGGACCGTTCTTCTAGGCATCGATAGCGGAGCCAATGGCGAATATTTTCATGCCAGGTTTTTGCTGCTAGCTCCAATATTAGCACCACAGGAGCCCAATAGGCGGAGTAGGAGGCGGCTTAGGAGAAGCATAATCGCTAACACACGCTACTACATAAGCGCAAAAATCTCGAAAACGATGCCTCCGACTCAGGACCGTTCTTCTAGGCATCGATAGCGGAGCCAATGACGAATATTTTCATGCCAGGTTTTTGCTGCTAGCTCCAATACCAACCCCACAGGAGCCCAGTAGGCGGAGTAGGAGGCGGCTTAGGATAAGCATAATCGCTAACACACGCTACTACATAAGCGCAAAAATCTCGAAAACGATGCCTCCGACTCAGGACCGTTCTTCTAGGCATCGATAGCGGAGCCAATGACAAATATTTTCATGCCAGGTTTTTGCTGCTAGCTCCAATATTAGCCCCACAGGAGCCCAATAGGCGGAGTAGGAGGCGGCTTAGGAGAAGCATAATCGCTAACACACGCTACTACATAAGCGCAAAAATCTCGAAAACGATGCCTCCGACCCAGGACCGTTCTTCTAGGCATCGATAGCGGAGCCAATGACGAATATTTTCATGCCAGGTTTTTGCTGCTAGCTCCAATGCCAGCCCCACAGGAGCCCAATAGGCGGAGTAGGAGGCGGCTTAGGAGAAGCATAATCGCTAACACACGCTACTACATAAGTGCAAAAATCTCGAAAACGATGCCTCCGACTCAGGACCGTTCTTCTAGGCATCGATAGCGGAGCCAATGACGAATATTTTCATGCCAGGTTTTTGCTGCTAGCTCCAATATTAGCCCCACAGGAGCCCAATAGGTGGAGTAGGAGGCGGCTTAGGAGAAGCATAATCGCTAACACACGCTATTACATAAGCGCAAAAATCTCGAAAACGATGCCTCCGACTCAGGACCGTTCTTCTAGGCATCGATAGCGGAGCCAATGACGAATATTTTCATGCCAGGTTTTTGCTGCTTGCTCCAATATTAGCCCCACAGGAGCCCAATAGGCGGAGTAGGAGGCGGCTTAGGAGAAGCATAATCGCTAACACACGCTACTACATAAGCGCAAAAATCTCGAAAACGATGCCTCCGACTCAGGACCGTTCTTCTAGGCATCGATAGCGGAGCCAATGACGAATATTTTCATGCCAGGTTTTTGCTGCTAGCTCCAATACCAGCCCCACAGGAGCCCAATAGGCGGAGTAGGAGGCGGCTTAGGAGAAGCATAATCGCTAACACACGCTACTATATAAGCGCAAAAATCTCGAAAACGATGCCTCCGACTCAGGACCGTTCTTCTAGGCATCGATAGCGGAGCCAATGACAAATATTTTCATTCCAGGTTTTTGCTGCTAGCTCCAATATTAGCCCCACAGGAGCCCAATAGGCGGAGTAGGAGGCGGTTTATGAGGCGGCTTAGGAGAAGCATAATCGCTAACACACGCTACTACATAAGCGCAAAAATCTCGAAAACGATGCCTCCGACTCAGGACCGTTCTTCTAGGCATCGATAGCGGAGCCAATGACGAATATTTTCATGCCAGGTTTTTGCTGCTAGCTCCAATACCAGCCCCACAGGAGCCCAATAGGCGGAGTAGGAGGCGGCTTAGGAGAAGCATAATCGCTAACACACGCTACTACATAAGCGCAAGAATCTCGAAAACGATGCCTCCGACTCAGGACCGTTCTTCTAGGCATCGATAGCGGAGCCAATGACGAATATTTTCATGCCAGGTTTTTGCTGCTAGCTCCAATACCAGCCCCACAGGAGCCCAATAGGCGGAGTAGGAGGCGGCTTAGGAGAAGCATAATCGCTAACACACGCTACTACATAAGCGCAAAAATCTCGAAAACGATGCCTCCGACTCAGGACCGTTCTTCTAGGCATCGATAGCGGAGCCAATGACGAATATTTTCATGCCAGGTTTTTGCTGCTAGCTCCAATATTAGGCCCACAGGAGCCCAATAGGCGGAGTAGGAGTCGGCTTAGGAGAAGCATAATCGCTAACACACGCTACTACATAAGTGCAAAAATCTCGAAAACGATGCCTCCGACTCAGGACCGTTCTTCTAGGCATCGATAGCGGAGCCAATGACGAATATTTTCATGCCAGGTTTTTGCTGCTAGCTCCAATACCAGCCCCACAGGAGCCCAATAGGCGGAGTAGGAGGCGGTTTATGAGGCGGCTTAGGAGAAGCATAATCGCTAACACACGCTACTACATAAGCGCAAAAATCTCGAAAACGATGCCTCCGACTCAGGACCGTTCTTCTAGGCATCGATAGCGGAGCCAATGACGAATATTTTCATGCCAGGTTTTTGCTGCTAGCTCCAATATTAGCCCCACAGGAGCCTAATAGGCGGAGTAGGAGGCGGCTTAGGAGAAGCATAATCGCTAACACACGCTACTACATAAGCGCAGAAATCTCGAAAACGATGCCTCCGACTCAGGACCGTTCTTCTAGGCATCGATAGCGGAGCCAATGGCGAATATTTTCATGCCAGGTTTTTGCTGCTAGCTCCAATACCAGCCCCACAGGAGCCCAATAGGCGGTTTATGAGGCGGCTTAGGAGAAGCATAATCGCTAACACACGCTACTACATAAGCGCAAAAATCTCGAAAACGATGCCTCCGGCTCAGGACCGACTCAGGACCGACTCAGGACCGGCTTAGGGGAAGCATAATCGCTAACACACGCTACTACATAAGCGCAAAAATCTCGAAAACGATGCCTCCGACTCAGGACCGTTCTTCTAGGCATTGATAGCGGAGCCAATGACAAATATTTTCATGCCAGGTTTTTGCTGCTAGCTCCAATATTAGCCCCACAGGAGCCCAATAGGCGGAGTAGGAGGCGGCTTAGGAGAAGCATAATCGCTAACACACGCTACTACATAAGTGCAAAAATCTCGAAAACGATGCCTCCGACTCAGGACCGTTCTTCTAGGCATCGATAGCGGAGCCAATGACAAATATTTTCATGCCAGGTTTTTGCTGCTAGCTCCAATATTAGCCCCACAGGAGCCCAATAGGCGGAGTAGGAGGCGGTTTATGAGGCGGCTTAGGAGAAGCATAATCGCTAACACACGCTACTACATAAGCGCAAAAATCTCGAAAACGATGCCTCCGACTCAGGACCGTTCTTCTAGGCATCGATAGCGGAGCCAATGACGAATATTTTCATGCCAGGTTTTTGCTGCTAGCTCCAATATTAGCCCCACAGGAGCCCAATAGGCGGAGTAGGAGGCGGCTTAGGAGAAGCATAATCGCTAACACACGCTACTACATAAGCGCAAAAATCTCGAAAACGATGCCTCCGACTCAGGACCGTTCTTCTAGGCATCGATAGCGGAGCCAATGACTAATATTTTCATGCCAGGTTTTTGCTGCTCGCTCCAATACCAGCCCCACAGGAGCCCAATAGGCGGAGTAGAAGGCGGTTTAGGAGAAGCATAATCGCTAACACACGCTACTACATAAGTGCAAAAATCTCGAAAACGATGCCTCCGACTCAGGACCGTTCATCTAGGCATCGATAGCGGAGCCAATGACGAATATTTTCATGCCAGGTTTTTGCTGCTAGCTCCAATACCAGCCCCACAGGAGCCCAATAGGCGGAGTAGGAGGCGGCTTAGGAGAAGCATAATCGCTAACACACGCTACTATATAAGCGCAAAAATCTCGAAAACGATGCCTCCGACTCAGGACCGTTCTTCTAGGCATCGATAGCGGAGCCAATGACAAATATTTTCATTCCAGGTTTTTGCTGCTAGCTCCAATATTAGCCCCACAGGAGCCCAATAGGCGGAGTAGGAGGCGGTTTATGAGGCGGCTTAGGAGAAGCATAATCGCTAACACACGCTACTACATAAGCGCAAAAATCTCGAAAACGATGCCTCCGACTCAGGACCGTTCTTCTAGGCATCGATAGCGGAGCCAATGACGAATATTTTCATGCCAGGTTTTTGCTGCTAGCTCCAATACCAGCCCCACAGGAGCCCAATAGGCGGAGTAGGAGGCGGCTTAGGAGAAGCATAATCGCTAACACACGCTACTACATAAGCGCAAAAATCTCGAAAACGATGCCTCCGACTCAGGACCGTTCTTCTAGGCATCGATAGCGGAGCCAATGACGAATATTTTCATGCCAGGTTTTTGCTGCTAGCTCCAATACCAGCCCCACAGGAGCCCAATAGGCGGAGTAGGAGGCGGCTTAGGAGAAGCATAATCGCTAACACACGCTACTACATAAGCGCAAAAATCTCGAAAACGATGCCTCCGACTCAGGTCCGTTCTTCTAGGCATCGATAGCGGAGCCAATGACAAATATTTTCATTCCAGGTTTTTGCTGCTAGCTCCAATATTAGCCCCACAGGAGCCCAATAGGCGGAGTAGGAGGCGGTTTATGAGGCGGCTTAGGAGAAGCATAATCGCTAACACACGCTACTACATAAGCGCAAAAATCTCGAAAACGATGCCTCCGACTCAGGACCGTTCTTCTAGGCATCGATAGCGGAGCCAATGACGAATATTTTCATGCCAGGTTTTTGCTGCTAGCTCCAATATTAGCCCCACAGGAGCCCAATAGGCGGAGTAGGAGGCGGCTTAGGAGAAGCATAATCGCTAACACACGCTACTACATAAGCGCAAAAATCTCGAAAACGATGCCTCCGACTCAGGACCGTTCTTCTAGGCATCGATAGCGGAGCCAATGACGAATATTTGCATGCCGGGTTTTTGCTGCTAGCTCCAATACCAGCCCCACAGGAGCCCAATAGGCGGAGTAGGAGGCGGTTTATGAGGCGGCTTAGGAGAAGCATAATCGCTAACACACGCTACTACATAAGCGCAAAAATCTCGAAAACGATGCCTCCGACTCAGGACCGTTCTTCTAGGCATCGATAGCGGAGCCAATGACGAATATTTTCATGCCAGGTTTTTGCTGCTAGCTCCAATATTAGGCCCACAGGAGCCCAATAGGCGGAGTAGGAGTCGGCTTAGGAGAAGCATAATCGCTAACACACGCTACTACATAAGTGCAAAAATCTCGAAAACGATGCCTCCGACTCAGGACCGTTCTTCTAGGCATCGATAGCGGAGCCAATGACGAATATTTTCATGCCAGGTTTTTGCTGCTAGCTCCAATACCAGCCCCACAGGAGCCCAATAGGCGGAGTAGGAGGCGGTTTAGGAGAAGCATAATCGCTAACACACGCTACTACATAAGTGCAAAAATCTCGAAAACGATGCCTCCGACTCAGGACCGTTCATCTAGGCATCGATAGCGGAGCCAATGACGAATATTTTCATGCCAGGTTTTTGCTGCTAGCTCCAATACCAGCCCCACAGGAGCCCAATAGGCGGAGTAGGAGGCGGCTTAGGAGAAGCATAATCGCTAACACACGCTACTATATAAGCGCAAAAATCTCGAAAACGATGCCTCCGACTCAGGACCGTTCTTCTAGGCATCGATAGCGGAGCCAATGACAAATATTTTCATTCCAGGTTTTTGCTGCTAGCTCCAATATTAGCCCCACAGGAGCCCAATAGGCGGAGTAGGAGGCGGTTTATGAGGCGGCTTAGGAGAAGCATAATCGCTAACACACGCTACTACATAAGCGCGAAAATCTCGAAAACGATGCCTCCGACTCAGGACCGTTCTTCTAGGCATCGATAGCGGAGCCAATGACGAATATTTTCATGCCAGGTTTTTGCTGCTAGCTCCAATACCAGCCCCACAGGAGCCCAATAGGCGGAGTAGGAGGCGGCTTAGGAGAAGCATAATCGCTAACACACGCTACTACATAAGCGCAAAAATCTCGAAAACGATGCCTCCGACTCAGGACCGTTCTTCTAGGCATCGATAGCGGAGCCAATGACGAAGATTTTCATGCCAGGTTTTTGCTGCTAGCTCCAATACCAGCCCCACAGGAGCCCAATAGGCGGAGTAGGAGGCGGCTTAGGAGAAGCATAATCGCTAACACACGCTACTACATAAGCGCAAAAATCTCGAAAACGATGCCTCCGACTCAGGTCCGTTCTTCTAGGCATCGATAGCGGAGCCAATGACAAATATTTTCATTCCAGGTTTTTGCTGCTAGCTCCAATATTAGCCCCACAGGAGCCCAATAGGCGGAGTAGGAGGCGGTTTATGAGGCGGCTTAGGAGAAGCATAATCGCTAACACACGCTACTACATAAGCGCGAAAATCTCGAAAACGATGCCTCCGACTCAGGACCGTTCTTCTAGGCATCGATAGCGGAGCCAATGACGAATATTTTCATGCCAGGTTTTTGCTGCTAGCTCCAATACCAGCCCCACAGGAGCCCAATAGGCGGAGTAGGAGGCGGCTTAGGAGAAGCATAATCGCTAACACACGCTACTACATAAGCGCAAAAATCTCGAAAACGATGCCTCCGACTCAGGACCGTTCTTCTAGGCATCGATAGCGGAGCCAATGACGAAGATTTTCATGCCAGGTTTTTGCTGCTAGCTCCAATACCAGCCCCACAGGAGCCCAATAGGCGGAGTAGGAGGCGGCTTAGGAGAAGCATAATCGCTAACACACGCTACTACATAAGCGCAAAAATCTCGAAAACGATGCCTCCGACTCAGGTCCGTTCTTCTAGGCATCGATAGCGGAGCCAATGACAAATATTTTCATTCCAGGTTTTTGCTGCTAGCTCCAATATTAGCCCCACAGGAGCCCAATAGGCGGAGTAGGAGGCGGTTTATGAGGCGGCTTAGGAGAAGCATAATCGCTAACACACGCTACTACATAAGCGCAAAAATCTCGAAAACGATGCCTCCGACTCAGGACCGTTCTTCTAGGCATCGATAGCGGAGCCAATGACGAATATTTTCATGCCAGGTTTTTGCTGCTAGCTCCAATATTAGCCCCACAGGAGCCCAATAGGCGGAGTAGGAGGCGGCTTAGGAGAAGCATTATCGCTAACACACGCTACTACATAAGCGCAAAAATCTCGAAAACGATGCCTCCGACTCAGGACCGTTCTTCTAGGCATCGATAGCGGAGCCAATGACGAATATTTGCATGCCGGGTTTTTGCTGCTAGCTCCAATACCAGCCCCACAGGAGCCCAATAGGCGGAGTAGGAGGCGGTTTATGAGGCGGCTTAGGAGAAGCATAATCGCTAACACACGCTACTACATAAGCGCAAAAATCTCGAAAACGATGCCTCCGACTCAGGACCGTTCTTCTAGGCATCGATAGCGGAGCCAATGACGAATATTTTCATGCCAGGTTTTTGCTGCTAGCTCCAATATTAGGCCCACAGGAGCCCAATAGGCGGAGTAGGAGTCGGCTTAGGAGAAGCATAATCGCTAACACACGCTACTACATAAGTGCAAAAATCTCGAAAACGATGCCTCCGACTCAGGACCGTTCTTCTAGGCATCGATAGCGGAGCCAATGACGAATATTTTCATGCCAGGTTTTTGCTGCTAGCTCCAATACCAGCCCCACAGGAGCCCAATAGGCGGAGTAGGAGGCGGTTTATGAGGCGGCTTAGGAGAAGCATAATCGCTAACACACGCTACTACATAAGCGCAAAAATCTCGAAAACGATGCCTCCGACTCAGGACCGTTCTTCTAGGCATCGATAGCGGAGCCAATGACGAATATTTTCATGCCAGGTTTTTGCTGCTAGCTCCAATATTAGCCCCACAGGAGCCTAATAGGCGGAGTAGGAGGCGGCTTAGGAGAAGCATAATCGCTAACACACGCTACTACATAAGCGCAGAAATCTCGAAAACGATGCCTCCGACTCAGGACCGTTCTTCTAGGCATCGATAGCGGAGCCAATGACGAATATTTTCATGCCAGGTTTTTGCTGCTAGCTCCAATACCAGCCCCACAGGAGCCCAATAGGCGGAGTAGGAGGCGGCTTAGGAGAAGCATAATCGCTAACACACGCTACTACATAAGCGCGAAAATCTCGAAAACGATGCCTCCGACTCAGGACCGTTCTTCTAGGCATCGATAGTGGAGCCAATGACGAATATTTTCATGCCAGGTTTTTGCTGCTAGCTCCAATACCAGCCCCACAGGAGCCCAATAGGCGGTTTATGAGGCGGCTTAGGAGAAGCATAATCGCTAACACACGCTACTACATAAGCGCAAAAATCTCGAAAACGATGCCTCCGGCTCAGGACCGACTCAGGACCGACTCAGGACCGGCTTAGGAGAAGCATAATCGCTAACACACGCTACTACATAAGCGCAAAAAACTCGAAAACGATGCCTCCGACTCAGGACCGTTCTTCTAGGCATCGATAGCGGAGCCAATGACAAATATTTTCATGCCAGGTTTTTGCTGCTAGCTCCAATATTAGCCCCACAGGAGCCCAATAGGCGGAGTAGGAGGCGGCTTAGGAGAAGCATAATCGCTAACACACGCTACTACATAAGTGCAAAAATCTCGAAAACGATGCCTCCGACTCAGGACCGTTCTTCTAGGCATCGATAGCGGAGCCAATGACGAATATTTTCATGCCAGGTTTTTGCTGCTAGCTCCAATACCAGCCCCACAGGAGCCCAATAGGCGGAGTAGGAGGCGGTTTATGAGGCGGCTTAGGAGAAGCATAATCGCTAACACACGCTACTACATAAGCGCAAAAATCTCGAAAACGATGCGGAGCCAATGACGAATATTTTCATGCCAGGTTTTTGCTGCTAGCTCCAATATTAGCCCCACAGGAGCCTAATAGGCGGAGTAGGAGGCGGCTTAGGAGAAGCATAATCGCTAACACACGCTACTACATAAGCGCAGAAATCTCGAAAACGATGCCTCCGACTCAGGACCGTTCTTCTAGGCATCGATAGCGGAGCCAATGACGAATATTTTCATGCCAGGTTTTTGCTGCTAGCTCCAATACCAGCCCCACAGGAGCCCAATAGGCGGAGTAGGAGGCGGCTTAGGAGAAGCATAATCGCTAACACACGCTACTACATAAGCGCGAAAATCTCGAAAACGATGCCTCCGACTCAGGACCGTTCTTCTAGGCATCGATAGTGGAGCCAATGACGAATATTTTCATGCCAGGTTTTTGCTGCTAGCTCCAATACCAGCCCCACAGGAGCCCAATAGGCGGTTTATGAGGCGGCTTAGGAGAAGCATAATCGCTAACACACGCTACTACATAAGCGCAAAAATCTCGAAAACGATGCCTCCGGCTCAGGACCGACTCAGGACCGACTCAGGACCGGCTTAGGAGAAGCATAATCGCTAACACACGCTACTACATAAGCGCAAAAATCTCGAAAACGATGCCTCCGACTCAGGACCGTTCTTCTAGGCATCGATAGCGGAGCCAATGACAAATATTTTCATGCCAGGTTTTTGCTGCTAGCTCCAATATTAGCCCCACAGGAGCCCAATAGGCGGAGTAGGAGGCGGCTTAGGAGAAGCATAATCGCTAACACACGCTACTACATAAGTGCAAAAATCTCGAAAACGATGCCTCCGACTCAGGACCGTTCTTCTAGGCATCGATAGCGGAGCCAATGACAAATATTTTCATGCCAGGTTTTTGCTGCTAGCTCCAATATTAGCCCCACAGGAGCCCAATAGGCGGAGTAGGAGGCGGTTTATGAGGCGGCTTAGGAGAAGCATAATCGCTAACACACGCTACTACATAAGCGCAAAAATCTCGAAAACGATGCCTCCGACTCAGGACCGTTCTTCTAGGCATCGATAGCGGAGCCAATGACGAATATTTTCATGCCAGGTTTTTGCTGCTAGCTCCAATATTAGCCCCACAGGAGCCCAATAGGCGGAGTAGGAGGCGGCTTAGGAGAAGCATAATCGCTAACACACGCTACTACATAAGCGCAAAAATCTCGAAAACGATGCCTCCGACTCAGGACCGTTCTTCTAGGCATCGATAGCGGAGCCAATGACTAATATTTTCATGCCAGGTTTTTGCTGCTCGCTCCAATACCAGCCCCACAGGAGCCCAATAGGCGGAGTAGGAGGCGGTTTAGGAGAAGCATAATCGCTAACACACGCTACTACATAAGCGCAAAAATCTCGAAAACGATGCCTCCGACTCAGGACCGTTCTTCTAGGCATCGATAGCGGAGCCAATGACAAATATTTTCATGCCAGGTTTTTGCTGCTAGCTCCAATATTAGCCCCACAGGAGCCCAATAGGCGGAGTAGGAGGCGGCTTAGGAGAAGCATATTCGCTAACACACGCTACTACATAAGTGCAAAAATCTCGAAAACGATGCCTCCGACTCAGGACCGTTCTTCTAGGCATCGATAGCGGAGCCAATGACGAAAATTTTCATGCCAGGTTTTTGCTGCTAGCTCCAATATTAGCCCCACAGGAGCCCAATAGGCGGAGTAGGAGGCGTTTTATGAGGCGGCTTAGGAGAAGCATAATCGCTAACACACGCTACTACATAAGCGCGAAAATCTCGAAAACGATGCCTCCGACTCAGGACCGTTCTTCTAGGCATCGATAGCGGAGCCAATGACGAATATTTTCATGCCAGGTTTTTGCTGCTAGCTCCAATACCAGCCCCTCAGGAGCCCAATAGGCGGAGTAGGAGGCGGCTTAGGAGAAGCATAATCGCTAACACACGCTACTACATAAGCGCGAAAATCTCGAAAACGATGCCTCCGACTCAGGACCGTTCTTCTAGGCATCGATAGCGGAGCCAATGACGAATATTTTCATGCCAGGTTTTTGCTGCTAGCTCCAATATTAGCCCCACAGGAGCCCAATAGGCGGAGTAGGAGGCGGCTTAGGAGAAGCATAATCGCTAACACACGCTACTACAAAAGCGCAAAAATCTCGAAAACGATGCCTCCGACTCAGGACCATTCTTCTAGGCATCGATAGCCGAGCCAATGACGAATATTTTCATGCCAGGTTTTTGCTGCTAGCTCCAATATTAGCCCCACAGGAGCCCAATAGGCGGAGTAGGAGGCGGCTTAGGAGAAGCATAATCGCTAACACACGCTACTACCTAAGCGCAAAAATCTCGAAAACGATGCCTCCGACTCAGGACCGTTCTTCTAGGCATCGATAGCTGAGCCAATGACGAATATTTTCATGCCAGGTTTTTGCTGCTAGCTCCAATACCAGCCCCACAGGAGCCCAATAGGCGGAGTAGGAGGCGGCTTAGGAGAAGCATAATCGCTAACACACGCTACTACATAAGCGCGAAAATCTCGAAAACGATGCCTCCGACTCAGGACCGTTCTCCTAGGCATCGATAGCGGAGCCAATGACGAATATTTTCATGCCAGGTTTTTGCTGCTAGCTCCAATATTAGCCCCACAGGAGCCCAATAGGCGGAGTAGGAGGCGGCTTAGGAGAAGCATAATCGCTAACACACGCTACTACATAAGCGCGAAAATCTCGAAAACGATGCCTCCGACTCAGGACCGTTCTTCTAGGCATCGAGAGCGGAGCCAATGACGAATATTTTCATGCCAGGTGTTTGCTGCTAGCTCCAATACCAGCCCCACAGGAGCCCAATAGGCGGAGTAGGAGGCGGTTTAGGAGAAGCATAATCGCTAACACACGCTACTACATAAGCGCAAAAATCTCGAAAACGATGCCTACGACTCAGGACCGTTCTTCTAGGCATCGATAGCGGAGCCAATGACAAATATTTTCATGCCAGGTTTTTGCTGCTAGCTCCATTACCAGCCCCACAGGAGCCCAATAGGCGGTTTATGAGGCGGTTTGGAGTAGGAGGCGGTTTATGAGGCGGCTTAGGAGAAGCATAGTCGCTAACACACGCTACTACATAAGCGCGAAAATCTCGAAAACGATGCCTCCGACTCAGGACCGTTCTTCTAGGCATCGATAGCGGAGCCAATGACGAATATTTTCATGCCAGGTTTTTGCTGCTAGCTCCAATATTAGCCCCACAGGAGCCCAATAGGCGGAGTAGGAGGCGGCTTAGTAGAAGCATAATCGCTAACACACGCTACTACATAAGCGCGAAAATCTCGAAAACGATGCCTCCGACTCAGGACCGTTCTTCTAGGCATCGATAGCGGAGCCAATGACGAATATTTTCATGCCAGGTTTTTGCTGCTAGCTCCAATATTAGCCCCACAGGAGCCCAATAGGCGGAGTAGGAGGCGGCTTAGGAGAAGCATAATCGCTAACACACGCTACTACATAAGCGCAAAAATCTCGAAAACGATGCCTCCGACTCAGGACCATTCTTCTAGGCATCGATAGCCGAGCCAATGACGAATATTTTCATGCCAGGTTTTTGCTGCTAGCTCCAATATTAGCCCCACAGGAGCCCAATAGGCGGAGTAGGAGGCGGCTTAGGAGAAGCATAATCGCTAACACACGCTACTACATAAGCGCAAAAATCTCGAAAACGATGCCTCCGACTCAGGACCATTCTTCTAGGCATCGATAGCCGAGCCAATGACGAATATTTTCATGCCAGGTTTTTGCTGCTAGCTCCAATATTAGCAACACAGGAGCCCAATAGGCGGAGTAGGAGGCGGCTTAGGAGAAGCATAATCGCTAACACACGCTACTACCTAAGCGCAAAAATCTCGAAAACGATGCCTCCGACTCAGGACCGTTCTTCTAGGCATCGATAGCGGAGCCAATGACGAAAATTTTCATGCCAGGTTTTTGCTGCTAGCTCCAATATTAGCCCCACAGGAGCCCAATAGGCGGAGTAGGAGGCGTTTTATGAGGCGGCTTAGGAGAAGCATAATCGCTAACACACGCTACTACATAAGCGCGAAAATCTCGAAAACGATGCCTCCGACTCAGGACCGTTCTTCTAGGCATCGATAGCGGAGCCAATGACGAATATTTTCATGCCAGGTTTTTGCTGCTAGCTCCAATACCAGCCCCTCAGGAGCCCAATAGGCGGAGTAGGAGGCGGCTTAGGAGAAGCATAATCGCTAACACACGCTACTACATAAGCGCGAAAATCTCGAAAACGATGCCTCCGACTCAGGACCGTTCTTCTAGGCATCGATAGCGGAGCCAATGACGAATATTTTCATGCCAGGTTTTTGCTGCTAGCTCCAATATTAGCCCCACAGGAGCCCAATAGGCGGAGTAGGAGGCGGCTTAGGAGAAGCATAATCGCTAACACACGCTACTACATAAGCGCAAAAATCTCGAAAACGATGCCTCCGACTCAGGACCATTCTTCTAGGCATCGATAGCCGAGCCAATGACGAATATTTTCATGCCAGGTTTTTGCTGCTAGCTCCAATATTAGCAACACAGGAGCCCAATAGGCGGAGTAGGAGGCGGCTTAGGAGAAGCATAATCGCTAACACACGCTACTACCTAAGCGCAAAAATCTCGAAAACGATGCCTCCGACTCAGGACCGTTCTTCTAGGCATCGATAGCGGAGCCAATGACGAATATTTTCATGCCAGGTTTTTGCTGCTAGCTCCAATACCAGCCCCACAGGAGCCCAATAGGCGGAGTAGGAGGCGGCTTAGGAGAAGCATAATCGCTAACACACGCTACTACATAAGCGCAAAAATCTCGAAAACGATGCCTCCGACTCAGGACCGTTCTTCTAGGCATCGATAGCGGAGCCAATGACGAATATTTTCATGCCAGGTTTTTGCTGCTAGCTCCAATATTAGCCCCACAGGAGCCCAATAGGCGGAGTAGGAGGCGGCTTAGGAGAAGCATAATCGCTAACACACGCTACTACATAAGTGCAAAAATCTCGAAAACGATGCCTCCGACTCAGGACCGTTCTTCTAGGCATCGATAGCGGAGCCAATGACGAATATTTTCATGCCAGGTTTTTGCTGCTAGCTCCAATATTAGCCCCACAGGAGCCCAATAGGCGGAGTAGGAGGCGGTTTATGAGGCGGCTTAGGAGAAGCATAATCGCTAACACACGCTACTACATAAGCGCGAAAATCTCGAAAACGATGCCTCCGACTGAGGACCGTTCTTCTAGGCATCGATAGCGGAGCCAATGACGAATATTTTCATGCCAGGTTTTTGCTGCTAGCTCCAATACCAGCCCCACAGGAGCCCAATAGGCGGAGTAGGAGGCGGCTTAGGAGAAGCATAATCGCTTACACACGCTACTACATAAGCGCGAAAATCTCGAAAACGATGCCTCCGACTCAGGACCGTTCTTCTAGGCATCGATAGCGGAGCCAATGACGAATATTTTCATGCCAGGTTTTTGCTGCTAGCTCCAATATTAGCCCCACAGGAGCCCAATAGGCGGAGTAGGAGGCGGCTTAGGAGAAGCATAATCGCTAACACACGCTACTACATAAGCGCGAAAATCTCGAAAACGATGCCTCCGACTCAGGACCGTTCTTCTAGGCATCGAGAGCGGAGCCAATGACGAATATTTTCATGCCAGGTGTTTGCTGCTAGCTCCAATACCAGCCCCACAGGAGCCCAATAGGCGGAGTAGGAGGCGGTTTAGGAGAAGCATAATCGCTAACACACGCTACTACATAAGCGCAAAAATCTCGAAAACGATGCCTACGACTCAGGACCGTTCTTCTAGGCATCGATAGCGGAGCCAATGACAAATATTTTCATGCCAGGTTTTTGCTGCTAGCTCCATTACCAGCCCCACAGGAGCCCAATAGGCGGTTTATGAGGCGGTTTGGAGTAGGAGGCGGTTTATGAGGCGGCTTAGGAGAAGCATAGTCGCTAACACACGCTACTACATAAGCGCGAAAATCTCGAAAACGATGCCTCCGACTCAGGACCGTTCTTCTAGGCATCGATAGCGGAGCCAATGACGAATATTTTCATGCCAGGTTTTTGCTGCTAGCTCCAATATTAGCCCCACAGGAGCCCAATAGGCGGAGTAGGAGGCGGCTTAGGAGAAGCATAATCGCTAACACACGCTACTACATAAGCGCGAAAATCTCGAAAACGATGCCTCCGACTCAGGACCGTTCTTCTAGGCATCGATAGCGGAGCCAATGACGAATATTTTCATGCCCGGTTTTTGCTGCTAGCTCCAATACCAGCCCCACAGGAGCCCAATAGGCGGAGTAGGAGGCGGCTTAGGAGAAGCATAATCGCTAACACACGCTACTACATAAGCGCGAAAATCTCGAAAACGATGCCTCCGACTCAGGACCGTTCTTCTAGGCATCGATAGCGGAGCCAATGACGAATATTTTCATGCCCGGTTTTTGCTGCTAGCTCCAATACCAGCCCCACAGGAGCCCAATAGGCGGAGTAGGAGGCGGCTTAGGAGAAGCATAATCGCTAACACACGCTACTACATAAGCGCGAAAATCTCGAAAACGATGCCTCCGACTCAGGACCGTTCTTCTAGGCATCGATAGCGGAGCCAATGACGAATATTTTCATGCCAGGTTTTTGCTGCTAGCTCCAATATTAGCCCCACAGGAGCCCAATAGGCGGAGTAGGAGGCGGCTTAGGAGAAGCATAATCGCTAACACACGCTACTACATAAGCGCGAAAATCTCGAAAACGATGCCTCCGACTCAGGACCGTTCTTCTAGGCATCGATAGCGGAGCCAATGACGAATATTTTCATGCCAGGTTTTTGCTGCTAGCTCCAATACCAGCCCAACAGGAGCCCAATAGGCGGAGTAGGAGGCGGTTTATGAGGCGGCTTAGGAGAAGCATAATCGCTAACACACGCTACTACATAAGCGCAAAAATCTCGAAAACGATGCCTCCGATTCAGGACCGTTCTTCTAGGCATCGATAGCGGAGCCAATGACAAATAGTTTCATGCCAGGTTTTTGCTGCTAGCTCCAATATTAGCCCCACAGGAGCCCAATAGGCGGAGTAGGAGGCGGCTTAGGAGAAGCATAATCGCTAACACACGCTACTACATAAGCGCAAAAATCTCGAAAACGATGCCTCCGACTCAGGACCGTTCTTCTAGGCATCGATAGCAGAGCCAATGACGAATATTTTCATGCCAGGTTTTTGCTGCTAGCTCCAATATTAGCCCCACAGGAGCCCAATAGGCGGAGTAGGAGGCGGCTTAGGAGAAGCATAATCGCTAACACACGCTACTACATAAGCGCGAAAATCTCGAAAACGATGCCTCCGACTCAGGACCGTTCTTCTAGGCATCGATAGCGGAGCCAATGACGAATATTTTCATGCCTGGTTTTTGCTGCTAGCTCCAATACCAGCCCCACAGGAGCCCAATAGGCGGAGTAGGAGGCGGCTTAGGAGACGCATTATCGCTAACACACGCTACTACATAAGCGCAAAAATCTCGAAAACGTTGCCTCCGACTCAGGACCGTTCTTCTAGGCATCGATAGCGGAGCCAATGACGAATATTTTCATGTCAGGTTTTTGCTGCTAGCTCCAATATTAGCCCCACAGGAGCCCAATAGGCGGAGTAGGAGGCGGCTTAGGAGAAGCATAATCGCTAACACACGCTACTACATAAGCGCGAAAATCTCGAAAACGATGCCTCCGACTCAGGACCGTTCTTCTAGGCATCGATAGCGGAGCCAATGACGAATATTTTCATGCCAGGTTTTTGCTGCTAGCTCCAATACCAGCCCCACAGGAGCCCAATAGGCGGAGTAGGAGGCGGCTTAGGAGAAGCATAATCGCTAACACACGCTACTACATAAGTGCAAAAATCTCGAAAACGATGCCTCCGACTCAGGACCGTTCTTCTAGGCATCGATAGCGGAGCCAATGACGAATATTTTCATGCCAGATTTTTGCTGCTAGCTCCAATATTAGCCCCACAGGAGCCCAATAGGCGGAGTAGGAGGCGGCTTAGGAGAAGCATAATCGCTAACACACGCTACTACCTAAGCGCAAAAATCTCGAAAACGATGCCTCCGACTCAGGACCGTTCTTCTAGGCACCGATAGCGGAGCCAATGACGAATATTTTCATGCCAGGTTTTTGCTGCTAGCTCCAATACCAGCCCCACAGGAGCCCAATAGGCGGAGTAGGAGGCGGCTTAGGAGAAGCATAACCGCTAACACACGCTACTACATAAGCGCAAAAATCTCGAAAACGATGCCTCCGACTCAGGACCGTTCTTCTAGGCATCGATAGCGGAGCCAATGACGAATATTTTCATGCCAGGTTTTTGCTGCTAGCTCCAATATTAGCCCCACAGGAGCCCAATAGGCGGAGTAGGAGGCGGCTTAGGAGAAGCATAATCGCTAACACACGCTACTACATAAGCGCGAAAATCTCGAAAACGATGCCTCCGACTCAGGACCGTTCTTCTAGGCATCGATAGCGGAGCCAATGACGAATATTTTCATGGCAGGTTTTTGCTGCTAGCTCCAATACCAGCCCCACAGGAGCCCAATAGGCGGAGTAGGAGGCGGCTTAGGAGAAGCATAATCGCTAACACACGCTACTACATAAGCGCGAAAATCTCGAAAACGATGCCTCCGACTCAGGACGTTCTTCTAGGCATCGATAGCGGAGCCAATGACGAATATTTTCATGCCAGGTTTTTGCTGCTAGCTCCAATATTAGCCCCACAGGAGCCCAATAGGCGGAGTAGGAGGCGGCTTAGGAGAAGCATAATCGCTAACACACGCTACTACATAAGCGCGAAAATCTCGAAAACGATGCCTCCGACTCAGGACCGTTCTTCTAGGCATCGATAGCGCAGCCAATGACGAATATTTTCATGCCAGGTTTTTGCTGCTAGCTCCAATACCAGCCTCACAGGAGCCCAATAGGCGGAGTAGGAGGCGGCTTAGGAGAAGCATAATCGCTAACACACGCTACTACATAAGCGCAAAAATCTCGAAAACGATGCCTCCGACTCAGGACCGTTCTTCTAGGCATCGATAGCGGAGCCAATGACAAATATTTTCATGCCAGGTTTTTGCTGCTAGCTCCAACATTAGCCCCACAGGAGCCCAATAGGCGGAGTAGGAGGCGGCTTAGGAGAAGCATAATCGCTAACACACGCTACTACATAAGCGCAAAAATCTCGAAAACGATGCCTCCGACTCAGGACCGTTCTTCTAGGCATCGATAGCGGAGCCAATGACGAATATTTTCATGCCAGGTTTTTGCTGCTAGCTCCAATATTAGCCCCACAGGAGCCCAATAGGCGGAGTAGGAGGCGGCTTAGGAGAAGCATAATCGCTAACACACGCTACTACATAAGCGCGAAAATCTCGAAAACGATGCCTCCGACTCAGGACCGTTCTTCTAGGCATCGATAGCGGAGCCAATGACGAATATTTTCATGCCAGGTTTTTGCTGCTAGCTCCAATATTAG
The DNA here is from genome assembly GCA_964034865.1 of Eristalis intricaria. NCBI lineage: Eukaryota > Metazoa > Arthropoda > Insecta > Diptera > Syrphidae > Eristalis > Eristalis intricaria. Next base: position 18,817,831 of record OZ035877.1, read on the forward strand.
CCCCACAGGAGCCCAATAGGCGGAGTAGGAGGCGGTTTATGAGGCGGCTTAGGAGAAGCATAATCGCTAATACACGCTTCTACATAAGCGCAAAAATCTCGAAAACGATGCCTCCGACTCAGGACCGTTCTTCTAGGCATCGATAGCGGAGCCAATGACGAATATTTGCATGCCAGGTTTTTGCTGCTAGCTCCAATACCAGCCCCACAGGAGCCCAATAGGCGGAGTAGGAGGCGGCTTAGGAGAAGCATAATCGCTAACACACGCTACTACATAAGCGCGAAAATCTCGAAAACGATGCCTCCGACTCAGGACCGTTCTTCTAGGCATCGATAGCGGAGCCAATGACGAATATTTTCATGCCAGGTTTTTGCTGCTAGCTCCAATACCAGCCTCACAGGAGCCCAATAGGCGGAGTAGGAGGCGGCTTAGGAGAAGCATAATCGCTAACACACGCTACTACATAAGCGCAAAAATCTCGAAAACGATGCCTCCGACTCAGGACCGTTCTTCTAGGCATCGATAGCGGAGCCAATGACGAATATTTTCATGTCAGGTTTTTGCTGCTAGCTCCAATATTAGCCCCACAGGAGCCCAATAGGCGGAGTAGGAGGCGGCTTAGGAGAAGCATAATCGCTAACACACGCTACTACATAAGCGCGAAAATCTCGAAAACGATGCCTCCGACTCAGGACCGTTCTTCTAGGCATCGATAGCGGAGCCAATGACGAATATTTTCATGCCAGGTTTTTGCTGCTAGCTCCAATACCAGCCCCACAGGAGCCCAATAGGCGGAGTAGGAGGCGGCTTAGGAGAAGCATAATCGCTAACACACGCTACTACATAAGTGCAAAAATCTCGAAAACGATGCCTCCGACTCAGGACCGTTCTTCTAGGCATCGATAGCGGAGCCAATGACGAATATTTTCATGCCAGATTTTTGCTGCTAGCTCCAATATTAGCCCCACAGGAGCCCAATAGGCGGAGTAGGAGGCGGCTTAGGAGAAGCATAATCGCTAACACACGCTACTACCTAAGCGCAAAAATCTCGAAAACGATGCCTCCGACTCAGGACCGTTCTTCTAGGCACCGATAGCGGAGCCAATGACGAATATTTTCATGCCAGGTTTTTGCTGCTAGCTCCAATACCAGCCCCACAGGAGCCCAATAGGCGGAGTAGGAGGCGGCTTAGGAGAAGCATAACCGCTAACACACGCTACTACATAAGCGCAAAAATCTCGAAAACGATGCCTCCGACTCAGGACCGTTCTTCTAGGCATCGATAGCGGAGCCAATGACGAATATTTTCATGCCAGGTTTTTGCTGCTAGCTCCAATATTAGCCCCACAGGAGCCCAATAGGCGGAGTAGGAGGCGGCTTAGGAGAAGCATAATCGCTAACACACGCTACTACATAAGCGCGAAAATCTCGAAAACGATGCCTCCGACTCAGGACCGTTCTTCTAGGCATCGATAGCGGAGCCAATGACGAATATTTTCATGCCAGGTTTTTGCTCCTAGCTCCAATACCAGCCCCACAGGAGCCCAATAGGCGGAGTAGGAGGCGGCTTAGGAGAAGCATAATCGCTAACACACGCTACTACATAAGCGCGAAAATCTCGAAAACGATGCCTCCGACTCAGGACGTTCTTCTAGGCATCGATAGCGGAGCCAATGACGAATATTTTCATGCCAGGTTTTTGCTGCTAGCTCCAATATTAGCCCCACAGGAGCCCAATAGGCGGAGTAGGAGGCGGCTTAGGAGAAGCATAATCGCTAACACACGCTACTACATAAGCGCGAAAATCTCGAAAACGATGCCTCCGACTCAGGACCGTTCTTCTAGGCATCGATAGCGCAGCCAATGACGAATATTTTCATGCCAGGTTTTTGCTGCTAGCTCCAATACCAGCCTCACAGGAGCCCAATAGGCGGAGTAGGAGGCGGCTTAGGAGAAGCATAATCGCTAACACACGCTACTACATAAGCGCAAAAATCTCGAAAACGATGCCTCCGACTCAGGACCGTTCTTCTAGGCATCGATAGCGGAGCCAATGACAAATATTTTCATGCCAGGTTTTTGCTGCTAGCTCCAACATTAGCCCCACAGGAGCCCAATAGGCGGAGTAGGAGGCGGCTTAGGAGAAGCATAATCGCTAACACACGCTACTACATAAGCGCAAAAATCTCGAAAACGATGCCTCCGACTCAGGACCGTTCTTCTAGGCATCGATAGCGGAGCCAATGACGAATATTTTCATGCCAGGTTTTTGCTGCTAGCTCCAATATTAGCCCCACAGGAGCCCAATAGGCGGAGTAGGAGGCGGCTTAGGAGAAGCATAATCGCTAACACACGCTACTACATAAGCGCGAAAATCTCGAAAACGATGCCTCCGACTCAGGACCGTTCTTCTAGGCATCGATAGCGGAGCCAATGACGAATATTTTCATGCCAGGTTTTTGCTGCTAGCTCCAATAATAACCCCACAGGAGCCCAATAGGCGGAGTAGGAGGCGGTTTATGAGGCGGCTTAGGAGAAGCATAATCGCTAATACACGCTACTACATAAGCGCAAAAATCTCGAAAACGATGCCTCCGACTCAGGACCGTTCTTCTAGGCATCGATAGCGGAGCCAATGACGAATATTTGCATGCCAGGTTTTTGCTGCTAGCTCCAATACCAGCCCCACAGGAGCCCAATAGGCGGAGTAGGAGGCGGCTTAGGAGAAGCATAATCGCTAACACACGCTACTACATAAGCGCGAAAATCTCGAAAACGATGCCTCCGACTCAGGACCGTTCTTCTAGGCATCGATAGCGGAGCCAATGACGAATATTTTCATGCCAGGTTTTTGCTGCTAGCTCCAATACCAGCCTCACAGGAGCCCAATAGGCGGAGTAGGAGGCGGCTTAGGAGAAGCATAATCGCTAACACACGCTACTACATAAGCGCAAAAATCTCGAAAACGATGCCTCCGACTCAGGACCGTTCTTCTAGGCATCGATAGCGGAGCCAATGACAAATATTTTCATGCCAGGTTTTTGCTGCTAGCTCCAACATTAGCCCCACAGGAGCCCAATAGGCGGAGTAGGAGGCGGCTTAGGAGAAGCATAATCGCTAACACACGCTACTACATAAGCGCAAAAATCTCGAAAACGATGCCTCCGACTCAGGACCGTTCTTCTAGGCATCGATAGCGGAGCCAATGACGAATATTTTCATGCCAGGTTTTTGCTGCTAGCTCCAATATTAGCCCCACAGGAGCCCAATAGGCGGAGTAGGAGGCGGCTTAGGAGAAGCATAATCGCTAACACACGCTACTACATAAGCGCGAAAATCTCGAAAACGATGCCTCCGACTCAGGACCGTTCTTCTAGGCTTCGATAGCGGAGCCAATGACGAATATTTTCATGCCAGGTTTTTGCTGCTAGCTCCAATATTAGCCCCACAGGAGCCCAATATGCGGAGTAGGAGGCGGTTTATGAGGCGGCTTAGGAGAAGCATAATCGCTAATACACGCTACTACATAAGCGCAAAAATCTCGAAAACGATGCCTCCGACTCAGGACCGTTCTTCTAGGCATCGATAGCGGAGCCAATGACGAATATTTGCATGCCAGGTTTTTGCTGCTAGCTCCAATACCAGCCCCACAGGAGCCCAATAGGCGGAGTAGGAGGCGGCTTAGGAGAAGCATAATCGCTAACACACGCTACTACATAAGCGCGAAAATCTCGAAAACGATGCCTCCGACTCAGGACCGTTCTTCTAGGCATCGATAGCGGAGCCAATGACAAATATTTTCATGCCAGATTTTTGCTGCTAGCTCCAATATTAGCCCCACAGGAGCCCAATAGGCGGAGTAGGAGGCGGCTTAGGAGAAGCATAATCGCTAACACACGCTACTACATAAGCGCAAAAATCTCGAAAACGATGCCTCCGACTCAGGACCGTTCTTCTAGGCATCGATAGCGGAGCCAATGACGAATATTTTCATGCCAGGTTTTTGCTGCTAGCTCCAATACCAGCCCCACAGGAGCCCAATAGGCGGAGTAGGAGGCGGCTTAGGAGAAGCATAATCGCTAACACACGCTACTACATAAGCGCAAAAATCTCGAAAACGATGCCTCCGACTCAGGACCGTTCTTCTAGGCATCGATAGCGGAGCCAATGACAAATATTTTCATGCCAGGTTTTTGCTGCTAGCTCCAATATTAGCCCCACAGGAGCCCAATAGGCGGAGTAGGAGGCGGAGTAGGAGGCGGCTTAGGAGAAGCATAATCGCTAACACACGCTACTACATAAGCGCAAAAATCTCGAAAACGATGCCTCCGACTCAGGACCGTTCTTCTAGGCATCGATAGCGGAGCCAATGACGAATATTTTCATGCCAGGTTTTTGCTGCTAGCTCCAATACCAGCCCCACAGGAGCCCAATAGGCGGAGTAGGAGGCGGCTTAGGAGAAGCATAATCGCTAACACACGCTACTACATAAGCGCGAAAATCTCGAAAACGATGCCTCCGACTCAGGACCGTTCTTCTAGGCATCGATAGCGGAGCCAATGACGAATATTTTCATGCCAGGTTTTTGCGGCTAGCTCCAATATTAGCCCCACAGGAGCCCAATAGGCGGAGTAGGAGGCGGCTTAGGAGAAGCATAATCGCTAACACACGCTACTACATAAGTGCAAAAATCTCGAAAACGATGCCTCCGACTCAGGACCGTTCTTCTAGGCATCGATAGCGGAGCCAATGACAAATATTTTCATGCCAGGTTTTTGCTGCTAGCTCCAATATTAGCCCCACAGGAGCCCAATAGGCGGAGTAGGAGGCGGCTTAGGAGAAGCATAATCGCTAACACACGCTACTACATAAGTGCAAAAATCTCGAAAACGATGTCTCCGACTCAGGACCGTTCTTCTAGGCATCGATAGCGGAGCCAATGACGAATATTTTCATGCCAGGTTTTTGCTGCTAGCTCCAATACCAGCCCCACAGGAGCCCAATAGGCGGAGTAGGAGGCGGCTTAGGAGAAACATAATCGCTAACACACGCTACTACATAGGCGCGAAAATCTCGAAAACGATGCCTCCGACTCAGGACCGTTCTTCTAGGCATCGATAGCGGAGCCAATGACGAATATTTTCATGCCCGGTTTTTGCTGCTACCTCCAATATTAGACCCACAGGAGCCTAATAGGCGGAGTAGGAGGCGGCTTAGGAGAAGCATAATCGCTAACACACGCTACTACATAAGCGCGAAAATCTCGAAAACGATGCCTCCGACTCAGGACCGTTCTTCTAGGCATCGATAGCGGAGCCAATGACGAATATTTTCATGCCAGGTTTTTGCTGCTAGCTCCAATACCAGCCCCACAGGAGCCCAATAGGCGGAGTAGGAGGCGGCTTAGGAGAAGCATAATCGCTAACACACGCTACTACATAAGTGCAAAAATCTCGAAAACGATGCCTCCGACTCAGGACCGTTCTTCTAGGCATCGATAGCGGAGCCAATGACGAATATTTTCATGCCAGGTTTTTGCTGCTAGCTCCAATACCAGCCCCACAGGAGCCCAATAGGCGGAGTAGGAGGCGGCTTAGGAGAAGCATAATCGCTAACACACGCTACTACATAAGCGCGAAAATCTCGAAAACGATGCCTCCGACTCAGGACCGTTCTTCTAGGCATCGATAGCGGAGCCAATGACAAATATTTTCATGCCAGGTTTTTGCTGATAGCTCCAATACCAGCCCCACAGGAGCCCAATAGGCGGAGTAGGAGGCGGTTTATGAGGCGGCTTAGGAGAAGCATAATCGCTAACACACGCTACTACATAAGCGCAAAAATCTCGAAAACGATGCCTCCGACTCAGGACCGTTCTTCTAGGCATCGATAGCGGAGCCAATGACGAATATTTTCATGCCAGGTTTTTGCTGCTAGCTCCAGTACCAGCCCCACAGGAGCCCAATAGGCGGAGTAGGAGGCGGTTTATGAGGCGGCTTAGGAGAAGCATAATCGCTAACACACGCTACTACATAAGCGCAAAAATCTCGAGAACGATGCCTCCGATTCAGGACCGTTCTTCTAGGCATCGATAGCGGAGCCAATGACGAATATTTTCATGCCAGGTTTTTGCTGCTAGCTCCAATATTAGCCCCACAGGAGCCCAATAGACGGAGTATGAGGCGGCTTAGGAGAAGCCTAATCGCTAACACACGCTACTACATAAGCGCAAAAATCTCGAAAACGATGCCTCCGACTCAGGACCGTTCTTCTAGGCATCGATAGCGGAGCCAATGACGAATATTTTCATGCCAGGTTTTTGCTGCTAGCTCCAATATTAGCCCCACAGGAGCCCAATAGGCGGAGTAGGAGGCGGTTTATGAGGCGGCTTAGGAGAAGCATAATAGCTAACACACGTTACTACATAAGTGCAAAAATCTCGAAAACGATGCCTCCGACTCAGGACCGTTCTTCTAGGCATCGATAGCGGAGCCAATGACAAATATTTTCATGCCAGGTTTTTGCTGCTAGCTCCAATATTAGCCCCACAGGAGCCCAATAGGCGGAGTAGGAGGCGGTTTATGAGGCGGCTTAGGAGAAGCATAATCGCTAACACACGCTACTACATAAGCGCAAAAATCTCGAAAACGATGCCTCCGACTCAGGACCGTTCTTCTAGGCATCGATAGCGGAGCCAATGACGAATATTTTCATGCCAGGTTTTTGCTGCTAGCTCCAATACCAGCCCCACAGGAGCCCAATAGGCGGAGTAGGAGGCGGCTTAGGAGAAGCATAATCGCTAACACACCCTACTACATAAGTGCAAAAATCTCGAAAACGATGCCTCCGACTCAGGACCGTTCTTCTAGGCATCGATAGCGGAGCCAATGACAAATATTTTCATGCCAGGTTTTTGGTGCTAGCTCCAATATTAGCCCCACAGGAGCCCAATAGGCGGAGTAGGAGGCGGCTTAGGAGAAGCATAATCGCTAACACACGCTACTACATAAGCGCAAAAATCTCGAAAACGATGCCTCCGACTCAGGACCGTTCTTCTAGGCATCGATAGCGGAGCCAATGACGAATATTTTCATGCCAGGTTTTTGCTGCTAGCTCCAATATTAGCCCCACAGGAGCCCAATAGGCGGAGTAGGAGGCGGCTTAGGAGAAGCATAATCGCTAACACACGCTACTACATAAGTGCAAAAATCTCAAAAACGATGCCTCCGACTCAGGACCGTTCTTCTAGGCATCGATAGCGGAGCCAATGACGAATATTTTCATGCCAGGTTTTTGCTGCTAGCTCCAATACCAGCCCCACAGGAGCCCAATAGGCGGAGTAGGAGGCGGCTTAGGAGAAGCATAATCGCTAACACACGCTACTACATAAGTGCAAAAATCTCGAAAACGATGCCTCCGACTCAGGACCGTTCTTCTAGGCATCGATAGCGGAGCCAATGACAAATATTTTCATGCCAGGTTTTTGCTGCTAGCTCCAATATTAGCCCCACAGGAGCCCAATAGGCGGAGTAGGAGGCGGCTTAGGAGAAGCATAATCGCTAACACACGCTACTACATAAGCGCAAAAATCTCGAAAACGATGCCTCCGAATCAGGACCGTTCTTCTAGGCGTCGATAGCGGAGCCAATGACGAATATTTTCATGCCAGGTTTTTGCTGCTAGCTCCAATATTAGCCCCACAGGAGCCCAATAGGCGGAGTAGGAGGCGGCTTAGGAGAAGCATAATCGCTAACACACGCTACTACATAAGCGCAAAAATCTCGAAAACGATGCCTCCGACTCAGGACCGTTCTTCTAGGCATCGATAGCGGAGCCAATGACAAATATTTTCATGCCAGGTTTTTGCTGCTAGCTCCAATATTAGCCCCACAGGAGCCCAATAGGCGGAGTAGGAGGCGGCTTAGGAGAAGCATAATCGCTAACACACGCTACTACATAAGCGCGAAAATCTCGAAAACGATGCCTCCGACTCAGGACCGTTCTTCTAGGCATCGATAGCGGAGCCAATGACAAATATTTTCATGCCAGGTTTTTGCTGCTAGCTCTAATATTAGCCCCACAGGAGCCCAATAGGCGGAGTAGGAGGCGGCTTAGGAGAAGCATAATCGCTAACACACGAGTTAAGTATTGGTCGTAATTCTTAAAAATAAAAATATACAATGTGTCACCATACTTGCTTGTGTTTGCATTCTTCAATTGCACACCATAAATTCTTATCGTCATCACTTTTATGTGACCCATAAAAGTAACGATGACCGAAAGAGTAAACAAGGAAAGTGAACCAATGCATTCGGTTAACCTATTGAGAAATAGGGAGAATAAAACCAATGCATTCGGCTGACCTCTTGAAGAATGTAAGCCCAATCAAGTCAATTGGGGGACCGTGTTGAAATATTAAAAATAACAAAACCTTCTTCGGGCATTCGATTCGATCTGAGTGGTAGTTCATAGTAAACTCTCATCCGGATAGTACGGTGCAGCCCTGCTTAAGACAGCGGCCGTATTATTAATAGTAAATAAAGAACTAAAACCGTAATTATAATAGTATATATATAATAAAGAGAATATATTAAAAAAAAATTACGAAGTTCAGTTATTTATTTGGCGCAGTCGGTAGGATCAGGTACAACTATCCTGATCCACATTGAGAAAGTTCAATTCGCATTTCCTTAACCGCAATTTTCGACGAACGAAAAAAAAAAAAAAAAAAAAAAAAACACGGGAAAAGATTGTGTATAGTGAAACCCTTCTAAAACCGTAGTGGAAGTTGTTGGCATATAGTAATAGTGAAACGGGAAATATGGCAGAAAATCCAAACGTCATCCCTGAGGTATCCAACCGGGATATCCTAAATAGTATAATGGCTATAGTGGCGAGAATACCACAGCCGAGTCATGGGAGCAACGTGTTACGGGAAATTCAATACTTACCCGAATTCGATGGGGATAGCGAATCCCTAATGCACTTCATCGTAATGATAGAGAACCACCTTCGGAAAACTATTGGAGATTACCAAGCCACCTGGAACATCATACAACAAGTGAAAATCAAAGGTCGAGCTATGGACCTACTGATCATCAATGGAGTCACTTCGTGGGAACAGGCGAAGGAGTTATTTAAACAACACTATCGACCGGTCATCAGCAGCAGCGATCTTACGAAGGAAATCAGCAATATGAAAGTGAGTTCAATATATGATTTGACCAATAAATTAGAATACCTTTTAAGCAAAGTAAATACATATGTAGTATTCTGTGACAATCAGGAACAAGAAAAACTATTGTACTATAATATTATAATAAACAAAATACGAGAATTAACAATAGGGAATTTAGCCAGAGAAATTAGGAATCTGTATGATTTACATGAAATAAAGAGTATTTTATTCTCCTACATAGGATACGATAATGGAAATTTAAGGAATAGTGAAATAGTTAGAACCACGGCAAATTACAATAACCAAAACAAAAATCATAGGTTTAGTCTCCCCGACAAGGAACGACGACCCAGTTACAATAATGGTCACAATAATAATTTTGGTGGACAAAATCATTCGGGAAGGTTTAGACAAAATGAGTATCGTTACCAAAATCACACTACTTCACAGAGACCTTTCCAGAACCACTCCATACAGAATAGACAGAATAGACTAGAACCAATGGATACCAATAATATCCAAACAAGTCAGGAACCGATCCGTCAGGACATTAACTCAGTAGAACCGCCGGTTTTTCTGAACTGAGCCTCGGACAATTAATGACAGTCGCCACTGAAATTCAGAACCAACGACACTATATTTTAGTAGACACTGGCAGTGCTATGACTATCATAAATACTAGTAAACTCGACATGACACCGTATAAAATTCTAGACACCCGACAGCTAGAGATAAAGACCATTAATAGTAGCGTAATCAGGAATACTGCAATAATTCAGTTTCCAATACCAAAAGAATTCGGTTACAGCGATAATACTTTTATTAAAGCTTACGCTCAGGCTTTAGAAAATAAAAACTATACGATACTCCTAGGAATGGATGTCCTTAAAAATATCATTGAAACCATTGATTTTGAGAAAGGAACTATAACTTTAAAAAATCAGACCATTCTAAAGATAGAACGAGGACACGAGTTGGCATGCAACTACCTAGAGGAAGGCAATCCTGACTTCGGCAGCCTTAATCGCGAAGAAACGACAGCATTGACCTCACTGCTAGACGAATTTAGAAACATCCAATATAAGGAAGGCGACATGTTAACTCATACCTCGGAAATAAAACATGAAATTCACCTTAAAGAAGACAAACCACTACATGCAAAAAGTTACCGATTACCAAAGAAACACGAAGAAGAAGTAGCTAAGCAAATCAAAGAGATGGAAAAACAAGGTATCATAAGAAGAAGCATGAGTAGACATGCTTCTCCGATCGTTGTAGTTGCTAAAAAGCCAGACAAAGATGGTCAAGTACAGTACCGCATTTGTGTTGACTATAGGGCTTTAAATGAAATTACTGAAGATGACAGATTTCCTCTGCCAAATATAGAAAACCTCTTCGATAAATTAGGAAAAGCGGTCTATTTCTCGACGCTTGACTTAGCAAAAGGTTACCATCAAATTTTGATGCACCCAGCTGACATAGCGAAAACTGCGTTTATTACTCCACAAGGATTATACGAGTATGTCCGTATGCCTTTTGGACTTAAAAATGCACCAGCCACTTTTCAGCGACTAATGAACCACATACTAAGAGAATATATAAACAAAATTTGTGTCGTTTATTTAGATGACATTTTGATATTCTCCACGTCCCTAAAAGAACATATGAAAAACCTCAGAGACATCCTTCGAGTTTTGCAGAAACATAATTTAAAACTACAAATTAGCAAATGTTCATTCCTCAAGAAGGAAACCGAATTCCTAGGTCACATATTAACACCAAAGGGAATAATGCCTAATGGTAATAAGATCAGTATAATCAGAAACCTCCCACTACCCCACACAGAAAAACAACTTAGAAGTTTTTTAGGAGCCTCTGGCTACTACAGGAAATTCATTCAGGATTATGCAAAAATTGCATATCCAATGACTAGGTATCTCAAAAAGGACACCAAAATAAATATTAGTGATCCTGAATACGTGAATGCGTTTGAAACACTCCGAAACAAATTGATAACACAACCAATCCTAAAATTTCCAGAATTCGAAAAACCATTTCATTTATACACCGATGCCAGTAACTTTGCCATCGGATCTGTCCTAACACAGGACAAACAACCGGTTTGCTATATCTCTAGGACTCTGAACGAGCATGAAAGAAATTATTCCGTAACCGATAAAGAATTTCTAGCCATTGTCTGGAGTGTATCCAAACTAAGACCCTATCTGTGGGGAAATAAATTCAAGATCACAACTGATCATCTCCCCATAAAATATTTGAATAAAAAATATAATGGTGCAGAGTTCTCACAACGCAACCAACGATGGTTACTTAAATTACAAGAATTTGATTACGATATTGAATATCTCAAAGGTCAAGAAAATCGAGTGGCCGACTTTTTAAGTAGAATTGAGAAAGAAAACAATGAAGTGAATCAAATTTCTGATAGCAGAACGGGTCAATCGACAGCGGAAGGACAATCTGATCACATACCTATTAAAGAAGGTATTGTCAATATATATAAACAACAAATTATTGTGAGTTATGACAAAGAACCAAAAGTGGAAACACTAAATGGTAAAAGAATTTTATATATCAGAGCCTCGGACCCTATTGAGACGATAACAGAACAACTCAAAGAAATTGCCCCAGGAGTTAGCGGTATTTATTCTGAAGTACAAGAATCTGACTTTAACAAAATTCAACGGTTACTCATGAACTTGCAGTCAGGAAATAGAAAGGTTAAATTGATTAAACTAACACGGAGAGTTAGAGACTTAAGGACGGAGGAGGAAGTTAGGAAACAGGTCTCCATATACCATATCAGGGAAAGTCAACACTCAGGAATCATAGAGACCTACAATACGTTAAAACAACAGATTTACTACCCTAAACTTACAAGGATAATTACACAAATTATAAACAATTGCGACGTATGTCAAAAGGCTAAATACGAGAGGAAACCTATTCAAGGGAAATTCAAAGTAACAGAAACACCTAGTAAACCTAACGAAATAGTTCACATAGATATCTACCATTTTCATAAACACATTTTTTTGACAATGATTGACAAGCTGACAAAGAAAGGGTATGTATACAGACTTGAAAGTAAAAATCACATTCACAAAACAGACGCTATCACAGAACATTTAACTAGAGAAGGTCCACCCTATAAAATAATTACGGATAACGAGTTTAATACAACATACATCAGAGAATTTCTTAGGGAACGAAATATCGAAGTGCATTTCACTAAACCGAACTCACATACAGGCAATGCAGACGTTGAACGCTTACATAGTACTATAGCTGAGATACTACTTAGCATGAACCAGGCAGAATCAGTAAATACCAAAATGTTTAGAGCTTTTCAAATCTATAACAAAAGGTATCATACTACGATAGGTATGTCACCAGAACAGGCTCAACATACAAATATAGAAGCATTAGTAACCAAGCTAAAAATGAAAAAAACCAAGGTTATAAACAAAAGGAACCAAGATAGGGAAGATTATATAGAAAGAAGATCATTTGGTTATATAAAGAATTATAAACATGTGAGACACAAAAATGAACCCAATTTTCGATTTAAAAACCTAGATAGAGTACATACATCAAATATTAAACGACCAAGACAATTTGTAGGTACTCACACTGATGCTGCTACTCCTGATGACACCAATGAACCTAGTACAAGCAGCACTTGTAATAACACCAATCGAAAGTGACAACGGATTCACAACGATAAGCATGGGTGAAGGAGAAATCATCAACCAAACCCAAACCATCATCCACATAGTAAAAATAAAAATGTTGATAGACACCTTACAGGAAATAAAAAAATTTGAAATTGTAGGACAAGACTCAGAAATAAGAAAGGAATGTAATACAATTTTTACAAAAATACATAGTATCATGCCTCATAAGACAAGATCAAAAAGAGGTCTCGTAAATATAGTAGGAACGGCTCAGAAATGGTTGTTCGGTACTATGGACAACTCAGATAGGGAAGAAATAGAAGAACACATAAAAGCTACTGACACTAACAATCAGAATGCAATTCAGGAACTAAACAAGCAAATCAAAATTAATACTCAATTAAACGGAAACATAAAAAACATAAGAGACTTAGTTTTGAGAGATAGGGAAGAAATAGAACGCTATCAGAATGAAAACCAACAGTTACAAAATACGATACTTAAACGCCTACAACGAACCGAAATACTAACTAGATTACAGATGTTAGAAAGAGTAATTGATAATTTGTTAGACACGATAGCTGCAGCGAAAATGGGAATAACCCACCCTAGCTTACTCACTAAGGACGAACTAATCATGACAGATATGAATTGGAGCAAATTAAGAAATATTAAGTCAGGGGTAATGAAATATACAGATGATGCCATTATTATAGCTTTGAAAATACCAGAAGAGATTATAACACGTCCAATTAAAATAATCGTACCAATACCAAATCGAGAAAAACAAGAAGTTGACTTAGAACCCTTTGTTGTAATTGTAAACGAAGGAAAAGAGTATAAATATAACGAGGAGAAAATTAATGTTAACGAATTAAAAGAGAGAAATGATTGTATTAGTAAGCAAAATTGTTTAATGAGGATCAATAATAATTTTGAAATTATTAATCTGAACGAAAGAACTTATATTATTAACACTAGATATACCAACAAATTTACATACCTATTTATACCAAAACCAGTCAATTTGACTGTATATGACAAGTTCTATTCATTTATATTATAATGCTTTATCGTTTGAGAGAATTGATGAGATATATAAAAATTGGTTCTAAGGCGAAGCAAGGGTTGTTTTTCCAATAAGCGGGGGGTGTGAGGGGCAAGGCCCCCCGCATTGATAACATTGAAATTAAAAATTTATGGATTTAATATCTCGGTTATTTATGAAATATGCCCAAAAAAATATGAAATTATATCCCAAAAATCAATTTATGTCACAGGGCAAATAAGTAATGTCAAAAAAAATTGGGGCATAACTTCCGTTTCAGTTTGAGGCATAAGTTCGTACCCCCATAAAAAAATAAAAATATAAAAACTCATCAATTATATTCCAGTTTTATTCAGAATGATCATGTTTACATGCTTTACAAATACTAACTTTTTTTTCCACGCATTTTCCGCACACATATTTCTTACAGATGTCACAATTTGTAGTTGTCTTGTTGTTATTACAAAGTCCTATTTGGCACCATTTACGTACTGGCCGGGGATTCTGGGTTGCTGGACGGAGAATTTCACTTGCCCTCCCTTGGCTTGATGACTTATATTCAGATGTGAGCTCTTCAGCTAATCGAAACAAAAAGTCTTTCCTAGAAATATTCTTTCCTGTTATACTTCTATACAAAATCCAGGAATTGATGCCGGCCAAATCTAAAATATTGAAAAATACTTGAAGTGGCCACCTTCTGGATCCTGATTTCACACTATACTTTCTTGCCATTTGATCAGTTACATCAACACCGAATTTGGTTTTATTGTAAAAAGATATAGTTTCAGGTAGTTTCTTGGAACTGGTATCAATTTTGACGCCTTTGTGTTTAGTACTCAATAAAACAACCTTTTTGTTAGGCTTACTCTTATAAACAGTAAGTGTGCATTCATTTGTTTCATATAGATGCGTTGAAAAACGTTCCATACCATCTTTTTTTTCTTTGCAAATTTTTGGAAGCTCCCGTTTGTTGCAACGTACTGTACCAACCAATGCAGTATTTTTAGCTAATAATTTTGAAGCCAGGGGGAGGCTGGTAAAAAAATTGTCGGTTGTCACACACCTTCCTTTCATGATATAAGGTTCTAGTAGTCTTGTTACAACAAATTCACTGAGAGGAGTTGACGAATTTCGTTTTTCGTCTTTTCCTAAATAGGGAAAGCCATTTATAACATACTTCGTTTCAACATCAGAAGCCAGCCAGAATTTTATCCCAAATTTGTCTGGTTTGTTTGGCATATACTGGGTAAATCGACATCTAGCCTTCGTTGGAAACAGTTGCTCATCTACTGTGATAAATGCTCCTGGTTTGAAAGCGTTTTGACTATTCTCGATAAATTTATCCCAAACAGTTGATACCAGCGCAAATTTATCCGTTTGCAAGCGCTGACTCCTCTCATTTCTTTTATCAAAGCGAATAAAACGTAAAATTTCCGTAAAGTCATTCCTGCTCATATTTTCGGAAAAAAAATCAGGACCCCACTTTTTGTTCCATAAATATGATAATTTCAAACCTTTTGCTTCGTATGCACCACGGCCATACAATATTCCAATAAAAGCCTTCAGTTTTTCCTGCGAAAGGGTCCACTTCTTACCTAAAACTCGAGAGGCTTCTATTTCAGTGCAATTTCTAATATGTTCTAATATATGATGATCAATCAATAGTAAGAAGGCACTGCTTATCTCTTCTTCCATAATATTTCTTCTAGCATGTGCTGTAGGCCCAGGTAAATCTTTGAAAATGCAATGACTTGGTAACCTTCCAACGGCACCCCCTTCTTGTATTTTTTTCCAAATTGTTCCATCAGCAGAAACACACATTTGCACATAGAACTACAAAAACGTGTACCAGGTCAAAATGACTGGTTTCGGTATAAGTACCAAAAACAAAAAAAAAAATTTTTGTTATGAACACAAAATCAAATTAACTTATCAAATTATTTGTATTTAATTGTTGTTATAAAAGTCATATAATAGTTTCGAAAAAAAATAAATATACATAGTAAATATTTATGAAATAAAAGGTAAAACCAGTCATTTTGACTGGTATGGTAAATCTAGTGTTAAAAACGCTAAAAATGTAACCGTACAAAATAATTGTGACTCTAGAAATTTAACTTTTGCTGGAAATCTTATTGTTAATATTCAGAATTGTAATATTAAAATCAATGACGCTATAATTAAGAACAAAGAAACTAATTATACATTTCAATTCTATTATGAAGAAATAATGAAAGAAAATGCCACCATCAATACGGTGTTTACAAAATTTAAGGAACTACAAGAAATTGAAAATAGACATAACCTAGAATTAGTTCAATACCACAAAGTAAAAACCTATTTAATCTCTGGTACATCCATGTTAATAATTATTATTGGTATAAGTATCATTGGAATCGTAATGTACAAGAATGTCAGAAGTACCGGTAAAATTAAAATTAAAATTGATAGCTTAACAGAAGAGCAAGGAAAAAAACAAACGAAACCCTCAAATCAAAATTTCCAGGAGAAAACTTTCTCTAAGGAAGGAGGAGTTAAGTATTGGTCGTAATTCTTAAAAATAAAAATATACAATGTGTCACCATACTTGCTTGTGTTTGCATTCTTCAATTGCACACCATAAATTCTTATCGTCATCACTTTTATGTGACCCATAAAAGTAACGATGACCGAAAGAGTAAACAAGGAAAGTGAACCAATGCATTCGGTTAACCTATTGAGAAATAGGGAGAATAAAACCAATGCATTCGGCTGACCTCTTGAAGAATGTAAGCCCAATCAAGTCAATTGGGGGACCGTGTTGAAATATTAAAAATAACAAAACCTTCTTCGGGCATTCGATTCGATCTGAGTGGTAGTTCATAGTAAACTCTCATCCGGATAGTACGGTGCAGCCCTGCTTAAGACAGCGGCCGTATTATTAATAGTAAATAAAGAACTAAAACCGTAATTATAATAGTATATATATAATAAAGAGAATATATTAAAAAAAAATTACGAAGTTCAGTTATTTATTTCACGCTACTACATAAGCGCAAAAATCTCGAAAACGATGCCTCCGACTCAGGACCGTTCTTCTAGGCATCGATAGCGGAGCCAATGACGAATATTTTCATGCCAGGTTTTTGCTGCTAGCCCCAATACCAGCCCCACAGGAGCCCAATAGGCGGAGTAGGATGCGGTTTATGAGGCGGCTTAGGAGAAGCATAATCGCTAACACACGCTACTACACAAGCGCAAAAATCTCGAAAACGATGCCTCCGACTCAGGACCGTTCTTCTAGGCATCGATAGCGGAGCCAATGACAAATATTTTCATGCCAGGTTTTTGCTGCTAGCTCCAATATTAGCCCCACAGGAGCCCAATAGGCGGAGTAGAAGGAGGTTTATGAAGCGGCTTAGGAGAAGCATAATCGCTAACACACGCTACTACATAAGTGCAAAAATCTCGAAAACGATGCCTCCGACTCAGGACCGTTCTTCTAGGCATCGATAGCGGAGCCAATGACAAATATTTTCATGCCAGGATTTTGCTGCTAGCTCTAATATTAGCCCCACAGGAGCCCAATAGGCGGAGTAGGAGGCGGCTTAGGAGAAGCATAATCGCTAACACACGCTACTACATAAGCGCAAAAATCTCGAAAACGATGCCTCCGACTCAGGACCGTTCTTCTAGGCATCGATAGCGGAGCCAATGACGAATATTTTCATTTTCACCGTTCTTCTAGGCATCGATAGCGGAGCCAATGACGAATATTTTCATGCCAGGTTTTTGCTGCTAGCTCCAATATTAGCCCCACAGGAGCCCAATAGGCGGAGTAGGAGGCGGCTTAGGAGAAGCATAATCGCTAACACACGCTACTACATAAGTGCAAAAATCTCAAAAACGATGCCTCCGACTCAGGACCGTTCTTCTAGGCATCGATAGCGGAGCCAATGACGAATATTTTCATGCCAGGTTTTTGCTGCTAGCTCCAATACCAGCCCCACAGGAGCCCAATAGGCGGAGTAGGAGGCGGCTTAGTAGAAGCATAATCGCTAACACACGCTACTACATAAGTGCAAAAATCTCGAAAACGATGCCTCCGACTCAGGACCGTTCTTCTAGGCATCGATAGCGGAGCCAATGACAAATATTTTCATGCCAGGTTTTTGCTGCTAGCTCCAATATTAGCCCCACAGGAGCCCAATAGGCGGAGTAGGAGGCGGCTTAGGAGAAGCATAATCGCTAACACACGCTACTACATAAGCGCAAAAATCTCGAAAACGATGCCTCCGAATCAGGACCGTTCTTCTAGGCGTCGATAGCGGAGCCAATGACGAATATTTTCATGCCAGGTTTTTGCTGCTAGCTCCAATATTAGCCCCACAGGAGCCCAATAGGCGGAGTAGGAGGCGGCTTAGGAGAAGCATAATCGCTAACACACGCTACTACATAAGCGCAAAAATCTCGAAAACGATGCCTCCGACTCAGGACCGTTCTTCTAGGCATCGATAGCGGAGCCAATGACAAATATTTTCATGCCAGGTTTTTGCTGCTAGCTCCAATATTAGCCCCACAGGAGCCCAATAGGCGGAGTAGGAGGCGGCTTAGGAGAAGCATAATCGCTAACACACGCTACTACATAAGCGCGAAAATCTCGAAAACGATGCCTCCGACTCAGGACCGTTCTTCTAGGCATCGATAGCGGAGCCAATGACGAATATTTTCATGCCAGGTTTTTGCTGCTAGCTCCAATATTAGCCCCACAGGAGCCCAATAGGCGGAGTAGGAGGCGGCTTAGGAGAAGCATAATCGCTAACACACGCTACTACATAAGCGCAAAAATCTCGAAAACGATGCCTCCGACTCAGGACCGTTCTTCTAGGCATCGATAGCGGAGCCAATGACAAATATTTTCATGCCAGGTTTTTGCTGCTAGCTCCAATATTAGCCCCACAGGAGCCCAATAGGCGGAGTAGGAGGCGGCTTAGGAGAAGCATAATCGCTAACACACGCTACTACATAAGCGCGAAAATCTCGAAAACCATGCCTCCGACTCAGGACCGTTCTTCTAGGCATCGATAGCGGAGCCAATGACGAATATTTTCATGCCAGGTTTTTGCTGCTAGCTCCAATACCAGCCCCACAGGAGCCCAATAGGCGGAGTAGGAGGCGGCTTAGGAGAAGCATAATCGCTAACACACGCTACTACATAAGCGCAAAAATCTCGAAAACGATGCCTTCCGACTCAGGACCGGCCTTCTAAGCATCGATAGCGGAGCCAATGACAAATATTTTCATGCCAGGTTTTTGCTGCTAGCTCCAATATTAGCCCCACAGGAGCCCAATAGGCGGAGTAGGAGGCGGCTTAAGAGAAGCATAATCGCTAACACACACTACTACATAAGCGCGAAAATCTCGAAAACGATGCCTCCGACTCAGGACCGTTCTTCTAGGCATCGATAGCGGAGCCAATGACGAATATTTTCATGCCAGGTTTTTGCTGCTAGCTCCAACATTAGCCCCACAGGAGCCCAATAGGCGGAGTAGGAGGCGGCTTAGGAGAAGCATAATCGCTAACACACGCTACTACATAAGCGCGAAAATCTCGAAAACGATGCCTCCGACTCAGGACCGTTCTTCTAGGCATCGATAGCGGAGCCAATGACGAATATTTTCATGCCAGGTTTTTGCTGCTAGCTCCAATACCAGCCCCACAGGAGCCCAATAGGCGGAGTAGGAGGCGGCTTAGGAGAAGCATAATCGCTAACACACGCTACTACATAAGCGCAAAGATCTCGAAAACGATGCCTCCGACTAAGGACCGTTCTTCTAGGCATCGATAGCGGAGCCAATGACAAATATTTTCATGCCAGGTTTTTGCTGCTAGCTCCAATATTAGCCCCACAGGAGCCCAATAGGCGGAGTAGGAGGCGGAGTAGGAGGCGGCTTAGGAGAAGCATAATCGCTAACACACGCTACTACAAAGTGCAAAAATCTCGAAAACGATGCCTCCGACTCAGGACCGTTCTTCTAGGCATCGATAGCGGAGCCAATGACGAATATTTTCATGCCAGGTTTTTGCTGCTAGCTCCAATACCAGCCCCACAGGAGCCCAATAGGCGGAGTAGGAGGCGGTTTATGAGGCGGCTTAGGAGAAGCATAATCGCTAACACACGCTACTACATAAGCGCGAAAATCTCGAAAACGATGCCTCCGACTCAGGACCGTTCTTCTAGGCATCGATAGCGGAGCCAATGACGAATATTTTCATGCCAGGTTTTTGCTGCTAGCTCCAATATTAGCCCCACAGGAGCCCAATAGGTGGAGTAGGAGGCGGTTTATGAGGCGGCTTAGGAGAAGCATAATCGCTAACACACGCTACTACATAAGCGCAAAAATCTCGAAAACGATGCCTCCGACTCAGGACCGTTCTTCTAGGCATCGATAGCGGAGCCAATGACAAATATTTTCATGCCAGGTTTTTGCTGCTAGCTCCAATATTAGCCCCACAGGAGCCCAATAGGCGGAGTAGGAGGCGGTTTATGAGGCGGCTTAGGAGAAGCATTGTCGCTAACACACGCTACTACATAAGCGCAAAAATCTCGAAAACGATGCCTCCGACTCAGGACCGTTCTTCTAGGCATAGATAGCGGACCCAATGACAAATATTTTCATGCCAGGTTTTTGCTGCTAGCTCCAATATTAGCCCCACAGGAGCCCAATAGGCGGAGTAGGAGGCGGCTTAGGAGAAGCATAATCGCTAACACACGCTACTACATAAGTGCAAAAATCTCGAAAACGATGCCTCCGACTCAGGACCGTTCTTCTAGGCATCGATAGCGGAGCCAATGACGAATATTTTCATGCCAGGTTTTTGCTGCTAGCTCCATTATTAGCCCCACAGGAGCCCAATAGGCGGAGTAGGAGGCATAATCGCTAACACACGCTACTACATAAGCGCGAAAATCTCGAAAACGATGCCTCCGACTCAGGACCGTTCTTCTAGGCATCGATAGCGGAGCCAATGGCGAATATTTTCATGCCAGGTTTTTGCTGCTAGCTCCAATACCAGCCCCACAGGAGCCCAATAGGCGGAGTAGGAGGCGGTTTATGAGGCGGCTTAGGAGAAGCATAATCGCTAACACACGCTACTACATAAGTGCAAAAATCTCGAAAACGATGCCTCCGACTCAGGACCGTTCTTCATCGATAGCGGAGCCAATGACGAATATTTTCATGCCAGGTTTTTGCTGCTAGCTCCAATATTAGCCCCACAGGAGCCCAATAGGCGGAGTAGGAGGCGGCTTAGGAGAAGCATAATCGCTAACACACGCTTCTACATAAGCGCGAAAATCTCGAAAACGATGCCTCCGACTCAGGACCGTTCTTCTAGGCATCGATAGCGGAGCCAATGACGAATATTTTCATGCCAGGTTTTTGCTGCTAGCTCCAATACCAGCCCCACAGGAGCCCAATAGGCGGAGTAGGAGGCGGTTTATGAGGCGGCTTAGGAGAAGCATAATCGCTAACACACGCTACTACATAAGCGCAAAAATCTCGAAAACGATGCCTCCGACTCAGGACCGTTCTTCTAGGCATCGATAGCGGAGCCAATGACAAATATTTTCATGCCAGGTTTTTGCTGCTAGCTCCAATATTAGCCCCACAGGAGCCCAATAGGCGGAGTAGGAGGCGGCTTAGGAGAAGCATAATCGCTAACACACGCTACTACATAAGCGCGAAAATCTCGAAAACGATGCCTCCGACTCAGGACCGTTCTTCTAGGCATCGATAGCGGAGCCAATGACAAATATTTTCATGCCAGGTTTTTGCTGCTAGCTCCAATACCAGCCCCACAGGAGCCCAATAGGCGGAGTAGGAGGCGGCTTAGGAGAAGCATAATCGCTAACACACGCTACTACATAAGCGCAAAAATCTCGAAAACGATGCCTCCGACTCAGGACCGTTCTTCTAGGCATCGATAGCGGAGCCAATGACAAATATTTTCATGCCAGGTTTTTGCTGCTAGCTCCAATATTAGCCCCACAGGAGCCCAATAGGCGGAGTAGGAGGCGGCTTAGGAGAAGCATAATCGCTAACACACGCTACTACATAAGCGCGAAAATCTCGAAAACGATGCCTCCGACTCAGGACCGTTCTTCTAGGCATCGATAGCGGAGCCAATGACAAATATTTTCATGCCAGGTTTTTGCTGCTAGCTCCAATACCAGCCCCACAGGAGCCCAATAGGCGGAGTAGGAGGCGGCTTAGGAGAAGCATAATCGCTAACACACGCTACTACATAAGCGCAAAAATCTCGAAAACGATGCCTCCGACTCAGGACCGTTCTTCTAGGCATCGATAGCGGAGCCAATGACGAATATTTTCATGCCAGGTTTTTGCTGCTAGCTCCAATACCAGCCCCACAGGAGCCCAATAGGCGGAGTAGGAGGCGGCTTAGGAGAAGCATAATCGCTAACACACGCTACTACATAAGCGCAAAAATCTCGAAAACGATGCCTCCGACTCAGGACCGTTCTTCTAGGCATCGATAGCGGAGCCAATGACGAATATTTTCATGCCAGGTTTTTGCTGCTAGCTCCAATATTAGCCCCACAGGAGCCCAATAGGCGGAGTAGGAGGCGGTTTATGAGGCGGCTTAGGAGAAGCATAATCGCTAACACACGCTACTACATAAGCGCAAAAATCTCGAAAACGATGCCTCCGACTCAGGACCGTTCTTCTAGGCATCGATAGCGGAGCCAATGACGAATATTTTCATGCCAGGCTTTTGCTGCTAGCTCCAATACCAGCCCCACAGGAGCCCAATAGGCGGAGTAGGAGTCGGTTTATGAGGCGGCTTAGGAGAAGCATAATCGCTAACACACGCTACTACATAAGCGCAAAAATCTCGAAAACGATGCCTCCGACTCAGGACCGTTCTTCTAGGCATCGATAGCGGAGCCAATGACGAATATTTTCATGCCAGGTTTTTGCTGCTAGCTCCATTATTAGCCCCACAGGAGCCCAATAGGCGGAGTAGGAGGCGGCTTAGGAGAAGCATAATCGCTAACACACGCTACTACATAAGCGCGAAAATCTCGAAAACGATGCCTCCGACTCAGGACCGTTCTTCTAGGCATCGATAGCGGAGCCAATGACAAATATTTTCATGCCAGGTTTTTGCTGCTAGCTCCAATACCAGCCCCACAGGAGCCCAATAGGCGGAGTAGGAGGCGGCTTAGGAGAAGCATAATCGCTAACACACGCTACTACATAAGCGCAAAAATCTCGAAAACGATGCCTCCGACTCAGGACCGTTCTTCTAGGCATCGATAGCGGAGCCAATGACGAATATTTTCATGCCAGGTTTTTGCTGCTAGCTCCAATATTAGCCCCACAGGAGCCCAATAGGCGGAGTAGGAGGCGGTTTATGAGGCGGCTTAGGAGAAGCATAATCGCTAACACACGCTACTACATAAGCGCAAAAATCTCGAAAACGATGCCTCCGACTCAGGACCGTTCTTCTAGGCATCGATAGCGGAGCCAATGACGAATATTTTCATGCCAGGTTTTTGCTGCTAGCTCCATTATTAGCCCCACAGGAGCCCAATAGGCGGAGTAGGAGGCATAATCGCTAACACACGCTACTACATAAGCGCGAAAATCTCGAAAACGATGCCTCCGACTCAGGACCGTTCTTCTAGGCATCGATAGCGGAGCCAATGGCGAATATTTTCATGCCAGGTTTTTGCTGCTAGCTCCAATACCAGCCCCACAGGAGCCCAATAGGCGGAGTAGGAGGCGGTTTATGAGGCGGCTTAGGAGAAGCATAATCGCTAACACACGCTACTACATAAGTGCAAAAATCTCGAAAACGATGCCTCCGACTCAGGACCGTTCTTCATCGATAGCGGAGCCAATGACGAATATTTTCATGCCAGGTTTTTGCTGCTAGCTCCAATATTAGCCCCACAGGAGCCCAATAGGCGGAGTAGGAGGCGGCTTAGGAGAAGCATAATCGCTAACACACGCTTCTACATAAGCGCGAAAATCTCGAAAACGATGCCTCCGACTCAGGACCGTTCTTCTAGGCATCGATAGCGGAGCCAATGACGAATATTTTCATGCCAGGTTTTTGCTGCTAGCTCCAATACCAGCCCCACAGGAGCCCAATAGGCGGAGTAGGAGGCGGTTTATGAGGCGGCTTAGGAGAAGCATAATCGCTAACACACGCTACTACATAAGCGCAAAAATCTCGAAAACGATGCCTCCGACTCAGGACCGTTCTTCTAGGCATCGATAGCGGAGCCAATGACAAATATTTTCATGCCAGGTTTTTGCTGCTAGCTCCAATATTAGCCCCACAGGAGCCCAATAGGCGGAGTAGGAGGCGGCTTAGGAGAAGCATAATCGCTAACACACGCTACTACATAAGCGCGAAAATCTCGAAAACGATGCCTCCGACTCAGGACCGTTCTTCTAGGCATCGATAGCGGAGCCAATGACAAATATTTTCATGCCAGGTTTTTGCTGCTAGCTCCAATACCAGCCCCACAGGAGCCCAATAGGCGGAGTAGGAGGCGGCTTAGGAGAAGCATAATCGCTAACACACGCTACTACATAAGCGCAAAAATCTCGAAAACGATGCCTCCGACTCAGGACCGTTCTTCTAGGCATCGATAGCGGAGCCAATGACAAATATTTTCATGCCAGGTTTTTGCTGCTAGCTCCAATATTAGCCCCACAGGAGCCCAATAGGCGGAGTAGGAGGCGGCTTAGGAGAAGCATAATCGCTAACACACGCTACTACATAAGCGCGAAAATCTCGAAAACGATGCCTCCGACTCAGGACCGTTCTTCTAGGCATCGATAGCGGAGCCAATGACAAATATTTTCATGCCAGGTTTTTGCTGCTAGCTCCAATACCAGCCCCACAGGAGCCCAATAGGCGGAGTAGGAGGCGGCTTAGGAGAAGCATAATCGCTAACACACGCTACTACATAAGCGCAAAAATCTCGAAAACGATGCCTCCGACTCAGGACCGTTCTTCTAGGCATCGATAGCGGAGCCAATGACGAATATTTTCATGCCAGGTTTTTGCTGCTAGCTCCAATACCAGCCCCACAGGAGCCCAATAGGCGGAGTAGGAGGCGGCTTAGGAGAAGCATAATCGCTAACACACGCTACTACATAAGCGCAAAAATCTCGAAAACGATGCCTCCGACTCAGGACCGTTCTTCTAGGCATCGATAGCGGAGCCAATGACGAATATTTTCATGCCAGGTTTTTGCTGCTAGCTCCAATATTAGCCCCACAGGAGCCCAATAGGCGGAGTAGGAGGCGGTTTATGAGGCGGCTTAGGAGAAGCATAATCGCTAACACACGCTACTACATAAGCGCAAAAATCTCGAAAACGATGCCTCCGACTCAGCACCGTTCTTCTAGGCATCGATAGCGGAGCCAATGACGAATATTTTCATGCCAGGCTTTTGCTGCTAGCTCCAATACCAGCCCCACAGGAGCCCAATAGGCGGAGTAGGAGTCGGTTTATGAGGCGGCTTAGGAGAAGCATAATCGCTAACACACGCTACTACATAAGCGCAAAAATCTCGAAAACGATGCCTCCGACTCAGGACCGTTCTTCTAGGCATCGATAGCGGAGCCAATGACGAATATTTTCATGCCAGGTTCTTGCTGCTAGCTCCAATACCAGCCCCACAGGAGCCCAATAGGCGGAGTAGAAGGCGGCTTAGGAGAAGCATAATCGCTAACACACGCTACTACATAAGCGCAAAAATCTCGAAAACGATGCCTCCGACTCAGGACCGTTCTTCTAGGCATCGATAGCGGAGCCAATGACGAATATTTTCATGCCAGGTTTTTGCTGCTAGCTCATAACACATAATCGCTAACACACGCTACTACATAAGCGCAAAAATCTCGAAAACGATGCCTCCGACTCAGGACCGTTCTTCTAGGCATCGATAGCGGAGCCAATGACGAATATTTTCATGTCAGGTTTTTGCTGCTAGCTCCAATATTAGCCCCACAGGAGCCCAATAGGCGGAGTAGGAGGCGGCTTAGGAGAAGCATAATCGCTAACACACGCTACTACATAAGCGCGAAAATCTCGAAAACGATGCCTCCGACTCAGGACCGTTCTTCTAGGCATCGATAGCGGAGCCAATGACGAATATTTTCATGCCAGGTTTCTGCTGCTAGCTCCAATACCAGCCCCACAGGAGCCCAATAGGCGGAGTAGGAGGCGGCTTAGGAGAAGCATAATCGCTAACACACGCTACTACATAAGCGCAAAAATCTCGAAAACGATGCCTCCGACTCAGGACCGTTCTTCTAGGCATCGATAGCGGAGCAAATGACAAATATTTTCATGCCAGGTTTTTGCTGCTAGCTCCAATATTAGCCCCACAGGAGCCCAATAGGCGGAGTAGGAGGCGGCTTAGGAGAAGCATAATCGCTAACACACGCTACTACATAAGCGCGAAAATCTCGAAAACGATGCCTCCGACTCAGGACCGTTCTTCTAGGCATCGATAGCGGAGCCAATGACGAATATTTTCATGCCAGGTTTTTGCTGCTAGCTCCAATACCAGCCCCACAGGAGCCCAATAGGCGGAGTAGGAGGCGGCTTAGGAGAAGCATAATCGCTAACACACGCTACTACATAAGCGCAAAAATCTCGAAAACGATGCCTCCGACTCAGGACCGTGCTTCTAGGCATCGATAGCGGAGCCAATGACGAATATTTTCATGTCAGGTTTTTGCTGCTAGCTCCAATATTAGCCCCACAGGAGCCCAATAGGCGGTTTATGAGGCGGCTTAGGAGAAGCATAATCGCTAACACACGCTACTACATAAGCGCAAAAATCTCGAAAACGATGCCTCCGACTCAGGACCGTTCTTCTAGGCATCGATAGCGGAGCCAATGACGAATATTTTCATGCCAGGTTTTTGCTGCTAGCTCCAATATTAGCCCCACAGGAGCCCGATAGGCGGAGTAGGAGGCGGCTTAGGAGAAGCATAATCGCTAACACACGCTACTACATAAGCGCAAAAATCTCGGAAACGATGCCTCCGACTCAGGACCGTTCTTCTAGGCATCGATAGCGGAGCCAATGACGAATATTTTCATGCCAGGTTTTTGCTGCTAGCTCCAATATTAGCCCCACGGGAGCCCAATAGGCGGAGTAGGAGGCGGCTTAGGAGAAGCATAATCGCTAACACACGCTACTACATAAGCGCGAAAATCTCGAAAACGATGCCTCCGACTCAGGACCGTTCTTCTAGGCATCGATAGCGGAGCCAATGACGAATATTTTCATGCTAGGTTTTTGCTGCTAGCTCCAATATTAGCCCCACAGGAGCCCAATAGGCGGAGTAGGAGGCGGTTTATGAGGCGGCTTAGGAGAAGCATAATCGCTAACACACGCTACTACATAAGCGCGAAAATCTCGAAAACGATGCCTCCGACTCAGGACCGTTCTTCTAGGCATCGATAGCGGAGCCAATGACGAATATTTTCATGCCAGGTTTTTGCTGCTAGCTCCAATACCAGCCCCACAGGAGCCCAATAGGCGGAGTAGGAGGCGGTTTATGAGGCGGCTTAGGAGAAGCATAATCGCTAACACACGCTACTACATAAGCGCGAAAATCTCGAAAACGATGCCTCCGACTCAGGACCGTTCTTCTAGGCATCGATAGCGGAGCCAATGACGAATATTTTCATGCCAGGTTTTTGCTGCTAGCTCCAATACCAGCCCCACAGGAGCCCAATAGGCGGAGTAGGAGGCGGTTTATGAGGCGGCTTAGGAGAAGCATAATCGCTAACACACGCTACTACATAAGCGCAAAAATCTCGAAAACGATGCCTCCGACTCAGGACCGTTCTTCTAGGCATCGATAGCGGAGCCAATGACGAATATTTTCATGCCAGGTTTTTGCTGCTAGCTCCAATACCAGCCCCACAGGAGCCCAATAGGCGGAGTAGGAGGCGGTTTATGAGGCGGCTTAGGAGAAGCATAATCGCTAACACACGCTACTACATAAGCGCAAAAATCTCGAAAACGATGCCTCCGATTCAGGACCGTTCTTCTAGGCATCGATAGCGGAGCCAATGACGAATATTTTCATGCCAGGTTTTTGCTGCTAGCTCCAATATTAGCCCCACAGGAGCCCAATAGGCGGAGTAGGATGCGGCTTAGGAGAAGCATAATCGCTAACACACGCTACTACATAAGCGCAAAAATCTCGAAAACGATGCCTCCGACTCAGGACCGTTCTTCTAGGCATCGATAGCGGAGCCAATGACGAATATTTTCATGCCAGGTTTTTGCTGCTAGCTCCAATATTAGCCCCACAGGAGCCCAATAGGCGGAGTAGGAGGCGGCTTAGGAGAAGCATAATCGCTAACACACGCTACTACATAAGCGCAAAAATCTCGAAAACGATGCCTCCGACTCAGGACCGTTCTTCTAGGCATCGATAGCGGAGCCAATGACGAATATTTTCATGCCAGGTTTTTGCTGCTAGCTCCAATATTAGCCCCACAGGAGCCCAATAGGCGGAGTAGGAGGCGGCTTAGGAGAAGCATAATCGCTAACACACGCTACTACATAAGCGCAAAAATCTCGAAAACGATGCCTCCGACTCAGGACCGTTCTTCTAGGCATCGATAGCGGAGCCAATGACGAATATTTTCATGCCAGGTTTTTGCTGCTAGCTCCAATACCAGCCCCACAGGAGCCCAATAGCCGGAGTAGGAGGCGGTTTATGAGGCGGCTTAGGAGAAGCATAATCGCTAACACACGCTACTACATAAGCGCAAAAATCTCGAAAACGATGCCTCCGACTCAGGACCGTTCTTCTAGGCATCGATAGCGGAGCCAATGACGAATATTTTCATGCCAGGTTTTTGCTGCTAGCTCCAATATTAGCCCCACAGGAGCCCAATAGGCGGAGTAGGAGGCGGTTTATGAGGCGGCTTAGGAGAAGCATAATCGCTAACACACGCTACTACATAAGCGCAAAAATCTCGAAAACGATGCCTCCGACTCAGGACCGTTCTTCTAGGCATCGATAGCGGAACCAATGACAAATATTTTCATGCCAGGTTTTTGCTGCTAGCTCCAATACCAGCCCCACAGGAGCCCAATAGGCGGAGTAGGAGGCGGTTTATGAGGCGGCTTAGGAGAAGCATAATCGCTAACACACGCTACTACATAAGCGCAAAAATCTCGAAAACGATGCCTCCGACTCAGGACCGTTCTTCTAGGCATCGATAGCGGAGCCAATGACGAATATTTTCATGCCAGGTTCTTGCTGCTAGCTCCAATACCAGCCCCACAGGAGCCCAATAGGCGGAGTAGGAGGCGGCTTAGGAGAAGCATAATCGCTAACACACGCTACTACATAAGCGCAAAAATCTCGAAAACGATGCCTCCGACTCAGGACCGTTCTTCTAGGCATCGATAGCGGAGCCAATGACGAATATTTTCATGCCAGGTTTTTGCTGCTAGCTCCAATATTAGCCCCACAGGAGCCCAATAGGCGGAGTAGGAGGCGGTTTATGAGGCGGCTTAGGAGAAGCATAATCGCTAACACACGCTACTACATAAGCGCAAAAATCTCGAAAACGATGCCTCCGATTCAGGACCGTTCTTCTAGGCATCGATAGCGGAGCCAATGACGACTATTTTCATGCCAGGTTTTTGCTGCTAGCTCCAATATTAGCCCCACAGGAGCCCAATAGGCGGAGTAGGAGGCGGCTTAGGAGAAGCATAATCGCTAACACACGCTACTACATAAGCGCAAAAATCTCGAAAACGATGCCTCCGACTCAGGACCGTTCTTCTAGGCATCGATAGCGGAGGCAATGACGAATATTTTCATGCCAGGTTTTTGCTGCTAGCTCCAATATTAGCCCCACAGGAGCCCAATAGGCGGAGTAGGAGGCGGTTTATGAGGCGGCTTAGGAGAAGCATAATCGCTAACACAGGCTACTACATAAGCGCAAAAATTTCGAAAACGATGCCTCCGACTCAGGACCGTTCTTCTAGGCATCGATAGCGGAACCAATGACGAATATTTTCATGCCAGGTTTTTGCTGCTAGCTCCAATACCAGCCCCACAGGAGCCCAATAGGCGGAGTAGGAGGCGGTTTATGAGGCGGCTTAGGAGAAGCATAATCGCTAACACACGCTACTACATAAGCGCAAAAATCTCGAAAACGATGCCTCCGACTCAGGACCGTTCTTCTAGGCATCGATAGCGGAGCCAATGACGAATATTTTCATGCCAGGTTCTTGCTGCTAGCTCCAATACCAGCCCCACAGGAGCCCAATAGGCGGAGTAGGAGGCGGCTTAGGAGAAGCATAATCGCTAACACACGCTACTACATAAGCGCAAAAATCTCGAAAACGATGCCTCCGATTCAGGACCGTTCTTCTAGGCATCGATAGCGGAGCCAATGACGAATATTTTCATGCCAGGTTTTTGCTGCTAGCTCCAATATTAGCCCCACAGGAGCCCAATAGGCGGAGTAGGAGGCGGCTTAGGAGAAGCATAATCGCTAACACACGCTACTACATAAGCGCAAAAATCTCGAAAACGATGCCTCCGACTCAGGACCGTTCTTCTAGGCATCGATAGCGGAGCCAATGACGAATATTTTCATGCCAGGTTTTTGCTGCTAGCTCCAATATTAGCCCCACAGGAGCCCAATAGGCGGAGTAGGAGGCGGTTTATGAGGCGGCTTAGGAGAAGCATAATCGCTAACACACGCTACTACATAAGCGCAAAAATCTCGAAAACGATGCCTCCGACTCAGGACCGTTCTTCTAGGCATCGATAGCGGAACCAATGACGAATATTTTCATGCCAGGTTTTTGCTGCTAGCTCCAATACCAGCCCCACAGGAGCCCAATAGGCGGAGTAGGAGGCGGTTTATGAGGCGGCTTAGGAGAAGCATAATCGCTAACACACGCTACTACATAAGCGCAAAAATCTCGAAAACGATGCCTCCGACTCAGGACCGTTCTTCTAGGCATCGATAGCGGAGCCAATGACGAATATTTTCATGCCAGGTTCTTGCTGCTAGCTCCAATACCAGCCCCACAGGAGCCCAATAGGCGGAGTAGGAGGCGGCTTAGGAGAAGCATAATCGCTAACACACGCTACTACATAAGCGCAAAAATCTCGAAAACGATGCCTCCGACTCAGGACCGTTCTTCTAGGCATCGATAGCGGAGCCAATGACGAATATTTTCGTGCCAGGTTTTTGCTGCTAGCTCCAATATTAGCCCCACAGGAGCCCAATAGGCGGAGTAGGAGGCGGTTTATGAGGCGGCTTAGGAGAAGCATAATCGCTAACACACGCTACTACATAAGCGCAAAAATCTCGAAAACGATGCCTCCGATTCAGGACCGTTCTTCTAGGCATCGATAGCGGAGCCAATGACGAATATTTTCATGCCAGGTTTTTGCTGCTAGCTCCAATATTAGCCCCACAGGAGCCCAATAAGCGGAGTAGGAGGCGGCTTAGGAGAAGCATAATCGCTAACACACGCTACTACATAAGCGCAAAAATCTCGAAAACGATGCCTCCGACTCAGGACCGTTCTTCTAGGCATCGATAGCGGAGCCAATGACGAATATTTTCATGCCAGGTTTTTGCTGCTAGCTCCAATATTAGCCCCACAGGAGCCCAATAGGCGGAGTAGGAGGCGGTTTATGAGGCGGCTTAGGAGAAGCATAATCGCTAACACACGCTACTACATAAGCGCAAAAATCTCGAAAACGATGCCTCCGACTCAGGACCGTTCTTCTAGGCATCGATAGCGGAGCCAATGACGAATATTTTCATGCCAGGTTTTTGCTGCTAGCTCATAACACATAATCGCTAACACACGCTACTACATAAGCGCAAAAATCTCGAAAACGATGCCTCCGACTCAGGACCGTTCTTCTAGGCGTCGATAGCGGAGCCAATGACGATTATTTTCATGTCAGGTTTTTGCTGCTAGCTCCAATATTAGCCCCACAGGAGCCCAATAGGCGGAGTAGGAGGCGGCTTAGGAGAAGCATAATCGCTAACACACGCTACTACATAAGCGCGAAAATCTCGAAAACGATGCCTCCGACTCAGGACCGTTCTTCTAGGCATCGATAGCGGAGCCAATGACGAATATTTTCATGCCAGGTTTCTGCTGCTAGCTCCAATACCAGCCCCACAGGAGCCCAATAGGCGGAGTAGGAGGCGGCTTAGGAGAAGCATAATCGCTAACACACGCTACTACATAAGCGCAAAAATCTCGAAAACGATGCCTCCGACTCAGGACCGTTCTTCTAGGCATCGATAGCGGAGCAAATGACAAATATTTTCATGCCAGGTTTTTGCTGCTAGCTCCAATATTAGCCCCACAGGAGCCCAATAGGCGGAGTAGGAGGCGGCTTAGGAGAAGCATAATCGCTAACACACGCTACTACATAAGCGCGAAAATCTCGAAAACGATGCCTCCGACTCAGGACCGTTCTTCTAGGCATCGATAGCGGAGCCAATGACGAATATTTTCATGCCAGGTTTTTGCTGCTAGCTCCAATACCAGCCCCACAGGAGCCCAATAGGCGGAGTAGGAGGCGGCTTAGGAGAAGCATAATCGCTAACACACGCTACTACATAAGCGCAAAAATCTCGAAAACGATGCCTCCGACTCAGGACCGTTCTTCTAGGCATCGATAGCGGAGCCAATGACGAATATTTTCATGTCAGGTTTTTGCTGCTAGCTCCAATATTAGCCCCACAGAAGCCCAATAGGCGGTTTATGAGGCGGCTTAGGAGAAGCATAATCGCTAACACACGCTACTACATAAGCGCAAAAATCTCGAAAACGATGCCTCCGACTCAGGACCGTTCTTCTAGGCATCGATAGCGGAGCCAATGACGAATATTTTCATGCCAGGTTTTTGCTGCTAGCTCATAACACATAATCGCTAACACACGCTACTACATAAGCGCAAAAATCTCGAAAACGATGCCTCCGACTCAGGACCGTTCTTCTAGGCGTCGATAGCGGAGCCAATGACGAATATTTTCATGTCAGGTTTTTGCTGCTAGCTCCAATATTAGCCCCACAGGAGCCCAATAGGCGGAGTAGGAGGCGGCTTA
This sequence comes from Eristalis intricaria, assembly GCA_964034865.1. Classification (NCBI taxonomy): domain Eukaryota; kingdom Metazoa; phylum Arthropoda; class Insecta; order Diptera; family Syrphidae; genus Eristalis; species Eristalis intricaria. The sequence continues at coordinate 18,850,926 of OZ035877.1, forward strand.
GGAGAAGCATAATCGCTAACACACGCTACTACATAAGCGCGAAAATCTCGAAAACGATGCCTCCGACTCAGGACCGTTCTTCTAGGCATCGATAGCGGAGCCAATGACGAATATTTTCCTGCCAGGTTTCTGCTGCTAGCTCCAATACCAGCCCCACAGGAGCCCAATAGGCGGAGTAGGAGGCGGCTTAGGAGAAGCATAATCGCTAACACACGCTACTACATAAGCGCAAAAATCTCGAAAACGATGCCTCCGACTCAGGACCGTTCTTCTAGGCATCGATAGCGGAGCAAATGACAAATATTTTCATGCCAGGTTTTTGCTGCTAGCTCCAATATTAGCCCCACAGGAGCCCAATAGGCGGAGTAGGAGGCGGCTTAGGAGAAGCATAATCGCTAACACACGCTACTACATAAGCGCGAAAATCTCGAAAACGATGCCTCCGACTCAGGACCGTTCTTCTAGGCATCGATAGCGGAGCCAATGACGAATATTTTCATGCCAGGTTTTTGCTGCTAGCTCCAATACCAGCCCCACAGGAGCCCAATAGGCGGAGTAGGAGGCGGCTTAGGAGAAGCATAATCGCTAACACACGCTACTACATAAGCGCAAAAATCTCGAAAACGATGCCTCCGACTCAGGACCGTTCTTCTAGGCATCGATAGCGGAGCCAATGACGAATATTTTCATGTCAGGTTTTTGCTGCTAGCTCCAATATTAGCCCCACAGGAGCGCAATAGGCGGTTTATGAGGCGGCTTAGGAGAAGCATAATCGCTAACACACGCTACTACATAAGCGCAAAAATCTCGAAAACGATGCCTCCGACTCAGGACCGTTCTTCTAGGCATCGATAGCGGAGCCAATGACGAATATTTTCATGCCAGGTTTTTGCTGCTAGCTCCAATACCAGCCCCACAGGAGCCCAATAGGCGGAGTAGGAGGCGGTTTATGAGGCGGCTTAGGAGAAGCATAATCGCTACCACACGCTACTACATAAGCGCAAAAATCTCGAAAACGATGCCTCCGATTCAGGACCGTTCTTCTAGGCATCGATAGCGGAGCCAATGACGAATATTTTCATGCCAGGTTTTTGCTGCTAGCTCCAATATTAGCCCCACAGGAGCCCAATAGGCGGAGTAGGATGCGGCTTAGGAGAAGCATAATCGCTAACACACGCTACTACATAAGCGCAAAAATCTCGAAAACGATGCCTCCGACTCAGGACCGTTCTTCTAGGCATCGATAGCGGAGCCAATGACGAATATTTTCATGCCAGGTTTTTGCTGCTAGCTCCAATATTAGCCCCACAGGAGCCCAATAGGCGGAGTAGGAGGCGGCTTAGGAGAAGCATAATCGCTAACACACGCTACTACATAAGCGCAAAAATCTCGGAAACGATGCCTCCGACTCAGGACCGTTCTTCTAGGCATCGATAGCGGAGCCAATGACGAATATTTTCATGCCAGGTTTTTGCTGCTAGCTCCAATATTAGCCCCACGGGAGCCCAATAGGCGGAGTAGGAGGCGGCTTAGGAGAAGCATAATCGCTAACACACGCTACTACATAAGCGCGAAAATCTCGAAAACGATGCCTCCGACTCAGGACCGTTCTTCTAGGCATCGATAGCGGAGCCAATGACGAATATTTTCATGCCAGGTTTTTGCTGCTAGCTCCAATATTAGCCCCACAGGAGCCCAATAGGCGGAGTAGGAGGCGGTTTATGAGGCGGCTTAGGAGAAGCATAATCGCTAACACACGCTACTACATAAGCGCGAAAATCTCGAAAACGATGCCTCCGACTCAGGACCGTTCTTCTAGGCATCGATAGCGGAGCCAATGACGAATATTTTCATGCCAGGTTTTTGCTGCTAGCTCCAATACCAGCCCCACAGGAGCCCAATAGGCGGAGTAGGAGGCGGTTTATGAGGCGGCTTAGGAGAAGCATAATCGCTACCACACGCTACTACATAAGCGCAAAAATCTCGAAAACGATGCCTCCATGCCAGGTTTTTGCTGCTAGCTCCAATATTAGCCCCACAGGAGCCCAATAGGCGGAGTAGGAGGCGGTTTATGAGGCGGCTTAGGAGAAGCATAATCGCTAACACACGCTACTACATAAGCGCGAAAATCTCGAAAACGATGCCTCCGACTCAGGACCGTTCTTCTAGGCATCGATAGCGGAGCCAATGACGAATATTTTCATGCCAGGTTTTTGCTGCTAGCTCCAATACCAGCCCCACAGGAGCCCAATAGGCGGAGTAGGAGGCGGTTTATGAGGCGGCTTAGGAGAAGCATAATCGCTAACACACGCTACTACATAAGCGCAAAAATCTCGAAAACGATGCCTCCGACTCAGGACCGTTCTTCTAGGCATCGATAGCGGAGCCAATGACGAATATTTTCATGCCAGGTTTTTGCTGCTAGCTCCAATATTAGCCCCACAGGAGCCCAATAGGCGGAGTAGGATGCGGCTTAGGAGAAGCATAATCGCTAACACACGCTACTACATAAGCGCAAAAATCTCGAAAACGATGCCTCCGACTCAGGACCGTTCTTCTAGGCATCGATAGCGGAGCCAATGACGAATATTTTCATGCCAGGTTTTTGCTGCTAGCTCCAATATTAGCCCCACAGGAGCCCAATAGGCGGAGTAGGAGGCGGCTTAGGAGAAGCATAATCGCTAACACACGCTACTACATAAGCGCAAAAATCTCGAAAACGATGCCTCCGACTCAGGACCGTTCTTCTAGGCATCGATAGCGGAGCCAATGACGAATATTTTCATGCCAGGTTTTTGCTGCTAGCTCCAATATTAGACCCACAGGAGCCCAATAGGCGGAGTAGGAGGCGGTTTATGAGGCGGCTTAGGAGAAGCATAATCGCTAACACACGCTACTACATAAGCGCAAAAATCTCGAAAACGATGCCTCCGATTCAGGACCGTTCTTCTAGGCATCGATAGCGGAGCCAATGACGAATATTTTCATGCCAGGTTTTTGCTGCTAGCTCCAATATTAGCCCCACAGGAGCCCAATAGGCGGAGTAGGAGGCAGCTTAGGAGAAGCATAATCGCTAACACACGCTACTACATAAGCGCAAAAATCTCGAAAACGATGCCTCCGACTCAGGACCGTTCTTCTAGGCATCGATAGCGGAGCCAATGACGAATGTTTTCATGCCAGGTTTTTGCTGCTAGCTCCAATATTAGCCCCACAGGAGCCCAATAGGCGGAGTAGGAGGCGGTTTATGAGGCGGCTTAAGAGAAGCATAATCGCTAACACACGCTACTACATAAGCGCAAAAATCTCGAAAACGATGCCTCCGACTCAGGACCGTTCTTCTAGGCATCGATAGCGGAGCCAATGACGAATATTTTCATGCCAGGTTTTTGCTGCTAGCTCCAATACCAGCCCCACAGGAGCCCAATAGGCGGAGTAGGAGGCGGTTTATGAGGCGGCTTAAGAGAAGCATAATCGCTAACACACGCTACTACATAAGCGCAAAAATCTCGAAAACGATGCCTCCGACTCAGGACCGTTCTTCTAGGCATCGATAGCGGAGCCAATGACGAATATTTTCATGCCAGGTTCTTGCTGCTAGCTCCAATACCAGCCCCACAGGAGCCCAATAGGCGGAGGAGGAGGCGGCTTAGGAGAAGCATAATCGCTAACACACGCTACTACATAAGCGCAAAAATCTCGAAAACGATGCCTCCGACTCAGGACCGTTCTTCTAGGCATCGATAGCGGAGCCAATGACGAATATTTTCATGCCAGGTTTTTGCTGCTAGCTCATAACACATAATCGCTAACACACGCTACTACATAAGCGCAAAAATCTCGAAAACGATGCCTACGACTCAGGACCGTTCTTCTAGGCATCGATAGCGGAGCCAATGACGAATATTTTCATGTCAGGTTTTTGCTGCTAGCTCCAATATTAGCCCCACAGGAGCCCAATAGGCGGAGTAGGAGGCGGCTTAGGAGAAGCATAATCGCTAACACACGCTACTACATAAGCGCGAAAATCTCGAAAACGATGCCTCCGACTCAGGACCGTTCTTCTAGGCATCGATAGCGGAGCCAATGACGAATATTTTCATGCCAGGTTTCTGCTGCTAGCTCCAATACCAGCCCCACAGGAGCCCAATAGGCGGAGTAGGAGGCGGCTTAGGAGAAGCATAATCGCTAACACACGCTACTACATAAGCGCAAAAATCTCGAAAACGATGCCTCCGACTCAGGACCGTTCTTCTAGGCATCGATAGCGGAGCAAATGACAAATATTTTCATGCCAGGTTTTTGCTGCTAGCTCCAATATTAGCCCCACAGGAGCCCAATAGGCGGAGTAGGAGGCGGCTTAGGAGAAGCATAATCGCTAACACACGCTACTACATAAGCGCGAAAATCTCGAAAACGATGCCTCCGACTCAGGACCGTTCTTCTAGGCATCGATAGCGGAGCCAATGACGAATATTTTCATGCCAGGTTTTTGCTGCTAGCTCCAATACCAGCCCCACAGGAGCCCAATAGGAAGAGTAGGAGGCGGCTTAGGAGAAGCATAATCGCTAACACACGCTACTACATAAGCGCAAAAATCTCGAAAACGATGCCTCCGACTCAGGACCGTTCTTCTAGGCATCGATAGCGGAGCCAATGACGAATATTTTCATGTCAGGTTTTTGCTGCTAGCTCCAATATTAGCCCCACAGGAGCCCAATAGGCGGTTTATGAGGCGGCTTAGGAGAAGCATAATCGCTAACACACGCTACTACATAAGCGCAAAAATCTCGAAAACGATGCCTCCGACTCAGGACCGTTCTTCTAGGCATCGATAGCGGAGCCAATGACGAATATTTTCATGCCAGGTTTTTGCTGCTAGCTCCAATACCAGCCCCACAGGAGCCCAATAGGCGGAGTAGGAGGCGGTTTATGAGGCGGCTTAGGAGAAGCATAATCGCTAACACACGCTACTACATAAGCGCAAAAATCTCGAAAACGATGCCTCCGATTCAGGACCGTTCTTCTAGGCATCGATAGCGGAGCCAATGACGAATATTTTCATGCCAGGTTTTTGCTGCTAGCTCCAATATTAGCCCCACAGGAGCCCAATAGGCGGAGTAGGATGCGGCTTAGGAGAAGCATAATCGCTAACACACGCTACTACATAAGCGCAAAAATCTCGAAAACGATGCCTCCGACTCAGGACCGTTCTTCTAGGCATCGATAGCGGAGCCAATGACGAATATTTTCATGCCAGGTTTTTGCTGCTAGCTCCAATATTAGCCCCACAGGAGCCCAATAGGCGGAGTAGGAGGCGGCTTAGGAGAAGCATAATCGCTAACACACGCTACTACATAAGCGCAAAAATCTCGAAAACGATGCCTCCGACTCAGGACCGTTCTTCTAGGCATCGATAGCGGAGCCAATGACGAATATTTTCATGCCAGGTTTTTGCTGCTAGCTCCAATATTAGCCCCACAGGAGCCCAATAGGCGGAGTAGGAGGCGGCTTAGGAGAAGCATAATCGCTAACACACGCTACTACATAAGCGCAAAAATCTCGGAAACGATGCCTCCGACTCAGGACCGTTCTTCTAGGCATCGATAGCGGAGCCAATGACGAATATTTTCATGCCAGGTTTTTGCTGCTAGCTCCAATATTAGCCCCACGGGAGCCCAATAGGCGGAGTAGGAGGCGGTTTATGAGGCGGCTTAGGAGAAGCATAATCGCTAACACACGCTACTACATAAGCGCGAAAATCTCGAAAACGATGCCTCCGACTCAGGACCGTTCTTCTAGGCATCGATAGCGGAGCCAATGACGAATATTTTCATGCCAGGTTTTTGCTGCTAGCTCCAATACCAGCCCCACAGGAGCCCAATAGCCGGAGTAGGAGGCGGTTTATGAGGCGGCTTAGGAGAAGCATAATCGCTAACACACGCTACTACATAAGCGCAAAAATCTCGAAAACGATGCCTCCGACTCAGGACCGTTCTTCTAGGCATCGATAGCGGAGCCAATGACGAATATTTTCATGCCAGGTTTTTGCTGCTAGCTCCAATACCAGCCCCACAGGAGCCCAATAGGCGGAGTAGGAGGCGGTTTATGAGGCGGCTTAGGAGAAGCATAATCGCTAACACACGCTACTACATAAGCGCAAAAATCTCGAAAACGATGCCTCCGATTCAGGACCGTTCTTATAGGCATCGATAGCGGAGCCAATGACGAATATTTTCATGCCAGGTTTTTGCTGCTAGCTCCAATATTAGCTCCACAGGAGCCCAATAGGCGGAGTAGGATGCGGCTTAGGAGAAGCATAATCGCTAACACACGCTACTACATAAGCGCAAAAATCTCGAAAACGATGCCTCCGACTCAGGACCGTTCTTCTAGGCATCGATAGCGGAGCCAATGACGAATATTTTCATGCCAGGTTTTTGCTGCTAGCTCCAATATTAGCCCCACAGGAGCCCAATAGGCGGAGTAGGAGGCGGCTTAGGAGAAGCATAATCGCTAACACACGCTACTACATAAGCGCAAAAATCTCGGAAACGATGCCTCCGACTCAGGACCGTTCTTCTAGGCATCGATAGCGGAGCCAATGACGAATATTTTCATGCCAGGTTTTTGCTGCTAGCTCCAATATTAGCCCCACGGGAGCCCAATAGGCGGAGTAGGAGGCGGCTTAGGAGAAGCATAATCGCTAACACACGCTACTACATAAGCGCAAAAATCTCGAAAACGATGCCTCCGACTCAGGACCGTTCTTCTAGGCATCGATAGCGGAGCCAATGACGAATATTTTCATGCCAGGTTTTTGCTGCTAGCTCCAATATTAGCCCCACAGGAGCCCAATAGGCGGAGTAGGAGGCGGTTTATGAGGCGGCTTAGGAGAAGCATAATCGCTAACACACGCTACTACATAAGCGCAAAAATCTCGAAAACGATGCCTCCGACTCAGGACCGTTCTTCTAGGCATCGATAGCGGAGCCAATGACGAATATTTTCATGCCAGGTTTTTGCTGCTAGCTCCAATACCAGCCCCACAGGAGCCCAATAGGCGGAGTAGGAGGCGGTTTATGAGGCGGCTTAGGAGAAGCATAATCGCTAACACACGCTACTACATAAGCGCAAAAATCTCGAAAACGATGCCTCCGACTCAGGACCGTTGTTCTAGGCATCGATAGCGGAGCCAATGACGAATATTTTCATGCCAGGTTTTTGCTGCTAGCTCCAATACCAGCCCCACAGGAGCCCAATAGGCGGAGTAGGAGGCGGCTTAGGAGAAGCATAATCGCTAACACACGCTACTACATAAGCGCAAAAATCTCGAAAACGATGCCTCCGACTCAGGACCGTTCTTCTAGGCATCGATAGCGGAGCCAATGACGAATATTTTCATGCCAGGTTTTTGCTGCTAGCTCCAATATTAGCCCCACAGGTGCCCAATAGGCGGAGTAGGAGGCGGCTTAGGAGAAGCATAATCGCTAACACACGCTACTACATAAGCGCGAAAATCTCGAAAACGATGCCTCCGACTCAGGACCGTTCTTCTAGGCATCGATAGCGGAGCCAATGACGAATATTTTCATGCCAGGTTTTTGCTGCTAGCTCCAATATTAGCCCCACAGGAGCCCAATAGGCGGAGTAGGAGGCGGTTTATGAGGCGGCTTAGGAGAAGCATAATCGCTAACACACGCTACTACATAAGCGCAAAAATCTCGAAAACGATGCCTCCGACTCAGGACCGTTCTTCTAGGCATCGATAGCGGAGCCAATGACGAATATTTTCATGCCAGGTTTTTGCTGCTAGCTCCAATACCAGCCCCACAGGAGCCCAATAGGCGGAGTAGGAGGCGGTTTATGAGGCGGCTTAGGAGAAGCATAATCGCTAACACACGCTACTACATAAGCGCAAAAATCTCGAAAACGATGCCTCCGACTCAGGACCGTTGTTCTAGGCATCGATAGCGGAGCCAATGACGAATATTTTCATGCCAGGTTTTTGCTGCTAGCTCCAATACCAGCCCCACAGGAGCCCAATAGGCGGAGTAGGAGGCGGCTTAGGAGAAGCATAATCGCTAACACACGCTACTACATAAGCGCAAAAATCTCGAAAACGATGCCTCCGACTCAGGACCGTTCTTCTAGGCATCGATAGCGGAGCCAATGACGAATATTTTCATGCCAGGTTTTTGCTGCTAGCTCCAATATTAGCCCCACAGGTGCCCAATAGGCGGAGTAGGAGGCGGCTTAGGAGAAGCATAATCGCTAACACACGCTACTACATAAGCGCGAAAATCTCGAAAACGATGCCTCCGACTCAGGACCGTTCTTCTAGGCATCGATAGCGGAGCCAATGACGAATATTTTCATGCCAGGTTTTTGCTGCTAGCTCCAATACCAGCCCCACAGGAGCCCAATAGGCGGAGTAGGAGGCGGCTTAGGAGAAGCATAATCGCTAACACACGCTACTACATAAGCGCGAAAATCTCGAAAACGATGCCTCCGACTCAGGACCGTTCTTCTAGGCATCGATAGCGGAGCCAATGACGAATATTTTCATGCCTGGTTTTTGCTGCTAGCTCCAATACCAGCCCCACAGGAGCCCAATAGGCGGAGTAGGAGGCGGCTTAGGAGAAGCATAATCGCTAACACACGCTACTACATAAGCGCAAAAATCTCGAAAACGATGCCTCCGACTCAGGACCGTTCTTCTAGGCATCGATAGCGGAGCCAATGACGAATGTTTTCATGCCAGGTTTTTGCTGCTAGCTCCAATATTAGCCCCACAGGAGCCCAATAGGCGGAGTAGGAGGCGGCTTAGGAGAAGCATAATCGCTAACACACGCTACTACATAAGCGCAAAAATCTCGAAAACGATGCCTCCGACTCAGGACCGTTCTTCTAGGCATCGATAGCGGAGCCAATGACGAATATTTTCATGACAGGTTTTTGCTGCTAGCTCCAATATTAGCCCCACAGGAGCCCAATAGGCGGAGTAGGAGGCGGTTTATGAGGCGGCTTAGGAGAAGCATAATCGCTAACACACGCTACTACATAAGCGCGAAAATCTCGAAAACGATGCCTCCGACTCAGGACCGTTCTTCTAGGCATCGATGGCGGAGCCAATGACGAATATTTTCATGCCAGGTTTTTGCTGCTAGCTCCAATACCAGCCCCACAGGAGCCCAATAGGCGGAGTAGGAGGCGGTTTATGAGGCGGCTTAGGAGAAGCATAATCGCTAACACACGCTACTACATAAGCGCAAAAATCTCGAAAACGATGCCTCCGACTCAGGACCGTTCTTCTAGGCATCGATAGCGGAGCCAATGACGAATATTTTCATGCCAGGTTTTTGCTGCTAGCTCCAATACCAGCCCCACAGGAGCCCAATAGGCGGAGTAGGAGGCGGTTTATGAGGCGGCTTAGGAGAAGCATAATCGCTAACACACGCTACTACATAAGCGCAAAAATCTCGAAAACGATGCCTCCGATTCAGGACCGTTCTTCTAGGCATCGATAGCGGAGCCAATGACGAATATTTTCATGCCAGGTTTTTGCTGCTAGCTCCAATATTAGCTCCACAGGAGCCCAATAGGCGGAGTAGGATGCGGCTTAGGAGAAGCATAATCGCTAACACACGCTACTACATAAGCGCAAAAATCTCGAAAACGATGCCTCCGACTCAGGACCGTTCTTCTAGGCATCGATAGCGGAGCCAATGACGAATATTTTCATGCCAGGTTTTTGCTGCTAGCTCCAATATTAGCCCCACAGGAGCCCAATAGGCGGAGTAGGAGGCGGCTTAGGAGAAGCATAATCGCTAACACACGCTACTACATAAGCGCAAAAATCTCGGAAACGATGCCTCCGACTCAGGACCGTTCTTCTAGGCATCGATAGCGGAGCCAATGACGAATATTTTCATGCCAGGTTTTTGCTGCTAGCTCCAATATTAGCCCCACGGGAGCCCAATAGGCGGAGTAGGAGGCGGCTTAGGAGAAGCATAATCGCTAACACACGCTACTACATAAGCGTGAAAATCTCGAAAACGATGCCTCCGACTCAGGACCGTTCTTCTAGGCATCGATAGCGGAGCCAATGACGAATATTTTCATGCCAGGTTTTTGCTGCTAGCTCCAATATTAGCCCCACAGGAGCCCAATAGGCGGAGTAGGAGGCGGTTTATGAGGCGGCTTAGGAGAAGCATAATCGCTAACACACGCTACTACATAAGCGCGAAAATCTCGAAAACGATGCCTCCGACTCAGGACCGTTCTTCTAGGCATCGATAGCGGAGCCAATGACGAATATTTTCATGCCAGGTTTTTGCTGCTAGCTCCAATACCAGCCCCACAGGAGCCCAATAGGCGGAGTAGGAGGCGGTTTATGAGGCGGCTTAGGAGAAGCATAATCGCTAACACACGCTACTACATAAGCGCAAAAATCTCGAAAACGATGCCTCCGACTCAGGACCGTTGTTCTAGGCATCGATAGCGGAGCCAATGACGAATATTTTCATGCCAGGTTTTTGCTGCTAGCTCCAATACCAGCCCCACAGGAGCCCAATAGGCGGAGTAGGAGGCGGCTTAGGAGAAGCATAATCGCTAACACACGCTACTACATAAGCGCAAAAATCTCGAAAACGATGCCTCCGACTCAGGACCGTTCTTCTAGGCATCGATAGCGGAGCCAATGACGAATATTTTCATGCCAGGTTTTTGCTGCTAGCTCCAATATTAGCCCCACAGGTGCCCAATAGGCGGAGTAGGAGGCGGCTTAGGAGAAGCATAATCGCTAACACACGCTACTACATAAGCGCGAAAATCTCGAAAACGATGCCTCCGACTCAGGACCGTTCTTCTAGGCATCGATAGCGGAGCCAATGACGAATATTTTCATGCCAGGTTTTTGCTGCTAGCTCCAATACCAGCCCCACAGGAGCCCAATAGGCGGAGTAGGAGGCGGCTTAGGAGAAGCATAATCGCTAACACACGCTACTACATAAGCGCGAAAATCTCGAAAACGATGCCTCCGACTCAGGACCGTTCTTCTAGGCATCGATAGCGGAGCCAATGACGAATATTTTCATGCCTGGTTTTTGCTGCTAGCTCCAATACCAGCCCCACAGGAGCCCAATAGGCGGAGTAGGAGGCGGCTTAGGAGAAGCATAATCGCTAACACACGCTACTACATAAGCGCAAAAATCTCGAAAACGATGCCTCCGACTCAGGACCGTTCTTCTAGGCATCGATAGCGGAGCCAATGACAAATATTTTCATGCCAGGTTTTTGCTGCTAGCTCCAATATTAGCCCCACAGGAGCCCAATAGGCGGAGTAGGAGGCGGCTTAGGAGAAGCATAATCGCTAACACACGCTACTACATAAGCGCAAAAATCTCGAAAACGATGCCTCCGACTCAGGACCGTTCTTCTAGGCATCGATAGCGGAGCCAATGACGAATATTTTCATGCCAGGTTTTTGCTGCTAGCTCCAATATTAGCCCCACAGGAGCCCAATAGGCGGAGTAGGAGGCGGCTTAGGAGAAGCATAATCGCTAACACACGCTACTACATAAGCGCAAAAATCTCGGAAACGATGCCTCCGACTCAGGACCGTTCTTCTAGGCATCGATAGCGGAGCCAATGACGAATATTTTCATGCCAGGTTTTTGCTGCTAGCTCCAATATTAGCCCCACGGGAGCCCAATAGGCGGAGTAGGAGAAGCATAATCGCTAACACACGCTACTACATAAGCGCGAAAATCTCGAAAACGATGCCTCCGACTCAGGACCGTTCTTCTAGGCATCGATAGCGGAGCCAATGACGAATATTTTCATGCCAGGTTTTTGCTGCTAGCTCCAATATTAGCCCCACAGGAGCCCAATAGGCGGAGTAGGAGGCGGTTTATGAGGCGGCTTAGGAGAAGCATAATCGCTAACACACGCTACTACATAAGCGCGAAAATCTCGAAAACGATGCCTCCGACTCAGGACCGTTCTTCTAGGCATCGATAGCGGAGCCAATGACGAATATTTTCATGCCAGGTTTTTGCTGCTAGCTCCAATACCAGCCCCACAGGAGCCCAATAGGCGGAGTAGGAGGCGGTTTATGAGGCGGCTTAGGAGAAGCATAATCGCTAACACACGCTACTACATAAGCGCAAAAATCTCGAAAACGATGCCTCCGACTCAGGACCGTTCTTCTAGGCATCGATAGCAGAGCCAATGACGAATATTTTCATGCCAGGTTTTTGCTGCTAGCTCCAATACCAGCCCCACAGGAGCCCAATAGGCGGAGTAGGAGGCGGCTTAGGAGAAGCATAATCGCTAACACACGCTACTACATAAGCGCAAAAATCTCGAAAACGATGCCTCCGACTCAGGACCGTTCTTCTAGGCATCGATAGCGGAGCCAATGACGAATATTTTCATGCCAGGTTTTTGCTGCTAGCTCCAATATTAGCCCCACAGGTGCCCAATAGGCGGAGTAGGAGGCGGCTTAGGAGAAGCATAATCGCTAACACACGCTACTACATAAGCGCGAAAATCTCGAAAACGATGCCTCCGACTCAGGACCGTTCTTCTAGGCATCGATAGCGGAGCCAATGACGAATATTTTCATGCCAGGTTTTTGCTGCTAGCTCCAATACCAGCCCCACAGGAGCCCAATAGGCGGAGTAGGAGGCGGCTTAGGAGTAGCATAATCGCTAACACACGCTACTACATAAGCGCGAAAATCTCGAAAACGATGCCTCCGACTCAGGACCGTTCTTCTAGGCATCGATAGCGGAGCCAATGACGAATATTTTCATGCCTGGTTTTTGCTGCTAGCTCCAATACCAGCCCCACAGGAGCCCAATAGGCGGAGTAGGAGGCGGCTTAGGAGAAGCATAATCGCTAACACACGCTACTACATAAGCGCAAAAATCTCGAAAACGATGCCTCCGACTCAGGACCGTTCTTCTAGGCATCGATAGCGGAGCCAATGACGAATGTTTTCATGCCAGGTTTTTGCTGCTAGCTCCAATATTAGCCCCACAGGAGCCCAATAGGCGGAGTAGGAGGCGGCTTAGGAGAAGCATAATCGCTAACACACGCTACTACATAAGCGCAAAAATCTCGAAAACGATGCCTCCGACTCAGGACCGTTCTTCTAGGCATCGATAGCGGAGCCAATGACGAATATTTTCATGCCAGGTTTTTGCTGCTAGCTCCAATATTAGCCCCACAGGAGCCCAATAGGCGGAGTAGGAGGCGGCTTAGGAGAAGCATAATCGCTAACACACGCTACTACATAAGCGCAAAAATCTCGGAAACGATGCCTCCGACTCAGGACCGTTCTTCTAGGCATCGATAGCGGAGCCAATGATGAATATTTTCATGCCAGGTTTTTGCTGCTAGCTCCAATATTAGCCCCACGGGAGCCCAATAGGCGGAGTAGGAGGCGGCTTAGGAGAAGCATAATCGCTAACACACGCTACTACATAAGCGCGAAAATCTCGAAAACGATGCCTCCGACTCAGGACCGTTCTTCTAGGCATCGATAGCGGAGCCAATGACGAATATTTTCATGCCAGGTTTTTGCTGCTAGCTCCAATATTAGCCCCACAGGAGCCCAATAGGCGGAGTAGGAGGCGGTAGGCAGTAGGAGAAGCATAATCGCTAACACACGCTACTACATAAGCGCGAAAATCTCGAAAACGATGCCTCCGACTCAGGACCGTTCTTCTAGGCATCGATAGCGGAGCCAATGACGAATATTTTCATGCCAGGTTTTTGCTGCTAGCTCCAATACCAGCCCCACAGGAGCCCAATAGGCGGAGTAGGAGGCGGTTTATGAGGCGGCTTAGGAGAAGCATAATCGCTAACACACGCTACTACATAAGCGCAAAAATCTCGAAAACGATGCCTCCGACTCAGGACCGTTCTTCTAGGCATCGATAGCGGAGCCAATGACGAATATTTTCATGCCAGGTTTTTGCTGCTAGCTCCAATACCAGCCCCACAGGAGCCCAATAGGCGGAGTAGGAGGCGGCTTAGGAGAAGCATAATCGCTAACACACGCTACTACATAAGCGCAAAAATCTCGAAAACGATGCCTCCGACTCAGGACCGTTCTTCTAGGCATCGATAGCGGAGCCAATGACGAATATTTTCATGCCAGGTTTTTGCTGCTAGCTCCAATATTAGCCCCACAGGAGCCCAATAGGCGGAGTAGGAGGCGGCTTAGGAGAAGCATAATCGCTAACACACGCTACTACATAAGCGCGAAAATCTCGAAAACGATGCCTCCGACTCAGGACCGTTCTTCTAGGCATCGATAGCGGAGCCAATGACGAATGTTTTCATGCCAGGTTTTTGCTGCTAGCTCCAATATTAGCCCCACAGGAGCCCAATAGGCGGAGTAGGAGGCGGCTTAGGAGAAGCATAATCGCTAACACACGCTACTACATAAGCGCAAAAATCTCGAAAACGATGCCTCCGACTCAGGACCGTTCTTCTAGGCATCGATAGCGGAGCCAATAACGAATATTTTCATGCCAGGTATTTGCTGCTAGCTCCAATATTAGCCCCACAGGAGCCCAATAGGCGGAGTAGGAGGCGGCTTAGGAGAAGCATAATCGCTAACACACGCTACTACATAAGCGCAAAAATCTCGGAAACGATGCCTCCGACTCAGGACCGTTCTTCTAGGCATCGATAGCGGAGCCAATGACGAATATTTTCATGCCAGGTTTTTGCTACTAGCTCCAATATTAGCCCCACAGGAGCCCAATAGGCGGAGTAGGAGGCGGCTTAGGAGAAGCATAATCGCTAACACACGCTACTACATAAGCGCAAAAATCTCGAAAACGATGCCTCCGACTCAGGACCGTTCTTCTAGGCATCGATAGCGGAGCCAATGACGAATATTTTCATGCCAGGTTTTTGCTGCTAGCTCCAATATTAGCCCCACAGGAGCCCAATAGGCGGAGTAGGAGGCGGTTTATGAGGCGGCTTAGGAGAAGCATAATCGCTAACACACGCTACTACATAAGCGCGAAAATCTCGAAAACGATGCCTCCGACTCAGGACCGTTCTTCTAGGCATCGATAGCGGAGCCAATGACGAATATTTTCATGCCAGGTTTTTGCTGCTAGCTCCAATACCAGCCCCACAGGAGCCCAATAGGCGGAGTAGGAGGCGGTTTATGAGGCGGCTTAGGAGAAGCATAATCGCTAACACACGCTACTACATAAGCGCAAAAATCTCGAAAACGATGCCTCCGACTCAGGACCGTTCTTCTAGGCATCGATAGCGGAGCCAATGACGAATATTTTCATGCCAGGTTTTTGCTGCTAGCTCCAATACCAGCCCCACAGGAGCCCAATAGGCGGAGTAGGAGGCGGCTTAGGAGAAGCATAATCGCTAACACACGCTACTACATAAGCGCAAAAATCTCGAAAACGATGCCTCCGACTCAGGACCGTTCTTCTAGGCATCGATAGCGGAGCCAATGACGAATATTTTCATGCCAGGTTTTTGCTGCTAGCTCCAATATCAGCCCCACAGGAGCCCAATAGGCGGAGTAGGAGGCGGCTTAGGAGAAGCATAATCGCTAACACACGCTACTACATAAGCGCGAAAATCTCGAAAACGATGCCTCCAACTCAGGACCGTTCTTCTAGGCATCGATAGCGGAGCCAATGACGAATATTTTCATGCCAGGTTTTTGCTGCTAGCTCCAATACCAGCCCCACAGGAGCCCAATAGGCGGAGTAGGAGGCGGCTTAGGAGAAGCATAATCGCATACACACGCTACTACATAAGCGCAAAAATCTCGAAAACGATGCCTCCGACTCAGGACCGTTCTTCTAGGCATCGATAGCGGAGCCAATGACAAATATTTTCATGCAAGGTTTTTGCTGCTAGCAACAATATTAGCCCCACAGGAGCCCAATAGGCGGAGTAGGAGGCGGCTTAGGAGAAGCATAATCGCTAACACACGCTACTACATAAGCGCGAAAATCTCGAAAACGGTGCCTCCGACTCAGGACCGTTCTTCTAGGCATCGATAGCGGAGCCAATGACGAATATTTTCATGCCAGGTTTTTGCTGCTAGCTCCAATACCAGCCCCACAGGAGCCCAATAGGCGGAGTAGGAGGCGGCTTAGGAGAAGCATAATCGCTAACACACGCTACTACATAAGCGCAAAAATCTCGAAAACGATGCCTCCGACTCAGGACCGTTCTTCTAGGCATCGATAGCGGAGACAATGACGAATATTTTCATACCAGGTTTTTGCTGCTAGCTCCAATATTAGCCCCACAGGAGCCCAATAGGCGGTTTATGAGGCGGCTTAGGAGAAGCATAATCGCTAACACACGCTACTACATAAGCGCAAAAATCTCGAAAACGATGCCTCCGACTCAGGACCGTTCTTCTAGGCATCGATAGCGGAGCCAGTGACGAATATTTTCATGCCTGGTTTTTGCTGCTAGCTCCAATACCAGCCCCACAGGAGCCCAATAGGCGGAGTAGGAGGCGGTTTATGAGGCGGCTTAGGAGAAGCATAATCGCTAACACACGCTACTACATAAGCGCAAAAATCTCGAAAACGATGCCTCCGATTCAGGACCGTTCTTCTAGGCATCGATAGCGGAGCCAATGACGAATATTTTCATGCCAGGTTTTTGCTGCTAGCTCCAATATTAGCCCCACAGGAGCCCAATAGGCGGAGTAGGAGGCGGCTTAGGAGAAGCATAATCGCTAACACACGCTACTAAATAAGCGCAAAAATCTCGAAAACGATGCCTCCGACTCAGGACCGTTCTTCTAGGCTTCGATAGCGGAGCCAATGACGAATATTTTCATGCCAGGTTTTTGCTGCTAGCTCCAATATTAGCCCCACAGGAGCCCAATAGGCGGGTAGGAGGCGGCTTAGGAGAAGCATAATCGCTAACACACGCTACTACATAAGCGCAAAAATCTCGAAAACGATGCCTCCGACTCAGGACCGTTCCTCTAGGCATCGATAGCGGAGCCAATGACGAATATTTTCATGCCAGGTTTTTGCTGCTAGCTCCAATATTAGCCCCACAGGAGCCCAATAGGCGGAGTAGGAGGCGGCTTAGGAGAAGCATAATCGCTAACACACGCTACTACATAAGCGCAAAAATCTCGAAAACGATGCCTCCGACTCAGGACCGTTCTTCTAGGCATCGATAGCGGAGCCAATGACGAATGTTTTCATGCCAGGTTTTTGCTGCTAGCTCCAATATTAGCCCCACAGGAGCCCAATAGGCGGAGTAGGAGGCGGCTTAGGAGAAGCATAATCGCTAACACTCGCTACTACATAAGCGCAAAAATCTCGAAAACGATGCCTCCGACTCAGGACCGTTCTTCTAGGCATCGATAGCGGAGCCAATGACAAATATTTTCATGCCAGGTTTTTGCTGCTAGCTCCAATATTAGCCCCACAGGAGCCCAATGGGCGGAGTAGGAGGCGGTTTATGAGGCGGCTTAGGAGAAGCATAATCGCTAACACACGCTACAACATAAGCGCAAAAATCTCGAAAACGATGCCTCCGACTCAGGACCGTTCTTCTAGGCATCGATAGCGGAGCCAATGACGAATATTTTCATGCCAGGTTTTTGCTGTTAGCTCCAATATTAGCCCCACAGGAGCCCAATAGGCGGAGTAGGAGGCGGCTTAGGAGAAGCATAATCGCTAACACACGCTACTACATAAGTGCAAAAATCTCGAAAACGATGCCTCCGACTCAGGACCGTTCTTCTAGGCATCGATAGCGGAGCCAATGACGAATATTTTCATGCCAGGTTTTTGCTGCTAGCTCCAATATTAGCCCCACAGGAACCCAATAGGCGGAGTAGGAGGCGGAGTAGGAGGCGGCTTAGGATAAGCATAATCGCTAACACACGCTACTACATAAGTGCAAAAATCTCGAAAACGATGCCTCCGACTCAGGACCGTTCTTCTAGGCATCGATAGCGGAGCCAATGACGAATATTTTCATGCCAGGTTTTTGCTGCTAGCTCCAATATTAGCCCCACAGGAGCCCAATAGGCGGAGTAGGAGGCGGCTTAGGAGAAGCATAATCGCTAACACACGCTACTACATAAGCGCAAAAATCTCGAAAACGATGCCTCCGACTCAGGACCGTTCTTCTAGGCATAGATAGCGGAGCCAATGACGAATATTTTCATGCCAGGTTTTTGCTGCTAGCTCCAATATTAGCCCCACAGGAGCCCAATAGGCGGAGTAGGAGGCGGTTTATGAGGCGGCTTAGGAGAAGCATAATCGCTAACACACGCTACTACATGAGCGCAAAAATCTCGAAAACGATGCCTCCGACTCAGGACCGTTCTTCTAGGCATCGATAGCGGACCCAATGACGAATATTTTCATGCCAGGTTTTTGCTGCTAGCTCCAATATTAGCCCCACAGGAGCCCAATAGGCAGAGTAGGAGGCGGTTTATGAGGCGGCTTAGGAGAAGCATAATCGCTAACACACGCTACTACATAAGCGCAAAAATCTCGAAAACGATGCCTCCGACTCAGGACCGTTCTTCTAGGCATCGATAGCGGAGCCAATGACGAATATTTTCATGCCAGGTTTTTGCTGCTAGCTCCAATATTAGCCCCACAGGAGCCCAATAGGCGGAGTAGGAGGCGGCTTAGGAGAAGCATAATCGCTAACACACGCTACTACATAAGTGCAAAAATCTCGAAAACGATGCCTCCGACTCAGGACCGTTCTTCTAGGCATCGATAGCGGAGCCAATGACGAATATTTTCATGCCAGGTTTTTGCTGCTAGCTCCAATATTAGCCCCACAGGAGCCCAATAGGCGGAGTAGGAGGCGGCTTAGGAGAAGCATAATCGCTAACACACGCTACTACATAAGTGCAAAAATCTCGAAAACGATGCCTCCGACTCAGGACCGTTCTTCTAGGCATCGATAGCGGAGCCAATGACGAATATTTTCATGCCAGGTTTTTGCTGCTAGCTCCAATATTAGCCCCACAGGAGCCCAATAGGCGGAGTAGGAGGCGGCTTAGGAGAAGCATAATCGCTAACACACGCTACTACATAAGCGCAAAAATCTCGAAAACGATGCCTCCGACTCAGGACCGTTCTTCTAGGCATAGATAGCGGAGCCAATGACGAATATTTTCATGCCAGGTTTTTGCTGCTAGCTCCAATATTAGCCCCACAGGAGCCCAATAGGCGGAGTAGGAGGCGGTTTATGAGGCGGCTTAGGAGAAGCATAATCGCTAACACACGCTACTACATAAGCGCAAAAATCTCGAAAACGATGCCTCCGACTCAGGACCGTTCTTCCAGGCATCTATAGCGGAGCCAATGACGAATATTTTCATGCCAGGTTTTTGCTGCTAGCTCCAATATTAGCCCCACAGGAGCCCAATAGGCGGAGTAGGAGGCGGCTTAGGAGAAGCATAATCGCTAACACACGCTACTACATAAGCGCGAAAATCTCGAAAACGATGCCTCCGACTCAGGACCGTTCTTCTAGGCATCGATAGCGGAGCCAATGACGAATATTTTCATGCCAGGTTTTTGCTGCTAGCTCCAATATTAGCCCCACAGGAGCCCAATAGGCGGAGTAGGAGGCGGCTTAGGAGAAGCATAATCGCTAACACACGGTACTACATAAGCGCAAAAATCTCAAAAACGATGCCTCCGACTCAGGACCGTTCTTCTAGGCATCGATAGCGGAGCCAATGACGAATATTTTCATGCCAGGTTTTTGCTGCTAGCTCCAATATTAGCCCCACAGGAGCCCAATAGGCGGAGTAGGAGGCGGCTTAGGAGAAGAATAATCGCTAACACACGCTACTACATAAGTGCAAAAATCTCGAAAACGATGCCTCCGACTCAGGACCGTTCTTCTAGGCATCGATAGCGGAGCCAATGACGAATATTTTCATGCCAGGTTTTTGCTCCTAGCTCCAATATTAGCCCCACAGGAGCCCAATAGGCGGAGTAGGAGGCGGTTTATGAGGCGGCTTAGGAGAAGCATAATCGCTAACACACGCTACTACATAAGCGCAAAAATCTCGAAAACGATGCCTCCGACTCAGGACCGTTCTTCTAGGCATCTATAGCGAAGCCAATGACGAATATTTTCATGCCAGGTTTTTGCTGCTAGCTCCAATATTAGCCCCACAGGAGCCCAATAGGCGGAGTAGGAGGCGGTTTAGGAGAAGCATAATCGCTAACACACGCTACTACATAAGCGCAAAAATCTCGAAAACGATGCCTCCGATTCAGGACCGTTCTTCTAGGCATCGATAGCGGAGCCAATGACGAATATTTTCATGCCAGGTTTTTGCTCCTAGCTCCAATATTAGCCCCACAGGAGCCCAATAGGCGGAGTAGGAGGCGGCTTAGGAGAAGAATAATCGCTAACACACGCTACTACATAAGTGCAAAAATCTCGAAAACGATGCCTCCGACTCAGGACCGTTCTTCTAGGCATCGATAGCGGAGCCAATGACGAATATTTTCATGCCAGGTTTTTGCTCCTAGCTCCAATATTAGCCCCACAGGAGCCCAATAGGCGGAGTAGGAGGCGGTTTATGAGGCGGCTTAGGAGAAGCATAATCGCTACCACACGCTACTACATAAGCGCAAAAATCGCGAAAACGATGCCTCCGATTCAGGACCGTTCTTCTAGGCATCGATAGCGGAGCCAATGACGAATATTTTCATGCCAGGTTTTTGCTGCTAGCTCCAATATTAGCCCCACAGGAGCCCAATAGGCGGAGTAGGATGCGGCTTAGGAGAAGCATAATCGCTAACACACGCTACTACATAAGCGCAAAAATCTCGAAAACGATGCCTCCGACTCAGGACCGTTCTTCTAGGCATCGATAGCGGAGCCAATGACGAATATTTTCATGCCAGGTTTTTGCTGCTAGCTCCAATATTAGCCCCACAGGAGCCCAATAGGCGGAGTAGGAGGCGGTTTAGGAGGAGCATAATCGCTAACTCACGCTACTACATAAGCGCAAAAATCTCGAAAACGATGCCTCCGACTCAGGACCGTTCTTCTAGGCATCGATAGCGGAGCCAATGACGAATATTTTCATGCCAGGTTTTTGCTGCTAGCTCCAATATTAGCCCCACAGGAGCCCAATAGGCGGAGTAGGAGGCGGTTTATGAGGCGGCTTAGGAGAAGCATAATCGCTAACACACGCTACTACATAAGCGCAAAAATCTCGAAAACGATGCCTCCGACTCAGGACCGTTCTTCTAGGCATCGATAGCGGAGCCAATGACGAATATTTCCATGCCAGGTTTTTGCTGCTAGCTCCAATATTAGCCCCACAGGAGCCCAATGGGCGGAGTAGGAGGCGGCTTAGGAGAAGCATAATCGCTAACACACGCTACTACATAAGTGCAAAAATCTCGAAAACGATGCCTCCGACTCAGGACCGTTCTTCTAGGCATCGATGGCGGAGCCAATGACGAATATTTTCATGCCAGGTTTTTGCTGCTAGCTCCAATATTAGCCCCACAGGAGCCCAATAGGCGGAGTAGGAGGCGGCTTAGGAGAAGCATAATCGCTAACACACGCTACTACATAAGCGCAAAAATCTCGAAAACGATGCCTCCGACTCAGGACCGTTCTTCTAGGCATCGATAGCGGAGCCAATGACGAATATTTTCATGCCAGGTTTTTGCTGCTAGCTGCAATATTAGCCCCACAGGAGCCCAATAGGCGGAGTAGGAGGCGGCTTAGGAGAAGCATAATCGCTAACACACGCTACTACATAAGCGCAAAAATCTCGAAAACGATGCCTCCGACTCAGGACCGTTCTTCTAGGCATCGATAGCGGAGCCAATGACGAATATTTTCATGCCAGGTTTTTGCTGCTAGCTCCAATATTAGCCCCACAGGAGCCCAATAGGCGGAGTAGGAGGCGGCTTAGGAGAAGCATAATCGCTAACACACGCTACTACATAAGTGCAAAAATCTCGAAAACGATGCCTCCGACTCAGGACCGTTCTTCTAGACATCGATAGCGGAGCCAATGACGAATATTTTCATGCCAGGTTTTTGCTGCTAGCTCCAATATTAGCCCCACAGGAGCCCAATAGGCGGAGTAGGAGGCGGCTTAGGAGAAGCATAATCGCTAACACACGCTACTACATAAGCGCAAAAATCTCGAAAACGATGCCTCCGACTCAGGACCGTTCTTCTAGGCATCGATAGCGGAGCCAATGACGAATATTTTCATGCCAGGTTTTTGCTGCTAGCTCCAATATTAGCCCCACAGGAGCCCAATAGGCGGAGTAGGAGGCGGTTTATGAGGCGGCTTAGGAGAAGCATAATCGCTAACACACGCTACTACATAAGCGCAAAAATCTCGAAAACGATGCCTCCGATTCAGGACCGTTCTTCTAGGCATCGATAGCGGAGCCAATGACAAATATTTTCATGCCAGGTTTTTGCTGCTAGCTCCAATATTAGCCCCACAGGAGCCCAATAGGCGGAGTAGGAGGCGGCTTAGGAGAAGCATAATCGCTAACACACGCTACTACATAAGCGCAAAAATCTCGAAAACGATGCCTCCGACTCAGGACCGTTCTTCTAGGCATCGATAGCGGAGCCAATGACGAATATTTTCATGCCAGGTTTTTGCTGCTAGCTCCAATATTAGCCCCACAGGAGCCCAATAGGCGGAGTAGGAGGCGGTTTATGAGGCGGCTTAGGAGAAGC
The DNA here is from genome assembly GCA_964034865.1 of Eristalis intricaria. Lineage (NCBI taxonomy): Eukaryota > Metazoa > Arthropoda > Insecta > Diptera > Syrphidae > Eristalis > Eristalis intricaria. Next base: position 18,873,687 of record OZ035877.1, read on the forward strand.
ATAATCGCTAACACACGCTACTACATAAGCGCAAAAATCTCGAAAACGATGCCTCCGACTCAGGACCGTTCTTCTAGGCATCTATAGCGGAGCCAATGACGAATATTTTCATGCCAGGTTTTTGCTGCTAGCTCCAATATTAGCCCCACAGGAGCCCAATAGGCGGAGTAGGAGGCGGCTTAGGAGAAGCATAATCGCTAACACACGCTACTACATAAGCGCAAAAATCTCGAAAACGATGCCTCCGACTCAGGACCGTTGTTCTAGGCATCGATAGCGGAGCCAATGACGAATATTTTCATGCCAGGTTTTTGCTGCTAGCTCCAATCTTAGCCCCACAGGAGCCCAATATGCGGAGTAGGAGGCGGCTTAGGAGAAGCATAATCGCTAACACACGGTACTACATAAGCGCAAAAATCTCGAAAACGATGCCTCCGACTCAGGACCGTTCTTCTAGGCATCGATAGCGGAGCCAGTGACGAATATTTTCATGCCAGGTTTTTGCTGCTAGCTCCAATATTAGCCCCACAGGAGCCCAATAGGCGGAGTAGGAGGCGGCTTAGGAGAAGAATAATCGCTAACACACGCTACTTCATAAGTGCAAAAATCTCGAAAACGATGCCTCCGACTCAGGACCGTTCTTCTAGGCATCGATAGCGGAGCCAATGACGAATATTTTCATGCCAGGTTTTTGCTCCTAGCTCCAATATTAGCCCCACAGGAGCCCAATAGTCGGAGAAGGAGGCGGTTTAGGAGGAGCATAATCGCTAACACACGCTACTACATAAGCGCAAAAATCTCGAAAACGATGCCTCCGACTCAGGACCGTTCTTCTAGGCATCGATAGCGGAGCCAATGACGAATATTTTCATGCCAGGTTTTTGCTGCTAGCTCCAATATTAGCCCCACAGGAGCCCAATAGGCGGAGTAGGAGGCGGTTTATGAGGCGGCTTAGGAGAAGCATAATCGCTAACACACGCTACTACATAAGCGCAAAAATCTCGAAAACGATGCCTCCGACTCAGGACCGTTCTTCTAGGCATCGATAGCGGAGCCAATGACGAATATTTCCATGCCAGGTTTTTGCTGCTAGCTCCAATATTAGCCCCACAGGAGCCCAATGGGCGGAGTAGGAGGCGGCTTAGGAGAAGCATAATCGCTAACACACGCTACTACATAAGTGCAAAAATCTCGAAAACGATGCCTCCGACTCAGGACCGTTCTTCTAGGCATCGATAGCGGAGCCAATGACGAATATTTTCATGCCAGGTTTTTGCTGCTAGCTCCAATATTAGCCCCATAGGAGCCCAATAGGCGGAGTAGGAGGCGGCTTAGGAGAAGCATAATCGCTAACACACGCTACTACATAAGCGCAAAAATCTCGAAAACGATGCCTCCGACTCAGGACCGTTCTTCTAGGCATCGATAGCGGAGCCAATGACGAATATTTTCATGCCAGGTTTTTGCTGCTAGCTGCAATATTAGCCCCACAGGAGCCCAATAGGCGGAGTAGGAGGCGGCTTAGGAGAAGCATAATCGCTAACACACGCTACTACATAAGCGCAAAAATCTCGAAAACGATGCCTCCGACTCAGGACCGTTCTTCTAGGCATCGATAGCGGAGCCAATGACGAATATTTTCATGCCAGGTTTTTGCTGCTAGCTCCAATATTAGCCCCACAGGAGCCCAATAGGCGGAGTAGGAGGCGGAGTAGGAGGCGGCTTAGGAGAAGCATAATCGCTAACACACGCTACTACATAAGTGCAAAAATCTCGAAAACGATGCCTCCGACTCAGGACCGTTCTTCTAGACATCGATAGCGGAGCCAATGACGAATATTTTCATGCCAGGTTTTTGCTGCTAGCTCCAATATTAGCCCCACAGGAGCCCAATAGGCGGAGTAGGAGGCGGTTTATGAGGCGGCTTAGGAGAAGCATAATCGCTAACACACGCTACTACATAAGCGCAAAAATCTCGAAAACGATGCCTCCGACTCAGGACCGTTCTTCTAGGCATCGATAGCGGAGCCAGTGACGAATATTTTCATGCCAGGTTTTTGCTGCTAGCTCCAATATTAGCCCCACAGGAGCCCAATAGGCGGAGTAGGAGGCGGCTTAGGAGAAGAATAATCGCTAACACACGCTACTTCATAAGTGCAAAAATCTCGAAAACGATGCCTCCGACTCAGGACCGTTCTTCTAGGCATCGATAGCGGAGCCAATGACGAATATTTTCATGCCAGGTTTTTGCTCCTAGCTCCAATATTAGCCCCACAGGAGCCCAATAGTCGGAGTAGGAGGCGGTTTAGGAGGAGCATAATCGCTAACACACGCTACTACATAAGCGCAAAAATCTCGAAAACGATGCCTCCGACTCAGGACCGTTCTTCTAGGCATCGATAGCGGAGCCAATGACGAATATTTTCATGCCAGGTTTTTGGTGCTAGCTCCAATATTAGCCCCACAGGAGCCCAATAGGCGGAGTAGGAGGCGGTTTATGAGGCGGCTTAGGAGAAGCATAATCGCTAACACACGCTACTACATAAGCGCAAAAATCTCGAAAACGATGCCTCCGACTCAGGACCGTTCTTCTAGGCATCGATAGCGGAGCCAATGACGAATATTTCCATGCCAGGTTTTTGCTGCTAGCTCCAATATTAGCCCCACAGGAGCCCAATGGGCGGAGTAGGAGGCGGCTTAGGAGAAGCATAATCGCTAACACACGCTACTACATAAGTGCAAAAATCTCGAAAAAGATGCCTCCGACTCAGGACCGTTCTTCTAGGCATCGATAGCGGAGCCAATGACGAATATTTTCATGCCAGGTTTTTGCTGCTAGCTCCAATATTAGCCCCACAGGAGCCCAATAGGCGGAGTAGGAGGCGGCTTAGGAGAAGCATAATCGCTAACACACGCTACTACATAAGCGCAAAAATCTCGAAAACGATGCCTCCGACTCAGGACCGTTCTTCTAGGCATCGATAGCGGAGCCAATGACGAATATTTTCATGCCAGGTTTTTGCTGCTAGCTGCAATATTAGCCCCACAGGAGCCCAATAGGCGGAGTAGGAGGCGGCTTAGGAGAAGCATAATCGCTAACACACGCTACTACATAAGCGCAAAAATCTCGAAAACGATGCCTCCGACTCAGGACCGTTCTTCTAGGCATCGATAGCGGAGCCAATGACGAATATTTTCATGCCAGGTTTTTGCTGCTAGCTCCAATATTAGCCCCACAGGAGCCCAATAGGCGGAGTAGGAGGCGGAGTAGGAGGCGGCTTAGGAGAAGCATAATCGCTAACACACGCTACTACATAAGTGCAAAAATCTCGAAAACGATGCCTCCGACTCAGGACCGTTCTTCTAGACATCGATAGCGGAGCCAATGACGAATATTTTCATGCCAGGTTTTTGCTGCTAGCTCCAATATTAGCCCCACAGGAGCCCAATAGGCGGAGTAGGAGGCGGCTTATGAGGCGGCTTAGGAGAAGCATAATCGCTAACACACGCTACTACATAAGCGCAAAAATCTCGAAAACGATGCCTCCGATTCAGGACCGTTCTTCTAGGCATCGATAGCGGAGCCAATGACAAATATTTTCAAGCCAGGTTTTTGCTGCTAGCTCCAATATTAGCCCCACAGGAGCCCAATAGGCGGAGTAGGAGGCGGCTTAGGAGAAGCATAATCGCTAACACACGCTACTACATAAGCGCAAAAATCTCGAAAACGATCCCTCCGACTCAGGACCGTTCTTCTAGGCATCGATAGCGGAGCCAATGACGAATATTTTCATGCCAGGTTTTTGCTGCTAGCTGCAATATTAGCCCCACAGGAGCCCAATAGGCGGAGTAGGAGGCGGCTTAGGAGAAGCATAATCGCTAACACACGCTACTACATAAGCGCAAAAATCTCGAAAACGATGCCTCCGACTCAGGACCGTTCTTCTAGGCATCGATAGCGGAGCCAATGACGAATATTTTCATGCCAGGTTTTTGCTGCTAGCTCCAATATTAGCCCCACAGGAGCCCAATAGGCGGAGTAGGAGGCGGAGTAGGAGGCGGCTTAGGAGAAGCATAATCGCTAACACACGCTACTACATAAGTGCAAAAATCTCGAAAACGATGCCTCCGACTCAGGACCGTACTTCTAGACATCGATAGCGGAGCCAATGACGAATATTTTCATGCCAGGTTTTTGCTGCTAGCTCCAATATTAGCCCCACAGGAGCCCAATAGGCGGAGTAGGAGGCGGTTTATGAGGCGGCTTAGGAGAAGCATAATCGCTAACACACGCTACTACATAAGCGCAAAAATCTCGAAAACGATGCCTCCGATTCAGGACCGTTCTTCTAGGCATCGATAGCGGAGCCAATGACAAATATTTTCAAGCCAGGTTTTTGCTGCTAGCTCCAATATTAGCCCCACAGGAGCCCAATAGGCGGAGTAGGAGGCGGCTTAGGAGAAGCATAATCGCTAACACACGCTACTACATAAGCGCAAAAATCTCGAAAACGATCCCTCCGACTCAGGACCGTTCTTCTAGGCATCGATAGCGGAGCCAATGACGAATATTTTCATGCCAGGTTTTTGCTGCTAGCTGCAATATTAGCCCCACAGGAGCCCAATAGGCGGAGTAGGAGGCGGCTTAGGAGAAGCATAATCGCTAACACACGCTACTACATAAGCGCAAAAATCTCGAAAACGATGCCTCCGACTCAGGACCGTTCTTCTAGGCATCGATAGCGGAGCCAATGACGAATATTTTCATGCCAGGTTTTTGCTGCTAGCTCCAATATTAGCCCCACAGGAGCCCAATAGGCGGAGTAGGAGGCGGAGTAGGAGGCGGCTTAGGAGAAGCATAATCGCTAACACACGCTACTACATAAGTGCAAAAATCTCGAAAACGATGCCTCCGACTCAGGACCGTTCTTCTAGACATCGATAGCGGAGCCAATGACGAATATTTTCATGCCAGGTTTTTGCTGCTAGCTCCAATATTAGCCCCACAGGAGCCCAATAGGCGGAGTAGGAGGCGGCTTAGGAGAAGCATAATCGCTAACACACGCTACTACATAAGCGCGAAAATCTCGAAAACGATGCCTCCGACTCAGGACCGTTCTTCTAGGCATCGATAGCGGAGCCAGTGACGAATATTTTCATGCCAGGTTTTTGCTGCTAGCTCCAATATTAGCCCCACAGGAGCCCAATAGGCGGAGTAGGAGGCGGCTTAGGAGAAGAATAATCGCTAACACACGCTACTTCATAAGTGCAAAAATCTCGAAAACGATGCCTCCGACTCAGGACCGTTCTTCTAGGCATCGATAGCGGAGCCAATGACGAATATATTTTCATGCCAGGTTTTTGCTCCTAGCTCCAATATTAGCCCCACAGGAGCCCAATAGTCGGAGTAGGAGGCGGTTTAGGAGGAGCATAATCGCTAACACACGCTACTACATAAGCGCAAAAATCTCGAAAACGATGCCTCCGACTCAGGACCGTTCTTCTAGGCATCGATAGCGGAGCCAATGACGAATATTTTCATGCCAGGTTTTTGCTGCTAGCTCCAATATTAGCCCCACAGGAGCCCAATAGGCGGAGTAGGAGGCGGTTTATGAGGCGGCTTAGGAGAAGCATAATCGCTAACACACGCTACTACATAAGCGCAAAAATCTCGAAAACGATGCCTCCGACTCAGGACCGTTCTTCTAGGCATCGATAGCGGAGCCAATGACGAATATTTCCATGCCAGGTTTTTGCTGCTAGCTCCAATATTAGCCCCACAGGAGCCCAATGGGCGGAGTAGGAGGCGGCTTAGGAGAAGCATAATCGCTAACACACGCTACTATATAAGTGCAAAAATCTCGAAAACGATGCCTCCGACTCAGGACCGTTCTTCTAGGCATCGATAGCGGAGCCAATGACGAATATTTTCATGCCAGGTTTTTGCTGCTAGCTCCAATATTAGCCCCACAGGAGCCCAATAGGCGGAGTAGGAGGCGGCTTAGGAGAAGCATAATCGCTAACACACGCTACTACATAAGCGCAAAAATCTCGAAAACGATGCCTCCGACTCAGGACCGTTCTTCTAGGCATCGATAGCGGAGCCAATGACGAATATTTTCATGCCAGGTTTTTGCTGCTAGCTGCAATATTAGCCCCACAGGAGCCCAATAGGCGGAGTAGGAGGCGGCTTAGGAGAAGCATAATCGCTAACACACGCTACTACATAAGCGCAAAAATCTCGAAAACGATGCCTCCGACTCAGGACCGTTCTTCTAGGCATCGATAGCGGAGCCAATCACGAATATTTTCATGCCAGGTTTTTGCTGCTAGCTCCAATATTAGCCCCACAGGAGCCCAATAGGCGGAGTAGGAGGCGGAGTAGGAGGCGGCTTAGGAGAAGCATAATCGCTAACACACGCTACTACATAAGTGCAAAAATCTCGAAAACGATGCCTCCGACTCAGGACCGTTCTTCTAGACATCGATAGCGGAGCCAATGACGAATATTTTCATGCCAGGTTTTTGCTGCTAGCTCCAATATTAGCCCCACAGGAGCCCAATAGGCGGAGTAGGAGGCGGTTTATGAGGCGGCTTAGGAGAAGCATAATCGCTAACACACGCTACTACATAAGCGCAAAAATCTCGAAAACGATGCCTCCGATTCAGGACCGTTCTTCTAGGCATCGATAGCGGAGCCAATGGCAAATATTTTCATGCCAGGTTTTTGCTGCTAGCTCCAATATTAGCCCCACAGGAGCCCAATAGGCGGAGTAGGAGGCGGCTTAGGAGAAGCATAATCGCTAACACACGCTACTACATAAGCGCAAAAATCTCGAAAACGATGCCTCCGACTCAGGACCGTTCTTCTAGGCATCGATAGCGGAGCCAATGACGAATATTTTCATGCCAGGTTTTTGCTGCTAGCTCCAATATTAGCCCCACAGGAGCCCAATAGGCGGAGTAGGAGGCGGCTTAGGAGAAGCATAATCGCTAACACACGCTACTACATAAGTGCAAAAATCTCGAAAACGATGCCTCCGACTCAGGACCGTTCTTCTAGGCATCGATAGCGGAGCCAATGACGAATATTTTCATGCCAGGTTTTTGCTGCTAGCTCCAATATTAGCCCCACAGGAGCCCAATAGGCGGAGTAGGAGGCGGCTTAGGAGAAGCATAATCGCTAACACACGCTACTACATAAGCGCAAAAATCTCGAAAACGATGCCTCCGACTCAGGACCGTTCTTCTAGGCATCGATAGCGGAGCCAATGACGAATATTTTCATGCCAGGTTTTTGCTGCTAGTTCCAATATTAGCCCCACAGGAGCCCAATAGGCGGCTTATGAGGCGGCTTAGGAGAAGCATAATCGCTAACACACGCTACTACATAAGCGCAAAAATCTCGAAAACGATGCCTCCGACTCAGGCGGCTTAGGAGAAGCATAATCGCTAACACACGCTACTACATAAGCGCAAAAATCTCGAAAACGATGCCTCCGACTCAGGACCGTTCTTCTAGGCATCGATAGCGGAGCCAATGACGAATATTTTTGCTGCTAGTTCCAATATTAGCCCCACAGGAGCCCAATAGGCGGCTTATGAGGCGGCTTAGGAGAAGCATAATCGCTAACACACGCTACTACATAAGCGCAAAAATCTCGAAAACGATGCCTCCGACTCAGGACCGTTCTTCTAGGCATCGATAGCGGAGCCAATGACGAATATTTTCATGCCAGGTTTTTGCTGCTAGCTCCAATATTAGCCCCACAGGAGCCCAATAGGCGGAGTAGGAGGCGGAGTAGGAGGCGGCTTAGGAGAAGCATAATCGCTAACACACGCTACTACATAAGTGCAAAAATCTCGAAAACGATGCCTCCGACTCAGGACCGTTCTTCTAGGCATCGATAGCGGAGCCAATGACGAATATTTTCATGCCAGGTTTTTGCTGCTAGCTCCAATATTAGCCCCACAGGAGCCCAATAGGCGGTTTATGAGGCGGCTTAGGAGAAGCATAATCGCTAACACACGCTACTACATAAGCGCAAAAATCTCGAAAACGATGCCTCCGACTCAGGACCGTTCTTCTAGGCATCGATAGCGGAGCCAATGACGAATATTTTCATGCCAGGTTTTTGCTGCTAGCTCCAATACCAGCCCCACAGGAGCCCAATAGGCGGAGTAAGAGGCGGTTTATGAGGCGGCTTAGGAGAAGCATAATCGCTAACACACGCTACTACATAAGCGCAAAAATCTCGAAAACGATGCCTCCGATTCAGGACTGTTCTTCTAGGCATCGATAGCGGAGCCAATGACGAATATTTTCATGCCAGGTTTTTGCTGCTAGCTCCAATATTAGCCCCACAGGAGCCCAATAGGCGGAGTAGGAGGCGGCTTAGGAGAAGCATAATCGCTAACACACGCTACTACATAAGCGCAAAAATCTCGAAAACGATGCCTCCGACTCAGGACCGTTCTTCTAGGCATCGATAGCGGAGCCAATGACGAATATTTTCATGCCAGGTTTTTGCTGCTAGCTCCAATATTAGCCCCACAGGAGCCCAATAGGCGGAGTAGGAGGCGGCTTAGGAGAAGCATAATCGCTAACACACCCTACTACATAAGTGCGAAAATCTCGAAAACGATGCCTCCGACTCAGAACCGTTCTAGGCATCGATAGCGGAGCCAATGACGTATATTTTCATGCCAGGTTTTTGCTGCTAGCTCCAATATTAGCCCCACAGGAGCCCAATAGGCGGAGTAGGAGGCGGCTTAGGAGAAGCATAATCGCTAACACACGCTACTACATAAGCGCAAAAATCTCGAAAACGATGCCTCCGACTCAGGACCGTTCTTCTAGGCATCGATAGCGGAGCCAATGACGAATATTTTCATGCCAGGTTTATGCTGCTAGCTCCAATATTAGCCCCACAGGAGCGCAATAGGCGGAGTAGGAGGCGGCTTAGGAGAAGCATAATCGCTAACACACGCTACTACATAAGTGCAAAAATCTCGAAAACGATGCCTCCGACTCAGGACCGTTCTTCTAGGCATCGATAGCGGAGCCAATGACGAATATTTTCATTCCAGGTTTTTGCTGCTAGCTCCAATATTAGCCCCACAGGAGCCCAATAGGCGGAGTAGGAGGCGGCTTAGGAGAAGCATAATCGCTAACACACGCTACTTCATAAGCGCAAAAATCTCGAAAACGATGGCTCCGACTCAGGACCGTTCTTCTAGGCATCGATAGCGGAGCCAATGATATTTTCATGCCAGGTTTTTGCTGCTAGCTCCAATATTAGCCCCACAGGAGCCCAATAGGCGGAGTAGGAGGCGGCTTAGGAGAAGCATAATCGCTATCACACGCTACTACATAAGCGCGAAAATCTCGAAAACGATGCCTCCGACTCAGGACCGTTCTTCTAGGCATCGATAGCGGAGCCAATGACGAATATTTTCATGGCAGGTTTTTGCTGCTAGCTCCAATATTAGCCCCACAGGAGCCCAATAGGCGGAGTAGGAGGCGGCTTAGGAGAAGCATAATCGCTAACACACGCTACTACATAAGCGCAAAAATCTCGAAAACGATGCCTCCGACTCAGGACCGTTCTTCTAGGCATCGATAGCGGAGGCAATGACAAATATTTTCATGCCAGGTTTTTGCTGCTAGCTCCAATATTAGCCCCACAGGAGCCCAATAGGCGGTTTATGAGGCGGCTTAGGAGAAGCATAATCGCTAACACACGCTACTACATAAGCGCAAAAATCTCGAAAACGATGCCTCCGACTCAGGACCGTTCTTCTAGGCATCGATAGCGGAGCCAATGACGAATATTTTCATACCAGGTTTTGGAGGAGTAGGAGGCGGTTTATGAGGCGGCTTAGGAGAAGCATAATCGCTAACACACGCTACTACATAAGCGCAAAAATCTCGAAAACGATGCCTCCGACTCAGGACCGTTCTTCTAGGCATCGATAGCGGAGCCAATGACGAATATTTTCATGCCAGGTTTTTGCTGCTAGCTCCAATATTAGCCCCACAGGAGCCCAATAGGCGGAGTAGGAGGCGGCTTAGGAGAAGCATAATCGCTAACACACGCTACTACATAAGTGCAAAAATCTCGAAAACGATGCCTCCGACTCAGGACCGTTCTTCTAGGCATCGATAGCGGAGCCAATGACGAATATTTGCATGCCAGTTTTTTGCTGCTAGCTCCAATATTAGCCCCACAGGAGCCCAATAGGCGGTTTATGAGGCGGCTTAGGAGAAGCATAATCGCTAACACACGCTACTACATAAGCGCAAAAATCGCGAATACGATGCCTCCGACTCAGGACCGTTCTTCTAGGCATCGATAGCGGAGCCAATGACGAATATTTTCATGCCAGGTTTTTGCTGCTAGCCCCAATACCAGACCCACAGGAGCCCGATAGGCGGAGTAGGAGGCGGTTTATGAGGCGGCTTAGGAGAAGCATAATCGCTAACACACGCTACTACATAAGCGCAAAAATCTCGAAAACGATGCCTCCGATTCAGGACCGTTCTTCTAGGCATCGATAGCGGAGCCAATGACGAATATTTTCATGCCAGGTTTTTGCTGCTAGCTCCAATATTAGCCCCACAGGAGCCCAATAGGCGGAGTAGGAGGCGACTTAGGAGAAGCATAATCGCTAACACATGCTACTACATAAGCGCAAAAATCTCGAAAACGATGCCTCCGACTCAGGACCGTTCTTCTAGGCATCGATAGCGGAGCCAATGACGAATATTTGCATGCCAGGTTTTTGCTGCTAGCTCCAATATTAGCCCCACAGGACCCCAATAGGCGGTTTATGAGGCGGCTTAGGAGAAGCATAATCGCTAACACACGCTACTACATAAGCGCAAAAATCTCGAAAACGATGCCTCCGACTCAGGACCGTTCTTCTAGGCATCGATAGCGGAGCCAATGACGAATATTTTCATGCCAGGTTTTTGCTGCTAGCCCCAATACCAGCCCCACAGGAGCCCAATAGGCGGAGTAGGAGGCGGTTTATGAGGCGGCTTAGGAGCAGCATAATCGCTAACACACGCTACTACATAAGCGCAAAAATCTCGAAAACGATGCCTCCGATTCAGGACCGTTCTTCTAGGCATCGATATCGGAGCCAATGACGAATATTTTCATGCCAGGTTTATGCTGCTAGCTCCAATATTAGCCCCACAGGAGCGCAATAGGCGGAGTAGGAGGCGGCTTAGGAGAAGCATAATCGCTAACACACGCTACTACATAAGTGCAAAAATCTCGAAAACGATGCCTCCGACTCAGGACCGTTCTTCTAGGCATCGATAGCGGAGCCAATGACGAATATTTTCATGCCAGGTTTTTGCTGCTAGCTCCAATATTAGCCCCACAGGAGCCCAATAGGCGGAGTAGGAGGCGGCTTAGGAGAAGCATAATCGCTAACACACGCTACTACATAAGCGCAAAAATCTCGAAAACGATGCCTCCGACTCAGGACCGTTCTTCTAGGCATCGATAGCGGAGCCAATGACAAATATTTTCATGCCAGGTTTTTGCTGCTAGCTCCAATATTAGCCCCACAGGAGCCCAATAGGCGGAGTAGGAGGCGGCTTAGGAGAAGCATAATCGCTAACACACGCTACTACATAAGCGCGAAAATCTCGAGAACGATGCCTCCGACTCAGGACCGTTCTTCTAGGCATCGATAGCGGAGCCAATGACGAATATTTTCATGCCAGGTTTTTGCTGCTAGCTCCAATACCAGCCCCACAGGAGCCCAATAGGCGGAGTAGGAGGCGGCTTAGGAGAAGCATAATCGCTAACACACGCTACTACATAAGTGCAAAAATCTCGAAAACGATGCCTCCGACTCAGGACCGTTCTTCTAGGCATCGATAGCGGAGCCAATGACGAATAGTTTCATGCCAGGTTTTTGCTGCTAGCTCCAATATTAGCCCCAAAGGAGCTCAATAGGCGGAGTAGGAGGCGGCTTAGGAGAAGCATAATCGCTAACACACGCTACTACATAAGCGCAAAAATCTCGAAAACGATGCCTTCCACTCAGGACCGTTCTTCTAGGCATCGATAGCGGAGCCAATGACAAATATTTTCATGCCAGGTTTTTGCTGCTAGCTCCAATATTAGCCCCACAGGAGCCCAATAGGCGGAGTAGGAGGCGGCTTAGGAGAAGCATAATCGCTAACACACGCTACTACATAAGCGCGAAAATCTCGAAAACGATGCCTCCGACTCAGGACCGTTCTTCTAGGCATCGATAGCGGAGTCAATGACAAATATTTTCATGCCAGGTTTTTGCTGCTAGCTCCAACACCAGTCCCACAGGAGCCCAATAGGCGGAGTAGGAGGCGGTTTATGAGGCGGCTTAGGAGAAGCATAATCGCTAACACACGCTACTACATAAGCGCAAAAATCTCGAAAACGATGCCTCCGACTCAGGACCGTTCTTTTAGGCATCGATAGCGGAGCCAATGACGAATATTTTCATGCCAGGTTTTTGCTGATAGCTCCAATACCAGCCCCACAGGAGCCCAATAGGCGGAGTAGGAGGCGGCTTAGGAGAAGCATAATCGCTAACACACGCTACTACATAAGCGCGAAAATCTCGAAAACGATGCCTCCGACTCAGGACCGTTCTTCTAGGCATCGATAGCGGAGCCAATGACGAATATCTTCATGCCAGGTTTTTGCTGCTAGCTCCAATACCAGCCCCACAGGAGCCCAATAGGCGGAGTAGGAGGCGGCTTAGGAGAAGCATAATCGCTAACACACGCTACTACATAAGCGCAAAAATCTCGAAAACGATGCCTCCGACTCAGGACCGTTCTTCTAGGCATCGATAGCGGAGCCAATGACAAATATTTTCATGCCAGGTTTTTGCTGCTAGCTCCAATATCAGCCCCACAGGAGCCCAATAGGCGGAGTAGGAGGCGGCTTAGGAGAAGCATAATCGCTAACACACGCTACTACATAAGCGCGAAAATCTCGAAAACGATGCCTCCGACTCAGGACCGTTCTTCTAGGCATCGATAGCGGAGCCAATGACGAATATTTTCATGCCAGGTTTTTGCTGCTAGCTCCAATACCAGCCCCACAGGAGCCCAATAGGCGGAGTAGGAGGCGGCTTAGGAGAAGCATAATCGCTAACACACGCTACTACATAAGCGCGAAAATCTCGAAAACGATGCCTCCGACTCAGGACCGTTCTTCTAGGCATCGATAGCGGAGCCAATGACGAATATTTTCATGCCAGGTTTTTGCTGCTAGCTCCAATACCAGCCCCACAGGAGCCCAATAGGCGGAGTAGGAGGCGGCTTAGGAGAAGCATAATCGCTAACACACGCTACTACATAAGCGCAAAAATCTCGAAAACGATGCCTCCGACTCAGGACCGTTCTTCTAGGCATCGATAGCGGAGCCAATGACAAATATTTTCATGCCAGGTTTTTGCTGCTAGCGCCAATATTAGCCCCACAGGAGCCCAATAGGCGGAGTAGGAGGCGGCTTAGGAGAAGCATAATCGCTAACACACGCTACTACATAAGCGCGAAAATCTCGAAAACGATGCCTCCGACTCAGGACCGTTCTTCTAGGCATCGATAGCGGAGTCAATGACAAATATTTTCATGCCAGGTTTTTGCTGCTAGCTCCAACACCAGCCCCACAGGAGCCCAATAGGCGGAGTAGGAGGCGGTTTATGAGGCGGCTTAGGAGAAGCATAATCGCTAACACACGCTACTACATAAGCGCAAAAATCTCGAAAACGATGCCTCCGACTCAGGACCGTTCTTCTAGGCATCGATAGCGGAGCCAATGACGAATATTTTCATGCCAGGTTTTTGCTGCTAGCTCCAATACCAGCCCCACAGGAGCCCAATAGGCGGAGTAGGAGGCGGCTTAGGAGAAGCATAATCGCTAACACACGCTACTACATAAGCGCGAAAATCTCGAAAACGATGCCTCCGACTCAGGACCGTTCTTCTAGGCATCGATAGCGGAGCCAATGACGAATATTTTCATGCCAGGTTTTTGCTGCTAGCTCCAATACCAGCCCCACAGGAGCCCAATAGGCGGAGTAGGAGGCGGCTTAGGAGAAGCATAATCGCTAACACACGCTACTACATAAGCGCAAAAATCTCGAAAACGATGCCTCCGACTCAGGACCGTTCTTCTAGGCATCGATGGCGGAGCCAATGACAAATATTTTCATGCCAGGTTTTTGCTGCTAGCTCCAATACCAGCCCCACAGGAGCCCAATAGGCGGAGTAGGAGGCGGCTTAGGAGAAGCATAATCGCTAACACACGCTACTACATAAGCGCAAAAATCTCGAAAACGATGCCTCCGACTCAGGACCGTTCTTCTAGGCATCGATAGCGGAGCCAATGACGAATATTTTCATTCCAGGTTTTTGCTGCTAGCTCCAATATTAGCCCCACAGGAGCCCAATAGGCGGAGTAGGAGGCGGCTTAGGAGAAGCATAATCGCTAACACACGCTACTACATAAGCGCAAAAATCTCGAAAACGATGCCTCCGACTCAGGACCGTTGTTCTAGGCATCGATAGCGGAGCCAATGACGAATATTTTCATGCCAGGTTTTTGCTGCTAGCTCCAATATTAGCCCCACAGGAGCCCAATAGGCGGAGTAGGAGGCGGTTTATGAGGCGGCTTAGGAGAAGCATAATCGCTAACACACGCTACTTCATAAGCGCAAAAATCTCGAAAACGATGGCTCCGACTCAGGACCGTTCTTCTAGGCATCGATAGCGGAGCCAATGATATTTTCATGCCAGGTTTTTGCTGCTAGCTCCAATATTAGCCCCACAGGAGCCCAATAGGCGGAGTAGGAGGCGGCTTAGGAGAAGCATAATCGCTATCACACGCTACTACATAAGCGCGAAAATCTCGAAAACGATGCCTCCGACTCAGGACCGTTCTTCTAGGCATCGATAGCGGATCCAATGACGAATATTTTCATGGCAGGTTTTTGCTGCTAGCGCCAATATTAGCCCCACAGGAGCCCAATAGGCGGAGTAGGAGGCGGCTTAGGAGAAGCATAATCGCTAACACACGCTACTACATAAGCGCAAAAATCTCGAAAACGATGCCTCCGACTCAGGACCGTTCTTCTAGGCATCGATAGCGGAGGCAATGACAAATATTTTCATGCCAGGTTTTTGCTGCTAGCTCCAATATTAGCCCCACAGGAGCCCAATAGGCGGTTTATGAGGCGGCTTAGGAGAAGCATAATCGCTAACACACGCTACTACATAAGCGCAAAAATCTCGAAAACGATGCCTCCGACTCAGGACCGTTCTTCTAGGCATCGATAGCGGAGCCAATGGCGAATATTTTCATACCAGGTTTTGGAGGAGTAGGAGGCGGTTTATGAGGCGGCTTAGGAGAAGCATAATCGCTAACACACGCTACTACATAAGCGCAAAAATCTCGAAAACGATGCCTCCGACTCAGGACCGTTCTTCTAGGCATCGATAGCGGAGCCAATGACGAATATTTTCATGCCAGGTTTTTGCTGCTAGCTCCAATATTAGACCCACAGGAGCCCAATAGGCGGAGTAGGAGGCGGCTTAGGAGAAGCATAATCGCTAACACACGCTACTACATAAGTGCAAAAATCTCGAAAACGATGCCTCCGACTCAGGACCGTTCTTCTAGGCATCGATAGCGGAGCCAATGACGAATATTTGCATGCCAGTTTTTTGCTGCTAGCTCCAATATTAGCCCCACAGGAGCCCAATAGGCGGTTTATGAGGCGGCTTAGGAGAAGCATAATCGCTAACACACGCTACTACATAAGCGCAAAAATCGCGTAAACGATGCCTCCGACTCAGGACCGTTCTTCTAGGCATCGATAGCGGAGCCAATGACGAATATTTTCATGCCAGGTTTTTGCTGCTAGCCCCAATACCAGCCCCACAGGAGCCCGATAGGCGGAGTAGGAGGCGGTTTATGAGGCGGCTTAGGAGAAGCATAATCGCTAACACACGCTACTACATAAGCGCAAAAATCTCGAAAACGATGCCTCCGATTCAGGACCGTTCTTCTAGGCATCGATAGCGGAGCCAATGACGAATATTTTCATGCCAGGTTTTTGCTGCTAGCTCCAATATTAGCCCCACAGGAGCCCAATAGGCGGAGTAGGAGGCGGTTTATGAGGGGGCTTAGGAGCAGCATAATCGCTAACACACGCTACTACATAAGCGCAAAAATCTCGAAAACGATGCCTCCGATTCAGGACCGTTCTTCTAGGCATCGATATCGGAGCCAATGACGAATATTTTCATGCCAGGTTTTTGCTGCTAGCTCCAATATTAGCCCCACAGGAGCCCAATAGGCGGAGTAGGAGGCGGCTTAGGAGAAGCATAATCGCTAACACACGCTACTACATAAGCGCAAAAATCTCGAAAACGATGCCTCCGACTCAGGACCGTTCTTCTAGGCATCGATAGCGGAGCCAATGACAAATATTTTCATGCCAGGTTTTTGCTGCTAGCTCCAATATTAGCCCCACAGGAGCCCAATAGGCGGAGTAGGAGGCGGCTTAGGAGAAGCATAATCGCTAACACACGCTACTACATAAGCGCGAAAATCTCGAGAACGATGCCTCCGACTCAGGACCGTTCTTCTAGGCATCGATAGCGGAGCCAATGACGAATATTTTCATGCCAGGTTTTTGCTGCTAGCTCCAATACCAGCCCCACAGGAGCCCAATAGGCGGAGTAGGAGGCGGCTTAGGAGAAGCATAATCGCTAACACACGCTACTACATAAGTGCAAAAATCTCGAAAACGATGCCTCCGACTCAGGACCGTTCTTCTAGGCATCGATAGCGGAGCCAATGACGAATATTTTCATGCCAGGTTTTTGCTGCTAGCTCCAATATTAGCCCCAAAGGAGCTCAATAGGCGGAGTAGGAGGCGGCTTAGGAGAAGCATAATCGCTAACACACGCTACTACATAAGCGCAAAAATCTCGAAAACGATGCCTCCGACTCAGGACCGTTCTTCTAGGCATCGATAGCGGAGCCAATGACAAATATTTTCATGCCAGGTTTTTGCTGCTAGCTCCAATATTAGCCCCACAGGAGCCCAATAGGCGGAGTAGGAGGCGGCTTAGGAGAAGCATAATCGCTAACACACGCTACTACATAAGCGCGAAAATCTCGAAAACGATGCCTCCGACTCAGGACCGTTCTTCTAGGCATCGATAGCGGAGTCAATGACAAATATTTTCATGCCAGGTTTTTGCTGCTAGCTCCAACACCAGCCCCACAGGAGCCCAATAGGCGGAGTAGGAGGCGGTTTATGAGGCGGCTTAGGAGAAGCATAATCGCTAACACACGCTACTACATAAGCGCAAAAATCTCGAAAACGATGCCTCCGACTCAGGACCGTTCTTCTAGGCATCGATAGCGGAGCCAATGACGAATATTTTCATGCCAGGTTTTTGCTGCTAGCTCCAATACCAGCCCCACAGGAGCCCAATAGGCGGAGTAGGAGGCGGCTTAGGAGAAGCATAATCGCTAACACACGCTACTACATAAGCGCAAAAATCTCGAAAACGATGCCTCCGACTCAGGACCGTTCTTCTAGGCATCGATAGCGGAGCCAATGACGAATATTTTCATGCCAGGTTTTTGCTGCTAGCTCCAATACCAGCCCCACAGGAGCCCAATAGGCGGAGTAGGAGGCGGCTTAGGAGAAGCATAATCGCTAACACACGCTACTACATAAGCGCGAAAATCTCGAAAACGATGCCTCCGACTCAGGACCGTTCTTCTAGGCATCGATAGCGGAGCCAATGACGAATATTTTCATGCCAGGTTTTTGCTGCTAGCTCCAATACCAGCCCCACAGGAGCCCAATAGGCGGAGTAGGAGGCGGCTTAGGAGAAGCATAATCGCTAACACACGCTACTACATAAGCGCAAAAATCTCGAAAACGATGCCTCCGACTCAGGACCGTTCTTCTAGGCATCGATAGCAGAGCCAATGACAAATATTTTCATGCCAGGTTTTTGCTGCTAGCTCCAATACCAGCCCCACAGGAGCCCAATAGGCGGAGTAGGAGGCGGCTTAGGAGAAGCATAATCGCTAACACACGCTACTACATAAGCGCGAAAATCTCGAAAACGATGCCTCCGACTCAGGACCGTTCTTCTAGGCATCGATAGCGGAGCCAATGACGAATATTTTCATGCCAGGTTTTTGCTGCTAGCTCCAATACCAGCCCCACAGGAGCCCAATAGGCGTAGTAGGAGGCGGCTTAGGAGAAGCATAATCGCTAACACACGCTACTACATAAGCGCGAAAATCTCGAAAACGATGCCTCCGACTCAGGACCGTTCTTCTAGGCATCGATAGCGGAGCCAATGACGAATATTTTCATGCCAGGTTTTTGCTGCTAGCTCCAATACCAGCCCCACAGGAGCCCAATAGGCGGAGTAGGAGGCGGCTTAGGAGAAGCATAATCGCTAACACACGCTACTACATAAGTGCAAAAATCTCGAAAACGATGCCTCCGACTCAGGACCGTTCTTCTAGGCATCGATAGCGGAGCCAATGACGAATATTTTCATGCCAGGTTTTTGCTGCTAGCTCCAATATTAGCCCCAAAGGAGCTCAATAGGCGGAGTAGGAGGCGGCTTAGGAGAAGCATAATCGCTAACACACGCTACTACATAAGCGCAAAAATCTCGAAAACGATGCCTCCGACTCAGGACCGTTCTTCTAGGCATCGATAGCGGAGCCAATGACAAATATTTTCATGCCAGGTTTTTGCTGCTAGCTCCAATATTAGCCCCACAGGAGCCCAATAGGCGGAGTAGGAGGCGGCTTAGGAGAAGCATAATCGCTAACACACGCTACTACATAAGCGCGAAAATCTCGAAAACGATGCCTCCGACTCAGGACCGTTCTTCTAGGCATCGATAGCGGAGTCAATGACAAATATTTTCATGCCAGGTTTTTGCTGCTAGCTCCAACACCAGCCCCACAGGAGCCCAATAGGCGGAGTAGGAGGCGGTTTATGAGGCGGCTTAGGAGAAGCATAATCGCTAACACACGCTACTACATAAGCGCAAAAATCTCGAAAACGATGCCTCCGACTCAGGACCGTTCTTCTAGGCATCGATAGCGGAGCCAATGACGAATATTTTCATGCCAGGTTTTTGCTGCTAGCTCCAATACCAGCCCCACAGGAGCCCAATAGGCGGAGTAGGAGGCGGCTTAGGAGAAGCATAATCGCTAACACACGCTACTACATAAGCGCAAAAATCTCGAAAACGATGCCTCCGACTCAGGACCGTTCTTCTAGGCATCGATAGCGGAGCCAATGACGAATATTTTCATGCCAGGTTTTTGCTGCTAGCTCCAATACCAGCCCCACAGGAGCCCAATAGGCGGAGTAGGAGGCGGCTTAGGAGAAGCATAATCGCTAACACACGCTACTACATAAGCGCGAAAATCTCGAAAACGATGCCTCCGACTCAGGACCGTTCTTCTAGGCATCGATAGCGGAGCCAATGACGAATATTTTCATGCCAGGTTTTTGCTGCTAGCTCCAATACCAGCCCCACAGGAGCCCAATAGGCGGAGTAGGAGGCGGCTTAGGAGAAGCATAATCGCTAACACACGCTACTACATAAGCGCAAAAATCTCGAAAACGATGCCTCCGACTCAGGACCGTTCTTCTAGGCATCGATAGCAGAGCCAATGACAAATATTTTCATGCCAGGTTTTTGCTGCTAGCTCCAATACCAGCCCCACAGGAGCCCAATAGGCGGAGTAGGAGGCGGCTTAGGAGAAGCATAATCGCTAACACACGCTACTACATAAGCGCGAAAATCTCGAAAACGATGCCTCCGACTCAGGACCGTTCTTCTAGGCATCGATAGCGGAGCCAATGACGAATATTTTCATGCCAGGTTTTTGCTGCTAGCTCCAATACCAGCCCCACAGGAGCCCAATAGGCGTAGTAGGAGGCGGCTTAGGAGAAGCATAATCGCTAACACACGCTACTACATAAGCGCGAAAATCTCGAAAACGATGCCTCCGACTCAGGACCGTTCTTCTAGGCATCGATAGCGGAGCCAATGACGAATATTTTCATGCCAGGTTTTTGCTGCTAGCTCCAATACCAGCCCCACAGGAGCCCAATAGGCGGAGTAGGAGGCGGCTTAGGAGAAGCATAATCGCTAACACGCGCTACTACATAAGCGCAAAAATCTCGAAAACGATGCCTCCGACTCAGGACCGTTCTTCTAGGCATCGATAGCGGAGCCAAAGACAAATATTTTCATGTCAGGTTTTTGCTGCTAGCTCCAATATTAGCCCCACAGGAGCCCAATAGGCGGAGTAGGAGGCGGCTTAGGAGAAGCATAATCGCTAACACACGCTACTACATAAGCGCGAAAATCTCGAAAACGATGCCTCCGACTCAGGACCGTTCTTCTAGGCATCGATAGCGGAGTCAATGACAAATATTTTCATGCCAGGTTTTTGCTGCTAGCTCCAACACCAGCCCCACAGGAGCCCAATAGGCGGAGTAGGAGGCGGTTTATGAGGCGGCTTAGGAGAAGCATAATCGCTAACACACGCTACTACATAAGCGCAAAAATCTCGAAAACGATGCCTCCGACTCAGGACCGTTCTTCTAGGCATCGATAGCGGAGCCAATGACGAATATTTTCATGCCAGGTTTTTGCTGCTAGCTCCAATACCAGCCCCACAGGAGCCCAATAGGCGGAGTAGGAGGCGGCTTAGGAGAAGCATAATCGCTAACACACGCTACTACATAAGCGCGAAAATCTCGAAAACGATGCCTCCGACTCAGGACCGTTCTTCTAGGCATCGATAGCGGAGCCAATGACGAATATTTTCATGCCAGGTTTTTGCTGCTAGCTCCAATACCAGCCCCACAGGAGCCCAATAGGCGGAGTAGGAGGCGGCTTAGGAGAAGCATAATCGCTAACACACGCTACTACATAAGCGCAAAAATCTCGAAAACGATGCCTCCGACTCAGGACCGTTCTTCTAGGCATCGATGGCGGAGCCAATGACAAATATTTTCATGCCAGGTTTTTGCTGCTAGCTCCAATACCAGCCCCACAGGAGCCCAATAGGCGGAGTAGGAGGCGGTTTATGAGGCGGCTTAGGAGAAGCATAATCGCTAACACACGCTACTACATAAGCGCAAAAATCTCGAAAACGATGCCTCCGACTCAGGACCGTTCTTCTAGGCATCGATAGCGGAGCCAATGACGAATATTTTCTTGCCAGGTTTTTGCTGCTAGCTCCAATACCAGCCCCACAGGAGCCCAATAGGCGGAGTAGGAGGCGGCTTAGGAGAAGCATAATCGCTAACACACGCTACTACATAAGCGCGAAAATCTCGAAAACGATGCCTCCGACTCAGGACCGTTCTTCTAGGCATCGATAGCGGAGCCAATGACGAATATTTTCATGCCAGGTTTTTGCTGCTAGCTCCAATACCAGCCCCACAGGAGCCCAATAGGCGGAGTAGGAGGCGGCTTAGGAGAAGCATAATCGCTAACACACGCTACTACATAAGCGCAAAAATCTCGAAAACGATGCTTCCGACTCAGGACCGTTCTTCTAGGCATCGATAGCGGAGCCAATGACAAATATTTTCATGCCAGGTTTTTGCTGCTAGCTCCAATACCAGCCCCACAGGAGCCCAATAGGCGGAGTAGGAGGCGGTTTATGAGGCGGTTTAGGAGAAGCATAATCGCTAACACACGCTACTACATAAGTGCAAAAATCTCGAAAACGATGCCTCCGACTCTGGACCGTTCTTCTAGGCATCGGTAGCGGAGCCAATGACGAATATTTTCATGCCAGGTTTTTGCTGCTAGCTCCAATATTAGCCCCACAGGAGCCCAGTAGGCGGAGTAGGAGGCGGCTTAGGAGAAGCATAATCGCTAACACACGCTACTACATAAGCGCGAAAATCTCGAAAACGATGCCTCCGACTCAGGACCGTTCTTCTAGGCATCGATAGCGGAGCCAATGACGAATATTTTCATGCCAGGTTTTTGCTCCTAGCTCCAATATTAGCCCCACAGGAGCCCAATAGGCGGAGTAGGAGGCGGCTTAGGAGAAGCATAATCGCTAACACACGCTACTACATAAGCGCGAAAATCTCGAAAACGATGCCTCCGACTCAGGACCGTTCTTCTAGGCATCGATAGCGGAGCCAATGACAAATATTTTCATGCCAGGTTTTTGCTGCTAGCTCCAATACCAGCCCCACAGGAGCCCAATAGGCGGAGTAGGAGGCGGCTGAGGAGAAGCATAATCGCTAACACACGCTACTACATAAGCGCGAAAATCTCGAAAACGATGCCTCCGACTCAGGACCGTTCTTCTAGGCATCGATAGCGGAGCCAATGATGAATATTTTCATGCCAGGTTTTTGCTGCTAGCTCCAATACCAGCCCCACAGGAGCCCAATAGGCGGAGTAGGAGGCGGTTTATGAGGCGGCTTAGGAGAAGCATAATCGCTAACACACGCTACTACATAAGCGCAAAAATCTCGAAAACGATGCCTCCGACTCAGGACCGTTCTTCTAGGCATCGATAGCGGAGCCAATGACGAATATTTTCATGCCAGGTTTTTGCTGCTAGCTCCAATATTAGCCCCACAGGAGCCCAATAGGCGGAGTAGGAGGCGGCTTAGGAGAAGCATAATCGCTAACACACGCTACTACATAAGCGCGAAAATCTCGAAAACGATGCCTCCGACTCAGGACCGTTCTTCTAGGCATCGATAGCGGAGCCAATGACAAATATTTTCATGCCAGGTTTTTGCTGCTAGCTCCAATACCAGCCCCACAGGAGCCCAATAGGCGGAGTAGGAGGCGGCTTAGGAGAAGCATAATCGCTAACACACGCTACTACATAAGCGCAAAAATCTCGAAAACGATGCCTCCGACTCAGGACCGTTCTTCTAGGCATCGATAGCGGAGCCAATGACGAATATTTTCATGCCAGGGTTTTGCTGCTAGCTCCAATATTAGCCCCACAGGAGCCCAATAGGCGGAGTAGGAGGCGGTTTAAGAGGCGGCTTAGGAGAAGCATAATCGCTAACACACGCTACTACATAAGCGCAAAAATCTCGAAAACGATGCCTCCGACTCAGGACCGTTCTTCTAGGCATCGATAGCGGAGCCAATGACAAATATTTTCATGCCAGGTTTTTGCTGCTAGCTCCAATACCAGCCCCACAGGAGCCCAATAGGCGGAGTAGGAGGCGGCTTAGGAGAAGCATAATCGCTAACACACGCTATTACATAAGTTCAAAAATCTCGAAAACGATGCCTCCGACTCAGGACCGTTCTTCTAGGCATCGATAGCGGAGCCAATGACGAATATTTTCATGCCAGGTTTTTGCTGCTAGCTCTAATATTAGCCCCACAGAAGCCCAATAGGCGGAGTAGGAGGCGGTTTAAGAGGCGGCTTAGGAGAAGCATAATCGCTAACACACGCTACTACATAAGCGCAAAAATCTCGAAAACGATGCCTCCGACTCAGGACCGTTCTTCTAGGCATCGATAGCGGAGCCAATGACGAATATTTTCATGCCAGGTTTTTGCTGCTAGCTCCAATACCAGCCCCACAGGAGCCCAATAGGCGGAGTAGGAGGCGGTTTATGAGGCGGCTTAGGAGAAGCATAATCGCTAACACACGCTACTACATAAGTGCAAAAATCTCGAAAACGATGCCTCCGACTCAGGACCGTTCTTTTAGGCATCGATAGCGGAGCCAATGACGAATATTTTCATGCCAGGTTTTTGCTGCTAGCTCCAATATTAGCCCCACAGGAGCCCAATAGGCGGAGTAAAAGGCGGCTTAGTAGAAGCATAATCGCTAACACACGCTACTACATAAGCGCAAAAATCTCGAAAACGATGCCTCCGACTCAGGACCGTTCTTCTAGGCATCGATAGCGGAGCCAATGACGAATATTTTCATGCCAGGTTTTTGCTGCTAGCTCCAATATTAGCCCCACAGAAGCCCAATAGGCGGAGTAGGAGGCGGCTTAGGAGAAGCATAATCGCTAACACACGCTACTACATAAGCGCGAAAATCTCGAAAACGATGCCTCCGACTCAGGACCGTTCTTCTAGGCATCGATAGCGGAGCCAATGACGAATATTTTCATGCCAGGTTTTTGCTGCTAGCTCCAATATTAGCCTCACAGGAGCCCAATAGGCGGAGTAGGAGGCGGTTTAAGAGGCGGCTTAGGAGAAGCATAATCGCTAACACACGCTACTACATAAGCGCAAAAATCTCGAAAACGATGCCTCCGACTCAGGACCGTTCTTTTAGGCATCGATAGCGGAGCCAATGACGAATATTTTCATGCCAGGTTCTTGCTGCTAGCTCCAATATTAGCCCCACAGGAGCCCAATAGGCGGAGTAAAAGGCGGCTTAGTAGAAGCATAATCGCTAACACACGCTACTACATAAGTGCAAAAATCTCGAAAACGATGCCTCCGACTCAGGACCGTTCTTCTAGGCATCGATAGCGGAGCCAATGACGAATATTTTCATGCCAGGTTTTTGCTGCTAGCTCCAATACCAGCCCCACAGGAGCCCAATAGGCGGAGTAGGAGGCGGCTTAGGAGAAGCATAATCGCTAACACACGCTACTACATAAGTGCAAAAATCTCGAAAACGATGCCTCCGACTCAGGACCGTTCTTCTAGGCATCGATAGCGGAGCCAATGACGAATATTTTCATGCCAGGTTCTTGCTGCTAGCTCCAATACCAGCCCCACAGGAGCCCAATAGGCGGAGTAGGAGGCGGCTTAGGAGAAGCATAATCGCTAACACACGCTGCTACATAAGCGCAAAAATCTCGAAAACGATGCCTCCGACTCAGGACCGTTCTTCTAGGCATCGATAGCGGAGCCAATGACGAATATTTTCATGCCAGGTTTTTGCTGCTAGCTCCAATATTAGCCCCACAGGAGCCCAATAGGCGGAGTAGGAGGCGGCTTAGGAGAAGCATAATCGCTAACACACGCTACTACATAAGCGCGAAAATCTCGAAAACGATGCCTCCGACTCAGGACCGTTCTTCTAGGCATCGATAGCGGAGCCAATGACGAATATTTTCATGCCAGGTTTTTGCTGCTAGCTCCAATATTAGCCCCACAGGAGCCCAATAGGCGGAGTAGGAGGCGGCTTAGGAGAAGCATAATCGCTAACACACGCTACTACATAAGTGCAAAAATCTCGAAAACGATGCCTCCGACTCAGGACCGTTCTTTTAGGCATCGATAGCGGAGCCAATGACGAATATTTTCATGCCAGGTTTTTGCTGCTAGCTCCAATATTAGCCCCACAGGAGCCCAATAGGCGGAGTAAAAGGCGGCTTAGTAGAAGCATAATCGCTAACACACGCTACTACATAAGCGCAAAAATCTCGAAAACGATGCCTCCGACTCAGGACCGTTCTTCTAGGCATCGATAGCGGAGCCAATGACGAATATTTTCATGCCACGTTTTCGCTGCTAGCTCCAATATTAGCCCCACAGAAGCCCAATAGGCGGAGTAGGAGGCGGCTTAGGAGAAGCATAATCGCTAACACACGCTACTACATAAGCGCGAAAATCTCGAAAACGATGCCTCCGACTCAGGACCGTTCTTCTAGGCATCGATAGCGGAGCCAATGACGAATATTTTCATGCCAGGTTTTTGCTGCTAGCTCCAATATTAGCCTCACAGGAGCCCAATAGGCGGAGTAGGAGGCGGTTTAAGAGGCGGCTTAGGAGAAGCATAATCGCTAACACACGCTACTACATAAGCGCAAAAATCTCGAAAACGATGCCTCCGACTCAGGACCGTTCTTTTAGGCATCGATAGCGGAGCCAATGACGAATATTTTCATGCCAGGTTTTTGCTGCTAGCTCCAATATTAGCCCCACAGGAGCCCAATAGGCGGAGTAAAAGGCGGCTTAGTAGAAGCATAATCGCTAACACACGCTACTACATAAGTGCAAAAATCTCGAAAACGATGCCTCCGACTCAGGACCGTTCTTCTAGGCATCGATAGCGGAGCCAATGACGAATATTTTCATGCCAGGTTTTTGCTGCTAGCTCCAATACCAGCCCCACAGGAGCCCAATAGGCGGAGTAGGAGGCGGCTTAGGAGAAGCATAATCGCTAACACACGCTACTACATAAGTGCAAAAATCTCGAAAACGATGCCTCCGACTCAGGACCGTTCTTCTAGGCATCGATAGCGGAGCCAATGACGAATATTTTCATGCCAGGTTCTTGCTGCTAGCTCCAATACCAGCCCCACAGGAGCCCAATAGGCGGAGTAGGAGGCGGCTTAGGAGAAGCATAATCGCTAACACACGCTGCTACATAAGCGCAAAAATCTCGAAAACGATGCCTCCGACTCAGGACCGTTCTTCTAGGCATCGATAGCGGAGCCAATGACGAATATTTTCATGCCAGGTTTTTGCTGCTAGCTCCAATATTAGCCCCACAGGAGCCCAATAGGCGGAGTAGGAGGCGGCTTAGGAGAAGCATAATCGCTAACACACGCTACTACATAAGCGCGAAAATCTCGAAAACGATGCCTCCGACTCAGGACCGTTCTTCTAGGCATCGATAGCGGAGCCAATGACGAATATTTTCATGCCAGGTTTTTGCTGCTAGCTCCAATATTAGCCCCACAGGAGCCCAATAGGCGGAGTAGGAGGCAGCTTAGGAGAAGCATAATCGCTAACACACGCTACTACATAAGCGCGAAAATCTCGAAAACGATGCCTCCGACTCAGGACCGTTCTTCTAGGCATCGATAGCGGAGCCAATGACAAATATTTTCATGCCAGGTTTTTGCTGCTAGCTCCAATATTAGCCCCACAGGAGCCCAATAGGCGGAGTAGGAGGCGGCTTAGGAGAAGCATAATCGCTAACACACGCTACTACATAAGCGCAAAAATCTCGAAAACGATGCCTCCGACTCAGGACCATTCTTCTAGGAATCGATAGTTGAGCCAATGACGAATATTTTCATGCCAAGTTTTTGCTGCTAGCTCCAATATTAGCCCCACAGGAGCCCAAAAGACGGAGTAGGAGGCGGCTTAGGAGAAGCATAATCGCTAACACACGCTACTACATAAGCGCGAAAATCTCGAAAACGATGCCTCCGGAGCCAATAGGCGGAGTAGGAGGCGGCTTAGGAGAAGAATAATCGCTAACACACGCTACTACATAAGCGCGAAAATCTCGAAAACGATGCCTCCGACTCAGGACCGTTCTTCTAGGCATCGATAGCGGAGCCAATGACGAATATTTTCATGCCAGGTTTTTGCTGCTAGCTCCAATACCAGCCCCACAGGAGCCCAATAGGCGGAGTAGGAGGCGGTTTATGAGGCGGCTTAGGAGAAGCATAATCGCTAACACACGCTACTACATAAGCGCGAAAATCTCGAAAACGATGCCTCCGACTCAGGACCGTTCTTCTAGGCATCGATAGCGGAGCCAATGACGAATATTTTCATGCCAGGTTTTTGCTGCTAGCTCCAATACCAGCCCCACAGGAGCCCAATAGGCGGAGTAGGAGGCGGTTTATGAGGCGGCTTAGGAGAAGCATAATCGCTAACACACGCTACTACATAAGCGCAAAAATCTCGAAAACGATGCCTCCGACTCAGGACCGTTCTTCTAGGCATCGATAGCGGAGCCAATGACGAATATTTTCATGCCAGGTTTTTGCTGCTAGCTCCAATACCAGCCCCACAGGAGCCCAATAGGCGGAGTAGGAGGCGGTTTATGAGGCGGCTTAGGAGAAGCATAATCGCTAACACACGCTACTACATAAGCGCAAAAATCTCGAAAACGATGCCTCCGACTCAGGACCGTTCTTCTAGGCATCGATAGCGGAGCCAATGACGAATATTTTCATGCCAGGTTTTTGCTGCTAGCTCCAATATTAGCCCCACAGGAGCCCAATAGGCGGAGTAGGAGGCGGCTTAGGAGAAGCATAATCGCTAACACACGCTACTACATAAGCGCGAAAATCTCGAAAACGATGCCTCCGACTCAGGACCGTTCTTCTAGGCATCGATAGCGGAGCCAATGACAAATATTTTCATGCCAGGTTTTTGCTGCTAGCTCCAATACCAGCCCCACAGGAGCCCAATAGGCGGAGTAGGAGGCGGCTTAGGAGAAGCATAATCGCTAACACACGCTACTACATAAGCGCAAAAATCTCGAAAACGATGCCTCCGACTCAGGACCGTTCTTCTAGGCATCGATAGCGGAGCCAATGACGAATATTTTCATGCCAGGTTTTTGCTGCTAGCTCCAATATTAGCCCCACAGGAGCCCAATAGGCGGAGTAGGAGGCGGTTTAAGAGGCGGCTTAGGAGAAGCATAATCGCTAACACACGCTACTACATAAGCGCAAAAATCTCGAAAACGATGCCTCCGACTCAGGACCGTTCTTCTAGGCATCGATAGCGGAGCCAATGACGAATATTTTGATGCCAGGTTTTTGCTGCTAGCTCCAATATTAGCCCCACAGGAGCCCAATAGGCGGAGTAGGAGGCGGCTTAGGAGAAGCATAATCGCTAACACACGCTACTACATAAGCGCGAAAATCTCGAAAACGATGCCTCCGACTCAGGACCGTTCTTCTAGGCATCGATAGCGGAGCCAATGACAAATATTTTCATGCCAGGTTCTTGCTGCTAGCTCCAATACCAGCCCCACAGGAGCCCAATAGGCGGAGTAGGAGGCGGCTTAGGAGAAGCATAATCGCTAACACACGCTACTACATAAGCGCAAAAATCTCGAAAACGATGCCTCCGACTCAGGACCGTTCTTCTAGGCATCGATAGCGGAGCCAATGACGAATATTTTCATGCCAGGTTTTTGCTGCTAGCTCCAATATTAGCCCCACAGGAGCCCAATAGGCGGAGTAGGAGGCGGTTTAAGAGGCGGCTTAGGAGAAGCATAATCGCTAACACACGCTACTACATAAGCGCAAGAATCTCGAAAACGATGCCTCCGACTCAGGACCGTTCTTCTAGGCATCGATAGCGGAGCCAATGACGAATATTTTCATGCCAGGTTTTTGCTGCTAGCTCCAATACCAGCCCCACAGGAGCCCAATAGGCGGAGTAGGAGGCGGTTTATGAGGCGGCTTAGGAGAAACATAATCGCTAACACACGCTACTACATAAGTGCAAAAATCTCGAAAACGATGCCTCCGACTCAGGACCGTTCTTTTAGGCATCGATAGCGGAGCCAATGACGAATATTTTCATGCCAGGTTTTTGCTGCTAGCTCCAATATTAGCCCCACAGGAGCCCAATAGGCGGAGTAAAAGGCGGCTTAGTAGAAGCATAATCGCTAACACACGCTACTACATAAGTGCAAAAATCTCGAAAACGATGCCTCCGACTCAGGACCGTTCTTCTAGGCATCGATAATGGAGCCAGTGACGAATATTTTCATGCCAGGTTTTTGCTGCTAGCTCCAATACCAGCCCCACAGGAGCCCAATAGGCGGAGTAGGAGGCGGTTTATGAGGCGGCTTAGGAGAAGCATAATCGCTAACACACGCTACTACATAAGTGCAAAAATCTCGAAAACGATGCCTCCGACTCAGGACCGTTCTTCTAGGCATCGATAGCGGAGCCAATGACGAATATTTTCATGCCAGGTTTTTGCTGCTAGCTCCAATATTAGCCCCACAGGAGCCCAATAGGCGGAGTAGGAGGCGGCTTAGGAGAAGCATAATCGCTAACACACGCTACTACATAAGCGCAAAAATCTCGAAAACGATGCCTCCGACTCAGGACCGTTCTTCTAGGCATCGATAGCGGAGCCAATGACGAATATTTTCATGCCAGGTTTTTGCTGCTAGCTCCAATACCAGCCCCACAGGAGCCCAATAGGCGGAGTAGGAGGCGGCTTAGGAGAAGCATAATCGCTAACACACGCTACAACATAAGTGCAAAAATCTCGAAAACGATGCCTCCGACTCAGGACCGTTCTTCTAGGCATCGATAGCGGAGCCAATGACGAATATTTTCATGCCAGGTTTTTGCTGCTAGCTCCAATACCAGCCCCACAGGAGCCCAATAGGCGGAGTAGGAGGCGGCTTAGGAGAAGCATAATCGCTAACACACGCTGCTACATAAGCGCAAAAATCTCGAAAACGATGCCTCCGACTCAGGACCGTTCTTCTAGGCATCGATAGCGGAGCCAATGACGAATATTTTCATGCCAGGTTTTTGCTGCTAGCTCCAATATTAGCCCCACAGGAGCCCAATAGGCGGAGTAGGAGGCGGCTTAGGAGAAGCATAATCGCTAACACACGCTACTACATAAGCGCGAAAATCTCGAAAACGATGCCTCCGACTCAGGACCGTTCTTCTAGGCATCGATAGCGGAGCCAATGACGAATATTTTCATGCCAGGTTTTTGCTGCTAGCTCCAATATTAACCCCACAGGAGCCCAATAGGCGGAGTAGGAGGCAGCTTAGGAGAAGCATAATCGCTAACACACGCTACTACATAAGCGCGAAAATCTCGAAAACGATGCCTCCGACTCAGGACCGTTCTTCTAGGCATCGATAGCGGAGCCAATGACAAATATTTTCATGCCAGGTTTTTGCTGCTAGCTCCAATATTAGCCCCACAGGAGCCCAATAGGCGGAGTAGGAGGCGGCTTAGGAGAAGCATAATCGCTAACACACGCTACTACATAGGCGCAAAAATCTCGAAAACGATGCCTCCGACTCAGGACCATTCTTCTAGGAATCGATAGTTGAGCCAATGACGAATATTTTCATGCCAAGTTTTTGCTGCTAGCTCCAATATTAGCCCCACAGGAGCCCAAAAGACGGAGTAGGAGGCGGCTTAGGAGAAGCATAATCGCTAACACACGCTACTACATAAGCGCGAAAATCTCGAAAACGATGCCTCCGACTCAGGACCGTTCTTCTAGGCATCGATAGCGGAGCCAATGACGAATATTTTCATGCCAGGTTTTTGCTGGTAGCTCCAATACCAGCCCCACAGGAGCCCAATAGGCGGAGTAGGAGGCGGCTTAGGAGAAGAATAATCGCTAACACACGCTACTACATAAGCGCGAAAATCTCGAAAACGATGCCTCCGACTCAGGACCGTTCTTCTAGGCATCGATAGCGGAGCCAATGACGAATATTTTCATGCCAGGTTTTTGCTGCTAGCTCCAATACCAGCCCCACAGGAGCCCAATAGGCGGAGTAGGAGGCGGTTTATGAGGCGGCTTAGGAGAAGCATAATCGCTAACACACGCTACTACATAAGCGCGAAAATCTCGAAAACGATGCCTCCGACTCAGGACCGTTCTTCTAGGCATCGATAGCGGAGCCAATGACGAATATTTTCATGCCAGGTTTTTGCTGCTAGCTCCAATACCAGCCCCACAGGAGCCCAATAGGCGGAGTAGGAGGCGGTTTATGAGGCGGCTTAGGAGAAGCATAATCGCTAACACACGCTACTACATAAGCGCAAAAATCTCGAAAACGATGCCTCCGACTCAGGACCGTTCTTCTAGGCATCGATAGCGGAGCCAATGACGAATATTTTCATGCCAGGTTTTTGCTGCTAGCTCCAATATTAGCCCCACAGGAGCCCAATAGGCGGAGTAGGAGGCGGCTTAGGAGAAGCATAATCGCTAACACACGCTACTACATAAGCGCAAAAATCTCGAAAACGATGCCTCCGACTCAGGACCGTTCTTCTAGGCATCGATAGCGGAGCCAATGACGAATATTTTCATGCCAGGTTTTTGCTGCTAGCTCCAATACCAGCCCCACAGGAGCCCAATAGGCGGAGTAGGAGGCGGCTTAGGAGAAGCATAATCGCTAACACACGCTACTACATAAGCGCAAAAATCTCGAAAACGATGCCTCCGACTCAGGACCGTTCTTCTAGGCATCGATAGCGGAGCCAATGACGAATATTTTCATGCCAGGTTTTTGCTCGTAGCTCCAATACCAGCCCCACAGGAGCCCAATAGGCGGAGTAGGAGGCGGCTTAGGAGAAGCATAATCGCTAACACACGCTACTACATAAGTGCAAAAATCTCGAAAACGATGCCTCCGACTCAGGACCGTTCTTCTAGGCATCGATAGCGGAGCCAATGACGAATATTTTCATGCCAGGTTTTTGCTGCTAGCTCCAATACCAGCCCCACAGGAGCCCAATAGGCGGAGTAGGAGGCGGCTTAGGAGAAGCATAATCGCTAACACACGCTGCTACATAAGCGCAAAAATCTCGAAAACGATGCCTCCGACTCAGGTCCGTTCTTCTAGGCATCGATAGCGGAGCCAATGACGAATATTTTCATGCCAGGTTTTTGCTGCTAGCTCCAATATTAGCCCCACAGGAGCCCAATAGGCGGAGTAGGAGGCGGCTTAGGAGAAGCATAATCGCTAACACACGCTACTACATAAGCGCGAAAATCTCGAAAACGATGCCTCCGACTCAGGACCGTTCTTCTAGGCATCGATAGCGGAGCCAATGACGAATATTTTCATGCCAGGTTTTTGCTGCTAGCTCCAATATTAGCCCCACAGGAGCCCAATAGGCGGAGTAGGAGGCAGCTTAGGAGAAGCATAATCGCTAACACACGCTACTACATAAGCGCGAAAATCTCGAAAACGATGCCTCCGACTCAGGACCGTTCTTCTAGGCATCGATAGCGGAGCCAATGACAAATATTTTCATGCCAGGTTTTTGCTGCTAGCTCCAATATTAGCCCCACAGGAGCCCAATAGGCGGAGTAGGAGGCGGCTTAGGAGAAGCATAATCGCTAACACACGCTACTACATAGGCGCAAAAATCTCGAAAACGATGCCTCCGACTCAGGACCATTCTTCTAGGAATCGATAGTTGAGCCAATGACGAATATTTTCATGCCAAGTTTTTGCTGCTAGCTCCAATATTAGCCCCACAGGAGCCCAAAAGACGGAGTAGGAGGCGGCTTAGGAGAAGCATAATCGCTAACACACGCTACTACATAAGCGCGAAAATCTCGAAAACGATGCCTCCGACTCAGGACCGTTCTTCTAGGCATCGATAGCGGAGCCAATGACGAATATTTTCATGCCAGGTTTTTGCTGGTAGCTCCAATACCAGCCCCACAGGAGCCCAATAGGCGGAGTAGGAGGCTAATCGCTAACACACGCTACTACATAAGCGCGAAAATCTCGAAAACGATGCCTCCGACTCAGGACCGTTCTTCTAGGCATCGATAGCGGAGCCAATGACGAATATTTTCATGCCAGGTTTTTGCTGCTAGCTCCAATACCAGCCCCACAGGAGCCCAATAGGCGGAGTAGGAGGCGGTTTATGAGGCGGCTTAGGAGAAGCATAATCGCTAACACACGCTACTACATAAGCGCGAAAATCTCGAAAACGATGCCTCCGACTCAGGACCGTTCTTCTAGGCATCGATAGCGGAGCCAATGACGAATATTTTCATGCCAGGTTTTTGCTGCTAGCTCCAATACCAGCCCCACAGGAGCCCAATAGGCGGAGTAGGAGGCGGCTTAGGAGAAGCATAATCGCTAACACACGCTACTACATAAGTGCAAAAATCTCGAAAACGATGCCTCCGACTCAGGACCGTTCTTCTAGGCATCGATAGCGGAGCCAATGACGAATATTTTCATGCCAGGTTTTTGCTGCTAGCTCCAATACCAGCCCCACAGGAGCCCAATAGGCGGAGTAGGAGGCGGCTTAGGAGAAGCATAATCGCTAACACACGCTGCTACATAAGCGCAAAAATCTCGAAAACGATGCCTCCGACTCAGGACCGTTCTTCTAGGCATCGATAGCGGAGCCAATGACGAATATTTTCATGCCAGGTTTTTGCTGCTAGCTCCAATATTAGCCCCACAGGAGCCCAATAGGCGGAGTAGGAGGCGGCTTAGGAGAAGCATAATCGCTAACACACGCTCCTACATAAGCGCGAAAATCTCGAAAACGATGCCTCCGACTCAGGACCGTTCTTCTAGGCATCGATAGCGGAGCCAATGACGAATATTTTCATGCCAGGTTTTTGCTGCTAGCTCCAATATTAGCCCCACAGGAGCCCAATAGGCGGAGTAGGAGGCAGCTTAGGAGAAGCATAATCGCTAACACACGCTACTACATAAGCGCGAAAATCTCGAAAACGATGCCTCCGACTCAGGACCGTTCTTCTAGGCATCGATAGCGGAGCTAATGACAAATATTTTCATGCCAGGTTTTTGCTGCTAGCTCCAATATTAGCCCCACAGGAGCCCAATAGGCGGAGTGGGAGGCGGCTTAGGAGAAGCATAATCGCTAACACACGCTACTACATAGGCGCAAAAATCTCGAAAACGATGCCTCCGACTCAGGACCATTCTTCTAGGAATCGATAGTTGAGCCAATGACGAATATTTTCATGCCAAGTTTTTGCTGCTAGCTCCAATATTAGCCCCACAGGAGCCCAAAAGACGGAGTAGGAGGCGGCTTAGGAGAAGCATAATCGCTAACACACGCTACTACATAAGCGCGAAAATCTCGAAAACGATGCCTCCGACTCAGGACCGTTCTTCTAGGCATCGATAGCGGAGCCAATGACGAATATTTTCATGCCAGGTTTTTGCTGGTAGCTCCAATACCAGCCCCACAGGAGCCCAATAGGCGGAGTAGGAGGCGGCTTAGGAGAAGAATAATCGCTAACACACGCTACTACATAAGCGCGAAAATCTCGAAAACGATGCCTCCGACTCAGGACCGTTCTTTTAGGCATCGATAGCGGAGCCAATGACGAATATTTTCATGCCAGGTTTTTGCTGCTAGCTCCAATACCAGCCCCACAGGAGCCCAATAGGCGGAGTAGGAGGCGGTTTATGAGGCGGCTTAGGAGAAGCATAATCGCTAACACACGCTACTACATAAGTGCGAAAATCTCGAAAACGATGCCTCCGACTCAGGACCGTTCTTCTAGGCATCGATAGCGCAGCCAATGACGAATATTTTCATGCCAGGTTTTTGCTGCTAGCTCCAATACCAGCCCCACAGTAGCCCAATAGACGGAGTAGGAGGCGGCTTAGGAGAAGAATAATCGCTAACACACGCTACTACATAAGCGCGAAAATCTCGAAAACGATGCCTCCGACTCAGGACCGTTCTTCTAGGCATCGATAGCGGAGCCAATGACGAATATTTTCATGCCAGGTTTTTGCTTCTAGCTCCAATATTAGCCCCACAGGATCCCAATAGGCGGAGTAGAAGGCGGCTTAGGAGAAGCATAATCGCTAACACACGCTACTACATAAGCGCGAAAATCTCGAAAACGATGCCTCCGACTCAGGACCGTTCTTCTAGGCATCGATAGCGGAGCCAATGACGAATATTTTCATGCCAGGTTTTTGCTGCTAGCTCCAATACCAGCCCCACAGGAGCCCAATAGGCGGAGTAGGAGGCGGTTTATGAGGCGGCTTAGGAGAAGCATAATCGCTAACACACGCTACTACATAAGCGCAAAAATCTCGAAAACGATGCCTCCGACTCAGGACCGTTCTTCTAGGCATCGATAGCGGAGCCAATGACGAATATTTTCATGCCAGGTTTTTGCTGCTAGCTCCAATATTAGCCCCACAGGAGCCCAATAGGCGGAGTAGGAGGCGGCTTAGGAGAAGCATAATCGCTAACACACGCTACTACATAAGCGCAAAAATCTCGAAAACGATGCCTCCGACTCAGGACCGTTCTTCTAGGCATCGATAGCGGAGCCAATGACGAATATTTTCATGCCAGGTTTTTGCTGTTTGCTCCAATATTAGCCCCACAGGAGCCCAATAGGCGGAGTAGGAGGCGGTTTATGAGGCGGCTTAGGAGAAGCATAATCGCTAACACACGCTACTACATAAGCGCGAAAATCTCGAAAACGATGCCTCCGACTCAGGACCGTTCTTCTAGGCATCGATAGCGGAGCCAATGACGAATATTTTCATGCCAGGTTTTTGCTGGTAGCTCCAATACCAGCCCCACAGGAGCCCAATAGGCGGAGTAGGAGGCGGCTTAGGAGAAGAATAATCGCTAACACACGCTACTACATAAGCGCGAAAATCTCGAAAACGATGCCTCCGACTCAGGACCGTTCTTCTAGGCATCGATAGCGGAGCCAATGACGAATATTTTCATGCCAGGTTTTTGCTGCTAGCTCCAATACCAGCCCCACAGGAGCCCAATAGGCGGAGTAGGAGGCGGTTTATGAGGCGGCTTAGGAGAAGCATAATCGCTAACACACGCTACTACATAAGCGCGAAAATCTCGAAAACGATGCCTCCGACTCAGGACCGTTCTTCTAGGCATCGATAGCGGAGCCAATGACGAATATTTTCATGCCAGGTTTTTGCTGCTAGCTCCAATACCAGCCCCACAGGAGCCCAATAGGCGGAGTAGGAGGCGGTTTATGAGGCGGCTTAGGAGAAGCATAATCGCTAACACACGCTACTACATAAGCGCAAAAATCTCGAAAACGATGCCTCCGACTCAGGACCGTTCTTCTAGGCATCGATAGCGGAGCCAATGACGAATATTTTCATGCCAGGTTTTTGCTGCTAGCTCCAATATTAGCCCCACAGGAGCCCAATAGGCGGAGTAGGAGGCGGCTTAGGAGAAGCATAATCGCTAACACACGCTACTACATAAGCGCAAAAATCTCGAAAACGATGCCTCCGACTCAGGACCGTTCTTCTAGGCATCGATAGCGGAGCCAATGACGAATATTTTCATGCCAGGTTTTTGCTGCTAGCTCCAATACCAGCCCCACAGGAGCCCAATAGGCGGAGTAGGAGGCGGCTTAGGAGAAGCATAATCGCTAACACACGCTACTACATAAGCGCAAAAATCTCGAAAACGATGCCTCCGACTCAGGACCGTTCTTCTAGGCATCGATAGCGGAGCCAATGACGAATATTTTCATGCCAGGTTTTTGCTGCTAGCTCCAATACCAGCCCCACAGGAGCCCAATAGGCGGAGTAGGAGGCGGCTTAGGAGAAGCATAATCGCTAACACACGCTACTACATAAGTGCAACAATCTCGAAAACGATGCCTCCGACTCAGGACCGTTCTTCTAGGCATCGATAGCGGAGCCAATGACGAATATTTTCATGCCAGGTTTTTGCTGCTAGCTCCAATACCAGCCCCACAGGAGCCCAATAGGCGGAGTAGGAGGCGGCTTAGGAGAAGCATAATCGCTAACACACGCTGCTACATAAGCGCAAAAATCTCGAAAACGATGCCTCCGACTCAGGACCGTTCTTCTAGGCATCGATAGCGGAGCCAATGACGAATATTTTCATGCCAGGTTTTTGCTGCTAGCTCCAATATTAGCCCCACAGGAGCCCAATAGGCGGAGTAGGAGGCGGCTTAGGAGAAGCATAATCGCTAACACACGCTACTACATAAGCGCGAAAATCTCGAAAACGATGCCTCCGACTCAGGACCGTTCTTCTAGGCATCGATAGCGGAGCCAATGACGAATATTTTCATGCCAGGTTTTTGCTGCTAGCTCCAATATTAGCCCCACAGGAGCCCAATAGGCGGAGTAGGAGGCAGCTTAGGAGAAGCATAATCGCTAACACACGCTACTACATAAGCGCGAAAATCTCGAAAACGATGCCTCCGACTCAGGACCGTTCTTCTAGGCATCGATAGCGGAGCCAATGACAAATATTTCCATGCCAGGTTTTTGCTGCTAGCTCCAATATTAGCCCCACAGGAGCCCAATAGGCGGAGTAGGAGGCGGCTTAGTAGAAGCATAATCGCTAACACACGCTACTACATAGGCGCAAAAATCTCGAAAACGATGCCTCCGACTCAGGACCATTCTTCTAGGAATCGATAGTTGAGCCAATGACGAATATTTTCATGCCAAGTTTTTGCTGCTAGCTCCAATATTAGCCCCACAGGAGCCCAAAAGTCGGAGTAGGAGGCGGCTTTGGAGAAGCATAATCGCTAACACACGCTACTACATAAGCGCGAAAATCTCGAAAACGATGCCTCCGACTCAGGACCGTTCTTCTAGGCATCGATAGCGGAGCCAATGACGAATATTTTCATGCCAGGTTTTTGCTGCTAGCTCCAATACCAGCCCCACAGGAGCCCAATAGGCGGAGTAGGAGGCGGTTTATGAGGCGGCTTTGGAGAAGCATAATCGCTAACACACGCTACTACATAAGCGCGAAAATCTCGAAAACGATGCCTCCGACTCAGGACCGTTCTTCTAGGCATCGATAGCGGAGCCAATGACGAATATTTTCATGCCAGGTTTTTGCTGCTAGCTCCAATACCAGCCCCACAGGAGCCCAATAGGCGGAGTAGGAGGCGGCTTAGGAGAAGAATAATCGCTAACACACGCTACTACATAAGCGCGAAAATCTCGAAAACGATGCCTCCGACTCAGGACCGTTCTTCTAGGCATCGATAGCGGAGCCAATGACGAATATTTTCATGCCAGGTTTTTGCTGCTAGCTCCAATACCAGCCCCACAGGAGCCCAATAGGCGGAGTAGGAGGCGGCTTAGGAGAAGCATAATCGCTAACACACGCTACTACATAAGTGCAAAAATCTCGAAAACGATGCCTCCGACTCAGGACCGTTCTTCTAGGCATCGATAGCGGAGCCAATGACGAATATTTTCATGCCAGGTTTTTGCTGCTAGCTCCAATACCAGCCCCACAGGAGCCCAATAGGCGGAGTAGGAGGCGGCTTAGGAGAAGCATAATCGCTAACACACGCTGCTACATAAGCGCAAAAATCTCGAAAACGATGCCTCCGACTCAGGACCGTTCTTCTAGGCATCGATAGCGGAGCCAATGACGAATATTTTCATGCCAGGTTTTTGCTGCTAGCTCCAATATTAGCCCCACAGGAGCCCAATAGGCGGAGTAGGAGGCGGCTTAGGAGAAGCATAATCGCTAACACACGCTACTACATAAGTGCAAAAATCTCGAAAACGATGCCTCCGACTCAGGACCGTTCTTCTAGGCATCGATAGCGGAGCCAATGACGAATATTTTCATGCCAGGTTTTTGCTGCTAGCTCCAATACCAGCCCCACAGGAGCCCAATAGGCGGAGTAGGAGGCGGCTTAGGAGAAGCATAATCGCTAACACACGCTGCTACATAAGCGCAAAAATCTCGAAAACGATGCCTCCGACTCAGGACCGTTCTTCTAGGCATCGATAGCGGAGCCAATGACGAATATTTTCATGCCAGGTTTTTGCTGCTAGCTCCAATATTAGCCCCACAGGAGCCCAATAGGCGGAGTAGGAGGCGGCTTAGGAGAAGCATAATCGCTAACACACGCTACTACATAAGCGCGAAAATCTCGAAAACGATGCCTCCGACTCAGGACCGTTCTTCTAGGCATCGATAGCGGAGCCAATGACGAATATTTTCATGCCAGGTTTTTGCTGCTAGCTCCAATATTAGCCCCACAGGAGCCCAATAGGCGGAGTAGGAGGCAGCTTAGGAGAAGCATAATCGCTAACACACGCTACTACATAAGCGCGAAAATCTCGAAAACGATGCCTCCGACTCAGGACCGTTCTTCTAGGCATCGATAGCGGAGCCAATGACAAACATTTTCATGCCAGGTTTTTGCTGCTAGCTCCAATATTAGCCCCACAGGAGCCCAATAGGCGGAATAGGAGGCGGCTTAGGACCATTCTTCTAGGAATCGATAGTTGAGCCAATGACGAATATTTTCATGCCAAGTTTTTGCTGCTAGCTCCAATATTAGCCCCACAGGAGCCCAAAAGACGGAGTAGGAGGCGGCTTAGGAGAAGCATAATCGCTAACACACGCTACTACATAAGCGCGAAAATCTCGAAAACGATGCCTCCGACTCAGGACCGTTCTTCTAGGCATCGATAGCGGAGCCAATGACGAATATTTTCATGCCAGGTTTTTGCTGGTAGCTCCAATACCAGCCCCACAGGAGCCCAATAGGCGGAGTAGGAGGCGGCTTAGGAGAAGAATAATCGCTAACACACGCTACTACATAAGCGCGAAAATCTCGAAAACGATGCCTCCGACTCAGGACCGTTCTTCTAGGCATCGATAGCGGAGCCAATGACGAATATTTTCATGCCAGGTTTTTGCTGCTAGCTCCAATACCAGCCCCACAGGAGCCCAATAGGCGGAGTAGGAGGCGGTTTATGAGGCGGCTTAGGAGAAGCATAATCGCTAACACACGCTACTACATAAGCGCGAAAATCTCGAAAACGATGCCTCCGACTCAGGACCGTTCTTCTAGGCATCGATAGCGGAGCCAATGACGAATATTTTCATGCCAGGTTTTTGCTGCTAGCTCCAATACCAGCCCCACAGGAGCCCAATAGACGGAGTAGGAGGCGGCTTAGGAGAAGAATAATCGCTAACACACGCTACTACATAAGCGCGAAAATCTCGAAAACGATGCCTCCGACTCAGGACCGTTCTTCTAGGCATCGATAGCGGAGCCAATGACGAATATTTTCATGCCAGGTTTTTGCTTCTAGCTCCAATATTAGCCCCACAGGATCCCAATAGGCGGAGTAGAAGGCGGCTTAGGAGAAGCATAATCGCTAACACACGCTACTACATAAGCGCGAAAATCTCGAAAACGATGCCTCCGACTCAGGACCGTTCTTCTAGGCATCGATAGCGGAGCCAATGACGAATATTTTCATGCCAGGTTTTTGCTGCTAGCTCCAATACCAGCCCCACAGGAGCCCAATAGGCGGAGTAGGAGGCGGTTTATGAGGCGGCTTAGGAGAAGCATAATCGCTAACACACGCTACTACATAAGCGCAAAAATCTCGAAAACGATGCCTCCGACTCAGGACCGTTCTTCTAGGCATCGATAGCGGAGCCAATGACGAATATTTTCATGCCAGGTTTTTGCTGCTAGCTCCAATATTAGCCCCACAGGAGCCCAATAGGCGGAGTAGGAGGCGGCTTAGGAGAAGCATAATCGCTAACACACGCTACTACATAAGCGCAAAAATCTCGAAAACGATGCCTCCGACTCAGGACCGTTCTTCTAGGCATCGATAGCGGAGCCAATGACGAATATTTTCATGCCAGGTTTTTGCTGTTAGCTCCAATATTAGCCCCACAGGAGCCCAATAGGCGGAGTAGGAGGCGGTTTATGAGGCGGCTTAGGAGAAGCATAATCGCTAACACACGCTACTACATAAGCGCGAAAATCTCGAAAACGATGCCTCCGACTCAGGACCGTTCTTCTAGGCATCGATAGCGGAGCCAATGACGAATATTTTCATGCCAGGTTTTTGCTGCTAGCTCCAATATTAGCCCCACAGGAGCCCAATAGGAGGAGTAGGAGGCGGCTTAGTAGAAGCATAATCGCTAACACACGCTGCTACATAAGTGCAAAAATCTCGAAAACGATGCCTCCGACTCAGGACCGTTCTTCTAGGCATCGATAGCGGAGCCAATGACGAATATTTTCATGCCAGGTTTTTGCTGCTAGCTCCAATATTAGCCCCACAGGAGCCCAATAGGCGGAGTAGGAGGCGGTTTATGAGGCGGCTTAGGAGAAGCATAATCGCTAACACACGCTACTACATAAGCGCGAAAATCTCGGAAACGATGCCTCCGACTCAGGACCGTTCTTCTAGGCATCGATAGCGGAGCCAATGACGAATATTTTCATGCCAGGTTTTTGCTGCTAGCTCCAATACCAGCCCACAGGAGCCCAATAGGCGGAGTATGAGGCGGCTTAGGAAAAGCATAATCGCTAACACACGCTACTACATAAGCGCAAAAATCTCGAAAACGATGCCTCCGACTCAGGACCGTTCTTCTAGGCATCGACAGCGGAGCCAATGACGAATATTTTCATGCCAGGTTTTTGCTGCTAGCTCCAATATTAGCCCCACAGGAGCCCAATAGGCGGAGTAGGAGGCGGCTTAGGAGAAGCATAATCGCTAACACACGCTACTACATAAGCGCAAAAATCTCGAAAACGATGCCTCCGACTCAGGACCGTTCTTCTAGGCATCGATAGCGGAGCCAATGACGAATATTTTCATGCCAGGTTTTTGCTGCTAGCTCCAATATTAGCCCCACAGGAGCCCAATAGGCGGAGTAGGAGGCGGCTTAGGAGAAGCATAATCGCTAAGACACGCTACTACATAAGCGCAAAAATCTCGAAAACGATGCCTCCGACTCAGGACGGTTCTTCTAGCATCGATAGCGGAGCCAATGACGAATATTTTCATGCCAGGTTTTTGCTGCTAGCTCCAATACCAGCCCCACAGGAGCCCAATAGGCGGAGTAGGAGGCGGTTTATGAGGCGGCTTAGGAGAAGCATAATCGCTAACACACGCTACTACATAAGCGCAAAAATCTCGAAAACGATGCCTCCGACTCAGGACCGTTCTTCTAGGCATCGATAGCGGAGCCAATGACGAATATTTTCATGCCAGGTTTTTGCTGCTAGCTCCAATACCAGCCCCACAGGAGCCCAATAGACGGAGTAGGAGGCGGCTTA
Organism: Eristalis intricaria; assembly: GCA_964034865.1. Lineage (NCBI taxonomy): Eukaryota > Metazoa > Arthropoda > Insecta > Diptera > Syrphidae > Eristalis > Eristalis intricaria. The sequence goes on from OZ035877.1 coordinate 18,916,316, forward strand.
GGAGAAGAATAATCGCTAACACACGCTACTACATAAGCGCGAAAATCTCGAAAACGATGCCTCCGACTCAGGACCGTTCTTCTAGGCATCGATAGCGGAGCCAATGACGAATATTTTCATGCCAGGTTTTTGCTTCTAGCTCCAATATTAGCCCCACAGGATCCCAATAGGCGGAGTAGAAGGCGGCTTAGGAGAAGCATAATCGCTAACACACGCTACTACATAAGCGCGAAAATCTCGAAAACGATGCCTCCGACTCAGGACCGTTCTTCTAGGCATCGATAGCGGGGCCAATGACGAATATTTTCATGCCAGGTTTTTGCTGCTAGCTCCAATACCAGCCCCACAGGAGCCCAATAGGCGGAGTAGGAGGCGGTTTATGAGGCGGCTTAGGAGAAGCATAATCGCTAACACACGCTACTACATAAGCGCAAAAATCTCGAAAACGATGCCTCCGACTCAGGACCGTTCTTCTAGGCATCGATAGCGGAGCCAATGACGAATATTTTCATGCCAGGTTTTTGCTGCTAGCTCCAATATTAGCCCCACAGGAGCCCAATAGGCGGAGTAGGAGGCGGCTTAGGAGAAGCATAATCGCTAACACACGCTACTACATAAGCGCAAAAATCTCGAAAACGATGCCTCCGACTCAGGACCGTTCTTCTAGGCATCGATAGCGGAGCCAATGACGAATATTTTCATGCCAGGTTTTTGCTGCTAGCTCCAATATTAGCCCCACAGGAGCCCAATAGGCGGAGTAGGAGGCGGTTTATGAGGCGGCTTAGGAGAAGCATAATCGCTAACACACGCTACTACATAAGCGCGAAAATCTCGAAAACGATGCCTCCGACTCAGGACCGTTCTTCTAGGCATCGATAGCGGAGCCAATGACGAATATTTTCATGCCAGGTTTTTGCTGCTAGCTCCAATACCAGCCCCACAGGAGCCCAATAGGCGGAGTAGGAGGCGGTTTATGAGGCGGCTTAGGAGAAGCATAATCGCTAACACACGCTACTACATAAACGCAAAAATCTCGAAAACGATGCCTCCGACTCAGGACCGTTCTTCTAGGCATCGATAGCGGAGCCAATGACGAATATTTTCATGCCAGGTTTTTGCTGCTAGCTCCAATACCAGCCCCACAGGAGCCCAATAGACGGAGTAGGAGGCGGCTTAGGAGAAGAATAATCGCTAACACACGCTACTACATAAGCGCGAAAATCTCGAAAACGATGCCTCCGACTCAGGACCGTTCTTCTAGGCATCGATAGCGGAGCCAATGACGAATATTTTCATGCCAGGTTTTTGCTTCTAGCTCCAATATTAGCCCCACAGGATCCCAATAGGCGGAGTAGACGGCGGCTTAGGAGAAGCATAATCGCTAACACACGCTACTACATAAGCGCGAAAATCTCGAAAACGATGCCTCCGACTCAGGACCGTTCTTCTAGGCATCGATAGCGGAGCCAATGACGAATATTTTCATGCCAGGTTTTTGCTGCTAGCTCCAATACCAGCCCCACAGGAGCCCAATAGGCGGAGTAGGAGGCGGTTTATGAGGCGGCTTAGGAGAAGCATAATCGCTAACACACGCTACTACATAAGCGCAAAAATCTCGAAAACGATGCCTCCGACTCAGGACCGTTCTTCTAGGCATCGATAGCGGAGCCAATGACGAATATTTTCATGCCAGGTTTTTGCTGCTAGCTCCAATATTAGCCCCACAGGAGCCCAATAGGCGGAGTAGGAGGCGGCTTAGGAGAAGCATAATCGCTAACACACGCTACTACATAAGCGCAAAAATCTCGAAAACGATGCCTCCGACTCAGGACCGTTCTTCTAGGCATCGATAGCGGAGCCAATGACGAATATTTTCATGCCAGGTTTTTGCTGCTAGCTCCAATACCAGCCCCACAGGAGCCCAATAGGCGGAGTAGGAGGCGGTTTATGAGGCGGCTTAGGAGAAGCATAATCGCTAACACACGCTACTACATAAGCGCAAAAATCTCGAAAACGATGCCTCCGACTCAGGACCGTTCTTCTAGGCATCGATAGCGGAGCCAATGACGAATATTTTCATGCCAGGTTTTTGCTGTTAGCTCCAATATTAGCCCCACAGGAGCCCAATAGGCGGAGTAGGAGGCGGTTTATGAGGCGGCTTAGGAGAAGCATAATCGCTAACACACGCTACTACATAAGCGCGAAAATCTCGAAAACGATGCCTCCGACTCAGGACCGTTCTTCTAGGCATCGATAGCGGAGCCAATGACGAATATTTTCATGCCAGGTTTTTGCTGCTAGCTCCAATATTAGCCCCACAGGAGCCCAATAGGAGGAGTAGGAGGCGGCTTAGTAGAAGCATAATCGTTAACACACGCTGCTACATAAGTGCAAAAATCTCGAAAACGATGCCTCCGACTCAGGACCGTTCTTCTAGGCATCGATAGCGGAGCCAATGACGAATATTTTCATGCCAGGTTTTTGCTGCTAGCTCCAATATTAGCCCCACAGGAGCCCAATAGGCGGAGTAGGAGGCGGTTTATGAGGCGGCTTAGGAGAAGCATAATCGCTAACACACGCTACTACATAAGCGCGAAAATCTCGGAAACGATGCCTCCGACTCAGGACCGTTCTTCTAGGCATCGATAGCGGAGCCAATGACGAATATTTTCATGCCAGGTTTTTGCTGCTAGCTCCAATACCAGCCCCACAGGAGCCCAATAGGCGGAGTAGGAGGCGGCTTAGGAAAAGCATAATCGCTAACACACGCTACTACATAAGCGCAAAAATCTCGAAAACGATGCCTCCGACTCAGGACCGTTCTTCTAGGCATCGACAGCGGAGCCAATGACGAATATTTTCATGCCAGGTTTTTGCTGCTAGCTCCAATATTAGCCCCACAGGAGCCCAATAGGCGGAGTAGGAGGCGGCTTAGGAGAAGCATAATCGCTAACACACGCTACTACATAAGCGCAAAAATCTCGAAAACGATGCCTCCGACTCAGGACCGTTCTTCTAGGCATCGATAGCGGAGCCAATGACGAATATTTTCATGCCAGGTTTTTGCTGCTAGCTCCAATATTAGCCCCACAGGAGCCCAATAGGCGGAGTAGGAGGCGGCTTAGGAGAAGCATAATCGCTAAGACACGCTACTACATAAGCGCAAAAATCTCGAAAACGATGCCTCCGACTCAGGACGGTTCTTCTAGCATCGATAGCGGAGCCAATGACGAATATTTTCATGCCAGGTTTTTGCTGCTAGCTCCAATACCAGCCCCACAGGAGCCCAATAGGCGGAGTAGGAGGCGGTTTATGAGGCGGCTTAGGAGAAGCATAATCGCTAACACACGCTACTACATAAGCGCAAAAATCTCGAAAACGATGCCTCCGACTCAGGACCGTTCTTCTAGCCATCGATAGCGGAGCCAATGACGAATATTTTCATGCCAGGTTTTTGCTGCTAGCTCCAATACCAGCCCCACAGGAGCCCAATAGACGGAGTAGGAGGCGGCTTAGGAGAAGAATAATCGCTAACACACGCTACTACATAAGCGCGAAAATCTCGAAAACGATGCCTCCGACTCAGGACCGTTGTTCTAGGCATCGATTGCGGAGCCAATGACGAATATTTTCATGCCAGGTTTTTGCTTCTAGCTCCAATATTAGCCCCACAGGATCCCAATAGGCGGAGTAGAAGGCGGCTTAGGAGAAGCATAATCGCTAACACACGCTACTACATAAGCGCGAAAATCTCGAAAACGATGCCTCCGACTCAGGACCGTTCTTCTAGGCATCGATAGCGGGGCCAATGACGAATATTTTCATGCCAGGTTTTTGCTGCTAGCTCCAATACCAGCCCCACAGGAGCCCAATAGGCGGAGTAGGAGGCGGTTTATGAGGCGGCTTAGGAGAAGCATAATCGCTAACACACGCTACTACATAAGCGCAAAAATCTCGAAAACGATGCCTCCGACTCAGGACCGTTCTTCTAGGCATCGATAGCGGAGCCAATGACGAATATTTTCATGCCAGGTTTTTGCTGCTAGCTCCAATATTAGCCCCACAGGAGCCAAATAGGCGGAGTAGGAGGCGGCTTAGGAGAAGCATAATCGCTAACACACGCTACTACATAAGCGCAAAAATCTCGAAAACGATGCCTCCGACTCAGGACCGTTCTTCTAGGCATCGATAGCGGAGCCAATGATGAATATTTTCATGCCAGGTTTTTGCTGCTAGCTCCAATATTAGCCCCACAGGAGCCCAATAGGCGGAGTAGGAGGCGGTTTATGAGGCGGCTTAGGAGAAGCATAATCGCTAACACACGCTACTACATAAGCGCGAAAATCTCGAAAACGATGCCTCCGACTCAGGACCGTTCTTCTAGGCATCGATAGCGGAGCCAATGACGAATATTTTCATGCCAGGTTTGTGCTGCTAGCTCCAATATTAGCCCCACAGGAGCCCAATAGGCGGAGTAGGAGGCGGCTTAGTAGAAGCATAATCGCTAACACACGCTGCTACATAAGTGCAAAAATCTCGAAAACGATGCCTCCGACTCAGGACCGTTCTTCTAGGCATCGATAGCGGAGCCAATGACGAATATTTTCATGCCAAGTTTTTGCTGCTAGCTCCAATACCAGCCCCACAGGAGCCCAATAGACGGAGTAGGAGGCGGCTTAGGAGAAGAATAATCGCTAACACACGCTACTACATAAGCGCAAAAATCTCGAAAACGATGCCTCCGACTCAGGACCGTTCTTCTAGGCATCGATAGCGGAGCCAATGACGAATATTTTCATGCCAAATTTTTGCTGCTAGCTCCAATACCAGCCCCACAGGAGCCCAATAGGCGGAGTAGGAGGCGGCTTAGGAGAAGCATAATCGCTAACACACGCTACTACATAAGTGCAAAAATCTCGAAAACGATGCCTCCGACTCAGGACCGTTCTTCTAGGCATCGATAGCGGAGCCAATGACGAATATTTTCATGCCAGGTTTTTGCTGCTAGCTCCAATACCAGCCCCACAGGAGCCCAATAGGCGGAGTAGGAGGCGGCTTAGGAGAAGCATAATCGCTAACACACGCTACTACATAAGCGCGAAAATCTCGAAAACGATGCCTCCGACTCAGGACCGTTCTTCTAGGCATCGATAGCGGAGCCAATGACAAATATTTTCATGCCAGGTTTTTGCTGCTAGCTCCAATATTAGCCCCACAGGAGCCCAATAGGCGGAGTAGGAGGCGGCTTAGGAGAAGCATAATCGCTAACACACGCTACTACATAGGCGCAAAAATCTCGAAAACGATGCCTCCGACTCAGGACCATTCTTCTAGGAATCGATAGTTGAGCCAATGACGAATATTTTCATGCCAAGTTTTTGCTGCTAGCTCCAATATTAGCCCCACAGGAGCCCAAAAGACGGAGTAGGAGGCGGCTTAGGAGAAGCATAATCGCTAACACACGCTACTACATAAGCGCGAAAATCTCGAAAACGATGCCTCCGACTCAGGACCGTTCTTCTAGGCATCGATAGCGGAGCCAATGACGAATATTTTCATGCCAGGTTTTTGCTGGTAGCTCCAATACCAGCCCCACAGGAGCCCAATAGGCGGAGTAGGAGGCGGCTTAGGAGAAGAATAATCGCTAACACACGCTACTACATAAGCGCGAAAATCTCGAAAACGATGCCTCCGACTCAGGACCGTTCTTCTAGGCATCGATAGCGGAGCCAATGACGAATATTTTCATGCCAGGTTTTTGCTGCTAGCTCCAATACCAGCCCCACAGGAGCCCAATAGGCGGAGTAGGAGGCGGTTTATGAGGCGGCTTAGGAGAAGCATAATCGCTAACACACGCTACTACATAAGCGCGAAAATCTCGAAAACGATGCCTCCGACTCAGGACCGTTCTTCTAGGCATCGATAGCGGAGCCAATGACGAATATTTTCATGCCAGGTTTTTGCTGCTAGCTCCAATACCAGCCCCACAGGAGCCCAATAGGCGGAGTAGGAGGCGGTTTATGAGGCGGCTTAGGAGAAGCATAATCGCTAACACACGCTACTACATAAGCGCAAAAATCTCGAAAACGATGCCTCCGACTCAGGACCGTTCTTCTAGGCATCGATAGCGGAGCCAATGACGAATATTTTCATGCCAGGTTTTTGCTGCTAGCTCCAATACCAGCCCCACAGGAGCCCAATAGACGGAGTAGGAGTCGGCTTAGGAGAAGAATAATCGCTAACACACGCTACTACATAAGCGCGAAAATCTCGAAAACGATGCCTCCGACTCAGGACCGTTCTTCTAGGCATCGATAGCGGAGCCAATGACGAATATTTTCATGCCAGGTTTTTGCTTCTAGCTCCAATATTAGCCCCACAGGATCCCAATAGGCGGAGTAGAAGGCGGCTTAGGAGAAGCATAATCGCTAACACACGCTACAACATAAGCGCGAAAATCTCGAAAACGATGCCTCCGACTCAGGACCGTTCTTCTAGGCATCGATAGCGGAGCCAATGACGAATATTTTCATGCCAGGTTTTTGCTGCTAGCTCCAATACCAGCCCCACAGGAGCCCAATAGGCGGAGTAGGAGGCGGTTTATGAGGCGGCTTAGGAGAAGCATAATCGCTAACACACGCTACTACATAAGCGCAAAAATCTCGAAAACGATGCCTCCGACTCAGGACCGTTCTTCTAGGCATCGATAGCGGAGCCAATGACGAATATTTTCATGCCAGGTTTTTGCTGCTAGCTCCAATATTAGCCCCACAGGAGCCTAATAGGCGGAGTAGGAGGCGGCTTAGGAGAAGCATAATCGCTAACACACGCTACTACATAAGCGCAAAAATCTCGAAAACGATGCCTCCGACTCAGGACCGTTCTTCTAGGCATCGATAGCGGAGCCAATGACGAATATTTTCATGCCAGGTTTTTGCTGCTAGCTCCAATATTAGCCCCACAGGAGCCCAATAGGCCGAGTAGGAGGCGGTTTATGAGGCGGCTTAGGAGAAGCATAATCGCTAACACACGCTACTACATAAGCGCGAAAATCTCGAAAACGATGCCTCCGACTCAGGACCGTTCTTCTAGGCATCGATAGCGGAGCCAATGACGAATATTTTCATGCCAGGTTTTTGCTGCTAGCTCCAATATTAGCCCCACAGGAGCCCAATAGGAGGAGTAGGAGGCGGCTTAGTAGAAGCATAATCGCTAACACACGCTGCTACATAAGTGCAAAAATCTCGAAAACGATGCCTCCGACTCAGGACCGTTCTTCTAGGCATCGATAGCGGAGCCAATGACGAATATTTTCATGCCAGGTTTTTGCTGCTAGCTCCAATATTAGCCCCACAGGAGCCCAATAGGCGGAGTAGGAGGCGGTTTATGAGGCGGCTTAGGAGAAGCATAATCGCTAACACACGCTACTACATAAGCGCGAAAATCTCGGAAACGATGCCTCCGACTCAGGACCGTTCTTCTAGGCATCGATAGCGGAGCCAATGACGAATATTTTCATGCCAGGTTTTTGCTGCTAGCTCCAATACCAGCCCCACAGGAGCCCAATAGGCGGAGTAGGAGGCGGCTTAGGAAAAGCATAATCGCTAACACACGCTACTACATAAGCGCAAAAATCTCGAAAACGATGCCTCCGACTCAGGACCGTTCTTCTAGGCATCGACAGCGGAGCCAATGACGAATATTTTCATGCCAGGTTTTTGCTGCTAGCTCCAATATTAGCCCCACAGGAGCCCAATAGGCGGAGTAGGAGGCGGCTTAGGAGAAGCATAATCGCTAACACACGCTACTACATAAGCGCAAAAATCTCGAAAACGATGCCTCCGACTCAGGACCGTTCTTCTAGGCATCGATAGCGGAGCCAATGACGAATATTTTCATGCCAGGTTTTTGCTGCTAGCTCCAATATTAGCCCCACAGGAGCCCAATAGGCGGAGTAGGAGGCGGCTTAGGAGAAGCATAATCGCTAAGACACGCTACTACATAAGCGCAAAAATCTCGAAAACGATGCCTCCGACTCAGGACGGTTCTTCTAGCATCGATAGCGGAGCCAATGACGAATATTTTCATGCCAGGTTTTTGCTGCTAGCTCCAATACCAGCCCCACAGGAGCCCAATAGGCGGAGTAGGAGGCGGTTTATGAGGCGGCTTAGGAGAAGCATAATCGCTAACACACGCTACTACATAAGCGCAAAAATCTCGAAAACGATGCCTCCGACTCAGGACCGTTCTTCTAGGCATCGATAGCGGAGCCAATGACGAATATTTTCATGCCAGGTTTTTGCTGCTAGCTCCAATACCAGCCCCACAGGAGCCCAATAGACGGAGTAGGAGGCGGCTTAGGAGAAGAATAATCGCTAACACACGCTACTACATAAGCGCGAAAATCTCGAAAACGATGCCTCCGACTCAGGACCGTTCTTCTAGGCATCGATAGCGGAGCCAATGACGAATATTTTCATGCCAGGTTTTTGCTTCTAGCTCCAATATTAGCCCCACAGGATCCCAATAGGCGGAGTAGAAGGCGGCTTAGGAGAAGCATAATCGCTAACACACGCTACTACATAAGCGCGAAAATCTCGAAAACGATGCCTCCGACTCAGGACCGTTCTTCTAGGCATCGATAGCGGGGCCAATGACGAATATTTTCATGCCAGGTTTTTGCTGCTAGCTCCAATACCAGCCCCACAGGAGCCCAATAGGCGGAGTAGGAGGCGGTTTACGACTCAGGACCGTTCTTCTAGGCATCGATAGCGGAGCCAATGACGAATATTTTCATGCCAGGTTTTTGCTGCTAGCTCCAATATTAGCCCCACAGGAGCCCAATAGGCGGAGTAGGAGGCGGCTTAGGAGAAGCATAATCGCTAACACACGCTACTACATAAGCGCAAAAATCTCGAAAACGATGCCTCCGACTCAGGACCGTTCTTCTAGGCATCGATAGCGGAGCCAATGACGAATATTTTCATGCCAGGTTTTTGCTGCTAGCTCCAATATTAGCCCCACAGGAGCCCAATAGGCGGAGTAGGAGGCGGCTTAGGAGAAGCATAATCGCTAACACACGCTACTACATAAGCGCAAAAATCTCGCAAACGATGCCTCCGACTCAGGACCGTTCTTCTAGGCATCGATAGCGGAGCCAATGACGAATATTTTCATGCCAGGTTTTTGCTGCTAGCTCCAATATTAGCCCCACAGGAGCCCAATAGGCGGAGTAGGAGGCGGTTTATGAGGCGGCTTAGGAGAAGGATAATCGCTAACACACGCTACTACATAAGTGCAAAAATCTCGAAAACGATGCCTCCGACTCAGGACCGTTCTTCTAGGCATCGATAGCGGAGCCAATGACGAATATTTTCATGCCAGGTTTTTGCTGCTAGCTCCAATATTAGCCCCACAGGAGCCCAATAGGCGGAGTAGGAGGCGGTTTATGAGGCGGCTTAGGAGAAGCATAATCGCTAACACACGCTACTACATAAGCGCGAAAATCTCGGAAACGATGCCTCCGACTCAGGACCGTTCTTCTAGGCATCGATAGCGGAGCCAATGACGAATATTTTCATGCCAGGTTTTTGCTGCTAGCTCCAATACCAGCCCCACAGGAGCCCAATAGGCGGAGTAGGAGGCGGCTTAGGAAAAGCATAATCGCTAAAACACGCTACTACATAAGCGCAAAAATCTCGAAAACGATGCCTCCGACTCAGGACCGTTCTTCTAGGCATCGACAGCGGAGCCAATGACGAATATTTTCATGCCAGGTTTTTGCTGCTAGCTCCAATATTAGCCCCACAGGAGCCCAATAGGCGGAGTAGGAGGCGGTTTATGAGGCGGCTTAGGAGAAGGATAATCGCTAACACACGCTACTACATAAGCGCAAAAATCTCGAAAACGATGCCTCCGACTCAGGACCGTTCTTCTAGGCATCGATAGCGGAGCCAATGACGAATATTTTCATGCCAGGTTTTTGCTGCTAGCTCCAATATTAGCCCCACAGGAGCCCAATAGGCGGAGTAGGAGGCGGCTTAGGAGAAGCATAATCGCTAAGACACGCTACTACATAAGCGCAAAAATCTCGAAAACGATGCCTCCGACTCAGGACGGTTCTTCTAGCATCGATAGCGGAGCCAATGACGAATATTTTCATGCCAGGTTTTTGCTGCTAGCTCCAATATTAGCCCCACAGGAGCCCAATAGGCGGAGTAGGAAGCGGTTTATGAGGCGGCTTAGGAGAAGCATAATCGCTAACACACGCTACTACATAAGCGCAAAAATCTCGAAAACGATGCCTCCGACTCAGGACCGTTCTTCTAGGCATCGACAGCGGAGCCAATGACGAATATTTTCATGCCAGGTTTTTGCTGCTAGCTCCAATATTAGCCCCACAGGAGCCCAATAGGCGGAGTAGGAGGCGGCTTAGGAGAAGCATAATCGCTAACACACGCTACTACATAAGCGCAAAAATCTCGAAAACGATGCCTCCGACTCAGGACCGTTCTTCTAGGCATCGATAGCGGAGCCAATGACGAATATTTTCATGCCAGGTTTTTGCTGCTAGCTCCAATATTAGCCCCACAGGAGCCCAATAGGCGGAGTAGGAGGCGGCTTAGGAGAAGCATAATCGCTAAGACACGCTACTACATAAGCGCAAAAATCTCGAAAACGATGCCTCCGACTCAGGACGGTTCTTCTAGGCATCGATAGCGGAGCCAATGACGAATATTTTCATGCCAGGTTTTTGCTGCTAGCTCCAATATTAGCCCCACAGGAGCCCAATAGGCGGAGTAGGAGGCGGCTTAGGAGAAGCATAATCGCTAAGACACGCTACTACATAAGCGCAAAAATCTCGAAAACGATGCCTCCGACTCAGGACCGTTCTTCTAGGCATCGACAGCGGAGCCAATGACGAATATTTTCATGCCAGGTTTTTGCTGCTAGCTCCAATATTAGCCCCACAGGAGCCCAATAGGCGGAGTAGGAGGCGGCTTAGGAGAAGCATAATCGCTAAGACACGCTACTACATAAGCGCAAAAATCTCGAAAACGATGCCTCCGACTCAGGACGGTTCTTCTAGGCATCGATAGCGGAGCCAATGACGAATATTTTCATGCCAGGTTTTTGCTGCTAGCTCCAATATTAGCCCCACAGGAGCCCAATAGGCGGAGTAGGAGGCGGCTTAGGAGAAGCATAATCGCTAAGACACGCTACTACATAAGCGCAAAAATCTCGAAAACGATGCCTCCGACTCAGGACCGTTCTTCTAGGCATCGACAGCGGAGCCAATGACGAATATTTTCATGCCAGGTTTTTGCTGCTAGCTCCAATATTAGCCCCACAGGAGCCCAATAGGCGGAGTAGGAGGCGGTTTATGAGGCGGCTTAGGAGAAGGATAATCGCTAACACACGCTACTACATAAGTGCAAAAATCTCGAAAACGATGCCTCCGACTCAGGACCGTTCTTCTAGGCATCGATAGCGGAGCCAATGACGAATATTTTCATGCCAGGTTTTTGCTGCTAGCTCCAATATTAGCCCCACAGGAGCCCAATAGGCGGAGTAGGAGGCGGTTTATGAGGCGGCTTAGGAGAAGCATAATCGCTAACACACGCTACTACATAAGCGCGAAAATCTCGGAAACGATGCCTCCGACGAATATTTTCATGCCAGGTTTTTGCTGCTAGCTCCAATATTAGCCCCACAGGAGCCCAATAGGCGGAGTAGGAGGCGGTTTATGAGGCGGCTTAGGAGAAGGATAATCGCTAACACACGCTACTACATAAGCGCAAAAATCTCGAAAACGATGCCTCCGACTCAGGACCGTTCTTCTAGGCATCGATAGCGGAGCCAATGACGAATATTTTCATGCCAGGTTTTTGCTGCTAGCTCCAATATTAGCCCCACAGGAGCCCAATAGGCGGAGTAGGAGGCGGCTTAGGAGAAGCATAATCGCTAAGACACGCTACTACATAAGCGCAAAAATCTCGAAAACGATGCCTCCGACTCAGGACGGTTCTTCTAGCATCGATAGCGGAGCCAATGACGAATATTTTCATGCCAGGTTTTTGCTGCTAGCTCCAATATTAGCCCCACAGGAGCCCAATAGGCGGAGTAGGAAGCGGTTTATGAGGCGGCTTAGGAGAAGCATAATCGCTAACACACGCTACTACATAAGCGCAAAAATCTCGAAAACGATGCCTCCGACTCAGGACCGTTCTTCTAGGCATCGACAGCGGAGCCAATGACGAATATTTTCATGCCAGGTTTTTGCTGCTAGCTCCAATATTAGCCCCACAGGAGCCCAATAGGCGGAGTAGGAGGCGGCTTAGGAGAAGCATAATCGCTAACACACGCTACTACATAAGCGCAAAAATCTCGAAAACGATGCCTCCGACTCAGGACCGTTCTTCTAGGCATCGATAGCGGAGCCAATGACGAATATTTTCATGCCAGGTTTTTGCTGCTAGCTCCAATATTAGCCCCACAGGAGCCCAATAGGCGGAGTAGGAGGCGGCTTAGGAGAAGCATAATCGCTAAGACACGCTACTACATAAGCGCAAAAATCTCGAAAACGATGCCTCCGACTCAGGACGGTTCTTCTAGGCATCGATAGCGGAGCCAATGACGAATATTTTCATGCCAGGTTTTTGCTGCTAGCTCCAATATTAGCCCCACAGGAGCCCAATAGGCGGAGTAGGAAGCGGTTTATGAGTAGGATAGGCGGAGTAGTAGTTATCCTGAGTCGGAGGCATCGTTTTCGAGATTTTTGCGCTTATGTAGTAGCGTGTGTTAGCGATTATGCTTCTCCTAAGCCGCCTCCTACTCCGCCTATTGGGCTCCTGTGGGGCTAATATTGGAGCTAGCAGCAAAAACCTGGCATGAAAATATTCGTCATTGGCTCCGCTATCGATGCCTAGAAGAACGGTCCTGAGTCGGAGGCATCGTTTTCGAGATTTTCGCGCTTATGTAGTAGCGTGTGTTAGCGATTATGCTTCTCCTAAGCCGCCTCATAAACCGCCTCCTACTCCGCCTATTGGGCTCCTGTGGGGCTAATATTGGAGCTAGCAGCAAAAACCTGGCATGAAAATATTCGTCATTGGCTCCGCTATCGATGCCTAGAAGAACCGTCCTGAGTCGGAGGCATCGTTTTCGAGATTTTTGCGCTTATGTAGTAGCGTGTGTTAGCGATTATGCTTCTCCTAAGCCGCCTCCTACTCCGCCTATTGGGCTCCTGTGGGGCTAATATTGGAGCTAGCAGCAAAAACCTGGCATGGAAATATTCGTCATTGGCTCTGCTATCGATGCCTAGAAGAACGGTCCTGAGTCGGAGGCATCGTTTTCGAGATTTTTGCACTTATGTAGTAGCGTGTGTTAGCGATTATGCTTCTACTAAGCCGCCTCCTACTCCGCCTATTGGGCTCCTGTGGGGCTAATATTGGAGCTAGCAGCAAAAACCTGGCATGAAAATATTCGTCATTGGCTCCGCTATCGATGCCTAGAAGAACGGTCCTGAGTCGGAGGCATCGTTTTCGAGATTTTCGCGCTTATGTAGTAGCGTGTGTTAGCGATTATGCTTCTCCTAAGCCGCCTCATAAACCGCTTCCTACTCCGCCTAATGGGCTCCTGTGGGGCTAATATTGGAGCTAGCAGCAAAAACCTGGCATGAAAATATTCGTCATTGGCTCCGCTATCGATGCCTAGAAGAACCGTCCTGAGTCGGAGGCATCGTTTTCGAGATTTTTGCGCTTATGTAGTAGCGTGTCTTAGCGATTATGCTTCTCCTAAGCCGCCTCCTACTCCGCCTATTGGGCTCCTGTGGGGCTAATATTGGAGCTAGCAGCAAAAACCTGGCATGGAAATATTCGTCATTGGCTCTGCTATCGATGCCTAGAAGAACGGTCCTGAGTCGGAGGCATCGTTTTCGAGATTTTTGCACTTATGTAGTAGCGTGTGTTAGCGATTATGCTTCTACTAAGCCGCCTCCTACTCTCCTAGCTCCAATATTAGCCCCACAGGAGCCCAATAGGCGGAGTAGGAGGCGGCTTAGTAGAAGCATAATCGCTAACACACGCTGCTACATAAGTGCAAAAATCTCGAAAACGATGCCTCCGACTCAGGACCGTTCTTCTAGGCATCGATAGCGGAGCCAATGACGAATATTTTCATGCCAGGTTTTTGCTGCTAGCTCCAATATTAGCCCCACAGGAGCCCAATAGGCGGAGTAGGAGGCGGTTTATGAGGCGGCTTAGGAGAAGCATAATCGCTAACACACGCTACTACATAAGCGCGAAAATCTCGGAAACGATGCCTCCGACTCAGGACCGTTCTTCTAGGCATCGATAGCGGAGCCAATGACGAATATTTTCATGCCAGGTTTTTGCTGCTAGCTCCAATACCAGCCCCACAGGAGCCCAATAGGCGGAGTAGGAGGCGGCTTAGGAAAAGCATAATCGCTAAAACACGCTACTACATAAGCGCAAAAATCTCGAAAACGATGCCTCCGACTCAGGACCGTTCTTCTAGGCATCGACAGCGGAGCCAATGACGAATATTTTCATGCCAGGTTTTTGCTGCTAGCTCCAATATTAGCCCCACAGGAGCCCAATAGGCGGAGTAGGAGGCGGTTTATGAGGCGGCTTAGGAGAAGGATAATCGCTAACACACGCTACTACATAAGCGCAAAAATCTCGAAAACGATGCCTCCGACTCAGGACCGTTCTTCTAGGCATCGATAGCGGAGCCAATGACGAATATTTTCATGCCAGGTTTTTGCTGCTAGCTCCAATATTAGCCCCACAGGAGCCCAATAGGCGGAGTAGGAGGCGGCTTAGGAGAAGCATAATCGCTAAGACACGCTACTACATAAGCGCAAAAATCTCGAAAACGATGCCTCCGACTCAGGACGGTTCTTCTAGCATCGATAGCGGAGCCAATGACGAATATTTTCATGCCAGGTTTTTGCTGCTAGCTCCAATATTGGCCCCACAGGAGCCCAATAGGCGGAGTAGGAAGCGGTTTATGAGGCGGCTTAGGAGAAGCATAATCGCTAACACACGCTACTACATAAGCGCAAAAATCTCGAAAACGATGCCTCCGACTCAGGACCGTTCTTCTAGGCATCGACAGCGGAGCCAATGACGAATATTTTCATGCCAGGTTTTTGCTGCTAGCTCCAATATTAGCCCCACAGGAGCCCAATAGGCGGAGTAGGAGGTGGCTTAGGAGAAGCATAATCGCTAACACACGCTACTACATAAGCGCAAAAATCTCGAAAACGATGCCTCCGACTCAGGACCGTTCTTCTAGGCATCGATAGCGGAGCCAATGACGAATATTTTCATGCCAGGTTTTTGCTGCTAGCTCCAATATTAGCCCCACAGGAGCCCAATAGGCGGAGTAGGAGGCGGCTTAGGAGAAGCATAATCGCTAAGACACGCTACTACATAAGCGCAAAAATCTCGAAAACGATGCCTCCGACTCAGGACGGTTCTTCTAGGCATCGATAGCGGAGCCAATGACGAATATTTTCATGCCAGGTTTTTGCTGCTAGCTCCAATATTAGCCCCACAGGAGCCCAATAGGCGGAGTAGGAAGCGGTTTATGAGGCGGCTTAGGAGAAGCATAATCGCTAACACACGCTACTACATAAGCGCGAAAATCTCGAAAACGATGCCTCCGACTCAGGACCGTTCTTCTAGGCATCGATAGCGGAGCCAATGACGAATATTTTCATGCCAGGTTTTTGCTGCTAGCTCCAATATTAGCCCCACAGGAGCCCAATAGGCGGAGTAGGAGGCGGCTTAGGAGAAGCATAATCGCTAACACACGCTACTACATAAGCGCAAAAATCTCGAAAACGATGCCTCCGACTCAGGACCGTTCTTCTAGGCATCGATAGCGGAGCCAATGACGAATATTTTCATGCCAGGTTTTTGCTGCTAGCTCCAATATTAGCCCCACAGGAGCCCAATAGGCGGAGTAGGAGGCGGCTTAGGAGAAGCATAATCGCTAACACACGCTACTACATAAGCGCAAAAATCTCGAAAACGATGCCTCCGACTCAGGACGGTTCTTCTAGGCATCGATAGCGGAGCCAATGACGAATATTTTCATGCCAGGTTTTTGCTGCTAGCTCCAATATTAGCCCCACAGGAGCCCAATAGGCGGAGTAGGAGGCGGTTTATGAGGCGGCTTAGGAGAAGCATAATCGCTTACACACGCTACTACATAAGCGCGAAAATCTCGAAAACGATGCCTCCGACTCAGGACCGTTCTTCTAGGCATCGATAGCGGAGCCAATGACGAATATTTTCATGCCAGGTTTTTGCTGCTAGCTCCAATATTAGCCCCACAGGAGCCCAATAGGCGGAGTAGGAGGCGGCTTAGGAGAAGCATAATCGCTAACACACGCTACTACATAAGCGCAAAAATCTCAAAAACGATGCCTCCGACTCAGGACCGTTCTTCTAGGCATCGATAGCGGAGCCAATGACGAATATTTTCATGCCAGGTTTTTGCTGCTAGCTCCAATATTAGCCCCACAGGAGCCCAATAGGCGGAGTAGGAGGCGGCTTAGGAGAAGCATAATCGCTAACACACGCTACTACATAAGCGCAAAAATCTCGCAAACGATGCCTCCGACTCAGGACCGTTCTTCTATGCATCGATAGCGGAGCCAATGACGAATATTTTCATGCCAGGTTTTTGCTGCTAGCTCCAATATTAGCCCCACAGGAGCCCAATAGGCGGAGTAGGAGGCGGTTTATGAGGCGGCTTAGGAGAAGGATAATCGCTAACACACGCTACTACATAAGTGCAAAAATCTCGAAAACGATGCCTCCGACTCAGGACCGTTCTTCTAGGCATCGATAGCGGAGCCAATGACGAATATTTTCATGCCAGGTTTTTGCTGCTAGCTCCAATACCAGCCCCACAGGAGCCCAATAGGCGGAGTAGGAGGCGGCTTAGGAGAAGCATAATCGCTAACACACGCTACTACATAAGCGCAAAAATCTCGAAAACGATGCCTCAGACTCAGGACCGTTCTTCTAGGCATCGATAGCGGAGCCAATGACGAATATTTTCATGACAGGTTTTTGCTGCTAGCTCCAATATTAGCCCCACAGGAGCCCAATAGGCGGAGTAGGAGGCGGCTTAGGAGAAGCATAATCGCTAACACACGCTACTACATAAGCGCGAAAATCTCGAAAACGATGCCTCCGACTCAGTACCGTTCTTCTAGGCATCGATAGCGGAGCCATTGACGAATATTTTCATGCCAGGTTTTTGCTGCTAGCTCCAATACCAGCCCCACAGGAGCCCAATAGGCGGAGTAGGAGGCGGTTTATGAGGCGGCTTAGGAGAAGCATAATCGCTAACACACGCTACTACATAAGCGCAAAAATCTCGAAAACGATGCCTCCGACTCAGGACCGTTCTTCTAGGCATCGATAGCGGAGCCAATGACGAATATTTTCATGCCAGGTTTTTGCTGCTAGCTCCAATATTAGCCCCACAGGAGCCCAATAGGCGGAGTAGGAGGCGGCTTAGGAGAAGCATAATCGCTAACACACGCTACTACATAAGCGCGAAAATCTCGAAAACGATGCCTCCGACTCAGGACCGTTCTTCTAGGCATCGATAGCGGAGCCAATGACAAATATTTTCATGCCAGGTTTTTGCTGCTAGCTCCAATACCAGCCCCACAGGAGCCCAATAGGCGGAGTAGGAGGCGGCTTAGGAGAAGCATAATCGCTAACACACGCTACTACATAAGCGCAAAAATCTCGAAAACGATGCCTCCGACTCAGGACCGTTCTTCTAGGCATCGATAGCGGAGCCAATGACGAATATTTTCATGCCAGGTTTTTGCTGTTAGCTCCAATATTAGCCCCACAGGAGCCCAATAGGCGGAGTAGGAGGCGGTTTAAGAGGCGGCTTAGGAGAAGCATAATCGCTAACACACGCTACTACATAAGCGCAAAAATCTCGTAAAACGATGCCTCCGACTCAGGACCGTTCTTCTAGGCATCGATAGCGGAGCCAATGACGAATATTTTCATGCCAGGTTTTTGCTGCTAGCTCCAATACCAGCCCCACAGGAGCCCAATAGGCGGAGTAGGAGGCGGTTTATGAGGCGGCTTAGGAGAAGCATAATCGCTAACACACGCTACTACATAAGTGCAAAAATCTCGAAAACGATGCCTCCGACTCAGGACCGTTCTTCTAGGCATCGATAGCGGAGCCAATGACGAATATTTTCATGCCAGGTTTTTGCTGCTAGCTCCAATATTAGCCCCACAGGAGCCCAATAGGCGGAGTAGGAGGCGGTTTATGAGGCGGCTTAGGAGAAGCATAATCGCTAACACACGCTACTACATAAGCGCGAAAATCTCGAAAACGATGCCTCCGACTCAGGACCGTTCTTCTAGGCATCGATAGCGGAGCCAATGACGAATATTTTCGTGCCAGGTTTTTGCTGCTAGCTCCAATATTAGCCCCACAGGAGCCCAATAGGCGGAGTAGGAGGCGGTTTATGAGGCGGCTTAGGAGAAGCATAATCGCTAACACACGCTACTACATAAGCGCGAAAATCTCGAAAACGATGCCTCCGACTCAGGACCGTTCTTCTAGGCATCGATAGCGGAGCCAATGACGAATATTTTCATGCCAGGTTTTTGCTGCTAGCTCCAATATTAGCCCCACAGGAGCCCAATAGGCGGAGTAGGAGGCGGCTTAGGAGAAGCATAATCGCTAACACACGCTACTACATAAGCGCAAAAATCTCGAAAACGATGCCTCCGACTCAGGACGGTTCTTCTAGCATCGATAGCGGAGCCAATGACGAATATTTTCGTGCCAGGTTTTTGCTGCTAGCTCCAATATTAGCCCCACAGGAGCCCAATAGGCGGAGTAGGAGGCGGTTTATGAGGCGGCTTAGGAGAAGCATAATCGCTAACACACGCTACTACATAAGCGCGAAAATCTCGAAAACGATGCCTCCGACTCAGGACCGTTCTTCTAGGCATCGATAGCGGAGCCAATGACGAATATTTTCATGCCAGGTTTTTGCTGCTAGCTCCAATATTAGCCCCACAGGAGCCCAATAGGCGGAGTAGGAGGCGGCTAAGGAGAAGCATAATCGCTAACACACGCTACTACATAAGTGCAAAAATCTCGAAAACGATGCCTCCGACTCAGGACCGTTCTTCTAGGCATCGATAGCGGAGCCAATGACAAATATTTTCATGCCAGGTTTTTGCTGCTAGCTCCAATATTAGCCCCACAGGAGCCCAATAGGCGGAGTAGGAGGCGGCTTAGGAGAAGCATAATCGCTAACACACGCTACTACATAAGCGCAAAAATCTCGAAAACGATGCCTCCGACTCAGGACCGTTCTTCTAGGCATCGATAGCGGAGCCAATGACGAATATTTTCATGCCAGGTTTTTGCTGCTAGCTCCAATATTAGCCCCACAGGAGCCCAATAGGCGGAGTAGGAGGCGGCTTAGGAGAAGCATAATCGCTAACACACGCTACTACATAAGCGCAAAAATCTCGAAAACGATGCCTCCGACTCAGGACGGTTCTTCTAGCATCGATAGCGGAGCCAATGACGAATATTTTCGTGCCAGGTTTTTGCTGCTAGCTCCAATATTAGCCCCACAGGAGCCCAATAGGCGGAGTAGGAGGCGGTTTATGAGGCGGCTTAGGAGAAGCATAATCGCTAACACACGCTACTACATAAGCGCGAAAATCTCGAAAACGATGCCTCCGACTCAGGACCGTTCTTCTAGGCATCGATAGCGGAGCCAATGACGAATATTTTCATGCCAGGTTTTTGCTGCTAGCTCCAATATTAGCCCCACAGGAGCCCAATAGGCGGAGTAGGAGGCGGCTTAGTAGAAGCATAATCGCTAACACACGCTACTACATAAGTGCAAAAATCTCGAAAACGATGCCTCCGACTCAGGACCGTTCCTCTAGGCATCGATAGCGGAGCCAATGACGAATATTTCCATGCCAGGTTTTTGCTGCTAGCTCCAATATTAGCCCCACAGGAGCCCAATAGGCGGAGTAGGAGGCGGCTTAGGAGAAGCATAATCGCTAACACACGCTACTACATAAGCGCAAAAATCTCGAAAACGATGCCTCCGACTCAGGACGGTTCTTCTAGGCATCGATAGCGGAGCCAATGACGAATATTTTCGTGCCAGGTTTTTGCTGCTAGCTCCAATATTAGCCCCACAGGAGCCCAATAGGCGGAGTAGGAGGCGGTTTATGAGGCGGCTTAGGAGAAGCATAATCGCTAACACACGCTACTACATAAGCGCGAAAATCTCGAAAACGATGCCTCCGACTCAGGACCGTTCTTCTAGGCATCGATAGCGGAGCCAATGACGAATATTTTCATGCCAGGTTTTTGCTGCTAGCTCCAATATTAGCCCCACAGGAGCCCAATAGGCGGAGTAGGAGGCGGCTTAGGAGAAGCATAATCGTTAACACACGCTACAACATAAGCGCAAAAATCTCGAAAACGATGCCTCCGACTCAGGACCGTTCTTCTAGGCATCGATAGCGGAGCCAATGACGAATATTTTCATGCCAGGTTTTTGCTGCTAGCTCCAATATTAGCCCCACAGGAGCCCAATAGGCGGAGTAGGAGGCGGTTTATGAGGCGGCTTAGGAGAAGGATAATCGCTAACACACGCTACTACATAAGCGCAAAAATCTCGAAAACGATGCCTCCGACTCAGGACCGTTCTTCTAGGCATCGATAGCGGAGCCAATGACGAATATTTTCATGCCAGGTTTTTGCTGCTAGCTCCAATACCAGCCCCACAGGAGCCCAATAGGCGGAGTAGGAGGCGGCTTAGGAGAAGCATAATCGCTAACACACGCTACTACATAAGCGCAAAAATCTCGAAAACGATGCCTCAGACTCAGGACCGTTCTTCTAGGCATCGATAGCGGAGCCAATGACGAATATTTTCATGACAGGTTTTTGCTGCTAGCTCCAATATTAGCCCCACAGGAGCCCAATAGGCGGAGTAGGAGGCGGTTTATGAGGCGGCTTAGGAGAAGCATAATCGCTAACACACGCTACTACGTAAGCGCAAAAATCTCGAAAACGATGCCTCCGACTCAGGACCGTTTTTCTAGGCATCGATAGCGGAGCCAATGACGAATATTTTCATGCCAGGTTTTTGCTGCTAGCTCCAATATTAGCCCCACAGGAGCCCAATAGGCGGAGTAGGAGGCGGTTTAAGAGGCGGCTTAGGAGAAGCATAATCGCTAACACACGCTACTACGTAAGCGCAAAAATCTCGAAAACGATGCCTCCGACTCAGGACCGTTTTTCTAGGCATCGATAGCGGAGCCAATGACGAATATTTTCATGCCAGGTTTTTGCTGCTAGCTCCAATATTAGCCCCACAGGAGCCCAATAGGCGGAGTAGGAGGCGGCTTAGGAGAAGCATAATTGCTAACACACGCTACTACATAAGCGCAAAAATCTAGAAAACGATGCCTCCGACTCAGGACCGTTCTTCTAGGCATCGATAGCGGAGCCAATGACGAATATTTTCATGCCAGGTTTTTGCTGCTAGCTCAAATATTAGCCCCACAGGAGCCCAATAGGCGGAGTAGGAGGCGGTTTATGAGGCGGCTTAGGAGAAGCATAATCGCTAACACACGCTACTACGTAAGCGCAAAAATCTCGAAAACGATGCCTCCGACTCAGGACCGTTTTTCTAGGCATCGATAGCGGAGCCAATGACGAATATTTTCATGCCAGGTTTTTGCTGCTAGCTCCAATATTAGCCCCACAGGAGCCCAATAGGCGGAGTAGGAGGCGGTTTAAGAGGCGGCTTAGGAGAAGCATAATCGCTAACACACGCTACTACATAAGCGCAAAAATCTCGAAAACGATGCCTCCGACTCAGGACCGTTTTTCTAGGCATCGATAGCGGAGCCAATGACGAATATTTTCATGCCAGGTTTTTGCTGCTAGCTCCAATACCAGCCCCACAGGAGCCCAATAGGCGGAGTAGGAGGCGGTTTATGAGGCGGCTTAGGAGAAGCATAATCGCTAACACACGCTACTACGTAAGCGCAAAAATCTCGAAAACGATGCCTCCGACTCAGGACCGTTTTTCTAGGCATCGATAGCGGAGCCAATGACGAATATTTTCATGCCAGGTTTTTGCTGCTAGCTCCAATATTAGCCCCACAGGAGCCCAATAGGCGGAGTAGGAGGCGGTTTAAGAGGCGGCTTAGGAGAAGCATAATCGCTAACACACGCTACTACGTAAGCGCAAAAATCTCGAAAACGATGCCTCCGACTCAGGACCGTTTTTCTAGGCATCGATAGCGGAGCCAATGACGAATATTTTCATGCCAGGTTTTTGCTGCTAGCTCCAATATTAGCCCCACAGGAGCCCAATAGGCGGAGTAGGAGGCGGCTTAGGAGAAGCATAATTGCTAACACACGCTACTACATAAGCGCAAAAATCTAGAAAACGATGCCTCCGACTCAGGACCGTTCTTCTAGGCATCGATAGCGGAGCCAATGACGAATATTTTCATGCCAGGTTTTTGCTGCTAGCTCCAATACCAGCCCCACAGGAGCCCAATAGGCGGAGTAGGAGGCGGTTTATGAGGCGGCTTAGGAGAAGCATAATCGCTAACACACGCTACTACGTAAGCGCAAAAATCTCGAAAACGATGCCTCCGACTCAGGACCGTTTTTCTAGGCATCGATAGCGGAGCCAATGACGAATATTTTCATGCCAGGTTTTTGCTGCTAGCTCCAATATTAGCCCCACAGGAGCCCAATAGGCGGAGTAGGAGGCGGTTTAAGAGGCGGCTTAGGAGAAGCATAATCGCTAACACACGCTACTACGTAAGCGCAAAAATCTCGAAAACGATGCCTCCGACTCAGGACCGTTTTTCTAGGCATCGATAGCGGAGCCAATGACGAATATTTTCATGCCAGGTTTTTGCTGCTAGCTCCAATATTAGCCCCACAGGAGCCCAATAGGCGGAGTAGGAGGCGGCTTAGGAGAAGCATAATTGCTAACACACGCTACTACATAAGCGCAAAAATCTAGAAAACGATGCCTCCGACTCAGGACCGTTCTTCTAGGAATCGATAGCGGAGCCAATGACGAATATTTTCATGCCAGGTTTTTGCTGCTAGCTCCAATATTAGCCCCACAGGAGCCCAATAGGCGGAGTAGGAGGCGGCTTAGGAGAAGCATAATCGCTAACACACGCTACTACATAAGCGCAAAAATCTCGAAAACGATGCCTCCGACTGAGGACCGTTCTTCTAGGCATCGATAGCGGAGCCAATGACGAATATTTTCATGCCAGGTTTTTGCTGCTAGCTCCAATACCAGCCCCACAGGAGCCCAATAGGCGGAGTAGGAGGCGGTTTATGAGGCGGCTTAGGAGAAGCATAATCGCTAACACACGCTACTACGTAAGCGCAAAAATCTCGAAAACGATGCCTCCGACTCAGGACCGTTCTTCTAGGCATCGATAGCGGAGCCAATGACGAATATTTTCATGCCAGGTTTTTGCTACTAGCTCCAATACCAGCCCCATAGGAGCCCAATAGGCGGAGTAGGAGGCGGTTTATGAGGCGGCTTAGGAGAAGCGTAATCGCTAACACACGCTACTACATAAGTGCAAAAATCTCGAAAACGATGCCTCCGACTCAGGACCGTTCTTCTAGGCATCGATAGCGGAGCCAATGACGAATATTTTCATGCCAGGTTTTTGCTGCTAGCTCCAATATTAGCCCCACAGGAGCCCAATTGGCGGAGTAGGAGGCGGCTTAGGAGAAGCATAATCGCTAACACACGCTACTACATAAGCGCAAAAATCTCGAAAACGATGCCTCCGACTGAGGACCGTTCTTCTAGGCATCGATAGCGGAGCCAATGACGAATATTTTCATGCCAGGTTTTTGCTGCTAGCTCCAATATTAGCCCCACAGGAGCCCAATAGGCGGAGTAGGAGGCGGTTTATGAGGCGGCTTAGGAGAAGCATAATCGCTAACACACGCTACTACATAAGTGCAAAAATCTCGAAAACGATGCCTCCGACTCAGGACCGTTCTTCTAGGCATCGATAGCGGAGCCAATGACGAATATTTTCATGCCAGGTTTTTGCTGCTAGCTCCAATATTAGCCCCACAGGAGCCCAATTGGCGGAGTAGGAGGCGGCTTAGGAGAAGCATAATCGCTAACACACGCTACTACATAAGCGCAAAAATCTCGAAAACGATGCCTCCGACTGAGGACCGTTCTTCTAGGCATCGATAGCGGAGCCAATGACGAATATTTTCATGCCAGGTTTTTGCTGCTAGCTCCAATATTAGCCCCACAGGAGCCCAATAGGCGGAGTAGGAGGCGGTTTATGAGGCGGCTTAGGAGAAGCGTAATCGCTAACACACGCTACTACATAAGTGCAAAAATCTCGAAAACGATGCCTCCGACTCAGGACCGTTCTTCTAGGCATCGATAGCGGAGCCAATGACGAATATTTTCATGCCAGGTTTTTGCTGCTAGCTCCAATATTAGCCCCACAGGAGCCCAATAGGCGGAGTAGGAGGCGGTTTATGAGGCGGCTTAGGAGAAGCGTAATCGCTAACACACGCTACTACATAAGTGCAAAAATCTCGAAAACGATGCCTCCGACTCAGGACCGTTCTTCTAGGCATCGATAGCGGAGCCAATGACGAATATTTTCATGCCAGGTTTTTGCTGCTAGCTCCAATATTAGCCCCACAGGAGCCCAATAGGCGGAGTAGGAGGCGGCTTAGGAGAAGCATAATCGCTAACACACGCTACTACATAAGCGCAAAAATCTCGAAAACGATGCCTCAGACTCAGGACCGTTCTTCTAGGCATCGATAGCGGAGCCAATGACGAATATTTTCATGCCAGGTTTTTGCTGCTAGCTCCAATATTAGCCCCACAGGAGCCCAATAGGCGGAGTAGGAGGCGGTTTATGAGGCGGCTTAGGAGAAGCATAATCGCTAACACACGCTACTACGTAAGCGCAAAAATCTCGAAAACGATGCCTCCGACTCAGGACCGTTTTTCTAGGCATCGATAGCGGAGCCAATGACGAATATTTTCATGCCAGGTTTTTGCTGCTAGCTCCAATATTAGCCCCACAGGAGCCCAATAGGCGGAGTAGGAGGCGGTTTAAGAGGCGGCTTAGGAGAAGCATAATCGCTAACACACGCTACTACGTAAGCGCAAAAATCTCGAAAACGATGCCTCCGACTCAGGACCGTTTTTCTAGGCATCGATAGCGGAGCCAATGACGAATATTTTCATGCCAGGTTTTTGCTGCTAGCTCCAATATTAGCCCCACAGGAGCCCAATAGGCGGAGTAGGAGGCGGCTTAGGAGAAGCATAATTGCTAACACACGCTACTACATAAGCGCAAAAATCTAGAAAACGATGCCTCCGACTCAGGACCGTTCTTCTAGGCATCGATAGCGGAGCCAATGACGAATATTTTCATGCCAGGTTTTTGCTGCTAGCTCAAATATTAGCCCCACAGGAGCCCAATAGGCGGAGTAGGAGGCGGTTTATGAGGCGGCTTAGGAGAAGCATAATCGCTAACACACGCTACTACGTAAGCGCAAAAATCTCGAAAACGATGCCTCCGACTCAGGATCGTTTTTCTAGGCATCGATAGCGGAGCCAATGACGAATATTTTCATGCCAGGTTTTTGCTGCTAGCTCCAATATTAGCCCCACAGGAGCCCAATAGGCGGAGTAGGAGGCGGTTTAAGAGGCGGCTTAGGAGAAGCATAATCGCTAACACGCGCTACTACATAAGCGCAAAAATCTCGAAAACGATGCCTCCGACTCAGGACCGTTTTTCTAGGCATCGATAGCGGAGCCAATGACGAATATTTTCATGCCAGGTTTTTGCTGCTAGCTCCAATACCAGCCCCACAGGAGCCCAATAGGCGGAGTAGGAGGCGGTTTATGAGGCGGCTTAGGAGAAGCATAATCGCTAACACACGCTACTACGTAAGCGCAAAAATCTCGAAAACGATGCCTCCGACTCAGGACCGTTTTTCTAGGCATCGATAGCGGAGCCAATGACGAATATTTTCATGCCAGGTTTTTGCTGCTAGCTCCAATATTAGCCCCACAGGAGCCCAATAGGCGGAGTAGGAGGCGGTTTAAGAGGCGGCTTAGGAGAAGCATAATCGCTAACACACGCTACTACGTAAGCGCAAAAATCTCGAAAACGATGCCTCCGACTCAGGACCGTTTTTCTAGGCATCGATAGCGGAGCCAATGACGAATATTTTCATGCCAGGTTTTTGCTGCTAGCTCCAATATTAGCCCCACAGGAGCCCAATAGGCGGAGTAGGAGGCGGCTTAGGAGAAGCATAATTGCTAACACACGCTACTACATAAGCGCAAAAATCTAGAAAACGATGCCTCCGACTCAGGACCGTTCTTCTAGGCATCGATAGCGGAGCCAATGACGAATATTTTCATGCCAGGTTTTTGCTGCTAGCTCCAATACCAGCCCCACAGGAGCCCAATAGGCGGAGTAGGAGGCGGTTTATGAGGCGGCTTAGGAGAAGCATAATCGCTAACACACGCTACTACGTAAGCGCAAAAATCTCGAAAACGATGCCTCCGACTCAGGACCGTTTTTCTAGGCATCGATAGCGGAGCCAATGACGAATATTTTCATGCCAGGTTTTTGCTGCTAGCTCCAATATTAGCCCCACAGGAGCCCAATAGGCGGAGTAGGAGGCGGTTTAAGAGGCGGCTTAGGAGAAGCATAATCGCTAACACACGCTACTACGTAAGCGCAAAAATCTCGAAAACGATGCCTCCGACTCAGGACCGTTTTTCTAGGCATCGATAGCGGAGCCAATGACGAATATTTTCATGCCAGGTTTTTGCTGCTAGCTCCAATATTAGCCCCACAGGAGCCCAATAGGCGGAGTAGGAGGCGGCTTAGGAGAAGCATAATTGCTAACACACGCTACTACATAAGCGCAAAAATCTAGAAAACGATGCCTCCGACTCAGGACCGTTCTTCTAGGAATCGATAGCGGAGCCAATGACGAATATTTTCATGCCAGGTTTTTGCTGCTAGCTCCAATATTAGCCCCACAGGAGCCCAATAGGCGGAGTAGGAGGCGGCTTAGGAGAAGCATAATCGCTAACACACGCTACTACATAAGCGCAAAAATCTCGAAAACGATGCCTCCGACTGAGGACCGTTCTTCTAGGCATCGATAGCGGAGCCAATGACGAATATTTTCATGCCAGGTTTTTGCTGCTAGCTCCAATACCAGCCCCACAGGAGCCCAATAGGCGGAGTAGGAGGCGGTTTATGAGGCGGCTTAGGAGAAGCATAATCGCTAACACACGCTACTACGTAAGCGCAAAAATCTCGAAAACGATGCCTCCGACTCAGGACCGTTCTTCTAGGCATCGATAGCGGAGCCAATGACGAATATTTTCATGCCAGGTTTTTGCTACTAGCTCCAATACCAGCCCCACAGGAGCCCAATAGGCGGAGTAGGAGGCGGTTTATGAGGCGGCTTAGGAGAAGCGTAATCGCTAACACACGCTACTACATAAGTGCAAAAATCTCGAAAACGATGCCTCCGACTCAGGACCGTTCTTCTAGGCATCGATAGCGGAGCCAATGACGAATATTTTCATGCCAGGTTTTTGCTGCTAGCTCCAATATTAGCCCCACAGGAGCCCAATTGGCGGAGTAGGAGGCGGCTTAGGAGAAGCATAATCGCTAACACACGCTACTACATAAGCGCAAAAATCTCGAAAACGATGCCTCCGACTGAGGACCGTTCTTCTAGGCATCGATAGCGGAGCCAATGACGAATATTTTCATGCCAGGTTTTTGCTGCTAGCTCCAATATTAGCCCCACAGGAGCCCAATAGGCGGAGTAGGAGGCGGTTTATGAGGCGGCTTAGGAGAAGCATAATCGCTAACACACGCTACTACATAAGTGCAAAAATCTCGAAAACGATGCCTCCGACTCAGGACCGTTCTTCTAGGCATCGATAGCGGAGCCAATGACGAATATTTTCATGCCAGGTTTTTGCTGCTAGCTCCAATATTAGCCCCACAGGAGCCCAATTGGCGGAGTAGGAGGCGGCTTAGGAGAAGCATAATCGCTAACACACGCTACTACATAAGCGCAAAAATCTCGAAAACGATGCCTCCGACTGAGGACCGTTCTTCTAGGCATCGATAGCGGAGCCAATGACGAATATTTTCATGCCAGGTTTTTGCTGCTAGCTCCAATATTAGCCCCACAGGAGCCCAATAGGCGGAGTAGGAGGCGGTTTATGAGGCGGCTTAGGAGAAGCATAATCGCTAACACACGCTACTACGTAAGCGCAAAAATCTCGAAAACGATGCCTCCGACTGAGGACCGTTCTTCTAGGCATCGATAGCGGAGCCAATGACGAATATTTTCATGCCAGGTTTTTGCTGCTAGCTCCAATATTAGCCCCACAGGAGCCCAATAGGCGGAGTAGGAGGCGGTTTATGAGGCGGCTTAGGAGAAGCGTAATCGCTAACACACGCTACTACATAAGTGCAAAAATCTCGAAAACGATGCCTCCGACTGAGGACCGTTCTTCTAGGCATCGATAGCGGAGCCAATGACGAATATTTTCATGCCAGGTTTTTGCTGCTAGCTCCAATACCAGCCCCACAGGAGCCCAATAGGCGGAGTAGGAGGCGGTTTATGAGGCGGCTTAGGAGAAGCATAATCGCTAACACACGCTACTACGTAAGCGCAAAAATCTCGAAAACGATGCCTCCGACTCAGGACCGTTTTTCTAGGCATCGATAGCGGAGCCAATGACGAATATTTTCATGCCAGGTTTTTGCTGCTAGCTCCAATATTAGCCCCACAGGAGCCCAATAGGCGGAGTAGGAGGCGGCTTAGGAGAAGCATAATCGCTAACACACGCTACTACATAAGCGCAAAAATCTCGAAAACGATGCCTCCGACTCAGGACCGTTCTTCTAGGCATCGATAGCGGAGCCAATGACGAATATTTTCATGCCAGGTTTTTGCTGCTAGCTCCAATACCAGCCCCACAGGAGCCCAATAGGCGGAGTAGGAGGCGGTTTATGAGGCGGCTTAGGAGAAGCATAATCGCTAACACACGCTACTACGTAAGCGCAAAAATCTCGAAAACGATGCCTCCGACTCAGGACCGTTCTTCTAGGCATCGATAGCGGAGCCAATGACGAATATTTTCATGCCAGGTTTTTGCTACTAGCTCCAATACCAGCCCCACAGGAGCCCAATAGGCGGAGTAGGAGGCGGTTTATGAGGCGGCTTAGGAGAAGCGTAATCGCTAACACACGCTACTACATAAGTGCAAAAATCTCGAAAACGATGCCTCCGACTCAGGACCGTTCTTCTAGGCATCGATAGCGGAGCCAATGACGAATATTTTCATGCCAGGTTTTTGCTGCTAGCTCCAATATTAGCCCCACAGGAGCCCAATTGGCGGAGTAGGAGGCGGCTTAGGAGAAGCATAATCGCTAACACACGCTACTACATAAGCGCAAAAATCTCGAAAACGATGCCTCCGACTGAGGACCGTTCTTCTAGGCATCGATAGCGGAGCCAATGACGAATATTTTCATGCCAGGTTTTTGCTGCTAGCTCCAATATTAGCCCCACAGGAGCCCAATAGGCGGAGTAGGAGGCGGTTTATGAGGCGGCTTAGGAGAAGCATAATCGCTAACACACGCTACTACATAAGTGCAAAAATCTCGAAAACGATGCCTCCGACTCAGGACCGTTCTTCTAGGCATCGATAGCGGAGCCAATGACGAATATTTTCATGCCAGGTTTTTGCTGCTAGCTCCAATATTAGCCCCACAGGAGCCCAATTGGCGGAGTAGGAGGCGGCTTAGGAGAAGCATAATCGCTAACACACGCTACTACATAAGCGCAAAAATCTCGAAAACGATGCCTCCGACTGAGGACCGTTCTTCTAGGCATCGATAGCGGAGCCAATGACGAATATTTTCATGCCAGGTTTTTGCTGCTAGCTCCAATATTAGCCCCACAGGAGCCCAATAGGCGGAGTAGGAGGCGGTTTATGAGGCGGCTTAGGAGAAGCGTAATCGCTAACACACGCTACTACATAAGTGCAAAAATCTCGAAAACGATGCCTCCGACTGAGGACCGTTCTTCTAGGCATCGATAGCGGAGCCAATGACGAATATTTTCATGCCAGGTTTTTGCTGCTAGCTCCAATACCAGCCCCACAGGAGCCCAATAGGCGGAGTAGGAGGCGGTTTATGAGGCGGCTTAGGAGAAGCATAATCGCTAACACACGCTACTACGTAAGCGCAAAAATCTCGAAAACGATGCCTCCGACTCAGGACCGTTTTTCTAGGCATCGATAGCGGAGCCAATGACGAATATTTTCATGCCAGGTTTTTGCTGCTAGCTCCAATATTAGCCCCACAGGAGCCCAATAGGCGGAGTAGGAGGCGGCTTAGGAGAAGCATAATCGCTAACACACGCTACTACATAAGCGCAAAAATCTCGAAAACGATGCCTCCGACTCAGGACCGTTCTTCTAGGCATCGATAGCGGAGCCAATGACGAATATTTTCATGCCAGGTTTTTGCTACTAGCTCCAATACCAGCCCCACAGGAGCCCAATAGGCGGAGTAGGAGGCGGTTTATGAGGCGGCTTAGGAGAAGCGTAATCGCTAACACACGCTACTACATAGGTGCAAAAATCTCGAAAACGATGCCTCCGACTCAGGACCGTTCTTCTAGGCATCGATAGCGGAGCCAATGACGAATATTTTCATGCCAGGTTTTTGCTGCTAGCTCCAATATTAGCCCCACAGGAGCCCAATTGGCGGAGTAGGAGGCGGCTTAGGAGAAGCATAATCGCTAACACACGCTACTACATAAGCGCAAAAATCTCGAAAACGATGCCTCCGACTGAGGACCGTTCTTCTAGGCATCGATAGCGGAGCCAATGACGAATATTTTCATGCCAGGTTTTTGCTGCTAGCTCCAATATTAGCCCCACAGGAGCCCAATAGGCGGAGTAGGAGGCGGCTTAGGAGAAGCATAATTGCTAACACACGCTACTACATAAGCGCAAAAATCTCGAAAACGATGCCTCCGACTGAGGACCGTTCTTCTAGGCATCGATAGCGGAGCCAATGACGAATATTTTCATGCCAGGTTTTTGCTGCTAGCTCCAATACCAGCCCCACAGGAGCCCAATAGGCGGAGTAGGAGGCGGTTTATGAGGCGGCTTAGGAGAAGCATAATCGCTAACACACGCTACTACGTAAGCGCAAAAATCTCGAAAACGATGCCTCCGACTCAGGACCGTTTTTCTAGGCATCGATAGCGGAGCCAATGACGAATATTTTCATGCCAGGTTTTTGCTGCTAGCTCCAATATTAGCCCCACAGGAGCCCAATAGGCGGAGTAGGAGGCGGTTTAAGAGGCGGCTTAGGAGAAGCATAATCGCTAACACACGCTACTACATAAGCGCAAAAATCTCGAAAACGATGCCTCCGACTCAGGACCGTTCTTCTAGGCATCGATAGCGGAGCCAATGACGAATATTTTCATGCCAGGTTTTTGCTGCTAGCTCCAATATTAGCCCCACAGGAGCCCAATAGGCGGAGTAGGAGGCGGTTTATGAGGCGGCTTAGGAGAAGCGTAATCGCTAACACACGCTACTACATAAGTGCAAAAATCTCGAAAACGATGCCTCCGACTCAGGACCGTTCTTCTAGGCATCGATAGCGGAGCCAATGACGAATATTTTCATGCCAGGTTTTTGCTGCTAGCTCCAATATTAGCCCCACAGGAGCCCAATTGGCGGAGTAGGAGGCGGCTTAGGAGAAGCATAATCGCTAACACACGCTACTACATAAGTGCAAAAATCTCGAAAACGATGCCTCCGACTCAGGACCGTTCTTCTAGGCATCGATAGCGGAGCCAATGACGAATATTTTCATGCCAGGTTTTTGCTGCTAGCTCCAATATTAGCCCCACAGGAGCCCAATAGGCGGAGTAGGAGGCGGCTTAGGAGAAGCATAATCGCTAACACACGCTACTACATAAGCGCAAAAATCTCGAAAACAATGCCTCCGACTCAGGACCGTTCTTCTAGGCATCGATAGCGGAGCCAATGACGAATATTTTCATGCCAGGTTTTTGCTACTAGCTCCAATACCAGCCCCACAGGAGCCCAATAGGCGGAGTAGGAGGCGGTTTATGAGGCGGCTTAGGAGAAGCGTAATCGCTAACACACGCTACTACATAAGTGCAAAAATCTCGAAAACGATGCCTCCGACTCAGAACCGTTCTTCTAGGCATCGATAGCGGAGCCAATGACGAATATTTTCATGCCAGGTTTTTGCTGCTAGCTCCAATACCAGCCCCACAGGAGCCCAATAGGCGGAGTAGGAGGCGGTTTATGAGGCGGCTTAGGAGAAGCATAATCGCTAACACACGCTACTACGTAAGCGCAAAAATCTCGAAAACGATGCCTCCGACTCAGGACCGTTCTTCTAGGCATCGATAGCGGAGCCAATGACGAATATTTTCATGCCAGGTTTTTGCTGCTAGCTCCAATACCAGCCCCACAGGAGCCCAATAGGCGGAGTAGGAGGCGGTTTATGAGGCGGCTTAGGAGAAGCATAATCGCTAACACACGCTACTACGTAAGCGCAAAAATCTCGAAAACGATGCCTCCGACTCAGGACCGTTTTTCTAGGCATCGATAGCGGAGCCAATGACGAATATTTTCATGCCAGGTTTTTGCTGCTAGCTCCAATATTAGCCCCACAGGAGCCCAATAGGCGGAGTAGGAGGCGGTTTAAGAGGCGGCTTAGGAGAAGCATAATCGCTAACACACGCTACTACATAAGCGCAAAAATCTCGAAAACGATGCCTCCGACTCAGGACCGTTTTTCTAGGCATCGATAGCGGAGCCAATGACGAATATTTTCATGCCAGGTTTTTGCTGCTAGCTCCAATACCAGCCCCACAGGAGCCCAATAGGTGGAGTAGGAGGCGGTTTAAGAGGCGGCTTAGGAGAAGCATAATCGCTAACACACGCTACTACGTAAGCGCAAAAATCTCGAAAACGATGCCTCCGACTCAGGACCGTTTTTCTAGGCATCGATAGCGGAGCCAATGACGAATATTTTCATGCCAGGTTTTTGCTGCTAGCTCCAATATTAGCCCCACAGGAGCCCAATAGGCGGAGTAGGAGGCGGCTTAGGAGAAGCATAATTGCTAACACACGCTACTACATAAGCGCAAAAATCTAGAAAACGATGCCTCCGACTCAGGACCGTTCTTCTAGGCATCGATAGCGGAGCCAATGACGAATATTTTCATGCCAGGTTTTTGCTGCTAGCTCCAATACCAGCCCCACAGGAGCCCAATAGGCGGAGTAGGAGGCGGTTTATGAGGCGGCTTAGGAGAAGCATAATCGCTAACACACGCTACTACGTAAGCGCAAAAATCTCGAAAACGATGCCTCCGACTCAGGACCGTTTTTCTAGGCATCGATAGCGGAGCCAATGACGAATATTTTCATGCCAGGTTTTTGCTGCTAGCTCCAATATTAGCCCCACAGGAGCCCAATAGGCGGAGTAGGAGGCGGTTTAAGAGGCGGCTTAGGAGAAGCATAATCGCTAACACACGCTACTACGTAAGCGCAAAAATCTCGAAAACGATGCCTCCGACTCAGGACCGTTTTTCTAGGCATCGATAGCGGAGCCAATGACGAATATTTTCATGCCAGGTTTTTGCTGCTAGCTCCAATATTAGCCCCACAGGAGCCCAATAGGCGGAGTAGGAGGCGGCTTAGGAGAAGCATAATTGCTAACACACGCTACTACATAAGCGCAAAAATCTAGAAAACGATGCCTCCGACTCAGGACCGTTCTTCTAGGCATCGATAGCGGAGCCAATGACGAATATTTTCATGCCAGGTTTTTGCTGCTAGCTCAAATATTAGCCCCACAGGAGCCCAATAGGCGGAGTAGGAGGCGGTTTAAGAGGCGGCTTAGGAGAAGCATAATCGCTAACACACGCTACTACATAAGCGCAAAAATCTCATAAAACGATGCCTCCGACTCAGGACCGTTCTTCTAGGCATCGATAGCGGAGCCAATGACGAATATTTTCATGCCAGGTTTTTGCTACTAGCTCCAATACCAGCCCCACAGGAGCCCAATAGGCGGAGTAGGAGGCGGTTTATGAGGCGGCTTAGGAGAAGCGTAATCGCTAACACACGCTACTACATAAGTGCAAAAATCTCGAAAACGATGCCTCCGACTCAGGACCGTTCTTCTAGGCATCGATAGCGGAGCCAATGACGAATATTTTCATGCCAGGTTTTTGCTGCTAGCTCCAATATTAGCCCCACAGGAGCCCAATAGGCGGAGTAGGAGGCGGCTTAGGAGAAGCATAATCGCTAACACACGCTACTACATAAGCGC
Organism: Eristalis intricaria; assembly: GCA_964034865.1. Classification (NCBI taxonomy): domain Eukaryota; kingdom Metazoa; phylum Arthropoda; class Insecta; order Diptera; family Syrphidae; genus Eristalis; species Eristalis intricaria. The sequence continues at coordinate 18,950,893 of OZ035877.1, forward strand.
AAAAATCTCGAAAACGATGCCTCCGACTCAGGACCGTTCTTCTAGGCATCGATAGCGGAGCCAATGACGAATATTTTCATGCCAGGTTTTTGCTACTAGCTCCAATACCAGCCCCACAGGAGCCCAATAGGCGGAGTAGGAGGCGGTTTATGAGGCGGCTTAGGAGAAGCGTAATCGCTAACACACGCTACTACATAAGTGCAAAAATCTCGAAAACGATGCCTCCGACTCAGGACCGTTCTTCTAGGCATCGATAGCGGAGCCAATGACGAATATTTTCATGCCAGGTTTTTGCTGCTAGCTCCAATATTAGCCCCACAGGAGCCCAATTGGCGGAGTAGGAGGCGGCTTAGGAGAAGCATAATCGCTAACACACGCTACTACATAAGCGCAAAAATCTCGAAAACGATGCCTCCGACTGAGGACCGTTCTTCTAGGCATCGATAGCGGAGCCAATGACGAATATTTTCATGCCAGGTTTTTGCTGCTAGCTCCAATACCAGCCCCACAGGAGCCCAATAGGCGGAGTAGGAGGCGGTTTATGAGGCGGCTTAGGAGAAGCATAATCGCTAACACACGCTACTACGTAAGCGCAAAAATCTCGAAAACGATGCCTCCGACTCAGGACCGTTTTTCTAGGCATCGATAGCGGAGCCAATGACGAATATTTTCATGCCAGGTTTTTGCTGCTAGCTCCAATATTAGCCCCACAGGAGCCCAATAGGCGGAGTAGGAGGCGGTTTAAGAGGCGGCTTAGGAGAAGCATAATCGCTAACACACGCTACTACGTAAGCGCAAAAATCTCGAAAACGATGCCTCCGACTCAGGACCGTTCTTCTAGGCATCGATAGCGGAGCCAATGACGAATATTTTCATGCCAGGTTTTTGCTGCTAGCTCCAATATTAGCCCCACAGGAGCCCAATAGGCGGAGTAGGAGGCGGCTTAGGAGAAGCGTAATCGCTAACACACGCTACTACATAAGTGCAAAAATCTCGAAAACGATGCCTCCGACTCAGGACCGTTCTTCTAGGCATCGATAGCGGAGCCAATGACGAATATTTTCATGCCAGGTTTTTGCTGCTAGCTGCAATATTAGCCCCACAGGAGCCCAATAGGCGGAGTAGGAGGCGGCTTAGGAGAAGCATAATCGCTAACACACGCTACTACGTAAGCGCAAAAATCTCGAAAACGATGCCTCCGACTCAGGACCGTTTTTCTAGGCATCGATAGCGGAGCCAATGACGAATATTTTCATGCCAGGTTTTTGCTGCTAGCTCCAATATTAGCCCCACAGGAGCCCAATAGGCGGAGTAGGAGGCGGTTTAAGAGGCGGCTTAGGAGAAGCATAATCGCTAACACACGCTACTACGTAAGCGCAAAAATCTCGAAAACGATGCCTCCGACTCAGGACCGTTCTTCTAGGCATCGATAGCGGAGCCAATGACGAATATTTTCATGCCAGGTTTTTGCTGCTAGCTCCAATATTAGCCCCACAGGAGCCCAATAGGCGGAGTAGGAGGCGGCTTAGGAGAAGCATAATCGCTAACACACGCTACTACGTAAGCGCAAAAATCTCGAAAACGATGCCTCCGACTCAGGACCGTTTTTCTAGGCATCGATAGCGGAGCCAATGACGAATATTTTCATGCCAGGTTTTTGCTGCTAGCTCCAATACCAGCCCCACAGGAGCCCAATAGGCGGAGTAGGAGGCGGTTTATGAGGCGGCTTAGGAGAAGCATAATCGCTAACACACGCTACTACGTAAGCGCAAAAATCTCGAAAACGATGCCTCCGACTCAGGACCGTTTTTCTAGGCATCGATAGCGGAGCCAATGACGAATATTTTCATGCCAGGTTTTTGCTGCTAGCTCCAATATTAGCCCCACAGGAGCCCAATAGGCGGAGTAGGAGGCGGTTTAAGAGGCGGCTTAGGAGAAGCATAATCGCTAACACACGCTACTACATAAGCGCAAAAATCTCATAAAACGATGCCTCCGACTCAGGACCGTTCTTCTAGGCATCGATAGCGGAGCCAATGACGAATATTTTCATGCCAGGTTTTTGCTACTAGCTCCAATACCAGCCCCACAGGAGCCCAATAGGCGGAGTAGGAGGCGGTTTATGAGGCGGCTTAGGAGAAGCGTAATCGCTAACACACGCTACTACATAAGTGCAAAAATCTCGAAAACGATGCCTCCGACTCAGGACCGTTCTTCTAGGCATCGATAGCGGAGCCAATGACGAATATTTTCATGCCAGGTTTTTGCTGCTAGCTCCAATATTAGCCCCACAGGAGCCCAATAGGCGGAGTAGGAGGCGGCTTAGGAGAAGCATAATCGCTAACACACGCTACTACATAAGCGCAAAAATCTCGAAAACAATGCCTCCGACTCAGGACCGTTCTTCTAGGCATCGATAGCGGAGCCAATGACGAATATTTTCATGCCAGGTTTTTGCTACTAGCTCCAATACCAGCCCCACAGGAGCCCAATAGGCGGAGTAGGAGGCGGTTTATGAGGCGGCTTAGGAGAAGCGTAATCGCTAACACACGCTACTACATAAGTGCAAAAATCTCGAAAACGATGCCTCCGACTCAGGACCGTTCTTCTAGGCATCGATAGCGGAGCCAATGACGAATATTTTCATGCCAGGTTTTTGCTGCTAGCTCCAATATTAGCCCCACAGGAGCCCAATTGGCGGAGTAGGAGGCGGCTTAGGAGAAGCATAATCGCTAACACACGCTACTACATAAGCGCAAAAATCTCGAAAACGATGCCTCCGACTGAGGACCGTTCTTCTAGGCATCGATAGCGGAGCCAATGACGAATATTTTCATGCCAGGTTTTTGCTGCTAGCTCCAATATTAGCCCCACAGGAGCCCAATAGGCGGAGTAGGAGGCGGCTTAGGAGAAGCATAATCGCTAACACACGCTACTACATAAGCGCAAAAATCTCGAAAACAATGCCTCCGACTCAGGACCGTTCTTCTAGGCATCGATAGCGGAGCCAATGACGAATATTTTCATGCCAGGTTTTTGCTACTAGCTCCAATACCAGCCCCACAGGAGCCCAATAGGCGGAGTAGGAGGCGGTTTATGAGGCGGCTTAGGAGAAGCGTAATCGCTAACACACGCTACTACATAAGTGCAAAAATCTCGAAAACGATGCCTCCGACTCAGGACCGTTCTTCTAGGCATCGATAGCGGAGCCAATGACGAATATTTTCATGCCAGGTTTTTGCTGCTAGCTCCAATATTAGCCCCACAGGAGCCCAATTGGCGGAGTAGGAGGCGGCTTAGGAGAAGCATAATCGCTAACACACGCTACTACATAAGCGCAAAAATCTCGAAAACGATGCCTCCGACTGAGGACCGTTCTTCTAGGCATCGATAGCGGAGCCAATGACGAATATTTTCATGCCAGGTTTTTGCTGCTAGCTCCAATATTAGCCCCACAGGAGCCCAATAGGCGGAGTAGGAGGCGGCTTAGGAGAAGCATAATCGCTAACACACGCTACTACATAAGCGCAAAAATCTCGAAAACAATGCCTCCGACTCAGGACCGTTCTTCTAGGCATCGATAGCGGAGCCAATGACGAATATTTTCATGCCAGGTTTTTGCTACTAGCTCCAATACCAGCCCCACAGGAGCCCAATAGGCGGAGTAGGAGGCGGTTTATGAGGCGGCTTAGGAGAAGCATAATCGCTAACACACGCTACTACATAAGCGCAAAAATCTCGAAAACGATGCCTCCGACTGAGGACCGTTCTTCTAGGCATCGATAGCGGAGCCAATGACGAATATTTTCATGCCAGGTTTTTGCTGCTAGCTCCAATACCAGCCCCACAGGAGCCCAATAGGCGGAGTAGGAGGCGGTTTATGAGGCGGCTTAGGAGAAGCATAATCGCTAACACACGCTACTACGTAAGCGCAAAAATCTCGAAAACGATGCCTCCGACTCAGGACCGTTTTTCTAGGCATCGATAGCGGAGCCAATGACGAATATTTTCATGCCAGGTTTTTGCTGCTAGCTCCAATATTAGCCCCACAGGAGCCCAATAGGCGGAGTAGGAGGCGGTTTAAGAGGCGGCTTAGGAGAAGCATAATCGCTAACACACGCTACTACGTAAGCGCAAAAATCTCGAAAACGATGCCTCCGACTCAGGACCGTTCTTCTAGGCATCGATAGCGGAGCCAATGACGAATATTTTCATGCCAGGTTTTTGCTGCTAGCTCCAATATTAGCCCCACAGGAGCCCAATAGGCGGAGTAGGAGGCGGCTTAGGAGAAGCGTAATCGCTAACACACGCTACTACATAAGTGCAAAAATCTCGAAAACGATGCCTCCGACTCAGGACCGTTCTTCTAGGCATCGATAGCGGAGCCAATGACGAATATTTTCATGCCAGGTTTTTGCTGCTAGCTCCAATATTAGCCCCACAGGAGCCCAATAGGCGGAGTAGGAGGCGGCTTAGGAGAAGCATAATCGCTAACACACGCTACTACGTAAGCGCAAAAATCTCGAAAACGATGCCTCCGACTCAGGACCGTTTTTCTAGGCATCGATAGCGGAGCCAATGACGAATATTTTCATGCCAGGTTTTTGCTGCTAGCTCCAATATTAGCCCCACAGGAGCCCAATAGGCGGAGTAGGAGGCGGTTTAAGAGGCGGCTTAGGAGAAGCATAATCGCTAACACACGCTACTACGTAAGCGCAAAAATCTCGAAAACGATGCCTCCGACTCAGGACCGTTCTTCTAGGCATCGATAGCGGAGCCAATGACGAATATTTTCATGCCAGGTTTTTGCTGCTAGCTCCAATATTAGCCCCACAGGAGCCCAATAGGCGGAGTAGGAGGCGGCTTAGGAGAAGCATAATCGCTAACACACGCTACTACGTAAGCGCAAAAATCTCGAAAACGATGCCTCCGACTCAGGACCGTTTTTCTAGGCATCGATAGCGGAGCCAATGACGAATATTTTCATGCCAGGTTTTTGCTGCTAGCTCCAATACCAGCCCCACAGGAGCCCAATAGGCGGAGTAGGAGGCGGTTTATGAGGCGGCTTAGGAGAAGCATAATCGCTAACACACGCTACAACGTAAGCGCAAAAATCTCGAAAACGATGCCTCCGACTCAGGACCGTTTTTCTAGGCATCGATAGCGGAGCCAATGACGAATATTTTCATGCCAGGTTTTTGCTGCTAGCTCCAATATTAGCCCCACAGGAGCCCAATAGGCGGAGTAGGAGGCGGTTTAAGAGGCGGCTTAGGAGAAGCATAATCGCTAACACACGCTACTACATAAGCGCAAAAATCTCATAAAACGATGCCTCCGACTCAGGACCGTTCTTCTAGGCATCGATAGCGGAGCCAATGACGAATATTTTCATGCCAGGTTTTTGCTACTAGCTCCAATACCAGCCCCACAGGAGCCCAATAGGCGGAGTAGGAGGCGGTTTATGAGGCGGCTTAGGAGAAGCGTAATCGCTAACACACGCTACTACATAAGTGCAAAAATCTCGAAAACGATGCCTCCGACTCAGGACCGTTCTTCTAGGCATCGATAGCGGAGCCAATGACGAATATTTTCATGCCAGGTTTTTGCTGCTAGCTCCAATATTAGCCCCACAGGAGCCCAATAGGCGGAGTAGGAGGCGGCTTAGGAGAAGCATAATCGCTAACACACGCTACTACATAAGCGCAAAAATCTCGAAAACAATGCCTCCGACTCAGGACCGTTCTTCTAGGCATCGATAGCGGAGCCAATGACGAATATTTTCATGCCAGGTTTTTGCTACTAGCTCCAATACCAGCCCCACAGGAGCCCAATAGGCGGAGTAGGAGGCGGTTTATGAGGCGGCTTAGGAGAAGCGTAATCGCTAACACACGCTACTACATAAGTGCAAAAATCTCGAAAACGATGCCTCCGACTCAGGACCGTTCTTCTAGGCATCGATAGCGGAGCCAATGACGAATATTTTCATGCCAGGTTTTTGCTGCTAGCTCCAATATTAGCCCCACAGGAGCCCAATTGGCGGAGTAGGAGGCGGCTTAGGAGAAGCATAATCGCTAACACACGCTACTACATAAGCGCAAAAATCTCGAAAACGATGCCTCCGACTGAGGACCGTTCTTCTAGGCATCGATAGCGGAGCCAATGACGAATATTTTCATGCCAGGTTTTTGCTGCTAGCTCCAATATTAGCCCCACAGGAGCCCAATAGGCGGAGTAGGAGGCGGCTTAGGAGAAGCATAATCGCTAACACACGCTACTACATAAGCGCAAAAATCTCGAAAACAATGCCTCCGACTCAGGACCGTTCTTCTAGGCATCGATAGCGGAGCCAATGACGAATATTTTCATGCCAGGTTTTTGCTACTAGCTCCAATACCAGCCCCACAGGAGCCCAATAGGCGGAGTAGGAGGCGGTTTATGAGGCGGCTTAGGAGAAGCGTAATCGCTAACACACGCTACTACATAAGTGCAAAAATCTCGAAAACGATGCCTCCGACTCAGGACCGTTCTTCTAGGCATCGATAGCGGAGCCAATGACGAATATTTTCATGCCAGGTTTTTGCTGCTAGCTCCAATATTAGCCCCACAGGAGCCCAATTGGCGGAGTAGGAGGCGGCTTAGGAGAAGCATAATCGCTAACACACGCTACTACATAAGCGCAAAAATCTCGAAAACGATGCCTCCGACTGAGGACCGTTCTTCTAGGCATCGATAGCGGAGCCAATGACGAATATTTTCATGCCAGGTTTTTGCTGCTAGCTCCAATATTAGCCCCACAGGAGCCCAATAGGCGGAGTAGGAGGCGGCTTAGGAGAAGCATAATCGCTAACACACGCTACTACATAAGCGCAAAAATCTCGAAAACAATGCCTCCGACTCAGGACCGTTCTTCTAGGCATCGATAGCGGAGCCAATGACGAATATTTTCATGCCAGGTTTTTGCTACTAGCTCCAATACCAGCCCCACAGGAGCCCAATAGGCGGAGTAGGAGGCGGTTTATTAGGCGGCTTAGGAGAAGCGTAATCGCTAACACACGCTACTACATAAGTGCAAAAATCTCGAAAACGATGCCTCCGACTCAGGACCGTTCTTCTAGGCATCGATAGCGGAGCCAATGACGAATATTTTCATGCCAGGTTTTTGCTGCTAGCTCCAATATTAGCCCCACAGGAGCCCAATAGGCGGAGTAGGAGGCGGCTTAGGAGAAGCATAATCGCTAACACACGCTACTACATAAGCGCAAAAATCTCGAAAACAATGCCTCCGACTCAGGACCGTTCTTCTAGGCATCGATAGCGGAGCCAATGACGAATATTTTCATGCCAGGTTTTTGCTACTAGCTCCAATACCAGCCCCACAGGAGCCCAATAGGCGGAGTAGGAGGCGGTTTATGAGGCGGCTTAGGAGAAGCGTAATCGCTAACACACGCTACTACATAAGTGCAAAAATCTCGAAAACGATGCCTCCGACTCAGGACCGTTCTTCTAGGCATCGATAGCGGAGCCAATGACGAATATTTTCATGCCAGGTTTTTGCTGCTAGCTCCAATATTAGCCCCACAGGAGCCCAATTGGCGGAGTAGGAGGCGGCTTAGGAGAAGCATAATCGCTAACACACGCTACTACATAAGCGCAAAAATCTCGAAAACGATGCCTCCGACTGAGGACCGTTCTTCTAGGCATCGATAGCGGAGCCAATGACGAATATTTTCATGCCAGGTTTTTGCTGCTAGCTCCAATATTAGCCCCACAGGAGCCCAATAGGCGGAGTAGGAGGCGGCTTAGGAGAAGCATAATCGCTAACACACGCTACTACATAAGCGCAAAAATCTCGAAAACAATGCCTCCGACTCAGGACCGTTCTTCTAGGCATCGATAGCGGAGCCAATGACGAATATTTTCATGCCAGGTTTTTGCTACTAGCTCCAATACCAGCCCCACAGGAGCCCAATAGGCGGAGTAGGAGGCGGTTTATGAGGCGGCTTAGGAGAAGCGTAATCGCTAACACACGCTACTACATAAGTGCAAAAATCTCGAAAACGATGCCTCCGACTCAGGACCGTTCTTCTAGGCATCGATAGCGGAGCCAATGACGAATATTTTCATGCCAGGTTTTTGCTGCTAGCTCCAATATTAGCCCCACAGGAGCCCAATTGGCGGAGTAGGAGGCGGCTTAGGAGAAGCATAATCGCTAACACACGCTACTACATAAGCGCAAAAATCTCGAAAACAATGCCTCCGACTCAGGACCGTTCTTCTAGGCATCGATAGCGGAGCCAATGACGAATATTTTCATGCCAGGTTTTTGCTACTAGCTCCAATACCAGCCCCACAGGAGCCCAATAGGCGGAGTAGGAGGCGGTTTATGAGGCGGCTTAGGAGAAGCGTAATCGCTAACACACGCTACTACATAAGTGCAAAAATCTCGAAAACGATGCCTCCGACTCAGGACCGTTCTTCTAGGCATCGATAGCGGAGCCAATGACGAATATTTTCATGCCAGGTTTTTGCTGCTAGCTCCAATATTAGCCCCACAGGAGCCCAATTGGCGGAGTAGGAGGCGGCTTAGGAGAAGCATAATCGCTAACACACGCTACTACATAAGCGCAAAAATCTCGAAAACGATGCCTCCGACTGAGGACCGTTCTTCTAGGCATCGATAGCGGAGCCAATGACGAATATTTTCATGCCAGGTTTTTGCTGCTAGCTCCAATACCAGCCCCACAGGAGCCCAATAGGCGGAGTAGGAGGCGGTTTATGAGGCGGCTTAGGAGAAGCATAATCGCTAACACACGCTACTACGTAAGCGCAAAAATCTCGAAAACGATGCCTCCGACTCAGGACCGTTTTTCTAGGCATCGATAGCGGAGCCAATGACGAATATTTTCATGCCAGGTTTTTGCTGCTAGCTCCAATATTAGCCCCACAGGAGCCCAATAGGCGGAGTAGGAGGCGGTTTAAGAGGCGGCTTAGGAGAAGCATAATCGCTAACACACGCTACTACATAAGCGCAAAAATCTCATAAAACGATGCCTCCGACTCAGGACCGTTCTTCTAGGCATCGATAGCGGAGCCAATGACGAATATTTTCATGCCAGGTTTTTGCTACTAGCTCCAATACCAGCCCCACAGGAGCCCAATAGGCGGAGTAGGAGGCGGTTTATGAGGCGGCTTAGGAGAAGCGTAATCGCTAACACACGCTACTACATAAGTGCAAAAATCTCGAAAACGATGCCTCCGACTCAGGACCGTTCTTCTAGGCATCGATAGCGGAGCCAATGACGAATATTTTCATGCCAGGTTTTTGCTGCTAGCTCCAATATTAGCCCCACAGGAGCCCAATAGGCGGAGTAGGAGGCGGCTTAGGAGAAGCATAATCGCTAACACACGCTACTACGTAAGCGCAAAAATCTCGAAAACGATGCCTCCGACTCAGGACCGTTTTTCTAGGCATCGATAGCGGAGCCAATGACGAATATTTTCATGCCAGGTTTTTGCTGCTAGCTCCAATATTAGCCCCACAGGAGCCCAATAGGCGGAGTAGGAGGCGGTTTAAGAGGCGGCTTAGGAGAAGCATAATCGCTAACACACGCTACTACGTAAGCGCAAAAATCTCGAAAACGATGCCTCCGACTCAGGACCGTTCTTCTAGGCATCGATAGCGGAGCCAATGACGAATATTTTCATGCCAGGTTTTTGCTGCTAGCTCCAATATTAGCCCCACAGGAGCCCAATAGGCGGAGTAGGAGGCGGCTTAGGAGAAGCATAATCGCTAACACACGCTACTACGTAAGCGCAAAAATCTCGAAAACGATGCCTCCGACTCAGGACCGTTTTTCTAGGCATCGATAGCGGAGCCAATGACGAATATTTTCATGCCAGGTTTTTGCTGCTAGCTCCAATACCAGCCCCACAGGAGCCCAATAGGCGGAGTAGGAGGCGGCTTATGAGGCGGCTTAGGAGAAGCATAATCGCTAACACACGCTACTACGTAAGCGCAAAAATCTCGAAAACGATGCCTCCGACTCAGGACCGTTTTTCTAGGCATCGATAGCGGAGCCAATGACGAATATTTTCATGCCAGGTTTTTGCTGCTAGCTCCAATATTAGCCCCACAGGAGCCCAATAGGCGGAGTAGGAGGCGGTTTAAGAGGCGGCTTAGGAGAAGCATAATCGCTAACACACGCTACTACATAAGCGCAAAAATCTCATAAAACGATGCCTCCGACTCAGGACCGTTCTTCTAGGCATCGATAGCGGAGCCAATGACGAATATTTTCATGCCAGGTTTTTGCTACTAGCTCCAATACCAGCCCCACAGGAGCCCAATAGGCGGAGTAGGAGGCGGTTTATGAGGCGGCTTAGGAGAAGCGTAATCGCTAACACACGCTACTACATAAGTGCAAAAATCTCGAAAACGATGCCTCCGACTCAGGACCGTTCTTCTAGGCATCGATAGCGGAGCCAATGACGAATATTTTCATGCCAGGTTTTTGCTGCTAGCTCCAATATTAGCCCCACAGGAGCCCAATAGGCGGAGTAGGAGGCGGCTTAGGAGAAGCGTAATCGCTAACACACGCTACTACATAAGTGCAAAAATCTCGAAAACGATGCCTCCGACTCAGGACCGTTCTTCTAGGCATCGATAGCGGAGCCAATGACGAATATTTTCATGCCAGGTTTTTGCTGCTAGCTCCAATATTAGCCCCACAGGAGCCCAATAGGCGGAGTAGGAGGCGGCTTAGGAGAAGCATAATCGCTAACACACGCTACTACATAAGCGCAAAAATCTCGAAAACAATGCCTCCGACTCAGGACCGTTCTTCTAGGCATCGATAGCGGAGCCAATGACGAATATTTTCATGCCAGGTTTTTGCTACTAGCTCCAATACCAGCCCCACAGGAGCCCAATAGGCGGAGTAGGAGGCGGTTTATGAGGCGGCTTAGGAGAAGCGTAATCGCTAACACACGCTACTACATAAGTGCAAAAATCTCGAAAACGATGCCTCCGACTCAGGACCGTTCTTCTAGGCATCGATAGCGGAGCCAATGACGAATATTTTCATGCCAGGTTTTTGCTGCTAGCTCCAATATTAGCCCCACAGGAGCCCAATTGGCGGAGTAGGAGGCGGCTTAGGAGAAGCATAATCGCTAACACACGCTACTACATAAGCGCAAAAATCTCGAAAACGATGCCTCCGACTGAGGACCGTTCTTCTAGGCATCGATAGCGGAGCCAATGACGAATATTTTCATGCCAGGTTTTTGCTGCTAGCTCCAATATTAGCCCCACAGGAGCCCAATAGGCGGAGTAGGAGGCGGCTTAGGAGAAGCATAATCGCTAACACACGCTACTACATAAGCGCAAAAATCTCGAAAACAATGCCTCCGACTCAGGACCGTTCTTCTAGGCATCGATAGCGGAGCCAATGACGAATATTTTCATGCCAGGTTTTTGCTGCTAGCTCCAATATTAGCCCCACAGGAGCCCAATTGGCGGAGTAGGAGGCGGCTTAGGAGAAGCATAATCGCTAACACACGCTACTACATAAGCGCAAAAATCTCGAAAACGATGCCTCCGACTGAGGACCGTTCTTCTAGGCATCGATAGCGGAGCCAATGACGAATATTTTCATGCCAGGTTTTTGCTGCTAGCTCCAATACCAGCCCCACAGGAGCCCAATAGGCGGAGTAGGAGGCGGTTTATGAGGCGGCTTAGGAGAAGCATAATCGCTAACACACGCTACTACGTAAGCGCAAAAATCTCGAAAACGATGCCTCCGACTCAGGACCGTTTTTCTAGGCATCGATAGCGGAGCCAATGACGAATATTTTCATGCCAGGTTTTTGCTGCTAGCTCCAATATTAGCCCCACAGGAGCCCAATAGGCGGAGTAGGAGGCGGTTTAAGAGGCGGCTTAGGAGAAGCATAATCGCTAACACACGCTACTACATAAGCGCAAAAATCTCATAAAACGATGCCTCCGACTCAGGACCGTTCTTCTAGGCATCGATAGCGGAGCCAATGACGAATATTTTCATGCCAGGTTTTTGCTACTAGCTCCAATACCAGCCCCACAGGAGCCCAATAGGCGGAGTAGGAGGCGGTTTATGAGGCGGCTTAGGAGAAGCGTAATCGCTAACACACGCTACTACATAAGTGCAAAAATCTCGAAAACGATGCCTCCGACTCAGGACCGTTCTTCTAGGCATCGATAGCGGAGCCAATGACAAATATTTTCATGCCAGGTTTTTGCTGCTAGCTCCAATACCAGCCCCACAGGAGCCCAATAGGCGGAGTAGGAGGCGGTTTATGAGGCGGCTTAGGAGAAGCATAATCGCTAACACACGCTACTACATAAGCGCAAAAATCTCGAAAACGATGCCTCCGACTCAGGACCGTTCTTCTAGGCATCGATAGCGGAGCCAATGACGAATATTTTCATGCCAGGTTTTTGCTGCTAGCTCCAATACCAGCCCCACAGGAACCCAATAGGCGGAGTAGGAGGCAGTTTATGAGGCGGCTTAGGAGAAGCATAATCGCTAACACACGCTACTACATAAGTGCAAAAATCTCGAAAACGATGCCTCCGACTCAGGACCGTTCTTCTAGGCATCGATAGCGGAGCCAATGACGAATATTTTCATGCCAGGTTTTTGCTACTAGCTCCAATACCAGCCCCACAGGAGCCCAATAGGCGGAGTAGGAGGCGGTTTATGAGGCGGCTTAGGAGAAGCGTAATCGCTAACACACGCTACTACATAAGTGCAAAAATCTCGAAAACGATGCCTCCGACTCAGGACCGTTCTTCTAGGCATCGATAGCGGAGCCAATGACGAATATTTTCATGCCAGGTTTTTGCTGCTAGCTCCAATATTAGCCCCACAGGAGCCCAATTGGCGGAGTAGGAGGCGGCTTAGGAGAAGCATAATCGCTAACACACGCTACTACATAAGCGCAAAAATCTCGAAAACGATGCCTCCGACTGAGGACCGTTCTTCTAGGCATCGATAGCGGAGCCAATGACGAATATTTTCATGCCAGGTTTTTGCTGCTAGCTCCAATATTAGCCCCACAGGAGCCCAATAGGCGGAGTAGGAGGCGGCTTAGGAGAAGCATAATCGCTAACACACGCTGCTACATAAGCGCAAAAATCTCGAAAACGATGCCTCCGACTCAGGACCGTTCTTCTAGGCATCGATAGCGGAGCCAATGACGAATATTTTCATGCCAGGTTTTTGCTGCTAGCTCCAATATTAGCCCCACAGGAGCCCAATAGGCGGAGTAGGAGGCGGCTTAGGAGAAGCATAATCGCTAACACACGCTACTACATAAGCGCGAAAATCTCGAAAACGATGCCTCCGACTCAGGACCGTTCTTCTAGGCATCGATAGCGGAGCCAATGACGAATATTTTCATGCCAGGTTTTTGCTGCTAGCTCCAATATTAGCCCCACAGGAGCCCAATAGGCGGAGTAGGAGGCGGCTTAGGAGAAGCATAATCGCTAACACACGCTACTACATAAGCGCAAAAATCTCGAAAACGATGCCTCCGACTCAGGACCGTTCTTCTAGGCATCGATAGCGGAGCCAATGACAAATATTTTCATGCCAGGTTTTTGCTGCTAGCTCCAATATTAGCCCCACAGGAGCCCAATAGGCGGAGTAGGAGGCGGCTTAGGAGAAGCATAATCGCTAACACACGCTACTACATAAGCGCAAAAATCTCGAAAACGATGCCTCCGACTCAGGACCATTCTTCTAGGCATCGATAGCGGAGCCAATGACGAATATTTTCATGCCAGGTTTTTGTTGCTAGCTCCAATATTAGCCCCACAGGAGCCCAATAGGCGGAGTAGGAGGCGGCTTAGGAAAAGCATAATCGCTAACACACGCTACTACATAAGCGCGAAAATCTCGAAAACGATGCCTCCGACTCAGGACCGTTCTTCTAGGCATCGATAGCGGAGCCAATGACGAATATTTTCATGCCAGGTTTTTGCTGCTAGCTCCAATATTAGCCCCACAGGAGCCCAATTGGCGGAGTAGGAGGCGGCTTAGGAGAAGCATAATCGCTAACACACGCTACTACATAAGCGCAAAAATCTCGAAAACGATGCCTCCGACTGAGGACCGTTCTTCTAGGCATCGATAGCGGAGCCAATGACGAATATTTTCATGCCAGGTTTTTGCTGCTAGCTCCAATACCAGCCCCACAGGAGCCCAATAGGCGGAGTAGGAGGCGGCTTAGGAGAAGCATAATCGCTAACACACGCTACTACATAAGCGCAAAAATCTCGAAAACGATGCCTCCGACTCAGGACCGTTCTTCTAGGCATCGATAGCGGAGCCAATGACGAATATTTTCATGCCAGGTTTTTGCTGCTAGCTCCAATATTAGCCCCACAGGAGCCCAATAGGCGGAGTAGGAGGCGGCTTAGGAGAAGCATAATCGCTAACACACGCTACTACATAAGCGCAAAAATCTCGAAAACGATGCCTCCGACTCAGGACCGTTCTTCTAGGCATCGATAGCGGAGCCAATGACGAATATTTTCATGCCAGGTTTTTGCTGCTAGCTCCAATATTAGCCCCACAGGAGCCCAATAGGCGGAGTAGGAGGCGGCTTAGGAGAAGCATAATCGCTAACACACGCTACTACATAAGCGCAAAAATCTCGAAAACGATGCCTCCGACTCAGGACCGTTCTTCTAGGCATCGATAGCGGAGCCAATGACGAATATTTTCATGCCAGGTTTTTGCTGCTAGCTCCAATATTAGCCCCACAGGAGCCCAATAGGCGGAGTAGGAGGCGGCTTAGGAGAAGCATAATCGCTAACACACGCTACTACATAAGCGCGAAAATCTCGGAAACGATGCCTCCGACTCAGGACCGTTCTTCTAGGCATCGATAGCGGAGCCAATGACGAATATTTTCATGCCAGGTTTTTGCTGCTAGCTCCAATACCAGCCCCACAGGAGCCCAATAGGCGGAGTAGGAGGCGGTTTATGAGGCGGCTTAGGAGAAGCATAATCGCTAACACACGCTACTACATAAGCGCAAAAATCTCGAAAACGATGCCTCCGACTCAGGACCGTTCTTCTAGGCATCGATAGCGGAGCCAATGACGAATATTTTCATGCCAGGTTTTTGCTGCTAGCTCCAATATTAGCCCCACAGGAGCCCAATAGGCGGAGTAGGAGGCGGCTTAGGAGAAGCATAATCGCTAACACACGCTACTACATAAGCGCAAAAATCTCGAAAACGATGCCTCCGACTCAGGACCGTTCTTCTAGGCATCGATAGCGGAGCCAATGACGAATATTTTCATGCCAGGTTTTTGCTGCTAGCTCCAATATTAGCCCCACAGGAGCCCAATAGGCGGAGTAGGAGGCGGCTTAGGAGAAGCATAATCGCTAACACACGCTACTACATAAGCGCGAAAATCTCGAAAACGATGCCTCCGACTCAGGACCGTTCTTCTAGGCATCGATAGCGGAGCCAATGACAAATATTTTCATGCCAGGTTTTTGCTGCTAGCTCCAATATTAGCCCCACAGGAGCCCAATAGGCGGAGTAGGAGGCGGCTTAGGAGAAGCATAATCGCTAACACACGCTACTACATAAGCGCAAAAATCTCGAAAACGATGCCTCCGACTCAGGACCATTCTTCTAGGCATCGATAGCGGAGCCAATGACGAATATTTTCATGCCAGGTTTTTGCTGCTAGCTCCAATATTAGCCCCACAGGAGCCAATAGGCGGAGTAGAAGGCGGCTTAGGAGAAGCATAATCGCTAACACACGCTACTACATAAGCGCAAAAATCTCGAAAACGATGCCTCCGACTCAGGACCGTTCTTCTAGGCATCGATAGCGGAGCCAATGACGAATATTTTCATGCCAGGTTTTTGCTGCTAGCTCCAATATTAGCCCCACAGGAGCCCAATAGGCGGAGTAGGAGGCGGCTTAGGAGAAGCATAATCGCTAACACACGCTACTACATAAGCGCAAAAATCTCGAAAACGATGCCTCCGACTCAGGACCGTTCTTCTAGGCATCGATAGCGGAGCCAATGACGAATATTTTCGTGCCAGGTTTTTGCTGCTAGCTCCAATATTAGCCCCACAGGAGCCCAATAGGCGGAGTAGGAGGCGGCTTAGGAGAAGCATAATCGCTAACACACGCTACTACATAAGCGCGAAAATCTCGAAAACGATGCCTCCGACTCAGGACCGTTCTTCTAGGCATCGATAGCGGAGCCAATGACGAATATTTTCATGCCAGGTTTTTGCTGCTAGCTCCAATACCAGCCCCACAGGAGCCCAATAGGCGGAGTAGGAGGCGGTTTATGAGGCGGCTTAGGAGAAGCATAATCGCTAACACACGCTACTACATAAGCGCAAAAATCTCGAAAACGATGCCTCCGACTCAGGACCGTTCTTCTAGGCATCGATAGCGGAGCCAATGACGAATATTTTCATGCCAGGTTTTTGCTGCTAGCTCCAATATTAGCCCCACAGGAGCCCAATAGGCGGAGTAGGAGGCGGCTTAGGAGAAGCATAATCGCTAACACACGCTACTACATAAGCGCAAAAATCTCGAAAACGATGCCTCCGACTCAGGACCGTTCTTCTAGGCATCGATAGCGGAGCCAATGACGAATATTTTCATGCCAGGTTTTTGCTGCTAGCTCCAATATTAGCCCCACAGGAGCCCAATAGGCGGAGTAGGAGGCGGCTTAGGAGAAGCATAATCGCTAACACACGCTACTACATAAGCGCGAAAATCTCGAAAACGATGCCTCCGACTCAGGACCATTCTTCTAGGCATCGATAGCGGAGCCAATGACGAATATTTTCATGCCAGGTTTTTGCTGCTAGCTCCAATACCAGCCCCACAGGAGCCCAATAGGCGGAGTAGGAGGCGGTTTATGAGGCGGCTTAGGAGAAGCATAATCGCTAACACACGCTACTACATAAGCGCAAAAATCTCGAAAACGATGCCTCCGACTCAGGACCGTTCTTCTAGGCATCGATAGCGGAGCCAATGACGAATATTTTCATGCCAGGTTTTTGCTGCTAGCTCCAATATTAGCCCCACAGGAGCCCAATAGGCGGAGTAGGAGGCGGCTTAGGAGAAGCATAATCGCTAACACACGCTACTACATAAGCGCGAAAATCTCGAAAACGATGCCTCCGACTCAGGACCGTTCTTCTAGGCATCGATAGCGGGGCCAATGACAAATATTTTCATGCCAGGTTTTTGCTGCTAGCTCCAATATTAGCCCCACAGGAGCCCAATAGGCGGAGTAGGAGGCGGCTTAGGAGAAGCATAATCGCTAACACACGCTACTACATAAGCGCAAAAATCTCGAAAACGATGCTTCCGACTCAGGACCATTCTTCCAGGCATCGATAGCGGAGCCAATGACGAATATTTTCATGCCAGGTTTTTGCTGCTAGCTCCAATATTAGCCCCACAGGAGCCAATAGGCGGAGTAGGAGGCGGCTTAGGAGAAGCATAATCGCTAACACACGCTACTACATAAGCGCGAAAATCTCGAAAACGATGCCTCCGACTCCGGACCGTTCTTCTAGGCATCGATAGCGGAGCCAATGACGAATATTTTCATGCCAGGTTTTTGCTGCTAGCTCCAATATTAGCCCCACAGGAGCCCAATAGGCGGAGTAGGAGGCGGCTTAGGAGAAGCATAATCGCTAACACACGCTACTACATAAGCGCAAAAATCTCGAAAACGATGCCTCCGACTCAGGACCATTCTTCTAGGCATCGATAGCGGAGCCAATGACGAATATTTTCATGCCAGGTTTTTGCTGCTAGCTCCAATATTAGCCCCACAGGAGCCAATAGGCGGAGTAGAAGGCGGCTTAGGAGAAGCATAATCGCTAACACACGCTACTACATAAGCGCAAAAATCTCGAAAACGATGCCTCCGACTCAGGACCGTTCTTCTAGGCATCGATAGCGGAGCCAATGACGAATATTTTCATGCCAGGTTTTTGCTGCTAGCTCCAATATTAGCCCCACAGGAGCCCAATAGGCGGAGTAGGAGGCGGCTTAGGAGAAGCATAATCGCTAACACACGCTACTACATAAGCGCAAAAATCTCGAAAACGATGCCTCCGACTCAGGACCGTTCTTCTAGGCATCGATAGCGGAGCCAATGACGAATATTTTCGTGCCAGGTTTTTGCTGCTAGCTCCAATATTAGCCCCACAGGAGCCCAATAGGCGGAGTAGGAGGCGGCTTAGGAGAAGCATAATCGCTAACACACGCTACTACATAAGCGCGAAAATCTCGAAAACGATGCCTCCGACTCAGGACCGTTCTTCTAGGCATCGATAGCGGAGCCAATGACGAATATTTTCATGCCAGGTTTTTGCTGCTAGCTCCAATACCAGCCCCACAGGAGCCCAATAGGCGGAGTAGGAGGCGGTTTATGAGGCGGCTTAGGAGAAGCATAATCGCTAACACACGCTACTACATAAGCGCAAAAATCTCGAAAACGATGCCTCCGACTCAGGACCGTTCTTCTAGGCATCGATAGCGGAGCCAATGACGAATATTTTCATGCCAGGTTTTTGCTGCTAGCTCCAATATTAGCCCCACAGGAGCCCAATAGGCGGAGTAGGAGGCGGCTTAGGAGAAGCATAATCGCTAACACACGCTACTACATAAGCGCAAAAATCTCGAAAACGATGCCTCCGACTCAGGACCGTTCTTCTAGGCATCGATAGCGGAGCCAATGACGAATATTTTCATGCCAGGTTTTTGCTGCTAGCTCCAATATTAGCCCCACAGGAGCCCAATAGGCGGAGTAGGAGGCGGCTTAGGAGAAGCATAATCGCTAACACACGCTACTACATAAGCGCGAAAATCTCGAAAACGATGCCTCCGACTCAGGACCATTCTTCTAGGCATCGATAGCGGAGCCAATGACGAATATTTTCATGCCAGGTTTTTGCTGCTAGCTCCAATACCAGCCCCACAGGAGCCCAATAGGCGGAGTAGGAGGCGGTTTATGAGGCGGCTTAGGAGAAGCATAATCGCTAACACACGCTACTACATAAGCGCAAAAATCTCGAAAACGATGCCTCCGACTCAGGACCGTTCTTCTAGGCATCGATAGCGGAGCCAATGACGAATATTTTCATGCCAGGTTTTTGCTGCTAGCTCCAATATTAGCCCCACAGGAGCCCAATAGGCGGAGTAGGAGGCGGCTTAGGAGAAGCATAATCGCTAACACACGCTACTACATAAGCGCGAAAATCTCGAAAACGATGCCTCCGACTCAGGACCGTTCTTCTAGGCATCGATAGCGGGGCCAATGACAAATATTTTCATGCCAGGTTTTTGCTGCTAGCTCCAATATTAGCCCCACAGGAGCCCAATAGGCGGAGTAGGAGGCGGCTTAGGAGAAGCATAATCGCTAACACACGCTACTACATAAGCGCAAAAATCTCGAAAACGATGCTTCCGACTCAGGACCATTCTTCCAGGCATCGATAGCGGAGCCAATGACGAATATTTTCATGCCAGGTTTTTGCTGCTAGCTCCAATATTAGCCCCACAGGAGCCAATAGGCGGAGTAGGAGGCGGCTTAGGAGAAGCATAATCGCTAACACACGCTACTACATAAGCGCGAAAATCTCGAAAACGATGCCTCCGACTCCGGACCGTTCTTCTAGGCATCGATAGCGGAGCCAATGACGAATATTTTCATGCCAGGTTTTTGCTGCTAGCTCCAATACCAGCCCCACAGGAGCCCAATAGGCGGAGTAGGAGGCGGCTTAGGAGAAGCATAATCGCTAACACACGCTACTACATAAGCGCAAAAATCTCGAAAACGATGCCTCCGACTCAGGACCGTTCTTCTAGGCATCGATAGCGGAGCCAATGACGAATATTTTCATGCCAGGTTTTTGATGCTAGCTCCAATACCAGCCCCACAGGAGCCCAAGAGGCGGAGTAGGAGGCGGCTTAGGAGAAGCATAATCGCTAACACACGCTACTACATAAGCGCGAAAATCTCGAAAACGATGCCTCCGACTCAGGACCGTTCTTCTAGGCATCGATAGCGGAGCCAATGACGAATATTTTCATGCCAGGTTTTTGCTGCTAGCTCCAATATTAGCCCCACAGGAGCCCAATAGGCGGAGTAGGAGGCGGCTTAGGAGAAGCATAATCGCTAACACACGCTACTACATAAGCGCAAAAATCTCGAAAACGATGCCTCCGACTCCGGACCGTTCTTCTAGGCATCGATAGCGGAGCCAATGACGAATATTTTCATGCCAGGTTTTTGCTGCTAGCTCCAATACCAGCCCCACAGGAGCCCAATAGGCGGAGTAGGAGGCGGCTTAGGAGAAGCATAATCGCTAACACACGCTACTACATAAGCGCAAAAATCTCGAAAACGATGCCTCCGACTCAGGACCGTTCTTCTAGGCATCGATAGCGGAGCCAATGACGAATATTTTCATGCCAGGTTTTTGATGCTAGCTCCAATACCAGCCCCACAGGAGCCCAAGAGGCGGAGTAGGAGGCGGCTTAGGAGAAGCATAATCGCTAACACACGCTACTACATAAGCGCGAAAATCTCGAAAACGATGCCTCCGACTCAGGACCGTTCTTCTAGGCATCGATAGCGGAGCCAATGACGAATATTTTCATGCCAGGTTTTTGCTGCTAGCTCCAATATTAGCCCCACAGGATCCCAATAGGCGGAGTAGGAGGCGGCTTAGGAGAAGCATAATCGCTAACACACGCTACTACATAAGCGCGAAAATCTCGAAAACGATGCCTCCGACTCAGGACCGTTCTTCTAGGCATCGATAGTGGAACCAATGACGAATATTTTCATGCCAGGTTTTTGCTGCTAGCTCCAATACCAGCCCCACAGGAGCCCAATAGGCGGAGTAGGAGGCGGTTTATGAGGCGGCTTAGGAGAAGCATAATCGCTAACACACGCTACTACATAAGCGCGAAAATCTCGAAAACGATGCCTCCGACTCAGGACCGTTCTTCTAGGCATCGATAGCGGAGCCAATGACGAATATTTTCATGCCAGGTTTTTGCTGCTAGCTCCAATATTAGCCCCACAGGAGCCCAATAGGCGGAGTAGGAGGCGGCTTAGGAGAAGCATAATCGCTAACACACGCTACTACATAAGCGCAAAAATCTCGAAAACGATGCCTCCGACTCAGGACCGTTCTTTTAGGCATCGATAGCGGAGCCAATGACGAATATTTTCATGCCAAGTTTTTGCTGCTAGCTCCAATATTAGCCCCACAGGAGCCCAATAGGCGGAGTAGGAGGCGGCTTAGGAGAAGCATAATCGCTAACACACGCTACTACATAAGCGCAAAAATCTCGAAAACGATGCCTCCGACTCAGGACCGTTCTTCTAGGCATCGATAGCGGAGCCAATGACGAATAATTTCATGCCAGGTTTTTGCTGCTAGCTCCAATATTAGCCCCACAGGAGCCCAATAGGCGGAGTAGGAGGCGGTTTATGAGGTGGCTTAGGAGAAGCATAATCGCTAACACACGCTACTACATAAGCGCGAAAATCTCGAAAACGATGCCTCCGACTCAGGACCGTTCTTCTAGGCATCGATAGCGGAGCCAATGACGAATATTTTCATGTCAGGTTTTTGCTGCTAGCTCCAATATTAGCCCCACAGGAGCCCAATAGGCGGAGTAGGAGGCGGCTTAGTAGAAGCATAATCGCTAACACACGCTACTACATAAGTGCAAAAATCTCGAAAACGATGCCTCCGACTCAGGACCGTTCTTCTAGGCATCGATAGCGGAGCCAATGACGAATATTTTCATGCCAGGTTTTTGCTGCTAGCTCCAATACCAGCCCCACAGGAGCCCAATAGGCGGAGTAGGAGGCGGTTTATGAGGCGACTTAGGAGAAGCATAATCGCTAACACACGCTACTACATAAGCGCAAAAATCTCGAAAACGATGCCTCCGACTCAGGACCGTTCTTCTAGGCATCGATAGCGGAGCCAATGACGAATATTTTCATGCCAGGTTTTTGCTGCTAGCTCCAATATTAGCCCCACAGGAGCCCAATAGGCGGAGTAGGAGGCGGCTTAGGAGAAGCATAATCGCTAACACACGCTACTACATAAGCGCAAAAATCTCGAAAACGATGCCTCCGACTCAGGACCGTTCTTTTATGCATCGATAGCGGAGCCAATGACGAATATTTTCATGCCAGGTTTTTGCTGCTAGCTCCAATATTAGCCCCACAGGAGCCCAATAGGCGGAGTAGGAGGCGGCTTAGGAGAAGCATAATCGCTAACACACGCTACTACATAAGCGCAAAAATCTCGAAAACGATGCCTCCGACTCAGGACCGTTCTTCTAGGCATCGATAGCGGAGCCAATGACGAATATTTTCATGCCAGGTTTTTGCTGCTAGCTCCAATATTAGCCCCACAGGAGCCCAATAGGCGGAGTAGGAGGCGGTTTATGAGGCGGCTTAGGAGAAGCATAATCGCTAACACACGCTACTACATAAGCGCGAAAATCTCGAAAACGATGCCTCCGACTCAGGACCGTTCTTCTAGGCATCGATAGCGGAGCCAATGACGAATATTTTCATGTCAGGTTTTTGCTGCTAGCTCCAATATTAGCCCCACAGGAGCCCAATAGGCGGAGTAGGAGGCGGCTTAGTAGAAGCATAATCGCTAACACACGCTACTACATAAGTGCAAAAATCTCGAAAACGATGCCTCCGACTCAGGACCGTTCTTCTAGGCATCGATAGCGGAGCCAATGACGAATATTTTCATGCCAGGTTTTTGCTGCTAGCTCCAATATTAGCCCCACAGGAGCCCAATAGGCGGAGTAGGAGGCGGCTTAGGAGAAGCATAATCGCTAACACACGCTACTACATAAGCGCAAAAATCTCGAAAACGATGCCTCCGACTCAGGACGGTTCTTCTAGGCATCGATAGCGGAGCCAATGACGAATATTTTCATGCCAGGTTTTTGCTGCTAGCTCCAATATTAGCCCCACAGGAGCCCAATAGGCGGAGTAGGAGGCGGTTTATGAGGCGGTTTGGAGAAGCATAATCGCTAACACACGCTACTACATAAGCGCAAAAATCTCGAAAACGATGCCTCCGACTCAGGACCGTTCTTCTAGGCATCGATAGCGGAGCCAATGACGAATATTTTCATGCCAGGTTTTTGCTGCTAGCTCCAATATTAGCCCCACAGGAGCCCAATAGGCGGAGTAGGAGGTGGCTTAGGAGAAGCATAATCGCTAACACACGCTACTACATAAGCGCAAAAATCTCGAAAACGATGCCTCCGACTCAGGACCGTTCTTCTAGGCATCGATAGCGGAGCCAATGACGAATATTTTCATGCCAGGTTTTTGCTGCTAGCGCCAATATTAGCCCCACAGGAGCCCAATAGGCGGAGTAGGAGGCGGCTTAGGAGAAGCATAATCGCTAACACACGCTACTACATAAGCGCAAAAATCTCGAAAACGATGCCTCCGACTCAGGACCGTTCTTTTAGGCATCGATAGCGGAGCCAATGACGAATATTTTCATGCCAGGTTTTTGCTGCTAGCTCCAATATTAGCCCCACAGGAGCCCAATAGGCGGAGTAGGAGGCGGCTTAGGAGAAGCATAATCGCTAACACACGCTACTACATAACCGCAAAAATTTCGAAAACGATGCCTCCGACTCAGGACCGTTCTTCTAGGCATCGATAGCGGAGCCAATGACGAATATTTTCATGCCAGGTTTTTGCTGCTAGCTCCAATATTAGCCCCACAGGAGCCCAATAGGCGGAGTAGGAGGCGGTTTATGAGCCGGCTTAGGAGAAGCATAATCGCTAACACACGCTACTACATAAGCGCGAAAATCTCGAAAACGATGCCTCCGACTCAGGACCGTTCTTCTAGGCATCGATAGCGGAGCCAATGACGAATATTTTCATGTCAGGTTTTTGCTGCTAGCTCCAATATTAGCCCCACAGGAGCCCAATAGGCGGAGTAGGAGGCGGCTTAGTAGAAGCATAATCGCTAACACACGCTACTACATAAGTGCAAAAATCTCGAAAACGATGCCTCCGACTCAGGACCGTTCTTCTAGGCATCGATAGCGGAGCCAATGACGAATATTTTCATGCCAGGTTTTTGCTGCTAGCTCCAATATTAGCCCCACAGGAGCCCAATAGGCGGAGTAGGAGGCGGTTTATGAGGCGGCTTAGGAGAAGCATAATCGCTAACACACGCTACTACATAAGCGCAAAAATCTCGAAAACGATGCCTCCGACTCAGGACCGTTCTTCTAGGCATCGATAGCGGAGCCAATGACGAATATTTTCATGTCAGGTTTTTGCTGCTAGCTCCAATATTAGCCCCACAGGAGCCCAATAGGTGGAGTAGGAGGCGGCTTAGTAGAAGCATAATCGCTAACACACGCTACTACATAAGTGCAAAAATCTCGAAAACGATGCCTCCGACTCAGGACCGTTCTTCTAGGCATCGATAGCGGAGCCAATGACGAATATTTTCATGCCAGGTTTTTGCTGCTAGCTCCAATATTAGCCCCACAGGATCCCAATAGGCGGAGTAGGAGGCGGCTTAGGAGAAGCATAATCGCTAACACACGCTACTACATAAGCGCGAAAATCTCGAAAACGATGCCTCCGACTCAGGACCGTTCTTCTAGGCATCGATAGTGGAGCCAATGACGAATATTTTCATGCCAGGTGAAAATCTCGAAAACGATGCCTCCGACTCAGGACCGTTCTTCTAGGCATCGGTAGCGGAGCCAATGACGAATATTTTCATGCCAGGTTTTTGCTGCTAGCTCCAATATTAGCCCCACAGGAGCCCAATAGGCGGAGTAGGAGGCGGCTTAGGAGAAGCATAATCGCTAACACACGCTACTACATAAGCGCGAAAATCTCGAAAACGATGCCTCCGACTCAGGACCGTTCTTCTAGGCATCGATAGCGAAGCCAATGACGAATATTTACATGCCAGGTTTTTGCTGCTAGCTCCAATACCAGCCCACAGGAGCCCAATAGGCGGAGTAGGAGGCGGTTTATGAGGCGGCTTAGGAGAAGCATAATCGCTAACACACGCTACTACATAAGCGCAAAAATCTCGAAAACGATGCCTCCGACTCAGGACCGTTCTTCTAGGCATCGATAGCGGAGCCAAGGACGAATATTTTCATGCCAGGTTTTTGCTGCTAGCTCCAATATTAGCCCCACAGGATCCCAACAGGCGGAGTAGGAGGCGGCTTAGTAGAAGCATAATCACTAACACACGCTACTACATAAGTGCAAAAATCTCGAAAACGATGCCTCCGACTCAGGACCGTTCTTCTAGGCATCGATAGCGGAGCCAATGACGAATATTTTCATGCCAGGTTTTTGCTGCTAGCTCCAATATTAGCCCCACAGGAGCCCAATAGGCGGAGTAGGAGGCGGCTTAGGAGAAGCATAATCGCTAACACACGCTACTACATAAGCGCAAAAATCTCGAAAACGATGCCTCCGACTCAGGACCGTTCTTCTAGGCATCGATAGCGGAGCCAATGACGAATATTTTCATGCCAGGTTTTTGCTGCTAGCTCCAATATTAACCCCACAGGAGCCCAATAGGCGGAGTAGGAGGCAGTTTATGAGGCGGCTTAGGAGAAGCATAATCGCTAACACACGCTACTACACAAGCGCAAAAATCTCGAAAACGATGCCTCCGACTCAGGACCGTTCTTCTAGGCATCGATAGCGGAGCCAATGACGAATATTTTCATGCCAGGTTTTTGCTGCTAGCTCCAATATTAGCCCCACAGGAGCCCAATAGCCGGAGTAGGAGGCGGTTTATGAGGCGGCTTAGGAGAAGCATAATCGCTAACACACGCTACTACATAAGCGCAAAAATCTCGAAAACGATGCCTCCGACTCAGGACCGTTCTTCTAGGCATCGATAGCGGAGCCAATGACGAATATTTTCATGCCAGGTTTTTGCTGCTAGCTCCAATACCAGCCCCACAGGAGCCCAATAGGCGGAGTAGGAGGCGGCTTAGGAGAAGCATAATCGCTAACACACGCTACTACATAAGCGCAAAAATCTCGAAAACGATGCCTCCGACTCAGGACCGTTCTTCTAGGCATCGATAGCGGAGCCAATGACGAATATTTTCATGCCAGGTTTTTGCTGCTAGCTCCAATATTAGCCCCACAGGAGCCCAATAGGCGGAGTAGGAGGCGGCTTAGGAGAAGCATAATCGCTAACTCACGCTACTACATAAGCGCAAAAATCTCGAAAACGATGCCTCCGACTCAGGACCGTTCTTCTAGGCATCGATAGCGGAGCCAATGACGAATATTTTCATGCCAGGTTTTTGCTGCTAGCTCCAATGCCAGCCCCACAGGAGCCCAATAGGCGGAGTAGGAGGCGGCTTAGGAGAAGCATAATCGCTAACACACGCTACTACATAAGCGCAAAAATCTCGAAAACGATGCCTCCGACTCAGGACCGTTCTTCTAGGCATCGATAGCGGAGCCAATGACGAATATTTTCATGCCAGGTTTTTGCTGCTAGCTCCAATATTAGCCCCACAGGAGCCCAATAGCCGGAGTAGAAGGCGGTTTATGAGGCGGCTTAGGAGAAGCATAATCGCTAACACACGCTACTACATAAGCGCAAAAATCTCGAAAACGATGCCTCCGACTCAGGACCGTTCTTCTAGGCATCGATAGCGGAGCCAATGACGAATATTTTCATGCCAGGTTTTTGCTGCTAGCTCCAATATTAGCCCCACAGGAGCCCAATAGGCGGAGTAGGAGGCGGCTTAGGAGAAGCACAATCGCTAACACACGCTACTACATAAGCGCAAAAATCTCGAAAACGATGCCTCCGACTCAGGACCGTTCTTCTAGGCATCGATAGCGGAGCCAATGATGAATATTTTCATGCCAGGTTTTTGCTGCTAGCTCCAATACCAGCCCCACAGGAGCCCAATAGGCGGAGTAGGAGGCGGAGTAGGAGGCGGCTTATTGGAAGCATAATCGCTAACACACGCTACTACATAAGTGAAAAATTTCGAAAACGATGCCTCCGACTCAGGACCGTTCTTCTAGGCATCGATAGCGGAGCCAATGACGAATATTTTCATGCCAGGTTTTTGCTGCTAGCTCCAATATTAGCCCCACAGGAGCCCAATAGCCGGAGTAGGAGGCGGTTTATGAGGCGGCTTAGGAGAAGCATAATCGCTAACACACGCTACTACATAAGCGCAAAAATCTCGAAAACGATGCCTCCGACTCAGGACCGTTCTTCTAGGCATCGATAGCGGAGCCAATGACGAATATTTTCATGCCAGGTTTTTGCTGCTAGCTCCAATATTAGCCCCACAGGAGCCCAATAGGCTGAGTAGGAGGCGGCTTAGGAGAAGCACAATCGCTAACACACGCTACTACATAAGCGCAAAAATCTCGAAAACGATGCCTCCGACTCAGGACCGTTCTTCTAGGCATCGATAGCGGAGCCAATGATGAATATTTTCATGCCAGGTTTTTGCTGCTAGCTCCAATACCAGCCCCACAGGAGCCCAATAGGCGGAGTAGGAGGCGGAGTAGGAGGCGGCTTATTGGAAGCATAATCGCTAACACACGCTACTACATAAGTGAAAAATTTCGAAAACGATGCCTCCGACTCAGGACCGTTCTTCTAGGCATCGATAGCGGAGCCAATGACGAATATTTTCATGCCAGGTTTTTGCTGCTGGCTCCAATACCAGCCCCACAGGAGCCCAATAGGCGGAGTAGGAGGCGGCTTAGGAGAAGCATAATCGCTAACACACGCTACTACATAAGCGCGAAAATCTCGAAAACGATGCCTCCGACTCAGGACCGTTCTTCTAGGCATCGATAGCGGAGCCAATGACGAATATTTCCATGCCAGGTTTTTGCTGCTAGCTCCAATACCAGCCCCACAGGAGCCCAATAGGCGGAGTAGGAGGCGGCTTAGGAGAAGCATAATCGCTAACACACGCTACTACATAAGTGCAAAAATGTCGAAAACGATGCCTCCGACTCAGGACCGTTCTTCTAGGCATCGATAGCGGAGCCAATGAAGAATATTTTCATGCCAGGTTTTTGCTGCTCGCTCCAATACCAGCCCCACAGGAGCCCAATAGGCGGAGTAGGAGGCGGCTTAGGAGAAGCATAATCGCTAACACACGCTACTACATAAGCGCAAAAATCTCGAAAACGATGCCTCCGACTCAGGACCGTTCTTCTAGGCATCGATAGCGGAGCCAATGACGAATATTTTCATGCCAGGTTTTTGCTGCTAGCTCCAATATTAGCCCCACAGGAGCCCAATAGGCGGAGTAGGAGGCGGTTTATGAGGCGGCTTGGGAGAAGCATAATCGCTAACACACGCTAGTACATAAGCGCGAAAATCTCGAAAACGATGCCTCCGACTCAGGACCGTTCTTCTAGGCATCGATAGCGGAGCCAATGACGAATATTTTCATGCCAGGTTTTTGCTGCTAGCTCCAATATTAGCCCCACAGGAGCCGAATAGGCGGAGTAGGAGGCGGCTTAGGAGAAGCATAATCGCTAACACACGCTACTACATAAGCGCAAAAATCACGAAAACGATGCCTCCGACTCAGGACCGTTCTTCTAGGCATCGATAGCGGAGCCAATGACGAATATTTTCATGCCAGGTTTTTGCTGCTAGCTCCAATATTAGCCCCACAGGAGCCCAATAGGCGGAGTAGTAGGCGGTTTATGAGGCGGCTTAGGAGAAGCATAATCGCTAACACACGCTACTACATAAGCGCAAAAATCTCGAAAACGATGCCTCCGACTCAGGACCGTTCTTCTAGGCATCGATAGCGGAGCCAATGACGAATATTTTCATGCCAGGTTTTTGCTGCTAGCTCCAATATTAGCCCCACAGGAGCCCAATAGGCGGAGTAGGAGGCGGTTTATGAGGCGGCTTAGGAGAAGCATAATCGCTAACACACGCTACTACATAAGCGCAAAAATCTCGAAAACGGTGCCTCCGACTCAGGACCGTTCTTCTAGGCATCGATAGCGGAGCCAATGACGAATATTTTCATGCCAGGTTTTTGCTGCTAGCTCCAATATTAGCCCCACAGGAGCCCAATAGGCGGAGTAGGAGGCGGTTTATGAGGCGGCTTAGGAGAAGCATAATCGCTAACACACGCTACTACATAAGCGCAAAAATCTCGAAAACGATGCCTCCGACTCAGGACCGTTCTTCTAGGCATCGATAGCGGAGCCAATGACGAATATTTTCATGCCAGGTTTTTGCTTCTAGCTCCAATATTAGCCCCACAGGAGCCCAATAGGCGGAGTAGGAGGCGGCTTAGGAGAAGCATAATCGCTAACACACGCTACTACATAAGCGCAAAAATCTCGAAAACGATGCCTCCGACTCAGGACCGTTCTTCTAGGCATCGATAGCGGAGCCAATGACGAATATTTTCATGCCAGGTTTTTGCTGCTAGCTCCAATATTAGCCCCACAGGAGCCCAATAGGCGGAGTAGGAGGCGGTTTATGAGGCGGCTTAGGAGAAGCATAATCGCTAACACACGCTACTACATAAGCGCGAAAATCTCGAAAACGATGCCTCCGACTCAGGACCGTTCTTCTAGGCATCGATAGCGGAGCCAATGACGAATATTTAGATGCCAGGTTTTTGCTGCTAGCTCCAATATTAGCCCCACAGGAGCCCAATAGGCGGAGTAGGAGGCGGCTTAGGAGAAGCATAATCGCTAACACACGCTACTACATAAGTGCAATAATCTCGAAAACGATGCCTCCGACTCAGGACCGTTCTTCTAGGCATCGATAGCGGAGCCAATGACGAATATTTTCATGACAGGTTTTTGCTGCTAGCTCCAATACCAGCCCCACAGGAGCCCAATAGGCGGAGTAGGAGGCGGTTTATGAGGCGGCTTAGGAGAAGCATAATCGCTAACACACGCTACTACATAAGTGCAAGAATCTCGAAAACGATGCCTCCGACTCAGGACCGTTCTTCTAGGCATCGACAGCGGAGCCAATGACGAATATTTTCATGCCAGGTTTTTGCTGCTAGCTCCAATACCAGCCCCACAGGAGCCCAATAGGCGGAGTAGGAGGCGGCTTAGGAGAAGCATAATCGCTAACACACGCTACTACATAAGTGCAAAAATCTCGAAAACGATGCCTCCGACTCAGGACCGTTCTTCTAGGCATCGATAGCGGAGCCAATGACAAATATTTTCATGCCAGGTTTTTGCTGCTAGCTCCAATATTAGCACCACAGGAGCCCAATAGGCGGAGTAGGAGGCGGTTTAGGAGAAGCATAATCGCTAACACACGCTACTACATAAGTGCAAAAATCTCGAAAACGATGCCTCCGACTCAGGACCGTTCTTCTAGGCATCGATAGCGGAGCCAATGACGAATATTTTCATGCCAGGTTTTTGCTGCTAGCTCCAATATTAGCCCCACAGGAGCCCAATAGGCGGAGTAGGAGGCGGCTTAGTAGAAGCATAATCGCTAACACACGCTACTACATAAGCGCAAAAATCTCGAAAACGATGCCTCCGACTCAGGACCGTTCTTCTAGGCATCGATAGCGGAGCCAATGACGAATATTTTCATGCCAGGTTTTTGCTGCTAGCTCCAATATTAGCCCCACAGGAGACCAATAGGCGGTTTATGAGGCGGCTTAGGAGAAGCATAATCGCTAACACACGCTACTACATAAGCGCAAAAATCTCGAAAACGATGCCTCCGACTCAGGACCGTTCTTCTAGGCATCGATAGCGGAGCCAATGACGAATATTTTCATGCCAGGTTTTTGCTGCTAGCTCCAATACCAGCCCCACAGGAGCCCAATAGGCGGAGTAGTAGGCGGTTTATGAGGCGGCTTAGGAGAAGCATAATCGCTAACACACGCTACTACATAAGCGCAAAAATCTCGAAAACGATGAATCCGATTCAGGACCGTTCTTCTAGGCATCGATAGCGGAGCCAATGACGAATATTTTCATGCCAGGTTTTTGCTGCTAGCTCCAATATTAGCCCCACAGGAGCCCAATAGGCGGAGTAGGAGGCGGCTTAGGAGAAGCATAATCGCTAACACACGCTACTACATAAGCGCAAAAATCTCGAAAACGATGCCTCCGACTCAGGACCGTTCTTCTAGGCATCGATAGCGGAGCCAATGACGAATATTTTCATGCCAGGTTTTTGCTGCTAGCTCCAATATTAGCCCCACAGGAGCCCAATAGGCGGAGTAGTAGGCGGAGTAGGAGGCGGCTTAGGAGAAGCATAATCGCTAACACACGCTACTACATAAGTGCAAAAATCTCGAAAACGATGCCTCCGACTCAGGACCGTTCTTCTAGGCATCGATAGCGGAGCCAATGACGAATATTTTCATGCCAGGTTTTTGCTGCTAGCTCCAATATTAGCCCCACAGGAGCCCAATAGGCGGAGTAGGAGGCGGCTTAGTAGAAGCATAATCGCTAACACACGCTACTACATAAGCGCAAAAATCTCGAAAACGATGCCTCCGACTCAGGACCGTTCTTCTAGGCATCGATAGCGGAGCCAATGACGAATATTTTCATGCCAGGTTTTTGCTGCTAGCTCCAATATTAGCCCCACAGGAGACCAATAGGCGGTTTATGAGGCGGCTTAGGAGAAGCATAATCGCTAACACACGCTACTACATAAGCGCAAAAATCTCGAAAACGATGCCTCCGACTCAGGACCGTTCTTCTAGGCATCGATAGCGGAGCCAATGACGAATATTTTCATGCCAGGTTTTTGCTGCTAGCTCCAATACCAGCCCCACAGGAGCCCAATAGGCGGAGTAGGAGGCGGTTTATGAGGCGGCTTAGGAGAAGCATAATCGCTAACACACGCTACTAAGCGCAAAAATCTCGAAAACGATGAATCCGATTCAGGACCGTTCTTCTAGGCATCGATAGCGGAGCCAATGACGAATATTTTCATGCCAGGTTTTTGCTGCTAGCTCCAATATTAGCCCCACAGGAGCCCAATAGGCGGAGTAGTAGGCGGAGTAGGAGGCGGCTTAGGAGAAGCATAATCGCTAACACACGCTACTACATAAGCGCAAAAATCTCGAAAACGATGCCTCCGACTCAGGACCGTTCTTCTAGGCATCGATAGCGGAGCCAATGACGAATATTTTCATGCCAGGTTTTTGCTGCTAGCTCCAATATTAGCCCCACAGGAGCCCAATAGGCGGAGTAGTAGGCGGAGTAGGAGGCGGCTTAGGAGAAGCATAATCGCTAACACACGCTACTACATAAGTGCAAAAATCTCGAAAACGATGCCTCCGACTCAGGACCGTTCTTCTAGGCATCGATAGCGGAGCCAATGACGAATATTTTCATGCCAGGTTTTTGCTGCTAGCTCCAATATTAGCCCCACAGGAGCCCAATAGGCGGAGTAGGAGGCGGCTTAGGAGAAGCATAATCGCTAACACACGCTACTACATAAGCGCAAAAATCTCGAAAACGATGCCTCCGACTCAGGACCGTTCTTCTAGGCATCGATAGCGGAGCCAATGACGAATATTTTCATGCCAGGTTTTTGCTGCTAGCTCCAATATTAGCCCCACAGGAGCCCAATAGGCGGAGTAGGAGGCGGCTTAGGAGAAGCATAATCGCTAACACACGCTACTACATAAGCGCGAAAATCTCGAAAACGATGCCTCCGACTCAGGACCGTTCTTCTAGGCATCGACTGCGGAGCCAATGACGAATATTTTCATGCCAGGTTTTTGCTGCTAGCTCCAATATTAGCCCCACAGGAGCCCAATAGGCGGAGTAGGAGGCGGCTTAGGAGAAGCATAATCGCTAACACACGCTACTACATAAGCGCGAAAATCTCGAAAACGATGCCTCCGACTCAGGACCGTTCTTCTAGGCATCGATAGCGGAGCCAATGACAAATATTTTCATGCCAGGTTTTTGCTGCTAGCTCCAATATTAGCCCCACAGGAGCCCAATAGGCGGAGTAGGAGGCGGAGTAGGAGGCGGAGTAGGAGGCGGCTTAGGAGAAGCATAATCGCTAACACACGCTACTACATAAGCGCGAAAATCTCGAAAACGATGCCTTCGACTCAGCACCGTTCTTTTAGGCATCGATAGCGGAGCCAATGACGAATATTTTCATACCAGGTTTTTGCTGCTAGCTCCAATATTAGCCCCACAGGAGCCCAATAGGCGGAGTAGGAGGCGGTTTATGAGGCGGCTTAGGAGAAGCATAATCGCTAACACACGCTACTACATAAGCGCGAAAATCTCGAAAACGATGCCTCCGACTCAGGACCGTTCTTCTAGGCATCGATAGCGGAGCCAATGACGAATATTTTCATGCCAGGTTTTTGCTGCTAGCTCCAATATTAGCCCCACAGGAGCCCAATAGGCGGAGTAGGAGGCGGCTTAGGCGAAGCATAATCGCTAACACACGCTACTACATAAGCGCAAAAATCTCGAAAACGATGCCTCCGACTCAGGACCGTTCTTCTAGGCATCGATAGCGGAGCCAATGACGAATATTTTCATGCCAGGTTTTTGCTGCTAGCTCCAATATTAGCCCCACAGGAGACCAATAGGCGGTTTATGAGGCGGCTTAGGAGAAGCATAATCGCTAACACACGCTACTACATAAGCGCAAAAATCTCGAAAACGATGCCTCCGACTCAGGACCGTTCTTCTAGGCATCGATAGCGGAGCCAATGACGAATATTTTCATGCCAGGTTTTTGCTGCTAGCTCCAATACCAGCCCCACAGGAGCCCAATAGGCGGAGTAGGAGGCGGTTTATGAGGCGGCTTAGGAGAAGCATAATCGCTAACACACGCTACTACATAAGCGCAAAAATCTCGAAAACGATGAATCCGATTCAGGACCGTTCTTCTAGGCATCGATAGCGGAGCCAATGACGAATATTTTCATGCCAGGTTTTTGCTCCTAGCTCCAATATTAGCCCCACAGGAGCCCAATAGGCGGAGTAGGAGGCGGCTTAGGAGAAGCATAATCGCTAACACACGCTACTACATAAGCGCAAAAATCTCGAAAACGATGCCTCCGACTCAGGACCGTTCTTCTAGGCATCGATAGCGGAGCCAATGACGAATATTTTCATGCCAGGTTTTTGCTGCTAGCTCCAATATTAGCCCCACAGGAGCCCAATAGGCGGAGTAGTAGGCGGAGTAGGAGGCGGCTTAGGAGAAGCATAATCGCTAACACACGCTACTACATAAGTGCAAAAATCTCGAAAACGATGCCTCCGACTCAGGACCGTTCTTCTAGGCATCGATAGCGGAGCCAATGACGAATATTTTCATGCCAGGTTTTTGCTGCTAGCTCCAATATTAGCCCCACAGGAGCCCAATAGGCGGAGTAGG
Source organism: Eristalis intricaria (assembly GCA_964034865.1). NCBI lineage: Eukaryota > Metazoa > Arthropoda > Insecta > Diptera > Syrphidae > Eristalis > Eristalis intricaria. The sequence continues at coordinate 18,985,405 of OZ035877.1, forward strand.
AGGCGGCTTAGTAGAAGCATAATCGCTAACACACGCTACTACATAAGCGCAAAAATCTCGAAAACGATGCCTCCGACTCAGGACCGTTCTTCTAGGCATCGATAGCGGAGCCAATGACGAATATTTTCATGCCAGGTTTTTGCTGCTAGCTCCAATATTAGCCCCACAGGAGACCAATAGGCGGTTTATGAGGCGGCTTAGGAGAAGCATAATCGCTAACACACGCTACTACATAAGCGCAAAAATCTCGAAAACGATGCCTCCGACTCAGGACCGTTCTTCTAGGCATCGATAGCGGAGCCAATGACGAATATTTTCATGCCAGGTTTTTGCTGCTAGCTCCAATACCAGCCCCACAGGAGCCCAATAGGCGGAGTAGGAGGCGGTTTATGAGGCGGCTTAGGAGAAGCATAATCGCTAACACACGCTACTAAGCGCAAAAATCTCGAAAACGATGAATCCGATTCAGGACCGTTCTTCTAGGCATCGATAGCGGAGCCAATGACGAATATTTTCATGCCAGGTTTTTGCTGCTAGCTCCAATATTAGCCCCACAGGAGCCCAATAGGCGGAGTAGTAGGCGGAGTAGGAGGCGGCTTAGGAGAAGCATAATCGCTAACACACGCTACTACATAAGCGCAAAAATCTCGAAAACGATGCCTCCGACTCAGGACCGTTCTTCTAGGCATCGATAGCGGAGCCAATGACGAATATTTTCATGCCAGGTTTTTGCTGCTAGCTCCAATATTAGCCCCACAGGAGCCCAATAGGCGGAGTAGTAGGCGGAGTAGGAGGCGGCTTAGGAGAAGCATAATCGCTAACACACGCTACTACATAAGTGCAAAAATCTCGAAAACGATGCCTCCGACTCAGGACCGTTCTTCTAGGCATCGATAGCGGAGCCAATGACGAATATTTTAATGCCAGGTTTTTGCTGCTAGCTCCAATATTAGCCCCACAGGAGCCCAATAGGCGGAGTAGGAGGCGGCTTAGGAGAAGCATAATCGCTAACACACGCTACTACATAAGCGCAAAAATCTCGAAAACGATGCCTCCGACTCAGGACCGTTCTTCTAGGCATCGATAGCGGAGCCAATGACGAATATTTTCATGCCAGGTTTTTGCTGCTAGCTCCAATATTAGCCCCACAGGAGCCCAATAGGCGGAGTAGGAGGCGGCTTAGGAGAAGCATAATCGCTAACACACGCTACTACATAAGCGCGAAAATCTCGAAAACGATGCCTCCGACTCAGGACCGTTCTTCTAGGCATCGACTGCGGAGCCAATGACGAATATTTTCATGCCAGGTTTTTGCTGCTAGCTCCAATATTAGCCCCACAGGAGCCCAATAGGCGGAGTAGGAGGCGGCTTAGGAGAAGCATAATCGCTAACACACGCTACTACATAAGCGCGAAAATCTCGAAAACGATGCCTCCGACTCAGGACCGTTCTTCTAGGCATCGATAGCGGAGCCAATGACAAATATTTTCATGCCAGGTTTTTGCTGCTAGCTCCAATATTAGCCCCACAGGAGCCCAATAGGCGGAGTAGGAGGCGGAGTAGGAGGCGGAGTAGGAGGCGGCTTAGGAGAAGCATAATCGCTAACACACGCTACTACATAAGCGCGAAAATCTCGAAAACGATGCCTTCGACTCAGCACCGTTCTTTTAGGCATCGATAGCGGAGCCAATGACGAATATTTTCATACCAGGTTTTTGCTGCTAGCTCCAATATTAGCCCCACATGAGCCCAATAGGCGGAGTAGGAGGCGGTTTATGAGGCGGCTTAGGAGAAGCATAATCGCTAACACACGCTACTACATAAGCGCGAAAATCTCGAAAACGATGCCTCCGACTCAGGACCGTTCTTCTAGGCATCGATAGCGGAGCCAATGACGAATATTTTCATGCCAGGTTTTTGCTGCTAGCTCCAATATTAGCCCCACAGGAGCCCAATAGGCGGAGTAGGAGGCGGCTTAGGCGAAGCATAATCGCTAACACACGCTACTACATAAGCGCGAAAATATCGAAAACGATGCCTCCGACTCAGGACCATTCTTCTAGGCATCGAAAGCGGAGCCAATGACAAATATTTTCGTGCCAGGTTTTTGCTGCTAGCTCCAATACCAGCCCCACAGGAGCCCAATAGGCGGAGTAGGAGGCGGCTTAGGAGAAGCATAATCGCTAACACACGCTACTACATAAGCGCGAAAATCTCGAAAACGATGCCTCCGACTCAGGACCGTTCTTCTAGGCATCGATAGCGGAGCCAATGACGAATATTCTCATGCCAGGTTTTTGCTGCTAGCTCCAATATTAGCCCCACAGGAGCCCAATAGGCGGAGTAGGAGGCGGCTTAGGAGAAGCATAATCGCTAACACACGCTACAGGACCGTTCTTCTAGGCATCGATAGCGGAGCCAATGACGAATATTTTCATGCCAGGTTTTTGCTGCTAGCTCCAATACCAGCCCCACAGGAGCCCAATAGGCGGAGTAGGAGGCGGCTTAGGAGAAGCATAATCGCTAACACACGCTACTACATAAGCGCGAAAATCTCGAAAACGATGCCTCCGACTCAGGACCGTTCCTCTAGGCATCGATAGCGGAGCCAATGACGAATATTTTCATGCCAGGTTTTTGCTGCTAGCTCCAATATTAGCCCCACAGGAGCCCAATAGGCGGAGTAGGAGGCGGCTTAGGAGAAGCATAATCGCTAACACACGCTACTACATAAGCGCGAAAATCTCGAAAACGATGCCTCCGACTCAGGACCGTTCTTCTAGGCATCGATAGCGGAGCCAATGACGAATATTCTCATGCCAGGTTTTTGCTGCTAGCTCCAATATTAGCCCCACAGGAGCCCAATAGGCGGAGTAGGAGGCGGCTTAGGAGAAGCATAATCGCTAACACACGCTACAGGACCGTTCTTCTAGGCATCGATAGCGGAGCCAATGACGAATATTTTCATGCCAGGTTTTTGCTGCTAGCTCCAATACCAGCCCCACAGGAGCCCAATAGGCGGAGTAGGAGGCGGCTTAGGAGAAGCATAATCGCTAACACACGCTACTACATAAGCGCGAAAATCTCGAAAACGATGCCTCCGACTCAGGACCGTTCTTCAAAGCATCGCTAGCGGAGCCAATGACGAATATTTTCATGCCAGGTTTTTGCTGCTAGCTCCAATACAAGCCCCACAGGAGCCCAATAGGCGGAGTAGGAGGCGGCTTAGGAGAAGCATAATCGCTAACACACGCTACTACATAAGCGCAAAAATCTCGAAAACGATGCTTCCGACTCAGGACCGTTCTTCTAGGCATCGATAGCAGAGCCAATGACAAATATTTTCATGCCAGGTTTTTGCTGCTAGCTCCAATATTAGCCCCACAGGAGCCCAATAGGCGGAGTAGGAGGCGGCTTAGGAGAAGCATAATCGCTAACACACGCTACTACATAAGCGCGAAAATCTCGAAAACGATGCCTCCGACTCAGGACCGTTCTTCTAGGCATCGATAGCGGAGCCAATGACAAATATTTTCATGCCAGGTTTTTGCTGCTAGCTCCAATATTAGCCCCACAGGAGCCCAATAGGCGGAGTAGGAGGCGGCTTAGGAGAAGCATAATCGCTAACACACGCTACTACATAAGCGCAAAAATCTCGAAAACGATGCCTCCGACTCAGGACCGTTCTTCTAGGCATCGATAGCGGAGCCAATGACGAATATTTTCATGCCAGGTTTTTGCTGCTAGCTCCAATATTAGCCCCACAGGAGCCCAATAGGCGGAGTAGGAGGCGGCTTAGGAGAAGCATAATCGCTAACACACGCTACTACATAAGCGCAAAAATCTCGAAAACGATGCCACCGACTCAGGACCGTTCTTCTAGGCATCGATAGCGGAGCCAATAACAAATATTTTCATGCCAGGTTTTTGCTGCTAGCTCCAATATTAGCCCCACAGGAGCCCAATAGGCGGAGTAGGAGGTGGCTTAGGAGAAGCATAATCGCTAACACACGCTACTACATAAGCGCAAAAATCTCGAAAACGATGCCTCCGACTCAGGACCGTTCTTCTAGGCATCGATAGCGGAGCCAATGACGAATATTTTCATGCCAGGTTCTTGCTGCTAGCTCCAATACCAGCCCCACAGGAGCCCAATAGGCGGAGTAGGAGGCGGCTTAGGAGAAGCATAATCGCTAACACACGCTACTACATAAGTGCAAAAATCTCGAAAACGATGCCTCCGACTCAGGACCGTTCTTCTAGGCATCGATAGCGGAGCCAATGACGAATATTTTCATGCTAGGTTTTTGCTGCTAGCTCCAATACCAGCCCCACAGGAGCCCAATAGGCGGAGTAGGTGGCGGTTTATGAGGCGGCCTAGGAGAAGCATAATCGCTAACACACGCTACTACATAAGCGCAAAAATCTCGAAAACGATGCCTCCGATTCAGGACCCTTCTTCTAGGCATCGATAGCGGAGCCAATGACGAATATTTTCATGCCAGGTTTTTGCTGCTAGCTCCAATATTAGCCCCACAGGAGCCCAATAGGCGGTTTATGAGGCGGCTTAGGAGAAGCATAATCGCTAACACACGCTACTACATAAGCGCAAAAATCTCGAAAACGATGCCTCCGACTCAGGACCGTTCTTCTAGGCATCGATAGCGGAGCCAATGACGAATATTTTCATGCCAGGTTTTTGCTGCTAGCTCCAATATTAGCCCCACAGGAGCCCAATAGGCGGAGTAGGAGGCGGAGTAGGAGGCGGCTTAGGAGAAGCATAATCGCTAACACACGCTACAACATAAGTGCAAAAATCTCGAAAACGATGCCTCCGACTCAGGACCGTTCTTCTAGGCATCGATAGCGGAGCCAGTGACGAATATATTCATGCCAGGTTTTTGCTGCTAGCTCCAATATTAGCCCCACAGGAGCCCAATAGGCGGAGTAGGAGGCGGCTTAGGAGAAGCATAATCGCTAACACACGCTACTACATAAGCGCAAAAATCTCGAAAACGATGCCTCCGACTCAGGACCGTTCTTCTAGGCATCGATAGCGGAGCCAATGACGAATATTTTCATGCCAGGTTTTTGCTGCTAGCTCCAATATTAGCCCCACAGGAGCCCAATAGGCGGAGTAGGAGGCGGTTTATGAGGCGGCTTAGGAGAAGCATAATCGCTAACACACGCTACTACATAAGCGCAAAAATCTCGAAAACGATGCCTCCGACTCAGGACCGTTCTTCTAGGCATCGATAGCGGAGCCAATGAAGAATATTTTCATGCCAGGTTTTTGCTGCTAGCTCCAATATTAGCCCCACAGGAGCCCAATAGGCGGAGTAGGAGGCGGCTTAGGAGAAGCATAATCGCTAACACACGCTACTACATAAGCGCGAAAATCTCGAAAACGATGCCTCCGACTCAGGACCGTTCTTCTAGGCATCGATAGCGGAGCCAATGACGAATATTTTCATGCCAGGTTTTTGCTGCTATCTCCAATACCAGCCCCACAGGAGCCCAATAGGCGGAGTAGGAGGCGGCTTAGGAGAAGCATAATCGCTAACACACGCTACTACATAAGCGCAAAAATCTCGAAAACGATGCCTCCGACTCAGGACCGTTCTTCTAGGCATCGATAGCGGAGCCAATGACAAATATTTTCATGCCAGGTTTTTGCTGCTAGCTCCAATATTAGCCCCACAGGAGCCCAATAGGCGGAGTAGGAGGCGGCTTAGGAGAAGCATAATCGCTAACACACGCTACTACATAAGCGCGAAAATCTCGAAAACGATGCCTCCGACTCAGGACCGTTCTTCTAGGCATCGATAGCGGAGCCAATGACAAATATTTTCATGCCAGGTTTTTGCTGCTAGCTCCAATATTAGCCCCACAGGAGCCCAATAGGCGGAGTAGGAGGCGGCTTAGGAGAAGCATAATCGCTAACACACGCTACTACACAAGCGCAAAAATCTCGAAAACGATGCCTCCGACTCAGGACCGTTCTTCTAGGCATCGATAGCGGAGCCAATGACGAATATTTTCATGCCAGGTTTTTGCTGCTAGCTCCAATATTAGCCCCACAGGAGACCAATAGGCGGAGTAGGAGGCGGCTTAGGAGAAGCATAATCGCTAACACACGCTACTACATAAGCGCAAAAATCTCGAAAACGATGCCACCGACTCAGGACCGTTCTTCTAGGCATCGATAGCGGAGCCAATGACGAATATTTTCATGCCAGGTTTTTGCTGCTAGCTCCAATATTAGCCCCACAGGAGCCCAATAGGCGGAGTAGGAGGTGGCTTAGGAGAAGCATAATCGCTAACGCACGCTACTACATAAGCGCAAAAATCTCGAAAACGATGCCTCCGACTCAGGACCGTTCTTCTAGGCATCGATAGCGGAGCCAATGACGAATATTTTCATGCCAGGTTTTTGCTGCTAGCTCCAATACCAGCCCCACAGGAGCCCAATAGGCGGAGTAGGAGGCGGCTTAGGAGAAGCATAATCGCTAACACACGCTACTACATAAGTGCAAAAATCTCGAAAACGATGCCTCCGACTCAGGACCGTTCTTCTAGGCATCGATAGCGGAGCCAATGACGAATATTTTCATGCCAGGTTTTTGCTGCTAGCTCCAATACCAGCCCCACAGGAGCCCAATAGGCGGAGTAGGAGGCGGTTTATGAGGCGGCTTAGGAGAAGCATAATCGCTAACACACGCTACTACATAAGCGCAAAAATCTCGAAAACGATGCCTCCGATTCAGGACCCTTCTTCTAGGCATCGATAGCGGAGCCAATGACGAATATTTTCATGCCAGGTTTTTGCTGCTAGCTCCAATATTAGCCCCACAGGAGCCCAATAGGCGGTTTATGAGGCGGCTTAGGAGAAGCATAATCGCTAACACACGCTACTACATAAGCGCAAAAATCTCGAAAACGATGCCTCCGACTCAGGACCGTTCTTCTAGGCATCGATAGCGGAGCCAATGACGAATATTTTCATGCCAGGTTTTTGCTGCTAGCTCCAATATTAGCCCCACAGGAGCCCAATAGGCGGAGTAGGAGGCGGAGTAGGAGGCGGCTTAGGAGAAGCATAATCGCTAACACACGCTACTACATAAGTGCAAAAATCTCGAAAACGATGCCTCCGACTCAGGACCGTTCTTCTAGGCATCGATAGCGGAGCCAGTGACGAATATTTTCATGCCAGGTTTTTGCTGCTAGCTCCAATATTAGCCCCACAGGAGCCCAATAGGCGGAGTAGGAGGCGGCTTAGGAGAAGCATAATCGCTAACACACGCTACTACATAAGCGCAAAAATCTCGAAAACGATGCCTCCGACTCAGGACCGTTCTTCTAGGCATCGATAGCGGAGCCAATGACGAATATTTTCATGCCAGGTTTTTGCTGCTAGCTCCAATATTAGCCCCACAGGAGCCCAATAGGCGGAGTAGGAGGCGGAGTAGGAGGCGGCTTAGGAGAAGCATAATCGCTAACACACGCTACTACATAAGTGCAAAAATCTCGAAAACGATGCCTCCGACTCAGGACCGTTCTTCTAGGCATCGATAGCGGAGCCAATGACGAATATTTTCATGCCAGGTTTTTGCTGCTAGCTCCAATATTAGCCCCACAGGAGCCCAATAGGCGGAGTAGGAGGCGGTTTATGAGGCGGCTTAGGAGAAGCATAATCGCTTACACACGCTACTACATAAGCGCGAAAATCTCGAAAACGATGCCTCCGACTCAGGACCGTTCTTCTAGGCATCGATAGCGGAGCCAATGACGAATATTTTCATGCCAGGTTTTTGCTGCTAGCTCCAATATTAGCCCCACAGGAGCCCAATAGGCGGAGTAGGAGGCGGAGTAGGAGGCGGCTTAGGAGAAGCATAATCGCTAACACACGCTACTACATAAGCGCAAAAATCTCGAAAACGATGCCTCCGACTCAGGACCGTTCTTCTAGGCATCGATAGCGGAGCCAATGACAAATATTTTCATGCCAGGTTTTTGCTGCTAGCTCCAATATTAGCCCCACAGGAGCCCAATAGGCGGAGTAGGAGGCGGCTTAGGAGAAGCATAATCGCTAACACACGCTACTACATAAGCGCGAAAATCTCGAAAACGATGCCTCCGACTCAGGACCGTTCTTCTAGGCATCGATAGCGGAGCCAATGACGAATATTTTCATGCCAGGTTTTTGCTGCTAGCTCCAATATTAGCCCCACAGGAGCCGAATAGGCGGAGTAGGAGGCGGCTTAGGAGAAGCATAATCGCTAACACACGCTACTAAATAAGCGCGAAAATCTCGAAAACGATGCCTCCGACTCAGGACCGTTCTTCTAGGCATCGATAGCGGAGCCAATGACGAATATTTTCATGCCAGGTTTTTGCTGCTAGCTCCAATATTAGCCCCACAGGAGCCCAATAGGCGGAGTAGGAGGCGGCTTAGGAGAAGCATAATCGCTAACACACGCTACTACATAAGCGCAAAAATCTCGAAAACGATGCCTCCGACTCAGGACCGTTCTTCTAGGCATCGATAGCGGAGCCAATGACAAATATTTTCATGCCAGGTTTTTGCTGCTAGCTCCAATATTAGCCCCACAGGAGCCCAATAGGCGGAGTAGGAGGCGGCTTAGGAGAAGCATAATCGCTAACACACGCTACTACATAAGCGCGAAAATCTCGAAAACGATGCCTCCGACTCAGGACCGTTCTTCTAGGCATCGCTAGCGGAGCCAATGACGAATATTGTCATGCCAGGTTTTTGCTGCTAGCTCCAATACCAGCCCCACAGGAGCCCAATAGGCGGAGTAGGAGGCGGCTTAGGAGAAGCATAATCGCTAACACACGCTACTACATAAGTGCAAAAATCTCGAAAACGATGCCTCCGACTCAGGACCGTTCTTCTAGGCATCGATAGCGGAGCCAATGACAAATATTTTCATGCCAGGTTTTTGCTGCTAGCTCCAATATTAGCCCCACAGGAGCCCAATAGGCGGAGTAGGAGGCGGCTTAGGAGAAGCATAATAGCTAACACACGCTACTACATAAGTGCAAAAATCTCGAAAACGATCCCTCCGACTCAGGACCGTTCTTCTAGGCATCGATAGCGGAGCCAATGACGAATATTTCCATGCCAGGTTTTTGCTGCTAGCTCCAATATTAGCCCCACAGGAGCCCAATAGGCGGAGTAGGAGGCGGCTTAGGAGAAGCATAATCGCTAACACACGCTACTAAATAAGCGCGAAAATCTCGAAAACGATGCCTCCGACTCAGGACCGTTCTTCTAGGCATCGATAGCGGAGCCAATGACGAATATTTTCATGCCAGGTTTTTGCTGCTAGCTCCAATATTAGCCCCACAGGAGCCCAATAGGCGGAGTAGGAGGCGGCTTAGGAGAAGCATAATCGCTAACACACGCTACTACATAAGCGCAAAAATCTCGAAAACGATGCCTCCGACTCAGGACCGTTCTTCTAGGCATCGATAGCGGAGCCAATGACAAATATTTTCATGCCAGGTTTTTGCTGCTAGCTCCAATATTAGCCCCACAGGAGCCCAATAGGCGGAGTAGGAGGCGGCTTAGGAGAAGCATAATCGCTAACACACGCTACTACATAAGCGCGAAAATCTCGAAAACGATGCCTCCGACTCAGGACCGTTCTTCTAGGCATCGATAGCGGAGCCAATGACGAATATTTTCATGCCAGGTTTTTGCTGCTAGCTCCAATATTAGCCCCACAGGAGCCCAATAGGCGGAGTAGGAGGCGGCTTAGGAGAAGCATAATCGCTAACACACGCTACTACATAAGTGCAAAAATCTCGAAAACGATCCCTCCGACTCAGGACCGTTCTTCTAGGCATCGATAGCGGAGCCAATGACGAATATTTTCATGCCAGGTTTTTGCTGCTAGCTCCAATATTAGCCCCACAGGAGCCCAATAGGCGGAGTAGGAGGCGGCTTAGGAGAAGCATAATCGCTAACACACGCTACTACATAAGCGCAAAAATCTCGAAAACGATGCCTCCGACTCAGGACCGTTCTTCTAGGCATCGATAGCGGAGCCAATGACGAATATTTTCATGCCAAGTTTTTGCTGCTAGCTCCAATATTAGCGCCACAGGAGCCCAATAGGCGGAGTAGGAGGCGGTTTATGAGGCGGCTTAGGAGAAGCATAATCGCTAACACACGCTACTACATAAGCGCGAAAATCTCGAAAACGATGCCTCCGACTCAGGACCGTTCTTCTAGGCATCGATAGCGGAGCCAATGACGAATATTTTCATGCCAAGTTTTTGCTGCTAGCTCCAATATTAGCCCCACAGGAGCTCAATAGGCGGAGTAGGAGGCGGTTTATTAGGCGGCTTAGGAGAAGCATAATCGCTAACACACGCTACTACATAAGCGCGAAAATCTCGAAAACGATGCCTCCGACTCAGGACCGTTCTTCTAGGCATCGATAGCGGAGCCAATGACGAATATTTTCATGCCAGGTTTTTGCTGCTAGCTCCAATATTAGCCCCACAGGAGCCCAATAGGCGGAGTAGGAGGCGGCTTAGGAGAAGCATAATCGCTAACACACGCTACTACATAAGCGCAAAAATCTCGAAAACGATGCCTCCGACTCAGGACCGTTCTTCTAGGCATCGATAGCGGAGCCAATGACGAATATTTTCATGCCAGGTTTTTGCTGCTAGCTCCAATACCAGCCCCACAGGAGCCCAATAGGCGGAGTAGGAGGCGGCTTAGGAGAAGCATAATCGCTAACACACGCTACTACATAAGCGCGAAAATCTCGAAAACGATGCCTCCGACTCAGGACCGTTCTTCTAGGCATCGATAGCGGAGCCAATGACGAATATTTTCATGCCAGGTTTTTGCTGCTAGCTCCAATATTAGCCCCACAGGAGCCCAATAGGCGGAGTAGGAGGCGGCTTAGGAGAAGCATAATCGCTAACACACGCTACTACATAAGCGCGAAAATCTCGAAAACGATGCCTCCGACTCAGGACCCTTCTTCTAGGCATCGATAGCGGAGCCAATGACGAATATTTTCATGCCAGGTTTTTGCTGCTAGCTCCAATACCAGCCCCACAGGAGCCCAATAGGCGGAGTAGGAGGCGGCTTAGGAGAAGCATAATCGCTAACACACGCTACTACATAAGCGCGAAAATCTCGAAAACGATGCCTCCGACTCAGGACCGTTCTTCTAGGCATCGATAGCGGAGCCAATGACGAATATTTTCATGCCAGGTTTTTGCTGCTAGCTCCAATATTAGCCCCACAGGAGCCCAATAGGCGGGGTAGGAGGTGGTTTATGAGGCGGCTTAGGAGAAGCATAATCGCTAACACACGCTACTACATAAGCGCGAAAATCTCGAAAACGATGCCTCCGACTCAGGACCGTTCTTCTAGGCATCGATAGCGGAGCCAATGACGAATATTGTCATGCCAGGTTTTTGCTGCTAGCTCCAATACCAGCCCCACAGGAGCCCAATAGGAGAAGCATAGCTTAGGAGAAGCATAATCGCTAACACACGCTACTACATAAGCGCAAAAATCTCGAAAACGATGCCTCCGACTCAGGACCGTTCTTCTAGGCATCGATAGCGGAGCCAATGACGAATATTTTCATGCCAGGTTTTTGCTGCTAGCTCCAATATTAGCCCCACAGGAGCCCAATAGGCGGAGTAGGAGGCGGCTTAGGAGAAGCATAATCGCTAACACACGCTACTACATAAGCGCGAAAATCTCGAAAACGATGCCTCCGACTCTGGACCGTTCTTCTAGGCATCGATAGCGGAGCCAATGACGAATATTTTCATGCCAGGTTTTTGCTGCTAGCTCCAATACCAGCCCCACAGGAGCCCAATAGGCGGAGTAGGAGGCGGCTTAGGAGAAGCATAATCGCTAACACACGCTACTACATAAGCGCGAAAATCTCGAAAACGATGCCTCCGACTCAGGACCGTTCTTCTAGGCATCGATAGCGGAGCCAATGACGAATATTTTCATGCCAGGTTTTTGCTGCTAGCTCCAATATTAGCCCCACAGGAGCCCAATAGGCGGAGTAGGAGGCGGTTTATGAGGCGGCTTAGGAGAAGCATAATCGCTAACACACGCTACTACATAAGCGCGAAAATCTCGAAAACGATGCCTCCGACTCAGGACCGTTCTTCTAGGCATCGATAGCGGAGCCAATGACGAATATTTTCATGCTAGGTTTTTGCTGCTAGCTCCAATACCAGCCCCACAGGAGCCCAATAGGCGGAGTAGGAGGCGGCTTAGGAGAAGCATAATCGCTAACACACGCTACTACATAAGCGCAAAAATCTCGAAAACGATGCCTCCGACTCAGGACCGTTCTTCTAGGCATCGATAGCGGAGCCAATGACAAATATTTTCATGCCAGGTTTTTGCTGCTAGCTCCAATACCAGCCCCACAGGAGCCCAATAGGCGGAGTAGGAGGCGGCTTAGGAGAAGCATAATCGCTAACACACGCTACTACATAAGCGCAAAAATCTCGAAAACGATGCCTCCGACTCAGGACCGTTCTTCTAGGCATCGAAAGCGGAGCCAATGACGAATATTTTCATGCCAGGTTTTTGCTGCTAGCTCCAATATTAGCCCCACAGGAGCCCAATAGGCGGAGTAGGAGGCGGTTTATGAGGCGGCTTAGGAGAAGCATAATCGCTAACACACGCTACTACATAAGTGCAAAAATCTCGAAAACGATGCCTCCGACTCAGGACCGTTCTTCTAGGCATCGATAGCGGAGCCAATGACGAATATTTTCATGCCAGGTTTTTGCTGCTAGCTCCAATATTAGCCCCACAGGAGCCCAATAGGCGGAGTAGGAGGCGGCTTAGGAGAAGCATAATCGCTAACACACGCTACTACATAAGCGCGAAAATCTCGAAAACGATGCCTCCGACTCTGGACCGTTCTTCTAGGCATCGATAGCGGAGCCAATGACGAATATTTTCATGCCAGGTTTTTGCTGCTAGCTCCAATACCAGCCCCACAGGAGCCCAATAGGCGGAGTAGGAGGCGGCTTAGGAGAAGCATAATCGCTAACACACGCTACTACATAAGCGCGAAAATCTCGAAAACGATGCCTCCGACTCAGGACCGTTCTTCTAGGCATCGATAGCGGAGCCAATGACGAATATTTTCATGCCAGGTTTTTGCTGCTAGCTCCAATATTAGCCCCACAGGAGCCCAATAGGCGGAGTAGGAGGCGGTTTATGAGGCGGCTTAGGAGAAGCATAATCGCTAACACACGCTACTACATAAGCGCGAAAATCTCGAAAACGATGCCTCCGACTCAGGACCGTTCTTCTAGGCATCGATAGCGGAGCCAATGACGAATATTTTCATGCCAGGTTTTTGCTGCTAGCTCCAATACCAGCCCCACAGGAGCCCAATAGGCGGAGTAGGAGGCGGCTTAGGAGAAGCATAATCGCTAACACACGCTACTACATAAGCGCAAAAATCTCGAAAACGATGCCTCCGACTCAGGACCGTTCTTCTAGGCATCGATAGCGGAGCCAATGACAAATATTTTCATGCCAGGTTTTTGCTGCTAGCTCCAATACCAGCCCCACAGGAGCCCAATAGGCGGAGTAGGAGGCGGCTTAGGAGAAGCATAATCGCTAACACACGCTACTACATAAGCGCAAAAATCTCGAAAACGATGCCTCCGACTCAGGACCGTTCTTCTAGGCATCGAAAGCGGAGCCAATGACGAATATTTTCATGCCAGGTTTTTGCTGCTAGCTCCAATATTAGCCCCACAGGAGCCCAATAGGCGGAGTAGGAGGCGGTTTATGAGGCGGCTTAGGAGAAGCATAATCGCTAACACACGCTACTACATAAGCGCAAAAATCTCGAAAACGATGCCTCCGACTCAGGACCGTTCTTCTAGGCATCGATAGCGGAGCCAATGACAAATATTTTCATGCCAGGTTTTTGCTGCTAGCTCCAATATTAGCCCCACAGGAGCCCAATAGGTGGAGTAGGAGGCGGCTTAGGAGAAGCATAATCGCTAACACACGCTACTACATAAGCGCAAAAATCTCGAAAACGATGCCTCCGACTCAGGACCGTTCTTCTAGGCATCGATAGCGGAGCCAATGACGAATATTTTCATGCCAGGTTTTTGCTGCTAGCTCCAATACCAGCCCCACAGGAGCCCAATAGGCGGAGTAGGAGGCGGCTTAGGAGAAGCATAATCGCTAACACACGCTACTACATAAGCGCAAAAATCTCGAAAACGATGCCTCCGACTCAGGACCGTTCTTCTAGGCATCGATAGCGGAGCCAATGCCGAATATTTTCATGCCAGGTTTTTGCTGCTAGCTCCAATATTAGCCCCACAGGAGCCCAATAGGCGGAGTAGGAGGCGGTTTATGAGGCGGCTTAGGAGAAGCATAATCGCTAACACACGCTACTACATAAGCACAAAAATCTCGAAAACGATGCCTCCGACTCAGGACCGTTCTTCTAGGCATCGATAGCGGAGCCAATGACGAATATTTTCATGCCAGGTTTTTGCTGCTAGCTCCAATACCAGCCCCACAGGAGCCCAATAGGCGGAGTAGGAGGCGGTTTATGAGGCGGCTTAGGAGAAGCATAATCGCTAACACACGCTACTACATAAGCGCAAAAATCTCGAAAACGATGACTCCGACTCAGGACCGTTCTTCTAGGCATCGATAGCGGAGCCAATGACGAATATTTTCATGCCAGGTTTTTGCTGCTAGCCCCAATACCAGCCCCACAGGAGCCCAATAGGAGGAGTAGGAGGCGGTTTATGAGGCGGCTTAGGAGAAGCATAATCGCTAACACACGCTACTACATAAGCGCGAAAATCTCGAAAACGATGCCTCCGACTCAGGACCGTTCTTCTAGGCATCGATAGCGGAGCCAATGACGAATATTTTCATGCAAGGTTTTCGCTGCTAGCTCCAATATTAGCCCCACAGGAGCCCAATAGGCGGAGTAGGAGGCGGCTTAGGAGAAGCATAATCGCTAACACACGCTACTACATAAGTGCAAAAATCTCGAAAACGATGCCTCCGACTCAGGACCGTTCTTCTAGGCATCGATAGCGAAGCCAATGACGAATATTTTCATGCCAGGTTTTTGCTGCTAGCTCCAATACCAGCCCCACAGGAGCCCAATAGGCGGAGTAGGAGGCGGTTTATGGGGCGGCTTAGGAGAAGCATAATCGCTAACACACGCTACTACATAAGTGCAAAAATCTCGAAAACGATGCCTCCGACTCAGGACCGTTCTTCTAGGCATCGATAGCGGAGCCAATGACGAATATTTTCATGCCAGGTTTTTGCTGCTAGCTCCAATACCAGCCCCACAGGAGCCCAATAGGCGGAGTAGGAGGCGGCTTAGGAGAAGCATAATCGCTAACACACCCTACTACATAAGCGCAAAAATCTCGAAAACGATGCCTCCGACTCGGGACCGTTCTTCTAGGCATCGATAGCGGAGCCAATGGCGAATATTTTCATGCCAGGTTTTTGCTGCTAGCTCCAATACCAGCCCCACAGGAGCCCAATAGGCGGAGTAGGAGGCGGCTTAGGAGAAGCATAATCGCTAACACACGCTACTACATAAGCGCAAAAATCTCGAAAACGATGCCTCCGACTCAGGACCGTTCTTCTAGGCATCGATAGCGGAGCCAATGACGAATATTTTCATGCCAGGTTTTTGCTGCTAGCTCCAATACCAGCCCCACAGGAGCCCAATAGGCGGAGTAGGAGGCGGCTTAGGAGAAGCATAATCGCGAACACACGCTACTACATAAGCGCGAAAATCTCGAAAACGATGCCTCCGACTCAGGACCGTTCTTCTAGGCATCGATAGCGGAGCCAATGACGAATATTTTCATGCCAGGTTTTTGCTGCTAGCTCCAATATTAGCCCCACAGGAGCCCAATAGGCGGAGTAGGAGGCGGCTTAGGAGAAGCATAATCGCTAACACACGCTACTACATAAGCGCGAAAATCTCGAAAACGATGCCTCCGACTCAGGACCCTTCTTCTAGGCATCGATAGCGGAGCCAATGACGAATATTTTCATGCCAGGTTTTTGCTGCTAGCTCCAATACCAGCCCCACAGGAGCCCAATAGGCGGAGTAGGAGGCGGCTTAGGAGAAGCATAATCGCTAACACACGCTACTACATAAGCGCGAAAATCTCGAAAACGATGCCTCCGACTCAGGACCGTTCTTCTAGGCATCGATAGCGGAGCCAATGACGAATATTTTCATGCCAGGTTTTTGCTGCTAGCTCCAATATTAGCCCCACAGGAGCCCAATAGGCGGGGTAGGAGGTGGTTTATGAGGCGGCTTAGGAGAAGCATAATCGCTAACACACGCTACTACATAAGCGCGAAAATCTCGAAAACGATGCCTCCGACTCAGGACCGTTCTTCTAGGCATCGATAGCGGAGCCAATGACGAATATTGTCATGCCAGGTTTTTGCTGCTAGCTCCAATACCAGCCCCACAGGAGCCCAATAGGAGAAGCATAGCTTAGGAGAAGCATAATCGCTAACACACGCTACTACATAAGCGCAAAAATCTCGAAAACGATGCCTCCGACTCAGGACCGTTCTTCTAGGCATCGATAGCGGAGCCAATGACGAATATTTTCATGCCAGGTTTTTGCTGCTAGCTCCAATATTAGCCCCACAGGAGCCCAATAGGCGGAGTAGGAGGCGGCTTAGGAGAAGCATAATCGCTAACACACGCTACTACATAAGCGCGAAAATCTCGAAAACGATGCCTCCGACTCTGGACCGTTCTTCTAGGCATCGATAGCGGAGCCAATGACGAATATTTTCATGCCAGGTTTTTGCTGCTAGCTCCAATACCAGCCCCACAGGAGCCCAATAGGCGGAGTAGGAGGCGGCTTAGGAGAAGCATAATCGCTAACACACGCTACTACATAAGCGCGAAAATCTCGAAAACGATGCCTCCGACTCAGGACCGTTCTTCTAGGCATCGATAGCGGAGCCAATGACGAATATTTTCATGCCAGGTTTTTGCTGCTAGCTCCAATATTAGCCCCACAGGAGCCCAATAGGCGGAGTAGGAGGCGGTTTATGAGGCGGCTTAGGAGAAGCATAATCGCTAACACACGCTACTACATAAGCGCGAAAATCTCGAAAACGATGCCTCCGACTCAGGACCGTTCTTCTAGGCATCGATAGCGGAGCCAATGACGAATATTTTCATGCTAGGTTTTTGCTGCTAGCTCCAATACCAGCCCCACAGGAGCCCAATAGGCGGAGTAGGAGGCGGCTTAGGAGAAGCATAATCGCTAACACACGCTACTACATAAGCGCAAAAATCTCGAAAACGATGCCTCCGACTCAGGACCGTTCTTCTAGGCATCGATAGCGGAGCCAATGACAAATATTTTCATGCCAGGTTTTTGCTGCTAGCTCCAATACCAGCCCCACAGGAGCCCAATAGGCGGAGTAGGAGGCGGCTTAGGAGAAGCATAATCGCTAACACACGCTACTACATAAGCGCAAAAATCTCGAAAACGATGCCTCCGACTCAGGACCGTTCTTCTAGGCATCGAAAGCGGAGCCAATGACGAATATTTTCATGCCAGGTTTTTGCTGCTAGCTCCAATATTAGCCCCACAGGAGCCCAATAGGCGGAGTAGGAGGCGGTTTATGAGGCGGCTTAGGAGAAGCATAATCGCTAACACACGCTACTACATAAGTGCAAAAATCTCGAAAACGATGCCTCCGACTCAGGACCGTTCTTCTAGGCATCGAAAGCGGAGCCAATGACGAATATTTTCATGCCAGGTTTTTGCTGCTAGCTCCAATATTAGCCCCACAGGAGCTCAATAGGCGGAGTAGGAGGCGGTTTATGAGGCGGCTTAGGAGAAGCATAATCGCTAACACACGCTACTACATAAGCGCAAAAATCTCGAAAACGATGCCTCCGACTCAGGACCGTTCTTCTAGGCATCGATAGCGGAGCCAATGACAAATATTTTCATGCCAGGTTTTTGCTGCTAGCTCCAATATTAGCCCCACAGGAGCCCAATAGGTGGAGTAGGAGGCGGCTTAGGAGAAGCATAATCGCTAACACACGCTACTACATAAGCGCAAAAATCTCGAAAACGATGCCTCCGACTCAGGACCGTTCTTCTAGGCATCGATAGCGGAGCCAATGACGAATATTTTCATGCCAGGTTTTTGCTGCTAGCTCCAATACCAGCCCCACAGGAGCCCAATAGGCGGAGTAGGAGGCGGTTTATGAGGCGGCTTAGGAGAAGCATAATCGCTAACACACGCTACTACATAAGCGCAAAAATCTCGAAAACGATGCCTCCGACTCAGGACCGTTCTTCTAGGCATCGATAGCGGAGCCAATGACGAATATTTTCATGCCAGGTTTTTGCTGCTAGCCCCAATACCAGCCCCACAGGAGCCCAATAGGAGGAGTAGGAGGCGGTTTATGAGGCGGCTTAGGAGAAGCATAATCGCTAACACACGCTACTACATAAGCGCGAAAATCTCGAAAACGATGCCTCCGACTCAGGACCGTTCTTCTAGGCATCGATAGCGGAGCCAATGACGAATATTTTCATGCAAGGTTTTCGCTGCTAGCTCCAATATTAGCCCCAC
Source organism: Eristalis intricaria (assembly GCA_964034865.1). Lineage (NCBI taxonomy): Eukaryota > Metazoa > Arthropoda > Insecta > Diptera > Syrphidae > Eristalis > Eristalis intricaria. The sequence goes on from OZ035877.1 coordinate 19,004,090, forward strand.
AGGAGCCCAATAGGCGGAGTAGGAGGCGGCTTAGGAGAAGCATAATCGCTAACACACGCTACTACATAAGTGCAAAAATCTCGAAAACGATGCCTCCGACTCAGGACCGTTCTTCTAGGCATCGATAGCGAAGCCAATGACGAATATTTTCATGCCAGGTTTTTGCTGCTAGCTCCAATACCAGCCCCACAGGAGCCCAATAGGCGGATTAGGAGGCGGTTTATGGGGCGGCTTAGGAGAAGCATAATCGCTAACACACGCTACTACATAAGTGCAAAAATCTCGAAAACGATGCCTCCGACTCAGGACCGTTATTCTAGGCATCGATAGCGGAGCCAATGACGAATATTTTCATGCCAGGTTTTTGCTGCTAGCTCCAATACCAGCCCCACAGGAGCCCAATAGGCGGAGTAGGAGGCGGCTTAGGAGAAGCATAATCGCTAACACACCCTACTACATAAGCGCAAAAATCTCGAAAACGATGCCTCCGACTCGGGACCGTTCTTCTAGGCATCGATAGCGGAGCCAATGGCGAATATTTTCATGCCAGGTTTTTGCTGCTAGCTCCAATACCAGCCCCACAGGAGCCCAATAGGCGGAGTAGGAGGCGGTTTATGAGGCGGCTTAGGAGAAGCATAATCGCTAACACACCCTACTACATAAGCGCAAAAATCTCGAAAACGATGCCTCCGACTCGGGACCGTTCTTCTAGGCATCGATAGCGGAGCCAATGACGAATATTTTCATGCAAGGTTTTCGCTGCTAGCTCCAATATTAGCCCCACAGGAGCCCAATAGGCGGAGTAGGAGGCGGCTTAGGAGAAGCATTATCGCTAACACACGCTACTACATAAGCGCGAAAATCTCGAAAACGATGTCTCCGACTCAGGACCGTTCTTCTAGGCATCGATAGCGGAGCCAATGACGAATATTTTCATGCCAGGTTTTTGCTGCTAGCTCCAATACCAGCCCCACAGGAGCCCAATAGGCGGAGTAGGAGGCGGCTTAGGAGAAGCATAATCGCTAACACACCCTACTACATAAGCGCAAAAATCTCGAAAACGATGCCTCCGACTCGGGACCGTTCTTCTAGGCATCGATAGCGGAGCCAATGACGAATATTTTCATGCCAGGTTTTTGCTGCTAGCTCCAATATTAGCCCCACAGGAGCCCAATAGGCGGAGTAGGAGGCGGTTTATGAGGCGGCTTAGGAGAAGCATAATCGCTAACACACGCTACTACATAAGCGCAAAAATCTCGAAAACGATGCCTCCGACTCAGGACCGTTCTTCTAGGCATCGATAGCGAAGCCAATGACGAATATTTTCATGCCAGGTTTTTGCTGCTAGCTCTAATACCAGCCCCACAGGAGCCCAATAGGCGGAGTAGGAGGCGGCTTAGGAGAAGCATAATCGCTAACACACGCTACTACATAAGCGCGAAAATCTCGAAAACGATGCCTCCGACTCAGGACCGTTCTTCTAGGCATCGATAGCGGAGCCAATGACGAATATTTTCATGCCAGGTTTTTGCTGCTAGCTCCAATACCAGCCCCACAGGAGCCCAATAGGCGGAGTAGGAGGCGGCTTAGGAGAAGCATAATCGCTAACACACGCTACTACATAAGCGCGAAAATCTCGAAAACGATGCCTCCGACTCAGGACCGTTCTTCTAGGCATCGATAGCGGAGCCAATGACAAATATTTTCATGCCAGGTTTTTGCTGCTAGCTCCAATACCAGCCCCACAGGAGCCCAATAGGCGGAGTAGGAGGCGGTTTATGAGGCGGCTTAGGAGAAGCATAATCGCTAACACACGCTACTACATAAGCGCAAAAATCTCGAAAACGATGCCTCGGACTCAGGACCGTTCTTCTAGGCATCGATAGCGGAGCCAATGACAAATATTTTCATGCCAGGTTTTTGCTGCTAGCTCCAATACCAGCCCCACAGGAGCCCAATAGGCGGAGTAGGAGGCGGCTTAGGAGAAGCATAATCGCTAACACACGCTACTACATAAGCGCAAAAATCTCGAAAACGATGCCTCCGACTCAGGACCGTTCTTCTAGGCATCGAAAGCGGAGCCAATGACGAATATTTTCATGCCAGGTTTTTGCTGCTAGCTCCAATATTAGCCCCACAGGAGTCCAATAGGCGGAGTAGGAGGCGGTTTATGAGGCGGCTTAGGAGAAGCATAATCGCTAACACACGCTACTACATAAGCGCAAAAATCTCGAAAACGATGCCTCCGACTCAGGACCGTTCTTCTAGGCATCGATAGCGGAGCCAATGACAAATATTTTCATGCCAGGTTTTTGCTGCTAGCTCCAATATTAGCCCCACAGGAGCCCAATAGGTGGAGTAGGAGGCGGCTTAGGAGAAGCATAATCGCTAACACACGCTACTACATAAGCGCAAAAATCTCGAAAACGATGCCTCCGACTCAGGACCGTTCTTCTAGGCATCGCTGGCGGAGCCAATGACGAATATTTTCATGCCAGGTTTTTGCTGCTAGCTCCAATACCAGCCCCACAGGAGCCCAATAGGCGGAGTAGGAGGCGGCTTAGGAGAAGCATAATCGCTAACACACGCTACTACATAAGCGCAAAAATCTCGAAAACGATGCCTCCGACTCAGGACCGTTCTTCTAGGCATCGATAGCGGAGCCAATGACGAATATTTTCATGCCAGGTTTTTGCTGCTAGCTCCAATATTAGCCCCACAGGAGCCCAATAGGCGGAGTAGGAGGCGGTTTATGAGGCGGCTTAGGAGAAGCATAATCGCTAACACACGCTGCTACATAAGCGCAAAAATCTCGAAAACGATGCCTCCGACTCAGGACCGTTCTTCTATGCATCGATAGCGGAGCCAATGGCGAATATTTTCATGCCAGGTTTTTGCTGCTAGCTCCAATACCAGCCCCACAGGAGCCTAATAGGCGGAGTAGGAGGCGGCTTAGGAGAAGCATAATCGCTAACACACGCTACTACATAAGCGCGAAAATCTCGAAAACGATGCCTCCGACTCAGGACCGTTCTTCTAGGCATCGATAGCGGAGCCAATGACGAATATTTTCATGCCAGGTTTTTGCTGCTAGCTCCAATACCAGCCCCACAGGAGCCCAATAGGCGAGGTAGGAGGCGGTTTATGGGGCGGCTTAGGAGAAGCATAATCGCTAACACACGCTACTACATAAGTGCAAAAATCTCGAAAACGATGCCTCCGACTCAGGACCGTTCTTCTAGGCATCGATAGCGGAGCCAATGACGAATATTTTCATGCCAGGTTTTTGCTGCTAGCTCCAATATTAGCCCCACAGGAGCCCAATAGGCGGAGTAGGAGGCGGCTTAGGAGAAGCATTATCGCTAACACACGCTACTACATAAGCGCGAAAATCTCGAAAACGATGTCTCCGACTCAGGACCGTTCTTCTAGGCATCGATAGCGGAGCCAATGACGAATATTTTCATGCCAGGTTTTTGCTGCTAGCTCCAATACCAGCCCCACAGGAGCCCAATAGGCGGAGTAGGAGGCGGCTTAGGAGAAGCATAATCGCTAACACACCCTACTACATAAGCGCAAAAATCTCGAAAACGATGCCTCCGACTCGGGACCGTTCTTCTAGGCATCGATAGCGGAGCCAATGACGAATATTTTCATGCCAGGTTTTTGCTGCTAGCTCCAATATTAGCCCCACAGGAGCCCAATAGGCGGAGCAGGAGGCGGTTTATGAGGCGGCTTAGGAGAAGCATAATCGCTAACACACGCTACTACATAAGCGCAAAAATCTCGAAAACGATGCCTCCGACTCAGGACCGTTCTTCTAGGCATCGATAGCGGAGCCAATGACGAATATTTTCATGCCAGGTTTTTGCTGCTAGCTCCAATACCAGCCCCACAGGAGCCCAATAGGCGGAGTAGGAGGCGGCTTAGGAGAAGCATAATCGCTAACACACGCTACTACATAAGCGCGAAAATCTCGAAAACGATGCCTCCGACTCAGGACCGTTCTTCTAGGCATCGATAGCGGAGCCAATGACGAATATTTTCATGCCAGGTTTTTGCTGCTAGCTCCAATACCAGCCCCACAGGAGCCCAATAGGCGGAGTAGGAGGCGGCTTAGGAGAAGCATAATCGCTAACACACGCTACTACATAAGCGCGAAAATCTCGAAAACGATGCCTCCGACTCAGGACCGTTATTCTAGGCATCGATAGCGGAGCCAATGACAAATATTTTCATGCCAGGTTTTTGCTGCTAGCTCCAATACCAGCCCCACAGGAGTCCAATAGGCGGAGTAGGAGGCGGTTTATGAGGCGGCTTAGGAGAAGCATAATCGCTAACACACGCTACTACATAAGCGCGAAAATCTCGAAAAGGATGCCTCCGACTCAGGACCGTTCTTCTAGGCATCGATAGCGGAGCCAATGACGAATATTTTCATGCCAGGTTTTTGCTGCTAGCTCCAATATTAGCCCCACAGGAGCCCAATAGGCGGAGTAGGAGGCGGCTTAGGAGAAGCATAATCGCTAACACACGCTACTACATAAGCGCAAAACTCTCGAAAACGATGCCTCCGACTCAGGACCGTTCTTCTAGGCATCGATAGCGGAGCCAATGACGAATATTTTCATGCCAGGTTTTTGCTGCTAGCTCCAATATTAGCCCCACAGGAGCCCAATAGGCGGAGTAGGAGGCGGCTTGGGAGAAGCATAATCGCTAACACACGCTACTACATAAGCGCAAAAATCTCGAAAACGATGCCTCCGACTCAGGACCGTTCTTCTAGGCATCGATAGCGGAGCCAATGACAAATATTTTCATGCCAGGTTTTTGCTGCTAGCTCCAATATTAGCCCCACAGGAGCCCAATAGGCGGAGTAGGAGGCGGCTTAGGAGAAGCATAATCGCTAACACACGCTACTACATAAGCGCGAAAATCTCGAAAACGATGCCTCCGACTCAGGACCCTTCTTCTAGGCATCGATAGCGGAGCCAATGACGAATATTTTCATGCCAGGTTTTTGCTGCTAGCTCCAATACCAGCCCCACAGGAGCCCAATAGGCGGAGTAGGAGGCGGCTTAGGAGAAGCATAATCGCTAACACACGCTACTACATAAGCGCGAAAATCTCGAAAACGATGCCTCCGACTCAGGACCGTTCTTCTAGGCATCGATAGCGGAGCCAATGACGAATATTTTCATGCCAGGTTTTTGCTGCTAGCTCCAATACCAGCCCCACAGGAGCCCAATAGGCGGAGTAGGAGGCGGCTTAGGAGAAGCATAATCGCTAACACACGCTACTACATAAGCGCAAAAATCTCGAAAACGATGCCTCCGACTCAGGACCGTTCTTCTAGGCATCGATAGCGGAGCCAATGACAAATATTTTCATGCCAGGTTTTTGCTGCTAGCTCCAATACCAGCCCCACAGGAGCCCAATAGGCGGAGTAGGAGGCGGTTTATGGGGCGGCTTAGGAGAAGCATAATCGCTAACACACGCTACTACATAAGTGCAAAAATCTCGAAAACGATGCCTCCGACTCAGGACCGTTCTTCTAGGCATCGATAGCGGAGCCAATGACGAATATTTTCATGCCAGGTTTTTGCTGCTAGCTCCAATATTAGCCCCACAGGAGCCCAATAGGCGGAGTAGGAGGCGGCTTAGGAGAAGCATTATCGCTAACACACGCTACTACATAAGCGCGAAAATCTCGAAAACGATGTCTCCGACTCAGGACCGTTCTTCTAGGCATCGATAGCGGAGCCAATGACGAATATTTTCATGCCAGGTTTTTGCTGCTAGCTCCAATACCAGCCCCACAGGAGCCCAATAGGCGGAGTAGGAGGCGGCTTAGGAGAAGCATAATCGCTAACACACGCTACTACATAAGCGCAAAAATCTCGAAAACGATGCCGCCGACTCAGGACCGTTCTTCTAGGCCTCGATAGCGGAGCCAATGACGAATATTTTCATGCCAGGTTTTTGCTGCTAGCTCCAATATTAGCCCCACAGGAGCCCAATAGGCGGAGTAGGAGGCGGTTTATGAGGCGGCTTAGGAGAAGCATAATCGCTAACACACGCTACTACATAAGCGCAAAAATCTCGAAAACGATGCCTCCGACTCAGGACCGTTCTTCTAGGCATCGATAGCGGAGCCAATGACGAATATTTTCATGCCAGGTTTTTGCTGCTAGCTCCAATACCAGCCCCACAGGAGCCCAATAGGCGGAGTAGGAGGCGGCTTAGGAGAAGCATAATCGCTAACACACGCTACTACATAAGCGCGAAAGTCTCGAAAACGATGCCTCCGACTCAGGACCGTTCTTCTAGGCATCGATAGCGGAGCCAATGACGAATATTTTCATGCCAGGTTTTTGCTGCTAGCTCCAATACCAGCCCCACAGGAGCCCAATAGGCGGAGTAGGAGGCGGCTAAGGAGAAGCATAATCGCTAACACACGCTACTACATAAGCGCGAAAATCTCGAAAACGATGCCTCCGACTCAGGACCGTTCTTCTAGGCATCGATAGCGGAGCCAATGACAAATATTTTCATGCCAGGTTTTTGCTGCTAGCTCCAATACCAGCCCCACAGGAGCCCAATAGGCGGAGTAGGAGGCGGTTTATGAGGCGGCTTAGGAGAAGCATAATCGCTAACACACGCTACTACATAAGCGCGAAAATCTCGAAAACGATGCCTCCGACTCAGGACCGTTCTTCTAGGCATCGATAGCGGAGCCAATGACGAATATTTTCATGCCAGGTTTTTGCTGCTAGCTCCAATATTAGCCCCACAGGAGCCCAATAGGCGGAGTAGGAGGCGGCTTAGGAGAAGCATAATCGCTAACACACGCTACTACATAAGCGCAAAACTCTCGAAAACGATGCCTCCGACTCAGGACCGTTCTTCTAGGCATCGATAGCGGAGCCAATGACAAATATTTTCATGCCAGGTTTTTGCTGCTAGCTCCAATATTAGCCCCACAGGAGCCCAATAGGCGGAGTAGGAGGCGGCTTAGGAGAAGCATAATCGCTAACACACGCTACTACATAAGCGCGAAAATCTCGAAAACGATGCCTCCGACTCAGGACCCTTCTTCTAGGCATCGATAGCGGAGCCAATGACGAATATTTTCATGCCAGGTTTTTGCTGCTAGCTCCAATACCAGCCCCACAGGAGCCCAATAGGCGGAGTAGGAGGCGGCTTAGGAGAAGCATAATCGCTAACACACGCTACTACATAAGCGCGAAAATCTCGAAAACGATGCCTCCGACTCAGGACCGTTCTTCTAGGCATCGATAGCGGAGCCAATGACGAATATTTTCATGCCAGGTTTTTGCTGCTAGCTCCAATACCAGCCCCACAGGAGCCCAATAGGCGGAGTAGGAGGCGGCTTAGGAGAAGCATAATCGCTAACACACGCTACTACATAAGCGCAAAAATCTCGAAAACGATGCCTCCGACTCAGGACCGTTCTTCTAGGCATCGATAGCGGAGCCAATGACAAATATTTTCATGCCAGGTTTTTGCTGCTAGCTCCAATACCAGCCCCACAGGAGCCCAATAGGCGGAGTAGGAGGCGGTTTATGAGGCGGCTTAGGAGAAGCATAATCGCTAACACACGCTACTACATAAGCGCAAAAATCTCGAAAACGATGCCTCCGACTCAGGACCGTTCTTCTAGGCATCGATAGCGGAGCCAATGACGAATATTTTCATGCCAGGTTTTTGCTGCTAGCTCCAATACCAGCCCCACAGGAACCCAATAAGCGGAGTAGGAGGCAGTTTATGAGGCGGCTTAGGAGAAGCATAATCGCTAACACACGCTACTACATAAGTGCAAAAATCTCGAAAACGATGCCTCCGACTCAGGACCGTTCTTCTAGGCATCGATAGCGGAGCCAATGACGAATATTTTCATGCCAGGTTTTTGCTGCTAGCTCCAATATTAGCCCCACAGGAGCCCAATAGGCGGAGTAGGAGGCGGTTTATGAGGCGGCTTAGGAGAAGCATAATCGCTAACACACGCTACTACATAAGCGCGAAAATCTCGAAAACGATGCCTCCGACTCAGGACCGTTCTTCTAGGCATCGATAGCGGAGCCAATGACGAATATTTTCATGCCAGGTTTTTGCTGCTAGCTCCAATACCAGCCCCACAGGAGCCCAATAGGCGGAGTAGGAGGCGGCTTAGGAGAAGCATAATCGCTAACACACGCTACTACATAAGCGCAAAAATCTCGAAAACGATGCCTCCGACTCAGGACCGTTCTTCTAGGCATCGATAGCGGAGCCAATGACAAATATTTTCATGCCAGGTTTTTGCTGCTAGCTCCAATACCAGCCCCACAGGAGCCCAATAGGCGGAGTAGGAGGCGGTTTATGAGGCGGCTTAGGAGAAGCATAATCGCTAACACACGCTACTACATAAGCGCAAAAATCTCGAAAACGATGCCTCCGACTCAGGACCGTTCTTCTAGGCATCGATAGCGGAGCCAATGACGAATATTTTCATGCCAGGTTTTTGCTGCTAGCTCCAATACCAGCCCCACAGGAACCCAATAGGCGGAGTAGGAGGCGGTTTATGAGGCGGCTTAGGAGAAGCACCACAGGAGCCCAATAGGCGGAGTAGGAGGCGGTTTATGAGGCGGCTTAGGAGAAGCATAATCGCTAACACACGCTACTACATAAGCGCGAAAATCTCGAAAACGATGCCTCCGACTCAGGACCGTTCTTCTAGGCATCGATAGCGGAGCCAATGACGAATATTTTCATGCCAGGTTTTTGCTGCTAGCTCCAATACCAGCCCCACAGGAGCCCAATAGGCGGAGTAGGAGGCGGCTTAGGAGAAGCATAATCGCTAACACACGCTACTACATAAGCGCAAAAATCTCGAAAACGATGCCTCCGACTCAGGACCGTTCTTCTAGGCATCGATAGCGGAGCCAATGACAAATATTTTCATGCCAGGTTTTTGCTGCTAGCTCCAATACCAGCCCCACAGGAGCCCAATAGGCGGAGTAGGAGGCGGTTTATGAGGCGGCTTAGGAGAAGCATAATCGCTAACACACGCTACTACATAAGCGCAAAAATCTCGAAAACGATGCCTCCGACTCAGGACCGTTCTTCTAGGCATCGATAGCGGAGCCAATGACGAATATTTTCGTGCCAGGTTTTTGCTGCTAGCTCCAATATTAGCCCCACAGGAGCCCAATAGGCGGAGTAGGAGGCGGCTTAGGAGAAGCATAATCGCTAACACACGCTACTACATAAGCGCAAAAATCTCGAAAACGATGCCTCCGACTCAGGACCGTTCTTCTAGGCATCGATAGCGGAGCCAATGGCGAATATTTTCATGCCAGGTTTTTGCTGCTAGCTCCAATACCAGCCCCACAGGAGCCCAATAGGCGGAGTAGGAGGCGGCTTAGGAGAAGCATAATCGCTAACACACGCTACTACATAAGCGCAAAAATCTCGAAAACGATGCCTCCGACTCAGGACCGTTCTTCTAGGCATCGATAGCGGAGCCAATGACAAATATTTTCATGCCAGGTTTTTGCTGCTAGCCCCAATACCAGCCCCACAGGAGCCCAATAGGCGGAGTAGGAGGCGGTTTATGAGGCGGCTTAGGAGAAGCATAATCGCTAACACACGCTACTACATAAGTGCAAAAATCTCGAAAACGATGCCTCCGATTCAGGACCGTTCTTCTAGGCATCGATAGCGGAGCCAATGACGAATATTTTCATGCCAGGTTTTTGCTGCTTGCTCCAATATTAGCCCCACAGGAGCCCAATAGGCGGAGTAGGAGGCGGCTTAGGAGAAGCATAATCGCTAACACACGCTACTACATAAGCGCAAAAATCTCGAAAACGATGCCTCCGACTCAGGACCGTTCTTCTAGGCATCGATAGCGGAGCCAATGACAAATATTTTCATGCCAGGTTTTTGCTGCTAGCTCCAATACCAGCCCCACAGGAGCCCAATAGGCGGAGTAGGAGGCGGTTTATGAGGCGGCTTAGGAGAAGCATAATCGCTAACACACGCTACTACATAAGCGCAAAAATCTCGAAAACGATGCCTCCGACTCAGGACCGTTCTTCTAGGCATCGATAGCGGAGCCAATGACGAATATTTTCGTGCCAGGTTTTTGCTGCTAGCTCCAATATTAGCCCCACAGGAGCCCAATAGGCGGAGTAGGAGGCGGCTTAGGAGAAGCATAATCGCTAACACACGCTACTACATAAGCGCAAAAATCTCGAAAACGATGCCTCCGACTCAGGACCGTTCTTCTAGGCATCGATAGCGGAGCCAATGGCGAATATTTTCATGCCAGGTTTTTGCTGCTAGCTCCAATACCAGCCCCACAGGAGCCCAATAGGCGGAGTAGGAGGCGGCTTAGGAGAAGCATAATCGCTAACACACGCTACTACATAAGCGCAAAAATCTCGAAAACGATGCCTCCGACTCAGGACCGTTCTTCTAGGCATCGATAGCGGAGCCAATGACAAATATTTTCATGCCAGGTTTTTGCTGCTAGCCCCAATACCAGCCCCACAGGAGCCCAATAGGCGGAGTAGGAGGCGGTTTATGAGGCGGCTTAGGAGAAGCATAATCGCTAACACACGCTACTACATAAGTGCAAAAATCTCGAAAACGATGCCTCCGATTCAGGACCGTTCTTCTAGGCATCGATAGCGGAGCCAATGACGAATATTTTCATGCCAGGTTTTTGCTGCTTGCTCCAATATTAGCCCCACAGGAGCCCAATAGGCGGAGTAGGAGGCGGCTTAGGAGAAGCATAATCGCTAACACACGCTACTACATAAGCGCAAAAATCTCGAAAACGATGCCTCCGACTCAGGACCGGTCTTCTAGGCATCGATAGCGGAGCCAATGACAAACATTTTCATGCCAGGTTTTTGCTGCTAGCTCCAATATTAGCCCCACAGGAGCCCAATAGGCGGAGTAGGAGGCGGTTTATGAGGCGGCTTAGGAGAAGCATAATCGCTAACACACGCTACTACATAAGCGCGAAAATCTCGAAAACGATGCCTCCGACTCAGGACCGTTCTTGTAGGCATCGATAGCGGAGCCAATGACGAATATTTTCATGCCAGGTTTTTGCTGCTAGCTCCAATATTAGCCCCAAAGGAGCCCAATAGGCGGAGTAGGAGGCGGCTTAGGAGAAGCATAATCGCTAACACACGCTACTACATAAGCGCGAAAATCTCGAAAACGATGCCTCCGACTCAGGACCGTTCTTCTAGGCATCGATAGCGGAGCCACTGACGAATATTTTCATGCCAGGTTTTTGCTGCTAGCCCCAATACCAGCCCGACAGGAGCCCAATAGGCGGAGTAGGAGGCGGTTTATGAGGCGGCTTAGGAGAAGCATAATCGCTAACACACGCTACTACATAAGCGCGAAAATCTCGAAAACGATGCCTCCGACTCAGGACCGTTCTTCTAGGCATCGATAGCGGAGCCAATGACGAATATTTTCATGCCAGGTTTTTGCTGCTAGCTCCAATATTAGCCCCACAGGAGCCCAATAGGCGGAGTAGGAGGCGGCTTAGGAGAAGCATAATCGCTAACACACGCTACTACATAAGCGCGAAAATCTCGAAAACGATGCCTCCGACTCAGGACCGTTCTTCTAGGCATCGATAGCGGAGCCAATGACGAATATTTTCATGCCAGGTTTTTGCTGCTAGCTCCAATACCAGCCCCACAGGAGCCCAATAGGCGGAGTAGGAGGCGGCTTAGGAGAAGCATAATCGCTAACACACGCTACTACATAAGCGCAAAAATCTCGAAAACGATGCCTCCGACTCAGCACCGTTCTTCTAGGCATCGATAGCGGAGCCAATGACGAATATTTTCATGCCAGGTTTTTGCTGCTAGCTCCAATACCAGCCCCACAGGAGCCCAATAGGCGGAGTAGGAGGCGGCTTAGGAGAAGCATAATCGCTAACACACGCTACTACATAAGCGCGAAAATCTCGAAAACGATGCCTCCGACTCAGGACCGTTCTTCTAGGCATCGATAGCGGAGCCAATGACGAATATTTTCATGCCAGGTTTTTGCTGCTAGCTCCAATACCAGCCCCACAGGAGCCCAATAGACGGAGTAGGAGGCGGCTTAGGAGAAGCATAATCGCTAACACACGCTACTACATAAGCGCAAAAATCTCGAAAACGATGCCTCCGACTCAGGACCGTTCTTCTAGGCATCGATAGCGGAGCCAATGACGAATATTTTCATTCCAGGTTTTTGCTGCTAGCTCCAATATTAGCCCCACAGGAGCCCAATAGGCAGAGTAGGAGGCGGCTTAGGAGAAGCATAATCGCTAACACACGCTACTACATAAGCGCGAAAATCTCGAAAACGATGCCTCCGACTCAGGACCGTTCATCTAGGCATCGATAGCGGAGCCAATGACGAATATTTTCATGCCAGGTTTTTGCTGCTAGCTCCAATACCAGCCCCACAGGAGCCCAATAGGCGGAGTAGGAGGCGGCTTAGGAGAAACATAATCGCTAACACACACTACTACATAAGTGCAAAAATCTCGAAAACGATGCCTCCGACTCAGGACCGTTCTTCTAGGCATCGATAGCGGAGCCAATGACAAATATTTTCATGCCAGGTTTTTGCTGCTAGCTCCAAAACCAGCCCCACAGGAGCCCAATAGGCGGAGTAGGAGGCGGCTTAGGAGAAGCATAATCGCTAGGACACGCTACTACATAAGCGCAAAAATCTCGAAAACGATGCCTCCGACTCAGGACCGTTCTTCTAGGCATCGATAGCGGAGCCAATGACGAATATTTTCATTCCAGGATTTTGCTGCTAGCTCCAATATTAGCCCCACAGGAGCCCAATAGGCAGAGTAGGAGGCGGCTTAGGAGAAGCATAATCGCTAACACACGCTACTACATAAGCGCGAAAATCTCGAAAACGATGCCTCCGACTCAGGACCGTTCTTCTAGGCATCGATAGCGGAGCCAATGACGAATATTTTCATGCCAGGTTTTTGCTGCTAGCTCCAATATTAGCCCCACAGGAGCCCAATAGGCGGAGTAGGAGGCGGTTTATGAGGCGGCTTAGGAGAAGCATAATCGCTAACACACGCTACTACATAAGTGCAAAAATCTCGAAAACGATGCCTCCGACTCAGGACCGTTCTTCTAGGCATCGATAGCGGAGCCAATGACAAATATTTTCATGCCAGGTTTTTGCTGCTAGCTCCAAAACCAGCCCCACAGGAGCCCAATAGGCGGAGTAGGAGGCGGCTTAGGAGAAGCATAATCGCTAACACACGCTACTACATAAGCGCAAAAATCTCGAAAACGATGCCTCCGACTCCGGACCGTTCTTCTAGGCATCGATAGCGGAGCCAATGACGAATATTTTCATGCCAGGTTTTTGCTGCTAGCTCCAATATTAGCCCCACAGGAGCCCAATAGGCGGAGTAGGAGGCGGCTTAGGAGAAGCATAATCGCTAACACACGCTACTACATAAGCGCAAAAATCTCGAAAACGATGCCTCCGACTCAGGACCGTTCTTCTAGGCATCGATAGCGGAGCCAATGACAAATATTTTCATGCCAGGTTTTTGCTGCTAGCTCCAATACCAGCCCCACAGGAGCCCAATAGGCGGAGTAGGAGGCGGCTTAGGAGAAGCATAATCGCTAACACACGCTACTACATAAGCGCAAAAATCTCGAAAACGATGCCTCCGACTCAGGACCGTTCTTCTAGGCATCGATAGCGGAGCCAATGACAAATATTTTCATGCCAGGTTTTTGCTGCTAGCTCCAATACCAGCCCCACAGGAGCCCAATAGGCGGAGTAGGAGGCGGTTTATGAGGCGGCTTAGGAGAAGCATAATCGCTAACACACGCTACTACATAAGTGCAAAAATCTCGAAAACGATGCCTCCGATTCAGGACCGTTCTTCTAGGCATCGATAGCGGAGCCAATGACGAATATTTTCATGCCAGGTTTTTGCTGCTAGCTCCAATATTAGCCCCACAGGAGCCCAATAGGCGGAGTAGGAGGCGGCTTAGGAGAAGCATAATCGCTAACACACGCTACTACATAAGCGCAAAAATCTCGAAAACGATGCCTCCGACTCAGGACCGGTCTTCTAGGCATCGATAGCGGAGCTAATGACGAATATTTTCATGCCTGGTTTTTGCTGCTAGCTCCAATATTAGCCCCACAGGAGCCCAATAGGCGGAGTAGGAGGCGGTTTATGAGGCGGCTTAGGAGAAGCATAATCGCTAACACACGCTACTACATAAGCGCGAAAATCTCGAAAACGATGCCTCCGACTCAGGACCGTTCTTCTAGGCATCGATAGCGGAGCCAATGACGAATATTTTCATGCCAGGTTTTTGCTGCTAGCTCCAATATTAGCCCCACAGGAGCCCAATAGGCCGAGTAGGAGGCGGCTTAGGAGAAGCATAATCGCTAACACACGCTACTACATAAGCGCGAAAATCTCGAAAACGATGCCTCCGACTCAGGACCGTTCTTCTAGGCATCGATAGCGGAGCCAATGACGAATATTTTCATGCCAGGTTTTTGCTGCTAGCCCCAATACCAGCCCCACAGGAGCCCAATAGGCGGAGTAGGAGGCGGTTTATGAGGCGGCTTAGGAGAAGCATAATCGCTAACACACGCTACTACATAAGCGCGAAAATCTCGAAAACGATACTTCCGACTCAGGACCGTTCTTCTAGGCATCGATAGCGGAGCCAATGACGAATATTTTCATGCCAGGTTTTTGCTGCTAGCTCCAATATTAGCCCCACAGGAGCCCAATAGGCGGAGTAGGAGGCGGTTTATGAAGCGGCTTAGGAGAAGCATAATCGCTAACACACGCTACTACATAAGCGCAAAAATCTCGAAAACGATGCCTCCGACTCAGGACCGTTCTTCTAGGCATCGATAGCGGAGCCAATGACGAATATTTTCATGCCAGGTTTTTGCTGCTAGCTCCAATACCAGCCCCACAGGAGCCCAATAGGCGGAGTAGGAGGCGGCTTAGGAGAAGCATAATCACTAACACACGCTACTACATAAACGCGAAAATCTCGAAAACGATGCCTCCGACTCAGGACCGTTCTTCTAGGCATCGATAGCGGAGCCAATGACGAATATTATCATGCCAGGTTTTTGCTGCTAGCTCCAATACCAGCCCCACAGGAGCCCAATAGGCGGAGTAGGAGGCGGCTTAGGAGAAGCATAATCGCTAACACACGCTACTATATAAGCGCAAAAATCTCGAAAACGATGCCTCCGACTCAGGACCGTTCTTCTAGGCATCGATAGCGGAGCCAATGACGAATATTTTCATGCCAGGTTTTTGCTGCTAGCTCCAATATTAGCCCCACAGGAGCCCAATAGGCGGAGTAGGAGGCGGCTTGGGAGAAGCATAATCGCTAACACACGCTACTACATAAGCGCGAAAATCTCGAAAACGGTGCCTCCGACTCAGGACCGTTCTTCTAGGCATCGATAGCGGAGCCAATGCCGAATATTTTCATGCCAGGTTTTTGCTGCTAGCTCCAATACCAGCCCCACAGGAGCCCAATAGGCGGAGTAGGAGGCGGTTTAGGAGAAGCATAATCGCTAACACACGCTACTACATAAGCGCAAAAATCTCGAAAACGATGCCTCCGACTCAGGACCGTTCTTCTAGGCATCGATAGCGGAGCCAATGACGAATATTTTCATGCCAGGTTTTTGCTGCTAGCTCCAATACCAGCCCCACAGGAGCCCAATAGGCGGAGTAGGAGGCGGTTTATGAGGCCGCTTAGGAGAAGCATAATCGCTAACACACGCTACTACATAAGCGAAAAATCTCGAAAACGATGCCTCCGACTCAGGACCGTTCTTCTAGGCATCGATAGCGGAGCCAATGACGAATATTTTCATGCCAGGTTTTTGCTGCTAGCTCCAATACCAGCTCCACAGGAGCCCAATAGGCGGAGTAGGAGGCGGCTTAGGAGAAGCATAATCGCTAACACACGCTACTACATAAGCGCGAAAATCTCGAAAACGATGCCTCCGACTCAGGACCGTTCTTCTAGGCATCGATAGCGGAGCCAATGACGAATATTTTCATGCCAGGTTTTTGCTGCTAGCTCCAATACCAGCCCCACAGGAGCCCAATAGGCGGAGTAGGAGGCGGCTTAGGAGAAGCATAATCGCTAACACACGCTACTACATAAGCGCAAAAATCTCGAAAACGATGCCTCCGACTCAGGACCGTTCTTCTAGGCATCGATAGCGGAGCCAATGACGAATATTTTCATGACAAGTTTTTGCTGCTAGCTCCAATACCAGCCCCACAGGAGCCCAATAGGCGGAGTAGGAGGCGGTTTAGGAGAAGCATAATCGCTAACACACGCTACTACATAAGTGCAAAAATCTCGAAAACGATGCCTCCGACTCAGGACCGTTCTTCTAGGCATCGATAGCGGAGCCAATGACGAATATTTTCATGCCAGGTTTTTGCTGCTAGCTCCAATATTAGCCCCACAGGAGCCCAATAGGCGGAGTAGGAGGCGGCTTAGGAGAAGCATAATCGCTAACACACGCTACTACATAAGCGCAAAAATCTCGAAAACGATGCCTCCGACTCAGGACCGTTCTTCTAGGCATCGATAGCGGAGCCAATGACGAATATTTTCATGCCAGGTTTTTGCTGCTAGCTCCAATACCAGCCCCACAGGAGCCCAATAGGCGGAGTAGGAGGCGGCTTAGGAGAAGCATAATCGCTAACACACGCTACAACATAAGCGCAAAAATCTCGAAAACGATGCCTCCGACTCAGGACCGTTCTTCTAGGCATCGATAGCGGAGCCAATGACGAATATTTTCATGCCAGGTTTTTGCTGCTAGCTCCAATATTAGCCCCACAGGAGCCCAATAGGCGGAGTAGGAGCCGGCTTAGGAGAAGCATAATCGCTAGCACACGCTACTACATAAGCGCAAAAATCTCGAAAACGATGCCTCCGACTCAGGACCGTTCTTCTAGGCATCGATAGCGGAGCCAATGACGAATATTTTCATGCCAGGTTTTTGCTGCTAGCTCCAATACCAGCCCCACAGGAGCCCAATAGGCGGAGTAGGAGTCGGCTTAGGAGAAGCATAATCGCTAACACACGCTACTACATAAGCGCAAAAATCTCGAAAACGATGCCTCCGACTCAGGACCGTTCTTCTAGGCATCGATAGCGGAGCCAATGACAAATATTTTCATGCCAGGTTTTTGCTGCTAGCCCCAATACCAGCCCCACAGGAGCCCAATAGGCGGAGTAGGAGGCGGTTTATGAGGCGGCTTAGGAGAAGCATAATCGCTAACACACGCTACTACATAAGTGCAAAAATCTCGAAAACGATGCCTCCGATTCAGGACCGTTCTTCTAGGCATCGATAGCGGAGCCAATGACGAATATTTTCATGCCAGGTTTTTGCTGCTAGCTCCAATATTAGCCCCACAGGAGCCCAATAGGCGGAGTAGGAGGCGGCTTAGGAGAAGCATAATCGCTAACACACGCTACTACATAAGTGCAAAAATCTCGAAAACGATGCCTCCGACTCAGGACCGGTCTTCTAGGCATCGATAGCGGAGCCAATGACGAATATTTTCATGCCTGGTTTTTGCTGCTAGATCCAATATTAGCCCCACAGGAGCCCAATAGGCGGAGTAGGAGGCGGTTTATGAGGCGGCTTAGGAGAAGCATAATCGCTAACACACGCTACTACATAAGCGCGAAAATCTCGAAAACGATGCCTCCGACTCAGGACCGTTCTTCTAGGCATCGATAGCGGAGCCAATGACGAATATTTTCATGCCAGGTTTTTGCTGCTAGCTCCAATATTAGCCCCACAGGAGCCCAATAGGCGGAGTAGGAGGCGGCTTAGGAGAAGCATAATCGCTAACACACGCTACTACATAAGCGCGAAAATCTCGAAAACGATGCCTCCGACTCAGGACCGTTCTTCTAGGCATCGATAGCGGAGCCAATGACGAATATTTTCATGCCAGGTTTTTGCTGCTAGCCCCAATACCAGCCCCACAGGAGCCCAATAGGCGGAGTAGGAGGCGGTTTATGAGGCGGCTTAGGAGAAGCATAATCGCTAACACACGCTACTACATAAGAGCGAAAATCTCGAAAACGATACTTCCGACTCAGGACCGTTCTTCTAGGCATCGATAGCGGAGCCAATGACGAATATTTTCATGCCAGGTTTTTGCTGCTAGCTCCAATATTAGCCCCACAGGAGCCCAATAGGCGGAGTAGGAGGCGGTTTATGAAGCGGCTTAGGAGAAGCATAATCGCTAACACACGCTACTACATAAGCGCAAAAATCTCGAAAACGATGCCTCCGACTCAGGACCGTTCTTCTAGGCATCGATAGCGGAGCCAATGACGAATATTTTCATGCCAGGTTTTTGCTGCTAGCTCCAATACCAGCCCCACAGGAGCCCAATAGGCGGAGTAGGAGGCGGCTTAGGAGAAGCATAATCACTAACACACGCTACTACATAAGCGCGAAAATCTCGAAAACGATGCCTCCGACTCAGGTCCGTTCTTCTAGGCATCGATAGCGAAGCCAATGACGAATATTTTCATGCCAGGTTTTTGCTGCTAGCTCCAATACCAGCCCCACAGGAGCCCAATAGGCGGAGTAGGAGGCGGCTTAGGAGAAGCATAATCGCTAACACACGCTACTACATAAGCGCAAAAATCTCGAAAACGATGCCTCCGACTCAGGACCGTTCTTCTAGGCATCGATAGCGGAGCCAATGACGAATATTTTCATGCCAGGTTTTTGCTGCTAGCTCCAATATTAGCCCCACAGGAGCCCAATAGGCGGAGTAGGAGGCGGCTTGGGAGAAGCATAATCGCTAACACACGCTACTACATAAGCGCGAAAATCTCGAAAACGATGCCTCCGACTCAGGACCGTTCTTCTAGGCATCGATAGCGGAGCCAATGACGAATATTTTCATGCCAGGTTTTTGCTGCTAGCTCCAATACCAGCCCCACAGGAGCCCAATAGGCGGAGTAGGAGGCGATTTAGGAGAAGCATAATCGCTAACACACGCTACTACATAAGCGCAAAAATCTCGAAAACGATGCCTCCGACTCAGGACCGTTCTTCTAGGCATCGATAGCGGAGCCAATGACGAATATTTTCATGCCAGGTTTTTGCTGCTAGCTCCAATACCAGCCCCACAGGAGCGCAATAGGCGGAGTAGGAGGCGGTTTATGAGGCCGCTTAGGAGAAGCATAATCGCTAACACACGCTACTACATAAGCGAAAAATCTCGAAAACGATGCCTCCGACTCAGGACCGTTCTTCTAGGCATCGATAGCGGAGCCAATGACGAATATTTTCATGCCAGGTTTTTGCTGCTAGCCCCAATACCAGACCCACAGGAGCCCAATAGGCGGAGTAGGAGGCGGTTTATGAGGCGGCTTAGGAGAAGCATAATCGCTAACACACGCTACTACATAAGAGCGAAAATCTCGAAAACGATACTTCCGACTCAGGACCGTTCTTCTAGGCATCGATAGCGGAGCCAATGACGAATATTTTCATGCCAGGTTTTTGCTGCTAGCTCCAATATTAGCCCCACAGGAGCCCAATAGGCGGAGTAGGAGGCGGCTTATGAAGCGGCTTAAGAGAAGCATAATCGCTAACACACGCTACTACATAAGCGCAAAAATCTCGAAAACGATGCCTCCGACTCAGGACCGTTCTTCTAGGCATCGATAGCGGAGCCAATGACGAATATTTTCATGCCAGGTTTTTGCTGCTAGCTCCAATACCAGCCCCACAGGAGCCCAATAGGCGGAGTAGGAGGCGGCTTAGGAGAAGCATAATCACTAACACACGCTACTACATAAGCGCGAAAATCTCGAAAACGATGCCTCCGACTCAGGACCGTTCTTCTAGGCATCGATAGCGAAGCCAATGACGAATATTATCATGCCAGGTTTTTGCTGCTAGCTCCAATACCAGCCCCACAGGAGCCCAATAGGCGGAGTAGGAGGCGGCTTAGGAGAAGCATAATCGCTAACACACGCTACTACATAAGCGCAAAAATCTCGAAAACGATGCCTCCGACTCAGGACCGTTCTTCTAGGCATCGATAGCGGAGCCAATGACGAATATTTTCATGCCAGGTTTTTGCTGCTAGCTCCAATATTAGCCCCACAGGAGCCCAATAGGCGGAGTAGGAGGCGGCTTGGGAGAAGCATAATCGCTAACACACGCTACTACATAAGCGCGAAAATCTCGAAAACGATGCCTCCGACTCAGGACCGTTCTTCTAGGCATCGATAGCGGAGCCAATGCCGAATATTTTCATGCCAGGTTTTTGCTGCTAGCTCCAATACCAGCCCCACAGGAGCCCAATAGGCGGAGTAGGAGGCGATTTAGGAGAAGCATAATCGCTAACACACGCTACTACATAAGCGCAAAAATCTCGAAAACGATGCCTCCGACTCAGGACCGTTCTTCTAGGCATCGATAGCGGAGCCAATGACGAATATTTTCATGCCAGGTTTTTGCTGCTAACTCCAATACCAGCCCCACAGGAGCGCAATAGGCGGAGTAGGAGGCGGTTTATGAGGCCGCTTAGGAGAAGCATAATCGCTAACACACGCTACTACATAAGCGAAAAATCTCGAAAACGATGCCTCCGACTCAGGACCGTTCTTCTAGGCATCGATAGCGGAGCCAATGACGAATATTTTCATGCCAGGTTTTTGCTGCTAGCTCCAATACCAGCCCCACAGGAGCCCAATAGGCGGAGTAGGAGGCGGCTTAGGAGAAGCATAATCGCTAACACACGCTACTACATAAGCGCGAAAATCTCGAAAACGATGCCTCCGACTCAGGACCGTTCTTTTAGGCATCGATAGCGGAGCCAATGACGAATATTTTCATGCCAGGTTTTTGCTGCTAGCTCCAATACCAGCCCCACAGGAGCCCAATAGGCGGAGTAGGAGGCGGCTTAGGAGAAGCATAATCGCTAACACACGCTACTACATAAGCGCAAAAATCTCGAAAACGATGCCTCCGACTCAGGACCGTTCTTCTAGGCATCGATAGCGGAGCCAATGACGAATATTTTCATGACAGGTTTTTGCTGCTAGCTCCAATACCAGCCCCACAGGAGCCCAATAGGCGGAGTAGGAGGCGGTTTAGGAGAAGCATAATCGCTAACACACGTTACTACATAAGTGCAAAAATCTCGAAAACGATGCCTCCGACTCAGGACCGTTCTTCTAGGCATCGATAGCGGAGCCAATGACGAATATTTTCATGACAGGTTTTTGCTGCTAGCTCCAATATTAGCCCCACAGGAGCCCAATAGGCGGAGTAGGAGGCGGAGTAGGAGGCGGCTTAGGAGAAGCATAATCGCTAACACACGCTACTACATAAGCGCAAAAATCTCGAAAACGATGCCTCCGACTCAGGACCGTTCTTCTAGGCATCGATAGCGGAGCCAATGACGAATATTTTCATGCCAGGTTTTTGCTGCTAGCTCCAATACCAGCCCCACAGGAGCCCAATAGGCGGAGTAGGAGGCGGCTTAGGAGAAGCATAATCGCTAACACACGCTACTACATAAGCGCAAAAATCTCGAAAACGATGCCTCCGACTCAGGACCGTTCTTCTAGGCATCGATAGCGGAGCCAATGACGAATATTTTCATGCCAGGTTTTTGCTGCTAGCTCCAATATTAGCCCCACAGGAGCCCAATAGGCGGAGTAGGAGGCGGCTTAGGAGAAGCATAATCGCTAACACACGCTACTACATAAGCGCAAAAATCTCGAAAACGATGCCTCCGACTCAGGACCGTTCTTCTAGGCATCGATAGCGGAGCCAATGACGAATATTTTCATGCCAGGTTTTTGCTGCAAGCTCAAATACCAGCCCCACAGGAGCCCAATAGGCGGAGTAGGAGGCGGCTTAGGAGAAGCATAATCGCTAACACACGCTACTACATAAGCGCGAAAATCTCGAAAACGATGCCTCCGACTCAGGACCGTTCTTCTAGGCATCGATAGCGGAGCCAATGACGAATATTTTCATGCCAGGTTTTTGCTGCTAGCTCCAATACCAGCCCCACAGGAGCCCAATAGGCGGAGTAGGAGGTGGTTTATGAGGCCGCTTAGGAGAAGCATAATCGCTAACACACGCTACTACATAAGCGAAAAATCTCGAAAACGATGCCTCCGACTCAGGACCGTTCTTCTAGGCATCGATAGCGGAGCCAATGACGAATATTTTCATGCCAGGTTTTTGCTGCTAGCCCCAATACCAGCCCCACAGGAGCCCAATAGGCGGAGTAGGAGGCGGTTTATGAGGCGGCTTAGGAGAAGCATAATCGCTAACACACGCTACTACATAAGAGCGAAAATCTCGAAAACGATACTTCCGACTCAGGACCGTTCTTCTAGGCATCGATAGCGGAGCCAATGACGAATATTTTCATGCCAGGTTTTTGCTGCTAGCTCCAATATTAGCCCCACAGGAGCCCAATAGGCGGAGTAGGAGGCGGTTTATGAAGCGGCTTAGGAGAAGCATAATCGCTAACACACGCTACTACATAAGCGCAAAAATCTCGAAAACGATGCCTCCGACTCAGGACCGTTCTTCTAGGCATCGATAGCGGAGCCAATGACGAATATTTTCATGCCAGGTTTTTGCTGCTAGCTCCAATACCAGCCCCACAGGAGCCCAATAGGCGGAGTAGGAGGCGGCGTAGGAGAAGCATAATCACTAACACACGCTACTACATAAGCGCGAAAATCTCGAAAACGATGCCTCCGACTCAGGACCGTTCTTCTAGGCATCGATAGCGAAGCCAATGACGAATATTATCATGCCAGGTTTTTGCTGCTAGCTCCAATACCAGCCCCACAGGAGCCCAATAGGCGGAGTAGGAGGCGGCTTAGGAGAAGCATAATCGCTAACACACGCTACTACATAAGCGCAAAAATCTCGAAAACGATGCCTCCGACTCAGGACCGTTCTTCTAGGCATCGATAGCGGAGCCAATGACGAATATTTTCATGCCAGGTTTTTGCTGCTAGCTCCAATATTAGCCCCACAGGAGCCCAATAGGCGGAGTAGGAGGCGGCTTGGGAGAAGCATAATCGCTAACACACGCTACTACATAAGCGCGAAAATCTCGAAAACGATGCCTCCGACTCAGGACCGTTCTTCTAGGCATCGATAGCGGAGCCAATGCCGAATATTTTCATGCCAGGTTTTTGCTGCTAGCTCCAATACCAGCCCCACAGGAGCCCAATAGGCGGAGTAGGAGGCGATTTAGGAGAAGCATAATCGCTAACACACGCTACTACATAAGCGCAAAAATCTCGAAAACGATGCCTCCGACTCAGGACCGTTCTTCTAGGCATCGATAGCGGAGCCAATGACGAATATTTTCATGCCAGGTTTTTGCTGCTAGCTCCAATACCAGCCCCACAGGAGCGCAATAGGCGGAGTAGGAGGCGGTTTATGAGGCCGCTTAGGAGAAGCATAATCGCTAACACACGCTACTACATAAGCGCAAAAATCTCGAAAACGATGCCTCCGACTCAGGACCGTTCTTCTAGGCATCGATAGCGGAGCCAATGACGAATATTTTCATGCCAGGTTTTTGCTGCTAGCTCCAATATTAGCCCCACAGGAGCCCAATAGGCGGAGTAGGAGGCAGCTTAGGAGAAGCATAATCGCTAACACACGCTACTACATAAGCGCAAAAATCTCGAAAACGATGCCTCCGACTCAGGACCGTTCTTCTAGGCATCGATAGCGGAGCCAATGACGAATATTTTCATGCCAGGTTTTTGCTGCTAGCTCCAATACCAGCCCCACAGGAGCCCAATAGGCGGAGTAGGAGGCGGCTTAGGAGAAGCATAATCGCTAACACACGCTACTACATAAGCGCGAAAATCTCGAAAACGATGCCTCCGACTCAGGACCGTTCTTCTAGGCATCGATAGCGGAGCCAATGACGAATATTTTCATGCCAGGTTTTTGCTGCTAGCTCCAATACCAGCCCCACAGGAGCCCAATAGGCGGAGTAGGAGGCGGCTTAGGAGAAGCATAATCGCTAACACACGCTACTACATAAGCGCGAAAATCTCGAAAACGATGCCTCCGACTCAGGACCGTTCTTCTAGGCATCGATAGCGGAGCCAATGACGAATATTTTCATGCCAGGTTTTTGCTGCTAGCTCCAATACCAGCCCCACAGGAGCCCAATAGGCGGAGTAGGAGGCGGCTTAGGAGAAGCATAATCGCTAACACACGCTACTACATAAGCGCAAAAATCTCGAAAACGATGCCTCCGACGCAGGACCGTTCTTCTAGGCATCGATAGCGGAGCCAATGACGAATATTTTCATGACATTTACATGACATATTTTCTGCTGCTAGCTCCAATATTAGCCCCACAGGAGCCCAATAGGCGGAGTAGGAGGCGGCTTAGGAGAAGCATAATCGCTAACACACGCTACTACATAAGCGCGAAAATCTCGAAAACGATGCCTCCGACTCAGGACCGTTCTTCTAGGCATCGATAGCGGAGCCAATGACGAATATTTTCATGCCAGGTTTTTGCTGCTAGCTCCAATACCAGCCCCACAGGAGCCCAATAGGCGGAGTAGGAGGCGGTTTAGGAGAAGCATAATCGCTAACACATGCTACTACATAAGTGCAAAAATCTCGAAAACGATGCCTCCGACTCAGGACCGTTCTTCTAGGAATCGATAGCGGAGCCAATGACGAATATTTTCATGGCAGGTTTTTGCTGCTAGCTCCAATATTAGCCCCACAGGAGCCCAATAGGCGGAGTAGGAGGCGGAGTAGGAGGCGGCTTAGGAGAAGCATAATCGCTAACACACGCTACTACATAAGCGCAAAAATCTCGAAAACGATGCCTCCGACTCAGGACCGTTCTTCTAGGCATCGATAGCGGAGCCAATGACGAATATTTTCATGCCAGGTTTTTGCTGCTAGCTCCAATACCAGCCCCACAGGAGCCCAATAGGCGGAGTAGGAGGCGGCTTAGGAGATGCATAATCGCTAACACACGCTACTACATAAGCGCAAAAATCTCGAAAACGATGCCTCCGACTCAGGACCGTTCTTCTAGGCATCGATAGCGGAGCCAATGACGAATATTTTCATGCCAGGTTTTTGCTGCTAGCTCCAATATTAGCCCCACAGGAGCCCAATAGGCGGAGTAGGAGGCGGCTTAGGAGAAGCATAATCGCTAACACACGCTACTACATAAGCGCAAAAATCTCGAAAACGATGCCTCCGACTCAGGACCGTTCTTCTAGGCATCGATAGCGGAGCCAATGACGAATATTTTCATGCCAGGTTTTTGCTGCTAGCTCCAATACCAGCCCCACAGGAGCCCAATAGGCGGAGTAGGAGGCGGCTTAGGAGAAGCATAATCGCTAACACACGCTACTACATAAGCGCAAAAATCTCGAAAACGATGCCTCCGACTCAGGACCGTTCTTCTAGGTATCGATAGCGGAGCCAATGACGAATATTTTCATGCCAGGTTTTTTGCTGCTAGCTCCAATACCAGCCCCACAGGAGCCCAATAGGCGGAGTAGGAGGCGGCTTAGGAGAAGCATAATCGCTAACACACGCTACTACATAAGCGCAAAAATCTCGAAAACGATGCCTCCGACTCAGGACCGTTCTTCTAGGCATCGATAGCGGAGCCAATGACGAATATTTTCATGCCAGGTTTTTGCTGCTAGCTCCAATATTAGCCCCACAGGAGCCCAATAGGCGGAGTAGGAGGCGGCTTAGGAGAAGCATAATCGCTAACACACGCTACTACATAAGCGCAAAAATCTCGAAAACCGTTCTTCTAGGCATCGATAGCGGAGCCAATGACGAATATTTTCATGCCAGGTTTTTGCTGCTAGCTCCAATACCAGCCCCACAGGAGCCCAATAGGCGGAGTAGGAGGCGGCTTAGGAGAAGCATAATCGCTAACACACGCTACTACATAAGCGCGAAAATCTCGAAAACGATGCCTCCGACTCAGGACCGTTCTTCTAGGCATCGATAGCGGAGCCAATGACGAATATTTTCATGCCAGGTTTTTGCTGCTAGCTCCAATACCAGCCCCACAGGAGCCCAATAGGCGGAGTAGGAGGCGGCTTAGGAGAAGCATAATCGCTAACACACGCTACTACATAAGCGCGAAAATCTCGAAAACGATGCCTCCGACTCAGGACCGTTCTTCTAGGCATCGATAGCGGAGCCAATGACGAATATTTTCATGCCAGGTTTTTGCTGCTAGCTCCAATACCAGCCCCACAGGAGCCCAATAGGCGGAGTAGGAGGCGGTTTAGGAGAAGCATAATCGCTAACACATGCTACTACATAAGTGCAAAAATCTCGAAAACGATGCCTCCGACTCAGGACCGTTCTTCTAAGAATCGATAGCGGAGCCAATGACGAATATTTTCATGCCAGGTTTTTGCTGCTAGCTCCAATATTAGCCCCACAGGAGCCCAATAGGCGGAGTAGGAGGCGGAGTAGGAGGCGGCTTAGGAGAAGCATAATCGCTAACACACGCTACTACATAAGCGCAAAAATCTCGAAAACGATGCCTCCGACTCAGGACCGTTCTTCTAGGCATCGATAGCGGAGCCAATGACGAATATTTTCATGCCAGGTTTTTGCTGCTAGCTCCAATACCAGCCCCACAGGAGCCCAATAGGCGGAGTAGGAGGCGGCTTAGGAGAAGCATAATCGCTAACACACGCTACTACATAAGCGCAAAAATCTCGAAAACGATGCCTCCGACTCAGGACCGTTCTTCTAGGCATCGATAGCGGAGCCAATGACGAATATTTTCATGCCAGGTTTTTGCTGCTAGCTCCAATATTAGCCCCACAGGAGCCCAATAGGCGGAGTAGGAGGCGGCTTAGGAGAAGCATAATCGCTAACACACGCTACTACATAAGCACAAAAATCTCGAAAACGATGCCTCCGACTCAGGACCGTTCTTCTAGGCATCGATAGCGGAGCCAATGACGAATATTTTCATGCCAGGTTTTTGCTGCTAGCTCCAATATTAGCCCCACAGGAGCCCAATAGGCGGAGTAGGAGGCGGCTTGGGAGAAGCATAATCGCTAACACACGCTACTACATAAGCGCGAAAATCTCGAAAACGATGCCTCCGACTCAGGACCGTTCTTCTAGGCATCGATAGCGGAGCCAATGACGAATATTTTCATGCCAGGTTTTTGCTGCTAGCTCCAATACCAGCCCCACAGGAGCCCAATAGGCGGAGTAGGAGGCGATTTAGGAGAAGCATAATCGCTAACACACGCTACTACATAAGCGCAAAAATCTCGAAAACGATGCCTCCGACTCAGGACCGTTCTTCTAGGCATCGATAGCGGAGCCAATGACGAATATTTTCATGCCAGGTTTTTGCTGCTAGCTCCAATACCAGCCCCACAGGAGCGCAATAGGCGGAGTAGGAGGCGGTTTATGAGGCCGCTTAGGAGAAGCATAATCGCTAACACACGCTACTACATAAGCGAAAAATCTCGAAAACGATGCCTCCGACTCAGGACCGTTCTTCTAGGCATCGATAGCGGAGCCAATGACGAATATTTTCATGCCAGGTTTTTGCTGCTAGCCCCAATACCAGCCCCACAGGAGCCCAATAGGCGGAGTAGGAGGCGGTTTATGAGGCGGCTTAGGAGAAGCATAATCGCTAACACACGCTACTACATAAGAGCGAAAATCTCGAAAACGATACTTCCGACTCAGGACCGTTCTTCTAGGCATCGATAGCGGAGCCAATGACGAATATTTTCATGCCAGGTTTTTGCTGCTAGCTCCAATATTAGCCCCACAGGAGCCCAATAGGCGGAGTAGGAGGCGGCTTATGAAGCGGCTTAGGAGAAGCATAATCGCTAACACACGCTACTACATAAGCGCAAAAATCTCGAAAACGATGCCTCCGACTCAGGACCGTTCTTCTAGGCATCGATAGCGGAGCCAATGACGAATATTTTCATGCCAGGTTTTTGCTGCTAGCTCCAATACCAGCCCCACAGGAGCGCAATAGGCGGAGTAGGAGGCGGAGTAGGAGGCGGCTTAGGAGAAGCATAATCGCTAACACACGCTACTACATAAGCGAAAAATCTCGAAAACGATGCCTCCGACTCAGGACCGTTCTTCTAGGCATCGATAGCGGAGCCAATGACGAATATTTTCATGCCAGGTTTTTGCTGCTAGCTCCAATACCAGCCCCACAGGAGCCCAATAGGCGGAGTAGGAGGCGGCTTAGGAGAAGCATAATCGCTAACACACGCTACTACATAAGCGCGAAAATCTCGAAAACGATGCCTCCGACTCAGGACCGTTCTTTTAGGCATCGATAGCGGAGCCAATGACGAATATTTTCATGCCAGGTTTTTGCTGCTAGCTCCAATACCAGCCCCACAGGAGCCCAATAGGCGGAGTAGGAGGCGGCTTAGGAGAAGCATAATCGCTAACACACGCTACTACATAAGCGCAAAAATCTCGAAAACGATGCCTCCGACTCAGGACCGTTCTTCTAGGCATCGATAGCGGAGCCAATGACGAATATTTTCATGACAGGTTTTTGCTGCTAGCTCCAATACCAGCCCCACAGGAGCCCAATAGGCGGAGTAGGAGGCGGTTTAGGAGAAGCATAATCGCTAACACACGTTACTACATAAGTGCAAAAATCTCGAAAACGATGCCTCCGACTCAGGACCGTTCTTCTAGGCATCGATAGCGGAGCCAATGACGAATATTTTCATGCCAGGTTTTTGCTGCTAGCTCCAATATTAGCCCCACAGGAGCCCAATAGGCGGAGTAGGAGGCGGAGTAGGAGGCGGCTTAGGAGAAGCATAATCGCTAACACACGCTACTACATAAGCGCAAAAATCTCGAAAACGATGCCTCCGACTCAGGACCGTTCTTCTAGGCATCGATAGCGGAGCCAATGACGAATATTTTCATGCCAGGTTTTTGCTGCTAGCTCCAATACCAGCCCCACAGGAGCCCAATAGGCGGAGTAGGAGGCGGCTTAGGAGAAGCATAATGGCTAACACACGCTACTACATAAGCGCAAAAATCTCGAAAACGATGCCTCCGACTCAGGACCGTTCTTCTAGGCATCGATAGCGGAGCCAATGACGAATATTTTCATGCCAGGTTTTTGCTGCTAGCTCCAATATTAGCCCCACAGGAGCCCAATAGGCGGAGTAGGAGGCGGCTTAGGAGAAGCATAATCGCTAACACACGCTACTACATAAGCGCAAAAATCTCGAAAACGATGCCTCCGACTCAGGACCGTTCTTCTAGGCATCGATAGCGGAGCCAATGACGAATATTTTCATGCCAGGTTTTTGCTGCAAGCTCAAATACCAGCCCCACAGGAGCCCAATAGGCGGAGTAGGAGGCGGCTTAGGAGAAGCATAATCGCTAACACACGCTACTACATAAGCGCGAAAATCTCGAAAACGATGCCTCCGACTCAGGACCGTTCTTCTAGGCATCGATAGCGGAGCCAATGACGAATATTTTCATGCCAGGTTTTTGCTGCTAGCTCCAATACCAGCCCCACAGGAGCCCAATAGGCGGAGTAGGAGGTGGTTTATGAGGCCGCTTAGGAGAAGCATAATCGCTAACACACGCTACTACATAAGCGAAAAATCTCGAAAACGATGCCTCCGACTCAGGACCGTTCTTCTAGGCATCGATAGCGGAGCCAATGACGAATATTTTCATGCCAGGTTTTTGCTGCTAGCCCCAATACCAGCCCCACAGGAGCCCAATAGGCGGAGTAGGAGGCGGTTTATGAGGCGGCTTAGGAGAAGCATAATCGCTAACACACGCTACTACATAAGCGCAAAAATCTCGAAAACGATGCCTCCGACTCAGGACCGTTCTTCTAGGCATCGATAGCGGAGCCAATGACGAATATTTTCATGCCAGGTTTTTGCTGCTAGCTCCAATACCAGCCCCACAGGAGCCCAATAGGCGGAGTAGGAGGCGGCTTAGGAGAAGCATAATCGCTAACACACGCTACTACATAAGCGCAAAAATCTCGAAAACGATGCCTCCGACTCAGGACCGTTCTTCTAGGCATCGATAGCGGAGCCAATGACGAATATTTTCATGCCAGGTTTTTGCTGCTAGCTCCAATATTAGCCCCACAGGAGCCCAATAGGCGGAGTAGGAGGCGGCTTAGGAGAAGCATAATCGCTAACACACGCTACTACATAAGCGCAAAAATCTCGAAAACGATGCCTCCGACTCAGGACCGTTCTTCTAGGCATCGATAGCGGAGCCAATGACGAATATTTTCATGCCAGGTTTTTGCTGCTAGCTCCAATACCAGCCCCACAGGAGCCCAATAGGCGGAGTAGGAGGCGGCTTAGGAGAAGCATAATCGCTAACACACGCTACTACATAAGCGCGAAAATCTCGAAAACGATGCCTCCGACTCAGGACCGTTCTTCTAGGCATCGATAGCGGAGCCAATGACGAATATTTTCATGCCAGGTTTTTGCTGCTAGCTCCAATACCAGCCCCACAGGAGCCCAATAGGCGGAGTAGGAGGCGGCTTAGGAGAAGCATAATCGCTAACACACGCTACTACATAAGCGCGAAAATCTCGAAAACGATGCCTCCGACTCAGGACCGTTCTTCTAGGCATCGATAGCGGAGCCAATGACGAATATTTTCATGCCAGGTTTTTGCTGCTAGCTCCAATACCAGCCCCACAGGAGCCCAATAGGCGGAGTAGGAGGCGGCTTAGGAGAAGCATAATCGCTAACACACGCTACTACATAAGCGCAAAAATCTCGAAAACGATGCCTCCGACGCAGGACCGTTCTTCTAGGCATCGATAGCGGAGCCAATGACGAATATTTTCATGACAGGTTTCTGCTGCTAGCTCCAATATTAGCCCCACAGGAGCCCAATAGGCGGAGTAGGAGGCGGCTTAGGAGAAGCATAATCGCTAACACACGCTACTACATAAGCGCGAAAATCTCGAAAACGATGCCTCCGACTCAGGACCGTTCTTCTAGGCATCGATAGCGGAGCCAATGACGAATATTTTCATGCCAGGTTTTTGCTGCTAGCTCCAATACCAGCCCCACAGGAGCCCAATAGGCGGAGTAGGAGGCGGTTTAGGAGAAGCATAATCGCTAACACATGCTACTACATAAGTGCAAAAATCTCGAAAACGATGCCTCCGACTCAAGACCGTTCTTCTAGGAATCGATAGCGGAGCCAATGACGAATATTTTCATGGCAGGTTTTTGCTGCTAGCTCCAATATTAGCCCCACAGGAGCCCAATAGGCGGAGTAGGAGGCGGAGTAGGAGGCGGCTTAGGAGAAGCATAATCGCTAACACACGCTACTACATAAGCGCAAAAATCTCGAAAACGATGCCTCCGACTCAGGACCGTTCTTCTAGGCATCGATAGCGGAGCCAATGACGAATATTTTCATGCCAGGTTTTTGCTGCTAGCTCCAATACCAGCCCCACAGGAGCCCAATAGGCGGAGTAGGAGGCGGCTTAGGAGATGCATAATCGCTAACACACGCTACTACATAAGCGCAAAAATCTCGAAAACGATGCCTCCGGCTCAGGACCGTTCTTCTAGGCATCGATAGCGGAGCCAATGACGAATATTTTCATGCCAGGTTTTTGCTGCTAGCTCCAATATTAGCCCCACAGGAGCCCAATAGGCGGAGTAGGAGGCGGCTTAGGAGAAGCATAATCGCTAACACACGCTACTACATAAGCGCAAAAATCTCGAAAACGATGCCTCCGACTCAGGACCGTTCTTGTAGGCATCGATAGCGGAGCCAATGACGAATATTTTCATGCCAGGTTTTTGCTGCTAGCTCCAATACCAGCCCCACAGGAGCCCAATAGGCGGAGTAGGAGGCGGCTTAGGAGAAGCATAATCGCTAACACACGCTACTACATAAGCGCAAAAATCTCGAAAACGATGCCTCCGACTCAGGACCGTTCTTCTAGGTATCGATAGCGGAGCCAATGACGAATATTTTCATGCCAGGTTTTTTGCTGCTAGCTCCAATACCAGCCCCACAGGAGCCCAATAGGCGGAGTAGGAGGCGGCTTAGGAGAAGCATAATCGCTAACACACGCTACTACATAAGCGCAAAAATCTCGAAAACGATGCCTCCGACTCAGGACCGTTCTTCTAGGCATCGATAGCGGAGCCAATGACGAATATTTTCATGCCAGGTTTTTGCTGCTAGCTCCAATATTAGCCCCACAGGAGCCCAATAGGCGGAGTAGGAGGCGGCTTAGGAGAAGCATAATCGCTAACACACGCTACTACATAAGCGCAAAAATCTCGAAAACGATGCCTCCGACTCAGGACCGTTCTTCTAGGCATCGATAGCGGAGCCAATGACGAATATTTTCATGCCAGGTTTTTGCTGCTAGCTCCAATACCAGCCCCACAGGAGCCCAATAGGCGGAGTAGGAGGCGGCTTAGGAGAAGCATAATCGCTAACACACGCTACTACATAAGCGCGAAAATCTCGAAAACGATGCCTCCGACTCAGGACCGTTCTTCTAGGCATCGATAGCGGAGCCAATGACGAATATTTTCATGCCAGGTTTTTGCTGCTAGCTCCAATACCAGCCCCACAGGAGCCCAATAGGCGGAGTAGGAGGCGGTTTAGGAGAAGCATAATCGCTAACACATGCTACTACATAAGTGCAAAAATCTCGAAAACGATGCCTCCGACTCAGGACCGTTCTTCTAGGAATCGATAGCGGAGCCAATGACGAATATTTTCATGCCAGGTTTTTGCTGCTAGCTCCAATATTAGCCCCACAGGAGCCCAATAGGCGGAGTAGGAGGCGGAGTAGGAGGCGGCTTAGGAGAAGCATAATCGCTAACACACGCTACTACATAAGCGCAAAAATCTCGAAAACGATGCCTCCGACTCAGGACCGTTCTTCTAGGCATCGATAGCGGAGCCAATGACGAATATTTTCATGCCAGGTTTTTGCTGCTAGCTCCAATACCAGCCCCACAGGAGCCCAATAGGCGGAGTAGGAGGCGGCTTAGGAGAAGCATAATCGCTAACACACGCTACTACATAAGCGCAAAAATCTCGAAAACGATGCCTCCGACTCAGGACCGTTCTTCTAGGCATCGATAGCGGAGCCAATGACGAATATTTTCATGCCAGGTTTTTGCTGCTAGCTCCAATATTAGCCCCACAGGAGCCCAATAGGCGGAGTAGGAGGCGGCTTAGGAGAAGCATAATCGCTAACACACGCTACTACATAAGCGCAAAAATCTCGAAAACGATGCCTCCGACTCAGGACCGTTCTTCTAGGCATCGATAGCGGAGCCAATGACGAATATTTTCATGCCAGGTTTTTGCTGCTAGCTCCAATACCAGCCCCACAGGAGCCCAATAGGCGGAGTAGGAGGCGGCTTAGGAGAAGCATAATCGCTAACACACGCTACTACATAAGCGCAAAAATCTCGAAAACGATGCCTCCGACTCAGGACCGTTATTCTAGGCATCGATAGCGGAGCCAATGACGAATATTTTCATGCCAGGTTTTTGCTGCTAGCTCCAATATTAGCCCCACAGGAGCCCAATAGGCGGAGTAGGAGGCGGCTTAGGAGAAGCATAATCGCTAACACACGCTACTACATAAGTGCAAAAATGTCGAAAACGATGCCTCCGACTCAGGACCGTTCTTCTAGGCATCGATAGCGGAGCCAATGGCGAATATTTTCATGCCAGGTTTTTGCTGCTAGCTCCAATATTAGCCCCACAGGAGCCCAATAGGCGGAGTAGGAGGCGGATTAGGAGAAGCATA
Source organism: Eristalis intricaria (assembly GCA_964034865.1). Classification (NCBI taxonomy): domain Eukaryota; kingdom Metazoa; phylum Arthropoda; class Insecta; order Diptera; family Syrphidae; genus Eristalis; species Eristalis intricaria. The sequence goes on from OZ035877.1 coordinate 19,038,066, forward strand.
ATCGCTAACACACGCTACTACATAAGCGCAAAAATCTCGAAAACGATGCCTCCGACTCAGGACCGTTCTTCTAGGCATCGATAGCGGAGCCAATGACGAATATTTTCATGCCAGGTTTTTGCTGCTAGCTCCAATATTAGCCCCACAGGAGCCCAATAGGCGGAGTAGGAGGCGGCTTAGGAGAAGCATAATCGCTAACACACGCTACTACATAAGCGCAAAAATCTCGAAAACGATGCCTCCGACTCAGGACCGTTCTTCTAGGCATCGATAGCGGAGCCAATGACGAATATTTTCATGCCAGGTTTTTGCTGCTAGCTCCAATACCAGCCCCACAGGAGCCCAATAGGCGGAGTAGGAGGCGGCTTAGGAGAAGCATAATCGCTAACACACGCTACTACATAAGCGCAAAAATCTCGAAAACGATGCCTCCGACTCAGGACCGTTATTCTAGGCATCGATAGCGGAGCCAATGACGAATATTTTCATGCCAGGTTTTTGCTGCTAGCTCCAATATTAGCCCCACAGGAGCCCAATAGGCGGAGTAGGAGGCGGCTTAGGAGAAGCATAATCGCTAACACACGCTACTACATAAGTGCAAAAATCTCGAAAACGATGCCTCCTACTCAGGACCGTTCTTCTAGGCATCGATAGCGGAGCCAATGGCGAATATTTTCATGCCAGGTTTTTGCTGCTAGCTCCAATATTAGCCCCACAGGACCCCAATAGGCGGAGTAGGAGGCGGATTAGGAGAAGCATAATCGCTAACACACGCTACTACATAAGCGCAAAAATCTCGAAAACGATGCCTCCGACTCAGGACCGTTCTTCTAGGCATCGATAGCGGAGCCAATGACAAATATTTTTATGCCAGGTTTTTGCTGCTAGCTCCAATATTAGCCCCACAGGAGCCCAATAGGCGGAGTAGGAGGCGGCTTAGGAGAAGCACAATCGCTAACACACGCTACTACATAAGCGCGAAAATCTCGAAAACGATGCCTCCGACTCAGGACCGTTCTTCTAGGCATCGGTAGCGGAGCCAATGACGAATATTTTCATGCCAGGTTTTTGCTGCTAGCTCCAATACCAGCCCCACAGGAGCCCAATAGGCGGAGTAGGAGGCGGTTTATGAGGCGGCTTAGGAGAAGCATAATCGCTAACACACGCTACTACATAAGCGCAAAAATCTCGAAAACGATGCCTCCGACTCAGGACCGTTCTTCTAGGCATCAATAGCGGAGCCAATGACGAATATTTTCATGCCAGGTTTTTGCTGCTAGCTCCAATACCAGCCCCACAGGAGCCCAATAGGCGGAGTAGGAGGCGGTTTATGAGGCGGCTTAGGAGAAGCATAATCGCTAACACACGCTACTACATAAGCGCAAAAATCTCGAAAACGATGCCTCCGACTCAGGACCGTTCTTCTAGGCATCGATAGCGGAGCCAATGACGAATATTTTCATGCCAGGTTTTTGCTGCTAGCTCCAATACCAGCCCCACAGGAGCCCAATAGGCGGAGTAGGAGGCGGTTTATGAGGCGGCTTAGGAGAAGCATAATCGCTAACACACGCTACTACATAAGTGCAAAAATCTCGAAAACGATGCTTCCGCCTCAGGACCGTTCTTCTAGGCATCGATAGCGGAGCCAATGACGAATATTTTCATGCCAGGTTTTTGCTGCTAGCTCCAATACCAGCCCCACAGGAGCCCAATAGGCGGAGTAGGAGGCGGCTTAGTAGAAGCATAATCGCTAACACACGCTACTACATAAGTGCAAAAATCTCGAAAACGATGCCTCCGACTCAGGACCGTTCTTCTAGGCATCGATAGCGGAGCCAATGACGAATATTTTCATGCCAGGTTTTTGCTGCTAGCTCCAATATTAGCCCCACAGGAGCCCAATAGGCGGAGTAGGAGGCGGTTTATGAGGCGGCTTAGGAGAAGCATAATCGCTAACACACGCTACTACATAAGTGCAAAAATCTCGAAAACGATGCCTCCGACTCAGGACCATTCTTCTAGGCATCGATAGCGGAGCCAATGACGAATATTTTCATGCCAGGTTTTTGCTGCTAGCTCCAATACCAGCCCCACAGGAGCCCAATAGGCGGAGTAGGAGGCGGCTTAGGAGAAGCATAATCGCTAACACACGCTACTACATAAGCGCAAAAATCTCGAAAACGATGCCTCCGACTCAGGACCGTTCTTCTAGGCATCGATAGCGGAGCCAATGACGAATATTTTCATGCCAGGTTTTTGCTGCTAGCTCCAATATTAGCCCCACAGGACCCCAATAGGCGGCGTAGGAGGCGGTTTATGAGGCGGCTTAGGAGAAGCATAATCGCTAACACACGCTACTATATAAGTGCAAAAATCTCGAAAACGATGCCTCCGACTCAGGACCGTTCTTCTAGGCATCGATAGCGGAGCCAATGACGAATATTTTCATGCCAGGTTTTTGCTGCTAGCTCCAATACCAGCCCACAGGAGCCTAATAGGCGGTTTATGAGACGGCTTAGGAGAAGCATAATCGCTTACACACGCTACTACATAAGCGCAAAAATCTCGAAAACGATGCCTCCGACTCAGGACCGTTCTTCTAGGCATCGATAGCGGAGCCAATGACGAATATTTTCATGCCAGGTTTTTGCTGCTAGCTCCAATACCAGCCCCACAGGAGCGCAATAGGCGGAGTAGGAGGCGGTTTATGAGGCCGCTTAGGAGAAGCATAATCGCTAACACACGCTACTACATAAGCGAAAAATCTCGAAAACGATGCCTCCGACTCAGGACCGTTCTTCTAGGCATCGATAGCGGAGCCAATGACGAATATTTTCATGCCAGGTTTTTGCTGCTAGCTCCAATACCAGCCCCACAGGAGCCCAATAGGCGGAGTAGGAGGCGGCTTAGGAGAAGCATAATCGCTAACACACGCTACTACATAAGCGCGAAAATCTCGAAAACGATGCCTCCGACTCAGGACCGTTCTTTTAGGCATCGATAGCGGAGCCAATGACGAATATTTTCATGCCAGGTTTTTGCTGCTAGCTCCAATACCAGCCCCACAGGAGCCCAATAGGCGGAGTAGGAGGCGGCTTAGGAGAAGCATAATCGCTAACACACGCTACTACATAAGCGCAAAAATCTCGAAAACGATGCCTCCGACTCAGGACCGTTCTTCTAGGCATCGATAGCGGAGCCAATGACGAATATTTTCATGACAGGTTTTTGCTGCTAGCTCCAATACCAGCCCCACAGGAGCCCAATAGGCGGAGTAGGAGGTGGTTTAGGAGAAGCATAATCGCTAACACACGTTACTACATAAGTGCAAAAATCTCGAAAACGATGCCTCCGACTCAGGACCGTTCTTCTAGGCATCGATAGCGGAGCCAATGACGAATATTTTCATGCCAGGTTTTTGCTGCTAGCTCCAATATTAGCCCCACAGGAGCCCAATAGGCGGAGTAGGAGGCGGCTTAGGAGAAGCATAATCGCTAACACACGCTACTACATAAGCGCAAAAATCTCGAAAACGATGCCTCCGACTCAGGACCGTTCTTCTAGGCATCGATAGCGGAGCCAATGACGAATATTTTCATGCCAGGTTTTTGCTGCTAGCTCCAATACCAGCCCCACAGGAGCCCAATAGGCGGAGTAGGAGGCGGCTTAGGAGAAGCATAATCGCTAACACACGCTACTACATAAGCGCAAAAATCTCGAAAACGATGCCTCCGACTCAGGCCCGTTCTTCTAGGCATCGATAGCGGAGCCAATGACGAATATTTTCATGCCAGGTTTTTGCTGCTCGCTCCAATATTAGCCCCACAGGAGCCCAATAGGCGGAGTAGGAGGCGGCTTAGGAGAAGCATAATCGCTAACACACGCTACTACATAAGCGCAAAAATCTCGAAAACGATGCCTCCGACTCAGGACCGTTCTTCTAGGCATCGATAGCGGAGCCAATGACGAATATTTTCATGCCAGGTTTTTGCTGCTAGCTCCAATACCAGCCCCACAGGAGCCCAATAGGCGGAGTAGGAGGCGGCTTAGGAGAAGCATAATCGCTAACACACGCTACTACATAAGCGCGAAAATCTCGAAAACGATGCCTCCGACTCAGGACCGTTCTTCTAGGCATCGATAGCGGAGCCAATGACGAATATTTTCATGCCAGGTTTTTGCTGCTAGCTCCAATACCAGCCCCACAGGAGCCCAATAGGCGGAGTAGGAGGCGGCTTAGTAGAAGCATAATCGCTAACACACGCTACTACATAAGTGCAAAAATCTCGAAAACGATGCCTCCGACTCAGGACCGTTCTTCTAGGCATCGATAGCGGAGCCAATGACGAATATTTTCATGCCAGGTTTTTGCTGCTAGCTCCAATACCAGCCCCACAGGAGCCCAATAGGCGGAGTAGGAGGCGGCTTAGTAGAAGCATAATCGCTAACACACGCTACTACATAAGTGCAAAAATCTCGAAAACGATGCCTCCGACTCAGGACCGTTCTTCTAGGCATCGATAGCGGAGCCAATGACGAATATTTTCATGCCAGGTTTTTGCTGCTAGCTCCAATATTAGCCCCACAGGAGCCCAATAGGCGGAGTAGGAGGCGGTTTATGAGGCGGCTTAGGAGAAGCATAATCGCTAACACACGCTACTACATAAGTGCAAAAATCTCGAAAACGATGCCTCCGACTCAGGACCATTCTTCTAGGCATCGATAGCGGAGCCAATGACGAATACTTTCATGCCAGGTTTTTGCTGCTAGCTCCAATACCAGCCCCACAGGAGCCCAATAGGCGGAGTAGGAGGCGGCTTAGGAGAAGCATAATCGCTAACACACGCTACTACATAAGCGCAAAAATCTCGAAAACGATGCCTCCGACTCAGGACCGTTCTTCTAGGCATCGATAGCGGAGCCAATGACGAATATTTTCATGCCAGGTTTTTGCTGCTAGCTCCAATATTAGCCCCACAGGACCCCAATAGGCGGCGTAGGAGGCGGTTTATGAGGCGGCTTAGGAGAAGCATAATCGCTAACACACGCTACTATATAAGTGCAAAAATCTCGAAAACGATGCCTCCGACTCAGGACCGTTCTTCTAGGCATCGATAGCGGAGCCAATGACGAATATTTTCATGCCAGGTTTTTGCTGCTAGCTCCAATACCAGCCCACAGGAGCCTAATAGGCGGTTTATGAGACGGCTTAGGAGAAGCATAATCGCTAACACACGCTACTACATAAGCGCAAAAATCTCGAAAACGATGCCTCCGACTCAGGACCGTTCTTCTAGGCATCGATAGCGGAGCCAATGACGAATATTTTCAAGCCAGGTTTTTGCTGCTAGCTCCAATACCAGCCCCACAGGAGCGCAATAGGCGGAGTAGGAGGCGGTTTATGAGGCCGCTTAGGAGAAGCATAATCGCTAACACACGCTACTACATAAGCGAAACATCTCGAAAACGATGCCTCCGACTCAGGACCGTTCTTCTAGGCATCGATAGCGGAGCCAATGACGAATATTTTCATGCCAGGTTTTTGCTGCTAGCTCCAATACCAGCCCCACAGGAGCCCAATAGGCGGAGTAGGAGGCGGCTTAGGAGAAGCATAATCGCTAACACACGCTACTACATAAGCGCGAAAATCTCGAAAACGATGCCTCCGACTCAGGACCGTTCTTTTAGGCATCGATAGCGGAGCCAATGACGAATATTTTCATGCCAGGTTTTTGCTGCTAGCTCCAATACCAGCCCCACAGGAGCCCAATAGGCGGAGTAGGAGGCGGCTTAGGAGAAGCATAATCGCTAACACACGCTACTACATAAGCGCAAAAATCTCGAAAACGATGCCTCCGACTCAGGACCGTTCTTCTAGGCATCGATAGCGGAGCCAATGACGAATATTTTCATGACAGGTTTTTGCTGCTAGCTCCAATACCAGCCCCACAGGAGCCCAATAGGCGGAGTAGGAGGCGGTTTAGGAGAAGCATAATCGCTAACACACGTTACTACATAAGTGCAAAAATCTCGAAAACGATGCCTCCGACTCAGGACCGTTCTTCTAGGCATCGATAGCGGAGCCAATGACGAATATTTTCATGCCAGGTTTTTGCTGCTAGCTCCAATATTAGCCCCACAGGAGCCCAATAGGCGGAGTAGGAGGCGGAGTAGGAGGCGGCTTAGGAGAAGCATAATCGCTAACACACGCTACTACATAAGCGCAAAAATCTCGAAAACGATGCCTCCGACTCAGGACCGTTCTTCTAGGCATCGATAGCGGAGCCAATGACGAATATTTTCATGCCAGGTTTTTGCTGCTAGCTCCAATACCAGCCCCACAGGAGCCCAATAGGCGGAGTAGGAGGCGGCTTAGGAGAAGCATAATCGCTAACACACGCTACTACATAAGCGCAAAAATCTCGAAAACGATGCCTCCGACTCAGGACCGTTCTTCTAGGCATCGATAGCGGAGCCAATGACGAATATTTTCATGCCAGGTTTTTGCTGCTAGCTCCAATATTAGCCCCACAGGAGCCCAATAGGCGGAGTAGGAGGCGGCTTAGGAGAAGCATAATCGCTAACACACGCTACTACATAAGCGCAAAAATCTCGAAAACGATGCCTCCGACTCAGGACCGTTCTTCTAGGCATCGATAGCGGAGCCAATGACGAATATTTTCATGCCAGGTTTTTGCTGCTAGCTCCAATACCAGCCCCACAGGAGCCCAATAGGCGGAGTAGGAGGCGGCTTAGGAGAAGCATAATCGCTAACACACGCTACTACATAAGCGCGAAAATCTCGAAAACGATGCCTCCGACTGAGGACCGTTCTTCTAGGCATCGATAGCGGAGCCAATGACGAATATTTTCATGCCAGGTTTTTGCTGCTAGCTCCAATACCAGCCCCACAGGAGCCCAATAGGCGGAGTAGGAGGCGGCTTAGGAGAAGCATAATCGCTAACACACGCTACTACATAAGCGCGAAAATCTCGAAAACGATGCCTCCGACTCAGGACCGTTCTTCTAGGCATCGATAGCGGAGCCAATGACGAATATTTTCATGCCAGGTTTTTGCTGCTAGCTCCAATACCAGCCCCACAGGAGCCCAATAGGCGGAGTAGGAGGCGGCTTAGGAGAAGCATAATCGCTAACACACGCTACTACATCAGCGCAAAAATCTCGAAAACGATGCCTCCGACGCAGGACCGTTCTTCTAGGCATCGATAGCGGAGCCAATGACGAATATTTTCATGACAGGTTTCTGCTGCTAGCTCCAATATTAGCCCCACAGGAGCCCAATAGGCGGAGTAGGAGGCGGCTTAGGAGAAGCATAATCGCTAACACACGCTACTACATAAGCGCGAAAATCTCGAAAACGATGCCTCCGACTCAGGACCGTTCTTCTAGGCATCGATAGCGGAGCCAATGACGAATATTTTCATGCCAGGTTTTTGCTGCTAGCTCCAATACCAGCCCCACAGGAGCCCAATAGGCGGAGTAGGAGGCGGTTTAGGAGAAGCATAATCGCTAACACATGCTACTACATAAGTGCAAAAATCTCGAAAACGATGCCTCCGACTCAGGACCGTTCTTCTAGGAATCGATAGCGGAGCCAATGACGAATATTTTCATGGCAGGTTTTTGCTGCTAGCTCCAATATTAGCCCCACAGGAGCCCAATAGGCGGAGTAGGAGGCGGAGTAGGAGGCGGCTTAGGAGAAGCATAATCGCTAACACACGCTACTACATAAGCGCAAAAATCTCGAAAACGATGCCTCCGACTCAGGACCGTTCTTCTAGGCATCGATAGCGGAGCCAATGACGAATATTTTCATGCCAGGTTTTTGCTGCTAGCTCCAATACCAGCCCCACAGGAGCCCAATAGGCGGAGTAGGAGGCGGCTTAGGAGAAGCATAATCGCTAACACACGCTACTACATAAGCGCAAAAATCTCGAAAACGATGCCTCCGACTCAGGACCGTTCTTCTAGGCATCGATAGCGGAGCCAATGACGAATATTTTCATGCCAGGTTTTTGCTGCTAGCTCCAATATTAGCCCCACAGGAGCCTAATAGGCGGAGTAGGAGGCGGCTTAGGAGAAGCATAATCGCTAACACACGCTACTACATAAGCGCAAAAATCTCGAAAACGATGCCTCCGACTCAGGACCGTTCTTCTAGGCATCGATAGCGGAGCCAATGACGAATATTTTCATGCCAGGTTTTTGCTGCTAGCTCCAATACCAGCCCCACAGGAGCCCAATAGGCGGAGTAGGAGGCGGCTTAGGAGAAGCATAATCGCTAACACACGCTACTACATAAGCGCAAAAATCTCGAAAACGATGCCTCCGACTCAGGACCGTTCTTCTAGGTATCGATAGCGGAGCCAATGACGAATATTTTCATGCCAGGTTTTTTGCTGCTAGCTCCAATACCAGCCCCACAGGAGCCCAATAGGCGGAGTAGGAGGCGGCTTAGGAGAAGCATAATCGCTAACACACGCTACTACATAAGCGCAAAAATCTCGAAAACGATGCCTCCGACTCAGGACCGTTCTTCTAGGCATCGATAGCGGAGCCAATGACGAATATTTTCGTGCCAGGTTTTTGCTGCTAGCTCCAATATTAGCCCCACAGGAGCCCAATAGGCGGAGTAGGAGGCGGCTTAGGAGAAGCATAATCGCTAACACACGCTACTACATAAGCGCAAAAATCTCGAAAACGATGCCTCCGACTCAGGACCGTTCTTCTAGGCATCGATAGCGGAGCCAATGACGAATATTTTCATGCCAGGTTTTTGCTGCTAGCTCCAATACCAGCCCCACAGGAGCCCAATAGGCGGAGTAGGAGGCGGTTTAGGAGAAGCATAATCGCTAACACATGCTACTACATAAGTGCAAAAATCTCGAAAACGATGCCTCCGACTCAGGACCGTTCTTCTAGGAATCGATAGCGGAGCCAATGACGAATATTTTCATGCCAGGTTTTTGCTGCTAGCTCCAATATTAGCCCCACAGGAGCCCAATAGGCGGAGTAGGAGGCGGCTTAGGAGAAGCATAATCGCTAACACACGCTACTACATAAGCGCAAAAATCTCGAAAACGATGCCTCCGACTCAGGACCGTTCTTCTAGGCATCGATAGCGGAGCCAATGACGAATATTTTCATGCCAGGTTTTTGCTGCTAGCTCCAATACCAGCCCCACAGGAGCCCAATAGGCGGAGTAGGAGGCGGCTTAGGAGAAGCATAATCGCTAACACACGCTACTACATAAGCGCAAAAATCTCGAAGACGATGCCTCCGACTCAGGACCGTTCTTCTAGGCATCGATAGCGGAGCCAATGACGAATATTTTCATGCCAGGTTTTTGCTGCTAGCTCCAATATTAGCCCCACAGGAGCCCAATAGGCGGAGTAGGAGGCGGCTTAGGAGAAGCGTAATCGCTAACACACGCTACTACATAAGCGCAAAAATCTCGAAAACGATGCCTCCGACTCAGGACCGTTCTTCTAGGCATCGATAGCGGAGCCAATGACGAATATTTTCATGCCAGGTTTTTGCTGCTAGCTCCAATATTAGCCCCACAGGAGCCCAATAGGCGGAGTAGGAGGCGGCTTAGGAGAAGCATAATCGCTAACACACGCTACTACATAAGCGCAAAAATCTCGAAAACGATGCCTCCGACTCAGGACCGTTCTTCTAGGCATCGATAGCGGAGCCAATGACGAATATTTTCATGCCAGGTTTTTGCTGCTAGCTCCAATACCAGCCCCACAGGAGCCCAATAGGCGGAGTAGGAGGCGGCTTAGGAGAAGCATAATCGCTAACACACGCTACTACATAAGCGCAAAAATCTCGAAAACGTTGCCTCCGACTCAGGACCGTTCTTCTAGGCATCGATAGCGGAGCCAATGACGAATATTTTCATGCCAGGTTTTTGCTGCTAGCTCCAATATTAGCCCCACAGGAGCCCAATAGGCGGAGTAGGAGGCGGCTTAGGAGAAGCATAATCGCTAACACACGCTACTACATAAGTGCAAAAATCTCGAAAACGATGCCTCCGACTCAGGACCGTTCTTCTAGGCATCGATAGCGGAGCCAATGGCGAATATTTTCATGCCAGGTTTTTGCTGCTAGCTCCAATATTAGCCCCACAGGAGCCCAATAGGCGGAGTAGGAGGCGGATTAGGAGAAGCATAATCGCTAACACACGCTACTACATAAGCGCAAAAATCTCGAAAACGATGCCTCCGACTCAGGACCGTTCTTCTAGGCATCGATAGCGGAGCCAATGACAAATATTTTCATGCCAGGTTTTTGCTGCTAGCTCCAATATTAGCCCCACAGGAGCCCAATAGGCGGAGTAGGAGGCGGCTTAGGAGAAGCACAATCGCTAACACACGCTACTACATAAGCGCGAAAATCTCGAAAACGATGCCTCCGACTCAGGACCGTTCTTCTAGGCATCGATAGCGGAGCCAATGACGAATATTTTCATGCCAGGTTTTTGCTGCTAGCTCCAATACCAGCCCCACAGGAGCCCAATAGGCGGAGTAGGAGGCGGCTTAGGAGAAGCACAATCGCTAACACACGCTACTACATAAGCGCGAAAATCTCGAAAACGATGCCTCCGACTCAGGACCGTTCTTCTAGGTATCGATAGCGGAGCCAATGACGAATATTTCCATGCCAGGTTTTTGCTGCTAGCTCCAATATTAGCCCCACAGGAGCCCAATAGGCGGAGTAGGAGGCGGCTTAGGAGAAGCATAATCGCTAACACACGCTACTACATAAGCGCAAAAATCTCGAAAACGATGCCTCCGACTCAGGACCGTTCTTCTAGGCATCGATAGCGGAGCCAATGACGAATATTTTCATGCCAGGTTTTTGCTGCTAGCTCCAATATTAGCCCCACAGGAGCCCAATAGGCGGAGTAGGAGGCGGCTTAGGAGAAGCATAATCGCTAACACACGCTACTACATAAGCGCAAAAATCTCGAAAACGATGCCTCCGACTCAGGACCGTTCTTCTAGGCATCGATAGCGGAGCCAATGACGAATATTTTCATGCCAGGTTTTTGCTGCTAGCTCCAATACCAGCCCCACAGGAGCCCAATAGGCGGAGTAGGAGGCGGCTTAGGAGAAGCATAATCGCTAACACACGCTACTACATAAGCGCGAAAATCTCGAAAACGATGCCTCCGACTCAGGACCGTTCTTCTAGGCATCGATAGCGGAGCCAATGACGAATATTTTCATGCCAGGTTTTTGCTGCTAGCTCCAATACCAGCCCCACAGGAGCCCAATAGGCGGAGTAGGAGGCGGTTTAGGAGAAGCATAATCGCTAACACATGCTACTACATAAGTGCAAAAATCTCGAAAGCGATGCCTCCGACTCAGGACCGTTCTTCTAGGAATCGATAGCGGAGCCAATGACGAATATTTTCATGCCAGGTTTTTGCTGCTAGCTCCAATATTAGCCCCACAGGAGCCCAATAGGCGGAGTAGGAGGCGGCTTAGGAGAAGCATAATCGCTAACACACGCTACTACATAAGCGCAAAAATCTCGAAAACGATGCCTCCGACTCAGGACCGTTCTTCTAGGCATCGATAGCGGAGCCAATGACGAATATTTTCATGCCAGGTTTTTGCTGCTAGCTCCAATACCAGCCCCACAGGAGCCCAATAGGCGGAGTAGGAGGCGGCTTAGGAGAAGCATAATCGCTAACACACGCTACTACATAAGCGCAAAAATCTCGAAAACGATGCCTCCGACTCAGGACCGTTCTTCTAGGCATCGATAGCGGAGCCAATGACGAATATTTTCATGCCAGGTTTTTGCTGCTAGCTCCAATATTAGCCCCACAGGAGCCCAATAGGCGGAGTAGGAGGCGGCTTAGGAGAAGCATAATCGCTAACACACGCTACTACATAAGCGCAAAAATCTCGAAAACGATGCCTCCGACTCAGGACCGTTCTTCTAGGCATCGATAGCGGAGCCAATGACGAATATTTTCATGCCAGGTTTTTGCTGCTAGCTCCAATATTAGCCCCACAGGAGCCCAATAGGCGGAGTAGGAGGCGGCTTAGGAGAAGCATAATCGCTAACACACGCTACTACATAAGCGCAAAAATCTCGAAAACGATGCCTCCGACTCAGGACCGTTCTTCTAGGCATCGATAGCGGAGCCAATGACGAATATTTTCATGCCAGGTTTTTGCTGCTAGCTCCAATACCAGCCCCACAGGAGCCCAATAGGCGGAGTAGGAGGCGGCTTAGGAGAAGCATAATCGCTAACACACGCTACTACATAAGCGCAAAAATCTCGAAAACGATGCCTCCGACTCAGGACCGTTCTTCTAGGCATCGATAGCGGAGCCAATGACGAATATTTTCATGCCAGGTTTTTGCTGCTAGCTCCAATATTAGCCCCACAGGAGCCCAATAGGCGGAGTAGGAGGCGGATTAGGAGAAGCATAATCGCTAACACACGCTACTACATAAGCGCAAAAATCTCGAAAACGATGCCTCCGACTCAGGACCGTTCTTCTAGGCATCGATAGCGGAGCCAATGACAAATATTTTCATGCCAGGTTTTTGCTGCTAGCTCCAATATTAGCCCCACAGGAGCCCAATAGGCGGAGTAGGAGGCGGCTTAGGAGAAGCACAATCGCTAACACACGCTACTACATAAGCGCGAAAATCTCGAAAACGATGCCTCCGACTCAGGACCGTTCCTCTAGGCATCGATAGCGGAGCCAATGACGAATATTTTCATGCCAGGTTTTTGCTGCTAGCTCCAATACCAGCCCCACAGGAGCCCAATAGGCGGAGTAGGAGGCGGTTTATGAGGCGGCTTAGGAGAAGCATAATCGCTAACACACGCTACTACATAAGCGCAAAAATCTCGAAAACGATGCCTCCGACTCAGGACCGTTCTTCTAGGCATCAATAGCGGAGCCAATGACGAATATTTTCATGCCAGGTTTTTGCTGCTAGCTCCAATACCAGCCCCACAGGAGCCCAATAGGCGGAGTAGGAGGCGGTTTATGAGGCGGCTTAGGAGAAGCATAATCGCTAACACACGCTACTACATAAGCGCAAAAATCTCGAAAACGATGCCTCCGATTCAGGACCGTTCTTCTAGGCATCGATAGCGGAGCCAATGACGAATATTTTCATGCCAGGTTTTTGCTGCTAGCTCCAATACCAGCCCCACAGGAGCCCAATAGGCGGAGTAGGAGGCGGTTTATGAGGCGGCTTAGGAGAAGCATAATCGCTAACACACGCTACTACATAAGTGCAAAAATCTCGAAAACGATGCTTCCGCCTCAGGACCGTTCTTCTAGGCATCGATAGCGGAGCCAATGACGAATATTTTCATGCCAGGTTTTTGCTGCTAGCTCCAATACCACCCCCACAGGAGCCCAATAGGCGGAGTAGGAGGCGGCTTAGTAGAAGCATAATCGCTAACACACGCTACTACATAAGTGCAAAAATCTCGAAAACGATGCCTCCGACTCAGGACCGTTCTTCTAGGCATCGATAGCGGAGCCAATGACGAATATTTTCATGCCAGGTTTTTGCTGCTAGCTCCAATATTAGCCCCACAGGAGCCCAATAGGCGGAGTAGGAGGCGGTTTATGAGGCGGCTTAGGAGAAGCATAATCGCTAACACACGCTACTACATAAGTGCAAAAATCTCGAAAACGATGCCTCCGACTCAGGACCATTCTTCTAGGCATCGATAGCGGAGCCAATGACGAATATTTTCATGCCAGGTTTTTGCTGCTAGCTCCAATACCAGCCCCACAGGAGCCCAATAGGCGGAGTAGGAGGCGGCTTAGGAGAAGCATAATCGCTAACACACGCTACTACATAAGCGCAAAAATCTCGAAAACGATGCCTCCGACTCAGGACCGTTCTTCTAGGCATCGATAGCGGAGCCAATGACGAATATTTTCATGCCAGGTTTTTGCTGCTAGCTCCAATATTAGCCCCACAGGACCCCAATAGGCGGCGTAGGAGGCGGTTTATGAGGCGGCTTAGGAGAAGCATAATCGCTAACACACGCTACTATATAAGTGCAAAAATCTCGAAAACGATGCCTCCGACTCAGGACCGTTCTTCTAGGCATCGATAGTGGAGCCAATGACGAATATTTTCATGCCAGGTTTTTGCTGCTAGCTCCAATACCAGCCCACAGGAGCCTAATAGGCGGTTTATGAGGCGGCTTAGGAGAAGCATAATCGCTAACACACGCTACTACATAAGCGCAAAAATCTCGAAAACGATGCCTCCGACTCAGGACCGTTCTTCTAGGCATCGATAGCGGAGCCAATGACGAATATTTTCATGCCAGGTTTTTGCTGCTAGCTCCAATACCAGCCCCACAGGAGCCCAATAGGCGGAGTAGGAGGCAGCTTAGGAGAAGCATAATCGCTAACACACGCTACTACATAAGCGCAAAAATCTCGAAAACGATGCCTCCGACTCAGGACCGTTCTTCTAGGCATCGATAGCGGAGCCAATGACGAATATTTTCATGCCAGGTTTTTGCTCCTAGCTCCAATATTAGCCCCACAGGAGCCCAATAGGCGGAGTAGGAGGCGGCTTAGGAGAAGCATAATCGCTAACACACGCTACTACATAAGTGCAAAAATCTCGAAAACGATGCCTCCGACTCAGGACCGTTCTTCTAGGCATCGATAGCGGAGCCAATGGCGAATATTTTCATGCCAGGTTTTTGCTGATAGCTCCAATATTAGCCCCACAGGAGCCCAATAGGCGGAGTAGGAGGCGGCTTAGGAGAAGCATAATCGCTAACACACGCTACTACATAAGCGCAAAAATCTCGAAAACGATGCCTCCGACTCAGGACCGTTCTTCTAGGCATCGATAGCGGAGCCAATGACAAATATTTTCATGCCAGGTTTTTGCTGCTAGCTCCAATATTAGCCCCACAGGAGCCCAATAGGCGGAGTAGGAGGCGGCTTAGGAGAAGCATAATCGCTAACACACGCTACTACATAAGCGCGAAAATCTCGAAAACGATGCCTCCGACTCAGGACCGTTCTTCTAGGCATCGATAGCGGAGCCAATGACGAATATTTTCATGCCAGGTTTTTGCTGCTAGCTCCAATACCAGCCCCACAGGAGCCCAATAGGCGGAGTAGGAGGCGGCTTAGGAGAAGCATAATCGCTAACACACGCTACTACATAAGCGCAAAAATCTCGAAAACGATGCCTCCGACTCAGGACCGTTCTTCTAGGCATCGATAGCGGAGCCAATGACGAATATTTTCATGCCAGGTTTTTGCTGCTAGCTCCAATATTAGCCCCACAGGAGCCCAATAGGCGGAGTAGGAGGCGGCTTAGGAGAAGCGTAATCGCTAACACACGCTACTACATAAGCGCAAAAATCTCGAAAACGATGCCTCCGACTCAGGACCGTTCTTCTAGGCATCGATAGCGGAGCCAATGACGAATATTTTCATGCCAGGTTTTTGCTGCTAGCTCCAATATTAGCCCCACAGGAGCCCAATAGGCGGAGTAGGAGGCGGCTTTGGAGAAGCATAATCGCTAACACACGCTACTACATAAGCGCAAAAATCTCGAAAACGATGCCTCCGACTCAGGACCGTTCTTCTAGGCATCGATAGCGGAGCCAATGACGAATATTTTCATGCCAGGTTTTTGCTGCTAGCTCCAATACCAGCCCCACAGGAGCCCAATAGGCGGAGTAGGAGGCGGCTTAGGAGAAGCATAATCGCTAACACACGCTACTACATAAGCGCAAAAATCTCGAAAACGTTGCCTCCGACTCAGGACCGTTCTTCTAGGCATCGATAGCGGAGCCAATGACGAATATTTTCATGCCAGGTTTTTGCTGCTAGCTCCAATATTAGCCCCACAGGAGCCCAATAGGCGGAGTAGGAGGCGGCTTAGGAGAAGCATAATCGCTAACACACGCTACTACATAAGTGCAAAAATCTCGAAAACGATGCCTCCGACTCAGGACCGTTCTTCTAGGCATCGATAGCGGAGCCAATGGCGAATATTTTCATGCCAGGTTTTTGCTGCTAGCTCCAATATTAGCCCCACAGGAGCCCAATAGGCGGAGTAGGAGGCGGATTAGGAGAAGCATAATCGCTAACACACGCTACTACATAAGCGCAAAAATCTCGAAAACGATGCCTCCGACTCAGGACCGTTCTTCTAGGCATCGATAGCGGAGCCAATGACAAATATTTTCATGCCAGGTTTTTGCTGCTAGCTCCAATATTAGCCCCACAGGAGCCCAATAGGCGGAGTAGGAGGCGGCTTAGGAGAAGCACAATCGCTAACACACGCTACTACATAAGCGCGAAAATCTCGAAAACGATGCCTCCGACTCAGGACCGTTCTTCTAGGCATCGATAGCGGAGCCAATGACGAATATTTTCATGCCAGGTTTTTGCTGCTAGCTCCAATACCAGCCCCACAGGAGCCCAATAGGCGGAGTAGGAGGCGGCTTAGGAGAAGCACAATCGCTAGCACACGCTACTACATAAGCGCGAAAATCTCGAAAACGATGCCTCCGACTCAGGACCGTTCTTCTAGGTATCGATAGCGGAGCCAATGACGAATATTTTCATGCCAGGTTTTTTGCTGCTAGCTCCAATACCAGCCCCACAGGAGCCCAATAGGCGGAGTAGGAGGCGGCTTAGGAGAAGCATAATCGCTAACACACGCTACTACATAAGCGCAATAATCTCGAAAACGATGCCTCCGACTCAGGACCGTTCTTCTAGGCATCGATAGCGGAGCCAATGACGAATATTTTCATGCCAGGTTTTTGCTGCTAGCTCCAATATTAGCCCCACAGGAGCCCAATAGGCGGAGTAGGAGGCGGCTTAGGAGAAGCATAATCGCTAACACACGCTACTACATAAGCGCAAAAATCTCGAAAACGATGCCTCCGACTCAGGACCGTTCTTCTAGGCATCGATAGCGGAGCCAATGACGAATATTTTCATGCCAGGTTTTTGCTGCTAGCTCCAATACCAGCCCCACAGGAGCCCAATAGGCGGAGTAGGAGGCGGCTTAGGAGAAGCATAATCGCTAACACACGCTACTACATAAGCGCGAAAATCTCGAAAACGATGCCTCCGACTCAGGACCGTTCTTCTAGGCATCGATAGCGGAGCCAATGACGAATATTTTCATGCCAGGTTTTTGCTGCTAGCTCCAATACCAGCCCCACAGGAGCCCAATAGGCGGAGTAGGAGGCGGTTTAGGAGAAGCATAATCGCTAACACATGCTACTACATAAGTGCAAAAATCTCGAAAACGATGCCTCCGACTCAGGACCGTTCTTCTAGGAATCGATAGCGGAGCCAATGACGAATATTTTCATGCCAGGTTTTTGCTGCTAGCTCCAATATTAGCCCCACAGGAGCCCAATAGGCGGAGTAGGAGGCGGAGTAGGAGGCGGCTTAGGAGAAGCATAATCGCTAACACACGCTACTACATAAGCGCAAAAATCTCGAAAACGATGCCTCCGACTCAGGACCGTTCTTCTAGGCATCGATAGCGGAGCCAATGACGAATATTTTCATGCCAGGTTTTTGCTGCTAGCTCCAATACCAGCCCCACAGGAGCCCAATAGGCGGAGTAGGAGGCGGCTTAGGAGAAGCATAATCGCTAACACACGCTACTACATAAGCGCAAAAATCTCGAAAACGATGCCTCCGACTCAGGACCGTTCTTCTAGGCATCGATAGCGGAGCCAATGACGAATATTTTCATGCCAGGTTTTTGCTGCTAGCTCCAATATTAGCCCCACAGGAGCCCAATAGGCGGAGTAGGAGGCGGCTTAGGAGAAGCATAATCGCTAACACACGCTACTACATAAGCGCAAAAATCTCGAAAACGATGCCTCCGACTCAGGACCGTTCTTCTAGGCATCGATAGCGGAGCCAATGACGAATATTTTCATGCCAGGTTTTTGCTGCTAGCTCCAATATTAGCCCCACAGGAGCCCAATAGGCGGAGTAGGAGGCGGCTTAGGAGAAGCATAATCGCTAACACACGCTACTACATAAGCGCAAAAATCTCGAAAACGATGCCTCCGACTCAGGACCGTTCTTCTAGGCATCGATAGCGGAGCCAATGACGAATATTTTCATGCCAGGTTTTTGCTGCTAGCTCCAATACCAGCCCCACAGGAGCCCAATAGGCGGAGTAGGAGGCGGCTTAGGAGAAGCATAATCGCTAACACACGCTACTACATAAGCGCAAAAATCTCGAAAACGATGCCTCCGACTCAGGACCGTTCTTCTAGGCATCGATAGCGGAGCCAATGACGAATATTTTCATGCCAGGTTTTTGCTGCTAGCTCCAATATTAGCCCCACAGGAGCCCAATAGGCGGAGTAGGAGGCGGCTTAGGAGAAGCATAATCGCTAACACACGCTACTACATAAGTGCAAAAATCTCGAAAACGATGCCTCCGACTCAGGACCGTTCTTCTAGGCATCGATAGCGGAGCCAATGACAAATATTTTCATGCCAGGTTTTTGCTGCTAGCTCCAATATTAGCCCCACAGGAGCCCAATAGGCGGAGTAGGAGGCGGCTTAGGAGAAGCACAATCGCTAACACACGCTACTACATAAGCGCGAAAATCTCGAAAACGATGCCTCCGACTCAGGACCGTTCTTCTAGGCATCGATAGCGGAGCCAATGACGAATATTTTCATGCCAGGTTTTTGCTGCTAGCTCCAATACCAGCCCCACAGGAGCCCAATAGGCGGAGTAGGAGGCGGTTTATGAGGCGGCTTAGGAGAAGCATAATCGCTAACACACGCTACTACATAAGCGCAAAAATCTCGAAAACGATGCCTCCGACTCAGGACCGTTCTTCTAGGCATCAATAGCGGAGCCAATGACGAATATTTTCATGCCAGGTTTTTGCTGCTAGCTCCAATACCAGCCCCACAGGAGCCCAATAGGCGGAGTAGGAGGCGGTTTATGAGGCGGCTTAGGAGAAGCATAATCGCTAACACACGCTACTACATAAGCGCAAAAATCTCGAAAACGATGCCTCCGATTCAGGACCGTTCTTCTAGGCATCGATAGCGGAGCCAATGACGAATATTTTCATGCCAGGTTTTTGCTGCTAGCTCCAATACCAGCCCCACAGGAGCCCAATAGGCGGAGTAGGAGGCGGTTTATGAGGCGGCTTAGGAGAAGCATAATCGCTAACACACGCTACTACATAAGTGCAAAAATCTCGAAAACGATGCTTCCGCCTCAGGACCGTTCTTCTAGGCATCGATAGCGGAGCCAATGACGAATATTTTCATGCCAGGTTTTTGCTGCTAGCTCCAATACCACCCCCACAGGAGCCCAATAGGCGGAGTAGGAGGCGGCTTAGTAGAAGCATAATCGCTAACACACGCTACTACATAAGTGCAAAAATCTCGAAAACGATGCCTCCGACTCAGGACCGTTCTTCTAGGCATCGATAGCGGAGCCAATGACGAATATTTTCATGCCAGGTTTTTGCTGCTAGCTCCAATATTAGCCCCACAGGAGCTTAATAGGCGGAGTAGGAGGCGGTTTATGAGGCGGCTTAGGAGAAGCATAATCGCTAACACACGCTACTACATAAGTGCAAAAATCTCGAAAACGATGCCTCCGACTCAGGACCATTCTTCTAGGCATCGATAGCGGAGCCAATGACGAATATTTTCATGCCAGGTTTTTGCTGCTAGCTCCAATACCAGCCCCACAGGAGCCCAATAGGCGGAGTAGGAGGCGGCTTAGGAGAAGCATAATCGCTAACACACGCTACTACATAAGCGCAAAAATCTCGAAAACGATGCCTCCGACTCAGGACCGTTCTTCTAGGCATCGATAGCGGAGCCAATGACGAATATTTTCATGCCAGGTTTTTGCTGCTAGCTCCAATATTAGCCCCACAGGACCCCAATAGGCGGCGTAGGAGGCGGTTTATGAGGCGGCTTAGGAGAAGCATAATCGCTAACACACGCTACTATATAAGTGCAAAAATCTCGAAAACGATGCCTCCGACTCAGGACCGTTCTTCTAGGCATCGATAGCGGAGCCAATGACGAATATTTTCATGCCAGGTTTTTGCTGCTAGCTCCAATACCAGCCCACAGGAGCCTAATAGGCGGTTTATGAGGCGGCTTAGGAGAAGCATAATCGCTAACACACGCTACTACATAAGCGCAAAAATCTCGAAAACGATGCCTCCGACTCAGGACCGTTCTTCTAGGCATCGATAGCGGAGCCAATGACGAATATTTTCATGCCAGGTTTTTGCTGCTAGCTCCAATACCAGCCCCACAGGAGCCCAATAGGCGGAGTAGGAGGCAGCTTAGGAGAAGCATAATCGCTAACACACGCTACTACATAAGCGCAAAAATCTCGAAAACGATGCCTCCGACTCAGGACCGTTCTTCTAGGCATCGATAGCGGAGCCAATGACGAATATTTTCATGCCAGGTTTTTGCTCCTAGCTCCAATATTAGCCCCACAGGAGCCCAATAGGCGGAGTAGGAGGCGGCTTAGGAGAAGCATAATCGCTAACACACGCTACTACATAAGTGCAAAAATCTCGAAAACGATGCCTCCGACTCAGGACCGTTCTTCTAGGCATCGATAGCGGAGCCAATGGCGAATATTTTCATGCCAGGTTTTTGCTGATAGCTCCAATATTAGCCCCACAGGAGCCCAATAGGCGGAGTAGGAGGCGGCTTAGGAGAAGCATAATCGCTAACACACGCTACTACATAAGCGCAAAAATCTCGAAAACGATGCCTCCGACTCAGGACCGTTCTTCTAGGCATCGATAGCGGAGCCAATGACAAATATTTTCATGCCAGGTTTTTGCTGCTAGCTCTAATATTAGCCCCACAGGAGCCCAATAGGCGGAGTAGGAGGCGGCTTAGGAGAAGCATAATCGCTAACACACGCTACTACATAAGCGCGAAAATCTCGAAAACGATGCCTCCGACTCAGGACCGTTCTTCTAGGCATCGATAGCGGAGCCAATGACGAATATTTTCATGCCAGGTTTTTGCTGCTAGCTCCAATACCAGCCCCACAGGAGCCCAATAGGCGGAGTAGGAGGCGGTTTATGAGGCGGCTTAGGAGAAGCATAATCGCTAACACACGCTACTACATAAGCGCAAAAATCTCGAAAACGATGCCTCCGACTCAGGACCGTTCTTCTAGGCATCAATAGCGGAGCCAATGACGAATATTTTCATGCCAGGTTTTTGCTGCTAGCTCCAATACCAGCCCCACAGGAGCCCAATAGGCGGAGTAGGAGGCGGTTTATGAGGCGGCTTAGGAGAAGCATAATCGCTAACACACGCTACTACATAAGCGCAAGAATCTCGAAAACGATGCCTCCGATTCAGGACCGTTCTTCTAGGCATCGATAGCGGAGCCAATGACGAATATTTTCATGCCAGGTTTTTGCTGCTAGCTCCAATACCAGCCCCACAGGAGCCCAATAGGCGGAGTAGGAGGCAGCTTAGGAGAAGCATAATCGCTAACACACGCTACTACATAAGCGCAAAAATCTCGAAAACGATGCCTCCGACTCAGGACCGTTCTTCTAGGCATCGATAGCGGAGCCAATGACGAATATTTTCATGCCAGGTTTTTGCTGCTAGCTCCAATACCAGCCCCACAGGAGCCCAATAGGCGGAGTAGGAGGCGGCTTAGGAGAGGCATAATCGCTAACACACGCTACTACATAAGTGCAAAAATCTCGAAAACGATGCCTCCGACTCAGGACCGTTCTTCTAGGCATCGATAGCGGAGCCAATGACGAATATTTTCATGCCAGGTTTTTGCTGCTAGCTCCAATACCAGCCCCACAGGAACCCAATAGGCGGAGTAGGAGGCGGCTTAGTAGAAGCATAATCGCTAACACACGCTACTACATAAGTGCAAAAATCTCGAAAGCGATGCCTCCGACTCAGGACCGTTCTTCTAGGCATCGATAGCGGAGCCAATGACGAATATTTTCATGCCAGGTTTTTGCTGCTAGCTCCAATATTAGCCCCACAGGAGCCCAATAGGCGGAGTAGGAGGCGGTTTATGAGGCGGCTTAGGAGAAGCATAATCGCTAACACACGCTACTACATAAGTGCAAAAATCTCGAAAACGATGCCTCCGACTCAGGACCATTCTTCTAGGCATCGATAGCGGAGCCAATGACGAATATTTTCATGCCAGGTTTTTGCTGCTAGCTCCAATACCAGCCCCACAGGAGCCCAATAGGCGGAGTAGGAGGCGGCTTAGGAGAGGCATAATCGCTAACACACGCTACAACATAAGTGCAAAAATCTCGAAAACGATGCCTCCGACTCAGGACCGTTCTTCTAGGCATCGATAGCGGAGCCAATGACGAATATTTTCATGCCAGGTTTTTGCTGCTAGCTCCAATACCAGCCCACAGGAGCCCAATAGGCGGTTTATGAGGCGGCTTAGGAGAAGCATAATCGCTAACACACGCTACTACATAAGCGCAAAAATCTCGAAAACGATGCCTCCGACTCAGGACCGTTCTTCTAGGCATCGATAGCGGAGCCAATGACGAATATTTTCATGCCAGGTTTTTGCTGCTACCTCCAATACCAGCCCCACAGGAGCCCAATAGGCGGAGTAGGAGGCGGCTTAGGAGAAGCATAATCGCTAACACACGCTACTACATAAGCGCAAAAATCTCGAAAACGATGCCTCCGACTCAGGACCGTTCTTCTAGGCATCGATAGCGGAGCCAATGACGAATATTTTCATGCCAGGTTTTTGCTGCTAGCTCCAATATTAGCCCCACAGGACCCCAATAGGCGGCGTAGGAGGCGGTTTATGAGGCGGCTTAGGAGAAGCATAATCGCTAACACACGCTACTACATAAGTGCAAAAATCTCGAAAACGATGCCTCCGACTCAGGACCGTTCTTCTAGGCATCGATAGCGGAGCCAATGACGAATATTTTCATGCCAGGTTTTTGCTGCTAGCTCCAATACCAGCCCACAGGAGCCCAATAGGCGGTTTATGAGGCGGCTTAGGAGAAGCATAATCGCTAACACACGCTACTACATAAGCGCAAAAATCTCGAAAACGATGCCTCCGACTCAGGACCGTTCTTCTAGGCATCGATAGCGGAGCCAATGACGAATATTTTCATGCCAGGTTTTTGCTGCTAGCTCCAATACCAGCCCCACAGGAGCCCAATAGGCGGAGTAGGAGGCGGCTTAGGAGAAGCATAATCGCTAACACACGCTACTACATAAGCGCAAAAATCTCGAAAACGATGCCTCCGACTCAGGACCGTTCTTCTAGGCATCGATAGCGGAGCCAATGACGAATATTTTCATGCAAGGTTTTTGCTGCTAGCTCCAATACCAGCCCCACAGGAGCCCAATAGGCGGAGTAGGAGGCGGCTTAGTAGAAGCATAATCGCTAACACACGCTACTACATAAGTGCAAAAATCTCGAAAACGATGCCTCCGACTCAGGACCGTTCTTCTAGGCATCGATAGCGGAGCCAATGACGAATATTTTCATGCCAGGTTTTTGCTGCTAGCTCCAATATTAGCCCCACAGGACCCCAATAGGCGGCGTAGGAGGCGGTTTATGAGGCGGCTTAGGAGAAGCATAATCGCTAACACACGCTACTACATAAGTGCAAAAATCTCGAAAACGATGCCTCCGACTCAGGACCGTTCTTCTAGGCATCGATAGCGGAGCCAATGACGAATATTTTCATGCCAGGTTTTTGCTGCTAGCTCCAATACCAGCCCACAGGAGCCCAATAGGCGGTTTATGAGGCGGCTTAGGAGAAGCATAATCGCTAACACACGCTACTACATAAGCGCAAAAATCTCGAAAACGATGCCTCCGACTCAGGACCGTTCTTCTAGGCATCGATAGCGGAGCCACTGACGAATATTTTCATGCCAGGTTTTTGCTGCTAGCTCCAATACCAGCCCCACAGGAGCCCAATAGGCGGAGTAGGAGGCGGCTTAGGAGAAGCATAATCGCTAACACACGCTACTACATAAGCGCAAAAATCTCGAAAACGATGCCTCCGACTCAGGACCGTTCTTCTAGGCATCGATAGCGGAGCCAATGACGAATATTTTCATGCCAGGTTTTTGCTGCTAGCTCCAATACCAGCCCCACAGGAGCCCAATAGGCGGAGTAGGAGGCGGCTTAGGAGAAGCATAATCGCTAACACACGCTACTACATAAGCGCAAAAATCTCGAAAACGATGCCTCCGACTCAGGACCGTTCTTCTAGGCATCGATAGCGGAGCCAATGACGAATATTTTCATGCCAGGTTTTTGCTGCTAGCTCCAATACCAGCCCCACAGGAGCCCAATAGGCGGAGTAGGAGGCGGCTTAGTAGAAGCATAATCGCTAACACACGCTACTACATAAGTGCAAAAATCTCGAAAACGATGCCTCCGACTCAGGACCGTTCTTCTAGGCATCGATAGCGGAGCCAATGACGAATATTTTCATGCCAGGTTTTTGCTGCTAGCTCCAATACCAGCCCACAGGAGCCCAATAGGCGGTTTATGAGGCGGCTTAGGAGAAGCATAATCGCTAACACACGCTACTACATAAGCGCAAAAATCTCGAAAACGATGCCTCCGACTCAGGACCGTTCTTCTAGGCATCGATAGCGGAGCCAATGACGAATATTTTCATGCCAGGTTTTTGCTGCTAGCTCCAATACCAGCCCACAGGAGCCCAATAGGCGGTTTATGAGGCGGCTTAGGAGAAGCATAATCGCTAACACACGCTACTACATAAGCGCAAAAATCTCGAAAACGATGCCTCCGACTCAGGACCGTTCTTCTAGGCATCGATAGCGGAGCCAATGACGAATATTTTCATGCCAGGTTTTTGCTGCTAGCTCCAATACCAGCCCCACAGGAGCCCAATAGGCGGAGTAGGAGGCGGCTTAGGAAAAGCATAATCGCTAACACACGCTACTACATAAGCGCAAAAATCTCGAAAACGATGCCTCCGACTCAGGACCGTTCTTCTAGGCATCGATAGCGGAGCCAATGACGAATATTTTCATGCCAGGTTTTTGCTGCTAGCTCCAATACCAGCCCACAGGAGCCCAATAGGCGGTTTATGAGGCGGCTTAGGAGAAGCATAATCGCTAACACACGCTACTACATAAGCGCAAAAATCTCGAAAACGATGCCTCCGACTCAGGACCGTTCTTCTAGGCATCGATAGCGGAGCCAATGACGAATATTTTCATGCCAGGTTTTTGCTGCTAGCTCCAATACCAGCCCCACAGGAGCCCAATAGGCGGAGTAGGAGGCGGCTTAGGAGAAGCATAATCGCTAACACACGCTACTACATAAGCGCAAAAATCTCGAAAACGATGCCTCCGACTCAGGACCGTTCTTCTAGGCATCGATAGCGGAGCCAATGACGAATATTTTCATGCCAGGTTTTTGCTGCTAGCTCCAATATTAGCCCCACAGGACCCCAATAGGTGGCGTAGGAGGCGGTTTATGAGGCGGCTTAGGAGAAGCATAATCGCTAACACACGCTACTACATAAGTGCAAAAATCTCGAAAACGATGCCTCCGACTCAGGACCGTTCTTCTAGGCATCGATAGCGGAGCCAATGACGAATATTTTCATGCCAGGTTTTTGCTGCTAGCTCCAATACCAGCCCACAGGAGCCCAATAGGCGGTTTATGAGGCGGCTTAGGAGAAGCATAATCGCTAACACACGCTACTACATAAGCGCAAAAATCTCGAAAACGATGCCTCCGACTCAGGACCGTTCTTCTAGGCATCGATAGCGGAGCCAATGACGAATATTTTCATGCCAGGTTTTTGCTGCTAGCTCCAATACCAGCCCCAAAGGAGCCCAATAGGCGGAGTAAGAGGCGGCTTAGGAGAAGGATAATCGCTAACACACGCTACTACATAAGCGCAAAAATCTCGAAAACGATGCCTCCGACTCAGGACCGTTCTTCTAGGCATCGATAGCGGAGCCAATGACGAATATTTTCATGCCAGGTTTTTGCTGCTAGCTCCAATACCAGCCCCACAGGAGCCCTATAGGCGGAGTAGGAGGCGGCTTAGTAGAAGCATAATCGGTAACACACGCTACTACATAAGTGCAAAAATCTCGAAAACGATGCCTCCGACTCAGGACCGTTCTTCTAGGCATCGATAGCGGAGCCAATGACGAATATTTTTATGCCAGGTTTTTGCTGCTAGCTCCAATACCAGCCCACAGGAGCCCAATAGGCGGAGTAGGAGGCGGTTTATGAGGCGGCTTAGGAGAAGCATAATCGCTAACACACGCTACTACATAAGTGCAAAAATCTCGAAAACGATGCCTCCGACTCAGGACCGTTCTTCTAGGCATCGATAGCGGAGCCAATGACGAATATTTTCATGCCAGGTTTTTGCTGCTAGCTCCAATACCAGCCCCGCAGGAGCCCAATAGGCGGAGTAGGAGGCGGCTTAGGAGAAGCATAATCGCTAACACACGCTACTACATAAGCGCAAAAATCTCGAAAACGATGCCTCCGACTCAGGACCGTTCTTCTAGGCATCGATAGCGGAGCCAATGACGAATATTTTCATGCCAGGTTTTTGCTGCTACCTCCAGTACCAGCCCCACAGGAGCCCAATAGGCGGATTAGGAGGCGGCTTAGGAGAAGCATAATCGCTAACACACGCTACTACATAAGCGCGAAAATCTCGAAAACGATGCCTCCGACTCAGGACCGTTCTTCTAGGCATCGAAAGCGGAGCCAATGACGAATATTTTCATGCCAGGTTTTTGCTGCTAGCTCCAATATTAGCCCCACAGGAGCCCAATAGGCGGAGTAGGAGGCGGCTTAGGAGAAGCATAATCGCTAACACACGCTATTACATAAGCGCAAAAATCTCGAAAACGATGCCTCCGACTCAGGACCGTTCTTCTAGGCATCGATAGCGGAGCCAATGACGAATATTTTCATGCCAGGTTTTTGCAGCTAGCTCCAATATTAGCCCCACAGGAGCCCAATAGGCGGAGTAGGAGGCGGCTTAGGAGAAGCATAATCGCTAACACACGCTACTACATAAGCGCGAAAATCTCGAAAACGATGCCTCCGACTCAGGACCAATGACGAATATTTTCATGCCAGGTTTTTGCTGCTAGCTCCAGTACCAGCCCCACAGGAGCCCAATAGGCGGAGTAGGAGACGGTTTATGAGGCGGCTTAGGAGAAGCATAATCGCTAACACACGCTATTACATAAGCGCAAAAATCTCGAAAACGATGCCTCCGACTCAGGACCGTTCTTCTAGGCATCGTTAGCGGAGCCAATGACGAATATTTTCATGCCAGGTTTTTGCTGCTAGCTCCAATATTAGCCCCACAGGAGCCCAATAGGCGGAGTAGGAGGCGGCTTAGGAGAAGCATAATCGCTAACACACGCTACTACATAAGCGCAAAAATCTCGAAAACGATGCCTCCGACTCAGGACCGTTCTTCTAGGCATCGATAGCGGAGCCAATGACAAATATTTTCATGCCAGGTTTTTGCTGCTAGCTCCAATATTAGCCCCACAGGAGCCCAATAGGCGGAGTAGGAGGCGGCTTAGGAGAAGCATAATCGCTAACACACGCTACTACATAAGCGCGAAAATCTCGAAAACGATGCCTCCGACTCAGGACCGTTCTTCTAGGCATCGATAGCGGAGCCAATGACGAATATTTTCATGCCAGGTTTTTGCTGCTAGCTCCAATACCAGCCCCACAGGAGCCCAATAGGAGGAGTAGGAGGCGGTTTATGAGGCGGCTTAGGAGAAGCATAATCGCTAACACACGCTACTACATAAGTGCAAAAATCTCGAAAACGATGCCTCCGACTCAGGACCGTTCTTCTAGGCATCGATAGCGGAGCCAATGACGAATATTTTCATGCCAGGTTTTTGCTGCTAGCTCCAATACCAGCCCCACAGGAGCCCAATAGGCGGAGTAGGAGGCGGCTTAGGAGAAGCATAATCGCTAACACACGCTACTACATAAGCGCAAAAATCTCGAAAACGATGCCTCCGACTCAGGACCGTTCTTCTAGGCATCGATAGCGGAGCCAATGACGAATATTTTCATGCCAGGTTTTTGCTACTAGATCCAATACCAGCCCCACAGGAGCCCAATAGGCGGATTAGGAGGCGGCTTAGGAGAAGCATAATCGCTAACACACGCTACTACATAAGCGCGAAAATCTCGAAAACGATGCCTCCGACTCAGGACCGTTCTTGTAGGCATCGAAAGCGGAGCCAATGACGAATATTTTCATGCCAGGTTTTTGCTGCTAGCTCCAATACCAGTCCCACAGGAGCCCAATAGGCGGAGTAGGAGGCGGCTTAGGAGAAGCATAATCGCTAACACACGCTATTACATAAGCGCAAAAATCTCGAAAACGATGCCTCCGACTCAGGACCGTTCTTCTAGGCATCGATAGCGGAGCCAATGACGAATATTTTCATGCCAGGTTTTTGCAGCTAGCTCCAATATTAGCCCCACAGGAGCCCAATAGGCGGAGTAGGAGGCGGCTTAGGAGAAGCATAATCGCTAACACACGCTACTACATAAGCGCAAAAATCTCGAAAACGATGCCTCCGACTCAGGACCGTTCTTCTAGGCATCGATAGCGGAGCCAATGACGAATATTTTCATGCCAGGTTTTTGCTGCTAGCTCCAATATTAGCCCCACAGGAGCCCAATAGGCGGAGTAGGAGGCGGCTTAGGAGAAGCATAATCGCTAACACACGCTACTACATAAGCGCGAAAATCTCGAAAACGATGCCTCCGACTCAGGACCGTTCTTCTAGGCATCGATAGCGGAGCCAATGACGAATATTTTCATGCCAGGTTTTTGCTGCTAGCTCCAATACCAGCCCCACAGGAGCCCAATAGGCGGAGTAGGAGGCGGCTTAGGAGAAGCATAATCGCTAACACACGCTACTACATAAGCGCAAAAATCTCGAAAACGATGCCTCCGACTCAGGACCGTTCTTCTAGGCATCGATAGCGGAGCCAATGACGAATATTTTCATGCCAGGTTTTTGCTGCTAGATCCAATATTAGCCCCACAGGAGCCCAATAGGCGGAGTAGGTGGCGGTTTATGAGGCGGCTTAGGAGAAGCATAATCGCTAACACACGCTACTACATAAGTGCAAAAATCTCGAAAACGATGCCTCCGACTCAGGACCGTTCTTCTAGGCATCGATAGCGGAGCCAATGACGAATATTTTCATGCCAGGTTTTTGCTGCTAGCTCCAATACCAGCCCCACAGGAGCCCAATAGGCGGAGGAGGAGGCGGCTTAGGAGAAGCATAATCGCTAACACACGCTACTACATAAGCGCAAAAATCTCGAAAACGATGCCTCCGACTCAGGACCGTTCTTCTAGGCATCGATAGCGGAGCCAATGACGAATATTTTCATGCCAGGTTTTTGCTGCTAGCTCCAATACCAGCCCCACAGGAGCCCAATAGGCGGAGTAGGAGGCGGTTTATGAGGCGGCTTAGGAGAAGCATAATCGCTAAAACACGCTACTACATAAGCGCAAAAATCTCGAAAACGATGCCTCCGACTCAGGACCGTTCTTCTAGGCATCGATAGCGGAGCCAATGACGAATATTTTCATGCCAGGTTTTTGCTGCTAGCTCCAATACCAGCCCCACAGGAGCCCAATAGGCGGAGTAGGAGGCGGCTTAGGAGAAGCATAATCGCTAACACACGCTACTACATAAGCCCAAAAATCTCGAAAACGATGCCTCCGACTCAGGACCGTTCTTCTAGGCATCGATAGCGGAGCCAATGACGAATATTTTCATGCCAGGTTTTTGCTGCTAGCTCCAATACCAGCCCCACAGGAGCCCAATAGGCGGAGTAGGAGGCGGTTTATGAGGCGGCTTAGGAGAAGCATAATCGCTAAAACACGCTACTACATAAGCGCAAAAATCTCGAAAACGATGCCTCCGACTCAGGACCGTTCTTCTAGGCATCGATAGCGGAGCCAATGACGAATATTTTCATGCCAGGTTTTTGCTGCTAGCTCCAATACCAGCCCCACAGGAGCCCAATAGGCGGAGTAGGAGGCGGCTTAGGAGAAGCATAATCGCTAACACACGCTACTACATAAGCGCAAAAATCTCG
Source organism: Eristalis intricaria (assembly GCA_964034865.1). Taxonomy (NCBI): domain Eukaryota; kingdom Metazoa; phylum Arthropoda; class Insecta; order Diptera; family Syrphidae; genus Eristalis; species Eristalis intricaria. The sequence goes on from OZ035877.1 coordinate 19,068,304, forward strand.
AAAACGATGCCTCCGACTCAGGACCGTTCTTCTAGGCATCGATAGCGGAGCCAATGACGAATATTTTCGTGCCAAGTTTTTGCTGCTAGCTCCAATATTAGCCCCACAGGAGCCCAATAGGCGGAGTAGGAGGCGGCTTAGGAGAAGCATAATCGCTAACACACGCTACTACATAAGCGCAAAAATCTCGAAAACGATGCCTCCGACTCAGGACCGTTCTTCTAGGCATCGATAGCGGAGCCAATGACAAATATTTTCATGCCAGGTTTTTGCTGCTAGCTCCAATATTAGCCCCACAGGAGCCCAATAGGCGGAGTAGGAGGCGGCTTAGGAGAAGCATAATCGCTAACACACGCTACTACATAAGCGCGAAAATCTCGAAAACGATGCCTCCGACTCAGGACCGTTCTTCTAGGCATCGATAGCGGAGCCAATGACGAATATTTTCATGCCAGGTTTTTGCTGCTAGCTCCAATACCAGCCCCACAGGAGCCCAATAGGCGGAGTAGGAGGCGGCTTAGGAGAAGCATAATCGCTAACACACGCTACTACATAAGCGCAAAAATCTCGAAAACGATGCCTTCGACTCAGGACCGTTCTTCTAGGCATCGATAGCGGAGCCAATGACGAATATTTTCATGCCAGGTTTTTGCTGCTAGCTCCAATATTAGCCCCACAGGAGCCCAATAGGCGGAGTAGGTGGCGGTTTATGAGGCGGCTTAGGAGAAGCATAATCGCTAACACACGCTACTACATAAGTGCAAAAATCTCGAAAACGATGCCTCCGACTCAGGACCGTTCTTCTAGGCATCGATAGCGGAGCCAATGACGAATATTTTCATGCCAGGTTTTTGCTGCTAGCTCCAATACCAGCCCTACAGGAGCCCAATAGGCGGAGTAGGAGGCGGCTTAGGAGAAGCATAATCGCTAACACACGCTACTACATAAGCGCAAAAATCTCGAAAACGATGCCTCCGACTCAGGACCGTTCTTCTAGGCATCGATAGCGGAGCCAATGACGAATATTTTCATGCCAGGTTTTTGCTGCTAGCTCCAATACCAGCCCCACACTCAGGACCGTTCTTCTAGGCATCGATAGCGGAGCCAATGACGAATATTTTCATGCCAGGTTTTTGCTGCTAGCTCCAATACCAACCCCACAGGAGCCCAATAGGCGGAGTAGGAGGCGGCTTAGGAGAAGCATAATCGCTAACACACGCTACTACATAAGCGCAAAAATCTCGAAAACGATGCCTCCGACTCAGGACCGTTCTTCTAGGCATCGATAGCGGAGCCAATGACGAATATTTTCATGCCAGGTTTTTGCTGCTAGCTCCAATACCAGCCCCACAGGAGCCCAATAGGCGGAGTAGGAGGCGGTTTATGAGGCGGCTTAGGAGAAGCATAATCGCTAACACACGCTACTACATAAGTGCAAAAATCTCGAAAACGATGCCTCCGACTCAGGACCGTTCTTCTAGGCATCGATAGCGGAGCCAATGACGAATATTTTCATGCCAGGTTTTTGCTGCTAGCTCCAATACCAGCCCTACAGGAGCCCAATAGGCGGAGTAGGAGGCGGCTTAGGAGAAGCATAATCGCTAACACACGCTACTACATAAGCGCAAAAATCTCGAAAACGATGCCTCCGACTCAGGACCGTTCTTCTAGGCATCGATAGCGGAGCCAATGACGAATATTTTCATGCCAGGTTTTTGCTGCTAGCTCCAATACCAGCCCCACAGGAGCCCAATAGGCGGAGTAGGAGGCGGCTTAGGAGAAGCATAATCGCTAACACACGCTACTACATAAGCGCAAAAATCTCGAAAACGATGCCTCCGACTCAGGACCGTTCTTCTAGGCATCGATAGCGGAGCCAATGACGAATATTTTCATGCCAGGTTTTTGCTGCTAGCTCCAATACCAGCCCCACAGGAGCCCAATAGGCGGAGTAGGAGGCGGTTTATGAGGCGGCTTAGGAGAAGCATAATCGCTAAAACACGCTACTACATAAGCGCAAAAATCTCGAAAACGATGCCTCCGACTCAGGACCGTTCTTCTAGGCATCGATAGCGGAGCCAATGACGAATATTTTCATGCCAGGTTTTTGCTGCTAGCTCCAATACCAGCCCCACAGGAGCCCAATAGGCGGAGTAGGAGGCGGCTTAGGAGAAGCATAATCGCTAACACACGCTACTACATAAGCGCAAAAATCTCGAAAACGATGCCTCCGACTCAGAACCGTTCTTCTAGGCATCGATAGCGGAGCCAATGACGAATATTTTCATGCCAGGTTTTTGCTGCTAGCTCCAATACCAGCCCCACAGGAGCCCAATAGGCGGAGTAGGAGGCGGTTTATGAGTCGGCTTAGGAGAAGCATAATCGCTAAAACACGCTACTACATAAGCGCAAAAATCTCGAAAACGATGCCTCCGACTCAGGACCGTTCTTCTAGGTATCGATAGCGGAGCCAATGACGAATATTTTCATGCCAGGTTTTTGCTGCTAGCTCCAATACCAGCCCCACAGGAGCCCAATAGGCGGAGTAGGAGGCGGCTTAGGAGAAGCATAATCGCTAACACACGCTACTACATAAGCGCAAAAATCTCGAAAACGATGCCTCCGACTCAGGACCGTTCTTCTAGGCATCGATAGCGGAGCCAATGACGAATATTTTCATGCCAGGTTTTTGCTGCTAGCTCCAATACCAGCCCCACAGGAGCCCAATAGGCGGAGTAGGAGGCGGCTTAGGAGAAGCATAATCGCCAACACACGCTACTACATAAGCGCGAAAATCTCGAAAACGATGCCTCCGACTCAGGACCGTTCTTCTAGGCATCGATAGCGGAGCCAATGACGAATATTTTCATGCCAGGTTTTTGCTGCTAGCTCCAATATTAGCCCCACAGGAGCCCAATAGGCGGAGTAGGAGGCGGCTTAGGAGAAGCATAATCGCTAACACACGCTACTACATAAGCGCGAAAATCTCGAAAACGATGCCTCCGACTCAGGACCGTTCTTCTAGGCATCGATAGCGGAGCCAATGACGAATATTTTTATGCCAGGTTTTTGCTGCTAGCTCCAATACCAGCCCACAGGAGCCCAATAGGCGGAGTAGGAGGCGGTTTATGAGGCGGCTTAGGAGAAGCATAATCGCTAACACACGCTACTACATAAGTGCAAAAATCTCGAAAACGATGCCTCCGACTCAGGAGCGTTCTTCTAGGCATCGATAGCGGAGCCAATGACGAATAATTTCATGCCAGGTTTTTGCTGCTAGCTCCAATACCAACCCCACAGGAGCCCAATAGGCGGAGTAGGAGGCGGCTTAGGAGAAGCATAATCGCTAACACACGCTACTACATAAGCGCAAAAATCTCGAAAACGATGCCTCCGACTCAGGACCGTTCTTCTAGGCATCGATAGCGGAGCCAATGACGAATATTTTCATGCCAGGTTTTTGCTGCTAGCTCCAAAACCAGCCCCACAGGAGCCCAATAGGCGGATTAGGAGGCGGCTTAGGAGAAGCATAATCGCTAACACACGCTACTACATAAGCGCGAAAATCTCGAAAACGATGCCTCCGACTCAGGACCGTTCTTCCAGGCATCGATAGCGGAGCCAATGACGAATATTTTCATGCCAGGTTTTTGCTGCTAGCTCCAATACCAGCCCCACAGGAGCCCAATAGGCGGAGTAGGAGGCGGCTTAGGAGAAGCATAATCGCTAACACACGCTATTACATAAGCGCAAAAATCTCGAAAACGATGCCTCCGACTCAGGACCGTTCTTCTAGGCATCGATAGCGGAGCCAATGACGAATATTTTCATGCCAGGTTTTTGCTGCTAGCTCCAATATTAGCCCCACAGGAGCCCAAAAGGCGGAGTAGGTGGCGGTTTATGAGGCGGCTTAGGAGAAGCATAATCGCTAACACACGCTACTACATAAGTGCAAAAATCTCGAAAACGATGCCTCCGACTCAGGACCGTTCTTCTAGGCATCGAAAGCGGAGCCAATGACGAATATTTTCATGCCAGGTTTTTGCTGCTAGCTCCAATATTAGCCCCACAGGAGCCCAATAGGCGGAGTAGGAGGCGGCTTAGGAGAAGCATAATCGCTAACACACGCTACTACATAAGTGCAAAAATCTCGAAAACGATGCCTCCGACTCAGGACCGTTCTTCTAGGCATCGATAGCGGAGCCAATGACGAATATTTTCTTGCCAGGTTTTTGCTGCTAGCTCCAATACCAGCCCCACAGGAGCCCAATAGGCGGAGTAGGAGGCGGCTTAGGAGAAGCATAATCGCTAACACACGCTATTACATAAGCGCAAAAATCTCGAAAACGATGCCTCCGACTCAGGACCGTTCTTCTAGGCGTCGATAGCGGAGCCAATGACGAATATTTTCATGCCAGGTTTTTGCTGCTAGCTCCAATATTAGCCCCACAGGAGCCCAAAAGGCGGAGTAGGTGGCGGTTTATGAGGCGGCTTAGGAGAAGCATAATCGCTAACACACGCTACTACATAAGTGCAAAAATCTCGAAAACGATGCCTCCGACTCAGGACCGTTCTTCTAGGCATCGAAAGCGGAGCCAATGACGAATATTTTCATGCCAGGTTTTTGCTGCTAGCTCCAATATTAGCCCCACAGGAGCCCAATAGGCGGAGTAGGAGGCGGCTTAGGAGAAGCATAATCGCTAACACACGCTACTACATAAGTGCAAAAATCTCGAAAACGATGCCTCCGACTCAGGACCGTTCTTCTAGGCATCGATAGCGGAGCCAATGACAAATATTTTCATGCCAGGTTTTTGCTGCTAGCTCCAATATTAGCCCCACAGGAGCCCAATAGGCGGAGTAGGTGGCGGTTTATGAGGCGGCTTAGGAGAAGCATAATCGCTAACACACGCTAATACATAAGTGCAAAAATCTCGAAAACGATGCCTCCGACTCGGGACCGTTCTTCTAGGCATCGATAGCGGAGCCAATGACGAATATTTTCATGCCAGGTTTTTGCTGCTAGCTCCAATATTAGCCCCACAGGAGCCCAATAGGCGGAGTAGGAGGCGGCTTAGGAGAAGCATAATCGCTAACACACGCTACTACATAAGCGCAAAAATCTCGAAAACGATGCCTCCGACTCAGGACCGTTCTTCTAAGCATCGATAGCGGAGCCAATGACAAATATTTTCATGCCAGGTTTTTGCTGCTAGCTCCAATACCAGCCCCACAGGAGCCCAATAGGCGGAGTAGGAGGCGGCTTAGGAGAAGCATAATCGCTAACACACGCTACTACATAAGCGCAAAAATCTCGAAAACGATGCCTCCGACTCAGGACCGTTCTTCTAGGCATCGATAGCGGAGCCAATGACGAATATTTTCATGCCAGGTTTTTGCTGCTAGCTCCAATACCAGCCCCACAGGAGCCCAATAGGCGGAGTAGGAGGCGGTTTATGAGGCGACTTAGGAGAAGCATAATCGCTAACACACGCTACTACATAAGCGCAAAAATCTCGAAAACGATGCCTCCGACTCAGGACCGTTCTTCTAGGCATCGATAGCGGAGCCAATGACGAATATTTTCATGCCAGGTTTTTGCTGCTAGCTCCAATACCAGCCCCACAGGAGCCCAATAGGCGGAGTAGGAGGCGGCTTAGGAGAAGCATAATCGCTAACACACGCTACTACATAAGCGCAAAAATCTCGAAAACGATGCCTCCGACTCAGGACCGTTCTTCTAGGCATCGATAGCGGAGCCAATGACAAATATTTTCATGCCAGGTTTTTGCTGCTAGCTCCAATACCAGCCCCACAGGAGCCCAATAGGCGGAGTAGGAGGCGGCTTAGGAGAAGCATAATCGCTAACACACGCTACTACATAAGCGCAAAAATCTCGAAAACGATGCCTCCGACTCAGGACCGTTCTTCTAGGCATCGATAGCGGAGCCAATGACGAATATTTTCATGCCAGGTTTTTGCTGCTAGCTCCAATACCAGCCCCACAGGAGCCCAATAGGCGGAGTAGGAGGCGGTTTATGAGGCGACTTAGGAGAAGCATAATCGCTAACACACGCTACTACATGAGCGCAAAAATCTCGAAAACGATGCCTCCGACTCAGGACCGTTCTTCTAGGCATCGATAGCGGAGCCAATGACGAATATTTTCATGCCAGGTTTTTGCTGCTAGCTCCAATACCAGCCCCACAGGAGCCCAATAGGCGGAGTAGGAGGCGGCTTAGGAGAAGCATAATCACTAACACACGCTACTACATAAGCGCAAAAATCTCGAAAACGATGCCTCCGACTCAGGACCGTTCTTCTAGGCATCGATAGCGGAGCCAATGACGAATATTTTCATGCCAGGTTTTTGCTGCTAGCTCCAATACCAGCCCCACAGGAGCCCAATAGGCGGAGTAGGAGGCGGTTTATGAGGCGACTTAGGAGAAGCATAATCGCTAACACACGCTACTACATAAGCGCAAAAATCTCGAAAACGATGCCTCCGACTCAGGACCGTTCTTCTAGGCATCGATAGCGGAGCCAATGACGAATATTTTCATGCCAGGTTTTTGCTGCTAGCTCCAATACCAGCCCCACAGGAGCCCAATAGGCGGAGTAGGAGGCGGCTTAGGAGAAGCATTATCGCTAACACACGCTACTACATAAGCGCAAAAATCTCGAAAACGATGCCTCCGACGCAGGACCGTTCTTCTAGGCATCGATAGCGGAGCCAATGACGAATATTTTCATGCCAGGTTTTTGCTGCTAGCTCCAATACCAGCCCCACAGGAGCCCAATAGGCGGAGTAGGAGGCGGCTTAGGAGAAGCATAATCGCCAACACACGCTACTACATAAGCGCGAAAATCTCGAAAACGATGCCTCCGACTCAGGACCGTTCTTCTAGGCATCGATAGCGGAGCCAATGACGAATATTTTCATGCCAGGTTTTTGCTGCTAGCTCCAATATTAGCCCCACAGGAGCCCAATAGGCGGAGTAGGAGGCGGCTTAGGAGAAGCATAATCGCTAACACACGCTACTACATAAGCGCGAAAATCTCGAAAACGATGCCTCCGACTCAGGACCGTTCTTCTAGGCATCGATAGCGGAGCCAATGACGAATATTTTCATGCCAGGTTTTTGCTGCTAGCTCCAATACCAGCCCCACAGGAGCCCAATAGGCGGAGTAGCAGGCGGTTTATGAGGCGGCTTAGGAGAAGCATAATCGCTAACACACGCTACTACATAAGTGCAAAAATCTCGAAAACGATGCCTCCGACCCAGGACCGTTCTTCTAGGCATCGATAGCGGAGCCAATGACGAATATTTTCATGCCAGGTTTTTGCTGCTAGCTCCAATACCAGCCCCACAGGAGCCCAATAGGCGGAGTAGGAGGCGGTTTATGAGGCGGCTTAGGAGAAGCATAATCGCTAACACACGCTACTACATAAGCGCAAAAATCTCGAAAACGATGCCTCCGCCTCAGGACCGTTCTTCTAGGCATCGATAGCGGAGCCAATGACGAATATTTTCATGCCAGGTTTTTGCTGCTAGCTCCAATATTAGCCCCACAGGAGCCCAATAGGCGGAGTAGGAGGCGGCTTAGGAGAAGCATAATCGCTAACACACGCTACTACATAAGCGCAAAAATCTCGAAAACGATGCCTCCGACTCAGGACCGTTCTTCTAGGCATCGTTAGCGGAGCCAATGACGAATATTTTCATGCCAGGTTTTTGCTGCTAGCTCCAATACCAGCCCCACAGGAGCCCAATAGGCGGAGTAGGAGGTGGCTTAGGAGAAGCATAATCGCTAACACGCGCTACTACATAAGTGCAAAATTCTCGAAAACGATGCCTCCGACTCAGGACCGTTCTTCTAGGCATCGATAGCGGAGCCAATGACGAATATTTTCATGCCAGGTTTTTGTTGCTAGCTCCAATACCAGCCCCACAGGAGCCCAATAGGCGGAGTAGGAGGCGGTTTATGAGGCGGCTTAGGAGAAGCATAATCGCTAACACACGCTACTACATAAGCGCAAAAATCTCGAAAACGATGCCTCCGACTCAGGACCGTTCTTCTAGGCATCGATAGCGGAGCCAATGACGAATATTTTCATGCCAGGTTTTTGCTGCTAGCTCCAATACCAGCCCCACAGGAGCCCAATAGGCGGAGTAGGAGGCGGCTTAGGAGAAGCATAATCGCTAACACACGCTACTACATAAGCGCAAAAATCTCGAAAACGATGCCTCCGACTCAGGACCGTTCTTCTAGGCATCGATAGCGGAGCCAATGACGAATATTTTCATGCCAGGTTTTTGCTGCTAGCTCCAATACCAGCCCCACAGGAGCCCAATAGGCGGAGTAGGAGGCGGCTTAGGAGAAGCATAATCGCTAACACACGCTACTACATAAGCGCGAAAATCTCGAAAACGATGCCTCCGACTCAGGACCGTTCTTCTAGGCATCGATAGCGGAGCCAATGACGAATATTTTCATGCCAGGTTTTTGCTGCTAGCTCCAATATTAGCCCCACAGGAGCCCAATAGGCGGAGTAGGAGGCGGTTTATGAGGCGGCTTAGGAGAAGCATAATCGCTAACACACGCATAACATAAGCGCAAAAATCTCGAAAACGATGCCTCCGACTCAGGACCGTTCTTCTAGGCATCGATAGCGGAGCCAATGACGAATATTTTCATGCCAGGTTTTTGCTGCTAGCTCCAATATTAGCCCCACAGGAGCCCAATAGGCGGAGTAGGAGGCGGTTTATGAGGCGGCTTAGGAGAAGCATAATCGCTAACACACGCTAGTACATAAGTGCAAAAATCTCGAAAACGATGCCTCCGACTCAGGACCGTTCTTCTAGGCATCGATAGCGGAGCCAATGACGAATATTTTCATGCCAGATTTTTGCTGCTAGCTCCAATACCAGCCCCACAGGAGCCCAATAGGCGGAGTAGGAGGCGGCTTAGGAGAAGCATAATCGCTAACACACGCTACTACATAAGCGCAAAAATCTCGAAAACGATGCCTCCGACTCAGGACCGTTCTTCTAGGCATCGATAGCGGAGCCAATGACGAATATTTTCATGCCAGGTTTTTGCTGCTAGCTCCAATACCAGCCCCACAGGAGCCCAATAGGCGGAGTAGGAGGCGGCTTAGGAGAAGCATAATCGCTAACACACGCTACTACATAAGCGCAAAAATCTCGAAAACGATGCCTCCGACTCAGGACCGTTCTTCTAGGCATCGATAGCGGAGCCAATGACAAATATTTTCATGCCAGGTTTTTGCTGCTAGCTCCAATATTAGCCCCACAGGAGCCCAATAGGCGGAGTAGGAGGCGGCTTAGGAGAAGCATAATCGCTTTTGCTGCTAGCTCCAATACCAGCCCCACAGGAGCCCAATAGGCGGAGTAGGAGGCGGCTTAGGAGAAGCATAATCGCTAACACACGCTACTACATAAGTGCAAAAATCTCGAAAACGATGCCTCCGACTCAGGACCGTTCTTCTAGGCATCGATAGCGGAGCCAATGACAAATATTTTCATGCCAGGTTTTTGCTGCTAGCTCCATTATTAGCCCCACAGGAGCCCAATAGGGGGAGTAGGAGGCGGCTTAGGAGAAGCATAATCGCTAACACACGCTACTACATAAGCGCGAAAATCTCGAAAACGATGCCTCCGACTCAGGACCGTTCTTCTAGGCATCGATAGCGGAGCCAATGACGAATATTTTTATGCCAGGTTTTTGCTGCTAGCTCCAATATTATCCCCACAGGAGCCCAATAGGCGGAGTAGGAGGCGGAGTAGGAGGCGGCTTAGGAGAAGCATAATTGCTAACACACGCTACTACATAAGCGCGAAAATCTCGAAAACGATGCCTCCGACTCAGGACCGTTCTTCTAGGCATCGATAGCGGAGCCAATGACGAATATTTTCATGCCAGGTTTTTGCTGCTAGCTCCAATATTAGCCCCACAGGAGCCCAATAGGCGGAGTAGGAGGCGTCTTAGGAGAAGCATAATCGCTAACACACGCTACTACATAAGTGCAAAAATCTCGAAAACCGATGCCTCCGACTCAGGACCGTTCTTCTAGGCATCGATAGCGGAGCCAATGACGAATATTTTCATGCCAGGTTTTTGCTGCTAGCTCCAATACCAGCCCCACAGGAGCCCAATAGGCGGAGTAGGAGGCGGTTTATGAGGCGGCTTAGGAGAAGCATAATCGCTAACACACGCTACTACATAAGCGCAAAAATCTCGAAAACGATGCCTCCGACGCAGGACCGTTCTTCTAGGCATCGATAGCGGAGCCAATGACGAATATTTTCATGCCAGGTTTTTGCTGCTAGCTCCAATATTAGCCCCACAGGAGCCCAATAGGCGGAGTAGGAGGCGGTTTATGAGGCGGCTTAGGAGAAGCATAATCGCTAACACACGCTACTACATAAGTGCAAAAATCTCGAAAACGATGCCTCCGACTCAGGACCGTTCTTCTAGGCATCGATAGCGGAGCCAATGACGAATATTTTCATGCCAGGTTTTTGCTGCTAGCTCCAATATTAGCCCCACAGGAGCCCAATAGGCGGAGTAGGAGGCGGCTTAGGAGAAGCATAATCGCTAACACACGCTACTACATAAGTGCAAAAATCTCGAAAACGATGCCTCCGACTCAGGACCGTTCTTCTAGGCATCGATAGTGGAGTCAATGACGAATATTTTCATGCCAGGTTTTTGCTGCTAGCTCCAATACCAGCCCCACAGGAGCCCAATAGGCGGAGTAGGAGGCGGTTTATGAGGCGGCTTAGGAGAAGCATAATCGCTAACACACGCTACTACATAAGCGCAAAAATCTCGAAAACGATGCCTCCGACTCAGGACCGTTCTTCTAGGCATCGATAGCGGAGCCAATGACGAATATTTTCATGCCAGGTTTTTGCTGCTAGCTCCAATATTAGCCCCACAGGAGCCCAATAGGCGGAGTAGGATGCGGTTTATGAGGCGGCTTAGGAGAAGCATAATCGCTAACACACGCTACTACATAAGTGCAAAAATCTCGAAAACGATGCCTCCGACTCAGGACCGTTCTTCTAGGCATCGATAGCGGAGCCAATGACGAATATTTTCATGCCAGGTTTTTGCTGCTAGCTCCAGTATTAGCCCCACAGGAGCCCAATAGGCGGAGTAGGAGGCGGTTTATGAGGCGGCTTAGGAGAAGCATAATCGCTAACACACGCTACTACATAAGTGCAAAAATCTCGAAAACGATGCCTCCGACTCAGGACCGTTCTTCTAGGCATCGATAGCGGAGCCAATGACGAATATTTTCATGCCAGGTTTTTGCTGCTAGCTCCAATACCAGCCCCACAGGAGCCCAATAGGCGGAGTAGGAGGCGGAGTAGGAGGCGGAGTAGGAGGCGGCTTAGGAGAAGCATAATTAAGCGCGAAAATCTCGAAAACGATGCCTCCGACTCAGGACCGTTCTTCTAGGCATCGATAGCGGAGCCAATGACGAATATTTTTATGCCAGGTTTTTGCTGCTAGCTCCAATATTAGCCCCACAGGAGCCCAATAGGCGGAGTAGGAGGCGGAGTAGGAGGCGGAGTAGGAGGCGGCTTAGGAGAAGCATAATTGCTAACACACGCTACTACATAAGCGCGAAAATCTCGAAAACGATGCCTCCGACTCAGGACCGTTCTTCTAGGCATCGATAGCGGAGCCAATGACGAATATTTTTATGCCAGGTTTTTGCTGCTAGCTCCATTATTAGCCCCACAGGAGCCCAATAGGGGGAGTAGGAGGCGGCTTAGGAGAAGCATAATCGCTAACACACGCTACTACATAAGCGCGAAAATCTCGAAAACGATGCCTCCGACTCAGGACCGTTCTTCTAGGCATCGATAGCGGAGCCAATGACGAATATTTTTATGCCAGGTTTTTGCTGCTAGCTCCAATATTAGCCCCACAGGAGCCCAATAGGCGGAGTAGGAGGCGGAGTAGGAGGCGGAGTAGGAGGCGGCTTAGGAGAAGCATAATTGCTAACACACGCTACTACATAAGCGCGAAAATCTCGAAAACGATGCCTCCGACTCAGGACCGTTCTTCTAGGCATCGATAGCGGAGCCAATGACGAATATTTTCATGCCAGGTTTTTGCTGCTAGCTCCAATATTAGCCCCACAGGAGCCCAATAGGCGGAGTAGGAGGCGGCTTAGGAGAAGCATAATCGCTAACACACGCTACTACATAAGTGCAAAAATCTCGAAAACCGATGCCTCCGACTCAGGACCGTTCTTCTAGGCATCGATAGCGGAGCCAATGACGAATATTTTCATGCCAGGTTTTTGCTGCTAGCTCCAATACCAGCCCCACAGGAGCCCAATAGGCGGAGTAGGAGGCGGTTTATGAGGCGGCTTAGGAGAAGCATAATCGCTAACACACGCTACTACATAAGCGCAAAAATCTCGAAAACGATGCCTCCGACTCAGGACCGTTCTTCTAGGCATCGATAGCGGAGCCAATGACGAATATTTTCATGCCAGGTTTTTGCTGCTAGCTCCAATATTAGCCCCACAGGAGCCCAATAGGCGGAGTAGGAGGCGGTTTATGAGGCGGCTTAGGAGAAGCATAATCGCTAACACACGCTACTACATAAGTGCAAAAATCTCGAAAACGATGCCTCCGACTCAGGACCGTTCTTCTAGGCATCGATAGCGGAGCCAATGACGAATATTTTCATGCCAGGTTTTTGCTGCTAGCTCCAATATTAGCCCCACAGGAGCCCAATAGGCGGAGTAGGAGGCGGTTTATGAGGCGGCTTAGGAGAAGCCAATGACGAATATTTTCATGCCAGGTTTTTGCTGCTAGCTCCAATATTAGCCCCACAGGAGCCCAATAGGCGGAGTAGGAGGCGGCTTAGGAGAAGCATAATCGCTAACACACGCTACTACATAAGTGCAAAAATCTCGAAAACGATGCCTCCGACTCAGGACCGTTCTTCTAGGCATCGATAGCGGAGCCAATGACGAATATTTTCATGCCAGGTTTTTGCTGCTAGCTCCAATATTAGCCCCACAGGAGCCCAATAGACGGAGTAGGAGGCGGTTTATGAGGCGGCTTAGGAGAAGCATAATCGCTAACACACGCTACTACATAAGTGCAAAAATCTAGAAAACGATGCCTCCGACTCAGGACCGTTCTTCTAGGCATCGATAGCGGAGCCAATGACGAATATTTTCATGCCAGGTTTTTGCTGCTAGCTCCAATACCAGCCCCACAGGAGCCCAATAGGCGGAGTAGGAGGCGGCTTAGGAGAAGCATAATCGCTAACACACGCTACTACATAAGCGCAAAAATCTCGAAAACGATGCCTCCGACTCAGGACCGTTCTTCTAGGCATCGATAGCGGAGCCAATGACGAATATTTTCATGCCAGGTTTTTGCTGCTAGCTCCAATATTAGCGCCACAGGAGCCCAATAGGCGGAGTAGGAGGCGGTTTATGAGGCGGCTTAGAAGAAGCATAATCGCTAACACACGCTACTACATAAGCGCAAAAATCTCGAAAACGATGCCTCCGACTCAGGACCGTTCTTCTAGGCATCGATAGCGGAGCCAATGACGAATATTTTCATGCCAGGTTTTTGCTGCTAGCTCCAATACCAGCCCCACAGGAGCCCAATAGGCGGAGTAGGAGGCGGCTTAGGAGAAGCATAATCGCTAACACACGCTACTACATAAGCGCAAAAATCTCGAAAACGATGCCTCCGACTCAGGACCGTTCTTCTAGGCATCGATAGCGGAGCCAATGACGAATATTTTCATGCCAGGTTTTTGCTGCTAGCTCCAATATTAGCCCCACAGGAGCCCAATAGGCGGAGTAGGAGGCGGCTTAGGAGAAGCATAATCGCTAACACACGCTACTACATAATTGCAAAAATCTCGAAAACGATGCCTCCGACTCAGGACCGTTCTTCTAGGCATCGATAGCGGAGCCAATGACGAATATTTTCATGCCAGGTTTTTGCTGCTAGCTCCAATATTAGCCCCACAGGAGCCCAATAGGCGGAGTAGGAGGCGGCTTAGGAGAAGCATAATCGCTAACACACGCTACTACATAAGCGCGAAAATCTCGAAAACGATGCCTCCGACTGAGGACCGTTCTTCTAGGCATCGATAGCGGAGCCAATGACAAATATTTTCATGCCAGGTTTTTGCTGCTAGCTCCAATATTAGCCCCACAGGAGCCCAATAGGCGGAGTAGGAGGCGGTTTAGGAGAAGCATAATCGCTAACACACGCTACTACATAAGTGCAAAAATCTCGAAAACGATGCCTCCGACTCAGGACCGTTCTTCCAGGCATCGATAGCGGAGCCAATGACGAATATTTTCATGCCAGGTTTTTGCTGCTAGCTCCAATACCAGCCCCACAGGAGCCCAATAGGCGGAGTAGGAGGCGGCTTAGGAGAAGCATAATCGCTAACACACGCTACTACATAAGCGCAAAAATCTCGAAAACGATGCCTCCGACTCAGGACCGTTCTTCTAGGCATCGATAGCGGAGCCAATGACGAATATTTTCATGCCAGGTTTTTGCTGCTAGCTCCAATATTAGCCCCACAGGAGCCCAATAGGCGGAGTAGGAGGCGGCTTAGGAGAAGCATAATCGCTAACACACGCTACTACATAAGCGCGAAAATCTCGAAAACGATGCCTCCGACTCAGGACCGTTCTTCTAGGCATCGATAGCGGAGCCAATGACAAATATTTTCATGCCAGGTTTTTGCTGCTGGGTCCAATACTAGCCCCACAGGACCCCAATAGGCGGAGTAGGAGGCGGTTTAGGAGAAGCATAATCGCTAACACACGCTACTACATAAGTGCAAAAATCTCGAAAACGATGCCTCCGACTCAGGACCGTTCTTCTAGGCATCGATAGCGGAGCCAATGACGAATATTTTCATGCCAGGTTTTTGCTGCTAGCTCCAATATTAGCCCCACAGGAGCCCAATAGGCGGAGTAGGAGGCGGTTTATGAGGCGGCTTAGGAGAAGCATAATCGCTAACACACGCTACTACATAAGCGCAAAAATCTCGAAAACGATGCCTCCGACTCAGGACCGTTCTTCTAGGCATCGATAGCGGAGCCAATGACGAATATTTTCATGCCAGGTTTTTGCTGCTAGCTCCAATATTAGCCCCACAGGAGCCCAATAGGCGGAGTAGGAGGCGGCTTAGGAGAAGCATAATCGCTAACACACGCTACTACATAAGCGCAAAAATCTCAAAAACGATGCCTCCGACTCAGGACCGTTCTTCTAGGCATCGATAGCGGAGCCAATGACGAATATTTTCATGCCAGGTTTTTGCTGCTAGCTCAAATATTAGCCCCACAGGAGCCCAATAGGCGGAGTAGGAGGCGGTTTATGAGAAGCATAATCGCTAACACACGCTACTACATAAGTGCAAAAATCTCGAAAACGATGCCTCCGACTCAGGACCGTTCTTCTAGGCATCGATAGCGGAGCCAATGACGAATATTTTCATGCCAGGTTTTTGCTGCTAGCTCCAATACCAGCCCCACAGGAGCCCAATAGGCGGAGTAGGAGGCGGCTTAGGAGAAGCATAATCGCTAACACACGCTACTACATAAGCGCAAAAATCTCGAAAACGATGCCTCCGACTCAGGACCGTTCTTCTAGGCATCGATAGCGGAGCCAATGACAAATATTTTCATGCCAGGTTTTTGCTGCTAGCTCCAATATTAGCCCCACAGGAGCCCAATAGGCGGAGTAGGAGGCGGCTTAGGAGAAGCATAATCGCTAACACACGCTACTGCATAAGTGCAAAAATCTCGAAAACGATGCCTCTGACTCAGGACCGTTCTTCTAGGCATCGATAGCGGAGCCAATGACAAATATTTTCATGCCAGGTTTTTGCTGCTTGCTCCAATATTAGCCCCACAGGAGCCCAATAGGCGGAGTAGGAGGCGGTTTAGGAGAAGCATAATCGCTAACACACGCTACTACATAAGTGCAAAAATCTCGAAAACGATGCCTCCGACTCAGGACCGTTCTTCTAGGCATCGATAGCGGAGCCAATGACGAATATTTTCATGCCAGGTTTTTGCTGCTAGCTCCAATATTAGCCCCACAGGAGCCCAATAGGCGGAGTAGGAGGCGGCTTAGTAGAAGCATAATCGCTAACACACGCTACTACATAAGCGCAAAAATCTCGAAAACGATGCCTCCGACTCAGGACCGTTCTTCTTGGCATCGATAGCGGAGCCAATGACGAATATTTTCATGCCAGGTTTTTGCTGCTAGCTCCAATACCAGCCCCACAGGAGCCCAATAGGCGGAGTAGGAGGCGGTTTATGAGGCGGCTTAGGAGAAGCATAATCGCTAACACACGCTACTACATAACTGCAAAAATCTCGAAAACGATGCCTCCGACTCAGGACCGTTCTTCTAGGCATCGATAGCGGAGCCAATGACGAATATTTTCATGCCAGGTTTTTGCTGCTAGCTCCAATATTAGCCCCACAGGAGCCCAATAGACGGAGTAGGAGGCGGCTTAGTAGAAGCATAATCGCTAACACACGCTACTACATAAGCGCAAAAATCTCGAAAACGATGCCTCCGACTCAGGACCGTTCTTCTAGGCATCGATAGCGGAGCCAATGACGAATATTTTCATGCCAGGTTTTTGCTGCTAGCTCCAATACCAGCCCCACAGGAGCCCAATAGGCGGAGTAGGAGGCGGTTTATGAGGCGGCTTAGGAGAAGCATAATCGCTAACACACGCTACTACATAAGTGCAAAAATCTCGAAAACGATGCCTCCGACTCAGGACCGTTCTTCTAGGCATCGATAGCGGAGCCAATGACGAATATTTTCATGCCAGGTTTTTGCTGCTAGCTCCAATACCAGCCCCACAGGAGCCCAATAGGCGGAGTAGGAGGCGGCTTAGGAGAAGCATAATCGCTAACACACGCTACTACATAAGTGCAAAAATCTCGAAAACGATGCCTCCGACTCAGGACCGTTCTTCTAGGCATCGATAGCGGAGCCAATGACAAATATTTTCATGCCAGGTTGTTGCTGCTAGCTCCAATATTAGCCCCACAGGAGCCCAATAGGCGGAGTAGGAGGCGGCTTAGGAGAAGCATAATCGCTAACACACGCTACTACATAAGTGCAAGAATCTCGAAAACGATGCCTCCGACTCAGGACCGTTCTTCTAGGCATCGATAGCGGAGCCAATGACGAATATTTTCATGCCAGGTTTTTGCTGCTAGCTCCAATACCAGCCCCACAGGAGCCCAATAGGCGGAGTAGGAGGCGGTTTATGAGGCGGCTTAGGAGAAGCATAATCGCTAACACACGCTACAACATAAGTGCAAAAATCTCGAAAACGATGCCTCCGACTCAGGACCGTTCTTCTAGGCAGCGATAGCGGAGCCAATGACGAATATTTTCATGCCAGGTTTTTGCTGCTAGCTCCAATACCAGCCCCACAGGAGCCCAATAGGCGGAGTAGGAGGCGGCTTAGGAGAAGCATAATCGCTAACACACGCTACTACATAAGTGCAAAAATCTCGAAAACGATGCCTCCGACTCAGGACCGTTCTTCTAGGCATCGATAGCGGAGCCAATGACAAATATTTTCATGCCAGGTTTTTGCTGCTAGCTCCAATATTAGCCCCACAGGAGCCCAATAGGCGGAGTAGGAGGCGGTTTATGAGGCGGCTTAGGAGAAGCATAATCGCTAACACACGCCACTGCATAAGCGCAAAAATCTCGAAAACGATGCCTCCGACTCAGGACCGTTCTTCTAGGCATCGATAGCGGAGCCAATGACGAATATTTTCATGCCAGGTTTTTGCTGCTAGCTCCAATACCAGCCCCACAGGAGCCCAATAGGCGGAGTAGGAGGCGGCTTAGGAGAAGCATAATCGCTAACACACGCTACTACATAAGCGCAAAAATCTCGAAAACGATGCCTCCGACTCAGGACCGTTCTTCTAGGCATCGATAGCGGAGCCAATGACGAATATTTTCATGCCAGGTTTTTGCTGCTAGCTCCAATATTAGCCCCACAGGAGCCCAATAGGCGGAGTAGGAGGCGGCTTAGGAGAAGCATAATCGCTAACACGCGCTACTACATAAGCGCGAAAATCTCGAAAACGATGCCTCCGACTCAGGACCGTTCTTCTAGGCATCGATAGCGGAGCCAATGACGAATATTTTCATGCCAGGTTTTTGCTGCTAGCTCCAATATTAGCCCCACAGGAGCCCAATAGGCGGAGTAGGAGGCGGCTTAGGAGAAGCATAATCGCTAACACACGCTACTACATAAGCGCAAAAATCTCGAAAACGATGCCTCCGACTCAGGACCGTTCTTCTAGGCATCGATAGCGGAGCCAATGACGAATATTTTCATGCCAGGTTTTTGCTGCTAGCTCCAATATTAGCCCCACAGGAGCCCAATAGGCGGAGTAGGAGGCGGCTTATGAGGCGGCTTAGGAGAAGCATAATCGCTAACACACGCTACTACATAAGCGCGAAAATCTCGAAAACGATGCCTCCGACTTAGGACCGTTCTTCTAGGCATCGATAGCGGAGCCAATGACGAATATTTTCATGCCAGGTTTTTGCTACTAGCTCCAATATTAGCCCCACAGGAGCCCAATAAGCGGAGTAGGAGGCGGCTTAGGAGAAGCATAATCGCTAACACACGCTACTACATAAGCGCGAAAATCTCGAAAACGATGCCTCCGACTCAGGACCGTTCTTCTAGGCATCGATAGCGGAGCCAATGACGAATATTTTCATGCCAGGTTTTTGCTGCTAGCTCCAATATTAGCCCCACAGGAGCCCAATAAGCGGAGTAGGAGGCGGCTTAGGAGAAGCATAATCGCTAACACACGCTACTACATAAGCGCAAAAATCTCGAAAACGATGCCTCCGACTCAGGACCGTTCTTCTAGGCATCGATAGCGGAGCCAATGACGAATATTTTCATGCCAGGGTTTTGCTGCTAGCTCCAATACCAGCCCCACAGGAGCCCAATAGGCGGAGTAGGAGGCGGCTTAGGAGAAGCATAATCGCTAACACACGCTACTACATAAGCGCGAAAATCTCGAAAACGATGCCTCCGACTCAGGACCGTTCTTCTAGGCATCGATAGCGGAGCCAATAACAAATATTTTCATGCCAGGTTCTTGCTGCTAGCTCCAATATTAGCCCCACAGGAGCCCAATAGGCGGAGTAGGAGGCGGCTTAGGAGAAGCATAATCGCTTACACACGCTACTACATAAGCGCGAAAATCTCGAAAACGATGCCTCCGACTCAGGACCGTTCTTCTAGGCATCGATAGCGGAGCCAATGACAAATATTTTCATGCCAGGTTTTTGCTGCTAGCTCCAATATTAGCCCCACAGGAGCCCAATAGGCGGAGTAGGAGGCGGTTTATGTGGCGGCTTAGGAGAAGCATAATCGCTAACACACGCATTACATAAGCGCAAAAATCTCGAAAACGATGCCTCCGACTCAGGACCGTTCTTCTAGGCATCGATAGCGGAGCCAATGACGAATATTTTCATGCCAGGTTTTTGCTGCTAGCTCCAATATTAGCCCCACAGGAGCCCAATAGGCGGAGTAGGAGGCGGCTTAGGAGAAGCATAATCGCTAACACACGCTACTACATAAGCGCAAAAATCTCGAAAACGATGCCTCCGACTCAGGACCGTTCTTCTAGGCATCGATAGCGGAGCCAATGACGAATATTTTCATGCCAGGTTTTTGCTGCTAGCTCCAATATTAGCCCCACAGGAGCCCAATAGGCGGAGTAGAAGGCGGCTTAGGAGAAGCATAATCGCTAACACACGCTACTACATAAGCGCGAAAATCTCGAAAACGATGCCTCCGACTCAGGACCGTTCTTCTAGGCATCGATAGCGGAGCCAATGACGAATATTTTCATGCCAGGTTTTTGCTACTAGCTCCAATATCAGCCCCACAGGAGCCCAATAGGCGGAGTAGGAGGCGGCTTAGGAGAAGCATAATCGCTTACACACGCTACTACATAAGCGCAAAAATCTCGAAAACGATGCCTCCGACTCAGGACCGTTCTTCTAGGCATCGATAGCGGAGCCAATGACGAATATTTTCATGCCAGGGTTTTGCTGCTAGCTCCAATACCAGCCCCACAGGAGCCCAATAGGCGGAGTAGGAGGCGGCTTAGGAGAAGCATAATCGCTAACACACGCTACTACATAAGCGCAAAAATCTCGAAAACGATGCCTCCGACTCAGGACCGTTCTTCTAGGCATCGATAGCGGAGCCAATGACGAATATTTTCATGCCAGGTTTTTGCTGCTAGCTCCAATATTAGCCCCACAGGAGCCCAATAGGCGGAGTAGGAGGCGGCTTATGAGAAGCATAATCGCTAACACACGCTACTACATAAGTGCAAAAATCTCGAAAACGATGCCTCCGACTCAGGACCGTTCTTCTAGGCATCGATAGCGGAGCAAATGACGAATATTTTCATGCCAGGTTTTTGCTGCTAGCTCCAATACCAGCCCCACAGGAGCCCAATAGGCGGATTAGGAGGCGGTTTATGAGGCGGCTTAGGAGAAGCATAATCGCTAACACACGCATTACATAAGCGCAAAAATCTCGAAAACGATGCCTCCGACTCAGGACCGTTCTTCTAGGCATCGATAGCGGAGCCAATGACGAATATTTTCATGCCAGGTTTTTGCTGCTAGCTCCAATATTAGCCCCACAGGAGCCCAATAGGCGGAGTAGGAGGCGGTTTATGAGGCGGCTTAGGAGAAGCATAATCGCTAACACACGCTACTACATAAGCGCAAAAATCTCGAAAACGATGCCTCCGACTCAGGACCGTTCTTCTAGGCATCGATAGCGGAGCAAATGACGAATATTTTCATGCCAGGTTTTTGCTGCTAGCTCCAATACCAGCCCCACAGGAGCCCAATAGGCGGATTAGGAGGCGGTTTATGAGGCGGCTTAGGAGAAGCATAATCGCTAACACACGCATTACATAGCCAATGACGAATATTTTCATGCCAGGTTTTTGCTGCTAGCTCCAATATTAGCCCCACAGGAGCCCAATAGGCGGAGTAGGAGGCGGCTTATGAGAAGCATAATCGCTAACACACGCTACTACATAAGTGCAAAAATCTCGAAAACGATGCCTCCGACTCAGGACCGTTCTTCTAGGCATCGATAGCGGAGCAAATGACGAATATTTTCATGCCAGGTTTTTGCTGCTAGCTCCAATACCAGCCCCACAGGAGCCCAATAGGCGGATTAGGAGGCGGTTTATGAGGCGGCTTAGGAGAAGCATAATCGCTAACACACGCATTACATAAGCGCAAAAATCTCGAAAACGATGCCTCCGACTCAGGACCGTTCTTTTAGGCATCGATAGCGGAGCCAATGACGAATATTTTCATGCCAGGTTTTTGCTGCTAGCTCCAATATTAGCCCCACAGGAGCCCAATAGGCGGAGTAGGAGGCGGTTTATGAGGCGGCTTAGGAGAAGCATAATCGCTAACACACGCTACTACATAAGCGCAAAAATCTCGAAAACGATGCCTCCGACTCAGGACCGTTCTTCTAGGCATCGATAGCGGAGCCAATGACGAATATTTTCATGCCAGGTTTTTGCTGCTAGCTCCAATACCAGCCCCACAGGAGCCCAATAGGCGGAGTAGGAGGCGGCTTAGGAGAAGCATTATCGCTAACACACGCTACTACATAAGCGCAAAAATCTCGAAAACGATGCCTCCGACTCAGGACCGTTCTTCTAGGCATCGATAGCGGAGCCAATGACGAATATTTTCATGCCAGGTTTTTGCAGCTAGCTCCAATATTAGCCCCACAGGAGCCCAATAGGCGGAGTAGGAGGCGGCTTAGGAGAAGCATAATCGCTAACACACGCTACTACATAAGCGCGAAAATCTCGAAAACGATGCCTCCGACTCAGGACCGTTCTTCTAGGCATCGATAGCGGAGCCAATGACGAATATTTTCATGCCAGGTTTTTGCTGCTAGCTCCAATACCAGCCCCACAGGAGCCCAATAGACGGAGTAGGAGGCGGCTTAGGAGAAGCATAATCGCTAACACACGCTACTACATAAGCGCAAAAATCTCGAAAACGATGCCTCCGACTCAGGACCGTTCTTCTAGGCATCGATAGCGGAGCCAATGACGAATATTTTCATGCCAGGTTTTTGCTGCTAGTTCCAATATTAGCCCCACAGGAGCCCAATAGGCGGAGTAGGAGGCGGTTTATGAGGCGGCTTAGGAGAAGCATAATCGCTAACACACGCTACTACATAAGCGCAAAAATCTCGAAAACGATGCCTCCGACTCAGGACCGTTCTTCTAGGCATCGATAGCGGAGCCAATGACGAATATTTTCATGCCAGGTTTTTGCTGCTAGCTCCAATACCAGCCCCACAGGAGCCCAATAGGCGGAGTAGGAGGCGGCTTATGAGAAGCATAATCGCTAACACACGCTACTACATAAGCGCGAAAATCTCGAAAACGATGCCTCCGACTCAGGACCGTTCTTCTAGGCATCGATAGCGGAGCCAATGACGAATATTTTCATGCCAGGTTTTTGCTGCTAGCTCCAATATTAGCCCCACAGGAGCCCAATATGCGGAGTAGGAGGCGGCTTAAGAGAAGCATAATCGCTAACACACGCTACTACATAAGCGCGAAAATCTCGAAAACGATGCCTCCGACTCAGGACCGTTCTTCTAGGCATCGATAGCGGAGCCAATGACGAATATTTTCATGCCAGGTTTTTGCTGCTAGCTCCAATACCAGCCCCACAGGAGCCCAATAGGCGGAGTAGGAGGCGGTTTATGAGGCGGCTTAGGAGAAGCATAATCGCTAACACACGCTACTACATAAGCGCAAAAATCTCGAAAACGATGCCTCCGACTCAAGACCGTTCTTCTAGGCATCGATAGCGGAGCCAATGACGAATATTTTCATGCCAGGTTTTTGCTGCTAGCTCCAATATTAGCCCCACAGGAGCCCAATAGGCGGAGTAGGAGGCGGCTTAGGAGAAGCATAATCGCTAACACACGCTACTACATAAGTGCAAAATCTCGAAAACGATGCCTCCGACTCAGGACCGTTCTTCTAGGCATCGATAGCGGAGCCAATGACAAATATTTTCATGCCAGGTTTTTGCTGCTAGCTCCAATATTAGCCCCACAGGAGCCCAATAGGCGGAGTAGGAGGCGGTTTAGGAGAAGCATAATCGCTAACACACGCTACTACATAAGTGCAAAAATCTCGAAAACGATGCCTCCGACTCAGGACCGTTCTTCTAGGCATCGATAGCGGAGCCAATGACGAATATTTTCATGCCAAGTTTTTGCTGCTAGCTCCAATATTAGCCCCACAGGAGCCGAATAGGCGGAGTAGGAGGCGGCTTAGGAGAAGCATAATCGCTAACACACGCTACAACATAAGCGCAAAAATCTCGAAAACGATGCCTCCGACTCAGGACCGTTCTTCTAGGCATCGATAGCGGAGCCAATGACAAATATTTTCATGCCAGGTTTTTGCTGCTAGCTCCAATATTAGCCCCACAGGAGCCCAATAGGCGGAGTAGGAGGCGGCTTAGGAGAAGCATAATCGCTAACACACGCTACTACATAAGCGCGAAAATCTCGAAAACGATGCCTCCGACTCAGGACCGTTCTTCTAGGCATCGATAGCGGAGCCAATGAAAAATATTTTCATGCCAGGTTTTTGCTGCTAGCTCCAATATTAGCCCCACAGGAGCCCAATAGGCGGAGTAGGAGGCGGTTTATGAGGCGGCTTAGGAGAAGCATAATCGCTAACACACGCTACAACATAAGTGCAAAAATCTCGAAAACGATGCCTCCGACTCAGGACCGTTCTTCTAGGCATCGATAGCGGAGCCAATGACGAATATTTTCATGCCAGGTTTTTGCTGCTAGCTCCAATACCAGCCCCACAGGAGCCCAATAGGCGGAGTAGGAGGCGGCTTAGGAGAAGCATTATCGCTAACACACGCTACTACATAAGCGCAAAAATCTCGAAAACTATGCCTCCGACTCAGGACCGTTCTTCTAGGCATCGATAGCGGAGCCAATGACGAATATTTTCATGCCAGGTTTTTGCAGCTAGCTCCAATATTAGCCCCACAGGAGCCCAATAGGCGGAGTAGGAGGCGGCTTAGGAGAAGCATAATCGCTAACACACGCTACTACATAAGCGCGAAAATCTCGAAAAGGATGCCTCCGACTCAGGACCGTTCTTCTAGGCATCGATAGCGGAGCCAATGACGAATATTTTCATGCCAGGTTTTTGCTGCTAGCTCCAATACCAGCCCCACAGGAGCCCAATAGGCGGAGTAGGAGGCGGCTTAGGAGAAGCATAATCGCTAACACACGCTACTACATAAGCGCAAAAATCTCGAAAACGATGCCTCCGACTCAGGACCGTTCTTCTAGGCATCGATAGCGGAGCCAATGACGAATATTTTCATGCCAGGTTTTTGCTGCTAGTTCCAATATTAGCCCCACAGGAGCCCAATAGGCGGAGTAGGAGGCGGTTTATGAGGCGGCTTAGGAGAAGCATAATCGCTAACACACGCTACTACATAAGCGCAAAAATCTCGAAAACGATGCCTCCGACTCAGGACCGTTCTTCTAGGCATCGATAGCGGAGCCAATGACGAATATTTTCGTGCCAGGTTTTTGCTGCTAGCTCCAATACCAGCCCCACAGGAGCCCAATAGGCGGAGTAGGAGGCGGCTTAGGAGAAGCATAATCGCTAACACACGCTACTACATAAGCGCGAAAATCTCGAAAACGATGCCTCCGACTCAGGACCGTTCTTCTAGGCATCGATAGCGGAGCCAATGACGAATATTTTCATGCCAGGTTTTTGCTGCTAGCTCCAATATTAGCCCCACAGGAGCCCAATATGCGGAGTAGGAGGCGGCTTAAGAGAAGCATAATCGCTAACACACGCTACATAAGCGCGAAAATCTCGAAAACGATGCCTCCGACTCAGGACCGTTCTTCTAGGCATCGATAGCGGAGCCAATGACGAATATTTTCATGCCAGGTTTTTGCTGCTAGCTCCAATATTAGCCCCACAGGAGCCCAATAGGCGGAGTAGGAGGCGGTTTATGAGGCGGCTTAGGAGAAGCATAATCGCTAACACACGCTACTACATAAGCGCAAAAATCTCGAAAACGATGCCTCCGACTCAGGACCGTTCTTCTAGGCATCGATAGCGGAGCCAATGACGAATATTTTCATGCCAGGTTTTTGCTGCTAGCTCCAATATTAGCCCCACAGGAGCCCAATAAGCGGAGTAGGAGGCGGTTTATGAGGTGGCTTAGGAGAAGCATAATCGCTAACACACGCTACTACATAAGCGCAAAAATCTCGAAAACGATGCCTCCGACTCAGGACCGTTCTTCTAGGCATCGATAGCGGAGCCAATGACGAATATTTTCATGCCAGGTTTTTGCTGCCTGCTCCAATACCAGCCCCACAGGAGCCCAATAGGCGGAGTAGGAGGCGGTTTATGAGGCGGCTTAGGAGAAGCATAATCGCTAACACACGCTACTACATAAGTGCAAAAATCTCGAAAACGATGCCTCCGACTCAGGACCGTTCTTCTAGGCATCGATAGCGGAGCCAATGACGAATATTTTCATGCCAGGTTTTTGCTGCCTGCTCCAATACCAGCCCCACAGGAGCCCAATAGGCGGAGTAGGAGGCAGCTTAGGAGAAGCATAATCGCTAACACACGCTACTACATAAGTGCAAAATCTCGAAAACGATGCCTCCGACTCAGGACCGTTCTTCTAGGCATCGATAGCGGAGCCAATGACAAATATTTTCATGCCAGGTTTTTGCTGCTAGCTCCAATATTAGCCCCACAGGAGCCCAATAGGCGGAGTAGGAGGCGGTTTAGGAGAAGCATAGTCGCTAACACACGCTACTACATAAGTGCAAAAATCTCGAAAACGATGCCTCCGACTCAGGACCGTTCTTCTAGGCATCGATAGCGGAGCCAATGACGAATATTTTCATGCCAGGTTTTTGCTGCTAGCTCCAATATTAGCCCCACAGGAGCCCAATAGGCGGAGTAGGAGGCGGCTTAGGAGAAGCATAATCGCTAACACACGCTACAACATAAGCGCAAAAATCTCGAAAACGATGCCTCCGACTCAGGACCGTTCTTCTAGGCATCGATAGCGGAGCCAATGACAAATATTTTCATGCCAGGTTTTTGCTGCTAGCTCCAATATTAGCCCCACAGGAGCCCAATAGGCGGAGTAGGAGGCGGCTTAGGAGAAGCATAATCGCTAACACACGCTACTACATAAGCGCGAAAATCTCGAAAACGATGCCTCCGACTCAGGACCGTTCTTCTAGGCATCGATAGCGGAGCCAATGAAAAATATTTTCATGCCAGGTTTTTGCTGCTAGCTCCAATATTAGCCCCACAGGAGCCCAATAGGCGGAGTAGGAGGCGGTTTATGAGGCGGCTTAGGAGAAGCATAATCGCTAACACACGCTACAACATAAGTGCAAAAATCTCGAAAACGATGCCTCCGACTCAGGACCGTTCTTCTAGGCATCGATAGCGGAGCCAATGACGAATATTTTCATGCCAGGTTTTTGCTGCTAGCTCCAATACCAGCCCCACAGGAGCCCAATAGGCGGAGTAGGAGGCGGTTTATGAGGCGGCTTAGGAGAAGCATAATCGCTAACACACGCTACAACATAAGTGCAAAAATCTCGAAAACGATGCCTCCGACTCAGGACCGTTCTTCTAGGCATCGATAGCGGAGCCAATGACGAATATTTTCATGCCAGGTTTTTGCTGCTAGCTCCAATACCAGCCCCACAGGAGCCCAATAGGCGGAGTAGGAGGCGGCTTAGGAGAAGCATAATCGCTAACACACGCTACTACATAAGTGCAAAAATCTCGAAAACGATGCCTCCGACTCAGGACCGTTCTTCTAGGCATCGATAGCGGAGCCAATGACAAATATTTTCATGCCAGGTTTTTGCTGCTAGCTCCAATATTAGCCCCACAGGAGCCCAATAGGCGGAGTAGGAGGCGGTTTATGAGGCGGCTTAGGAGAAGCATAATCGCTAACACACGCTACTACATAAGCGCAAAAATCTCGAAAACGATGCCTCCGACTCAGGACCGTTCTTCTAGGCATCGATAGCGGAGCCAATGACAAATATTTTCATGCCAGGTCTTTGCTGCTAGCTCCAATATTAGCCCCACAGGAGCCCAATAGGCAGAGTAGGAGGCGGTTTATGAGGCGGCTTAGGAGAAGCATAATCCCTAACACACGCTACTACATAAGTGCAAAAATCTCGAAAACGATGCCTCCGACTCAGGACCGTTCTTCTAGGCATCGATAGCGGAGCCAATGACGAATATTTTCATGCCAGGTTTTTGCTGCTAGATCCAATACCAGCCCCACAGGAGCCCAATAGGCGGAGTAGGAGGCGGCTTAGGAGAAGCATAATCGCTAACACACGCTACTACATAAGCGCGAAAATCTCGAAAACGATGCCTCCGACTCAGGACCGTTCTTCTAGGCATCGATAGCGGAGCCAATGACAAATATTTTCATGCCAGGTTTTTGCTGCTAGCTCCAATATTAGCCCCACAGGAGCCCAATAGGCGGAGTAGGAGGCGGTTTATGAGGCGGCTTAGGAGAAGCATAATCGCTAACACACGCTACTACATAAGCGCGAAAGTCTCGAAAACGATGCCTCCGACTCAGGACCGTTCTTCTAGGCATCGACAGCGGAGCCAATGACGAATATTTTCATGCCAGGTTTTTGCTGCTAGCTCCAATACCAGCCCCACAGGAGCCCAATAGGCGGAGTAGGAGGCGGCTTAGGAGAAGCATAATCGCTAACACACGCTACTACATAAGCGCGAAAATCTCGAAAACGATGCCTCCGACTCAGGACCGTTCTTCTAGGCATCGATAGCGGAGCCAATGACGAATATTTTCATGCCAGGTTTTTGCTGCTAGCTCCAATATTAGCCCCACAGGAGCCCAATAGGCGGAGTAGGAGGCGGCTTAGGAGAAGCATAATCGCTAACACACGCTACTACATAAGTGCAAAAATCTCGAAAACGATGCCTCCGACTCAGGACCGTTCTTCTAGGCATCGATAGCGGAGCCAATGAAAAATATTTTCATGCCAGGTTCTTGCTGCTAGCTCCAATATTAGCCCCACAGGAGCCCAATAGGCGGAGTAGGAGGCGGAGTAGGAGGCGGCTTAGGAGAAGCATAATCGCTAACACACGCTACTACAAAGTGCAAAAATCTCGAAAACGATGCCTCCGACTCAGGACCGTTCTTCCAGGCATCGATAGCGGAGCCAATGACGAATATTTTCATGCCAGGTTTTTGCTGCTAGCTCCAATATTACCCCCACAGGAGCCCAATAGGCGGAGTAGGAGGCGGCTTAGCATAATCGCTAACACACGCTACTACATAAGCGCGAAAATCTCGAAAACGATGCCTCCGACTCAGGACCGTTCTTCTAGGCATCGATAGCGGAGCCAATGACAAATATTTTCATGCCAGGTTTTTGCTGCTAGCTCCAATATCAGCCCCACAGGAGCCCAATAGGCGGAGTAGGAGGCGGTTTATGTGGCGGCTTAGGAGAAGCATAATCGCTAACACACGCTACTACATAAGCGCGAAAATCTCGAAAACGATGCCTCCGACTCAGGACCGTTCTTCTAGGCATCGACAGCGGAGCCAATGGCGAATATTTTCATGCCAGGTTTTTGCTGCTAGCTCCAATACCAGCCCCAGAGGAGCCCAATAGGCGGAGTAGGAGGCGGCTTAGGAGAAGCATAATCGCTAACACACGCTACTACATAAGCGCGAAAATCTCGAAAACGATGCCTCCGACTCAGGACCGTTCTTCTAGGCATCGATAGCGGAGCCAATGACGAATATTTTCATGCCAGGTTTTTGCTGCTAGCTCCAATATTAGCCCCACAGGAGCCCAATAGGCGGAGTAGGAGGCGGCTTAGGAGAAGCATAATCGCTAACACACGCTACTACATAAGTGCAAAAATCTCGAAAACGATGCCTCCCACTCAGGACCGTTCTTCTAGGCATCGATAGCGGAGCCAATGACAAATATTTTCATGCCAGGTTCTTGCTGCTAGCTCCAATATTAGCCCCACAGGAGCCCAATAGGCGGAGTAGGAGGCGGCTTAGGAGAAGCATAATCGCTAACACACGCTACTACATAAGTGCAAAAATCTCGAAAACGATGCCTCCGACTCAGGACCGTTCTTCCAGGCATCGATAGCGGAGCCAATGACGAATATTTTCATGCCAGGTTTTTGCTGCTAGCTCCAATATTACCCCCACAGGAGCCCAATAGGCGGAGTAGGAGGCGGCTTAGGAGAAGCATAATCGCTAACACACGCTACTACATAAGCGCAAAAATCTCGAAAACGATGCCTCCGACTCAGGACCGTTCTTCCAGGCATCGATAGCGGAGCCAATGACGAATATTTTCATGCCAGGTTTTTGCTGCTAGCTCCAATATTAGCCCCACAGGAGCCCAATAGGCGGAGTAGGAGGCGGTTTATGAGGCGGCTTAGGAGAAGCATAATCGCTAACACACGCTACTACATAAGCGCGAAAATCTCGAAAACGATGCCTCCGACTCAGGACCGTTCTTCTAGGCATCGATAGCGGAGCCAATGACAAATATTTTCATGCCAGGTTTTTGCTGCTAGCTCCAATATTAGCCCCACAGGAGCCCAATAGGCGGAGTAGGAGGCGGTTTATGAGGCGGCTTAGGAGAAGCATAATCGCTAACACACGCTACTACATAAGCGCGAAAATCTCGAAAACGATGCCTCCGACTCAGGACCGTTCTTCTAGGCATCGACAGCGGAGCCAATGACGAATATTTTCATGTCAGGTTTTTGCTGCTAGCTCCAATACCAGCCCCACAGGAGCCCAATAGGCGGAGTAGGAGGCGGCTTAGGAGAAGCATAATCGCTAACACACGCTACTACATAAGCGCGAAAATCTCGAAAACGATGCCTCCGACTCAGGACCGTTCTTCTAGGCATCGATAGCGGAGCCAATGACGAATATTTTCATGCCAGGTTTTTGCTGCTAGCTCCAATATTAGCCCCACAGGAGCCCAATAGGCGGAGTAGGAGGCGGCTTAGGAGAAGCGTAATCGCTAACACACGCTACTACATAAGTGCAAAAATCTCGAAAACGATGCCTCCGACTCAGGACCGTTCTTCTAGGCATCGATAGCGGAGCCAATGACAAATATTTTCATGCCAGGTTTTTGCTGCTAGCTCCAATATTAGCCCCACAGGAGCCCAATAGGCAGAGTAGGAGGCGGAGTAGGAGGCGGCTTAGGAGAAGCATAATCGCTGACACACGCTACTACATAAGCGCAAAAATCTCGAAAACGATGCCTCCGACTCAGGACCGTTCTTCTAGGCATCGATAGCGGAGCCAATGACGAATATTTTCATGCCAGGTTTTTGCTGCTAGCTCCAATATTACCCCCACAGGAGCCCAATAGGCGGAGTAGGAGGCGGCTTAGGAGAAGCATAATCGCTAACACACGCTACTACATAAGCGCGAAAATCTCGAAAACGATGCCTCCGACTCAGGACCGTTCTTCTAGGCATCGATAGCGGAGCCAATGACAAATATTTTCATGCCAGGTTTTTGCTGCTAGCTCCAATATTAGCCCCACAGGAGCCCAATAGGCGGAGTAGGAGGCGGTTTATGAGGCGGCTTAGGAGAAGCATAATCGCTAACACACGCTACTACATAAGCGCGAAAATCTCGAAAACGATGCCTCCGACTCAGGACCGTTCTTCTAGGCATCGACAGCGGAGCCAATGACGAATATTTTCATGCCAGGTTTTTGCTGCTAGCTCCAATACCAGCCCACAGGAGCCCAATAGGCGGAGTAGGAGGCGGCTTAGGAGAAGCATAATCGCTAACACACGCTACTACATAAGCGCGAAAATCTCGAAAACGATGCCTCCGACTCAGGACCGTTCTTCTAGGCATCGATAGCGGAGCCAATGACGAATATTTTCATGCCAGGTTTTTGCTGCTAGCTCCAATATTAGCCCCACAGGAGCCCAATAGGCGGAGTAGGAGGCGGCTTAGGAGAAGCATAATCGCTAACACACGCTACTACATAAGTGCAAAAATCTCGAAAACGATGCCTCCGACTCAGGACCGTTCTTCTAGGCATCGATAGCGGAGCCAATGACAAATATTTTCATGCCAGGTTTTTGCTGCTAGCTCCAATATTAGCCCCACAGGAGCCCAATAGGCGGAGTAGGAGGCGGAGTAGGAGGCGGCTTAGGAGAAGCATAATCGCTAACACACGCTACTACATAAGTGCAAAAATCTCGAAAACGATGCCTCCGACTCAGGACCGTTCTTCCAGGCATCGATAGCGGAGCCAATGACGAATATTTTCATGCCAGGTTTTTGCTGCTAGCTCCAATATTACCCCCACAGGAGCCCAATAGGCGGAGTAGGAGGCGGCTTAGGAGAAGCATAATCGCTAACACACGCTACTACATAAGCGCAAAAATCTCGAAAACGATGCCTCCGACTCAGGACCGTTCTTCCAGGCATCGATAGCGGAGCCAATGACGAATATTTTCATGCCAGGTTTTTGCTGCTAGCTCCAATATTACTCCACAGGAGCCCAATAGGCGGAGTAGGAGGCGGTTTATGAGGCGGCTTAGGAGAAGCATAATCGCTAACACACGCTACTACATAAGCGCGAAAATCTCGAAAACGATGCCTCCGACTCAGGACCGTTCTTCTAGGCATCGATAGCGGAGCCAATGACGAATATTTTCATGCCAGGTTTTTGCTACTAGCTCCAATATTAGCCCCACAGAAGCCCAATAGGCGGAGTAGGAGGCGGCTTAGGAGAAGCATAATCGCTAACACACGCTACTACATAAGCGCGAAAATCTCGAAAACGATGCCTCCGACTCAGGACCGTTCTTCTAGGCATCGATAGCGGAGCCAATGACGAATATTTTCATGCCAGGTTTTTGCTGCTAGCTCCAATATTAGCCCCACAGGAGCCCAATAGGCGGAGTAGGAGGCGGAGTTGGAGGCGGCTTAGGAGAAGCATAATCGCTAACACACGCTACTACATAAGCGCAAAAATCTCGAAAACGATGCCTCCGACTCAGGACCGTTCTTCTAGGCATCGATAGCGGAGCCAATGACGAATATTTTCATGCCAGGTTTTTGCTGCTAGCTCCAATACCAGCCCCACAGGAGCCCAATAGGCGGAGTAGGAGGCGGCTTAGGAGAAGCATAATCGCTAACACACGCTACTACATAAGCGCAAAAATCTCGAAAACGATGCCTCCGACTCAGGACCGTTCTTCTAGGCATCGATAGCGGAGCCAATGACGAATATTTTCATGCCAGGTTTTTGCTGCTAGCTCCAATATTAGCCCCACAGGAGCCCAATAGGCGGAGTAGGAGGCGGCTTAGGAGAAGCATAATCGCTAACACACGCTACTACATAAGCGCAAAAATCTCGAAAACGATGCCTCCGACTCAGGACCGTTCTTCTAGGCATCGATAGCGGAGCCAATGACGAATATTTTCATGCCAGGTTTTTGCTGCTAGCTCCAATACCAGCCCCACAGGAGCCCAATAGGCGGAGTAGGAGGCGGTTTTTGAGGCGGCTTAGGAGAAGCATAATCGCTAACACACGCTACTACATAAGCGCAAAAATCTCGAAAACGATGCCTCCGACTCAGGACCGTTCTTCTAGGCATCGATAGCGGAGCCAATGACGAATATTTTCATGCCAGGTTTTTGCTGATAGCTCCAATATTAGCCCCACAGGAGCCCAATAGGCGGAGTAGGAGGCGGTTTATGAGGCGGCTTAGGAGAAGCATAATCGCTAACACACGCTACTACATAAGCGCAAAAATCTCGAAAACGATGCCTCCGACTCAGGACCGTTCTTCTAGGCATCGATAGCGGAGCCAATGACGAATATTTTCATGCCAGGTTTTTGCTGCTAGCTCCAATACCAGCCCCACAGGAGCCCAATAGGCGGAGTAGGAGGCGGCTTAGGAGAAGCATAATCGCTAACACACGCTACTACATAAGCGCAAAAATCTCGAAAACGATGCCTCCGACTCAGGACCGTTCTTCTAGGCATCGATAGCGGAGCCAATGACGAATATTTTCATGCCAGGTTTTTGCTGCTAGCTCCAATATTAGCCCCACAGGAGCCCAATAGGCGGAGTAGGAGGCGGTTTATGAGGCGGCTTAGGAGAAGCATAATCGCTAACACACGCTACTACATAAGCGCGAAAATCTCGAAAACGATGCCTCCGACTCAGGACCGTTCTTCTAGGCATCGATAGCGGAGCCAATGACGAATATTTTCATGCCAGGTTTTTGCTACTAGCTCCAATATTAGCCCCACAGGAGCCCAATAGGCGGAGTAGGAGGCGGCTTAGGAGAAGCATAATCGCTTACACACGCTACTACATAAGCGCGAAAATCTCGAAAACGATGCCTCCGACTCAGGACCGTTCTTCTAGGCATCGATAGCGGAGCCAATGACCAATATTTTCATGCCAGGTTTTTGCTGCTAGCTCCAATATTAGCCCCACAGGAGCCCCATAGGCGGAGTAGGAGGCGGAGTAGGAGGCGGCTTAGGAGAAGCATAATCGCTAACACACGCTACTACATAAGCGCAAAAATCTCGAAAACGATGCCTCCGACTCAGGACCGTTCTTCTAGGCATCGATAGCGGAGCCAATGACGAATATTTTCATGCCAGGTTTTTGCTGCTAGCTCCAATACCAGCCCCACAGGAGCCCAATAGGCGGAGTAGGAGGCGGCTTAGGAGAAGCATAATCGCTAACACACGCTACTACATAAGCGCAAAAATCTCGAAAAAGATGCCTCCGACCCAGGACCGTTCTTCTAGGCATCGATAGCGGAGCCAATGACGAATATTTTCATGCCAGGTTTTTGCTGCTAGCTCCAATATTAGCCCCACAGGAGCCCAATAGGCGGAGTAGGAGGCGGCTTAGGAGAAGCATAATCGCTAACACACGCTACTACATAAGTGCAAAAATCTCGAAAACGATGCCTCCGACTCAGGACCGTTCTTCTAGGCATCGATAGCGGAGCCAATGACGAATATTTTCATGCCAGGTTTTTGCTGCTAGCTCCAATACCAGCCCCACAGGAGCCCAATAGGCGGAGTAGGAGGCGGTTTATGAGGCGGCTTAGGAGAAGCATAATCGCTAACACACGCTACTACATAAGTGCAAAAATCTCGAAAACGATGCCTCCGACTCAGGACCGTTCTTCTAGGCATCGATAGCGGTGCCAATGCCAAATATTTTCATGCCAGGTTTTTGCTGCTAGCTCTAATACCAGCCCCACAGGAGCCCAATAGGCGGAGTAGGAGGCGGTTTATGAGGCGGCTTAGGAGAAGCATAATCGCTAACACACGCTACTACATAAGTGCAAAAATCTCGAAACCGGTGCCTCCGACTCAGGACCGTTCTTCTAGGCATCGATAGCGGAGCCAATGACGAATATTTTCATGCCAGGTTTTTGCTGCTAGCCCCAATACCAGCCCCACAGGAGCCCAATAGGCGGAGCAGGAGGCGGTTTATGAGGCGGCTTAGGAGAAGCATAATCGCTAACACACGCTACTACATAAGCGCAAAAATCTCGAAAACTATGCCTCCGACTCAGGACCGTTCTTCTAGGCATCGATAGCGGTGCCAATGCCAAATATTTTCATGCCAGGTTTTTGCTGATAGCTCTTATACCAGCCCCACAGGAGCCCAATAGGCGGAGTAGGAGGCGGTTTATGAGGCGGCTTAGGAGAAGCATAATCGCTAACACACGCTACTACATAAGCGCAAAAATCTCGAAAACGATGCCTCCGACTCAGGACCGTTCTTCTAGGCATCGATAGCGGAGCCATTGACGAATATTTTCATGCCAGGTTTTTGCTGCTAGCTCCAATACCAGCCCCACAGGAGCCCAATAGGCGGAGTAGGAGGCGGCTTAGGAGAAGCATAATCGCTAACACACGCTACTACATAAGCGCAAAAATCTCGAAAACGATGCCTCCGACTCAGGACCGTTCTTCTAGGCATCGATAGCGGAGCCAATGACGAATATTTTCATGCCAGGTTTTTGCTGCTAGCTCCAATACCAGCCCCACAGGAGCCCAATAAGCGGAGTAGGAGGCGGCTTAGGAGAAGCATAATCGCTAACACACGCTACTACATAAGCGCAAAAATCTCGAAAACGATGCCTCCGACTCAGGACCTTTCTTCTAGGCATCGATAGCGGACGAATATTTTCATGCCAGGTTTTTGCTGCTAGCTCCAATACCAGCCCCACAGGAGCCCAATAGGCGGAGTAGGAGGCGGCTTAGGAGAAGCATAATCGCTAACACACGCTACTACATAAGTGCAAAAATCTCGAAAACGATGCCTCCGACTCAGGACCGTTCTTCTAGGCATCGATAGCGGAGCCAATGACGAATATTTTCATGCCAGGTTTTTGCTGCTAGCTCCAATATTAGCCCCACAGGAGCCCAATAGGCGGAGTAGGAGGCGATTTATGAGGCGGCTTAGGAGAAGCATAATCGCTAACACACGCTACTACATAAGCGCAAAAATCTCGAAAACGATGCCTCCGACTCAGGACCGTTCTTCTAGGCATCGATAGCGGAGCCAATGACGAATATTTTCATGCCAGGTTTTTGCTGCTAGCTCCAATATTAGCCCCACAGGAGCCCAATAGGCGGAGTAGGAGGCGGTTTATGAGGCGGCTTAGGAGAAGCATAATCGCTAACACACGCTACTACATAAGTGCAAAAATCTCGAAAACGATGCCTCCGACTCAGGACCGTTCTTCTAGGCATCGATAGCGGAGCCAATGACGAATATTTTCATGCCAGGTTTTTGCTGCTAGCTCCAATATTAGCCCCACAGGAGCCCAATAGGCTGAGTAGGAGGCGGTTTATGAGGCGGCTTAGGAGAAGCATAATCGCTAACACACGCTACTACATAAGCGCAAAAATCTCGAAAACGATGCCTCCGACTCAGGACCGTTCTTCTAGGCATCGATAGCGGAGCCAATGACGAATATTTTCATGCCAGGTTTTTGCTGCTAGCTCAAATACCAGCCCCACAGGAGCCCAATAGGCGGAGTAGGAGGCGGTTTATGAGGCGGCTTAGGAGAAGCATAATCGCTAACACACGCTACTACATAAGCGCAAAAATCTCGAAAACGATGCCTCCGACTCAGGACCGTTCTTCTAGTCATCGATAGCGGAGCCAATGACGAATATTTTCATGCCAGGTTTTTGTTGCTAGCTCCAATACCAGCCCCACAGGAGCCCAATAGGCGGAGTAGGAGGCGGCTTAGGAGAAGCATAATCGCTAACACACGCTACTACATAAGCGCGAAAATCTCGAAAACGATGCCTCCGACTCAGGACCGTTCTTCTAGGCATCGATAGCGGACCCAATGACGAATATTTTCATGCCAGGTTTTTGCTGCTAGCTCCAATACCAGCCCCACAGGAGCCCAATAGGCGGAGTAGGAGGCGGTTTATGAGGCGGCTTAGGAGAAGCATAATCGCTAACACACGCTACTACATAAGCGCAAAAATCTCGAAAACGATGCCTCCGACTCAGGACCGTTCTTCTAGGCATCGATAGCGGAGCCGATGACGAATATTTTCATGCCAGGTTTTTGCTGCTAGCTCCAATATTAGCCCCACAGGAGCCCAATAGACGGAGTAGGAGGCGGCTTAGGAGAAGCATAATCGCTAACACACGCTACTACATAAGCGCAAAAATCTCGAAAACGATGCCTCCGACTCAGGACCGTTCTTCTAGGCATCGATAGCGGAGCCAATGACGAATATTTTCATGCCAGGTTTTTGCTGCTAGCTCCAATATTAGCCCCACAGGAGCCCAATAGGCGGAGTAGGAGGCGGTTTATGAGGCGGCTTAGGAGAAGCATAATCGCTAACACACGCTACTACATAAGCGCGAAAATCTCGAAAACGATGCCTCCGACTCAGGACCGTTCTTCTAGGCATCGATAGCGGAGCCAATGACAAATATTTTCATGCCAGGTTTTTGCTGCTAGCTCCAATATTAGCCCCACAGGAGCCCAATAGGCGGAGTAGGAGGCGGTTTATGAAGCGGCTTAGGAGAAGCATAATCGCTAACACACGCTACTACATAAGCGCAAAAATCTCGAAAACGATGCCTCCGACTCAGGACCGTTCTTCTAGGCATCGATAGCGGAGCCAATGACGAATATTTTCATGCCAGGTTTTTGCTGCTAGCTCCAATACCAGCCCCACAGGAGCCCAATAGGCGGAGTAGGAGGCGGTTTATGAGGCGGCTTAGGAGAAGCATAATCGCTAACACACGCTACTACATAAGCGCAAAAATCTCGAAAACGATGCCTCCGACTCAGGACCGTTCTTCTAGGCATCGATAGCGGAGCCAATGACGAATATTTTCATGCCAGGTTTTTGCTGCTAGCTCTAATACCAGCCCCACAGGAGCCCAATAGGCGGAGTAGGAGGCGAATAGGCGGAGTAGGAGGCGGTTTATGAGGCGGCTTAGGAGAAGCATAATCGCTAACACACGCTACTACATAAGCGCGAAAATCTCGAAAACGATGCCTCCGACTCAGGACCGTTCTTCTAGGCATCGATAGCGGAGCCAATGACAAATATTTTCATGCCAGGTTTTTGCTGCTAGCCCCAATACCAGGCCCACAGGAGCCCAATAGGCGGAGTAGGAGGCGGCTTAGGAGAAGCATAATCGCTAACACACGCTACTACATAAGCGCGAAAATCTCGAAAACGATGCCTCCGACTCAGGACCGTTCTTCTAGGCATCGATAGCGGAGCCAATGACAAATATTTTCATGCCAGGTTTTTGCTGCTAGCTCCAATATTAGCCCCACAGGAGCCCAATAGGCGGAGTAGGAGGCGGCTTAGGAGAAGCATAATCGCTAACACACGCTACTACATAAGCGCGAAAATCTCGAAAACGATGCCTCCGACTCAGGACCGTTCTTCTAGGCATCGATAGCGGACCCAATGACGAATATTTTCATGCCAGGTTTTTGCTGCTAGCTCCAATACCAGCCCCACAGGAGCCTAATAGGCGGAGTAGGAGGCGGTTTATGAGGCGGCTTAGGAGAAGCATAATCGCTAACACACGCTACTACATAAGCGCAAAAATCTCGAAAACGATGCCTCCGACTCAGGACCGTTCTTCTAGGCATCGATAGCGGAGCCGATGACGAATATTTTCATGCCAGGTTTTTGCTGCTAGCTCCAATATTAGCCCCACAGGAGCCCAATAGGCGGAGTAGGAGGCGGCTTAGGAGAAGCATAATCGCTAACACACGCTACTACATAAGCGCAAAAATCTCGAAAACGATGCCTCCGACTCAGGACCGTTCTTCTAGGCATCGATAGCGGAGCCAATGACGAATATTTTCATGCCAGGTTTTTGCTGCTAGCTCCAATATTAGCCCCACAGGAGCCCAATAGGCGGAGTAGGAGGCGGTTTATGAGGCGGCTTAGGAGAAGCATAATCGCTAACACACGCTACTACATAAGCGCGAAAATCTCGAAAACGATGCCTCCGACTCAGGACCGTTCTTCTAGGCATCGATAGCGGAGCCAATGACAAATATTTTCATGCCAGGTTTTTGCTGCTAGCTCCAATATTAGCCCCACAGGAGCCCAATAGGCGGAGTAGGAGGCGGTTTATGAGGCGGCTTAGGAGAAGCATAATCACTAACGCACGCTACTACATAAGCGCAAAAATCTCGAAAACGATGCCTCCGACTCAGGACCGTTCTTCTAGGCATCGATAGCGGAGCCAATGACGAATATTTTCATGCCAGGTTTTTGCTGCTAGCTCCAATACCAGCCCCACAGGAGCCCAATAGGCGGAGTAGGAGGCGGTTTATGAGGCGGCTTAGGAGAAGCATAATCGCTAACACACGCTACTACATAAGCGCAAAAATCTCGAAAACGATGCCTCCGACTCAGGACCGTTCTTCTAGGCATCGATAGCGGAGTCAATGACGAATATTTTCATGCCAGGTTTTTGCTGCTAGCCCCAATACCAGCCCCACAGGAGCCCAATAGGCGGAGTAGGAGGCGGTTTATGAGGCGGCTTAGGAGAAGCATAATCGCTAACACACGCTACTACATAAGTGCAAAAATCTCGAAAACGATGCCTCCGACTCAGGACCGTTCTTCTAGGCATCGATAGCGGTGCC
This sequence comes from Eristalis intricaria, assembly GCA_964034865.1. Taxonomy (NCBI): domain Eukaryota; kingdom Metazoa; phylum Arthropoda; class Insecta; order Diptera; family Syrphidae; genus Eristalis; species Eristalis intricaria. Next base: position 19,107,780 of record OZ035877.1, read on the forward strand.
AATGCCAAATATTTTCATGCCAGGTTTTTGCTGCTAGCTCTAATACCAGCCCCACAGGAGCCCAATAGGCGGAGTAGGAGGCGGTTTATGAGGCGGCTTAGGAGAAGCATAATCGCTAACACACGCTACTACATAAGCGCAAAAATCTCGAAAACGATGCCTCCGACTCAGGACCGTTCTTCTAGGCATCGATAGCGGAGCCAATGACGAATACTTTCATGCCAGGTTTTTGCTGCTAGCTCCAATATTAGCCCCACAGGAGCCCAATAGGCGGAGTAGGAGGCGGTTTATGAGGCGGCTTAGGAGAAGCATAATCGCTAACACACGCTACTACATAAGCGCGAAAATCTCGAAAACGATGCCTCCGACTCAGGACCGTTCTTCTAGGCATCGATAGCGGAGCCAATGACGAATATTTTCATGCCAGGTTTTTGCTGCTAGCTCCAATATTAGCCCCACAGGAGCCCAATAGGCGGAGTAGGAGGCGGTTTATGAGGCGGCTTAGGAGAAGCATAATCGCTAACACACGCTACTACATAAGCGCAAAAATCTCGAAAACGATGCCTCCGACTCAGGACCGTTCTTCTAGGCATCGATAGCGGAGCCAATGACGAATATTTTCATGCCAGGTTTTTGCTGCTAGCCCCAATACCAGCCCCACAGGAGCCCAATAGGCGGAGTAGGAGGCGGTTTATGAGGCGGCTTAGGAGAAGCATAATCGCTAACACACGCTACTACATAAGTGCAAAAATCCCGAAAACGATGCCTCCGACTCAGGACCGTTCTTCTAGGCATCGATAGCGGTGCCAATGCCAAATATTTTCATGCCAGGTTTTTGCTGCTAGCTCTAATACCAGCCCCACAGGAGCCCAATAGGCGGAGTAGGAGGCGGTTTATGAGGCGGCTTAGGAGAAGCATAATCGCTAACACACGCTACTACATAAGTGCAAAAATCTCGAAAACGGTGCCTCCGACTCAGGACCGTTCTTCTAGGCATCGATAGCGGAGCCAATGACGAATATTTTCATGCCAGGTTTTTGCTGCTAGGACCAATACCAGCCCCACAGGAGCCCAATAGGCGGAGTAGGAGGCGGTTTATGAGGCGGCTTAGGAGAAGCATAATCGCTAACACACGCTACTACATAAGCGCAAAAATCTCGAAAACGATGCCTCCGACTCAGGACCGTTCTTCTAGGCATCGATAGCGGTGCCAATGCCAAATATTTTCATGCCAGGTTTTTGCTGCTAGCTCTAATACCAGCCCCACAGGAGCCCAATAGGCGGAGTAGGAGGCGGTTTATGAGGCGGCTTAGGAGAAGCATAATCGCTAACACGCGCTACTACATAAGCGCAAAAATCTCGAAAACGATGCCTCCGACTCAGGACCGTTCTTCTAGGCATCGATAGCGGAGCCAATGACGAATACTTTCATGCCAGGTTTTTGCTGCTAGCTCCAATATTAGCCCCACAGGAGCCCAATAGGCGGAGTAGGAGGCGGTTTATGAGGCGGCTTAGGAGAAGCATAATCGCTAACACACGCTACTACATAAGCGCGAAAATCTCGAAAACGATGCCTCTGACTCAGGACCGTTCTTCTAGGCATCGATAGCGGAGCCAATGACAAATATTTTCATGCCAGGTTTTTGCTGCTAGCCCCAATACCAGGCCCACAGGAGCCCAATAGGCGGAGTAGGAGGCGGCTTAGGAGAAGCATAATCGCTAACACACGCTACTATATAAGCGCGAAAATCTCGAAAACGATGCCTCCGACTCAGGACCGTTCTTCTAGGCATCGATAGCGGAGCCAATGACAAATATTTTCATGCCAGGTTCTTGCTGCTAGCTCCAATATTAGCCCCACAGGAGCCCAATAGGCGGAGTAGGAGGCGGCTTAGGAGAAGCATAATCGCTAACACACGCTACTACATAAGCGCGAAAATCTCGAAAACGATGCCTCCGACTCAGGACCGTTCTTCTAGGCATCGATAGCGGACCCAATGACGAATATTTTCATGCCAGGTTTTTGCTGCTAGCTCCAATACCAGCCCCACAGGAGCCTAATAGGCGGAGTAGGAGGCGGTTTATGAGGCGGCTTAGGAGAAGCATAATCGCTAACACACGCTACTACATAAGCGCAAAAATCTCGAAAACGATGCCTCCGACTCAGGACCGTTCTTCTAGGCATCGATAGCGGAGCCGATGACGAATATTTTCATGCCAGGTTTTTGCTGCTAGCTCCAATATTAGCCCCACAGGAGCCCAATAGGCGGAGTAGGAGGCGGCTTAGGAGAAGCATAATCGCTAACACACGCTACTACATAAGCGCAAAAATCTCGAAAACGATGCCTCCGACTCAGGACCGTTCTTCTAGGCATCGATAGCGGAGCCAATGACGAATATTTTCATGCCAGGTTTTTGCTGCTAGCCCCAATATTAGCCCCACAGGAGCCCAATAGGCGGAGTAGGAGGCGGTTTATGAGGCGGCTTAGGAGAAGCATAATCGCTAACACACGCTACTACATAAGCGCGAAAATCTCGAAAACGATGCCTCCGACTCAGGACCGTTCTTCTAGGCATCGATAGCGGAGCCAATGACAAATATTTTCATGCCAGGTTTTTGCTGCTAGCTCCAATATTAGCCCCACAGGAGCCCAATAGGCGGAGTAGGAGGCGGTTTATGAGGCGGCTTAGGAGAAGCATAATCGCTAACGCACGCTACTACATAAGCGCAAAAATCTCGAAAACGATGCCTCCGACTCAGGACCGTTCTTCTAGGCATCGATAGCGGAGCCAATGACGAATATTTTCATGCCAGGTTTTTGCTGCTAGCTCCAATACCAGCCCCACAGGAGCCCAATAGGCGGAGTAGGAGGCGGTTTATGAGGCGGCTTAGGAGAAGCATAATCGCTAACACACGCTACTACATAAGCGCAAAAATCTCGAAAACGATGCCTCCGACTCAGGACCGTTCTTCTAGGCATCGATAGCGGAGCCAATGACGAATATTTTCATGCCAGGTTTTTGCTGCTAGCCCCAATACCAGCCCCACAGGAGCCCAATAGGCGGAGTAGGAGGCGGTTTATGAGGCGGCTTAGGAGAAGCATAATCGCTAACACACGCTACTACATAAGTGCAAAAATCTCGAAAACGATGCCTCCGACTCTACTACATAAGCGCGAAAATCTCGAAAACGATGCCTCCGACTCAGGACCGTTCTTCTAGGCATCGATAGCGGAGCCAATGACGAATATTTTCATGCCAGGTTTTTGCTGCTAGCTCCAATACCAGCCCCACAGGAGCCCAATAGGCGGAGTAGGAGGCGGCTTAGGAGAAGCATAATCGCTAACACACGCTACTACATAAGCGCAAAAATCTCGAAAACGATGCCTCCGACTCAGGACCGTTCTTCTAGGCATCGATAGCGGAGCCAATTACAAATATTTTCATGTCAGGTTTTTGCTGCTAGCTCCAATATTAGCCCCACAGGAGCTCAATAGGCGGTTTATGAGGCGGCTTAGGAGAAGCATAATCGCTAACACACGCTACTACATAAGCGCAAGAATCTCGAAAACGATGCACCCGACTCAGGACCGTTCTTCTAGGCATCGATAGCGGAGCCAATGACGAATATTTTCATGCCAGGTTTTTGCTGCTAGCTCCAATATTAGCCCCACAGGAGCCCAATAGGCGGAGTAGGAGGCGGTTTATGAGGCGGCTTAGGAGAAGCATAATCGCTAACACACGCTACTACATAAGCGCAAAAATCTCGAAAACGATGCCTCCGACTCAGGACCGTTCTTCTAGGCATCGATAGCGGAGCCAATGACGAATATTTTCATGCCAGGTTTTTGCTGCTAGCCCCAATATTAGCCCCACAGGAGCCCAATAGGCGGAGTAGGAGGCGGTTTATGAGGCGGCTTAGGAGAAGCATAATCGCTAACACACGCTACTACATAAGCGCGAAAATCTCGAAAACGATGCCTCCGACTCAGGACCGTTCTTCTAGGCATCGATAGCGGAGCCAATGACAAATATTTTCATGCCAGGTTTTTGCTGCTAGCTCCAATATTAGCCCCACAGGAGCCCAATAGGCGGAGTAGGAGGCGGTTTATGAGGCGGCTTAGGAGAAGCATAATCGCTAACGCACGCTACTACATAAGCGCAAAAATCTCGAAAACGATGCCTCCGACTCAGGACCGTTCTTCTAGGCATCGATAGCGGAGCCAATGACGAATATTTTCATGCCAGGTTTTTGCTGCTAGCTCCAATACCAGCCCCACAGGAGCCCAATAGGCGGAGTAGGAGGCGGTTTATGAGGCGGCTTAGGAGAAGCATAATCGCTAACACACGCTACTACATAAGCGCAAAAATCTCGAAAACGATGCCTCCGACTCAGGACCGTTCTTCTAGGCATCGATAGCGGAGCCAATGACGAATATTTTCATGCCAGGTTTTTGCTGCTAGCCCCAATACCAGCCCCACAGGAGCCCAATAGGCGGAGTAGGAGGCGGTTTATGAGGCGGCTTAGGAGAAGCATAATCGCTAACACACGCTACTACATAAGTGCAAAAATCTCGAAAACGATGCCTCCGACTCAGGACCGTTCTTCTAGGCATCGATAGCGGTGCCAATGCCAAATATTTTCATGCCAGGTTTTTGCTGCTAGCTCTAATACCAGCCCCACAGGAGCCCAATAGGCGGAGTAGGAGGCGGTTTATGAGGCGGCTTAGGAGAAGCATAATCGCTAACACACGCTACTACATAAGCGCAAAAATCTCGAAAACGATGCCTCCGACTCAGGACCGTTCTTCTAGGCATCGATAGCGGAGCCAATGACGAATACTTTCATGCCAGGTTTTTGCTGCTAGCTCCAATATTAGCCCCACAGGAGCCCAATAGGCGGAGTAGGAGGCGGTTTATGAGGCGGCTTAGGAGAAGCATAATCGCTAACACACGCTACTACATAAGCGCGAAAATCTCGAAAACGATGCCTCCGACTCAGGACCGTTCTTCTAGGCATCGATAGCGGAGCCAATGACAAATATTTTCATGCCAGGTTTTTGCTGCTAGCCCCAATACCAGGCCCACAGGAGCCCAATAGGCGGAGTAGGAGGCGGCTTAGGAGAAGCATAATCGCTAACACACGCTACTACATAAGCGCGAAAATCTCGAAAACGATGCCTCCGACTCAGGACCGTTCTTCTAGGCATCGATAGCGGAGCCAATGACAAATATTTTCATGCCAGGTTTTTGCTGCTAGCTCCAATATTAGCCCCACAGGAGCCCAATAGGCGGAGTAGGAGGCGGCTTAGGAGAAGCATAATCGCTAACACACGCTACTACATAAGCGCGAAAATCTCGAAAACGATGCCTCCGACTCAGGACCGTTCTTCTAGGCATCGATAGCGGAGCCAATGACGAATATTTTCATGCCAGGTTTTTGCTGCTAGCTCCAATACCAGCCCCACAGGAGCCCAATAGGCGGAGTAGGAGGCGGCTTAGGAGAAGCATAATCGCTAACACACGCTACTACATAAGCGCAAAAATCTCGAAAACGATGCCTCCGACTCAGGACCGTTCTTCTAGGCATCGATAGCGGAGCCAATTACAAATATTTTCATGTCAGGTTTTTGCTGCTAGCTCCAATATTAGCCCCACAGGAGCTCAATAGGCGGTTTATGAGGCGGCTTAGGAGAAGCATAATCGCTAACACACGCTACTACATAAGCGCAAGAATCTCGAAAACGATGCACCCGACTCAGGACCGTTCTTCTAGGCATCGATAGCGGAGCCAATGACGAATATTTTCATGCCAGGTTTTTGCTGCTAGCTCCAATATTAGCCCCACAGGAGCCCAATAGGCGGAGTAGGAGGCGGCTTAGGAGAAGCATAATCGCTAACACACGCTACTACATAAGCGCAAAAATCTCGAAAACGATGCCTCCGACTCAGGACCGTTCTTGTAGGCATCGATAGCGGAGCCAATGACAAATATTTTCATGCCAGGTTTTTGCTGCTAGCCCCAATACCAGCCCCACAGGAGCCCAATAGGCGGAGTAGGAGGCGGCTTAGGAGAAGCATAATCGCTAACACACGCTATTACATAAGCGCGAAAATCTCGAAAACGATGCCTCCGACTCAGGACCGTTCTTCTAGGCATCGATAGCGGAGCCAATGACAAATATTTTCATGCCAGGTTTTTGCTGCTAGCTCCAATATTAGCCCCACATGAGCCCAATAGGCGGAGTAGAAGGCGGCTTAGGAGAAGCATAATCGCTAACACACGCTACTACATAAGCGCAAAAATCTCGAAAACGATGCCTCCGACTCAGGACCGTTCTTCTAGGCATCGATAGCGGAGCCAATGACAAATATTTTCATGCCAGGTTTTTGCTGCTAGCTCCAATATTAGCCCCACAGAAGCCCAATAGGTGGAGTAGGAGGCGGCTTAGGAGAAGCATAATCGCTAACACACGCTACTACATAAGCGCGAAAATCTCGAAAACGATGCCTCCGACTCAGGACCGTTCTTCTAGGCATCGCTAGCGGAGCCAATGACAAATATTTTCATGCCAGGTTTTTGCTGCTAGCTCCAATATTAGCCCCACAGGAGCCCAATAGGCGGAGTAGGAGGCGGCTTAGGAGAAGCATAATCGCTAACACACGCTACTACATAAGCGCAAAAATCTCGAAAACGATGCCTCCGACTCAGGACCGTTCTTCTGGGCATCGATAGCGGAGCCAATGACAAATATTTTCATGCCAGGTTTTTGCTGCTAGCCCCAATACCAGCCCCACAGGAGCCCAATAGGCGGAGTAGGAGGCGGCTTAGGAGAAGCATAATCGCTAACACACGCTACTACATAAGCGAGAAAATCTCGAAAACGATGCCTCCGACTCAGGACCGTTCTTCTAGGCATCGATAGCGGAGCCAATGACAAATATTTTCATGCCAGGTTTTTGCTGCTAGCTCCAATATTAGCCCCACAGGAGCCCAATAGGCGGAGTAGGAGGCGGTTTATGAGGCGGCTTAGGAGAAGCATAATCGCTAACACACGCTACTACATAAGCGCGAAAATCTCGAAAACGATGCCTCCGACTCAGGACCGTTCTTCTAGGCATCGATAGCGGAGCCAATGACGAATATTTTCATGCTATGTTTTTGCTGCTAGCTCCAATACCAGCCCCACAGGAGCCCAATAGGCGGAGTAGGAGGCGGTTTATGAGGCGGCTTAGGAGAAGCATAATCGCTAACACACGCTACTACATAAGCGCAAAAATCTCGAAAACGATGCCTTCGACTCAGGACCGTTCTTCTAGGCATCGATAGCGGAGCCAATGACGAATATTTTCATGCCAGGTTTTTGCTGCTAGCTCCAATACCAGCCCCACAGGAGCCCAATAGGCGGAGTAGAAGGCGGCTTAGGAGAAGCATAATCGCTAACACACGCTACTACATAAGCGCAAAAATCTCGAAAACGATGCCTCCGACTCAGGACCGTTCTTCTAGGCATCGATAGCGGAGCCAATGACGAATATTTTCATGCCAGGTTTTTGCTGCTAGCTCCAATACCAGCCCCACAGGAGCCCAATAGGCGGAGTAGAAGGCGGCTTAGGAGAAGCATAATCGCTAACACACGCTACTACATAAGCGCAAAAATCTCGAAAACGATGCCTCCGACTCAGGACCGTTCTTCTAGGCATCGATAGCGGAGCCAATGACGAATATTTTCATGCCAGGTTTTTGCTGCTAGCTCCAATATTAGCCCCACAGGAGCCCAATAGGCGGAGTAGGAGGCGGCTTAGGAGAAGCATAATCGCTAACACACGCTACTACATAAGCGCAAAAATCTCGAAAACGATGCCTTCGACTCAGGACCGTTCTTCTAGGCATCGATAGCGGAGCCAATGACGAATATTTTCATGCCAGGTTTTTGCTGCTAGCTCCAATACCAGCCCCACAGGAGCCCAATAGGCGGAGTAGAAGGCGGCTTAGGAGAAGCATAATCGCTAACACACGCTACTACATAAGCGCAAAAATCTCGAAAACGATGCCTCCGACTCAGGACCGTTCTTCTAGGCATCGATAGCGGAGCCAATGACGAATATTTTCATGCCAGGTTTTTGCTGCTAGCTCCAATACCAGCCCCACAGGAGCCCAATAGGCGGAGTAGAAGGCGGCTTAGGAGAAGCATAATCGCTAACACACGCTACTACATAAGCGCAAAAATCTCGAAAACGATGCCTCCGACTCAGGACCGTTCTTCTAGGCATCGATAGCGGAGCCAATGACGAATATTTTCATGCCAGGTTTTTGCTGCTAGCTCCAATATTAGCCCCACAGGAGCCCAATAGGCGGAGTAGGAGGCGGCTTAGGAGAAGCATAATCGCTAACACACGCTACTACATAAGTGCAAATATCTCGAAAACGATGCCTCCGACTCAGGACCGTTCTTCTAGGCATCGATAGCGGAGCCAATGACAAATATTTTCATGCCAGGTCTTTGCTGCTAGCTCCAATATTAGCCCCACAGGAGCCCAATAGGCAGAGTAGGAGGCGGTTTATGAGGCGGCTTAGGAGAAGCATAATCCCTAACACACGCTACTACATAAGTGCAAAAATCTCGAAAACGATGCCTCCGACTCAGGACCGTTCTTCTAGGCATCGATAGCGGAGCCAATGAAGAATATTTTCATGCCAGGTTTTTGCTGCTAGTTCCAATACCAGCCCCACAGGAGCCCAATAGGCGGAGTAGGAGGCGGTTTATGAGGCGGCTTAGGAGAAGCATAATCGCTAACACACGCTACTACATAAGCGCAAAAATCTCGAAAACGATGCCTCCGACTCAGGACCGTTCTTCTAGGCATCGATAGCGGAGCCAATGACGAATATTTTCATGCCAGGTTTTTGCTGCTAGCTCCAATATTAGCCCCACAGGAGCCCAATAGGCGGAGTAGGAGGCGGCTTAGGAGAAGCATAATCGCTAACACACGCTACTACATAAGTGCAAAAATCTCGAAAACGATGCCTCCGACTCAGGACCGTTCTTCTAGGCATCGATAGCGGAGCCAATGACGAATATTTTCATGCCAGGTTTTTGCTGCTAGCCCCAATACCAGCCCCACAGGAGCCCAATAGGCGGAGTAGGAGGCGGTTTATGAGGCGGCTTAGGAGAAGCATAATCGCTAACACACGCTACTACATAAGTGCAAAAATCTCGAAAACGATGCCTCCGACTCAGGACCGTTCTTCTAGGCATCGATAGCGGAGCCAATGACGAATATTTTCATTCCAGGTTTTTGCTGCTAGCTCCAATATTAGCCCCACAGGAGCCCAATAGGCGGAGTAGGAGGCGGTTTATGAGGCGGCTTAGGAGAAGCATAATCGCTAACACACGCTACTACATAAGCGCACAAATCTCGAAAACGATGCCTCCGACTCAGGACCGTTCTTCTAGGCATCGATAGCGGAGCCAATGACGAATATTTTCATGCCAGGTTTTTGCTGCTAGCTCCAATATTACCCCCACAGGAGCCCAATAGGCGGAGTAGGAGGCGGCTTAGGAGAAGCATAATCGCTAACACACGCTACTACATAAGCGCAAAAATCTCGAAAACGATGCCTCCGACTCAGGACCGTTCTTCTAGGCATCGATAGCGGAGCCAATGACGAATATTTTCATGCCAGGTTTTTGCTGCTAGCTCCAATATTAGCCCCACAGGAGCCCAATAGGCGGAGTAGGAGGCGGCTTAGGAGAAGCATAATCGCTAACACACGCTACTACATAAGCGCGAAAATCTCTAAAACGATGCCTCCGACTCAGGACCGTTCTTCTAGGCATCGATAGCGGAGCCAATGACGAATATTTTCATGCCAGGTTTTTGCTGCTAGCTCCAATATTAGCCCCACAGGAGCCCAATAGGCGGAGTAGGAGGCGGCTTAGGAGAAGCATAATCGCTAATACACGCTACTACATATGCGCAAAAATCTCGAAAACGATGCCTCCGACTCAGGACCGTTCTTCTAGGCATCGATAGCGGAGCCAATGACAAATATTTTCATGCCAGGTTTTTGCTGCTAGCTCCAATATTAGCCCCACAGGAGCCCAATAGGCGGAGTAGGAGGCGGCTTAGGAGAAGCATAATCGCTAACACACGCTACTACATAAGCGCGAAAATCTCGAAAACGATGCTTCCGACTCAGGACCGTTCTTCTAGGCATCGATAGCGGAGCCAATGACGAATATTTTTATGCCAGGTTTTTGCTGCTAGCTCCAATACCAGCCATACAGGAGCCCAATAGGCGGAGTAGGAGGCGGTTTATGAGGCGGCTTAGGAGAAGCATAATCGCTAACACACGCTACTACATAAGTGCAAAAATCTCGAAAACGATGCCTCCGACTCAGGACCGTTCTTCTAGGCATCGATAGCGGAGACAATGACGAATATTTTCATGCCAGGTTTTTGCTGCTAGCTCCAATATTAGCCCCACAGGAGCCCAATAGGCGGAGTAGGAGGCGGTTTATCAGGCGGCTTAGGAGAAGCATAATCGCTAACACACGCTACTACATAAGTGCAAAAATCTCGAAAACGATGCCTCCGACTCAGGACCGTTCTTCTAGGCATCGATAGCGGAGCCAATGACGAATATTTTCATGCCAGGTTTTTGCTGCTAGCTCCAATATTAGCTCCACAGGAGCACAATAGGCGGAGTAGGAAGCGGCTTAGAAGAAGCATAATCGCTAACACACGCTACTACATAAGCGCAAAAATCTCGAAAACGATGCCTCCGACTCAGGACCGTTCTTCTAGGCATCGATAGCGGAGCCAATGACGAATATTTTCATGCCAGGTTTTTGCTGCTAGCTCCAATATTAGCCCCACAGGAGCCCAATAGGCGGTTTATGAGGCGGCTTAGGAGAAGCATAATCGCTAACACACGCTACTACATAAGTGCAAAAATCTCGAAAACGATGCCTCCGACTCAGGACCGTTCTTCTAGGCATCGATAGCGGAGCCAATGACGAATATTTTCATGCCAGGTTTTTGCTGCTAGCTCCAATATTAGCCCCACAGGAGCCCAATAGGCGGAGTAGGAGGCGGCTTAGGAGAAGCATAATCGCCAACACACGCTACTACATAAGCGCAAAAATCTCGAAAACGATGCCTCCGACTCAGGACCGTTCTTCTAGGCATCGATAGCGGAGCCAATGACGAATATTTTCATGCCAGGTTTCTGCTGCTAGCTCCAATACCAGCCCCACAGGAGCCCAATAGGCGGAGTAGGAGGCGGTTTATGAGGCGGCTTAGGAGAAGCATAATCGCTAACACACGCTACTACATAAGTGCAAAAATCTCGAAAACGATGCCTCCGACTCAGGACCGTTCTTCTAGGCATCGATAGCGGAGCCAATGACGAATATTTTCATGCCAGGTTTTTGCTGCTAGCCCCAATACCAGCCCCACAGGAGCCCAATAGGCGGAGTAGGAGGCGGCTTAGGAGAAGCATAATCGCAAACACACGCTACTACATAAGTGCAAAAATCTCGAAAACGATGCCTCCGACTCAGGACCGTTCTTCTAGGCATCGATAGCGGAGCCAATGACGATTATTTTCATGCCAGGTTTTTGCTGCTAGCTCCAATACCAGCCCCACAGGAGCCCAATAGGTGGAGTAGGAGGCGGTTTATGAGGCGGCTTAGGAGAAGCATAATCGCTAACACACGCTACTACATAAGCGCAAAAATCGCGAAAACGATGCCTCCGACTCAGGACCGTTCTTCTAGGCATCGATAGCGGAGCCAATGACGAATATTTTCATGCCAGGTTTTTGCTGCTAGCTCCAATACCAGCCCCACAGGAGCCCAATAGGTGGAGTAGGAGGCGGCTTAGGAGAAGCATAATCGCTAACACACGCTACTACATAAGCGCAAAAATCTCGAAAACGATGCCTCCGACTCAGGACCGTTCTTCTAGGCATCGATAGCGGAGCCAATGACGAATATTTTCATGCCAGGTTTTTGCTGCTAGCTCCACTATTAGCCCCACAGGAGCCCAATAGGCGGTTTATGAGGCGGCTTAGGAGAAGCATAATCGCTAACACACGCTACTACATAAGTGCAAAAATCTCGAAAACGATGCCTCCGACTCAGGACCGTTCTTCTAGGCATCGATAGCGGAGCCAATGACGAATATTTTCATGCCAGGTTTTTGCTGCTAGCTCCAATATTAGCCCCACAGGAGCCCAAAAGGCGGAGTAGGAGGCGGCTTAGGAGAAGCATAATCGCTAACACACGCTACTACATAAGCGCGAAAATCTCGAAAACGATGCTTCCGACTCAGGACCGTTCTTCTAGGCATCGATAGCGGAGCCAATGACGAATATTTTCATGCCAGGTTTTTGCTGCTAGCTCCAATACCAGCCATACAGGAGCCCAATAGGCGAAGTAGGAGGCGGTTTATGAGGCGGCTTAGGAGAAGCATAATCGCTAACACACGCTACTACATAAGTGCAAAAATCTCGAAAACGATGCCTCCGACTCAGGACCGTTCTTCTAGGCATCGATAGCGGAGACAATGACGAATATTTTCATGCCAGGTTTTTGCTGCTAGCTCCAATATTAGCCCCACAGGAGCCCAATAGGCGGAGTAGGAGGCGGTTTATCAGGCGGCTTAGGAGAAGCATAATCGCTAACACACGCTACTACATAAGTGCAAAAATCTCGAAAACGATGCCTCCGACTCAGGACCGTTCTTCTAGGCATCGAAAGCGGAGCCAATGACGAATATTTTCATGCCAGGTTTTTGCTGCTAGCTCCAATATTAGCCCCACAGGAGCCCAATAGGCGGAGTAGGAGGCGGCTTAGAAGAAGCATAATCGCTAACACACGCTACTACATAAGCGCAAAAATCTCGAAAACGATGCCTCCGACTCAGGACCGTTCTTCTAGGCCTCGATAGCGGAGCCAATGACGAATATTTTCATGCCAGGTTTTTGCTGCTAGCTCCAATATTAGCCCCACAGGAGCCCAATAGGCAGAGTAGGAGGCGGCTTAGGAGAAGCATAATCGCTAACACACGCTACTACATAAGCGCAAAAATCTCGAAAACGATGCCTCCGACTCAGGACCGTTCTTCTAGGCATCGATAGCGGAGCCAATGACGAATATTTTCATGCCAGGTTTTTGCTGCTAGCTCCAATACCGGCCCCACAGGAGCCCAATAGGCGGAGTAGGAGGCGGTTTATGAGGCGGCTTAGGAGAAGCATAATCGCTAACACACGCTACTACATAAGTGCAAAAATCTCGAAAACGATGCCTCCGACTCAGGACCGTTCTTCTAGGCATCGATAGCGGAGCCAATGACGAATATTTTCATGCCAGGTTTTTGCTGCTAGCTCCAATATTAGCCCCACAGGAGCCCAATAGGCGGAGTAGGAGGCGGCTTAGGAGAAGCATAATCGCCAACACACGCTACTACATAAGCGCAAAAATCTCGAAAACGATGCCTCCGACTCAGGACCGTTCTTCTAGGCATCGATAGCGGAGCCAATGACGAATATTTTCATGCCAGGTTTTTGCTGCTAGCTCCAATACCAGCCCCACAGGAGCCCAATAGGCGGAGTAGGAGGCGGTTTATGAGGCGGCTTAGGAGAAGCATAATCGCTAACACACGCTACAACATAAGTGCAAAAATCTCGAAAACGATGCCTCCGACTCAGGACCGTTCTTCTAGGCATCGATAGCGGAGCCAATGACGAATATTTTCATGCCAGGTTTTTGCTGCTAGCCCCAATACCAGCCCCACAAGAGCCCAATAGGCGGAGTAGGAGGCGGTTTATGAGGCGGCTTAGTAGAAGCATAATCGCTAACACACGCTACTACATAAGCGCGAAAATCTCGAAAACGATGCCTCCGACTCATTACCGTTCTTCTAGGCATCGATAGCGGAGCCAATGACGAATATTTACATGCCAGGTTTTTGCTGCTAGCTCCAATACCAGCCCCACAGGAGCCCAATAGGCGGAGTAGGAGGCGGCTTAGGAGAAGCATAATCGCAAACACACGCTACTACATAAGTGCAAAAATCTCGAAAACGATGCCTCCGACTCAGGACCGTTCTTCTAGGCATCGATAGCGGAGCCAATGACGAATATTTTCATGCCAGGTTTCTGCTGCTAGCTCCAATACCAGCCCCACAGGAGCCCAATAGGCGGAGTAGGAGGCGGTTTATGAGGCGGCTTAGGAGAAGCATAATCGCTAACACACGCTACTACATAAGTGCAAAAATCTCGAAAACGATGCCTCCGACTCAGGACCGTTCTTCTAGGCATCGATAGCGGAGACAATGACGAATATTTTCATGCCAGGTTTTTGCTGCTAGCTCCAATATTAGCCCCACAGGAGCCCAATAGGCGGAGTAGGAGGCGGTTTATCAGGCGGCTTAGGAGAAGCATAATCGCTAACACACGCTACTACATAAGTGCAAAAATCTCGAAAACGATGCCTCCGACTCAGGACCGTTCTTATAGGCATCGATAGCGGAGCCAATGACGAATATTTTCATGCCAGGTTTTTGCTGCTAGCTCCAATATTAGCCCCACAGGAGCCCAATAGGCGGAGTAGGAGGCGGCTTAGAAGAAGCATAATCGCTAACACACGCTACTACATAAGCGCAAAAATCTCGAAAACGATGCCTCCGACTCAGGACCGTTCTTCTAGGCATCGATAGCGGAGCCAATGACGAATATTTTCATGCCAGGTTTTTGCTGCTAGCTCCAATATTAGCCCCACAGGAGCCCAATAGGCGGAGTAGGAGGCGGCTTAGGAGAAGCATAATCGCTAACACACGCTACTACATAAGCGCAAAATTCTCGAAAACGATGCCTCCGACTCAGGACCGTTCTTCTAGGCATCGATAGCGGAGCCAATGACGAATATTTTCATGCCAGGTTTTTGCTGCTAGCTCCAATACCAGCCCCACAGGAGCCCAATAGGCGGAGTAGGAGGCGGTTTATGAGGCGGCTTAGGAGAAGCATAATCGCTAACACACGCTACTACATAAGTGCAAAAATCTCGAAACGATGCCTCCGACTCAGGACCGTTCTTCTAGGCATCGATAGCGGAGCCAATGACGAATATTTTCATGCCAGGTTTTTGCTGCTAGCTCCAATATTAGCCCCACAGGAGCCCAATAGGCGGAGTAGGAGGCGGCTTAGGAGAAGCATAATCGCCAACACACGCTACTACATAAGCGCAAAAATCTCGAAAACGATGCCTCCGACTCAGGACCGTTCTTCTAGGCATCGATAGCGGAGCCAATGACGAATATTTTCATGCCAGGTTTTTGCTGCTAGCTCCAATACCAGCCCCACAGGAGCCCAATAGGCGGAGTAGGAGGCGGTTTATGAGGCGGCTTAGGAGAAGCATAATCGCTAACACACGCTACTACATAAGTGCAAAAATCTCGAAAACGATGCCTCCGACTCAGGACCGTTCTTCTAGGCATCGATAGCGGAGCCAATGACGAATATTTTCATGCCAGGTTTTTGCTGCTAGCCCCAATACCAGCCCCACAGGAGCCCAATAGGCGGAGTAGGAGGCGGTTTATGAGGCGGCTTAGTAGAAGCATAATCGCTAACACACGCTACTACATAAGCGCGAAAATCTCGAAAACGATGCCTCCGACTCATTACCGTTCTTCTAGGCATCGATAGCGGAGCCAATGACGAATATTTTCATGCCAGGTTTTTGCTGCTAGCTCCAATACCAGCCCCACAGGAGCCCAATAGGCGGAGTAGGAGGCGGCTTAGGAGAAGCATAATCGCAAACACACGCTACTACATAAGTGCAAAAATCTCGAAAACGATGCCTCCGACTCAGGACCGTTCTTCTAGGCATCGATAGCGGAGCCAATGACGAATATTTTCATGCCAGGTTTCTGCTGCTAGCTCCAATACCAGCCCCACAGGAGCCCAATAGGCGGAGTAGGAGGCGGTTTATGAGGCGGCTTAGGAGAAGCATAATCGCTAACACACGCTACTACATAAGTGCAAAAATCTCGAAAACGATGCCTCCGACTCAGGACCGTTCTTCTAGGCATCGATAGCGGAGCCAATGACGAATATTTTCATGCCAGGCTTTTGCTGCTAGCTCCAATATTAGCCCCACAGGAGCCCAATAGGCGGACTAGGAGGCGGCTTAGGAGAAGCATAATCGCCAACACACGCTACTACATAAGCGCAAAAATCTCGAAAACGATGCCTCCGACTCAGGACCGTTCTTCTAGGCATCGATAGCGGAGCCAATGACGAATATTTTCATGCCAGGTTTCTGCTGCTAGCTCCAATACCAGCCCCACAGGAGCCCAATAGGCGGAGTAGGAGGCGGTTTATGAGGCGGCTTAGGAGAAGCATAATCGCTAACACACGCTACTACATAAGTGCAAAAATCTCGAAAACGATGCCTCCGACTCAGGACCGTTCTTCTAGGCATCGATAGCGGAGCCAATGACGAATATTTTCATGCCAGGTTTTTGCTGCTAGCCCCAATACCAGCCCCACAGGAGCCCAATAGGCGGAGTAGGAGGCGGCTTAGGAGAAGCATAATCGCAAACACACGCTACTACATAAGTGCAAAAATCTCGAAAACGATGCCTCCGACTCAGGACCGTTCTTCTAGGCATCGATAGCGGAGCCAATGACGATTATTTTCATGCCAGGTTTTTGCTGCTAGCTCCAATACCAGCCCCACAGGAGCCCAATAGGCGGAGTAGGAGGCGGTTTATGAGGCGGCTTAGGAGAAGCATAATCGCTAACACACGCTACTACATAAGCGCAAAAATCTCGAAAACGATGCCTCCGACTCAGGACCGTTCTTCTAGGCATCGATAGCGGAGCCAATGACGAATATTTTCATGCCAGGTTTTTGCTGCTAGCTCCAATACCAGCAACACAGGAGCCCAATAGGTGGAGTAGGAGGCGGCTTAGGAGAAGCATAATCGCTAACACACGCTACTACATAAGCGCAAAAATCTCGAAAACGATGCCTCCGACTCAGGACCGTTCTTCTAGGCATCGATAGCGGAGCCAATGACGAATATTTTCATGCCAGGTTTTTGCTGCTAGCTCCACTATTAGCCCCACAGGAGCCCAATAGGCGGTTTATGAGGCGGCTTAGGAGAAGCATAATCGCTAACACACGCTACTACATAAGTGCAAAAATCTCGAAAACGATGCCTCCGACTCAGGACCGTTCTTCTAGGCATCGATAGCGGAGCCAATGACGAATATTTTCATGCCAGGTTTTTGCTGCTAGCTCCAATATTAGCCCCACAGGAGCCCAAAAGGCGGAGTAGGAGGCGGCTTAGGAGAAGCATAATCGCTAACACACGCTACTACATAAGCGCGAAAATCTCGAAAACGATGCTTCCGACTCAGGACCGTTCTTCTAGGCATCGATAGCGGAGCCAATGACGAATATTTTCATGCCAGGTTTTTGCTGCTAGCTCCAATACCAGCCATACAGGAGCCCAATAGGCGAAGTAGGAGGCGGTTTATGAGGCGGCTTAGGAGAAGCATAATCGCTAACACACGCTACTACATAAGTGCAAAAATCTCGAAAACGATGCCTCCGACTCAGGACCGTTCTTCTAGGCATCGATAGCGGAGACAATGACGAATATTTTCATGCCAGGTTTTTGCTGCTAGCTCCAATATTAGCCCCACAGGAGCCCAATAGGCGGAGTAGGAGGCGGCTTAGAAGAAGCATAATCGCTAACACACGCTACTACGTAAGTGCAAAAATCTCGAAAACGATGCCTCCGACTCAGGACCGTTCTTCTAGGCATCGATAGCGGAGCCAATGACGAATATTTTCATGCCAGGTTTTTGCTGCTAGCTCCAATATTAGCCCCATAGGAGCCCAATAGGCGGAGTAGGAGGCGGCTTAGGAGAAGCATAATCGCCAACACACGCTACTACATAAGCGCAAAAATCTCGAAAACGATGCCTCCGACTCAGGACCGTTCTTCTAGGCATCGATAGCGGAGCCAATGACGAATATTTTCATGCCAGGTTTTTGCTGCTAGCTCCAATACCAGCCCCACAGGAGCCCAATAGGCGGAGTAGGAGGCGGTTTATGAGGCGGCTTAGGAGAAGCATAATCGCTAACACACGCTACTACATAAGTGCAAAAATCTCGAAAACGATGCCTCCGACTCAGGACCGTTCTTCTAGGCATCGATAGCGGAGCCAATGACGAATATTTTCATGCCAGGTTTTTGCTGCTAGCCCCAATACCAGCCCCACAGGAGCCCAAATAGGTGGAGTAGGAGGCGGTTTATGATGCGGCTTAGTAGAAGCATAATCGCTAACACACGCTACTACATAAGCGCGAAAATCTCGAAAACGATGCCTCCGACTCATTACCGTTTTTCTAGGCATCGATAGCGGAGCCAATGACGAATATTTTCATGCCAGGTTTTTGCTGCTAGCTCCAATACCAGCCCCACAGGAGCCCAATAGGCGGAGTAGGAGGCGGCTTAGGAGAAGCATAATCGCAAACACACGCTACTACATAAGTGCAAAAATCTCGAAAACGATGCCTCCGACTCAGGACCGTTCTTCTAGGCATCGATAGCGGAGCCAATGACGATTATTTTCATGCCAGGTTTTTGCTGCTAGCTCCAATACCAGCCCCACAGGAGCCCAATAGGCGGAGTAGGAGGCGGTTTATGAGGCGGCTTAGGAGAAGCATAATCGCTAACACACGCTACTACATAAGCGCAAAAATCTCGAAAACGATGCCTCCGACTCAGGACCGTTCTTCTAGGCATCGATAGCGGAGCCAATGACGTATATTTTCATGCCAGGTTTTTGCTGCTAGCTCCAATACCAGCCCCACAGGAGCCCAATAGGCGGAGTAGGAGGCGGTTTATGAGGCGGCTTAGGAGAAGCATAATCGCTAACACACGCTACTACATAAGCGCGAAAATCTCGAAAACGATGCCTCCGACTCAGGACCGTTCTTCTAGGCATCGATAGCGGACCCAATGACGAATATTTTCATGCCAGGTTTTTGCTGCTAGCTCCAATACCAGCCCCACAGGAGCCCAATAGGCGGAGTAGGAGGCGGCTTAGGAGAAGCATAATCGGTAACACACGCTACTACATAAGCGCAAAAATCTCGAAAACGATGCCT
Source organism: Eristalis intricaria (assembly GCA_964034865.1). NCBI lineage: Eukaryota > Metazoa > Arthropoda > Insecta > Diptera > Syrphidae > Eristalis > Eristalis intricaria. The sequence continues at coordinate 19,126,979 of OZ035877.1, forward strand.
CCGACTCAGGACCGTTCTTCTAGGCATCGATAGCGGAGCCAATGACGAATATTTTCATGCCAGGTTTTTGCTGCTAGCTCCACTATTAGCCCCACAGGAGCCCAATAGGCGGTTTATGAGGCGGCATAGGAGAAGCATAATCGCTAACACACGCTACTACATAAGTGCAAAAATCTCGAAAACGATGCCTCCGACTCAGGACCGTTCTTCTAGGCATCGATAGCGGAGCCAATGACGAATATTTTCATGCCAGGTTTTTGCTGCTAGCTCCAATATTAGCCCCACAGGAGCCCAATAGGCGGAGTAGGAGGCGGCTTAGGAGAAGCATAATCGCTAACACACGCTACTACATAAGTGCAAAAATCTCGAAAACGATGCCTCCGACTCAGGACCGTTCTTCTAGGCATCGATAGCGGAGAAAAAGTCGAATATTTTCATGCCAGGTTTTTGCTGCTAGCTCCAATATTAGCCCCACAGGAGCCCAATAGGCGGCTTATGAGGCGGCTTAGGAGAAGCATAATCGCTAACACACGCTACTACATAAGTGCAAAAATCTCGAAAACGATGCCTCCGACTCAGGACCGTTCTTCTAGGCATCGATAGCGGAGCCAATGACGAATATTTTCATGCCAGGTTTTTGCTGCTAGCTCCAATATTAGCCCCACAGGAGCCCAATAGGCGGAGTAGGAGGCGGCTTAGAAGAAGCATAATCGCTAACACACGCTACTACATAAGTGCAAAAATCTCGAAAACGATGCCTCCGACTCAGGACCGTTCTTCTAGGCATCGATAGCGGAGCCAATGACGAATATTTTCATGCCAGGTTTTTGCTGCTAGCTCCAATACCAGCCCCACAGGAGCCCAATAGGCGGAGTAGGAGGCGGCTTAGGAGAAGCATAATCGCTAACACACGCTACTACATAAGTGCAAAAATCTCGAAAACGATGCCTCCGACTCAGGACCGTTCTTCTAGGCATCGATAGCGGAGCCAATGACAAATATTTTCATGCCAGGTTTTTGCTGCTAGCTCCAATACCAGCCCCACAGGAGCCCAATAGGCGGAGTAGGAGGCGGTTTATGAGGCGGCTTAGGAGAAGCATAATCGCTAACACACGCTACTACATAAGTGCAAAAATCTCGAAAACGATGCCTCCGACTCAGGACCGTTCTTCTAGGCATCGATAGCGGAGCCAATGACGAATATTTTCATGCCAGGTTTTTGCTGCTAGCCCCAATACCAGCCCCACAGGAGCCCAATAGGCGGAGTAGGAGGCGGTTTATGAGGCGGCTTAGGAGAAGCATAATCGCTAACACAAGCTACTACATAAGTGCAAAAATCTCGAAAACGATGCCTCCGACTCAGGACCGTTCTTCTAGGATAGCGGAGCCAATGACGAATATTTTCATGCCAGGTTTTTGCTGCTAGCTCCAATATTAGCCCCACAGGAGCCCAATAGGCGGAGTAGGAGGGGGCTTAGGAGAAGCATAATCGCTAACACACGCTACTACATAAGCGCAAAAATCTCGAAAACGATGCCTCCGACTCAGGACCGTTCTTCTAGGCATCGATAGCGGAGCCAATGACGAATATTTTCATGCCAGGTTTTTGCTGCTAGCTCCAATACCAGCCCCACAGGAGCCCAATAGGCGGAGTAGGAGGCGGTTTATGAGGCGGCTTAGGAGAAGCATAATCGCTAACACACGCTACTACATAAGTGCAAAAATCTCGAAAACGATGCCTCCGACTCAGGACCGTTCTTCTAGGCATCGATAGCGGAGCCAATGACGAATATTTTCATGCCAGGTTTTTGCTGCTAGCTCCAATACCAGCCCCACAGGAGCCCAGTAGGCGGAGTAGGAGGCGGTTTATGAGGCGGCTTAGGAGAAGCATAATTGCTAACACACGCTACTACATAAGCGCGAAAATCTCGAAAACGATGCCTCCGACTCATTATCGTTCTTCTAGGCATCGATAGCGGAGCCAATGACGAATATTTTCATGCCAGGTTTTTGCTGCTAGCTCCAATACCAGCCCCACAGGAGCCCAATAGGCGGAGTAGGAGGCGGCTTAGGAGAAGCATAATCGCTAACACACGCTACTACATAAGTGCAAAAATCTCGAAAACGATGCCTCCGACTCAGGACCGTTCTTCTAAGCATCGATAGCGGAGCCAATGACGAATATTTTCATGCCAGGTTTTTGCTGCTAGCTCCAATACCAGCCCCACAGGAGCCCAATAGGCGGAGTAGGAGGCGGTTTATGAGGCGGCTTAGGAGAAGCATAATCGCTAACACACGCTACTACATAAGCGCAAAAATCTCGAAAACGATGCCTCCGACTCAGGACCGTTCTTCTAGGCATCGATAGCGGAGCCAATGACGAATATTTGCATGCCAGGTTTTTGCTGCTAGCTCCAATACCAGCCCCACAGGAGCCCAATAGGCGGAGTAGGAGGCGGTTTATGAGGCGGCTTAGGAGAAGCATAATCGCTAACACACGCTACTACATAAGCGCGAAAATCTCGAAAACGATGCCTCCGACTCAGGACCGTTCTTCTAGGCATCGATAGCGGAGCCAATGACGAATATTTTCATGCCAGGTTTTTGCTGCTAGCTCCAATACCAGCCCCACAGGAGCCCAATAGGCGGAGTAGGAGGCGGCTTAGGAGAAGCATAATCGCTAACACACGCTACTACATAAGCGCAAAAATCTCGAAAACGATGCCTCCGACTCAGGACCGTTCTTCTAGGCAGCGATAGCGGAGCCAATGACGAATATTTTCATGCCAGGTTTTTGCTGCTAGCTCCAATATTAGCCCCACAGGAGCCCAATGGGCGGAGTAGGAGGCGGCTTAGGAGAAGCATAATCGCTAACACACGCTACTACATAAGTGCAAAAACCTCGAAAACGATGCCTCCGACTCAGGACCGTTCTTCTAGGCATCGATAGCGGAGCCAATGACGAATATTTTCATGCCAGGTTTTTGCTGCTAGCTCCAATACCAGCCCCACAGAAGCCCAATAGGCGGAGTAGGAGGCGGTTTATGAGGCGGCTTAGGAGAAGCATAATCGCTAACACACGCTACTACATAAGTGCAAAAATCTCGAAAACGATGCCTCCGACTCAGGACCGTTCTTCTAGGCATCGATAGCGGAGCCAATGACGAATATTTTCATGCCAGGTTTTTGCTGCTAGCTCCAATATTAGCCCCACAGGAGCCCAATCAGTTTTCAGTTTGATTGCGAGACAGTGTACACGTATTTTTCTTCTGCTCTCCAAAATTTCTCTTCTTTATTTTTTATTTTCATCCCAAATGTCTGATAAGTGCTCTATATGTAAACTTAGACTACTTCGGGACAATTTTATAAACTGTGAAGGCCTTTGCGGCAAACAATTTCATAAAAAATGTGTTTCCATCAGTGAAGAATCCCTCAATGCACTCCAAGGTGATCGGAATCTGCAATGGCGATGTGATAATTGTGCTAGTGTTCTCTGGCTCTCTACTTTCAACAATCGCTCAGTTAAAATCTGATGTCGCAGATATAAAAGCATCATTGCATGAACTAAACATTCCCTCCAACAGTGTTACTTTAAATAATTTGAAAATAACTTCACAAAAGAAGAAGACAACAAACTCTAAATCATATGATTCCTCTGTAGTACCAACACCAGCTCCCCAATTACTGTCAGCTCCAGATCGATCAGCTGTTATAACGTCTCTTCCCTCCTGCAAATACACCACCTTTTGCCTCTTCATCATCACACAGCACTGGTAATCAAAAAACCGGGGTCAACGAGCCTGAAGAAGAAGATCCATGGATGCATGTGACGCATAAGCCAAAAAAAAAGTCAACGATCCAGAAAACTGTTTGGCACTGCTAACATAGAAGGTGATGGAGCGACACTCTCTTCAGTACCGAGACTACAGTTCATACATCTCTCTCGGCTTAACAAAAATGAAACGGAAGAAAACATCATTTCTTATGCAGCACGTAAGTTACAAGTTCCGGAAAATGTGCTTCATTGCAAGAAGCTAGTAAAAAAAGATGTGGATCCTGTCTCTCTACATTTCGTAAATTTCAAATTGGGCATTCCAGCCTATTCATTTGAAAAAGCTTTTGACCCTTCTATATGGCCACTAGGGGTACAAATTAAAAAATTTGCATATTCCCCTAAGTCAAAAAACGAAGACGTAGGATCCGTACCGGCTCCAATCTGAAAAGTGCTTCTACTTCATCCCTACACCATCTCAACATCTACTACCACAACGCAAGCGGCATACGAACCAAAACAACAACTATATTCAGCAATACGTCACATATATTATACGATGTCATCGTAATTGTTGAAACATGGTTATACCCGGATATATCATCGAATGAGATTTTCAACTCGAAACTCTACAATTCATTCAGAATTGACCGATGTAAAACAGTGAAAGAACGGGGAGGTGGTATAATTGTTGCAGTTCGTGAATGTTTTCTGTGTAAAGAAATTTCATTACCAATCAATGATATTGAACAAATTTGTATTTCAATTAGCTTGGATCATGTTACAAAAAGTAATTTATTGTTAGTTTCAAATTATATACCGCCTGGAAGTATACCACTAATTTATGAAAAACATTCTTCAAACATAGATTACATCAACAATATATGTAAGGATTCAGACTTTTTATGTAACTTAGGTGATTTTAATCTCACAAATATTAATTGGGTTTCTTCTGATTCAAATAACTTTCTTGTACCATTAAATATTAAACAAAATTTTGAATATAAGTTCGTAGATAAATTAAATTCAATGAACTTGAAACAAATCAATCCAGTAAGGAATTCACTTTCAAAAATTTTAGATCTAGTATTTGTTTGCTGTGATGATATTAATTCTAAAATTACTAAATGTCCATTATTATTGCTAAATGATTCAATTAACCACAAACAGATCGCTATTAATATATCGTTCTACAAGTATATGAAGCCCCAATCCTCAAAAGCAAAGAAACATTTTAATTTTTCTAAAACAAACTTTGCTGAATTGAATAATATGTTTAAAAACGTAGATTGGCTTAAAGAATTTTCTAATTTAAACTTAAAATCCATATATAATCGTTTCGTTGAAATTCTTAGAAAAGGATTCTTAAAGTTCGTTCCTATGTCGCGGAAGTGTACCTCAAGTAGACCTCCTTGGTATACAAAAGAATTAACAAATCTTAAAAATCGTAAGAACAAAGCTTTCAAAAAATTTAAAGAGACAAAAAACCCCTCGGATTATGAAATTTTTAGCAAATTACGGAAAGATTTGTTTTCCCTTAATAAGTTCCTTTACAAAAATTATATTCATTCCATCGAACAAAATGTTAAATGCGATAGCAAATCATTTTGGAAATATATAAACACTAAAAGGAGTTCTCTAGGAATTCCTAATTTAATGCAGTACAAGGACAAAGAGTCAGAAAATATTAACTCTACTCTTGAACTCTTTGCAAACTTCTTCCAATCTACTTTTTCCACTTCAAACTCCAATAATTTCTCTCCATATACCTTCTCTAGTTCTGTAGACATTGGGTCGTTAGCATTAAATTATACTGAAGTCTTTCTAGCACTTCAGAATTTAAAGTCGGACCCCAGTTGTGGAGTGGATGGTATACCATCCATTATTCTTAAATACTGTGCTGACTCACTCTGCTGTCCTCTTCTACACATTTTTAATCTGTCATTATCTGAAGGTGTTTTTCTAGATAATTGGAAAGAATCATTCTTAGTTCCCATTCACAAATCGGGCTCTAAAAATAATGTGGAAAACTATAGAGGAATTTGCAAACTCTCGGCAATTCCAAAATTATTTGAATGTATAGTCAAGAATAAGACTGAATTCTTAATCAAAGAGCACATATCGGAAGCCCAGCACGGTTTCATATCTGGACGATCGACTTCTACCAACCTATCAATTTATTCTTCTTTCGTGATCAATGAGATTGAAAACAAGAAACAGGTTGATGCAATTTACACTGATTTCAGTAAAGCTTTTGATTCCGTCAACCACTCGCTTTTAATAAACAAACTCAAAGCGTTTGGGTTCCATTCCAATTTTCTAAATTGGATATCTTCCTTCGTCCAAAATAGAACCCTAAGAGTTAAAATTGGTAATTCCTTATCAAAGCTAATTCAATGTTGGTCGGGTGTACCACAAGGTAGTCACTTTGGCCCTTTATTATTTATAATATTCATTAACGATATTACTCTCTCAGTTAAACACAGTAGATGTTTGCTATATGCTGACGACATGAAAATATTCAAAACAATTCGAAATGTTAATGACTGTATCATGCTTCAATCAGATATAAACAGCATTTTTGATTGGTGTGTAAATAATGAACTTGGTCTTAACTTAAGTAAATGCAATTATATCTCTTTTACGAAATCAGCTTTTCAAATCCAATTTAATTATTCAATTGGTAATTCATATCTTTCGACTGTAAGCAGTGTCAAAGATTTGGGTGTTATGTTTGACTCCCCATTTTCATTTCAAAATCATATCTCTCATATTTTACATGCTACAAAGCTAGATGCCAACTGCTTGGTATAAAGTCTCTATCAACTAGACGCACTATCTACGATGTCAGGGATATACTCTGCAATCATATAAAATGTTCATGTCTCTTATCTGAGATTCAATTTCATATGCCTTCAAGGTCACTCCGTACTTGGGATTTTTTATTTGAAAGGTTTCATAGCACAGACTATGGTAAAAACGAACCATTAACAAGAATAATTCGTGTTTTTAACGAACATTCACAACATTTGGATCTGTCCCATACCAGACAGCACTTTAAAAGTAATTTTTTAAGCCTTTTTACTTTTTAAAATGTATTCAGTTCTGAATTAAAGTATTAACTTATCATTAAATATTGTACAATTATAAAACACTTCACAAAATCTGTTAATACATATGTAATTTGTGGATTTTAGATAAATAAATAAATAAATAAATAAATAAATAAATAGGCGGAGTAGGAGGCGGCTTAGGAGAAGCATAATCGCTAACACACGCTACTACATAAGTGCAAAAATCTCGAAAACGATGCCTCCGACTCAGGACCGTTCTTCTAGGCATCGATAGCGGAGCCAATGACGAATATTTTCATGCCAGGTTTTTGCTGCTAGCTCCAATATTAGCCCCACAGGAGCCCAATAGGCGGTTTATGAGGCGGCTTACGAGAAGCATAATCGCTAACACACGCTACTACATAAGTGCAAAAATCTCGAAAACGATGCCTCCGACTCAGGACCGTTCTTCTAGGCATCGATAGCGGAGCCAATGACGAATATTCTCATGCCAGGTTTTTGCTGCTAGCTCCAATATTAGCCCCACAGGAGCCCAATAGGCGGAGTAGGAGGCGGCTTAGGAGGTGCATAATCGCTAACACACGCTACTACATAAGCGCAAAAATCTCGAAAACGATGCCTCCGACTCAGGACCGTTCTTCTAGGCATCGATAGCGGAGCCAATGACGAATATTTTCATGCCAGGTTTTTGCTGCTAGCTCCAATATTAGCCCCACAGGAGCCCAATAGGCGGAGTAGGAGGCGGCTTAGGAGAAGCATAATCGCTAACACACGCTACTACATAAGCGCGAAAATCTCGAAAACGATGCCTCCGACTCAGGCCCGTTCTTCTAGGCATCGATAGCGGAGCCAATGACAAATATTTTCATGCCAGGTTTTTGCTGCTAGCTCCAATATTAGCCCCACAGGAGCCCAATAGGCGGAGTAGGAGGCGGCTTAGGAGAAGCATAATCGCTAACACACGCTACTACATAAGCGCAAAAATCTCGACAACGATGCCTCCGACTCAGGACCGTTCTTCTAGGCATCGATAGCGGAGCCAATGACAAATATTTTCATGCCAGGTTTTTGCTGCTAGCTCCAATATTAGCCCCACAGGAGCCTAATAGGCGGAGTAGGAGGCGGCTTAGGAGAAGCATAATCGCTAACACACGCTACAACATAAGCCCGAAAATCTCGAAAACGATGCCTCCGACTCAGCACCGTTCTTCTAGGCATCGATAGCGGAGCCAATGACAAATATTTTCATGCCAGGTTTTTGCTGCTAGCTCCAATATTAGCCCCACAGGAGCCCAATAGGCGGAGTAGGAGGCGGCTTAGGAGAAGCATAATCGCTAACACACGCTACTACATAAGCGTAAAAATCTCGAAAACGATGCCTCCGACTCAGGACCGTTCTTCTAGGCATCGATAGCGGAGCCAATGACGAATATTTTCATGCCAGGTTTTTGCTGCTAGCTCCAATATTAGCCCCACAGGAGCCCAATAGGCGGAGTAGGAGGCGGCTTAGGAGAAGCATAATCGCTAACACACGCTACTACATAAGTGCAAAAATCTCGAAAACGATGCCTCCGACTCAGGACCGTTCTTCTAGGCATCGATAGCGGAGCCAATAACGAATATTCTCATGCCAGGTTTTTGCTGCTAGCTCCAATATTAGCCCCACAGGAGCCCAATAGGCGGAGTAGGAGGCGGCTTAGGAGGTGCATAATCGCTAACACACGCTACTACATAAGCGCGAAAATCTCGAAAACGATGCCTCCGACTCAGCACCGTTCTTCTAGGCATCGATAGCGGAGCCAATGACAAATATTTTCATGCCAGGTTTTTGCTGCTAGCTCCAATATTAGCCCCACAGGAGCCCAATAGGCGGAGTAGGAGGCGGCTTAGGAGAAGCATAATCGCTAACACACGCTACTACATAAGCGCAAAAATCTCGAAAACGATGCCTCCGACTCAGGACCGTTCTTCTAGGCATCGATAGCGGAGCCAATGACGAATATTTTCATGCCAGGTTTTTGCTGCTAGCTCCAATATTAGCCCCACAGGAGCCCAATAGGCGGAGTAGGAGGCGGCTTAGGAGAAGCATAATCGCTAACACACGCTACTACATAAGCGCAAAAATCTCGAAAACGATGCCTCCGACTCAGGACCGTTCTTCTAGGCATCGATAGCGGAGCCAATGACGAATATTTTCATGCCAGGTTTTTGCTGCTAGCTCCAATATTATCCCCACAGGAGCCCAATAGGCGGAGTAGGAGGCGGTTTATGAGGCGGCTTAGGAGAAGCATAATCGCTAACACACGCTACTACATAAGCGCGAAAATCTCGAAAACGATGCCTCCGACTCAGGACCGTTCTTCTAGGCATCGATAGCGGAGCCAATGACGAATATTTTCATGCCAGGTTTTTGCTGCTAGCCCCAATACCAGCCCCACAGGAGCCCAATAGGCGGAGTAGGAGGCGGTTTATGAGGCGGCTTAGGAGAAGCATAATCGCTAACACACGCTACTACATAAGCGCGAAAATCTCGAAAACGATGCCTCCGACTCAGGACCGTTCTTCTAGGCATCGATAGCGGAGCCAATGACAAATATTTTCATGCCAGGTTTTTGCTGCTAGCTCCAATATTAGCCCCACAGGAGCCCAATAGGCGGAGTAGGAGGCGGCTTAGGAGAAGCATAATCGCTAACACACGCTACTACATAAGCGCAAAAATCTCGAAAACGATGCCTCCGACTCAGGACCGTTCTTCTAGGCATCGATAGCGGAGCCAATGACGAATATTTTCATGCCAGGTTTTTGCTGCTTGCTCCAATACCAGCCCCACAGGAGCCCAATAGGCGGAGTAGGAGGCGGTTTATGAGGCGGCTTAGGAGAAGCATAATCGCTAACACACGCTACTACATAAGCGCGAAAATCTGGAAAACGATGCCTCCGACTCAGGACCGTTCTTCTAGGCATCGATAGCGGAGCCAATGACAAATATTTTCATGCCAGGTTTTTGCTGCTAGCTCCAATACCAGCCCCACAGGAGCCCAATAGGCGGAGTAGGAGGCGGTTTATGAGGCGGCTTAGGAGAAGCATAATCGCTAACATACGCTACTACATAAGTGCAATAATCTCGAAAACGATGCCTCCGACTCAGGACCGTTCGTCTAGGCATCGGTAGCGGAGCCAATGACGAATATTTTCATGCCAGGTATTTGCTGCTAGCTCCAATATTAGCCCCACAGGAGCCCAATAGGCGGAGTAGGAGGCGGCTTAGGAGAAGCATAATCGCTAACACACGCTACTACATAAGCGCAAAAATCTCGAAAACGATGCCTCCGACTCAGGACCGTTCTTCTAGGCATCGATAGCGGAGCCAATGACGAATATTTTCATGCCAGGTTTTTGCTGCTAGCTCCAATACCAGCCCCACAGGAGCCCAATAGGCGGAGTAGGAGGCGGTTTATAAGGCGGCTTAGGAGAAGCATAATCGCTAACACACGCTACTACATAAGCGCAAAAATCTCGAAAACGATGCCTCCGACTCAGGACCGTTCTTCTAGGCATCGATAGCGGAGCCAATGACGAATATTTTCATGCCAGGTTTTTGCTGCTAGCTCCAATATTATCCCCACAGGAGCCCAATAGGCGGAGTAGGAGGCGGCTTAGGAGAAGCATAATCGCTAACACACGCTACTACATAAGCGCAAAATTCTCGAAAACGATGCCTCCGACTCAGGACTGTTCTTCTAGGCATCAATAGCGGAGCCAATGACGAATATTTTCATGCCAGGTTTTTGCTGCTAGCTCCAATACCAGCCCCACAGGAGCCCAATAGGCGGAGTAGGGGGCGGCTTAGGAGAAGCATAATCGCTAACACACGCTACTACATAAGCGCAAAAATCTCGAAAACGATGCCTCCGACTCAGGACCGTTCTTCTAGGCATCGATAGCGGAGCCAATGACAAATATTTTCATGCCAGGTTTTTGCTGCTAGCTCCAATATTAGCCCCACAGGAGCCCAATAGGCGGAGTAGGAGGCGGCTTAGGAGAAGCATAATCGCTAACACACGCTACTACATAAGCGCGAAAATCTCGAAAACGATGCCTCCGACTCAGGACCGTTCATCTAGGCATCGATAGCGGAGCCAATGACAAATATTTTCATGCCAGGTTTTTGCTGCTAGCTCCAATACCAGCCCCACAGGAGCCCAATAGGCGGAGTAGGAGGCGGTTTATGAGGCGACTTAGGAGAAGCATAATCGCTAACACACGCTACTACATAAGTGCAAAAATCTCGAAAACGATGCCTCCGACTTAGGACCGTTCTTCTAGGCATCGATAGCGGAGCCAATCACGAATATTTTCATGCCAGGTTTTTGCTGCTAGCTCCAATACCAGCCCCACAGGAGCCCAATAGGCGGAGTAGGAGGCGGTTTATAAGGCGGCTTAGGAGAAGCATAATCGCTAACACACGCTACTACATAAGCGCAAAAATCTCGAAAACGATGCCTCCGACTCAGGACCGTTCTTCTAGGCATCGATAGCGGAGCCAATGACGAATATTTTCATGCCAGGTTTTTGCTGCTAGCTCCAATATTAGCCCCACAGGAGCCCAATAGGCGGAGTAGGAGGCGGCTTAGGAGAAGCATAATCGCTAACACACGCTACTACATAAGCGCAAAATTCTCGAAAACGATGCCTCCGACTCAGGACCGTTCTTCTAGGCATCAATAGCGGAGCCAATGACGAATATTTTCATGCCAGGTTTTTGCTGCTAGCTCCAATACCAGCCCCACAGGAGCCCAATAGGCGGAGTAGGAGGCGGCTTAGGAGAAGCATAATCGCTAACACACGCTACTACATAAGCGCAAAAATCTCGAAAACGATGCCTCCGACTCAGGACCGTTCTTCTAGGCATCGATAGCGGAGCCAATGACGAATATTTTCATGCCAGGTTTTTGCTGCTAGCTCCAATATTAGCCCCACAGGAGCCCAATAGGCGGAGTAGGAGGCGGCTTAGGAGAAGCATAATCGCTAACACACGCTACTACATAAGCGCGAAAATCTCGAAAACGATGCCTCCGACTCAGGACCGTTCATCTAGGCATCGATAGCGGAGCCAATGACAAATATTTTCATGCCAGGTTTTTGCTGCTAGCTCCAATACCAGCCCCACAGGAGCCCAATAGGCGGAGTAGGAGGCGGTTTATGAGACGACTTAGGAGAAGCATAATCGCTAACACACGCTACTACATAAGTGCAAAAATCTCGAAAACGATGCCTCCGACTCAGGACCGTTCTAATAGGCATCGATAGCGGAGCCAATGACGAATATTTTCATGCCAGGTTTTTGCTGCTAGCTCCAATATTAGCCCCACAGGAGCCCAATAGGCGGAGTAGGAGGCGGCTTAGGAGAAGCATAATCGCTAACACACGCTACTACATAAGCGCAAAAATCTCGAAAACGATGCCTCCGACTCAGGACCGTTCTTCTAGGCATCGATAGCGGAGCCAATGACGAATATTTTCATGCCAGGTTTTTGCTGCTAGCTCCAATATTAGCCCCACAGGAGCCCAATAGGCGGAGTAGGAGGCGGCTTAGGAGAAGCATAATCGCTAACACACGCTACTACATAAGCGCAAAAATCTCGAAAACGATGCCTCCGACTCAGGACCGTTCTTCTAGGCATCGATAGCGGAGCCAATGACGAATATTTTCATGCCAGGTTTTTGCTGCTAGCTCCAATATTATCCCCACAGGAGCCCAATAGGCGGAGTAGGAGGCGGTTTATGAGGCGGCTTAGGAGAAGCATAATCGCTAACACACGCTACTACATAAGCGCGAAAATCTCGAAAACGATGCCTCCGACTCAGGACCGTTCTTCTAGGCATCGATAGCGGAGCCAATGACGAATATTTTCATGCCAGGTTTTTGCTGCTAGCCCCAATACCAGCCCCACAGGAGCCCATTAGGCGGAGTAGGAGGCGGTTTATGAGGCGGCTTAGGAGAAGCATAATCGCTAACACACGCTACTACATAAGCGCAAAAATCTCGAAAACGATGCCTCCGACTCAGGACCGTTCTCCTAGACATCGATAGCCGAGCAGATTACGAATATTTTCATGCCAGGTTTTTGCTGCTAGCTCCAATGACCAGCCCCACAGGAGCCCAATAGGCGGAGTAGGAGGCGGCTTAGGAGAAGCATAATCGCTGACACACGCTACTACATAAGCTCAAAAATGTCGAAAACGATGCCTCCGACTCAGGACCGTTCTTCTAGGCATCGATAGCGGAGCCAATGACGAATATTTTCATGCCAGGTTTTTGCTGCTAGCTCCAATACCAGCCCCACAGGAGCCCAATAGGCGGAGTAGGAGGCGGCTTATGAGGCGGCTTAGGAGAAGCGTAATCGCTAACACACGCTACTACATAAGCGCAAAAATCTCGAAAACGATGCCTCCGACTCAGGACCGTTCTTCTAGGCATCGATAGCGGAGCCAATGACGAATATTTTCATGCCAGGGTTTTGCTGCTAGCTCCAAAACCAGCCCCACAGGAGCCCAACAGGCGGAATAGGAGGCGGCTTAGGAGAAGCATAATCGCTAACACACGCTACTACATAAGCGCAAAAATCTCGAAAACGATGCCTCCGACTCAGGACCGTTCTTCTAGGCATCGATAGCGGAGCCAATGACGAATATTTTCATACCAGGTTTTTGCTGCTGGCCCCAATACCAGCCCCACAGGAGCCCAATAGGCGGAGTAGGAGGCGGCTTAGGAGAAGCATAATCGCTAACACACGCTACTACATAAGCCCAAAAATCTCGAAAACGTTGCCTCCGACTCAGGACCGTTCTTCTAGGCATCTAGCTCCAATACCAGCCCCACAGGAGCCCAATAGGCGGAGTAGGAGGCGGCTTAGGAGAAGCATAATCGCTGACACACGCTACTACATAAGCGCAAAAATCTCGAAAACGATGCCTCCGACTCAGGACCGTTCTTCTAGGCATCGATAGCGGAGCCAATGACGAATATTTTCATGCCAGGTTTTTGCTGCTAGCTCCAATACCAGCCCCACAGGAGCCCAATAGGCGGTTTATGAGGCGGCTTAGGAGAAGCATAATCGCTAACACACGCTACTACATAAGCGCAAAAATCTCGAAAACGATGCCTCCGACTCAGGACCGTTCTTCTAGGCATCGATAGCGGAGCCAATGACGAATATTTTCATGCCAGGGTTTTGCTGCTAGCTCCAAAACCAGCCCCACAGGAGCCCAACAGGCGGAGTAGGAGGCGGCTTAGGAGAAGCATAATCGCTAACACACGCTACTACATAAGCGCAAAAATCTCGAAAACGATGCCTCCGACTCAGGACCGTTCTTCTAGGCATCGATAGCGGAGCCAATGACGAATATTTTCATACCAGGTTTTTGCTGCTAGCCCCAATACCAGCCCCACAGGAGCCCCCACAGGAGGAACGATGCCTCCGACTCAGGACCGTTCTTCAAGGCATCGATAGCGGAGCCAATGACGAATATTTGCATGCCAGGTTTTTGCTACTAGCCCCAATACCAGCCCCACAGGAGCCCAATAGGCGGAGTAGGAGGCGGCTTAGGAGAAGCATAATCGCTAACACACGCTACTACATAAGCGCAAAAATCTCGAAAACGATGCCTCCGACTCAGGACCGTTCTTCTAGGCATCGATAGCGGAGCCAATGACGAATATTTTCATGCCAGGTTTTTGCTGCTAGCTCCAATATTAGCCCCACAGGAGCCCAATAGGCGGAGTAGGAGGCGGCTTAGGAGAAGCATAATCGCTAACACACGCTACTACATAAGCGCAAAAATCTCGAAAACGATGCCTCCGACTCAGGACCGTTCTTCTAGGCATCGATAGCGGAGCCAATGACGAATATTTTCATGCCAGGTTTTTGCTGCTAGCTCCAATATTATCCCCACAGGAGCCCAATAGGCGGAGTAGGAGGCGGTTTATGAGGCGGCTTAGGAGAAGCATAATCGCTAACACACGCTACTACATAAGCGCGAAAATCTCGAAAACGATGCCTCCGACTCAGGACCGTTCTTCTAGGCATCGATAGCGGAGCCAATGACGAATATTTTCATGCCAGGTTTTTGCTGCTAGCCCCAATACCAGCCCCACAGGAGCCCAATAGGCGGAGTAGGAGGCGGTTTATGAGGCGGCTTAGGAGAAGCATAATCGCTAACACACGCTACTACATAAGCGCGAAAATCTCGAAAACGATGCCTCCGACTCAGGACCGTTCTTCTAGGCATCGATAGCGGAGCCAATGACAAATATTTTCATGCCAGGTTTTTGCTGCTAGCTCCAATATTAGCCCCACAGGAGCCCAATAGGCGGAGTAGGAGGCGGCTTAGGAGAAGCATAATCGCTAACACACGCTACTACATAAGCGCAAAAATCTCGAAAACGATGCCTCCGACTCAGGACCGTTCTTCTAGGCATCGATAGCGGAGCCAATGACGAATATTTTCATGCCAGGTTTTTGCTGCTTGCTCCAATACCAGCCCCACAGGAGCCCAATAGGCGGAGTAGGAGGCGGTTTATGAGGCGGCTTAGGAGAAGCATAATCGCTAACACACGCTACTACATAAGCGCGAAAATCTGGAAAACGATGCCTCCGACTCAGGACCGTTCTTCTAGGCATCGATAGCGGAGCCAATGACAAATATTTTCATGCCAGGTTTTTGCTGCTAGCTCCAATACCAGCCCCACAGGAGCCCAATAGGCGGAGTAGGAGGCGGTTTATGAGGCGGCTTAGGAGAAGCATAATCGCTAACATACGCTACTACATAAGTGCAATAATCTCGAAAACGATGCCTCCGACTCAGGACCGTTCGTCTAGGCATCGGTAGCGGAGCCAATGACGAATATTTTCATGCCAGGTATTTGCTGCTAGCTCCAATATTAGCCCCACAGGAGCCCAATAGGCGGAGTAGGAGGCGGCTTAGGAGAAGCATAATCGCTAACACACGCTACTACATAAGCGCAAAAATCTCGAAAACGATGCCTCCGACTCAGGACCGTTCTTCTAGGCATCGATAGCGGAGCCAATGACGAATATTTTCATGCCAGGTTTTTGCTGCTAGCTCCAATACCAGCCCCACAGGAGCCCAATAGGCGGAGTAGGAGGCGGTTTATAAGGCGGCTTAGGAGAAGCATAATCGCTAACACACGCTACTACATAAGCGCAAAAATCTCGAAAACGATGCCTCCGACTCAGGACCGTTCTTCTAGGCATCGATAGCGGAGCCAATGACGAATATTTTCATGCCAGGTTTTTGCTGCTAGCTCCAATATTATCCCCACAGGAGCCCAATAGGCGGAGTAGGAGGCGGCTTAGGAGAAGCATAATCGCTAACACACGCTACTACATAAGCGCAAAATTCTCGAAAACGATGCCTCCGACTCAGGACTGTTCTTCTAGGCATCAATAGCGGAGCCAATGACGAATATTTTCATGCCAGGTTTTTGCTGCTAGCTCCAATACCAGCCCCACAGGAGCCCAATAGGCGGAGTAGGGGGCGGCTTAGGAGAAGCATAATCGCTAACACACGCTACTACATAAGCGCAAAAATCTCGAAAACGATGCCTCCGACTCAGGACCGTTCTTCTAGGCATCGATAGCGGAGCCAATGACAAATATTTTCATGCCAGGTTTTTGCTGCTAGCTCCAATATTAGCCCCACAGGAGCCCAATAGGCGGAGTAGGAGGCGGCTTAGGAGAAGCATAATCGCTAACACACGCTACTACATAAGCGCGAAAATCTCGAAAACGATGCCTCCGACTCAGGACCGTTCATCTAGGCATCGATAGCGGAGCCAATGACAAATATTTTCATGCCAGGTTTTTGCTGCTAGCTCCAATACCAGCCCCACAGGAGCCCAATAGGCGGAGTAGGAGGCGGTTTATGAGGCGACTTAGGAGAAGCATAATCGCTAACACACGCTACTACATAAGTGCAAAAATCTCGAAAACGATGCCTCCGACTTAGGACCGTTCTTCTAGGCATCGATAGCGGAGCCAATCACGAATATTTTCATGCCAGGTTTTTGCTGCTAGCTCCAATACCAGCCCCACAGGAGCCCAATAGGCGGAGTAGGAGGCGGTTTATAAGGCGGCTTAGGAGAAGCATAATCGCTAACACACGCTACTACATAAGCGCAAAAATCTCGAAAACGATGCCTCCGACTCAGGACCGTTCTTCTAGGCATCGATAGCGGAGCCAATGACGAATATTTTCATGCCAGGTTTTTGCTGCTAGCTCCAATATTAGCCCCACAGGAGCCCAATAGGCGGAGTAGGAGGCGGCTTAGGAGAAGCATAATCGCTAACACACGCTACTACATAAGCGCAAAATTCTCGAAAACGATGCCTCCGACTCAGGACCGTTCTTCTAGGCATCAATAGCGGAGCCAATGACGAATATTTTCATGCCAGGTTTTTGCTGCTAGCTCCAATACCAGCCCCACAGGAGCCCAATAGGCGGAGTAGGAGGCGGCTTAGGAGAAGCATAATCGCTAACACACGCTACTACATAAGCGCAAAAATCTCGAAAACGATGCCTCCGACTCAGGACCGTTCTTCTAGGCATCGATAGCGGAGCCAATGACGAATATTTTCATGCCAGGTTTTTGCTGCTAGCTCCAATATTAGCCCCACAGGAGCCCAATAGGCGGAGTAGGAGGCGGCTTAGGAGAAGCATAATCGCTAACACACGCTACTACATAAGCGCGAAAATCTCGAAAACGATGCCTCCGACTCAGGACCGTTCATCTAGGCATCGATAGCGGAGCCAATGACAAATATTTTCATGCCAGGTTTTTGCTGCTAGCTCCAATACCAGCCCCACAGGAGCCCAATAGGCGGAGTAGGAGGCGGTTTATGAGACGACTTAGGAGAAGCATAATCGCTAACACACGCTACTACATAAGTGCAAAAATCTCGAAAACGATGCCTCCGACTCAGGACCGTTCTAATAGGCATCGATAGCGGAGCCAATGACGAATATTTTCATGCCAGGTTTTTGCTGCTAGCTCCAATATTAGCCCCACAGGAGCCCAATAGGCGGAGTAGGAGGCGGCTTAGGAGAAGCATAATCGCTAACACACGCTACTACATAAGCGCAAAAATCTCGAAAACGATGCCTCCGACTCAGGACCGTTCTTCTAGGCATCGATAGCGGAGCCAATGACGAATATTTTCATGCCAGGTTTTTGCTGCTAGCTCCAATATTAGCCCCACAGGAGCCCAATAGGCGGAGTAGGAGGCGGCTTAGGAGAAGCATAATCGCTAACACACGCTACTACATAAGCGCAAAAATCTCGAAAACGATGCCTCCGACTCAGGACCGTTCTTCTAGGCATCGATAGCGGAGCCAATGACGAATATTTTCATGCCAGGTTTTTGCTGCTAGCTCCAATATTATCCCCACAGGAGCCCAATAGGCGGAGTAGGAGGCGGTTTATGAGGCGGCTTAGGAGAAGCATAATCGCTAACACACGCTACTACATAAGCGCGAAAATCTCGAAAACGATGCCTCCGACTCAGGACCGTTCTTCTAGGCATCGATAGCGGAGCCAATGACGAATATTTTCATGCCAGGTTTTTGCTGCTAGCCCCAATACCAGCCCCACAGGAGCCCATTAGGCGGAGTAGGAGGCGGTTTATGAGGCGGCTTAGGAGAAGCATAATCGCTAACACACGCTACTACATAAGCGCAAAAATCTCGAAAACGATGCCTCCGACTCAGGACCGTTCTCCTAGACATCGATAGCCGAGCAGATTACGAATATTTTCATGCCAGGTTTTTGCTGCTAGCTCCAATGACCAGCCCCACAGGAGCCCAATAGGCGGAGTAGGAGGCGGCTTAGGAGAAGCATAATCGCTGACACACGCTACTACATAAGCTCAAAAATGTCGAAAACGATGCCTCCGACTCAGGACCGTTCTTCTAGGCATCGATAGCGGAGCCAATGACGAATATTTTCATGCCAGGTTTTTGCTGCTAGCTCCAATACCAGCCCCACAGGAGCCCAATAGGCGGAGTAGGAGGCGGCTTATGAGGCGGCTTAGGAGAAGCGTAATCGCTAACACACGCTACTACATAAGCGCAAAAATCTCGAAAACGATGCCTCCGACTCAGGACCGTTCTTCTAGGCATCGATAGCGGAGCCAATGACGAATATTTTCATGCCAGGGTTTTGCTGCTAGCTCCAAAACCAGCCCCACAGGAGCCCAACAGGCGGAATAGGAGGCGGCTTAGGAGAAGCATAATCGCTAACACACGCTACTACATAAGCGCAAAAATCTCGAAAACGATGCCTCCGACTCAGGACCGTTCTTCTAGGCATCGATAGCGGAGCCAATGACGAATATTTTCATACCAGGTTTTTGCTGCTGGCCCCAATACCAGCCCCACAGGAGCCCAATAGGCGGAGTAGGAGGCGGCTTAGGAGAAGCATAATCGCTAACACACGCTACTACATAAGCCCAAAAATCTCGAAAACGTTGCCTCCGACTCAGGACCGTTCTTCTAGGCATCTAGCTCCAATACCAGCCCCACAGGAGCCCAATAGGCGGAGTAGGAGGCGGCTTAGGAGAAGCATAATCGCTGACACACGCTACTACATAAGCGCAAAAATCTCGAAAACGATGCCTCCGACTCAGGACCGTTCTTCTAGGCATCGATAGCGGAGCCAATGACGAATATTTTCATGCCAGGTTTTTGCTGCTAGCTCCAATACCAGCCCCACAGGAGCCCAATAGGCGGTTTATGAGGCGGCTTAGGAGAAGCATAATCGCTAACACACGCTACTACATAAGCGCAAAAATCTCGAAAACGATGCCTCCGACTCAGGACCGTTCTTCTAGGCATCGATAGCGGAGCCAATGACGAATATTTTCATGCCAGGGTTTTGCTGCTAGCTCCAAAACCAGCCCCACAGGAGCCCAACAGGCGGAGTAGGAGGCGGCTTAGGAGAAGCATAATCGCTAACACACGCTACTACATAAGCGCAAAAATCTCGAAAACGATGCCTCCGACTCAGGACCGTTCTTCTAGGCATCGATAGCGGAGCCAATGACGAATATTTTCATACCAGGTTTTTGCTGCTAGCCCCAATACCAGCCCCACAGGAGCCCCCACAGGAGGAACGATGCCTCCGACTCAGGACCGTTCTTCAAGGCATCGATAGCGGAGCCAATGACGAATATTTGCATGCCAGGTTTTTGCTACTAGCCCCAATACCAGCCCCACAGGAGCCCAATAGGCGGAGTAGGAGGCGGCTTAGGAGAAGCATAATCGCTAACACACGCTACTACATAAGCCCAAAAATCTCGAAAACGTTGCCTCCGACTCAGGACCGTTCTTCTAGGCATCTAGCTCCAATACCAGCCCCACAGGAGCCCAATAGGCGGAGTAGGAGGCGGCTTAGGAGAAGCATAATCGCTGACACACGCTACTACATAAGCGCAAAAATCTCGAAAACGATGCCTCCGACTCAGGACCGTTCTTCTAGGCATCGATAGCGGAGCCAATGACGAATATTTTCATGCCAGGTTTTTGCTGCTAGCTCCAATACCAGCCCCACAGGAGCCCAATAGGCGGAGTAGGAGGCGGCTTATGAGGCGGCTTAGGAGAAGCGTAATCGCTAACACACGCTACTACATAAGCGCAAAAATCTCGAAAACGATGCCTCCGACTCAGGACCGTTCTTCTAGGCATCGATAGCGGAGCCAATGACGAATATTTTCATGCCAGGGTTTTGCTGCTAGCTCCAAAACCAGCCCCACAGGAGCCCAACAGGCGGAATAGGAGGCGGCTTAGGAGAAGCATAATCGCTAACACACGCTACTACATAAGCGCAAAAATCTCGAAAACGATGCCTCCGACTCAGGACCGTTCTTCTAGGCATCGATAGCGGAGCCAATGACGAATATTTTCATACCAGGTTTTTGCTGCTGGCCCCAATACCAGCCCCACAGGAGCCCAATAGGCGGAGTAGGAGGCGGCTTAGGAGAAGCATAATCGCTAACACACGCTACTACATAAGCCCAAAAATCTCGAAAACGTTGCCTCCGACTCAGGACCGTTCTTCTAGGCATCTAGCTCCAATACCAGCCCCACAGGAGCCCAATAGGCGGAGTAGGAGGCGGCTTAGGAGAAGCATAATCGCTGACACACGCTACTACATAAGCGCAAAAATCTCGAAAACGATGCCTCCGACTCAGGACCGTTCTTCTAGGCATCGATAGCGGAGCCAATGACGAATATTTTCATGCCAGGTTTTTGCTGCTAGCTCCAATACCAGCCCCACAGGAGCCCAATAGGCGGTTTATGAGGCGGCTTAGGAGAAGCATAATCGCTAACACACGCTACTACATAAGCGCAAAAATCTCGAAAACGATGCCTCCGACTCAGGACCGTTCTTCTAGGCATCGATAGCGGAGCCAATGACGAATATTTTCATGCCAGGGTTTTGCTGCTAGCTCCAAAACCAGCCCCACAGGAGCCCAACAGGCGGAGTAGGAGGCGGCTTAGGAGAAGCATAATCGCTAACACACGCTACTACATAAGCGCAAAAATCTCGAAAACGATGCCTCCGACTCAGGACCGTTCTTCTAGGCATCGATAGCGGAGCCAATGACGAATATTTTCATACCAGGTTTTTGCTGCTAGCCCCAATACCAGCCCCACAGGAGCCCCCACAGGAGGAACGATGCCTCCGACTCAGGACCGTTCTTCAAGGCATCGATAGCGGAGCCAATGACGAATATTTGCATGCCAGGTTTTTGCTACTAGCCCCAATACCAGCCCCACAGGAGCCCAATAGGCGGAGTAGGAGGCGGCTTAGGAGAAGCATAATCGCTAACACACGCTACTACATAAGCCCAAAAATCTCGAAAACGTTGCCTCCGACTCAGGACCGTTCTTCTAGGCATCTAGCTCCAATACCAGCCCCACAGGAGCCCAATAGGCGGAGTAGGAGGCGGCTTAGGAGAAGCATAATCGCTGACACACGCTACTACATAAGCGCAAAAATCTCGAAAACGATGCCTCCGACTCAGGACCGTTCTTCTAGGCATCGATAGCGGAGCCAATGACGAATATTTTCATGCCAGGTTTTTGCTGCTAGCTCCAATACCACCCCCACAGGAGCCCAATAGGCGGAGTAGGAGGCGGCTTAGGAGAAGCATAATCGCTAACACACGCTACTACATAAGCGCAAAAATCTCGAAAACGATGCCTCCGACTCAGGACCGTTCTTCTAGGCATCGATAGCGGAGCCAATGACGAATATTTTCATGGCAGGTTTTTGCTGCTAGCTCCAATACCAGCCCACAGGAGCCCAATAGGCGGAGTAGGAGGCGGCTTAGGAGAAGAATAATCGCTAACACACGCTACTACATAAGCACAAAAATCTCGAAGACGATGTCTCCGACTCAGGACCGTTCTTCTAGGCATCGATAGCGGAGCCAATGACGAATACATTCATGCCAGGTTCTTGCTGCTAGCTCCAATACCAGCCCCACAGGAGCCCAATAGGCGGAGCAGGAGGCGGTTTATGAGGCGGCTTAGGAGAAGCATAATCGCTAACACACGCTACTACATAAGCGCAAAAATCTCGAAAACGATGCCTCCGACTCAGGACCGTTCTTCTAGGCATCGATAGCGGAGCCAATGACGAATATTTTCATGCCAGGTTTTTGCTGCTAGCCCCAATACCAGCCCCACAGGAGCCCAATAGGCGGAGTAGGAGGCGGCTTAGGAGAAGCATAATCGCTAACACACGCTACTACATAAGCGCAAAAATCTCGAAAACGATGCCTCCGACTCAGGACCGTTCTTCTAGGCATCGATAGCGGAGCCAATGACGAATATTTTCATGCCAGGTTTTTGCTGCTAGCTCCAATACCAGCCCCACAGGAGCCCAATAGGCGGAGTAGGAGGCGGCTTAGGAGAAGCATAATCGCTAACACACGCTACTACATAAGCGCAAAAATCTCGAAAACGATGCCTCCGACTCAGGACCGTTCTTCTAGGCATCGATAGCGGAGCCAATGACGAATATTTTCATACCAGGTTTTTGCTGCTAGCTCCAATACCAGCCCCACAGGAGCCCAATAGGCGGAGTAGGAGGCGGCTTAGGAGAAGCATAATCGCTAACACACGCTACTACATAAGCGCAAAAATCTCGAAAACGATGCCTCCGACTCAGGACCGTTCTTCTAGGCATCGATAGCGGAGCCAATGACGAATATTTTCATGCCAGGTTTTTGCTGCTAGCTCCAATACCAGCCCCACAGGAGCCCAACAGGCGGAGTAGGAAGCGGCTTAGGAGAAGCATAATCGCTAACACACGCTCCTACATAAGCGCAAAAATCTCGAAAACTATGCCTCCGACTCAGGACCGTTCTTCTAGGCATCGATAGCGGAGCCAATGACGAATATTTTCATGCCAGGTTTTTGCTGCTAGCTCCAATACCAGACCCACAGGAGCCCAACAGGCGGAGTAGGAGGCGGCTTAGGAGAAGAATAATCGCTAACACACGCTACTACATAAGCGCAAAAATCTCGAAAACGATGCCTCCGACTCAGGACCGTTCTTCTAGGCATCGATAGCCGAGCCAATGACGAATATTTTCATGCCAGGTTTTTGCTGCTAGCTCCAATACCAGCCCCACAGGAGCCCAATAGGCGGAGTAGGAGGCGGCTTAGGAGAAGCATAATCGCTAACACACGCTACTACATAAGCGCAAAAATCTCGAAAACGATGCCTCCGACTCAGGACCGTTCTTCTAGGCATCGATAGCGGAGCCAATGACGAATATTTTCATGCCAGGTTTTTGCTGCTAGCTCCAATACCAGCCCCACAGGAGCCCCCACAGGAGGAACGATGCCTCCGACTCAGGACCGTTCTTCAAGGCATCGTTAGCGGAGCCAATGACGAATATTTGCATGCCAGGTTTTTGCTACTAGCCCCAATACCAGCCCCACAGGAGCCCAATAGGCGGAGTAGGAGGCGGCTTAGGAGAAGCATAATCGCTAACACACGCTACTACATAAGCCCAAAAATCTCGAAAACGTTGCCTCCGACTCAGGACCGTTCTTCTAGGCATCTAGCTCCAATACCAGCCCCGCAGGAGCCCAATAGGCGGAGTAGGAGGCGGCTTAGGAGAAGCATAATCGCTGACACACGCTACTACATAAGCGCAAAAATCTCGAAAACGATGCCTCCGACTCAGGACCGTTCTTCTAGGCATCGATAGCGGAGCCAATGACGAATATTTTCATGCCAGGTTTTTGCTGCTAGCTCCAATACCAGCCCCACAGGAGCCCAATAGGCGGGGTAGGAGGCGGCTTAGGAGAAGCATAATCGCTAACACACGCTACTACATAAGCGCAAAAATCTCGAAAACGATGCCTCCGACTCAGGACCGTTCTTCTAGGCATCGATAGCGGAGCCAATGACCAATATTTTCATGCCAGGTTTTTGCTGCTAGCTCCAATACCAGCCCACAGGAGCCCAATAGGCGGAGTAGGAGGCGGCTTAGGAGAAGAATAATCGCTAACACACGCTACTACATAAGCGCAAAAATCTCGAAGACGATGTCTCCGACTCAGGACCGTTCTTCTAGGCATCGATAGCGGAGCCAATGACGAATATTTTCATGCCAGGTTCTTGCTGCTAGCTCCAATACCAGCCCCACAGGAGCCCAATAGGCGGAGTAGGAGGCGGTTTATGAGGCGGCTTAGGAGAAGCATAATCGCTAACACACGCTACTACATAAGCGCAAAAATCTCGAAAACGATGCCTCCGACTCAGGACCGTTCTTCTAGGCATCGATAGCGGAGCCAATGACGAATATTTTCATGCCAGGTTTTTGCTGCTAGCCCCAATACCAGCCCCACAGGAGCCCAATAGGCGGAGTAGGAGGCGGCTTAGGAGAAGCATAATCGCTAACACACGCTACTACATAAGCGCAAAAATCTCGAAAACGATGCCTCCGACTCAGGACCGTTCTTCTAGGCATCGATAGCGGAGCCAATGACGAATATTTTCATGCCAGGTTTTTGCTGCTAGCTCCAATACCAGCCCCACAGGAGCCCAATAGGCGGAGTAGGAGGCGGTTTATGAGGCGGCTTAGGAGAAGCATAATCGCTAACACACGCTACTACATAAGCGCAAAAACCTCGAAAACGATGCCTCCGACTCAGGACCGTTCTTCTAGGCATCGATAGCGGAGCCAATGACGAATATTTTCATGCCAGGTTTTTGCTGCTAGCCCCAATACCAGCCCCACAGGAGCCCAATAGGCGGAGTAGGAGGCGGCTTAGGAGAAGCATAATCGCTAACACACGCTACTACATAAGCGCAAAAATCTCGAAAACGATGCCTCCGACTCAGGACCGTTCTTCTAGGCATCGATAGCGGAGCCAATGACGAATATTTTCATGCCAGGTTTTTGCTGCTAGCTCCAATACCAGCCCCACAGGAGCCCAATAGGCGGAGTAGGAGGCGGCTTAGGAGAAGCATAATCGCTAACACACGCTACTACATAAGCGCAAAAATCTCGAAAACTATGCCTCCGACTCAGGACCGTTCTTCTAGGCATCGATAGCGGAGCCAATGACGAATATTTTCATGCCAGGTTTTTGCTGCTAGCTCCAATACCAGACCCACAGGAGCCCAATAGGCGGAGTAGGAGGCGGCTTAGGAGAAGAATAATCGCTAACACACGCTACTACATAAGCGCAAAAATCTCGAAAACGATGCCTCCGACTCAGGACCGTTCTTCTAGGCATCGATAGCGGAGCCAATGACGAATATTTTCATGCCAGGTTTTTGCTGCTAGCTCCAATACCAGCCCCACAGGAGCCCAATAGGCGGAGTAGGAGGCGGCTTAGGAGAAGCATAATCGCTAACACACGCTACTACATAAGCGCAAAAATCTCGAAAACGATGCCTCCGACTCAGGACCGTTCTTCTAGGCATCGATAGCGGAACCAATGACGAATATTTTCATGCCAGTTTTTTGCTGCTAGCTCCAATACCAGCCCCACAGTAGCCCAATATTCGGAGTAGGAGGCGGCTTAGGAGATGAATAATCGCTAACACACGCTACTACATAAGCGCAAAAATCTCGAAAACGATGCCTCCGACTAAGGACCGTTCTTCTAGGCATCGATAGCGGAGCCAATGACGAATATTTTCATGCCAGGTTTTTGCTGCTAGCTCCAATACCAGCCCCACAGGAGCCCAATAGGCGGAGTAGGAGGCGGTTTATGAGGCGGCTTAGGAGAAGCATAATCGCTAACACACGCTACTACATAAGCGCAAAAATCTCGAAAACGATGCCTCCGACTCAGGACCGTTCTTCTAGGCATCGATAGCGGAGCCAATGACGAATATTTTCATGCCAGGTTTTTGCTGCTAGCCCCAATACCAGCCCCACATGAGCCCAATAGGCGGAGTAGGAGGCGGCTTAGGAGAAGCATAAGCGCTAACACACGCTACTACATAAGCGCAAAAATCTCGAAAACGATGCCTCCGACTCAGGACCGTTCTTCTAGGCATCGATAGCGGAGCCAATGACGAATATTTTCATGCCAGGTTTTTGCTGCTAGCCCCAATACCAGCCCCACAGGAGCCCAATAGGCGGACTAGGAGGCGGCTTAGGAGAAGAATAATCGCTAACACACGCTACTACATAAGCGCAAAAATCTCGAAAACGATGCCTCCGACTCAGGACCGTTCTTCTAGGCATCGATAGCGGAGCCAATGACGAATATTTTCATGCCAGGTTTTTGCTGCTAGCTCCAATACCAGCCCCACAGGAGCCCAATAGGCGGAGTAGGAGGCGGTTTATGAGGCGGCTTAGGAGAAGCATAATCGCTAACACACGCTACTACATAAGCGCAAAAATCTCGAAAACGATGCCTCCGACTCAGGACCGTTCTTCTAGGCATCGATAGCGGAGCCAATGACGAATATTTTCATGCCAGGTTTTTGCTGCTAGCCCCAATACCAGCCCCACAGGAGCCCAATAGGCGGAGTAGGAGGCGGCTTAGGAGAAGCATAATCGCTAACACACGCTACTACATAAGCGCAAAAATCTCGAAAACGATGCCTCCGACTCAGGACCGTTCTTCTAGGCATCGATAGCGGAGCCAATGACGAATATTTTCATGCCAGGTTTTTGCTGCTAGCTCCAATACCAGCCCCACAGGAGCCCAATAGGCGGAGTAGGAGGCGGCTTAGGAGAAGCATAATCGCTAACACACGCTACTACATAAGCGCAAAAATCTCGAAAACGATGCCTCCGACTCAGGACCGTTCTTCTAGGCATCGATAGCGGAGCCAATGACGAATATTTTTATGCCAGGTTTTTGCTGCTAGCTCCAATACCAGCCCCACAGGAGCCCAATAGGCGGAGTAGGAGGCGGCTTAGGAGAAGCATAATCGCTAACACACGCTACTACATAAGCGCAAAAATCTCGAAAACGATGCCTCCGACTCAGGACCGTTCTTCTAGGCATCGATAGCGGAGCCAATGACGAATATTTTCATGCCAGGTTTTTGCTGCTAGCTCCAATACCAGCCCCACAGGAGCCCAATAGGCGGAGTAGGAGGCGGCTTAGGAGAAGCATAATCGCTAACACACGCTACTACATAAGCGCAAAAATTTCGAAAACTATGCCTCCGACTCAGGACCGTTCTTCTAGGCATCGATAGCGGAGCCAATGACG
Source organism: Eristalis intricaria (assembly GCA_964034865.1). Lineage (NCBI taxonomy): Eukaryota > Metazoa > Arthropoda > Insecta > Diptera > Syrphidae > Eristalis > Eristalis intricaria. Next base: position 19,154,615 of record OZ035877.1, read on the forward strand.
AATATTTTCATGCCAGGTTTTTGCTGCTAGCTCCAATACCAGACCCACAGGAGCCCAACAGGCGGAGTAGGAGGCGGCTTAGGAGAAGAATAATCGCTAACACACGCTACTACATAAGCGCAAAAATCTCGAAAACGATGCCTCCGACTCAGGACCGTTTTTCTAGGCATCGATAGCGGAGCCAATGACGAATATTTTCATGCCAGGTTTTTGCTGCTAGCTCCAATACCAGCCCCACAGGAGCCCAATAGGCGGAGTAGGAGGCGGCTTAGGAGAAGCATAATCGCTAACACACGCTCCTACATAAGCGCAAAAATCTCGAAAACGATGCCTCCGACTCAGGACCGTTCTTCTAGGCATCGATAGCGGAGCCAATGACGAATATTTTCATGCCAGGTTTTTGCTGCTAGCTCCAATACCAGCCCCACAGGAGCCCCCACAGGAGGAACGATGCCTCCGACTCAGGACCGTTCTTCAAGGCATCGTTAGCGGAGCCAATGACGAATATTTGCATGCCAGGTTTCTGCTACTAGCCCCAATACCAGCCCCACAGGAGCCCAATAGGCGGAGTAGGAGGCGGCTTAGGAGAAGCATAATCGCTAACACACGCTACTACATAAGCGCAAAAATCTCGAAAACGATGCCTCCGACTCAGGACCGTTCTTCTAGGCATCGATAGCGGAGCCAATGACGAATATTTTCATGCCAGGTTTTTGCTGCTAGCTCCAATACCAGCCCCACAGGAGCCCAATAGGCGGAGTAGGAGGCGGCTTAGGAGAAGCATAATCGCTAACACACGCTACTACATAAGCGCAAAAATCTCGAAAACGATGCCTCCGACTCAGGACCGTTCTTCTAGGCATCGATAGCGGAGCCAATGACGAATATTTTCATCCCAGGTTTTTGCTGCTAGCTCCAATACCAGCCCCACAGGAGCCCAATAGGCGGGGTAGGAGGCGGCTTAGGAGAAGCATAATCGCTAACACATGCTACTACATAAGCGCAAAAATCTCGAAAACGATGCCTCCGACTCAGGACCGTTCTTCTAGGCATCGATAGCGGAGCCAATGACGAAGATTTTCATGCCAGGTTTTTGCTGCTAGCTCCAATACCAGCCCCACAGGAGCCCAATAGGCGGAGTAGGAGGCGGCTTAGGAGAAGCATAATCGCTAACACACGCTACTACATAAGCGCAAAAATCTCGAAAACTATGCCTCCGACTCAGGACCGTTCTTCTAGGCATCGATAGCGGAGCCAATGACGAATATTTTCATGCCAGGTTTTTGCTGCTAGCTCCAATACCAGACCCACAGGAGCCCAATAGGCGGAGTAGGAGGCGGCTTAGGAGAAGCATAATCGCTAACACACGCTACTACATAAGCGCAAAAATCTCGAAAACGGTGCCTCCGACTCAGGACCGTTCTTCTAGGCATCGATAGCGGAGCCAATGACGAATATTTTCATGCCAGGTTTTTGCTGCTAGCTCCAATACCAGCCCCACAGGAGCCCAATAGGCGGAGTAGGAGGCGGCTTAGGAGAAGCATAATCGCTAACACACGCTACTACATAAGCGCAAAAATCTCGAAAACGATGCCTCCGACTCAGGACCGTTCTTCTAGGCATCGATAGCGGAGCCAATGACGAATATTTTCATGCCAGGTTTTTGCTGCTAGCTCCAATACCAGACCCACAGGAGCCCAATAGGCGGAGTAGGAGGCGGCTTAGGAGAAGCATAATCGCTAACACACGCTACTACATAAGCGCAAAAATCTCGAAAACGATGCCTCCGACTCAGTACCGTTCTTCTAGGCATCGATAGCGGAGCCAATGACGAATATTTTCATGCCAGGTTTTTGCTGCTAGCTCCAATACCGGCCCCACAGCAGCCCAATAGGCGAAGTAGGAGGCGGCTTAGGAGAAGAATAATCGCTAACACACGCTACTACATAAGCGCAAAAATCTCGAAAACGATGCCTCCGCCTCAGGACCGTTCTTCTAGGCATCGATAGCGGAGCCAATGACGAATATTTTCATGCCAGGTTTTTGCTTCTAGCTCCAATACCAGCCCCACAGGAGCCCAATAGGCGGAGTAGGAGGCGGTTTATGAGGCGGCTTAGGAGAAGCATAATCGCTAACACACGCTACTACATAAGCGCAAAAATCTCGAAAACGATGCCTCCGACTCAGGACCGTTCTTCTAGGCATCGATAGCGGAGCCAATGACGAATATTTTCATGCCAGGTTTTTGCTGCTAGCTCCAATACCAGCCCCACAGGAGCCCAATAGGCGGAGTAGGAGGCGGCTTAGGAGAAGCATAATCGCTAACACACGCTACTACATAAGCGCAAAAATCTCGAAAACGATGCCTCCGACTCAGGACCGTTCTTCTAGGCATCGATAGCGGAGCCAATGACGAATATTTTCATGCCAGGTTTTTGCTGCTAGCTCCAATACCAGCCCCACAGGAGCCCAATAGGCGGAGTAGGAGGCGGCTTAGGAGAAGAATAATCGCTAACACACGCTACTACATAAGCGCAAAAATCTCGAAAACGATGCCTCCGACTCAGGACCGTTTTTCTAGGCATCGATAGCGGAGCCAATGACGAATATTTTCATAACAGGTTTTTGCTGCTAGCTCCAATACCAGCCCCACAGGAGCCCAATAGGCGGAGTAGGAGGCGGCTTAGGAGAAGCATAATCGCTAACACACGCTACTACATAAGCGCAAAAATCTCGAAAACGATGCCTCCGACTCAGGACCGTTCTTCTAGGCATCGATAGCGGAGCCAATGACGAATATTTTCATGCCAGGTTTTTGCTGCTAGCTCCAATACCAGCCCCACAGGAGCCCCCACAGGAGGAACGATGCCTCCGACTCAGGACCGTTCTTCAAGGCATCGTTAGCGGAGCCAATGACGAATATTTGCATGCCAGGTTTTTGCTACTAGCCCCAATACCAGCCCCACAGGAGCCCAATAGGCGGAGTAGGAGGCGGCTTAGGAGAAGCATAATCGCTAACACACGCTACTACATAAGCCCAAAAATCTCGAAAACGTTGCCTCCGACTCAGGACCGTTCTTCTAGGCATCTAGCTCCAATACCAGCCCCACAGGAGCCCAATAGGCGGAGTAGGAGGCGGCTTAGGAGAAGCATAATCGCTGACACACGCTACTACATAAGTGCAAAAATCTCGAAAACGATGCCTCCGACTCAGGACCGTTCTTCTAGGCATCGATAGCGGAGCCAATGACGAATATTTTCATGCCAGGTTTTTGCTGCTAGCTCCAATACCAGCCCCACAGGAGCCCAATAGGCGGGGTAGGAGGCGGCTTAGGAGAAGCATAATCGCTAACACACGCTACTACATAAGCGCAAAAATCTCGAAAACGATGCCTCCGACTCAGGACCGTTCTTCTAGGCATCGATAGCGGAGCCAATGACGAATATTTTCATGCCAGGTTTTTGCTGCTAGCTCCAATACCAGCCCACAGGAGCCCAATAGGCGGAGTAGGAGGCGGCTTAGGAGAAGAATAATCGCTAACACACGCTACTACATAAGCGCAAAAATCTCGAAGACGATGTCTCCGACTCAGGACCGTTCTTCTAGGCATCGATAGCGGAGCCAATGACGAATATTTTCATGCCAGGTTCTTGCTGCTAGCTCCAATACCAGCCCCACAGGAGCCCAATAGGCGGAGTAGGAGGCGGTTTATGAGGCGGCTTAGGAGAAGCATAATCGCTAACACACGCTACTACATAAGCGCAAAAATCTCGAAAACGATGCCTCCGACTCAGGACCGTTCTTCTAGGCATCGATAGCGGAGCCAAGGACGAATATTTTCATGCCAGGTTTTTGCTGCTAGCCCCAATACCAGCCCCACAGGAGCCCAATAGGCGGAGTAGGAGGCGGCTTAGGAGAAGCATAATCGCTAACACACGCTACTACATAAGCGCAAAAATCTCGAAAACGATGCCTCCGACACAGGACCGTTCTTCTAGGCATCGATAGCGGAGCCAATGAAGAATATTTTCATGCCAGGTTTTTGCTGCTAGCTCCAATACCAGCCCCACAGGAGCCCAATAGGCGGAGTAGGAGGCGGCTTAGGAGAAGCATAATCGCTAACACACGCTACTACATAAGCGCAAAAATCTCGAAAACGATGCCTCCGACTCAGGACCGTTCTTCTAGGCATCGATAGCGGAGCCAATGACGAATATTTTTATGCCAGGTTTTTGCTGCTAGCTCCAATACCAGCCCCACAGGAGCCCAATAGGCGGAGTAGGAGGCGGCTTAGGAGAAGCATAATCGCTAACACACGCTACTACATAAGCGCAAAAATCTCGAAAACTATGCCTCCGACTCAGGACCGTTCTTCTAGGCATCGATAGCGGAGCCAATGACGAATATTTTCATGCCAGGTTTTTGCTGCTAGCTCCAATACCAGACCCACAGGAGCCCAATAGGCGGAGTAGGAGGCGGCTTAGGAGAAGAATAATCGCTAACACACGCTACTACATAAGCGCAAAAATCTCGAAAACGATGCCTCCGACTCAGGACCGTTCTTCTAGGCATCGATAGCGGAGCCAATGACGAATAATTTCATGCCAGGGTTTTGCTGCTAGCTCCAATACCAGCCCCACAGGAGCCCAATAGGCGGAGTAGGAGGCGGCTTAGGAGAAGCATAATCGCTAACACACGCTACTACATAAGCGCAAAAATCTCGAAAACGATGCCTCCGACTCAGGACCGTTCTTCTAGGCATCGATAGCGGAGCCAATGACGAATATTTTCATGCCAGGTTTTTGCTGCTAGCTCCAATACCAGCCCCACAGGAGCCCAATAGGCGGAGTAGGAGGCGGCTTAGGAGAAGCATAATCGCTAACACACGCTACTACAAAAGCGCAAAAATCTCGAAAACTATGCCTCCGACTCAGGACCGTTCTTCTAGGCATCGATAGCGGAGCCAATGACGAATATTTTCATGCCAGGTTTTTGCTGCTAGCTCCAATACCAGACCCACAGGAGCCCAATAGGCGGAGTAGGAGGCGGCTTAGGAGAAGAATAATCGCTAACACACGCTACTACATAAGCGCAAAAATCTCGAAAACGATGCCTCCGACTCAGGACCGTTCTTCTAGGCATCGATAGCGGAGCCAATGACGAATATTTTCATGCCAGGTTCTTGCTGCTAGCTCCAATACCAGACCCACAGGAGCCCAATAGGCGGAGTAGGAGGCGGCTTAGGAGAAGCATAATCGCTAACACACGCTACTACATAAGCGCAAAAATCTCGAAGACGATGTCTCCGACTCAGGACCGTTCTTCAAGGCATCGATAGCGGAGCCAATGACGAATATTTTCACGCCAGGTTCTTGCTGCTAGCTCCAATACCAGCCCCACAGGAGCCCAATAGGCGGAGTAGGAGGCGGTTTATGAGGCGGCTTAGGAGAAGCATAATCGCTAACACACGCTACTACATAAGCGCAAAAATCTCGAAAACGATGCCTCCGACTCAGGACCGTTCTTCTAGGCATCGATAGCGGAGCCAATGACGAATATTTTCATGCCAGGTTTCTGCTGCTAGCTCCAATACCAGCTCACAGGAGCCCAATAGGCGGAGTAGGAGGCGGCTTAGGAGAAGAATAATCGCTAACACACGCTACTACATAAGCGCAAAAATCTCGAAAACGATGCCTCCGACTCAGGACCGTTCTTCTAGGCATCGATAGCGGAGCCAATGACGAATATTTTCATGCCAGGTTTTTGCTGCTAGCCCCAATACCAGCCCCACAGGAGCCCAATAGGCGGAGTAGGAGGCGGCTTAGGAGAAGAATAATCGCCAACACACGCTACTACATAAGCGCAAAAATTTTGAAAACGATGGCTCCGACTCAGGACCGTTCTTCTAGGCATCGATAGCGGAGCCAATGACGAATATTTTCATGGCAGGTTTTTGCTGCTAGCTCCAATACCAGCCCCACAGCAGCCCAATAGGCGGAGTAGGAGGCGGTTTATGAGGCGGCTTAGGAGAAGCATAATCGCTAACACACGCTACTACATAAGCGCAAAAATCTCGAAAACGATGCCTCCGACTCAGGACCGTTCTTCTAGGCATCGATAGCGGAGCCAATGACGAATATTTTCATGCCAGGTTTTTGCTACTAGCTCCAATATTAGCCCCACAGGAGCCCAATAGGCGGAGTAGGAGGCGGTTTATGAGGCGGCTTAGGAGAAGCATAATCGCTAACACACGCTACTACATAAGCGCAAAAATCTCGAAAACGATGCCTCCGACTCAGGACCGTTCTTCTAGGCATCGATAGCGGAGCCAATGACGAATATTTTCATGCCAGGTTTTTGCTGCTAGCCCCAATACCAGCCCCACAGGAGCCCAATAGGCGGAGTAGGAGGCGGCTTAGGAGAAGCATAATCGCTAACACACGCTACTACATAAGCGCAAAAATCTCGAAAACGATGCCTCCGACTCAGGACCGTTCTTCTAGGCATCGATAGCGGAGCCAATGACGAATATTTTCATGCCAGGTTTTTGCTGCTAGCTCCAATACCAGCCCCACAGGAGCCCAATAGGCGGAGTAGGAGGCGGTTTATGAGGCGGCTTAGGAGAAGCATAATCGCTAACACACGCTACTACATAAGCGCAAAAATCTCGAAAACCATGCCTCCGACTCAGGACCGTTCTTCTAGGCATCGATAGCGGAGCCAATGACGAATATTTTCATGCCAGGTTTTTGCTGCTAGCTCCAATACCAGCCCCACAGGAGCCCAATAGGCGGAGTAGGAGGCGGTTTATGAGGCGGCTTAGGAGAAGCATAATCGCTAACACACGCTACTACATAAACGCAAAAATCTCGAAAACGATGCCTCCGACTCAGGACCGTTCTTCTAGGCATCGATAGCGGAGCCAATGACGAATATTTTCATGCCAGGTTCTTGCTGCTAGCTCCAATACTAGCCCCACAGGAGCCCAATAAGCGGAGTAGGAGGCGGTTTATGAGGCGGCTTAGGAGAAGCATAATTGCTAACACACGCTACAACATAAGCGCAAAAATCTCGAAAACGATGCCTCCGACTCAGGACCGTTCTTCTAGGCATCGATAGCGGAGCCAATGACGAATATTTTCATGCCAGGTTTTTGCTGCTAGCCCCAATACCAGCCCCACAGGAGCCCATTAGGCGGAGTAGGAGGCGGTTTATGAGGCGGCTTAGGAGAAGCATAATCGCTAAGACACGCTACTACATAAGCGCAAAAATCCCGAAAACGATACCTCCGACTCAGGACCGTTCTTCTAGGCATCGATAGCGGAGCCAATGACGAATATTTTCATGCCAGGTTTTTGCTGCTAGCTCCAAAACCAGCCCCACAGGAGCCACATAGGCGGAGTAGGAGGCGGCTTAGGAGAAGCATAATCGCTAACACACGCTACTACATAAGCGCAAAAATCTCGAAAACGATGCCTCCGACACAGGACCGTTCTTCTAGGCATCGATAGCGGAGCCAATGACGAATATTTTCATGCCAGGTTTTTTGCTGCTAGCCCCAATACCAGCCCCACAGAAGCCCAATAGGCGGAGTAGGAGGCGGCTTAGGAGAAGCATAATCGCTAACACATGCTACTACATAAGCGCAAAAATCTCGAAAACGATGCCTCCGACTCAGGACCGTTCTTCTAGGCATCGATAGCGGAGCCAATGACGAATATTTTCATGCCAGGTTTTTGCTGCTAGCTCCAATACCAGCCCCACAGCAGCCCAATAGGCGGAGTAGGAGCCGGTTTATGAGGCGGCTTAGGAGAAGCATAATCGCTAACACACGCTACTACATATGCGATGCCTCCGACTCAGGACCGTTCTTCTAGGCATCGATAGCGGAGCCAATGACGAATATTTTCATGCCAGGTTTTTTGCTGCTAGCCCCAATACCAGCCCCACAGAAGCCCAATAGGCGGAGTAGGAGGCGGCTTAGGAGAAGCATAATCGCTAACACACGCTACTACAATAGCGCAAAAATCTCGAAAACGATGCCTCCGACTCAGGACCGTTCTTCTAGGCATCGATAGCGGAGCCAATGACGAATATTTTCATGCCAGGTTTTTGCTGCTAGCCCCAATACCAGCCCCTCCTATTGGCGGAGTGGGAGGCGGTTTATGAGGCGGCTTAGGAGAAGCATAATCGCTAACACACGCTACTACATAAGCGCAAAAATCTCGAAAACGATGCCTCCGACTCAGGACCGTTCTTCTAGGCATCGATAGCGGAGCCAATAACGAATATTTTCATGCCAGGTTTTTGCTGCTGGCCCCAATACCAGCCCCACAGGAGCCCAATAGGCGGAGTAGGAGGCGGTTTATGAGGCGGCTTAGGAGAAGCATAATCGCTAACACACGCTACTACATATGCGATGCCTCCGACTCAGGACCGTTCTTCTAGGCATCGATAGCGGAGCCAATGACGAATATTTTCATGCCAGGTTTTTGCTGCTAGCTCCAATACCAGCCCCACAGGAGCCCAATAGGCGGAGTAGGAGGCGGCTTAGGAGAAGAATAATCGCTAACACACGCTACTACATAAGCGCAAAAATCTCGAAAACGATGCCTCCGACTCAGGACCGTTCTTCTAGGCATCGATAGCGGAGCCAATGACGAATATTTTCATGCCAGGTTTTTGCTGCTAGCTCCAATACCAGCCCCACAGGAGCCCAATAGGCGGAGTAGGAGGCGGCTTAGGAGAAGCATAATCGCTAACACACGCTACTACATAAGCGCAAAAATGTCGAAAACGATGCCTCCGACTCAGGACCGTTCTTCTAGGCATCGATAGCGGAGCCAATGACGAATATTTTCATGCCAGGTTTTTGCTGCTAGCTCCAATACCAGCCCCACAGGAGCCCAATAGGCGGAGTAGGAGGCGGCTTAGGAGAAGAATAATCGCTAACACATGCTACTATATAAGCGCAAAAATCTCGAAAACGATGCCTCCGACTCAGGACCGTTCTTCTAGGCATCGATAGCGGAGCCAATGACGAATATTTTCATGCCAGGTTTTTGCTGCTAGCTCCAATCCAGCCCCACAGGAGCCCAATAGGCGGAGTAGGAGGCGGCTTATGAGGCGGCTTAGGAGAAGCATAATCGCTAACACACGCTACTACATAAGCGCAAAAATCTCGAAAACGATGCCTCCGACTCAGGACCGTTCTTCTAGGCATCGATAGCGGAGCCAATGACGAATATTTTCATGCCAGGTTTTTGCTGCTAGCTCCAATACCAGCCCCACAGGAGCCCAATAGGCGGAGTAGGAGGCGGTTTATGAGGCGGCTTAGGAGAAGCATAATCGCTAACACACGCTACTACATAAGCGCAAAAATCTCGAAAACCATGCCTCCGACTCAGGACCGTTCTTCTAGGCATCGATAGCGGAGCCAATGACGAATATTTTCATGCCAGGTTTTTGCTGCTAGCTCCAATACCAGCCCCACAGGAGCCCAATAGGCGGAGTAGGAGGCGGTTTATGAGGCGGCTTAGGAGAAGCATAATCGCTAACACACGCTACTACATAAGCGCAAAAATCTCGAAAACGATGCCTCCGACTCAGGACCGTTCTTCTAGGCATCGATAGCGGAGCCAATGACGAATATTTTCATGCCAGGTTTTTGCTGCTAGCTCCAATACCAGCCCCACAGGAGCCCAATAGGCGGAGTAGGAGGCGGTTTATGAGGCGGCTTAGGAGAAGCATAATCGCTAACACAGGCTACAACATAAGCCCAAAAATCTCGAAAACGATGCCTCCGACTCAGGACCGTTCTTCTAGGCATCGATAGCGGAGCCAATGACGAATATTTTCATGCGAGGTTTTTGCTGCTAGCCCCAATACCAGCCCCACAGGAGCCCATTAGGCGGAGTAGGAGGCGGTTTATGAGGCGGCTTAGGAGAAGCATAATCGCTAACACACGCTACTACATAAGCGCAAAAATCTCGAAAACGATGCCTCCGACTCAGGACCGTTCTTCTAGGCATCGATAGCGGAGCCAATGACGAATATTTTCATGCCAGGTTTTTGCTGCTAGCTCCAATACCAGCCCCACAGGAGCCCAATAGGCGGAGTAGGAGGCGGTTTATGAGGCGGCTTAGGAGAAGCATAATCGCTAACACACGCTACAACATAAGCGCAAAAATCTCGAAAACGATGCCTCCGACTCAGGACCGTTCTTCTAGGCATCGATAGCGGAGCCAATGACGAATATTTTCATGCCAGGATTTTGCTGCTAGCCCCAATACCAGCCCCACTGGAGCCCATTAGGCGGAGTAGGAGGCGGCTTATGAGGCGGCTTAGGAGAAGCATAATCGCTAACACACGCTACTACATAAGCGCAAAAATCTCGAAAACGATGCCTCCGACTCAGGACCGTTCTTCTAGGCATCGATAGCGGAGCCAATGACGAATATTTTCATGCCAGGTTTTTGCTGCTAGCCCCAATACCAGCCCCACAGGAGCCCAATAGGCGGAGTAGAAGGCGGCTTAGGAGAAGCATAATCGCTAACACACGCTACTACATAAGCGCAAAAATCTCGAAAACGATGCCTCCGACTCAGGACCGTTCTTCTAGGCATCGATAGCGGAGCCAATGACGAATATTTTCATGCCAGGTTTTTGCTGCTAGCTCCAAAACCAGCCCCACAGGAGCCCAATAGGCGGAGTAGGAGGCGGCTTAGGAGAAGCATAATCGCTAACACACGCTACTACATAAGCGCAAAAATCTCGAAAACGATGCCTCCGACTCAGGACCGTTCTTCTAGGCATCGATAGCGGAGCCAATGACGAATATTTTCATGCCAGGTTTTTGCTGCTAGCCCCAATACCAGCCCCACAGGAGCCCAATAGGCGGAGTAGGAGGCGGCTTAGGAGAAGCATAATCGCTAACACATGCTACTACATAAGCGCAAAAATCTCGAAAACGATGCCTCCGACTCAGGACCGTTCTTCTAGGCATCGATAGCGGAGCCAATGACGAATATTTTCATGCCAGGATTTTGCTGCTAGCTCCAATACCAGCCCCACAGGAGCCCAATAGGCGGAGTAGGAGGCGGCTTAGGAGAAGAATAATCGCTAACACACGCTACTACATAAGCGCAAAAATCTCGAAAACGATGCCTCCGACTCAGGACCGTTCTTCTAGGCATCGATAGCGGAGCCAATGACGAATATATTCATGCCAGGTTTTTGCTGCTAGCTCCAATACCAGCCCCACAGGAGCCCAATAGGCGGAGTAGGAGGCTGTTTATGAGGCGGCTTAGGAGAAGCATAATCGCTAACACACGCTACTACATAAGCGCAAAAATCTCGAAAACGATGCCTCCGACTCAGGACCGTTCTTCTAGGCATCGATAGCGGAGCCAATGACGAATATTTTCATGCCAGGTTTTTGCTGCTAGCTCCAATACCAGCCCCACAGGAGCCCAATAGGCGGAGTAGGAGGCGGTTTATGAGGCGGCTTAGGAGAAGCATAATCGCTAACACACGCTACTACATAAGCGCAAAAATCTCGAAAACGATGCCTCCGACTCAGGACCGTTCTTCTAGGCATCGATAGCGGAGCCAATGATGAATATTTTAATGCCAGGTTTTTGCTGCTAGCTCCAATACCAGCCCCACAGGAGCCCAATAGGCGGAGTAGAAGGCGGTTTATGAGGCGGCTTAGGAGAAGCATAATCGCTAACACACGCTACTACATAAGCGCAAAAATCTCGAAAACGATGCCTCCGACTCAGGACCGTTCTTCTAGGCATCGATAGCGGAGCCAATGACGAATATTTTCATGCCAGGTTTTTGCTGCTAGTTCCAATACCAGCCCCACAGGAGCCCAATAGGCGGAGTAGGAGGCGGTTTATGAGGCGGCTTAGGAGAAGCATAATCGCTAACACACGCTACAACATAAGCCCAAAAATCTCGAAAACGATGCCTCCGACTCAGGACCGTTCTTCTAGGCATCGATAGCGGAGCCAATGACGAATATTTTCATGCCAGGTTTTTGCTGCTAGCCCCAATACCAGCCCCACAGGAGCCCATTAGGCGGAGTAGGAGGCGGTTTATGAGGCGGCTTAGGAGAAGCATAATCGCTAACACACGCTACTACATAAGCGCAAAAATCTCGAAAACGATGCCTCCGACTCAGGACCGTTCTTCTAGGCATCGATAGAGGAGCCAATGACGAATATTTTCATGCCAGGTTTTTACTGCTAGCTCCAAAACCAGCCCCCACAGGAGCCCAATAGGCGGAGTAGGAGGCGGCTTAGGAGAAGCATAATCGCTAACACACGCTACTACATAAGCGCAAAAATCTCGAAAACGATGCCTCCGACTCAGGACCGTTCTTCTAGGCATCGATAGCGGAGCCAATGACGAATATTTTCATGCCAGGTTTTTGCTGCTAGCCCCAATACCAGCCCCACAGGAGCCCAATAGGCGGAGTAGGAGGCGGCTTAGGAGAAGCATAATCGCTAACACATGCTACTACATAAGCGCAAAAATCTCGAAAACGATGCCTCCGACTCAGGACCGTTCTTCTAGGCATCGAGCCACGCACGAATATTTTCATGCCAGGTTTTTGCTGCTAACTCCAATACCAGCCCCACAGCAGCCCAATAGGCGGAGTAGGAGGCGGTATATGAGGCGGCTTAGGAGAAGCATAATCGCTAACACACGCTACAACATAAGCGCAAAAATCTCGAAAACGATGCCTCCGACTCAGGACCGTTCTTCTAGGCATCGATAGCGGAGCCAATGACGAATATTTTCATGCCAGGTTTTTGCTGCTAGCCCCAATACCAGCCCCAATACCAGCCCCACCGCTAACACACGCTACTACATAAGCGCAAAAATCTCGAAAACGATGCCTCCAACTCAGGACCGTTCTTCTAGGCATCGATAGCGGAGCCAATGACGAATATTTTCATGCCATGTTTTTGCTGCTAGCTCAAAAACCAGCCCCACAGGAGCCCAATAGGCGGAGTAGGAGGCGGCTTAGGAGAAGCATAATCGCTAACACACGCTACTACATAAGCGCAAAAATCTCGAAAACGATGCCTCCGACTCAGGACCGTTCTTCTAGGCATCGATAGCGGAGCCAATGACGAATATTTTCATGCCAGGTTTTTGCTGCTAGCTCCAATACCAGCCCCACAGGAGCCCAATAGGCGGAGTAGGAGGCGGTTTCTGAGGCGGCTTAGGAGAAGCATAATCGCTAACACACGCTACAACATAAGCGCAAAAATCTCGAAAACGATGCCTCCGACCCAGGACCGTTCTTCCAGGCATCGATAGCGGAGCCAATGACGAATATTTTCATGCCAGGTTTTTGCTGCTAGCCCCAATACCAGCCCCACTGGAGCCCATTAGGCGGAGTAGGAGGCGGCTTATGAGGCGGCTTAGGAGAAGCATAATCGCTAACACACGCTACTACATAAGCGCAAAAATCTCGAAAACGATGCCTCCGACTCAGGACCGTTCTTCTAGGCATCGATAGCGGAGCCAATGAAGAATATTTTCATGCCAGGTTTTTGCTGCTAGCTCCAAAACCAGCCCCACAGGAGCCCAATAGGCGGAGTAGGAGGCGGCTTAGGAGAAGCATAATCGCTAACACACGCTACTACATAAGCGCAAAAATCTCGAAAACGATGCCTCCGACTCAGGACCGTTCTTCTAGGCATCGATAGCGGAGCCAATGACGAATATTTTCATGCCAGGTTTTTGCTGCTAGCTCCAATACCAGCCCCACAGGAGCCCAATAGGCGGAGTAGGAGGCGGCTTAGGAGAAGAATAATCGCTAACACATGCTACTATATAAGCGCAAAAATCTCGAAAACGATGCCTCCGACTCAGGACCGTTCTTCTAGGCATCGATAGCGGAGCCAATGACGAATATTTTCATGCCAGGTTTTTGCTGCTAGCTCCAATACCAGCCCCACAGGAGCCCAATAGGCGGAGTAGGAGGCGGTTTATGAGGCGGCTTAGGAGAAGCATAATCGCTAACACACGCTACTACATAAGCGCAAAAATCTCGAAAACAATGCCTCCGACTCCGGACCGTTCTTCTAGGCATCAATAGCGGAGCCAATGACGAATATTTTCATGCCAGGTTTTTGCTGCTAGTTCCAATACCAGCCCCACAGGAGCCCAATAGGCGGAGTAGGAGGCGGTTTATGAGGCGGCTTAGGAGAAGCATAATCGCTAACACACGCTACAACATAAGCGCAAAAATCTCGAAAACGATGCCTCCGACTCAGGACCGTTCTTCTAGGCATCGATAGCGGAGCCAATGACGAATATTTTCATGCCAGGTTTTTGCTGCTAGCCCCAATACCAGCCCCACAGGAGCCCATTAGGCGGAGTAGGAGGCGGTTTATGAGGCGGCTTAGGAGAAGCATAATCGCTAACACACGCTACTACATAAGCGCAAAAATCTCGAAAACGATGCCTCCAACTCAGGACCGTTCTTCTAGGCATCGATAGCGGAGCCAATGACGAATATTTTCATGCCAGGTTTTTACTGCTAGCTCCAAAACCAGCCCCCACAGGAGCCCAATAGGCGGAGTAGGAGGCGGCTTAGGAGAAGCATAATCGCTAACACACGCTACTACATAAGCGCAAAAATCTCGAAAACGATGCCTCCGACTCAGGACCGTTCTTCTAGGCATCGATAGCGGAGCCAATGACGATAATTTTCATGCCAGGTTTTTGCTGCTAGCCCCAATACCAGCCCCACAGGAGCCCAATAGGCGGAGTAGGAGGCGGCTTAGGAGAAGCATAATCGCTAACACATGCTACTACATAAGCGCAAAAATCTCGAAAACGATGCCTCCGACTCAGGACCGTTCTTCTAGGCATCGAGCCAAGGACGAATATTTTCATGCCAGGTTTTTGCTGCTAACTCCAATACCAGCCCCACAGCAGCCCAATAGGCAGAGTAGGAGGCGGTTTATGAGGCGGCTTAGGAGAAGCATAATCGCTAACACACGCTACAACAATAACGCAAGAATCTCGAAAACGATGCCTCCGACTCAGGACCGTTCCTCTAGGCATCGATAGCGGAGCCAATGACGAATATTTTCATCCCAGGTTTTTTCTGCTAGCCCCAATACCAGCCCCACAGGAGCCCAATAGGCGGAGTGGGAGGCGGTTTATGAGGCGGCTTAGGAGAAGCATAATCGCTAACACACGCTAATACATAAGCGCAAAAATCTCGAAAACGATGCCTCCGACTCAGGACCGTTCTTCTAGGCATCGATAGCGGAGCCAATGACGAATATTTTCATGCCAGGTTTTTGCTGCTAGCCCCAATACCAGCCCCATAGGAGCCCAATAGGCGGAGTAGGAGGCGGCTTATGAGGCCGCTTAGGAGAAGCATAATCCCTAACACACGCTACTACATAAGCGCAAAAATCTCGAAAACGATGCCTCCGACTCAGGACCGTTCTTCGAGGCATCGATATCGGAGCCAATGACGAATATTTTCATGCCAGGTTTTTGCTGCTAGCTCGAATACTAGCCCCACAGGAGCCCAATAGGCGGAGTAGGAGGCGGCTTAGGAGAAGCAAATCGCTAACACACGCTACTACATAAGCGCAAAAATCTCGAAAACGATGCCTCCGACTCAGGACCGTTCTTCTAGGCATCGATAGCGGAGCCAATGACGAATATTTTCATGCCAGGTTTTTGCTGCTAGCTCCAATACCAGCCCCACAGGAGCCCAATAGGCGGAGTAGGAGGCGGTTTATGAGGCGGCTTAGGAGAAGCATAATCGCTAACACACGCTACTACATAAGCGCAAAAATCTCGAAAACGATGCCTCCGACTCAGGACCGTTCTTCTAGGCATCGATAGCGGAGCCAATGACGAATATTTTCATGCCAGGTTTTTGCTGCTAGCCCCAATACCAGCCCCACAGGAGCCCAATAGGCGGAGTAGGAGGCGGCTTAGGAGAAGCATAATCGCTAATACACGCTACTACATAAGCGCAAAAGTCTCAAAACGATGCCTCCGACTCAGGACCGTTCTTCTAGGCATCGATAGCGGAGCCAATGATGAATATTTTCATGCCAGGTTTTTGCTGCTAGCTCCAATACCAGCCCCACAAGAGCCCAATAGGCGGAGTAGGAGGCGGCTTAGGAGAAGAATAATCGCTAACACACGCTACTACATAAGCGCAAAAATCTCGAAAACGATGCCTCCGACTCAGGACCGTTCTTCTAGGCATCGATAGCGGAGCCAATGACGAATATATTCATGCCAGGTTTTTGCTGCTAGCTCCAATACCAGCCCCACAGGAGCCCAATAGGCGGAGTAGGAGGCTGTTTATGAGGCGGCTTAGGAGAAGCATAATCGCTAACACACGCTACTACATAAGCGCAAAAATCTCGAAAACGATGCCTCCGACTCAGGACCGTTCTTCTAGGCATCGATAGCGGAGCCAATGATGAATATTTTAATGCCAGGTTTTTGCTGCTAGCTCCAATACCAGCCCCACAGGAGCCCAATAGGCGGAGTAGGAGGCGGCTTAGGAGAAGAATAATCGCTAACACACGCTACTACATAAGCGCAAAAATCTCGAAAACGATGCTTCCGACTCAGGACCGTTCTTCTAGGCATCGATAGCGGAGCCCATGACGAATATTTTCATGCCAGGTTTTTGCTGCTAGCTCGAATACTAGCCCCACAGGAGCCCAATAGGCGGAGTAGGAGGCGGCTTAGGAGAAGCATAATCGCTAACACACGCTACTACATAAGCGCAAAAATCTCGAAAACGATGCCTCCGACTCAGGACCGTTCTTCTAGGCATCGATAGCGGAGCCAATGACGAATATTTTCATGCCAGGTTTTTGCTGCTACCTCCAATACCAGCCCCACAGGAGCCCAATAGGCGGAGTAGGAGGCGGTTTATGAGGCGGCTTAGGAGAAGCATAATCGCTAACACACGCTACTACATAAGCGCAAAAATCTCGAAAACGATGCCTCCGACTCAGGACCGTTCTTCTAGGCATCGATAGCGGAGCCAATGACGAATATTTTCATGCCAGGTTTTTGCTGCTAGCCCCAATACCAGCCCCACAGGAGCCCAATAGGAGGAGTAGGAGGCGGCTTAGGAGAAGCATAATCGCTAACACACGCTACTACATAAGCGCAAAAGTCTCAAAACGATGCCTCCGACTCAGGACCGTTCTTCTAGGCATCGATAGCGGAGCCAATGATGAATATTTTCATGCCAGGTTTTTGCTGCTAGCTCCAATACCAGCCCCACAGGAGCCCAATAGGCGGAGTAGGAGGCGGCTTAGGAGAAGAATAATCGCTAACACACGCTACTACATAAGCGCAAAAATCTCGAAAACGATGCCTCCGACTTAGGACCGTTCTTCTAGGCATCGATAGCGGAGCCAATGACGAATATATTCATGCCAGGTTTTTGCTGCTAGCTCCAATACCAGCCCCACAGGAGCCCAATAGGCGGAGTAGGAGGCTGTTTATGAGGCGGCTTAGGAGAAGCATAATCGCTAACACACGCTACTACATAAGCGCAAAAATCTCGAAAACGATGCCTCCGACTCAGGACCGTTCTTCTAGGCATCGATAGCGGAGCCAATGATGAATATTTTAATGCCAGGTTTTTGCTGCTAGCTCCAATACCAGCCCCACAGGAGCCCAATAGGCGGAGTAGAAGGCGGTTTATGAGGCGGCTTAGGAGAAGCATAATCGCTAACACACGCTACTACATAAGCGCAAAAATTTTGAAAACGATGCCTCCGACTCAGGACCGTTCTTCTAGGCATCGATAGCGGAGTCAATGACGAATATTTTCATGCCAGGTTTTTGCTGCTAGCTCCAATACCAGCCCCACAGGAGCCCAATAGGCGGAGTAGGAGGCGGTTTATGAGGCGGCTTAGGAGAAGCATAATCGCTAACACACGCTACTACATAAGCGCAAAAATCTCGAAAACGATGCCTCCGACTCAGGACCGTTCTTCTAGGCATCGATAGCGGAGTCAATGACGAATATTTTCATGCCAGGTTTTTGCTGCTAGCTCCAATACCAGCCCCACAGGAGCCCAATAGGCGGAGTAGGAGGCGGTTTATGAGGCGGCATAATCGCTAACATACGCTACAACATAAGCGCAAAAATCTCGAAAACGATGCCTCCGACTCAGGACCGTTCTTCTAGGCATCGATAGCGGAGCCAATGACGAATATTTTCATGCCAGGTTTTTGCTGCTAGCCCCAATACCAGCCCCCACAGGAGCCCAATAGGCGGATTAGGAGGCGGTTTATGAGGCGGCTTAGGAGAAGCATAATCGCTAACACACGCTACTACATAAGCGCAAAAATCTCGAAAACGATGCCTCCGACTCAGGACCGTTCTTCTAGGCATCGATAGCGGAGCCAATGACGAATATTTTCATGCCAGGTTTTTGCTGCTAGCTCCAAAACCAGCCCCCACAGGAGCCCAATATGCGGAGTAGGAGGCGGCTTAGGAGAAGCATAATCGCTAACACACGCTACTACATAAGCGCAAAAATCTCGAAAACGATGCCTCCGACTCAGAACCGTTCTTCTAGGCATCGATAGCGGAGCCAATGACGAATATTTTCATGCCAGGTTTTTGCTGCTAGCCCCAATACCAGCCCCACAGGAGCCCAATAGGCGGAGTAGGAGGCGGCTTAGGAGAAGCATAATCGCTAACACATGCTACTACATAAGCGCAAAAATCTCGAAAACGATGCCTCCGACTCAGGACCGTTCTTCTAGGCATCGAGCCAAGGACGAATATTTTCATGCCAGGTTTTTGCTGCTAACTCCAATACCAGCCCCACAGCAGCCCAATAGGCGGAGTAGGAGGCGGTATATGAGGCGGCTTAGGAGAAGCATAATCGCTAACACACGCTACAACATAAGCGCAAAAATCTCGAAAACGATGCCTCCGACTCAGGACCGTTCTTCTAGGCATCGATAGCGGAGCCAATGACGAATATTTTCATGCCAGGTTTTTGCTGCTAGCCCCAATACCAGCCCCACAGGAGCCCATTAGGCGGAGTAGGAGGCGGTTTATGAGGCGGCTTAGGAGAAGCATAATCGCTAACACACGCTACTACATAAGCGCAAAAATCTCGAAAACGATGTCTCCGACTCAGGACCGTTCTTCTAGGCATCGATAGCGGAGCCAATGGCGAATATTTTCATGCCAGGTTTTTGCTGCTAGCTCCAAAACCAGCCCCCACAGGAGCCCAATATGCGGAGTAGGAGGCGGCTTAGGAGAAGCATAATCGCTAACACACGCTACTACATAAGCGCAAAAATCTCGAAAACGATGCCTCCGACTCAGGACCGTTCTTCTAGGCATCGATAGCGGAGCCAATGACGAATATTTTCATGCCAGGTTTTTGCTGCTAGCCCCAATACCAGCCCCACAGGAGCCCAATAGGCGGAGTAGGAGGCGGCTTAGGAGAAGCATAATCGCTAACACACGCTACTACATAAGCGCAAAAATCTCGAAAACGATGCCTCCGACTCAGGACCGTTCTTCTAGGCATCGATAGCGGAGTCAATGACGAATATTTTCATGCCAGGTTTTTGCTGCTAGCTCCAATACCAGCCCCACAGGAGCCCAATAGGCGGAGTAGGAGGCGGTTTATGAGGCGGCATAATCGCTAACATACGCTACAACATAAGCGCAAAAATCTCGAAAACGATGCCTCCGACTCAGGACCGTTCTTCTAGGCATCGATAGCGGAGCCAATGACGAATATTTTCATGCCAGGTTTTTGCTGCTAGCTCCAATACTAGCCCCACAGGAGCCCAATAGGCGGAGTAGGAGGCGGCTTAGGAGAAGCATAATCGCTAACACACGCTACTACATAAGCGCAAAAATCTCGAAAACGATGCCTCCGACTCAGGACCGTTCTTCTAGGCATCGATAGCGGAGCCAATGACGAATATTTTCATGCCAGGTTTTTGCTGCTAGCTCCAATACCAGCCCCACAGGAGCCCAATAGGCGGAGTAGGAGGCGGTTTATGAGGCGGCTTAGGAGAAGCATAATCGCTAACACACGCTACTACATAAGCGCAAAAATCTCGAAAACGATGCCTCCGACTCAGGACCGTTCTTCTAGGCATCGATAGCGGAGCCAATGACGAATATTTTCATGCCAGGTTTTTGCTGCTAGCCCCAATACCAGCCCCACAGGAGCCCAATAGGCGGAGTAGGAGGCGGCTTAGGAGAAGCATAATCGCTAACACATGCTACTACATAAGCGCAAAAATCTCGAAAACGATGCCTCCGACTCAGGACCGTTCTTCTAGGCATCGAGCCAAGGACGAATATTTTCATGCCAGGTTTTTGCTGCTAGCTCCAATACCAGCCCCACAGCAGCCCAATAGGCAGAGTAGGAGGCGGTTTATGAGGCGGCTTAGGAGAAGCATAATCGCTAACACACGCTACTACAATAGCGCAAAAATCTCGAAAACGATGCCTCCGACTCAGGACCGTTCTTCTAGGCATCGATAGCGGAGCCAATGACGAATATTTTCATGCCAGGTTTTTGCTGCTAGCCCCAATACCAGCCCCATAGGAGCCCAATAGGCGGAGTAGGAGGCGGCTTAGGAGAAGAATAATCGCTAACACACGCTACTACATAAGCGCAAAAATCTCGAAAACGATGCCTCCGACTCAGGACCGTTCTTCTAGGCATCGATAGCGGAGCCAATAACGAATATTTTCATGCCAGGTTTTTGCTGCTAGCTCCAATACCAGCCCCACAGGAGCCCAATAGGCGGAGTAGGAGGCGGCTTAGGAGAAGCATAATCGCTAACACACGCTACAACATAAGCGCAAAAATCTCGAAAACGATGCCTCCGACTCAGGACCGTTCTTCTAGGCATCGATAGCGGAGCCAATGACGAATATTTTCATGCCAGGTTTTTGCTGCTAGCCCCAATACCAGCCCCACAGGAGCCCATTAGGCGGAGTAGGAGGCGGTTTATGAGGCGGCTTAGGAGAAGCATAATCGCTAACACACGCTACTACATAAGCGCAAAAATCTCGAAAACGATGTCTCCGACTCAGGACCGTTCTTCTAGGCATCGATAGCGGAGCCAATGGCGAATATTTTCATGCCAGGTTTTTGCTGCTAGCTCCAAAACCAGCCCCCACAGGAGCCCAATATGCGGAGTAGGAGGCGGCTTAGGAGAAGCATAATCGCTAACACACGCTACTACATAAGCGCAAAAATCTCGAAAACGATGCCTCCGACTCAGGACCGTTCTTCTAGGCATCGATAGCGGAGCCAATGACGAATATTTTCATGCCAGGTTTTTGCTGCTAGCCCCAATACCAGCCCCACAGGAGCCCAATAGGCGGAGTAGGAGGCGGCTTAGGAGAAGCATAATCGCTAACACATGCTACTACATAAGCGCAAAAATCTCGAAAGCGATGCCTCCGACTCAGGACCGTTCTTCTAGGCATCGAGCCAAGGACGAATATTTTCATGCCAGGGTTTTGCTGCTAGCTCCAATACCAGCCCCACAGCAGCCCAATAGGCAGAGTAGGAGGCGGTTTATGAGGCGGCTTAGGAGAAGCATAATCACTAACACACGCTACTACAATAGCGCAAAAATCTCGAAAACGATGCCTCCGACTCAGGACCGTTCTTCTAGGCATCGATAGCGGAGCCAATGACGAATATTTTCATCCCAGGTTTTTGCTGCTAGCCCCAATACCAGCCCCACAGGAGCCCAATAGGCGGAGTGGGAGGCGGTTTATGAGGCGGCTTAGGAGAAGCATAATCACTAACACACGCTACTACAATAGCGCAAAAATCTCGAAAACGATGCCTCCGACTCAGGACCGTTCTTCTAGGCATCGATAGCGGAGCCAATGACGAATATTTTCATGCCAGGTTTTTGCTGCTAGCTCCAATACTAGCCCCACAGGAGCCCAATAGGCGGAGTAGGAGGCGGCTTAGGAGAAGCATAATCGCTAACACACGCTACTACATAAGCGCAAAAATCTCGAAAACGATGCCTCCGACTCAGGACCGTTCTTCTAGGCATCGATAGCGGAGCCAATGACGAATATTTTCATGCCAGGTTTTTGCTGCTAGCTCCAATACCAGCCCCACAGGAGCCCAATAGGCGGAGTAGGAGGCGGTTTATGAGGCGGCTTAGGAGAAGCATAATCGCTAACACACGCTACTACATAAGCGCAAAAATCTCGAAAACGATGCCTCCGACTCAGGACCGTTCTTCTAGGCATCGATAGCGGAGCCAATGACGAATATTTTCATGCCAGGTTTTTGCAGCTAGCCCCAATACCAGCCCCACAGGAGCCCAATAGGCGGAGTAGGAGGCGGCTTAGGAGAAGCATAATCGCTAACACATGCTACTACATAAGCGCAAAAATCTCGAAAACGATGCCTCCGACTCAGGACCGTTCTTCTAGGCATCGAGCCAAGGACGAATATTTTCATGCCAGGTTTTTGCTGCTAGCTCCAATACCAGCCCCACAGCAGCCCAATAGGCAGAGTAGGAGGCGGTTTATGAGGCGGCTTAGGAGAAGCATAATCGCTAACACACGCTACTACAATAGCGCAAAAATCTCGAAAACGATGCCTCCGACTCAGGACCGTTCTTCTAGGCATCGATAGCGGAGCCAATGACGAATATTTTCATGCCAGGTTTTTGCTGCTAGCCCCAATACCAGCCCCACAGGAGCCCAATAGGCGGAGTAGGAGGCGGCTTAGGAGAAGAATAATCGCTAACACACGCTACTACATAAGCGCAAAAATCTCGAAAACGATGCCTCCGACTCAGGACCGTTCTTCTAGGCATCGATAGCGGAGCCAATAACGAATATTTTCATGCCAGGTTTTTGCTGCTAGCTCCAATACCAGCCCCACAGGAGCCCAATAGGCGGAGTAGGAGGCGGCTTAGGAGAAGCATAATCGCTAACACACGCTACTACATAAGCGCAAAAATCTCGAAAACGATGCCTCCGACTCAGGACCGTTCTTCTAGGCATCGATAGCGGAGCCAATGACGAATATTTTCATGCCAGGTTTTTGCTGCTAGCTCCAATACCAGCCCCACAGGAGCCCAATAGGCGGACTAGGAGGCGGCTTAGGAGAAGCATAATCGCTAACACACGCTACTACATAAGCGCAAAAGTCTCAAAACGATGCCTCCGACTCAGGACCGTTCTTCTAGGCATCGATAGCGGAGCCAATGATGAATATTTTCATGCCAGGTTTTTGCTGCTAGCTCCAATACCAGCCCCACAGGAGCCCAATAGGCGGAGTAGGAGGCGGTTTATGAGGCGGCTTAGGAGAAGCATAATCGCTAACACACGCTACTACATAAGCGCAAAAATCTCGAAAACGATGCCTCCGACTCAGGACCGTTCTTCTAGGCATCGATAGCGGAGCCAATGACGAATATTTTCATGCCAGGATTTTGCTGCTAGCTCCAATACCAGCCCCACAGGAGCCCAATAGGCGGAGTAGGAGGCGGCTTAGGAGAAGAATAATCGCTAACACACGCTACTACATAAGCGCAAAAATCTCGAAAACGATGCCTCCGACTCAGGACCGTTCTTCTAGGCATCGATAGCGGAGCCAATGACGAATATATTCATGCCAGGTTTTTGCTGCTAGCTCCAATACCAGCCCCACAGGAGCCCAATAGGCGGAGTAGGAGGCTGTTTATGAGGCGGCTTAGGAGAAGCATAATCGCTAACACACGCTACTACATAAGCGCAAAAATCTCGAAAACGATGCCTCCGACTCAGGACCGTTCTTCTAGGCATCGATAGCGGAGCCAATGACGAATATTTTCATGCCAGGTTTTTGCTGCTAGCTCCAATACCAGCCCCACAGGAGCCCAATAGGCGGAGTAGGAGGCGGTTTATGAGGCGGCTTAGGAGAAGCATAATCGCTAACACACGCTACTACATAAGCGCAAAAATCTCGAAAACGATGCCTCCGACTCAGGACCATTCTTCTAGGCATCGATAGCGGAGCCAATGATGAATATTTTAATGCCAGGTTTTTGCTGCTAGCTCCAATACCAGCCCCACAGGAGCCCAATAGGCGGAGTAGAAGGCGGTTTATGAGGCGGCTTAGGAGAAGCATAATTGCTAACACACGCTACTACATAAGCGCAAAAATTTTGAAAACGATGCCTCCGACTCAGGACCGTTCTTCTAGGCATCGATAGCGGAGTCAATGACGAATATTTTCATGCCAGGTTTTTGCTGCTAGCTCCAATACCAGCCCCACAGGAGCCCAATAGGCGGAGTAGGAGGCGGTTTATGAGGCGGCTTAGGAGAAGCATAATCGCTAACACACGCTACTTCATAAGCGCAAAAATCTCGAAAACGATGCCTCCGACTCAGGACCGTTCTTCTAGGCATCGATAGCGGAGCCACTGACGAATATTTTCATGCCAGGTTTTTGCTGCTAGCTCCAATACCAGCCCCACAGGAGCCCAATAGGCGGAGTAGGAGGCGGTTTATGAGGCGGCTTAGGAGAAGCATAATCGCTAACACACGCTACTACATAAGCGCAAAAATCTCGAAAACGATGCCTCTGACTCAGGACCGTTCTTCTAGGCATCGATAGCGGAGCCAATGACGAATATTTTCATGCCAGGTTTTTGCTGCTATCTCCAATATAAGCCCCACAGGAGCCCAATAGGCGGAGTAGGAGGCGGTTTATGAGGCGGCTTAGGAGAAGCATAATCGCTAACACACGCTACTTCATAAGCGCAAAAATCTCGAAAACGATGCCTCCGACTCAGGACCGTTCTTCTAGGCATCGATAGCGGAGCCACTGACGAATATTTTCATGCCAGGTTTTTGCTGCTAGCTCCAATACCAGCCCCACAGGAGCCCAATAGGCGGAGTAGGAGGCGGTTTATGAGGCGGCTTAGGAGAAGCATAATCGCTAACACACGCTACTACATAAGCGCAAAAATCTCGAAAACGATGCCTCTGACTCAGGACCGTTCTTCTAGGCATCGATAGCGGAGCCAATGACGAATATTTTCATGCCAGGTTTTTGCTGCTATCTCCAATATAAGCCCCACAGGAGCCCAATAGGCGGAGTAGGAGGCGGTTTATGAGGCGGCTTAGGAGAAGCATAATCGCTAACACACGCTACAACATAAGCGCAAAAATCTCGAAAACGATGCCTCCGACTCAGGACCGTTCTTCTAGGCATCGATAGCGGAGCCAATGACGAATATTTTCATGCCAGGTTTTTGCTGCTAGCCCCAATACCAGCCCCCACAGGAGCCCAATAGGCGGATTAGGAGGCGGTTTATGAGGCGGCTTAGGAGAAGCATAATCGCTAACACACGCTACTACATAAGCGCAAAAATCTCGAAAACGATGCCTCCGACTCAGGACCATTCTTCTAGGCATCGATAGCGGAGCCAATGATGAATATTTTAATGCCAGGTTTTTGCTGCTAGCTCCAATACCAGCCCCACAGGAGCCCAATAGGCGGAGTAGAAGGCGGTTTATGAGGCGGCTTAGGAGAAGCATAATTGCTAACACACGCTACTACATAAGCGCAAAAATCTCGAAAACGATGCCTCCGACTCAGGACCGTTCTTCTAGGCATCGATAGCGGAGCCAATAACGAATATTTTCATGCCAGGTTTTTGCTGCTAGCTCCAATACCAGCCCCACAGGAGCCCAATAGGCGGAGTAGGAGGCGGCTTAGGAGAAGCATAATCGCTAACACACGCTACTACATAAGCGCAAAAATCTCGAAAACGATGCCTCCGACTCAGGACCGTTCTTCTAGGCATCGATAGCGGAGCCAATGACGAATATTTTCATGCCAGGTTTTTGCTGCTAGCTCCAATACCAGCCCCACAGGAGCCCAATAGGCGGACTAGGAGGCGGCTTAGGAGAAGCATAATCGCTAACACACGCTACTACATAAGCGCAAAAGTCTCAAAACGATGCCTCCGACTCAGGACCGTTCTTCTAGGCATCGATAGCGGAGCCAATGATGAATATTTTCATGCCAGGTTTTTGCTGCTAGCTCCAATACCAGCCCCACAGGAGCCCAATAGGCGGAGTAGGAGGCGGTTTATGAGGCGGCTTAGGAGAAGCATAATCGCTAACACACGCTACTACATAAGCGCAAAAATCTCGAAAACGATGCCTCCGACTCAGGACCGTTCTTCTAGGCATCGATAGCGGAGCCAATGACGAATATTTTCATGCCAGGATTTTGCTGCTAGCTCCAATACCAGCCCCACAGGAGCCCAATAGGCGGAGTAGGAGGCGGCTTAGGAGAAGAATAATCGCTAACACACGCTACTACATAAGCGCAAAAATCTCGAAAACGATGCCTCCGACTCAGGACCGTTCTTCTAGGCATCGATAGCGGAGCCAATGACGAATATATTCATGCCAGGTTTTTGCTGCTAGCTCCAATACCAGCCCCACAGGAGCCCAATAGGCGGAGTAGGAGGCTGTTTATGAGGCGGCTTAGGAGAAGCATAATCGCTAACACACGCTACTACATAAGCGCAAAAATCTCGAAAACGATGCCTCCGACTCAGGACCGTTCTTCTAGGCATCGATAGCGGAGCCAATGACGAATATTTTCATGCCAGGTTTTTGCTGCTAGCTCCAATACCAGCCCCACAGGAGCCCAATAGGCGGAGTAGGAGGCGGTTTATGAGGCGGCTTAGGAGAAGCATAATCGCTAACACACGCTACTACATAAGCGCAAAAATCTCGAAAACGATGCCTCCGACTCAGGACCATTCTTCTAGGCATCGATAGCGGAGCCAATGATGAATATTTTAATGCCAGGTTTTTGCTGCTAGCTCCAATACCAGCCCCACAGGAGCCCAATAGGCGGAGTAGAAGGCGGTTTATGAGGCGGCTTAGGAGAAGCATAATTGCTAACACACGCTACTACATAAGCGCAAAAATTTTGAAAACGATGCCTCCGACTCAGGACCGTTCTTCTAGGCATCGATAGCGGAGTCAATGACGAATATTTTCATGCCAGGTTTTTGCTGCTAGCTCCAATACCAGCCCCACAGGAGCCCAATAGGCGGAGTAGGAGGCGGTTTATGAGGCGGCTTAGGAGAAGCATAATCGCTAACACACGCTACTTCATAAGCGCAAAAATCTCGAAAACGATGCCTCCGACTCAGGACCGTTCTTCTAGGCATCGATAGCGGAGCCACTGACGAATATTTTCATGCCAGGTTTTTGCTGCTAGCTCCAATACCAGCCCCACAGGAGCCCAATAGGCGGAGTAGGAGGCGGTTTATGAGGCGGCTTAGGAGAAGCATAATCGCTAACACACGCTACTACATAAGCGCAAAAATCTCGAAAACGATGCCTCTGACTCAGGACCGTTCTTCTAGGCATCGATAGCGGAGCCAATGACGAATATTTTCATGCCAGGTTTTTGCTGCTATCTCCAATATAAGCCCCACAGGAGCCCAATAGGCGGAGTAGGAGGCGGTTTATGAGGCGGCTTAGGAGAAGCATAATCGCTAACACACGCTACAACATAAGCGCAAAAATCTCGAAAACGATGCCTCCGACTCAGGACCGTTCTTCTAGGCATCGATAGCGGAGCCAATGACGAATATTTTCATGCCAGGTTTTTGCTGCTAGCCCCAATACCAGCCCCCACAGGAGCCCAATAGGCGGATTAGGAGGCGGTTTATGAGGCGGCTTAGGAGAAGCATAATCGCTAACACACGCTACTACATAAGCGCAAAAATCTCGAAAACGATGCCTCCGACTCAGGACCGTTCTTCTAGGCATCGATAGCGGAGCCAATGACGAATATTTTCATGCCAGGTTTTTGCTGCTAGCTCCAAAACCAGCCCCACAGGAGCCCAATAGGCGGAGTAGGAGGCGGCTTAGGAGAAGCATAATCGCTAACACACGCTACTACATAAGCGCAAAAATCTCGAAAACGATGCCTCCGACTCAGGACCGTTCTTCTAGGCATCGATAGCGGAGCCAATGACGAATATTTTCATGCCAGGTTTTTGCTGCTAGCCCCAATACCAGCCCCACAGGAGCCCAATAGGCGGAGTAGGAGGCGGCTTAGGAGAAGCATAATCGCTAACACATGCTACTACATAAGCGCAAAAATCTCGAAAACGATGCCTCCGACTCAGGACCGTTCTTCTAGGCATCGAGCCAAGGACGAATATTTTCATGCCAGGTTTTTGCTGCTAGCTCCAATACCAGCCCCACAGCAGCCCAATAGGCAGAGTAGGAGGCGGTTTATGAGGCGGCTTAGGAGAAGCATAATCGCTAACACACGCTACTACAATAGCGCAAAAATCTCGAAAACGATGCCTCCGACTCAGGACCGTTCTTCTAGGCATCGATAGCGGAGCCAATGACGAATATTTTCATGCCAGGTTTTTGCTGCTAGCCCCAATACCAGCCCCACAGGAGCCCAATAGGCGGAGTAGGAGGCGGCTTAGGAGAAGAATAATCGCTAACACACGCTACTACATAAGCGCAAAAATCTCGAAAACGATGCCTCCGACTCAGGACCGTTCTTCTAGGCATCGATAGCGGAGCCAATAACGAATATTTTCATGCCAGGTTTTTGCTGCTAGCTCCAATACCAGCCCCACAGGAGCCCAATAGGCGGAGTAGGAGGCGGCTTAGGAGAAGCATAATCGCTAACACACGCTACTACATAAGCGCAAAAATCTCGAAAACGATGCCTCCGACTCAGGACCGTTCTTCTAGGCATCGATAGCGGAGCCAATGACGAATATTTTCATGCCAGGTTTTTGCTGCTAGCTCCAATACCAGCCCCACAGGAGCCCAATAGGCGGACTAGGAGGCGGCTTAGGAGAAGCATAATCGCTAACACACGCTACTACATAAGCGCAAAAGTCTCAAAACGATGCCTCCGACTCAGGACCGTTCTTCTAGGCATCGATAGCGGAGCCAATAACGAATATTTTCATGCCAGGTTTTTGCTGCTAGCTCCAATACCAGCCCCACAGGAGCCCAATAGGCGGAGTAGGAGGCGGCTTAGGAGAAGCATAATCGCTAACACACGCTACTACATAAGCGCAAAAGTCTCAAAACGATGCCTCCGACTCAGGACCGTTCTTCTAGGCATCGATAGCGGAGCCAATAACGAATATTTTCATGCCAGGTTTTTGCTGCTAGCTCCAATACCAGCCCCACAGGAGCCCAATAGGCAGAGTAGGAGGCGGTTTATGAGGCGGCTTAGGAGAAGCATAATCGCTAACACACGCTACTACAATAGCGCAAAAATCTCGAAAACGATGCCTCCGACTCAGGACCGTTCTTCTAGGCATCGATAGCGGAGCCAATGACGAATATTTTCATGCCAGGTTTTTGCTGCTAGCCCCAATACCAGCCCCACAGGAGCCCAATAGGCGGAGTAGGAGGCGGCTTAGGAGAAGAATAATCGCTAACACACGCTACTACATAAGCGCAAAAATCTCGAAAACGATGCCTCCGACTCAGGACCGTTCTTCTAGGCATCGATAGCGGAGCCAATAACGAATATTTTCATGCCAGGTTTTTGCTGCTAGCTCCAATACCAGCCCCACAGGAGCCCAATAGGCGGAGTAGGAGGCGGCTTAGGAGAAGCATAATCGCTAACACACGCTACTACATAAGCGCAAAAATCTCGAAAACGATGCCTCCGACTCAGGACCGTTCTTCTAGGCATCGATAGCGGAGCCAATGACGAATATTTTCATGCCAGGTTTTTGCTGCTAGCTCCAATACCAGCCCCACAGGAGCCCAATAGGCGGACTAGGAGGCGGCTTAGGAGAAGCATAATCGCTAACACACGCTACTACATAAGCGCAAAAGTCTCAAAACGATGCCTCCGACTCAGGACCGTTCTTCTAGGCATCGATAGCGGAGCCAATGATGAATATTTTCATGCCAGGTTTTTGCTGCTAGCTCCAATACCAGCCCCACAGGAGCCCAATAGGCGGAGTAGGAGGCGGTTTATGAGGCGGCTTAGGAGAAGCATAATCGCTAACACACGCTACTACATAAGCGCAAAAATCTCGAAAACGATGCCTCCGACTCAGGACCGTTCTTCTAGGCATCGATAGCGGAGCCAATGACGAATATTTTCATGCCAGGATTTTGCTGCTAGCTCCAATACCAGCCCCACAGGAGCCCAATAGGCGGAGTAGGAGGCGGCTTAGGAGAAGAATAATCGCTAACACACGCTACTACATAAGCGCAAAAATCTCGAAAACGATGCCTCCGACTCAGGACCGTTCTTCTAGGCATCGATAGCGGAGCCAATGACGAATATATTCATGCCAGGTTTTTGCTGCTAGCTCCAATACCAGCCCCACAGGAGCCCAATAGGCGGAGTAGGAGGCTGTTTATGAGGCGGCTTAGGAGAAGCATAATCGCTAACACACGCTACTACATAAGCGCAAAAATCTCGAAAACGATGCCTCCGACTCAGGACCGTTCTTCTAGGCATCGATAGCGGAGCCAATGACGAATATTTTCATGCCAGGTTTTTGCTGCTAGCTCCAATACCAGCCCCACAGGAGCCCAATAGGCGGAGTAGGAGGCGGTTTATGAGGCGGCTTAGGAGAAGCATAATCGCTAACACACGCTACTACATAAGCGCAAAAATCTCGAAAACGATGCCTCCGACTCAGGACCATTCTTCTAGGCATCGATAGCGGAGCCAATGATGAATATTTTAATGCCAGGTTTTTGCTGCTAGCTCCAATACCAGCCCCACAGGAGCCCAATAGGCGGAGTAGAAGGCGGTTTATGAGGCGGCTTAGGAGAAGCATAATTGCTAACACACGCTACTACATAAGCGCAAAAATTTTGAAAACGATGCCTCCGACTCAGGACCGTTCTTCTAGGCATCGATAGCGGAGTCAATGACGAATATTTTCATGCCAGGTTTTTGCTGCTAGCTCCAATACCAGCCCCACAGGAGCCCAATAGGCGGAGTAGGAGGCGGTTTATGAGGCGGCTTAGGAGAAGCATAATCGCTAACACACGCTACTTCATAAGCGCAAAAATCTCGAAAACGATGCCTCCGACTCAGGACCGTTCTTCTAGGCATCGATAGCGGAGCCACTGACGAATATTTTCATGCCAGGTTTTTGCTGCTAGCTCCAATACCAGCCCCACAGGAGCCCAATAGGCGGAGTAGGAGGCGGTTTATGAGGCGGCTTAGGAGAAGCATAATCGCTAACACACGCTACTACATAAGCGCAAAAATCTCGAAAACGATGCCTCTGACTCAGGACCGTTCTTCTAGGCATCGATAGCGGAGCCAATGACGAATATTTTCATGCCAGGTTTTTGCTGCTATCTCCAATATAAGCCCCACAGGAGCCCAATAGGCGGAGTAGGAGGCGGTTTATGAGGCGGCTTAGGAGAAGCATAATCGCTAACACACGCTACAACATAAGCGCAAAAATCTCGAAAACGATGCCTCCGACTCAGGACCGTTCTTCTAGGCATCGATAGCGGAGCCAATGACGAATATTTTCATGCCAGGTTTTTGCTGCTAGCCCCAATACCAGCCCCCACAGGAGCCCAATAGGCGGATTAGGAGGCGGTTTATGAGGCGGCTTAGGAGAAGCATAATCGCTAACACACGCTACTACATAAGCGCAAAAATCTCGAAAACGATGCCTCCGACTCAGGACCGTTCTTCTAGGCATCGATAGCGGAGCCAATGACGAATATTTTCATGCCAGGTTTTTGCTGCTAGCTCCAAAACCAGCCCCACAGGAGCCCAATAGGCGGAGTAGGAGGCGGCTTAGGAGAAGCATAATCGCTAACACACGCTACTACATAAGCGCAAAAATCTCGAAAACGATGCCTCCGACTCAGGACCGTTCTTCTAGGCATCGATAGCGGAGCCAATGACGAATATTTTCATGCCAGGTTTTTGCTGCTAGCCCCAATACCAGCCCCACAGGAGCCCAATAGGCGGAGTAGGAGGCGGCTTAGGAGAAGCATAATCGCTAACACATGCTACTACATAAGCGCAAAAATCTCGAAAACGATGCCTCCGACTCAGGACCGTTCTTCTAGGCATCGAGCCAAGGACGAATATTTTCATGCCAGGTTTTTGCTGCTAGCTCCAATACCAGCCCCACAGCAGCCCAATAGGCAGAGTAGGAGGCGGTTTATGAGGCGGCTTAGGAGAAGCATAATCGCTAACACACGCTACTACAATAGCGCAAAAATCTCGAAAACGATGCCTCCGACTCAGGACCGTTCTTCTAGGCATCGATAGCGGAGCCAATGACGAATATTTTCATGCCAGGTTTTTGCTGCTAGCCCCAATACCAGCCCCACAGGAGCCCAATAGGCGGAGTAGGAGGCGGCTTAGGAGAAGAATAATCGCTAACACACGCTACTACATAAGCGCAAAAATCTCGAAAACGATGCCTCCGACTCAGGACCGTTCTTCTAGGCATCGATAGCGGAGCCAATAACGAATATTTTCATGCCAGGTTTTTGCTGCTAGCTCCAATACCAGCCCCACAGGAGCCCAATAGGCGGAGTAGGAGGCGGCTTAGGAGAAGCATAATCGCTAACACACGCTACTACATAAGCGCAAAAATCTCGAAAACGATGCCTCCGACTCAGGACCGTTCTTCTAGGCATCGATAGCGGAGCCAATGACGAATATTTTCATGCCAGGTTTTTGCTGCTAGCTCCAATACCAGCCCCACAGGAGCCCAATAGGCGGACTAGGAGGCGGCTTAGGAGAAGCATAATCGCTAACACACGCTACTACATAAGCGCAAAAGTCTCAAAACGATGCCTCCGACTCAGGACCGTTCTTCTAGGCATCGATAGCGGAGCCAATGATGAATATTTTCATGCCAGGTTTTTGCTGCTAGCTCCAATACCAGCCCCACAGGAGCCCAATAGGCGGAGTAGGAGGCGGTTTATGAGGCGGCTTAGGAGAAGCATAATCGCTAACACACGCTACTACATAAGCGCAAAAATCTCGAAAACGATGCCTCCGACTCAGGACCGTTCTTCTAGGCATCGATAGCGGAGCCAATGACGAATATTTTCATGCCAGGATTTTGCTGCTAGCTCCAATACCAGCCCCACAGGAGCCCAATAGGCGGAGTAGGAGGCTGTTTATGAGGCGGCTTAGGAGAAGCATAATCGCTAACACACGCTACTACATAAGCGCAAAAATCTCGAAAACGATGCCTCCGACTCAGGACCGTTCTTCTAGGCATCGATAGCGGAGCCAATGACGAATATATTCATGCCAGGTTTTTGCTGCTAGCTCCAATACCAGCCCCACAGGAGCCCAATAGGCGGAGTAGGAGGCTGTTTATGAGGCGGCTTAGGAGAAGCATAATCGCTAACACACGCTACTACATAAGCGCAAAAATCTCGAAAACGATGCCTCCGACTCAGGACCGTTCTTCTAGGCATCGATAGCGGAGCCAATGACGAATATTTTCATGCCAGGTTTTTGCTGCTAGCTCCAATACCAGCCCCACAGGAGCCCAATAGGCGGAGTAGGAGGCGGTTTATGAGGCGGCTTAGGAGAAGCATAATCGCTAACACACGCTACTACATAAGCGCAAAAATCTCGAAAACGATGCCTCCGACTCAGGACCGTTCTTCTAGGCATCGATAGCGGAGCCAATGATGAATATTTTAATGCCAGGTTTTTGCTGCTAGCTCCAATACCAGCCCCACAGGAGCCCAATAGGCGGCGTAGAAGGCGGTTTATGAGGCGGCTTAGGAGAAGCATAATTGCTAACACACGCTACTACATAAGCGCAAAAATTTTGAAAACGATGCCTCCGACTCAGGACCGTTCTTCTAGGCATCGATAGCGGAGTCAATGACGAATATTTTCATGCCAGGTTTTTGCTGCTAGCTCCAATACCAGCCCCACAGGAGCCCAATAGGCGGAGTAGGAGGCGGTTTATGAGGCGGCTTAGGAGAAGCATAATCGCTAACACACGCTACTACATAAGCGCAAAAATCTCGAAAACGATGCCTCCGACTCAGGACCGTTCTTCTAGGCATCGATAGCGGAGCCACTGACGAATATTTTCATGCCAGGTTTTTGCTGCTAGCTCCAATACCAGCCCCACAGGAGCCCAATAGGCGGAGTAGGAGGCGGTTTATGAGGCGGCTTAGGAGAAGCATAATCGCTAACACACGCTACTACATAAGCGCAAAAATCTCGAAAACGATGCCTCTGACTCAGGACCGTTCTTCTAGGCATCGATAGCGGAGCCAATGACGAATATTTTCATGCCAGGTTTTTGCTGCTATCTCCAATATAAGCCCCACAGGAGCCCAATAGGCGGAGTAGGAGGCGGTTTATGAGGCGGCTTAGGAGAAGCATAATCGCTAACACACGCTACAACATAAGCGCAAAAATCTCGAAAACGATGCCTCCGACTCAGGACCGTTCTTCTAGGCATCGATAGCGGAGCCAATGACGAATATTTTCATGCCAGGTTTTTGCTGCTAGCCCCAATACCAGCCCCCACAGGAGCCCAATAGGCGGATTAGGAGGCGGTTTATGAGGCGGCTTAGGAGAAGCATAATCGCTAACACACGCTACTACATAAGCGCAAAAATCTCGAAAACGATGCCTCCGACTCAGGACCGTTCTTCTAGGCATCGATAGCGGAGCCAATGACGAATATTTTCATGCCAGGTTTTTGCTGCTAGCTCCAAAACCAGCCCCACAGGAGCCCAATAGGCGGAGTAGGAGGCGGCTTAGGAGAAGCATAATCGCTAACACACGCTACTACATAAGCGCAAAAATCTCGAAAACGATGCCTCCGACTCAGGACCGTTCTTCTAGGCATCGATAGCGGAGCCAATGACGAATATTTTCATGCGAGGTTTTTGCTGCTAGCCCCAATACCAGCCCCACAGGAGCCCAATAGGCGGAGTAGGAGGCGGCTTAGGAGAAGCATAATCGCTAGCACATGCTACTACATAAGCGCAAAAATCTCGAAAACGATGCCTCCGACTCAGGACCGTTCTTCTAGGCATCGAGCCAAGGACGAATATTTTCATGCCAGGTTTTTGCTGCTAGCTCCAATACCAGCCCCACAGCAGCCCAATAGGCGGAGTAGGAGGCGGTTTATGAGGCGGCTTAGGAGAAGCATAATCGCTAACACACGCTACTACAATAGCGCAAAAATCTCGAAAGCGATGCCTCCGACTCAGGACCGTTCTTCTAGGCATCGATAGCTGAGCCAATGACGAATATTTTCATGCCAGATTTTTGCTGCTAGCCCCAATACCAGCCCCACAGGAGCCCAATAGGCGGAGTGGGAGGCGGTTTAAGAGGCGGCTTAGGAGAAGCATAATCGCTAACACACGCTACTACATAAGCGCAAAAATCTCGAAAACGATGCCTCCGACTCAGGACCGTTCTTCTAGGCATCGATAGCGGAGCCAATGACGAATATTTTCATGCCAGGTTTTTGCTGCTAGCTCCAATACCAGCCCCATAGGAGCCCAATAGACGGAGTAGGAGGCGGCTTAGGAGAAGAATAATCGCTAACACACGCTACTACATAAGCGCAAAAATCTCGAAAACGATGCCTCCGACTCAGGACCGTTCTTCTAGGCATCGATAGCGGAGCCAATGACGAATATTTTCATGCCAG
The DNA here is from genome assembly GCA_964034865.1 of Eristalis intricaria. Taxonomy (NCBI): domain Eukaryota; kingdom Metazoa; phylum Arthropoda; class Insecta; order Diptera; family Syrphidae; genus Eristalis; species Eristalis intricaria. The sequence goes on from OZ035877.1 coordinate 19,190,355, forward strand.
GTTTTTGCTGCTAGCTCCAATACCAGCCCCACAGGAGCCCAATAGGCGGAGTAGGAGGCGGTTTATGAGGCGGCTTAGGAGAAGCATAATCGCTAACACACGCTACTACATAAGCGCAAAAATCTCGAAAACGATGCCTCCGACTCAGGACCGTTCTTCTAGGCATCGATAGCGGAGCCAATGACGAATATTTTCATGCCAGGATTTTGCTGCTAGCTCCAATACCAGCCCCACAGGAGCCCAATAGGCGGAGTAGGAGGCGGCTTAGGAGAAGAATAATCGCTAACACACGCTACTAAATAAGCGCAAAAATCTCAAAAACGATGCCTCCGACTCAGGACCGTTCTTCTAGGCATCGATAGCGGAGCCAATCACGAATATATTCATGCCAGGTTTTTGCTGCTAGCTCCAATACCAGCCCCACAGGAGCCCAATAGGCGGAGTAGGAGGCTGTTTATGAGGCGGCTTAGGAGAAGCATAATCGCTAACACACGCTACTACATAAGCGCAAAAATCTCGAAAACGATGCCTCCGACTCAGGACCGTTCTTCTAGGCATCGATAGCGGAGCCAATGACGAATATTTTCATGCCAGGTTTTTGCTGCTAGCTCCAATACCAGCCCCACAGGAGCCCAATAGGCGGAGTAGGAGGCGGTTTATGAGGCGGCTTAGGAGAAGCATAATCGCTAACACACGCTACTACATAAGCGCAAAAATCTCAAAAACGATGCCTCCGACTCAGGACCGTTCTTCTAGGCATCGATAGCGGAGCCAATGATGAATATTTTAATGCCAGGTTTTTGCTGCTAGCTCCAATACCAGCCCCACAGGAGCCCAATAGGCGGAGTAGGAGGCAGTTTATGAGGCGGCTTAGGAGAAGCATAATCGCTAACACACGCTACTACATAAGCGCAAAAATTTTGAAAACGATGCCTCCGACTCAGGACCGTTCTTCTAAGCATCGATAGCGGAGCCAATGACGAATATTTTCATGCCAGGTTTTTGCTGCTAGCTCCAATACCAGCCCCACAGGAGCCCAATAGGCGGAGTAGGAGGCGGTTTATGAGGCGGCTTAGGAGAAGCATAATCGCTAACACACGCTACTACATAAGCGCAAAAATCTCGAAAACGATGCCTCCGACTCAGGACCGTTCTTCTAGGCATCGATAGCGGAGCCACTGACGAATATTTTCATGCCAGGTTTTTGCTGCTAGCTCCAATACCAGCCCCACAGGAGCCCAATAGGCGGAGTAGGAGGCGGTTTATGAGGCGGCTTAGGAGAAGCATAATCGCTAACACACGCTACTACATAAGCGCAAAAATCTCGAAAACGATGCCTCTGACTCAGGACCGTTCTTCTAGGCATCGATAGCGGAGCCAATGACGAATATTTTCATGCCAGGTTTTTGCTGCTATCTCCAATACCAGCCCCACAGGAGCACAATAGGCGGAGTAGGAGGCGGCTTATGAGGCGGCTTAGGAGAAGCATAATCGCTAACACACGCTACAACGTAAGCGCAAAAATCTCGAAAACGATGCCTCCGACTCAGGACCGTTCTTCTAGGCATCGATAGCGGAGCCAATGACGAATATTTTCATGCCAGGTTTTTGCTGCTAGCCCCAATACCAGCCCCACAGGAGCCCAATAGGCGGAGTAGGAGGCGGTTTATGAGGCGGCTTAGGAGAAGCATAATCGCTAACACACGCTACTACATAAGCGCAAAAATCTCGAAAACGATGCCTCCGACTCAGGACCGTTCTTCTAGGCATCGATAGCGGAGCCAATGACGAATATTTTCATGCCAGGTTTTTGCTGCTAGCTCCAAAACCAGCCCCACAGGAGCCCAATAGGCGGAGTAGGAGGCGGCTTAGGAGAAGCATAATCGCTAACACACGCTACTACATAAGCGCAAAAATCTCGAAAACGATGCCTCCGACTCAGGACCGTTCTTCTAGGCATCGATAGCGGAGCCAATGACGAATATTTTCATGCCAGGATTTTGCTGCTAGCTCCAATACCAGCCCCACAGGAGCCCAATAGGCGGAGTAGAAGGCGGCTTAGGAGAAGCATAATCGCTAACACATGCTACTACATAAGCGCAAAAATCTCGAAAACGATGCCTCCGACTCAGGACCGTTCTTCTAGGCATCGAGCCAAGGACGAATATTTTCGTGCCAGGTTTTTGCTGCTAGCTCCAATACCAGCCCCACAGCAGCCCAATAGGCGGAGTAGGAGGCGGTTTATGAGGCGGCTTAGGAGAAGCATAATCGCTAACACACGCTACTACAATAGCGCAAAAATCTCGAAAACGATGCCTCCGACTCAGGTTCGTTCTTCTAGGCATCGATAGCTGAGCCAATGACGAATATTTTCATGCCAGATTTTTGCTGCTAGCCCCAATACCAGCCCCACAGGAGCCCAATAGGCGGAGTGGGAGGCGGTTTAAGAGGCGGCTTAGGAGAAGCATAATCGCTAACACACGCTACTACATAAGCGCAAAAATCTCGAAAACGATGCCTCCGACTCAGGACCGTTCTTCTAGGCATCGATAGCGGAGCCAATGACGAATATTTTCATGCCAGGTTTTTGCTGCTAGCTCCAATACCAGCCCATAGGAGCCCAATAGGCGGAGTAGGAGGCGGCTTAGGAGAAGCATAATCGCTAACACACGCTACTACATAAGCGCAAAAATCTCGAAAACGATGCCTCCGACTCAGGACCGTTCTTCTAGGCATCGATAGCGGAGCCAATGATGAATATTTTCATGCCAGGTTTTTGCTGCTAGCTCCAATACCAGCCCCACAGGAGCCCAATAGGCGGAGTAGGAGGCGGTTTATGAGGCGGCTTAGGAGAAGCATAATCGCTAATACACGCTACTTCATAAGCGCAAAAATCTCGAAAACGATGCCTCCGACTCAGGACCGTTCTTCTAGGCATCGATAGCGGAGCCAATGACGAATATTTTCATGCCAGGTTTTTGCTGCTAGCTCCAATACCAGCCCCACAGGAGCCCAATAGGCGGAGTAGGAGGCGGCTTAGGAGAAGAATAATCGCTAACACACGCTACTACATAAGCGCAAAAATCTCGAAAACGATGCCTCCGACTCAGGACCGTTCTTCTAGGCATCGATAGCGGAGCCAATGACGAATATTTTCATGCCAGGTTTTTGCTGCTAGCTCCAATACCAGCCCCACAGGAGCCCAATAGGCGGAGTAGGAGGCGGCTTAGGAGGCGGCTTAGGAGAAGCATAATCGCTAACACACGCTACTACATAAGCGCAAAAATCTCGAAAACGATGCCTCCGACTCAGGACCGTTCTTCTAGGCATCGATAGCGGAGCCAATGACGAATATTTTCATGCCAGGTTTTTGCTGCTAGCTCCAAAACCAGCCCCACAGGAGCCCAATAGGCGGAGTAGGAGGCGGCTTAGGAGAAGCATAATCGCTAACACACGCTACTACATAAGCGCAAAAATCTCGAAAACGATGCCTCCGACTCAGGACCGTTCTTCTAGGCATCGATAGCGGAGCCAATGACGAATATTTTCATGCCAGGTTTTTGCTGCTAGCTCCAAAACCAGCCCCACAGGAGCCCAATAGGCGGAGTAGGAGGCGGCTTAGGAGAAGCATAATCGCTAACACATGCTACTACATAAGCGCAAAAATCTCGAAAACGATGCCTCCGACTCAGGACCGTTCTTCTAGGCATCGAGCCAAGGACGAATATTTTCATGCCAGGTTTTTGCTGCTGCCTCCGACTCAGGACCGTTCTTCTAGGCATCGATAGCGGAGCCAATGATGAATATTTTAATGCCAGGTTTTTGCTGCTAGCTCCAATACCACCCCACAGGAGCCCAATAGGCGGAGTAGGAGGCGGTTTATGAGGCGGCTTAGGAGAAGCATAATCGCTCACACGCTACTACATAAGCGCAAAAATCTCGAAAACGATGCCTCCGACTCAGGACCGTTCTTCTAGGCATCGATAGCGGAGCCAATGACGAATATTTTCATGCCAGGTTTTTGCCCAATAGGCGGAGTAGGAGGCGGCTTAGGAGAAGAATAATCGCTAACACACGCTACTACATAAGCGCAAAAATCTCGAAAACGATGCCTCCGACTCAGGACCGTTCTTCTAGGCATCGATAGCGGAGCCAATGATGAATATTTTAATGCCAGGTTTTTGCTGCTAGCTCCAATACCAGCCCCACAGGAGCCCAATAGGCGGAGTAGGAGGCGGTTTATGAGGCGGCTTAGGAGAAGCATAATCGCTAACACACGCTACTACATAAGCGCAAAAATCTCGAAAACGATGCCTCCGACTCAGGACCGTTCTTCTAGGCATCGATAGCGGAGCCAATGACGAATATTTTCATGCCAGGTTTTTGCTGCTAGCTCCAATACCAGCCCCACAGGAGCCCAATAGGCGGAGTAGGAGGCGGTTTATGAGGCGGCTTTAGGAGAAGCATAATCGCTAACACACGCTACTACATAAGCGCAAAAATCTCGAAAACGATGCCTCCGACTCAGGACCGTTCTTCTAGGCATCGATAGCGGAGCCAATGATGAATATTTTAATGCCAGGTTTTTGCTGCAAGCTCCAATACCAGCCCCACAGGAGCCCAATAGGCGGAGTAGGAGGCGGAGTAGGAGGCGGCTTAGGAGAAGCATAATCGCTAACACACGCTACTACATAAGCGCAAAAATCTCGAAAACGATGCCTCCGACTCAGGACCGTTCTTCTAGGCATCGATAGCGGAGCCAATGACGAATATTTTCATGCCAGGTTTTTGCTGCTAGCTCCAATACCAGCCCCACAGGAGCCCAATAGGCGGAGTAGGAGGCGGTTTATGAGGCGGCTTAGGAGAAGCATAATCGCTAACACACGCTACTACATAAGCGCAAAAATCTCGAAAACGATGCCTCCGACTCAGGACCGTTCTTCTAGGCATCGATAGCGGAGCCAATGACGAATATTTTCATGCCAGGTTTTTGCTGCTAGCTCCAATACCAGCCCCACAGGAGCCCAATAGGCGGAGTAGGAGGCGGTTTATGAGGCGGCTTAGGAGAAGCATAATCGCTAACACACGCTACAACATAAGCGCAAAAATCTCGAAAACGATGCCTCCATGCCAGGTTTTTGCTGCTAACCCCAATACCAGCCCCACAGGAGCCCATTAGGCGGAGTAAGAGGCGGTTTATGAGGCGGCTTAGGAGAAGCATAATCGCTAACACACGCTACTACATAAGCGCAAAAATCTCGAAAACGATGCCTCCAACTCAGGACCGTTCTTCTAGGCATCGATAGCGGAGCCAATGACAAATATTTTCATGCCAGGTTTTTGCTGCTAGCTCCAAAACCAGCCCCACAGGAGCCCAATAGGCGGAGTAGGAGGCGGCTACTACACACGCTACTACATAAGCGCAAAAATCTCGAAAACGATGCCTCCGACTCAGGACCGTTCTTCTAGGCATCGATAGCGGAGCCAATGACGAATATTTTCATGCCAGGTTTTTGCTGCTAGCCCCAATACCAGCCCCACAGGAGCCCAATAGGCGGCTTATGAGGCGGCTTAGGAGAAGCATAATCGCTAACACATGCTACTACATAAGCGCAATAATCTCGAAAACGATGCCTCCGACTCAGGACCGTTCTTCTAGGCATCGATAGCAGAGCCAATGACGAATATTTTCATGCCAGGTTTTTGCTACTAGCTCCAATACCAGCCCCACAGGAGCCCAATAGGCGGAGTAGGAGGCGGCTTAGGAGAAGCATAATCGCTAACACACGCTACTACATAAGCGCAAAAATCTCGAAAACGATGCCTCCGAATCAGGACCGTTCTTTTAGGCATCGATAGCGGAGCCAATGACGAATATTTTCATGCCAGGTTTTTGCTGCTAGCCCCAATACCAGCCCCACAGGAGCCCAATAGGCGGAGTGGGAGGCGGTTAATGAGGTGGCTTAGGAGAAGCATAATCGCTAACACACGCTACTACATAAGTGCAAAAATCTCGAAAACTATGCCTCCGACTCAGGACCGTTCTTCTAGGCATCGATAGCGGAGCCAATGACGAATATTTTCATGCCAGGTTTTTGCTGCTAGCCCCAATACCAGCCACACAGGAGCCCAATAGGCGAAGTAGGAGGCGGCTTAGGAGAAGCATAATCGCTAACACACGCTACTACATAAGCGCAAAAATCTCGAAAACGATGCCTCCGACTCAGGACCGTTCTTCTAGGCATCGATAGCGGAGCCAATGACGAATATTTTCATGCCAGGTTTATTGCTGCTAGCTCCAATACCAGCCCCACAGGAGCCCAATAGGCGGAGTAGGAGGCGGCTTAGGAGAAGAATAATCGCTAACACACGCTACTACATAAGCGCAAAAATCTCGAAAACGATGCCTCCGACTCAGGACCGTTCTTCTAGGCATCGATAGCGGAGCCAATGACGAATATTTTCATGCCAGGTTTTTGCTGCTAGCTCCAATACCAGCCCCACAGGAGCCCAATAGGCGGAGTAGGAGGCGGTTTATGAGGCGGCTTAGGAGAAGCATAATCGCTAACACACGCTACTACATAAGCGCAAAAATCTCGAAAACGATGCCTCCGACTCAGGACCGTTCTTCTAGGCATAGACAGCGGAGCCAATGATGAATATTTTCATGCCAGGTTTTTGCTGCTAGCTCCAATACCAGCCCCACAGAAGCCCAATAGGCGGAGTAGGAGGCGGCTTAGGAGAAGCATAATCGCTAACACACGCTACTACATAAGCGCAAAAATCTCGAAAACGATGCCTCCGACTCAGGACCGTTCTTCTAGGCATCGATAGCGGAGCCAATGACGAATATTTTCATGCCAGGTTTTTGCTGCTAGCTCCAATACCAGCCCCGCAGGAGCCCAATAGGCGGAGTAGGAGGCGGTTTATGAGGCGGCTTAGGAGAAGCATAATCACTAACATACGCTACTACATAAGCGCAAAAATCTCGAAAACGATGCCTCCGACTCAGGACCGTTCTTCTAGGCATCGATAGCGGAGCCAATGACGAATATTTTCATGCCAGGTTTTTGCTGCTAGCTCCAATACCAGCCCCACAGGAGCCCAATAGGCGGAGTAGGAGGCGGTTTATGAGGCGGCTTAGGAGAAGCATAATCGCTAACATACGCTACAACATAAGCGCAAAAATCTCGAAAACGATGCCTCCGACTCAGGACCGTTCTTCTAGGCATCGATAGCGGAGCCAATGACGAATATTTTCATGTCAGGTTTTTGCTGCTAGCCCCAATACCAGCCCCACAGGAGCCCAATAAGCGGAGTAGGAGGCGGCTTAGGAGAAGCATAATCGCTAACACACGCTACTACATAAGCGCAAAAATCTCGAAAACGATGCCTCCGACTCAGGACCGTTCTTCTAGGCATCGATAGCGGAGCCAATGACGAATATTTTCATGCCAGGTTTTTGCTGCTAGCCCCAATACCAGCTGCACAGGAGCCCAATAGGCGGAGTAGGAGGCGGCTTAGGAGAAGCATAATCGCTAACACATGCTACTACATAAGCGCAAAAATCTCGAAAACGATGCCTCCGACTCAGGACCGTTCTTCTAGGCATCGATAGCAGAGCCAATGACGAATATTTTCATGCCAGGTTTTTGCTACTAGCCCCAATACCAGCCCCATAGGAGCCCAATAGGCGGAGTGGGAGGCGGTTTATGAGGCGGCTTAGGAGAAGCATAATCGCTAACACACGCTACTACATAAGCGCAAAAATCTCGAAAACGATGCCTCCGACTCAGGACCGTTCTTCTTGGCATCGATAGCGGAGCCAATGACGAATATTTTCATGCCAGGTTTTTGCTGCTAGCCCCAATACCAGCCCCACAGGAGCCCAATAGGCGGAGTAGGAGGCGGTTTATGAGGCGGCTTAGGGGAAGCATAATCGCTAACACACGCTACTACATAAGCGCAAAAATCTCGAAAACGATGCCTCCGACTCAGGACCGTTCTTCTAGGCATCGATAGCGGAACCAATGACGAATATTTTCATGCCAGGTTTTTGCTGCTAGCTCCAATACCAGCCCCACAGTAGCCCAATAGCCGGAGTAGGAGGCGGTTTATGAGGCGGCTTAGGAGAAGCAAAAATCTCGAAAACGATGCCTCCGACTCAGGACCGTTCTTCTAGGCATCGATAGCGGAGCCAATGACGAATATTTTCATGCCAGGTTTTTGCTGCTAGCTCCAATACCAGCCCCACAGGAGCCCAATAGGCGGAGTAGGAGGCGGTTTATGAGGCGGCTTAGGAGAAGCATAATCGCTAACACACGCTACTACATAAGCGCAAAAATCTCGAAAACGATGCCTCCGACTCAGGACCGTTCTTCAAGGCATCGATAGCGGAGCCAATGACGAATATTTTCATGCCAGGTTTTTGCTGCTAGCTCCAATACCAGCCCCACAGTAGCCCAATAGCCGGAGTAGGAGGCGGTTTATGAGGCGGCTTAGGAGAAGCATAATCGCTAACACACGCTACTACATAAGCGCAAAAATCTCGAAAACGATGCCTCCGACTCAGGACCGTTCTTCTAGGCATCGATAGCGGAGCCAATGACGAATATTTTCATGCCAGGTTTTTGCTGCTAGCTCCAATACCAGCCCCACAGGAGCCCAATAGGCGGAGTAGGAGGCGGCTTAGGAGAAGAATAATCGTTAACACACGCTACTACATAAGCGCAAAAATCTCGAAAACGATGATTCCGACTCAGGACCGTTCTTCTAGGCATCGATAGCGGAGCCAATGACGAATATTTTCATGCCAGGTTTTTGCTGCTAGCCCCAATACCAGCCCCACAGGAGCCCAATAGGCGGAGTAGGAGGCGGCTTAGGAGAAGCATAATCGCTAACACACGCTACTACATAAGCGCAAAAATCTCGAAAACGATGCCTCCGACTCAGGACCGTTCTTCTAGGCATCGATAGCGGAGCCAATGACGAATATTTTCATGCCAGGTTTTTGCTGCTAGCCCCAATACCAGACCCACAGGAGCCCATTAGGCGGAGTAGGAGGCGGAGTAGGAGGCGGTTTATGAGGCGGCTTAGGAGAAGCATAATCGCTAACACACGCTACTACATAAGCGCAAAAATCTCGAAAACGATGCCTCCGACTCAGGACCGTTCTTCTAGGCATCGATAGCGGAGCCAATGGCGAATATTTTCATGCCAGGTTCTTGCTGCTAGCTCCAATACCAGCCCCACAGGAGCCCAATAGGCGGAGTAGGAGGCGGCTTAGGAGAAGAATAATCGCTAACACACGCTACTACATAAGCGCAAAAATCTCGAAAACGATGCCTCCGACTCAGGACCGTTCTTCTAGGCATCGATAGCGGAGCAAATGACGAATATTTTCATGCCAGGTTTTTGCTGCTAGCCCCAATACCAGCCCCACAGGAGCCCAATAGGCGGAGTAGGAGGCGGCTTAGAGGAAGCATAATCGCTAACACATGCTACTACATAAGCGCAAAAATCTCGAAAACGATGCCTCCGACTCAGGACCGTTCTTCTAGGCATCGATAGCAGAGCCAATGACGAATATTTTCATGCCAGGTTTTTGCTACTAGCTCCAATACCAGCCCCACAGGAGCCCAATAGGCGGAGTAGGCGGCGGTTTATGAGGCGGCTTAGGAGAAGCATAATCGCTAACACACGCTACTACATATGCGCAAAAATCTCGAAAACGATGCCTCCGACTCAGGACCGTTCTTCTAGGCATCGATAGCGGAGCCAATGACGAATATTTTCATGCCAGGTTTTTGCTGCTAGCCCCAATACCAGCCCCACAGGAGCCCAATAGGCGGAGTAGGAGGCGGCTTAGGAGAAGCATAATCGCTAACACACGCTACTACATAAGCGCAAAAATCTCGAAAACGATGCCTCCGACTCAGGACCGTTCTTCTAGGCATCGATAGCGGAGCCAATGACGAATATTTTCATGCCAGGTTTTTGCTGCTAGCCCCAATACCAGACCCACAGGAGCCCATTAGGCGGAGTAGGAGGCGGAGTAGGAGGCGGTTTATGAGGCGGCTTAGGAGAAGCATAATCGCTAACACACGCTACTACATAAGCGCAAAAATCTCGAAAACGATGCCTCCGACTCAGGACCGTTCTTCTAGGCATCGATAGCGGAGCCAATGGCGAATATTTTCATGCCAGGTACTTGCTGCTAGCTCCAATACCAGCCCCACAGGAGCCCAATAGGCGGAGTAGGAGGCGGCTTAGGAGAAGAATAATCGCTAACACACGCTACTACATAAGCGCAAAAATCTCGAAAACGATGCCTCCGACTCAGGACCGTTCTTCTAGGCATCGATAGCGGAGCAAATGACGAATATTTTCATGCCAGGTTTTTGCTGCTAGCCCCAATACCAGCCCCACAGGAGCCCAATAGGCGGAGTAGGAGGCGGCTTAGGGGAAGCATAATCGCTAACACATGCTACTACATAAGCGCAAAAATCTCGAAAACGATGCCTCCGACTCAGGACCGTTCTTCTAGGCATCGATAGCAGAGCCAATGACGAATATTTTCATGCCAGGTTTTTGCTGCTAGCTCCAATACCAGCCCCACAGGAGCCCAATAGGCGGAGTAGGAGGCGGTTTATGAGGCGGCTTAGGAGAAGCATAATCGCTAACACACGCTACTACATATGCGCAAAAATCTCGAAAACGATGCCTCCGACTCAGGACCGTTCTTCTAGGCATCGATAGCGGAGCCAATGACGAATATTTTCATGCCAGGTTTTTGCTGCTAGCCCCAATACCAGCCACACAGGAGCCCAATAGGCGGAGTGGGAGGCGGTTTATGAGGCGGCTTAGGAGAAGCATAATCGCTAACACACGCTACTACATAAGCGCAAAAATCTCGAAAACGATGCCTCCGACTCAGGACCGTTCTTCTAGGCATCGATAGCGGAGCCAATGACGAATATTTTCATGCCAGGTTTTTGCTGCTAGCTCCAATACCAGCCCCACAGTAGCCCAATAGCCGGAGTAGGAGGCGGTTTATGAGGCGGCTTAGGAGAAGCAAAAATCTCGAAAACGATGCCTCCGACTCAGGACCGTTCTTCTAGGCATCGATAGCGGAGCCAATGACGAATATTTTCATGCCAGGTTTTTGCTGCTAGCTCCAATACCAGCCCCACAGGAGCCCAATAGGCGGAGTAGGAGGCGGTTTATGAGGCGGCTTAGGAGAAGCATAATCGCTAACACACGCTACTACATAAGCGCAAAAATCTCGAAAACGATGCCTCCGACTCAGGACCGTTCTTCTAGGCATCGATAGCGGAGCCAATGACGAATATTTTCATGCCAGGTTTTTGCTGCTAGCCCCAATACCAGCCCCACAGGAGCCCAACAAGCGGAGTAGGAGGCGGTTTATGAGGCGGCTTAGGGGAAGCATAATCGCTTACACACGCTACTACATAAGCGCAAAAATCTCGAAAACGATGCTTCCGACTCAGGACCGTTCTTCAAGGCATCGATAGCGGAGCCAATGACGAATATTTTCATGCCAGGTTTTTGCTGCTAGCTCCAATACCAGCCCCACAGTAGCCCAATAGCCGGAGTAGGAGGCGGTTTATGAGGCGGCTTAGGAGAAGCATAATCGCTAACACACGCTACTACATAAGCGCAAAAATCTCGAAAACGATGCCTCCGACTCAGGACCGTTCTTCTAGGCATCGATAGCGGAGCCAATGACGAATATTTTCATGCCAGGTTTTTGCTGCTAGCTCCAATACCAGCCCCACAGGAGCCCAATAGGCGGAGTAGGAGGCGGCTTAGGAGAAGAATAATCGTTAACACACGCTACTACATAAGCGCAAAAATCTCGAAAACGATGATTCCGACTCAGGACCGTTCTTCTAGGCATCGATAGCGGAGCCAATGACGAATATTTTCATGCCAGGTTTTTGCTGCTAGCCCCAATACCAGCCCCACAGGAGCCCAATAGGCGGAGTAGGAGGCGGCTTAGGAGAAGCATAATCGCTAACACACGCTACTACATAAGCGCAAAAATCTCGAAAACGATGCCTCCGACTCAGGACCGTTCTTCTAGGCATCGATAGCGGAGCCAATGACGAATATTTTCATGCCAGGTTTTTGCTGCTAGCCCCAATACCAGACCCACAGGAGCCCATTAGGCGGAGTAGGAGGCGGTTTATGAGGCGGCTTAGGAGAAGCATAATCGCTAACACACGCTACTACATAAGCGCAAAAATCTCGAAAACGATGCCTCCGACTCAGGACCGTTCTTCTAGGCATCGATAGCGGAGCCAATGGCGAATATTTTCATGCCAGGTTCTTGCTGCTAGCTCCAATACCAGCCCCACAGGAGCCCAATAGGCGGAGTAGGAGGCGGCTTAGGAGAAGAATAATCGCTAACACACGCTACTACATAAGCGCAAAAATCTCGAAAACGATGCCTCCGACTCAGGACCGTTCTTCTAGGCATCGATAGCGGAGCAAATGACGAATATTTTCATGCCAGGTTTTTGCTGCTAGCCCCAATACCAGCCCCACAGGAGCCCAATAGGCGGAGTAGGAGGCGGCTTAAGGGAAGCATAATCGCTAACACATGCTACTACATACAAAAATCTCGAAAACGATGCCTCCGACTCAGGACCGTTCTTCTAGGCATCGATAGCAGAGCCAATGACGAATATTTTCATGCCAGGTTTTTGCTACTAGCTCCAATACCAGCCCCACAGGAGCCCAATAGGCGGAGTAGGCGGCGGTTTATGAGGCGGCTTAGGAGAAGCATAATCGCTAACACACGCTACTACATATGCGCAAAAATCTCGAAAACGATGCCTCCGACTCAGGACCGTTCTTCTAGGCATCGATAGCGGAGCCAATGACGAATATTTTCATGCCAGGTTTTTGCTGCTAGCCCCAATACCAGCCCCACAGGAGCCCAATAGGCGGAGTAGGAGGCGGCTTAGGAGAAGCATAATCGCTAACACACGCTACTACATAAGCGCAAAAATCTCGAAAACGATGCCTCCGACTCAGGACCGTTCTTCTAGGCATCGATAGCGGAGCCAATGACGAATATTTTCATGCCAGGTTTTTGCTGCTAGCCCCAATACCAGACCCACAGGAGCCCATTAGGCGGAGTAGGAGGCGGAGTAGGAGGCGGTTTATGAGGCGGCTTAGGAGAAGCATAATCGCTAACACACGCTACTACATAAGCGCAAAAATCTCGAAAACGATGCCTCCGACTCAGGACCGTTCTTCTAGGCATCGATAGCGGAGCCAATGGCGAATATTTTCATGCCAGGTTCTTGCTGCTAGCTCCAATACCAGCCCCACAGGAGCCCAATAGGCGGAGTAGGAGGCGGCTTGGGAGAAGAATAATCGCTAACACACGCTACTACATAAGCGCAAAAATCTCGAAAACGATGCCTCTGACTCAGGACCGTTCTTCTAGGCATCGATAGCGGAGCAAATGACGAATATTTTCATGCCAGGTTTTTGCTGCTAGCCCCAATACCAGCCCCACAGGAGCCCAATAGGCGGAGTAGGAGGCGGCTTAGGGGAAGCATAATCGCTAACACATGCTACTACACAAGCGCAAAAATCTCGAAAACGATGCCTCCGACTCAGGACCGTTCTTCTAGGCATCGATAGCAGAGCCAATGACGAATATTTTCATGCCAGGTTTTTGCTACTAGCTCCAATACCAGCCCCACAGGAGCCCAATAGGCGGAGTAGGAGGCGGTTTATGAGGCGGCTTAGGAGAAGCATAATCGCTAACACACGCTACTACATAAGCGCAAAAATCTCGAAAACGATGCCTCCGACTCAGGACCGTTCTTCTAGGCATCGATAGCGGAGCCAATGACGAATATTTTCATGCCAGGTTTTTGCTGCTAGCCCCAATACCAGCCCCACAGGAGCCCAATAGGCGGAGTAGGAGGCGGTTTATGAGGCGGCTTAGGAGAAGCATAATCGCTAACACACGCTACTACATAAGCGCAAGAATCTCGAAAACGATGCCTCCGACTCAGGACCGTTCTTCTAGGCATCGATAGCGGAGCCAATGACGAATATTTTCATGCCAGGTTTTTGCTGCTAGCTCCAATACCAGCCCCACAGTAGCCCAATAGCCGGAGTAGGAGGCGGTTTATGAGGCGGCTTAGGAGAAGCATAATCGCTAACACACGCTATTACATAAGCGCAAAAATCTCGAAAACGATGCCTTCGACTCAGGACCGTTCTTCTAGGCATCGATAGCGGAGCCAATGACGAATATTTTCATGCCAGGTTTTTGCTGCTAGCTCCAATACCAGCCCCACAGGAGCCCAATAGGCGGAGTAGGAGGCGGTTTATGAGGCGGCTTAGGAGAAGCATAATCGCTAACACACGCTACTACATAAGCGCAAAAATCTCGAAAACGATGCCTCCGACTCAGGACCGTTCTTCTAGGCATCGATAGAGGAGCCAATGACGAATATTTTCATGCCAGGTTTTTGCTGCTAGCTCCAATACCAGCCCCACAGGAGCCCAATAGGCGGAGTGGGAGGCGGCTTAGGAGAAGAATAATCGCTAACACACGCTACTACATAAGCGCAAAAATCTCGAAAACGATGCCTCCGACTCAGGACCGTTCTTCTAGGCATCGATAGCGGAGCCAATGACGAATATTTTCATGCCAGGTTTTTGCTGCTAGCCCCAATACCAGCCCCACAGGAGCCCAATAGGCGGAGTAGGAGGCGGCTTAGGAGAAGCATAATCGCTAACACACGCTACTACATAAGCGCAAAAATCTCGAAAACGATGCCTCCGACTCAGGACCGTTCTTCTAGGCATCGATAGCGGAGCCAATGGCGAATATTTTCATGCCAGGTTCTTGCTGCTAGCTCCAATACCAGCCCCACAGGAGCCCAATAGGCGGAGTAGGAGGCGACTTAGGAGAAGAATAATCGCTAACACACGCTACTACATAAGCGCGAAAATCTCGAAAACGATGCCTCCGACTCAGGACCGTTCTTCTAGGCATCGATAGCGGAGCAAATGACGAATATTTTCATGCCAGGTTTTTGCTGCTAGCTCCAATATGAGGCGGCTTAGGAGAAGCATAATCGCTAACACACGCTACTACATAAGCGCAAAAATCTCGAAAGCGATGCCTCCGACTCAGGACCGTTCTTCTAGGCATCGATAGCGGAGCCAATGACGAATATTTGCATGCCAGGTTTTTGCTGCTAGCTCCAATACCAACCCCACAGGAGCCCAATAGGCGGAGTAGGAGGCCGTTTATGAGGCGGCTTAGGAGAAGCATAATCGCCAACACACGCTACTACATAAGCGCAAAAATCTCGAAAACGATGCCTCCGACTCAGGACCGTTCTTCTAGGCATCGATAGCGGAGCCAATGACGAATATTTTCATGCCAGGTTTTTGCTGCTAGCTCCAATACCAGCCCCACAGGAGCCCATTAGGCGGAGTAGGAGGCGGCTTATGAGGCGGCTTAGGAGAAGCATAATCGCTAACACACGCTATTACATAAGCGCAAAAATCTCGAAAACGATGCCTCCGACTCAGGACCGTTCTTCTAGGCATCGATAGCGGAGCCAATGACGAATATTTTCATGCCAGGTTCTTGCTGCTAGCTCCAATACCAGCCCCACAGGAGCCCAATAGGCGGAGTAGTTGGCGGCTTATGAGGCGGCTTAGGAGAAGCATAATCGCTAACACACGCCACTACATAAGCGCAAAAATCTCGAAAACGATGCCTCCGACTCAGGACCGTTCTTCTAGGCATCGATAGCGGAGCCAATGACGAATATTTTCATGCCAGGTTTTTGCTGCTAGCCCCAATACCAGCCACACAGGAGCCCAATAGGCGGAGTGGGAGGCGGTTTATGAGGCGGCTTAGGAGAAGCATAAGCGCTAACACACGCTACTACATAAGCGCAAAAATCTCGAAAACGATGCCTCCGACTCAGGACCGTTCTTCTAGGCATCGATAGCGGAGCCAATGACGAATATTTTCATGCCAGGTTTTTGCTGCTAGCCCCAATACCAGCCCCACAGGAGCCCAATAGGCGGAGTAGGAGGCGGTTTATGAGGCGGCTTAGAAGAAGCATAATCGCTAACACACGCTACTACATAAGCGCAAGAATCTCGAAAACGATGCCTCCGACTCAGGACCGTTCTTCTAGGCATCGATAGCGGAGCCAATGACGAATATTTTCATGCCAGGTTTTTGCTGCTAGCTCCAATACCAGCCCCACAGTAGCCCAATAGCCGGAGTAGGAGGCGGTTTATGAGGCGGCTTAGGAGAAGCATAATCGCTAACACACGCTATTACATAAGCGCAAAAATCTCGAAAACGATGCCTTCGACTCAGGACCGTTCTTCTAGGCATCGATAGCGGAGCCAATGACGAATATTTTCATGCCAGGTTTTTGCTGCTAGCTCCAATACCAGCCCCACAGGAGCCCAATAGGCGGAGTAGGAGGCGGTTTATGAGGCGGCTTAGGAGAAGCATAATCGCTAACACACGCTACTACATAAGCGCAAAAATCTCGAAAACGATGCCTCCGACTCAGGACCGTTCTTCTAGGCATCGATAGAGGAGCCAATGACGAATATTTTCATGCCAGGTTTTTGCTGCTAGCTCCAATACCAGCCCCACAGGAGCCCAATAGGCGGAGTGGGAGGCGGCTTAGGAGAAGAATAATCGCTAACACACGCTACTACATAAGCGCAAAAATCTCGAAAACGATGCCTCCGACTCAGGACCGTTCTTCTAGGCATCGATAGCGGAGCCAATGACGAATATTTTCATGCCAGGTTTTTGCTGCTAGCCCCAATACCAGCCCCACAGGAGCCCAATAGGCGGAGTAGGAGGCGGCTTAGGAGAAGCATAATCGCTAACACACGCTACTACATAAGCGCAAAAATCTCGAAAACGATGCCTCCGACTCAGGACCGTTCTTCTAGGCATCGATAGCGGAGCCAATGGCGAATATTTTCATGCCAGGTTCTTGCTGCTAGCTCCAATACCAGCCCCACAGGAGCCCAATAGGCGGAGTAGGAGGCGACTTAGGAGAAGAATAATCGCTAACACACGCTACTACATAAGCGCGAAAATCTCGAAAACGATGCCTCCGACTCAGGACCGTTCTTCTAGGCATCGATAGCGGAGCAAATGACGAATATTTTCATGCCAGGTTTTTGCTGCTAGCTCCAATATGAGGCGGCTTAGGAGAAGCATAATCGCTAACACACGCTACTACATAAGCGCAAAAATCTCGAAAGCGATGCCTCCGACTCAGGACCGTTCTTCTAGGCATCGATAGCGGAGCCAATGACGAATATTTGCATGCCAGGTTTTTGCTGCTAGCTCCAATACCAACCCCACAGGAGCCCAATAGGCGGAGTAGGAGGCCGTTTATGAGGCGGCTTAGGAGAAGCATAATCGCCAACACACGCTACTACATAAGCGCAAAAATCTCGAAAACGATGCCTCCGACTCAGGACCGTTCTTCTAGGCATCGATAGCGGAGCCAATGACGAATATTTTCATGCCAGGTTTTTGCTGCTAGCTCCAATACCAGCCCCACAGGAGCCCATTAGGCGGAGTAGGAGGCGGCTTATGAGGCGGCTTAGGAGAAGCATAATCGCTAACACACGCTATTACATAAGCGCAAAAATCTCGAAAACGATGCCTCCGACTCAGGACCGTTCTTCTAGGCATCGATAGCGGAGCCAATGACGAATATTTTCATGCCAGGTTCTTGCTGCTAGCTCCAATACCAGCCCCACAGGAGCCCAATAGGCGGAGTAGTTGGCGGCTTATGAGGCGGCTTAGGAGAAGCATAATCGCTAACACACGCCACTACATAAGCGCAAAAATCTCGAAAACGATGCCTCCGACTCAGGACCGTTCTTCTAGGCATCGATAGCGGAGACAATGACGAATATTTTCATGCCAGGTTTTTGCTGCTAGCTCCAATACCAGCCCCACAGGGGCCCAATAGGCGGAGTAGGAGGCGGCTTAGGAGAAGCATAATCGCTAACACACGCTACTACATAAGCGCAAAAATCTCGAAAACGATGCCTCCGACTCAGGACCGTTCTTCTAGGCATCGATAGCGGAGCCAATGACGAATATTTTCATGCCAGGTTTTTGCTGCTAGCCCCAATACCAGCCCCACAGGAGCCCATTAGGCGGAGTAGGAGGCGGTTTATGAGGCGGCTTAGGAGAAGCATAATCGCTAACACACGCCACTACATAAGCGCAAAAATCTCGAAAACGATGCCTCCGACTCAGGACCGTTCTTCTAGGCATCGATAGCGGAGCCAATGACGAATATTTTCATGCCAGGTTTTTGCTGCTAGCTCCAATACCAGCCCCACAGGAGCCCAATAGGCGGAGTAGGAGGCGGCTTAGGAGAAGCATAATCGCTAACACACGCTACTACATAAGCGCAAAAATCTCGAAAACGATGCCTCCGACTCAGGACCGTTCTTCTAGGCATCGATAGCGGAGCCAATGACGAATATTTTCATGCCAGGTTTTTGCTGCTAGCTCCAATACCAGCCCAATAGGCGGAGTAGGAGGCGGCTTAGGAGAAGCATAATCGCTAACACACGCTACTACATAAGCGCAAATATCTCGAAAACGATGCCTCCGACTCAGGACCGTTCTTCTAGGCATCTCGAAAACGATGCCTCCGACTCAGGACCGTTCTTCTAGGCATCGATAGCGGAGCCAATGACGAATATTTTCATGCCGGGTTTTTGCTGCTAGCCCCAATACCAGCCCCACAGGAGCCCAATAGGCGGAGTAGGAGGCGGCTTAGGAGAAGCATAATCGCTAACACACGCTACTACATAAGCGCAAAAATCTCGAAAACGATGCCTCCGACTCAGGATCGTTCTTCTAGGCATCTAGCTCCAATACCAGCCCCACAGGAGCCCAATAGGCGGAGTAGGAGGCGGCTTAGGAGAAGCATAATCGCTAACACACGCTACTACATAAGCGCAAATATCTCGAAAACGATGCCTCCGACTCAGGACCGTTCTTCTAGGCATCTCGAAAACGATGCCTCCGACTCAGGACCGTTCTTCTAGGCATCGATAGCGGAGCCAATGACGAATATTTTCATGCCGGGTTTTTGCTGCTAGCTCCAATACCAGCCCCACAGGAGCCCAATAGGCGGAGTAGGAGGCGGCTTAGGAGAAGCATAATCGCTAACACACGCTACTACATAAGCGCAAAAATCTCGAAAACGATGCCTCCGACTCAGGACCGTTCTTCTAGGCATCGATAGCGGAGCCAATGGCGAATATTTTCATGCCAGGTTCTTGCTGCTAGCTCCAATACCAGCCCCACAGGAGCCCAATAGGCGGAGTAGGAGGCGACTTAGGAGAAGAATAATCGCTAACACACGCTACTACATAAGCGCCAAAATCTCGAAAACGATGCCTCCGACTCAGGACCGTTCTTCTAGGCATCGATAGCGGAGCAAATGACGAATATTTTCATGCCAGGTTTTTGCTGCTAGCTCCAATATGAGGCGGCTTAGGAGAAGCATAATCGCTAACACACGCTACTACATAAGCGCAAAAATCTCGAAAGCGATGCCTCCGACTCAGGACCGTTCTTCTAGGCATCGATAGCGGAGCCAATGACGAATATTTGCATGCCAGGTTTTTGCTGCTAGCTCCAATACCAACCCCACAGGAGCCCAATAGGCGGAGTAGGAGGCCGTTTATGAGGCGGCTTAGGAGAAGCATAATCGCCAACACACGCTACTACATAAGCGCAAAAATCTCGAAAACGATGCCTCCGACTCAGGACCGTTCTTCTAGGCATCGATAGCGGAGCCAATGACGAATATTTTCATGCCAGGTTTTTGCTGCTAGCTCCAATACCAGCCCCACAGGAGCCCATTAGGCGGAGTAGGAGGCGGCTTATGAGGCGGCTTAGGAGAAGCATAATCGCTAACACACGCTATTACATAAGCGCAAAAATCTCGAAAACGATGCCTCCGACTCAGGACCGTTCTTCTAGGCATCGATAGCGGAGCCAATGACGAATATTTTCATGCCAGGTTCTTGCTGCTAGCTCCAATACCAGCCCCACAGGAGCCCAATAGGCGGAGTAGTTGGCGGCTTATGAGGCGGCTTAGGAGAAGCATAATCGCTAACACACGCCACTACATAAGCGCAAAAATCTCGAAAACGATGCCTCCGACTCAGGACCGTTCTTCTAGGCATCGATAGCGGAGACAATGACGAATATTTTCATGCCAGGTTTTTGCTGCTAGCTCCAATACCAGCCCCACAGGGGCCCAATAGGCGGAGTAGGAGGCGGCTTAGGAGAAGCATAATCGCTAACACACGCTACTACATAAGCGCAAAAATCTCGAAAACGATGCCTCCGACTCAGGACCGTTCTTCTAGGCATCGATAGCGGAGCCAATGACGAATATTTTCATGCCAGGTTTTTGCTGCTAGCCCCAATACCAGCCCCACAGGAGCCCATTAGGCGGAGTAGGAGGCGGTTTATGAGGCGGCTTAGGAGAAGCATAATCGCTAACACACGCCACTACATAAGCGCAAAAATCTCGAAAACGATGCCTCCGACTCAGGACCGTTCTTCTAGGCATCGATAGCGGAGCCAATGACGAATATTTTCATGCCAGGTTTTTGCTGCTAGCTCCAATACCAGCCCCACAGGAGCCCAATAGGCGGAGTAGGAGGCGGCTTAGGAGAAGCATAATCGCTAACACACGCTACTACATAAGCGCAAAAATCTCGAAAACGATGCCTCCGACTCAGGACCGTTCTTCTAGGCATCGATAGCGGAGCCAATGACGAATATTTTCATCCCAGGTTTTTGCTGCTAGCTCCAATACCAGCCCAATAGGCGGAGTAGGAGGCGGCTTAGGAGAAGCATAATCGCTAACACACGCTACTACATAAGCGCAAATATCTCGAAAACGATGCCTCCGACTCAGGACCGTTCTTCTAGGCATCTCGAAAACGATGCCTCCGACTCAGGACCGTTCTTCTAGGCATCGATAGCGGAGCCAATGACGAATATTTTCATGCCGGGTTTTTGCTGCTAGCCCCAATACCAGCCCCACAGGAGCCCAATAGGCGGAGTAGGAGGCGGCTTAGGAGAAGCATAATCGCTAACACACGCTACTACATAAGCGCAAAAATCTCGAAAACGATGCCTCCGACTCAGGATCGTTCTTCTAGGCATCTAGCTCCAATACCAGCCCCACAGGAGCCCAATAGGCGGAGTAGGAGGCGGCTTAGGAGAAGCATAATCGCTAACACACGCTACTACATAAGCGCAAAAATCTCGAAAACGATGCCTCCGACTCAGGACCCTTCTTCTAGGCATCGATAACGGAACCAATGACGAATATTTTCATGCCAGGTTTTTGCTGCTAGCCCCAATACCAGCCCCACAGGAGCCCAATAGGCGGAGTAGGAGGCGGCTTAGGAGAAGCATAATCGCTAACAAACGCTACTACATAAGCGCAAAAATCTCGAAAACGATGCCTCCGACTCAGGACCGTTCTTCTAGGCATCGATAGCGGAGCCAATGGCGAATATTTTCATGCCAGGTTCTTGCTGCTAGCTCCAATACCAGCCCCACAGGAGCCCAACAGGTGGAGTAGGAGGCGGCTTAGGAGAAGAATAATCGCTAACACACGCTACTACATAAGCGCGAAAATCTCGAAAACGATGCCTCCGACTCAGGACCGTTCTTCTAGGCATCGATAGCAGAGCAAATGACGAATATTTTCATGCCAGGTTTTTGCTGCTAGCTCCAATATGAGGCGGCTTAGGAGAAGCATAATCGCTAACACACGCTACTACATAAGCGCAAAAATCTCGAAAGCGATGCCTCCGACTCAGGACCGTTCTTCTAGGCATCGATAGCGGAGCCAATGACGAATATTTGCATGCCAGGTTTTTGCTGCTAGCTCCAATACCAACCCCACAGGAGCCCAATAGGCGGAGTAGGAGGCCGTTTATGAGGCGGCTTAGGAGAAGCATAATCGCTAACACACGCTACTACATAAGCGCAAAAATCTCGAAAACGATGCCTCCGACTCAGGACCGTTCTTCTAGGCATCGATAGCGGAGCCAATGACGAATATTTTCATGCCAGGTTTTTGCTGCTAGCTCCAATACCAGCCCCACAGGAGCCCATTAGGCGGAGTAGGAGGCGGTTTATGAGGCGGCTTAGGAGAAGCATAATCGCTAACACACGCTATTACATAAGCGCAGAAATCTCGAAAACGATGCCTCCGACTCAGGACCGTTCTTCTAGGCATCGATAGCGGAGCCAATGACGAATATTTTCATGCCAGGTTTTTGCTGCTAGCCCCAATACCAGCCCCACAGGAGCCCATTAGGCGGAGTAGTTGGCGGCTTATGAGGCGGCTTAGGAGAAGCATAATCGCTAACACACGCCACTACATAAGCGCAAAAATCTCGAAAACGATGCCTCCGACTCAGGACCGTTCTTCTAGGCATCGATAGCGGAGACAATGACGAATATTTTCATGCCAGGTTTTTGCTGCTAGCTCCAATACCAGCCCCACAGGGGCCCAATAGGCGGAGTAGGAGGCGGCTTAGGAGAAGCATAATCGCTAACACACGCTACTACATAAGCGCAAAAATCTCGAAAACGATGCCTCCGACTCAGGACCGTTCTTCTAGGCATCGATAGCGGAGCCAATGACGAATATTTTCATGCCAGGTTTTTGCTGCTAGCCCCAATACCAGCCCCACAGGAGCCCATTAGGCGGAGTAGGAGGCGGTTTATGAGGCGGCTTAGGAGAAGCATAATCGCTAACACACGCCACTACATAAGCGCAAAAATCTCGAAAACGATGCCTCCGACTCAGGACCGTTCTTCTAGGCATCGATAGCGGAGCCAATGACGAATATTTTCATGCCAGGTTTTTGCTGCTAGCTCCAATACCAGCCCCACAGGAGCCCAATAGGCGGAGTAGGAGGCGGCTTAGGAGAAGCATAATCGCTAACACACGCTACTACATAAGCGCAAAAATCTCGAAAACGATGCCTCCGACTCAGGACCGTTCTTCTAGGCATCGATAGCGGAGCCAATGACGAATATTTTCATCCCAGGTTTTTGCTGCTAGCTCCAATACCAGCCCAATAGGCGGAGTAGGAGGCGGCTTAGGAGAAGCATAATCGCTAACACACGCTAC
Organism: Eristalis intricaria; assembly: GCA_964034865.1. Taxonomy (NCBI): domain Eukaryota; kingdom Metazoa; phylum Arthropoda; class Insecta; order Diptera; family Syrphidae; genus Eristalis; species Eristalis intricaria. The sequence continues at coordinate 19,213,625 of OZ035877.1, forward strand.
TACATAAGCGCAAATATCTCGAAAACGATGCCTCCGACTCAGGACCGTTCTTCTAGGCATCTCGAAAACGATGCCTCCGACTCAGGACCGTTCTTCTAGGCATCGATAGCGGAGCCAATGACGAATATTTTCATGCCGGGTTTTTGCTGCTAGCCCCAATACCAGCCCCACAGGAGCCCAATAGGCGGAGTAGGAGGCGGCTTAGGAGAAGCATAATCGCTAACACACGCTACTACATAAGCGCAAAAATCTCGAAAACGATGCCTCCGACTCAGGATCGTTCTTCTAGGCATCTAGCTCCAATACCAGCCCCACAGGAGCCCAATAGGCGGAGTAGGAGGCGGCTTAGGAGAAGCATAATCGCTAACACACGCTACTACATAAGCGCAAAAATCTCGAAAACGATGCCTCCGACTCAGGACCCTTCTTCTAGGCATCGATAACGGAACCAATGACGAATATTTTCATGCCAGGTTTTTGCTGCTAGCCCCAATACCAGCCCCACAGGAGCCCAATAGGCGGAGTAGGAGGCGGCTTAGGAGAAGCATAATCGCTAACAAACGCTACTACATAAGCGCAAAAATCTCGAAAACGATGCCTCCGACTCAGGACCGTTCTTCTAGGCATCGATAGCGGAGCCAATGGCGAATATTTTCATGCCAGGTTCTTGCTGCTAGCTCCAATACCAGCCCCACAGGAGCCCAACAGGTGGAGTAGGAGGCGGCTTAGGAGAAGAATAATCGCTAACACACGCTACTACATAAGCGCGAAAATCTCGAAAACGATGCCTCCGACTCAGGACCGTTCTTCTAGGCATCGATAGCGGAGCAAATGACGAATATTTTCATGCCAGGTTTTTGCTGCTAGCTCCAATATGAGGCGGCTTAGGAGAAGCATAATCGCTAACACACGCTACTACATAAGCGCAAAAATCTCGAAAGCGATGCCTCCGACTCAGGACCGTTCTTCTAGGCATCGATAGCGGAGCCAATGACGAATATTTGCATGCCAGGTTTTTGCTGCTAGCTCCAATACCAACCCCACAGGAGCCCAATAGGCGGAGTAGGAGGCCGTTTATGAGGCGGCTTAGGAGAAGCATAATCGCTAACACACGCTACTACATAAGCGCAAAAATCTCGAAAACGATGCCTCCGACTCAGGACCGTTCTTCTAGGCATCGATAGCGGAGCCAATGACGAATATTTTCATGCCAGGTTTTTGCTGCTAGCTCCAATACCAGCCCCACAGGAGCCCATTAGGCGGAGTAGGAGGCGGTTTATGAGGCGGCTTAGGAGAAGCATAATCGCTAACACACGCTATTACATAAGCGCAGAAATCTCGAAAACGATGCCTCCGACTCAGGACCGTTCTTCTAGGCATCGATAGCGGAGCCAATGACGAATATTTTCATGCCAGGTTTTTGCTGCTAGCCCCAATACCAGCCCCACAGGAGCCCATTAGGCGGAGTAGGAGGCGGTTTATGAGGCGGCTTAGGAGAAGCATAATCGCTAACACACGCCACTACATAAGCGCAAAAATCTCGAAAACGATGCCTCCGACTCAGGACCGTTCTTCTGGGCATCGATAGCGGAGCCAATGACGAATATTTTCATGCCAGGTTTTTGCTGCTAGCTCCAATACCAGCCCCACAGGAGCCCAATAGGCGGAGTAGGAGGCGGCTTATGAGAAGCATAATCGCTAACACACGCTACTACATAAGCGCAAAAATCTCGAAAACGATGCCTCCGACTCAGGACCGTTCTTCTAGGCATCGATAGCGGAGCCAATGACGAATATTTTCATGCCAGGTTTTTGCTGCTAGCTCCAATACCAGCCCAATAGGCGGAGTAGGAGGCGGCTTAGGAGAAGCATAATCGCTAACACACGCTACTACATAAGCGCAAAAATCTCGAAAACGATGCCTCCGACTCAGGACCGTTCTTCTAGGCATCTCGAAAACGATGCCTCCGACTCAGGACCGTTCTTCTAGGCATCGATAGCGGAGCCAATGACGAATATTTTCATGCCGGGTTTTTGCTGCTAGCCCCAATACCAGCCCCACAGGAGCCCAATAGGCGGAGTAGGAGGCGGCTTAGGAGAAGCATAATCGCTAACACACGCTACTACATAAGCGCAAAAATCTCGAAAACGATGCCTCCGACTCAGGACCGTTCTTCTAGGCATCTAGCTCCAATACCAGCCCCACAGGAGCCCAATAGGCGGAGTAGGAGGCGGCTTAGGAGAAGCATAATCGCTAACACACGCTACTACATAAGCGCAAAAATCTCGAAAACGATGCCTCCGACTCAGGACCGTTCTTCTAGGCATCGATGGCGGAACCAATGACGAATATTTTCATGCCAGTTTTTTGCTGCTAGCTCCAATACCAGCCCCACAGTAGCCCAATAGGCGGAGTAGGAGGCGGCTTAGGAGAAGAATAATCGCTAACACACGCTACTACATAAACGCAAAAATCTCGAAAACGATGCCTCCGACTAAGGACCGTTCTTCTAGACATCGATAGCGGAGCCAATGACGAATATTTTCATGCCAGGTTTTTGCTGCTAGCTCCAATACCAGCACCACAGGAGCCCAATAGGCGGAGTAGGAGGCGGTTTATGAGGCGGCTTAGGAGAAGCATAATCGCTAACACACGCTACTACATAAGCGCAAAAATCTCGAAAACGATGCCTCCGACTCAGGACCGTTCTTCTAGGCATCGATAGCGGAGCCAATGACGAATATTTTCATGCCAGGTTTTTGCTGCTAGCCCCAATACCAGCCCCACATGAGCCCAATAGGCGGAGTAGGAGGCGGCTTAGGAGAAGCATAATCGCTAGCACACGCTACTACATAAGCGCAAAAATCTCGAAAACGATGCCTCCGACTCAGGACCGTTCTTCTAGGCATCAATAGCGGAGCCAATGACGAATATTTTCATGCCAGGTTTTTGCTGCTAGCCCCAATACCAGCCCCACATGAGCCCAATAGGCGGAGTAGGAGGCGGCTTAGGAGAAGCATAATGACGAATATTTTCATGCCAGGTTTTTGCTGCTAGCTCCAATACCAGCCCCACAGGAGCCCAATAGGCGGAGTAGGAGGCGGTTTATGAGGCGGCTTAGGAGAAGCATAATCGCTAACACACGCTACTACATAAGCGCAAAAATCTCGAAAACGATGCCTCCGACTCAGGACCGTTCTTCTAGGCATCGATAGCGGAGCCAATGACGAATATTTTCATGCCAGGTTTTTGCTGCTAGCCCCATTACCAGCCCCACATGAGCCCAATAGGCGGAGTAGGAGGCGGCTTAGGAGAAGCATAATCGCTAACACACGCTACTACATAAGCGCAAAAATCTCGAAAACGATGCCTCCGACTCAGGACCGTTCTTCTAGGCATCAATAGCGGAGCCAATGACGAATATTTTCATGCCAGGTTTTTGCTGCTAGCTCCAATACCAGCCCCACAGGAGCCCAATAGGCGGAGTTGGAGGCGGTTTATGAGGCGGCTTAGGAGAACCATAATCGCTAACACACGCTACTACATAAGCGCAAAAATCTCGAAAACGATGCCTCCGACTCAGGACCGTTCTTCTAGGCATCGATAGCGGAGCCAATGACGAATATTTTCATGCCAGGTTTTTGCTGCTGGCCCCAATACCAGCCCCACATGAGCCCAATAGGCGGAGTAGGAGGCGGCTTAGGAGAAGCATAATCGCTAACACACGCTACTACATAAGCGCAAGAATCTCGAAAACGATGCCTCCGACTCAGGACCGTTCTTCTAGGCATCGATAGCGGAGCCAATGACGAATATTTTCATGCCAGGTTTATGCTGCTAGCTCCAATACCAGCCCCACAGGAGCCCAATAGGTGGAGTAGGAGGCGGCTTAGGAGAAGCATAATCGCTAACACACGCTACTACATAAGCGCAAAAATCTCGAAAACGATGCCTCTGACTCAGGACCGTTCTTCTAGGCATCGATAGCGGAGCCAATGACGAATATTCTCATGCTAGGTTTTTGCTGCTAGCCCCAATACCAGCCCCACAGGAGCCCAATAGGCGGAGTAGGATGCGGCTTAGGAGAAGCATAATCGCTAACACACGCTACTTCATAAGCGCAAAAATCTCGAAAACGATGCCTCCGACTCAGGACCGTTCTTCTAGGCATCGATAGCGGAGCCAATGACGAATACTTTCATGCCAGGTTTTTGCAGCTAGCTCCAATACCAGCCCCACAGGAGCCCAATAGGCGGAGTAGGAGGCGGCTCAGGAGAAGAATAATCCCTAACACACGCTACTACATAAGCGTAAAAATCTCGAAAACGATGCCTCCGACTCAGGACCGTTCTTCTAGGCATCGATAGCGGAGCCAATGACGAATATTCTCATGCCAGGTTTTTGCTACTAGCCCCAATACCAGCCCCACAGGAGCCCAATAGGCGGAGTAGGAGGCGGCTTAGGAGAAGAATAATCGCTAACACACGCTACTACATAAGCGCAAAAATCTCGAAAACGATGCCTCCGACTCAGGACCGTTCTTCTAGGCATCGATAGCGGAGCCAATGACGAATATTTTTATGCCAGGTTTTTGCTGCTAGCTCCAATACCAGCCCCACAGGAGCCCAATAGGCGGAGTAGGAGGCGGCTTATGATGCGGCTTAGGAGAAGCACAATCGCTAACACACGCTACTACATAAGCGCAAAAATCTCGAAAACGATGCCTCCGACTCAGGACCGTTCTTCTAGGCATCGATAGCGGAGCCAATGACGAATATTCTCATGCCAGGTTTTTGCTGCTAGCCCCAATACCAGCCCCACAGGAGCCCAATAGGCGGAGTAGGAGGCGGCTTAGGAGAAGCATAATCGCTAACACACGCTACTACATAAGCGCAAAAATCTCGAAAACTATGCCTCCGACTCAGGACCGTTCTTCTAGGCATCTAGCTCCAATACCAGCCCCACAGGAGCCCAATAGGCGGAGTAGGAGGCGGCTTAGGAGAAGCATAATCGCTAACACACGCTACAACATAAGCGCAAAAATCTCGAAAACGATGCCTCCGACTCAGGACCGTTCTTCTAGGCATCGATAGCGGAGCCAATGACGAATACTTTCATGCCAGGTTTTTGCTGCTAGCTCCAATACCAGCCCCACAGGAGCCCAATAGGCGGAGTAGGAGGCGGCTTAGGAGAAGAATAATCGCTATCACACGCTACTACATAAGCGCAAAAATCTCGAAAACGATGCCTCCGACTCAGGACCGTTCTTCTAGGCATCGATAGCGGAGCCAATGACGAATATTTTCATGCCAGGTTATTGCTGCTAGCTCCAATACCAGCCCCACAGGAGCCCAATAGGCGGAGTAGGAGGCGGCTTAGGAGAAGCATAATCGCTAACACACGCTACTTCATAAGCGCAAAAATCTCGAAAACGATGCCTCCGACTCAGGACCGTTCTTCTAGGCATCGATAGCGGAGCCAATGACGAATACTTTCATGCCAGGTTTTTGCAGCTAGCTCCAATACCAGCCCCACAGGAGCCCAATAGGCGGAGTAGGAGGCGGCTCAGGAGAAGAATAATCCCTAACACACGCTACTACATAAGCGTAAAAATCTCGAAAACGATGCCTCCGACTCAGGACCGTTCTTCTAGGCATCGATAGCGGAGCCAATGACGAATATTCTCATGCCAGGTTTTTGCTACTAGCCCCAATACCAGCCCCACAGGAGCCCAATAGGCGGAGTAGGAGGCGGCTTAGGAGAAGAATAATCGCTAACACACGCTACTACATAAGCGCAAAAATCTCGAAAACGATGCCTCCGACTCAGGACCGTTCTTCTAGGCATCGATAGCGGAGCCAATGACGAATATTTTTATGCCAGGTTTTTGCTGCTAGCTCCAATACCAGCCCCACAGGAGCCCAATAGGCGGAGTAGGAGGCGGCTTATGATGCGGCTTAGGAGAAGCACAATCGCTAACACACGCTACTACATAAGCGCAAAAATCTCGAAAACGATGCCTCCGACTCAGGACCGTTCTTCTAGGCATCGATAGCGGAGCCAATGACGAATATTCTCATGCCAGGTTTTTGCTGCTAGCCCCAATACCAGCCCCACAGGAGCCCAATAGGCGGAGTAGGAGGCGGCTTAGGAGAAGCATTATCGCTAACACACGCTACTACATAAGCGCAAAAATCTCGAAAACTATGCCTCCGACTCAGGACCGTTCTTCTAGGCATCTAGCTCCAATACCAGCCCCACAGGAGCCCAATAGGCGGAGTAGGAGGCGGCTTAGGAGAAGCATAATCGCTAACACACGCTACAACATAAGCGCAAAAATCTCGAAAACGATGCCTCCGACTCAGGACCGTTCTTCTAGGCATCGATAGCGGAGCCAATGACGAATACTTTCATGCCAGGTTTTTGCTGCTAGCTCCAATACCAGCCCCACAGGAGCCCAATAGGCGGAGTAGGAGGCGGCTTAGGAGAAGAATAATCGCTATCACACGCTACTACATAAGCGCAAAAATCTCGAAAACGATGCCTCCGACTCAGGACCGTTCTTCTAGGCATCGATAGCGGAGCCAATGACGAATATTTTCATGCCAGGTTATTGCTGCTAGCTCCAATACCAGCCCCACAGGAGCCCAATAGGCGGAGTAGGAGGCGGCTTAGGAGAAGCATAATGACGAATATTTTCATGCCAGGTTTTTGCTGCTAGCTCCAATACCAGCCCCACAGGAGCCCAATAGGCGGAGTAGGAGGCGGCTTAGGAGAAGCATAATCGCTAACACACGCTACTACATAAGCGCAAAAATCTCGAAAACGATGCCTCCGACTCAGTACCGTTCTTCTAGGCATCGATAGCGGAGCCAATGACGAATATTTTCATGCCAGGTTTTTGCTGCTAGCTCCAATACCGGCCCCACAGGAGCCCAATAGGCGAAGTAGGAGGCGGCTTAGGAGAAGAATAATCGCTAACACACGCTACTACATAAGCGCAAAAATCTCGAAAACGATGCCTCCGCCTCAGGACCGTTCTTCTAGGCATCGATAGCGGAGCCAATGACGAATATTTTCATGCCAGGTTTTTGCTGCTAGCTCCAATACCAGCCCCACAGGAGCCCAATAGGCGGAGTAGGAGGCGGCTTAGGAGAAGCATAATCGCTAACACACGCTACTACATAAGCGCAAAAATCTCGAAAACGATGCCTTCGACTCAGGACTGTTCTTCTAGGCATCGATAGCGAAGCCAATGACGAATATTTTCATGCCAGGTTTTTGCTGCTAGCTCCAATACCAGCCCCACAGGAGCCCAATAGGCGGAGTAGGAGGCGGCTTAGGAGAAGAATAATCGCTAACACACGCTACTACATAAGCGCAAAAATCTTGAAAACGATGCCTCCGACTCAGGACCGTTCTTCTAGGCATCGATAGCGGAGCCAATGACGAATATTTTCATGCCAGGTTTTTTCTGCTAGCTCCAATACCAGCCCCACAGGAGCCCAATAGGCGGAGTAGGAGGCGGCTTAGGAGAAGAATAATCGCTATCACACGCTACTACATAAGCGCAAAAATCTCGAAAACGATGCCTCCGACTCAGGACCGTTCTTCTAGGTATCGATAGCGGAGCCAATGACGAATATTTTCATGCCAGGTTTTTTCTGCTAGCTCCAATACCAGCCCCACAGGAGCCCGATAGGCGGAGTAGGAGGCGGCTTAGGAGAAGCATAATGACGAATATTTTCATGCCAGGTTTTTGCTGCTAGCTCCAATACCAGCCCCACAGGAGTCCAATAGGCGGAGTATTAGGCGGTTTAGGAGAGGAATAATCGCTGACACATACTACTGAATAAGCGCCCAAATCTCGAAAACGGTTCCTCAGACTCAGGACCTTTCTTCTAGACATGGATAGCGGGGCCAATGACGCAGTCCAATAGACGGAGTAGGAGTCGGCTTAGGAGAGGAATAATCGCTAACAAATACTGCTCAATAAGCGCCCAAGTCTCGAAAATGGTGCCTCAGACTCAGCACTTTTCTTCTAGACATCGATAGCGGGGCGAATGACGAATATTTTCATGCCAGGTTTTTGCTGATAGCCCCAACACCAGCCTCACAGGAGTCCAATAGGCGGAGTAGGAGGCGGTTTAGGAGAGGAATAATCGCTAAGACATACTACTGAATAAGCGACCAAATCTCGAAAACGGTGCCTCCGACTAACGATCTTTCCTCTAGACATCGATAGCGGGGTAAATGACGAATATTTTCATGACAGGTTTTTGCTGCTAGCCCCAACACCAGCCTCACAGGAGTCCAATAGGCGGAGTATTAGGCGGTTTAGGAGAGGAATAATCGCTAACACATACTACTGAATAAGCGCCCAAATCTCGAAATCGGTGCCTCAGACTCAGGACCTTTCTTCTAGACATCGATAGCGGGGCGAATGACGAATATTTTCATGCCAGGCTTTTGCTGCTAGCCCCAATACCAGTCACACAGGAGTCCAATAGGCGCAGTAGGAGGCGCTTTAGGAGAGGAATAATCGCTAACACATACTACTGAATAAGCGACCAAATCTCGAAAATGGTGAATCAGACTCAGCACCTTTCTTCTAGACATCGATAGCGGGGCGAATGACGAATATTTTCATGCCAGGCTTTTGCTGCTAGCCCCAATACCAGCCACACAGGAGCCCAATAGGCGGAGTAGGTGGCGGTTTAGGAGAGGAATAATCGCTAACAAATACTACTGAATAATACCATTCCCACAGGAGTCCAATAGGCGGAGTGGGAGGCGGTTTAGGAGAGGAATAATCGCTAACACATACTACTGAATAAGCGCTCAAATCTCGAAAACGGTGCCTCCGACTCAGGACCTTTCTTCTAGTCATCGATAGCGGGGCCAATGACGAATATTTTCATGCCAGGCTTTTGCTGCTAGCCCCAATACCAGTCACACAGGAGCCCAATAGGCGGAGTAGGAGGCGGTTTATGAGGCGGCTTAGGAGAAGCATAATCGCTAACACACGCTACTACATAAGCGCAAAAATCTCGAAAACGATGCCTCAGACTCAGGACCGTTCTTCTAGGCATCGATAGCGGAGCCAATGACGAATATTTTCGTGCCAGGTTTTTTCTGCTAGCTCCAATACCAGCCCCACAGGAGCCCAATAGGCGGAGTAGGAGGCGGCTTAGGAGAAGCATAATGACGAATATTTTCATGCCAGGTTTTTGCTGCTAGCTCCAATACCAGCCCCACAGGAGCCCAATAGGCGGAGTAGGAGGCGGCTTAGGAGAAGCATAATCGCTAACACACGCTACTACATTAGCGCAAAAATCTCGAAAACGATGCCTTCGACTCAGGACCGTTCTTCTAGGCATCGATAGCGGAGCGAATGACGAATATTTTCAAGCCAGGTTTTTGCTGCTAGCTCCAATACCAGCCCAACAGGAGCCCAATAGGCGGAGTAGGAGGCGGCTTAGGAGAAGAATAATCGCTAACACACGCTACTACATAAGCGCAAAAATCTCGAAAACGATGCCTCCGACTCAGGACCGTTCTTCTAGGCATCGATAGCGGAGCCAATGACGAATATTCTCATGCCAGGTTTTTGCTGCTAGCTCCAATACCAGCCACACAGGAGCCCAATAGGCGGAGTAGGAGGCGGTTTAGGAGAGGAATAATCGCTTACAAATACTACTGAATAAGCGACCAAATCTCGAAAATGGTGCCTCAGACTCAGCACGTTTCTTCTAGACATCGATAGCGGGGCGAATGACGAATATTTTCATGCCAGGCTTTTGCTGCTAGCCCCAATACCAGCCACACAGGAGCCCAATAGGCGGAGTAGGAGGCGGTTTATGAGGCGGCTTAGGAGAAGCATAATCGCTAACACACGCTACTACATAAGCGCAAAAATCACGAAAACGATGCCTCCGACTCAAGACCGTTCTTCTAGGCATCGATAGCGGAGCCAATGACGAATATTTTCATGCCAGGTTTTTGCTGCTAGCTCCAATACCAGCCCCACAGCCGCCTAATAGGCGGAGTAGGAGGCGGCTTAGGAGAAGCATAATCGCTAACACACGCTACTACATAAGCGCAAAAATCTCGAAAACGATGCCTCCGACTCAATACCGTTCTTCTAGGCATCGATAGCGGAGCCAATGACGAATATTTTCATGCCAGGTTTTTGCTGCTAGCTCCAATACCGGCCCCACAGGAGCCCAATAGGCGGAGTAGGAGGCGGCTTAGGAGAAGAATAATCGCTAACACACGCTACTACATAAGCGCAAAAATCTCGAAAACGATGCCTCCGACTCAGGACCGTTCTTCTAGGCATCGATAGCGGAGCCAATGACGAATATTTTCATGCCAGGTTTTTGCTGCTAGCTCCAATACCAGCCCCACAGGAGCCCAATAGGCGGAGTAGGAGGCGGCTTAGGAGAAGCATAATCGCTAACACACGCTACTACATAAGCGCAAAAATCTCGAAAACGATGCCTCCGACTCAGGACCGTTCTTCTAGGCATCGATAGCGGAGCCAATGACGAATATTTTCATGCCAGGTTTTTGCTGCTAGCTCCAATACCAGCCCCACAGGAGTCCAATAGGCGGAGTATTAGGCGGTTTAGGAGAGGAATAATCGCTAACACATACTACTGAATAAGCGCCCAAATCTCGAAAACGGTTCCTCAGACTCAGGACCTTTCTTCTAGACATGGATAGCGGGGCCAATGACGGAGTCCAATAGACGGAGTAGGAGGCGGCTTAGGAGAGGAATAATCGCTAACAAATACTGCTGAATAAGCTCCCAAGTCTCGAAAATGGTGCCTCAGACTCAGCACTTTTCTTCTAGACATCGATAGCGGGGCGAATGACGAATACTTTCATGCCAGGTTTTTGCTGCTAGCCCCAACACCAGCCTCACAAGAGTCCAATAGGCGGAGTATTAGGCGGTTTAGGAGAGGAATAATCGCTAACACATACTACTGAATAAGCGCCCAAATCTCGAAATCGGTGCCTCAGACTCAGGACCTTTCTTCTAGACATCGATAGCGGGGCGAATGACGAATATTTTCATGCCAGGCTTTTGCTGCTAGCCCCAATACCAGTCACACAGGAGTCCAATAGGCGCAGTAGGAGGCGCTTTAGGAGAGGAATAATCGCTAACACATACTACTGAATAAGCGACCAAATCTCGAAAACGGTGCCTCCGACTAACGATCTTTCCTCTAGACATCGATAGCGGGGCCAATGACGAATATTTTCATGACAGGTTTTTGCTGCTAGCCCCAACACCAGCCTCACAGGAGCCCAATAGGCGGAGTATTATTCGGTTTAGGAGAGGAATAATCGCTAACACATACTACTGAATAAGCGCCCAAATCTCGAAAACGGTGCCTCAGACTCAGGACCTTTCTTCTAGACATCGATAGCAGGGCGAATGACGAATATTTTCATGACAGGCTTTTGCTGCTAGCCCCAATACCAGTCACATAGGAGTTCAATAGGCGGAGAAGGAGGCGGTTTAGGAGAGGAATAATCGCTAACACATACTACTGAATAAGCGCCCAAATCTCGAAAACGGTGCCTCCGACTCAGGACCTTTCTTCTAGTCATCGATAGCGGGGCCAAGGACAAATATTTTCATGCCAGTCTTTTGCTGCTAGCCCCAATACCAGCCACACAGGAGCCCAATAGGCGGAGTAGGAGGCGGTTTAGGAGAGGAATAATCGCTAACAAATACTACTGAATAAGCGACCAAATCTCGAAAATGGTGCCTCAGACTCAGCACGTTTCTTCTAGACATCGATAGCGGGGCGAATGACAAATATTTTCAGGCCAGGCTTTTGCTGCTAGCCCCAATACCAGCCACACAGGAGCCCAATAGGCGGAGTAGGAGGCGGTTTAGGAGAGGAATAATCGCTAACAAATACTACTGAATAATACCATTCCCACAGGAGTTCAATAGGCGGAGTAGGAGGCGGTTTAGGAGAGGAAAAATCGCTAACACATACTACTGAATAAGCGCCCAAATCTCGAAAACGGTGCCTCCGACTCAGGACCTTTCTTCTAGTCATCGATAGCGGGGCCAAGGACGAATATCTTCATGCCAGGCTTTTGCTGCTAGCCCCAATACCAGTCACACAGGAGTCCAATAGGCGGAATAGGAGGCGGTTTAGGAGAGGAATAATCGCTAACACACACTACTGAATAAGCGCCCAAATATCGACAACGCTGCCTCCTACACAGGACCATTCTTCTAGACATCGATAGCAGGGCGAATGACGAATATTTTCATGACAGGCTTTTGCTGCTAGCCCCAATACCAGTCACACAGGAGTCCAATAGGCGGAATAGGAGGCGGTTTAGGAGAGGAATAATCGCTAACACACACTACTGAATAAGCGCCCAAATATCGACAACGCTGCCTCCTACTCAGGACCATTCTTCTAGACATCGATAGCAGGGCGAATGACGAATATTTTCATGACAGGCTTTTGCTGCTAGCCCCAATACCAGTCACGTAGGAGTCCAATAGGCGGAGAAGGAGGCGGTTTAGGAGAGGAATAATCGCTAACACATACTACAGAATAAGCGCCCAAATCTCGAAAACGGGGCCTCAGACTCAGGACCTTTCTTCTAGCCATCGATAGCGGGGCCAATGACGAATACTTTCATGCCAGGTTTTTGCTGCTAGCCCCAATACCAGTCACACAGGAGTAAAATAGGCGGAGTAGGAGGCGGTTTAGAAGAGGAATAACAGGAGGCGGTTTAGGAGAGGAATAATCGCTAACACATACTACTGAATAAGCGCCCAAATCTCGAAAACGGTGCCTCCGACTTTCTTCCAGTCATCGATAGCGGGGCCAATGACAAATATTTTCATGCCAGGCTTTTGCTGCTAGCCCCAATACCAGCCACACTGGAGCCCAAAAGGCGGAGTAGCAGGCGGTTTAGGAGAGGAATAATCGCTAACAAATACTACTGAATAAGCGACCAAATCTCGAAAACGGTGCCTCCGACTCATTACCTTTCCTCTTTACATCGATAGCAGATCAAATGACGAGTATTTGCATGTCAGTTTTTTGCTGCTAGCCCCAATAACAGCCCCACAATAGTCCAATGGACGTAATAGGAGGCGGTTTAGGAGAGGAATAGTCGCTAACACATACTACTGAATAAGCGACCAAATCTCGAAAACGGTGGCTCCGACTTAGGATCTTTCCTCTAGACATCGATAGCGGGGCCAATGACGAATATTGTCATGCCAGGTTTTTGCTGATAGCCCCAACACCAGCCTCACAGGAGTCCAATAGGCGGAGTAGGAGGCGGTTTAGGAGAGGAATAATCGCTAACACATACTACTGAATAAGCGCCCAAATCTCGAAAACGGTGCCTCAGACTCAGGACCTTTCTTCTAGACATCGATAGCAGGGCGAATGACGAATATTTTCATGACAGGCTTTTGCTGCTAGCCCCAATACCAGTCACATACGAGTCCAATAGGCGGAGAAGGAGGCGGTTTAGGAGAGGAATAATCGATAACGCATACTACTGAATAAGCGCCCAAATCTCGAAAACGGTACCTCCGACACAGGACCTTTCTCCTAGGCAACGATAGCGGGGCCAATAACGAATATTTTCTTGCCAGGTTTTTGCTGCTTACCCTAATACCATTCCCACAGGAGTCCAATAGGCGGAGTAGGAGGCGGTTTAGGAGAGGAATAATCGCTAACACATACTACTGAATAAGCGCCCAAATCTCGAAAACGGTGCCTCCTACTCAGGACCATTCTTCTAGACATGGATAGCGGGGCCAATGACGGAGTCCAATAGACGGAGTAGGAGGCGGCTTAGGAGAGGAATAACAGGAGGCGGTTTAGGAGAGGAATAATCGCTTACACATACTACTGAATAAGCGACCAAATCTCGAAAACGGTGCCTCCTACTTAGGACCTTTCTTCTAGACATCGATACCGGGGCCAATGACGGATTTCAATACACGGAGTAGGAGGCGGTTTAGGAGAGGAATAACAGGAGGCGGTTTAGGAGAGGAATAATCGCTTACACATACTACTGAATAAGCGACCAAATCTCGAAAACGGTGCCTTCGACACAGGACCTTTCTTCTTTACATCGATAGCAGATCCAATGACGGAATAGGAGGCGGTTTACGAGAGTAATAATCGAAGTATTATTCGGTTTAGGAGAGTAATAATCGCTAACACATACTACTGAGTAAGTGCCCAAGTCTCGAAAACGGTGCCTCCGACTTAGAATCTTTCCTCTAGACATCGATAGCGGGGCCAAGGACAATTATTTTCATGCCAGGCTTTTGCTGCTAGCCCCAATACCAGCCACACAGGAGCCCAATTGGCGGAGTAGGAGGCGGTTTAAGAGAGGTATAATCGCTAACAAATACTACTGAATAAGCGCGAAAATCTCTAAAACGGTGCCTCCTACTTAAGACCTTTCTTCTACCGGGATACCGGGGCCAATGACGGAGTTCAATACACGAAGTAGGAGGCGGTTTAGGAGAGGAATAATCGCTAACAAATACTACTGCATAAGCGCGAAAACCTCTAAAACGGTGCCTCCTACTTAAGACCTTTCTTCTAGACATCGATACCGGGGCCAATGACGGAGTTCAATACACGGAGTAGGAGCCGGTTTAGGAGAGGAATAATCGCTAACAAATACTACTGAATAAGCGACCAAATCTCGAAAACGGTGCCTCCGACTCATTACCTTTCCTCTTTACATCGATAGCAGATCAAATGACGAGTATTTGCATGTCAGTTTTTTGCTGCTAGCCCCAATAACAGCCCCACAATAGTCCAATGGACGTAATAGGAGGCGGTTTAGGAGAGGAATAATCGCTTACACATACTACTGAATAAGCGACCAAATCTCGAAAACGGTGCCTCCTACTTAGGACCTTTCTTCTAGACATCGATACCGGGGCCAATGACGGATTTCAATACACGGAGTAGGAGGCGGTTTAGGAGAGGAATAACAGGAGGCGGTTTAGGAGAGGAATAATCGCTTACACATACTACTGAATAAGCGACCAAATCTCGAAAACGGTGCCTTCGACACAGGACCTTTCTTCTTTACATCGATAGCAGATCCAATGACGGAATAGGAGGCGGTTTACGAGAGTAATAATCGAAGTATTATTCGGTTTAGGAGAGTAATAATCGCTAACACATACTACTGAGTAAGTGCCCAAGTCTCGAAAACGGTGCCTCCGACTTAGAATCTTTCCTCTAGACATCGATAGCGGGGCCAAGGACAATTATTTTCATGCCAGGCTTTTGCTGCTAGCCCCAATACCAGCCACACAGGAGCCCAATTGGCGGAGTAGGAGGCGGTTTAAGAGAGGTATAATCGCTAACAAATACTACTGAATAAGCGCGAAAATCTCTAAAACGGTGCCTCCTACTTAAGACCTTTCTTCTACCGGGATACCGGGGCCAATGACGGAGTTCAATACACGAAGTAGGAGGCGGTTTAGGAGAGGAATAATCGCTAACAAATACTACTGCATAAGCGCGAAAACCTCTAAAACGGTGCCTCCTACTTAAGACCTTTCTTCTAGACATCGATACCGGGGCCAATGACGGAGTTCAATACACGGAGTAGGAGCCGGTTTAGGAGAGGAATAATCGCTAACACATACTACTGAATAAGCGCCCAAATCTCGAAAACGGTGCCTCCGACTCAGGACCTTTCTTCTAGTCATCGATAGCGGGGCCAAGGACAAATATTTTCATGCCAGGCTTTTGTTGCTAGCCCCAATACCAGCCACACAGGAGCACAATAGGCGGAGTAGGAGGCGGCTTAGGAGAGGAATAATCGCTAACAAATACTACTTAATAAGCGCGAAAATCTCTAAAACGGTGCCTCCTACTTAAGACCTTTCTTCTACCGGGATAGCGGGGCCAATGACGGAGTTCAATACACGAAGTAGGAGGCGTTTTAGGAGAGGAATTATCGCTAACAAATACTACTGAGTAAGCGCGAAAATCTCGAAAACGGTGCCTCCGACTCAGGACCTTTCTTCTAGTCATCGATACCGGGGCCAAGGACAAATATTTTCATGCCAGGCTTTTGTTGCTAGCCCCAATACCAGCCACACAGGAGCACAATAGGCGGAGTAGGAGGCGTTTTAGGAGAGGAATAATCGCTAACAAATACTACTGAGTAAGCGCGAAAATCTCTAAAACGTTTCCTCCTACTTAGGACCTTTCTTCTAGACATGGATAGCGGGGCCAAGGACAAATATTTTCATGCCAGGCTTTTGCTGCTAGCCGAAAAACAAGCACACAGGAGCCCAATAGGCGGAGTAGGACGCGGTTTAGGAGAGAAATAATCGCTAACAAATACTACTGAATAAGCGCGAAAATCTCTAAAACGGTGCCTCCTACTTAAGACCTTTCTTCTACCGGGAACCGCGGCTAATGACGGAGTTCAATACACGGAGTAGGAGGTGGTTTAGGAGAAGAATAATCGCTAACACATACTAATGAATAAGCGCCCAAATCTCGAAAACGGTGCTTCCGACTCAGGACCTTTCTTCTAGTCATCGATAGCGGGGCCAAGGACAAATATTTTCATGCCAGGCTTTTGCTGCTAGCCCCAATACCAGCCACACAGGAGCCTAATAGGCGGAGTAGGAGGCGGTTTAGGAGAGGAATAATCGCTAACAAATACTACTGAATACGCGCGAAAATCTCTAAAACGGTGCCTCCTACTTAGGACCTTTCTTCTAGACATCGATACCGGGGCCAATGACGGAGTTCAATACACGGAGTAGGAGGCGGTTTATGAGAGGAATAATCGCTTACACATACTACTGAATAAGCGACCAAATCTCGAAAACGGTGCCTCCGACTCAGGACCTTTCTTCTTTACATCGATAGCAGATCCAATGACGGAATAGGAGGCGGTTTAGGAGAGGAATAATCGCTAACACATACTACTGAATAAGCGACCAAATCTCGAAAAACGGTGCATACGATTTAGGACCTTTCTTCTAGCCATCGATAGCGGGGCCAATGACGAATACTTTCATGCCAGGTTTTTGCTGCTAGCCCCAATACCAGTCACAGAGGACTCCAATAGGCGGAGTAGGAGGCGGTTTAGGAGAGGAATAATCGCTAACACACACTACTGAATAAGCGCCCAAATATCGACAACGCTGCCTCCTACTCATGACCATTCTTCTAGACATGGATAGCGGGGCCAATGACGGAGTCCAATAGACGGAGTAGGAGGCGGCTTAGGAGAGGAATAATCGCTAACACATATTCGGTTTAGGAGAGGAATAATCGCTAACACATACTACTGAGTAAGCGCCCAAGACTCGAAAACGGTGCCTCCGACTCAGGACCATTCTTCTAGACATGGATAGCGGGGCCAATGACGGAGTCCAATAGACGGGGTAGGAGGCGGCTTAGGAGAGGAATAACAGGAGGCGGTTTAGGAGAGGAATAATCGCTTACACATACTACTGAATAAGCGCCCAAATCTCGAAAACGGTGCCTCCTACTCAGGACCATTCTTCTAGACATGGATAGCGGGGCCATTGACGGAGTCCAATAGACGGAGTAGGAGGCGGCTTAGGAGAGGAATAACAGGAGGCGGTTTAGGAGAGGAATAATCGCTTACACATACTACTGAATAAGCGACCAAATCTCGAAAACGGTGCCTCCTACTTAGGACCTTTCTTCTAGACATCGGTACCGGGGCCAATGACGGATTTCAATACACGGAGTAGGAGGCGGTTTAGGAGAGGAATAACAGGAGGCGGTTTAGGAGAGGAATAATCGCTTACACATACTACTGAATAAGCGACCAAATCTCGAAAACGGTGCCTTCGACACAGGACTTTTCTTCTTTACATCGATAGCAGATCCAATGACGGAATAGGAGGCGGTTTACGAGAGTAATAATCGATGTATTATTCGGTTTAGGAGAGTAATAATCGCTAACACATACTACTGAGTAAGTGCCCAAGTCTCGAAAACGGTGCCTCCGACTTAGGATCTTTCCTCTAGACATCGATAGCGGGGCCAAGGACAATTATTTTCATGCCAGGCTTTTGCTGCTAGCCCCAATACCAGCCACACAGGAGCCCAATTGGCGGAGTAGGAGGCGGTTTAAGAGAGGTATAATCGCTAACAAATACTACTGAATAAGCGCGAAAATCTCTAAAACGGTGCCTCCTACTTAAGACCTTTCTTCTACCGGGATACCGGGGCCAATGACGGAGTTCAATACACGAAGTAGGAGGCGGTTTAGGAGAGGAATAATCGCTAACAAATACTACTGCATAAGCGCGAAAACCTCTAAAACGGTGCCTCCTACTTAAGACCTTTATTCTAGACATCGATACCGGGGCCAATGACGGAGTTCAATACACGGAGTAGGAGCCGGTTTAGGAGAGGAATAACAGGAGGCGGTTTAGGAGAGGAATAATCGCTAACACATACTACTGAATAAGCGCCCAAATCTCGAAAACGGTGCCTCCGACTCAGGACCTTTCTTCTAGTCATCGATAGCGGGGCCAAGGACAAATATTTTCATGCCAGGCTTTTGTTGCTAGCCCCAATACCAGCCACACAGGAGCACAGTAGGCGGAGTAGGAGGCGGCTTAGGAGAGGAATAATCGCTAACAAATACTACTTAATAAGCGCGAAAATCTCTAAAACGGTGCCTCCTACTAAAGACCTTTCTTCTACCGGGATAGCGGGGCCAATGACGGAGTTCAATACACGAAGTAGGAGGCGTTTTAGGAGAGGAATTGTCGCTAACAAATACTACTGAGTAAGCGCGAAAATCTCGAAAACGGTGCCTCCGACTCAGGACCTTTCTTCTAGTCATCGATAGCGGGGCCAATGACGAATACTTTCATGCCAGGTTTTTGCTGCTAGCCCCAATACCAGTCACACAGGAGTAAAATAGGCGGAGTAGGAGGCGGTTTAGGAGAGGAATAACAGGAGGCGGTTTAGGAGAGGAATAATCGCTAACACATACTACTGAATAAGCGCCCAAATCTCGAAAACGGTGCCTCCGACTTTCTTCCAGTCATCGATAGCGGGGCCAATGACAAATATTTTCATGCCAGGCTTTTGCTGCTAGCCCCAATACCAGCCACACTGGAGCCCAAAAGGCGGAGTAGCAGGCGGTTTAGGAGAGGAATAATCGCTAACACATACTACTGAATAAGCGCCCAAATCTCGAAAACGGTGCCTCCGACTCATTACCTTTCCTCTTTACATCGATAGCAGATCAAATGACGAGTATTTGCATGTCAGTTTTTTGCTGCTAGCCCCAATAACAGCCCCACAATAGTCCAATGGACGTAATAGGAGGCGGTTTAGGAGAGGAATAATCGCTTACACATACTACTGAATAAGCGACCAAATCTCGAAAACGGTGCCTCCTACTTAGGACCTTTCTTCTAGACATCGATACCGGGGCCAATGACGGATTTCAATACACGGAGTAGGAGGCGGTTTAGGAGAGGAATAACAGGAGGCGGTTTAGGAGAGGAATAATCGCTTACACATACTACTGAATAAGCGCCCAAATCTCGAAAACGGTGCCTCAGACTCAGGACCTTTCTTCTAGACATCGATAGCAGGGCGAATGACGAATATTTTCATGACAGGCTTTTGCTGCTAGCCCCAATACCAGTCACGTAGGAGTCCAATAGGCGGAGAAGGAGGCGGTTTAGGAGAGGAATAATCGCTAACACATACTACAGAATAAGCGCCCAAATCTCGAAAACGGGGCCTCAGACTCAGGACCTTTCTTCTAGCCATCGATAGCGGGGCCAATGACGAATACTTTCATGCCAGGTTTTTGCTGCTAGCCCCAATACCAGTCACACAGGAGTAAAATAGGCGGAGTAGGAGGCGGTTTAGGAGAGGAATAACAGGAGGCGGTTTAGGAGAGGAATAATCGCTAACACATACTACTGAATAAGCGCCCAAATCTCGAAAACGGTGCCTCCGACTTTCTTCCAGTCATCGATAGCGGGGCCAATGACAAATATTTTCATGCCAGGCTTTTGCTGCTAGCCCCAATACCAGCCACACTGGAGCCCAAAAGGCGGAGTAGCAGGCGGTAAAGGAGAGGAATAATCGCTAACAAATACTACTGAATAAGCGACCAAATCTCGAAAACGGTGCCTCCGACTCATTACCTTTCCTCTTTACATCGATAGCAGATCAAATGACGAGTATTTGCATGTCAGTTTTTTGCTGCTAGCCCCAATAACAGCCCCACAATAGTCCAATGGACGTAATAGGAGGCGGTTTAGGAGAGGAATAGTCGCTAACACATACTACTGAATAAGCGACCAAATCTCGAAAACGGTGGCTCCGACTTAGGATCTTTCCTCTAGACATCGATAGCGGGGCCAATGACGAATATTGTCATGCCAGGTTTTTGCTGATAGCCCCAACACCAGCCTCACAGGAGTCCAATAGGCGGAGTAGGAGGCGGTTTAGGAGAGGAATAATCGCTAACACATACTACTGAATAAGCGCCCAAATCTCGAAAACGGTGCCTCAGACTCAGGACCTTTCTTCTAGACATCGATAGCAGGGCGAATGACGAATATTTTCATGACAGGCTTTTGCTGCTAGCCCCAATACCAGTCACATACGAGTCCAATAGGCGGAGAAGGAGGCGGTTTAGGAGAGGAATAATCGATAACGCATACTACTGAATAAGCGCCCAAATCTCGAAAACGGTACCTCCGACACAGGACCTTTCTCCTAGGCAACGATAGCGGGGCCAATAACGAATATTTTCTTGCCAGGTTTTTGCTGCTTACCCTAATACCATTCCCACAGGAGTCCAATAGGCGGAGTAGGAGGCGGTTTAGGAGAGGAATAATCGCTAACACATACTACTGAATAAGCGCCCAAATCTCGAAAACGGTGCCTCCTACTCAGGACCATTCTTCTAGACATGGATAGCGGGGCCAATGACGGAGTCCAATAGACGGAGTAGGAGGCGGCTTAGGAGAGGAATAACAGGAGGCGGTTTAGGAGAGGAATAATCGCTTACACATACTACTGAATAAGCGACCAAATCTCGAAAACGGTGCCTCCTACTTAGGACCTTTCTTCTAGACATCGATACCGGGGCCAATGACGGATTTCAATACACGGAGTAGGAGGCGGTTTAGGAGAGGAATAACAGGAGGCGGTTTAGGAGAGGAATAATCGCTTACACATACTACTGAATAAGCGACCAAATCTCGAAAACGGTGCCTTCGACACAGGACCTTTCTTCTTTACATCGATAGCAGATCCAATGACGGAATAGGAGGCGGTTTACGAGAGTAATAATCGAAGTATTATTCGGTTTAGGAGAGTAATAATCGCTAACACATACTACTGAGTAAGTGCCCAAGTCTCGAAAACGGTGCCTCCGACTTAGAATCTTTCCTCTAGACATCGATAGCGGGGCCAAGGACAATTATTTTCATGCCAGGCTTTTGCTGCTAGCCCCAATACCAGCCACACAGGAGCCCAATTGGCGGAGTAGGAGGCGGTTTAAGAGAGGTATAATCGCTAACAAATACTACTGAATAAGCGCGAAAATCTCTAAAACGGTGCCTCCTACTTAAGACCTTTCTTCTACCGGGATACCGGGGCCAATGACGGAGTTCAATACACGAAGTAGGAGGCGGTTTAGGAGAGGAATAATCGCTAACAAATACTACTGCATAAGCGCGAAAACCTCTAAAACGGTGCCTCCTACTTAAGACCTTTCTTCTAGACATCGATACCGGGGCCAATGACGGAGTTCAATACACGGAGTAGGAGCCGGTTTAGGAGAGGAATAATCGCTAACACATACTACTGAATAAGCGCCCAAATCTCGAAAACGGTGCCTCCGACTCAGGACCTTTCTTCTAGTCATCGATAGCGGGGCCAAGGACAAATATTTTCATGCCAGGCTTTTGTTGCTAGCCCCAATACCAGCCACACAGGAGCACAATAGGCGGAGTAGGAGGCGGCTTAGGAGAGGAATAATCGCTAACAAATACTACTTAATAAGCGCGAAAATCTCTAAAACGGTGCCTCCTACTTAAGACCTTTCTTCTACCGGGATAGCGGGGCCAATGACGGAGTTCAATACACGAAGTAGGAGGCGTTTTAGGAGAGGAATTATCGCTAACAAATACTACTGAGTAAGCGCGAAAATCTCGAAAACGGTGCCTCCGACTCAGGACCTTTCTTCTAGTCATCGATACCGGGGCCAAGGACAAATATTTTCATGCCAGGCTTTTGTTGCTAGCCCCAATACCAGCCACACAGGAGCACAATAGGCGGAGTAGGAGGCGTTTTAGGAGAGGAATAATCGCTAACAAATACTACTGAGTAAGCGCGAAAATCTCTAAAACGTTTCCTCCTACTTAGGACCTTTCTTCTAGACATGGATAGCGGGGCCAAGGACAAATATTTTCATGCCAGGCTTTTGCTGCTAGCCGAAAAACAAGCACACAGGAGCCCAATAGGCGGAGTAGGACGCGGTTTAGGAGAGAAATAATCGCTAACAAATACTACTGAATAAGCGCGAAAATCTCTAAAACGGTGCCTCCTACTTAAGACCTTTCTTCTACCGGGAACCGCGGCTAATGACGGAGTTCAATACACGGAGTAGGAGGTGGTTTAGGAGAAGAATAATCGCTAACACATACTAATGAATAAGCGCCCAAATCTCGAAAACGGTGCTTCCGACTCAGGACCTTTCTTCTAGTCATCGATAGCGGGGCCAAGGACAAATATTTTCATGCCAGGCTTTTGCTGCTAGCCCCAATACCAGCCACACAGGAGCCTAATAGGCGGAGTAGGAGGCGGTTTAGGAGAGGAATAATCGCTAACAAATACTACTGAATACGCGCGAAAATCTCTAAAACGGTGCCTCCTACTTAGGACCTTTCTTCTAGACATCGATACCGGGGCCAATGACGGAGTTCAATACACGGAGTAGGAGGCGGTTTATGAGAGGAATAATCGCTTACACATACTACTGAATAAGCGACCAAATCTCGAAAACGGTGCCTCCGACTCAGGACCTTTCTTCTTTACATCGATAGCAGATCCAATGACGGAATAGGAGGCGGTTTAGGAGAGGAATAATCGCTAACACATACTACTGAATAAGCGACCAAATCTCGAAAAACGGTGCATACGATTTAGGACCTTTCTTCTAGCCATCGATAGCGGGGCCAATGACGAATACTTTCATGCCAGGTTTTTGCTGCTAGCCCCAATACCAGTCACAGAGGACTCCAATAGGCGGAGTAGGAGGCGGTTTAGGAGAGGAATAATCGCTAACACACACTACTGAATAAGCGCCCAAATATCGACAACGCTGCCTCCTACTCATGACCATTCTTCTAGACATGGATAGCGGGGCCAATGACGGAGTCCAATAGACGGAGTAGGAGGCGGCTTAGGAGAGGAATAATCGCTAACACATATTCGGTTTAGGAGAGGAATAATCGCTAACACATACTACTGAGTAAGCGCCCAAGACTCGAAAACGGTGCCTCCGACTCAGGACCATTCTTCTAGACATGGATAGCGGGGCCAATGACGGAGTCCAATAGACGGAGTAGGAGGCGGCTTAGGAGAGGAATAACAGGAGGCGGTTTAGGAGAGGAATAATCGCTTACACATACTACTGAATAAGCGCCCAAATCTCGAAAACGGTGCCTCCTACTCAGGACCATTCTTCTAGACATGGATAGCGGGGCCATTGACGGAGTCCAATAGACGGAGTAGGAGGCGGCTTAGGAGAGGAATAACAGGAGGCGGTTTAGGAGAGGAATAATCGCTTACACATACTACTGAATAAGCGACCAAATCTCGAAAACGGTGCCTCCTACTTAGGACCTTTCTTCTAGACATCGGTACCGGGGCCAATGACGGATTTCAATACACGGAGTAGGAGGCGGTTTAGGAGAGGAATAACAGGAGGCGGTTTAGGAGAGGAATAATCGCTTACACATACTACTGAATAAGCGACCAAATCTCGAAAACGGTGCCTTCGACACAGGACTTTTCTTCTTTACATCGATAGCAGATCCAATGACGGAATAGGAGGCGGTTTACGAGAGTAATAATCGAAGTATTATTCGGTTTAGGAGAGTAATAATCGCTAACACATACTACTGAGTAAGTGCCCAAGTCTCGAAAACGGTGCCTCCGACTTAGGATCTTTCCTCTAGCCATCGATAGCGGGGCCAAGGACAATTATTTTCATGCCAGGCTTTTGCTGCTAGCCCCAATACCAGCCACACAGGAGCCCAATTGGCGGAGTAGGAGGCGGTTTAAGAGAGGTATAATCGCTAACAAATACTACTGAATAAGCGCGAAAATCTCTAAAACGGTGCCTCCTACTTAAGACCTTTCTTCTACCGGGATACCGGGGCCAATGACGGAGTTCAATACACGAAGTAGGAGGCGGTTTAGGAGAGGAATAATCGCTAACAAATACTACTGCATAAGCGCGAAAACCTCTAAAACGGTGCCTCCTACTTAAGACCTTTATTCTAGACATCGATACCGGGGCCAATGACGGAGTTCAATACACGGAGTAGGAGCCGGTTTAGGAGAGGAATAACAGGAGGCGGTTTAGGAGAGGAATAATCGCTAACACATACTACTGAATAAGCGCCCAAATCTCGAAAACGGTGCCTCCGACTCAGGACCTTTCTTCTAGTCATCGATAGCGGGGCCAAGGACAAATATTTTCATGCCAGGCTTTTGTTGCTAGCCCCAATACCAGCCACACAGGAGCACAGTAGGCGGAGTAGGAGGCGGCTTAGGAGAGGAATAATCGCTAACAAATACTACTTAATAAGCGCGAAAATCTCTAAAACGGTGCCTCCTACTAAAGACCTTTCTTCTACCGGGATAGCGGGGCCAATGACGGAGTTCAATACACGAAGTAGGAGGCGTTTTAGGAGAGGAATTATCGCTAACAAATACTACTGAGTAAGCGCGAAAATCTCGAAAACGGTGCCTCCGACTCAGGACCTTTCTTCTAGTCATCGATAGCGGGGCCAAGGACAAATATTTTCATGCCAGGCTTTTGTTGCTAGCCCCAATACCAGCCACACAGGAGCACAATAGGCGGAGTAGGAGGCGTTTTAGGAGAGGAATAATCGCTAACAAATACTACTGAGTAAGCGCGAAAATCTCTAAAACGTTTCCTCCTACTTAGGACCTTTCTTCTAGACATGGATAGCGGGGCCAAGGACAAATATTTTCATGCCAGGCTTTTGCTGCTAGCCGAAAAACAAGCACACAGGAGCCCAATAGGTGGAGTAGGAGGCGGTTTAGGAGAGAAATAATCGCTAACAAATACTACTGAATAAGCGCGAAAATCTCTAAAACGGTGCCTCCTACTTAAGACCTTTCTTCTACCGGGAACCGCGGCTAATGACGGAGTTCAATACACGGAGTAGGAGGTGGTTTAGGAGAGGAATAATCGCTAACACATACTAATGAATAAGCGCCCAAATCTCGAAAACGGTGCTTCCGACTCAGGACCTTTCTTCTAGTCATCGATAGCGGGGCCAAGGACAAATATTTTCATGCCAGGCTTTTGCTGCTAGCCCCAATACCAGCCACACAGGAGCCTAATAGGCGGAGTAGGAGGCGGTTTAGGAGAGGAATAATCGCTAACAAATACTACTGAATAAGCGCGAAAATCTCTAAAACGGTGCCTCCTACTTAGGACCTTTCTTCTAGACATCGATACCGGGGCCAATGACGGAGTTCAATACACGGAGTAGGAGGCGGTTTATGAGAGGAATAATCGCTTACACATACTACTGAATAAGCGACCAAATCTCGAAAACGGTGCCTCCGACTCAGGACCTTTCTTCTTTACATCGATAGCAGATCCAATGACGGAATAGGAGGCGGTTTAGGAGAGGAATAATCGCTAACACATACTACTGAATAAGCGACCAAATCTCGAAAAACGGTGCATACGATTTAGGACCTTTCTTCTAGCCATCGATAGCGGGGCCAATGACGAATACTTTCATGCCAGGTTTTTGCTGCTAGCCCCAATACCAGTCACACAGGACTCCAATAGGCGGAGTAGGAGGCGGTTTAGGAGAGGAATAATCGCTAACACACACTACTGAATAAGCGCCCAAATATCGACAACGCTGCCTCCTACTCATGACCATTCTTCTAGACATGGATAGCGGGGCCAATGACGGAGTCCAATAGACGGAGTAGGAGGCGGCTTAGGAGAGGAATAATCGCTAACACATACTACTGAATAAGCGCCCAAATCTCGAAAACGGTGCCTCCGACTGAGGACCTTTCTTCTAGTCATCGATAGCGGGGCCAAGGACAAATATTTTCATGCCAGGCTTTTGCTGCTAGCCCAAAAACAAGCACACAGGAGCCCAATAGGCGGAGTAGGAGGCGGTTTAGGAGAGAAATAATCGCTAACAAATACTACTGAATAAGCGCGAAAATCTCTAAAACGGTGCCTCCTACTTAAGACCTTTCGTCTACCGGGATACCGGGGCCAATGACGGAGTTCAATACACGGAGTAGGAGGCGGTTTAGGAGAGGAATAATCGCTAACAAATGCTACTGAATAAGCGCGAAAATCTCTAAAACGGTGCCTCCTACTTAGGACCTTTCTTCTAGACATCGATACCGGGGCCAATGACGGAGTTCAATACACGGAGTAGGAGGCGGTTTAGGAGAGGAATAACAGGAGACGGTTTAGGAGAGGAATAATCGCTAACACATACTACTGAATAAGCGCCCAAATCTCGAAAACGGTGCCTCCGACTGAGGACCTTTCTTCTAGTCATCGATAGCGGGGCCAAGGACAAATATTTTCATGCCAGGCTTTTGCTGCTAGCCCAAAAACAAGCACACAGGAGCCCAATAGGCGGAGTAGGAGGCGGTTTAGGAGAGAAATAATCGCTAACAAATACTACTGAATAAGCGCGAAAATCTCTAAAACGGTGCCTCCTACTTAAGACCTTTCTTCTACCGGTATACCGCGGCCAATGACGGAGTTCAATACTCGGAGTAGGAGGCGGTTTAGGAGAGGAATAATCGCTAACACATACTACTGAATAAGCGCCCGAATCTCGAAAACGGTGCCTCCGACTCAGGACCTTTCTTCTAGTCATCGATAGCGGGGTCAAGGACAAATATTTTCATGCCAGGCTTTTGCTGCTAGCCCCAATACCAGCCACGCAGGAGCCCAATAGGCGGAGTAGGAGGCGGTTTAGGAGAGGAATAATCGCTAACAAATACTACTGAATAAGCGCGAAAATCTCTAAAACGGTGCCTCCTACTTAAGACCTTTCTTCTACCGGGATACCGGGGCCAATGACGGAGTTCAATACACGGAGTAGGAGGCGGTTTAGGAGAGGAATAATCGCTAACAAATGCTACTGAATAAGCGCGAAAATCTCTAAAACGGTGCCTCCTACTTAGGACCTTTCTTCTAGACATCGATACCGGGGCCAATGACGGAGTTCAATACACGGGGTAGGAGGCGATTTAGGAGAGGAATAACAGGAGGCGGTTTTGGAGAGGAATAATCGCTAACAAATACTACTGAATAAGCGCGAAAATCTCTAAAACGATGCCTCCTACTTTGGACCTTTCTTCTAGACATCGATACTGGGGCCAATGATGGAGTTCAATACACGGAGTAGGAGGTGGTTTAGGAGAGGAATAATCGCTAACACATACTACTGAATAAGCGCCCGAATCTCGAAAACGGTGCCTCCGACTCAGGACCTTTCTTCTAGTCATCGATATCGGGGCCAAGGACAAATATTTTCATGCCAGGCTTTTGCTGCTAGTCCCAATACCAGCCACACAGGAGCCTAATAGGCGGAGTAGGAGGAGGTTTAGGAGAGGAATAATCGCTAACAAATACTACTGAATAAGCGCGAAAATCTCTAAAACGGTGCCTCCTACTTAGGACCTTTCTTCTAGACATCGATACCGGGGCCAATGACGGAGTTCAATACACGGGGTAGGAGGCGATTTAGGAGAGGAATAACAGGAGGCGGTTTTGGAGAGGAGTAATCGCTAACAAATGCTACTGAATAAGCGCGAAAATCTCTAAAACGGTGCCTCCTACTTAGGACCTTTCTTCTAGACATCGATACCGGGGCCAATGACGGAGTTCAATACACGGAGTAGGAGGCGGTTTAGGAGAGGAATAACATGAATAATCGCTAACACATACTACTGAATAAGCGCCCAAATCTCGAAAACGGTGCCTCCGACTGAGGACCTTTCTTCTAGTCATCGATAGCGGGGCCAAGGACAAATATTTTCATGCCAGGTTTTTGCTGCTAGCCCCAATACCAGTCACACAGGACTCCAATAGGCGGAGTAGGAGGCGGTTAAGGAGAGGAATAATCGCTAACACACACTACTGAATAAGCGCCCAAATATCGACAACGCTGCCTCCTACTCATGACCATTCTTCTAGACATGGATAGCGGGGCCAATGACGGAGTCCAATAGACGGAGTAGGAGGCGGCTTAGGAGAGGAATAATCGCTAACACATACTACTGAATAAGCGCCCGAATCTCGAAAACGGTGCCTCCGACTCAGGACCTTTCTTCTAGTCATCGATAGCGGGGTCAAGGACAAATATTTTCATGCCAGGCTTTTGCTGCTAGCCCAAAAACAAGCACACAGGAGCCCAATCTCTAAAACGGTGCCTCCTACTTAAGACCTTTCTTCTACCGGTATACCGCGGCCAATGACGGAGTTCAATACTCGGAGTAGGAGGCGGTTTAGGAGAGGAATAATCGCTAACACATACTACTGAATAAGCGCCCGAATCTCGAAAACGGTGCCTCCGACTCAGGACCTTTCTTCTAGTCATCGATAGCGGGGTCAAGGACAAATATTTTCATGCCAGGCTTTTGCTGCTAGCCCCAATACCAGCCACGCAGGAGCCCAATAGGCGGAGTAGGAGGCGGTTTAGGAGAGGAATAATCGCTAACAAATACTACTGAATAAGCGCGAAAATCTCTAAAACGGTGCCTCCTACTTAAGACCTTTCTTCTACCGGGATACCGGGGCCAATGACGGAGTTCAATACACGGAGTAGGAGGCGGTTTAGGAGAGGAATAATCGCTAACAAATGCTACTGAATAAGCGCGAAAATCTCTAAAACGGTGCCTCCTACTTAGGACCTTTCTTCTAGACATCGATACCGGGGCCAATGACGGAGTTCAATACACGGGGTAGGAGGCGATTTAGGAGAGGAATAACAGGAGGCGGTTTTGGAGAGGAATAATCGCTAACAAATACTACTGAATAAGCGCGAAAATCTCTAAAACGATGCCTCCTACTTTGGACCTTTCTTCTAGACATCGATACTGGGGCCAATGATGGAGTTCAATACACGGAGTAGGAGGTGGTTTAGGAGAGGAATAATCGCTAACACATACTACTGAATAAGCGCCCGAATCTCGAAAACGGTGCCTCCGACTCAGGACCTTTCTTCTAGTCATCGATATCGGGGCCAAGGACAAATATTTTCATGCCAGGCTTTTGCTGCTAGTCCCAATACCAGCCACACAGGAGCCTAATAGGCGGAGTAGGAGGAGGTTTAGGAGAGGAATAATCGCTAACAAATACTACTGAATAAGCGCGAAAATCTCTAAAACGGTGCCTCCTACTTAGGACCTTTCTTCTAGACATCGATACCGGGGCCAATGACGGAGTTCAATACACGGGGTAGGAGGCGATTTAGGAGAGGAATAACAGGAGGCGGTTTTGGAGAGGAGTAATCGCTAACAAATGCTACTGAATAAGCTCGAAAATCTCTAAAACGGTGCCTCCTACTTAGGACCTTTCTTCTAGACATCGATACCGGGGCCAATGACGGAGTTCAATACACGGAGTAGGAGGCGGTTTAGGAGAGGAATAACATGAATAATCGCTAACACATACTACTGAATAAGCGCCCAAATCTCGAAAACGGTGCCTCCGACTGAGGACCTTTCTTCTAGTCATCGATAGCGGGGCCAAGGACAAATATTTTCATGCCAGGTTTTTGCTGCTAGCCCCAATACCAGTCACACAGGACTCCAATAGGCGGAGTAGGAGGCGGTTAAGGAGAGGAATAATCGCTAACACACACTACTGAATAAGCGCCCAAATATCGACAACGCTGCCTCCTACTCATGACCATTCTTCTAGACATGGATAGCGGGGCCAATGACGGAGTCCAATAGACGGAGTAGGAGGCGGCTTAGGAGAGGAATAATCGCTAACACATACTACTGAATAAGCGCCCGAATCTCGAAAACGGTGCCTCCGACTCAGGACCTTTCTTCTAGTCATCGATAGCGGGGTCAAGGACAAATATTTTCATGCCAGGCTTTTGCTGCTAGCCCAAAAACAAGCACACAGGAGCCCAATAGGCGGAGTAGGAGGCGGTTTAGGAGAGAAATAATCGCTAACAAATACTACTGAATAAGCGCGAAAATCTCTAAAACGGTGCCTCCTACTTAAGACCTTTCGTCTACCGGCATACCGGGGCCAATGACGGAGTTCAATACACGGAGTAGGAGGCGGTTTAGGAGAGGAATAATCGCTAACAAATGCTACTGAATAAGCGCGAAAATCTCTAAAACGGTGCCTCCTACTTAGGACCTTTCTTCTAGACATCGATACCGGGGCCAATGACGGAGTTCAATACACGGAGTAGGAGGCGGTTTAGGAGAGGAATAACAGGAGACGGTTTAGGAGAGGAATAATCGCTAACACATACTACTGAATAAGCGCCCAAATCTCGAAAACGGTGCCTCCGACTGAGGACCTTTCTTCTAGTCATCGATAGCGGGGCCAAGGACAAATATTTTCATGCCAGGCTTTTGCTGCTAGCCCAAAAACAAGCACACAGGAGCCCAATAGGCGGAGTAGGAGGCGGTTTAGGAGAGAAATAATCGCTAACAAATACTACTGAATAAGCGCGAAAATCTCTAAAACGGTGCCTCCTACTTAAGACCTTTCTTCTACCGGTATACCGCGGCCAATGACGGAGTTCAATACTCGGAGTAGGAGGCGGTTTAGGAGAGGAATAATCGCTAACACATACTACTGAATAAGCGCCCGAATCTCGAAAACGGTGCCTCCGACTCAGGACCTTTCTTCTAGTCATCGATAGCGGGGTCAAGGACAAATATTTTCATGCCAGGCTTTTGCTGCTAGCCCCAATACCAGCCACACAGGAGCCCAATAGGCGGAGTAGGAGGCGGTTTAGGAGAGGAATAATCGCTAACACACACTACTGAATAAGCGCGAAAATCTCTAAAACGGTGCCTCCTACTTAAGACCTTTCTTCTACCGGGATACCGGGGCCAATGACGGAGTTCAATACACGGAGTAGGAGGCGGTTTAGGAGAGGAATAATCGCTAACAAATGCTACTGAATAAGCGGGAAAATCTCTAAAACGGTGCCTCCTACTTAGGACCTTTCTTCTAGACATCGATACCGGGGCCAATGACGGAGTTCAATACACGGGGTAGGAGGCGATTTAGGAGAGGAATAACAGGAGGCGGTTTTGGAGAGGAATAATCGCTAACAAATACTACTGAATAAGCGCGAAAATCTCTAAAACGATGCCTCCTACTTTGGACCTTTCTTCTAGACATCGATACTGGGGCCAATGACGGAGTTCAATACACGGAGTAGGAGGTGGTTTAGGAGAGGAATAATCGCTAACACATACTACTGAATAAGCGCCCGAATCTCGAAAACGGTGCCTCCGACTCAG
The DNA here is from genome assembly GCA_964034865.1 of Eristalis intricaria. Lineage (NCBI taxonomy): Eukaryota > Metazoa > Arthropoda > Insecta > Diptera > Syrphidae > Eristalis > Eristalis intricaria. The sequence goes on from OZ035877.1 coordinate 19,245,479, forward strand.
GACCTTTCTTCTAGTCATCGATATCGGGGCCAAGGACAAATATTTTCATGCCAGGCTTTTGCTGCTAGTCCCAATACCAGCCACACAGGAGCCTAATAGGCGGAGTAGGAGGAGGTTTAGGAGAGGAATAATCGCTAACAAATACTACTGAATAAGCGCGAAAATCTCTAAAACGGTGCCTCCTACTTAGGACCTTTCTTCTAGACATCGATACCGGGGCCAATGACGGAGTTCAATACACGGAGTAGGAGAGGAATAATCGCTTACACATACTATTGAATAAGCGACCAAATCTCGAAAACGTTGCCTCCGACTCAGGACCTTTCTTCTTTACATCGATAGCAGATCCAATTACGGAATAGGAGGCGGTTTAGGAGAGGAATAATCGCTAACACATACTACTGAATAAGCGACCAAATCTCGAAAAACGGTGCATACGATTTAGGACCTTTCTTCTAGCCATCGATAGCGGGGCCAATGACGAATACTTTCATGCCAGGTTTTTGCTGCTAGCCCCAATACCAGTCACACAGGAGTCCAATAGGCGGAGTAGGAGGCGGTTTAGGAGAGGAATAATCGCTAACACACACTACTGAATCAGCGCCCAAATATCGACAACGCTGCCTCCTACTCATGACCATTCTTCTAGACATGGATAGCGGATCCAATGACGGAGTCCAATAGACGGAGTAGGAGGCGGCTTAGGAGAGGAATAATCGCTAACACATACTACTGAGTAAGCGCCCAAGTCTCGAAAACGGTGCCTCCGACTTAGGATCTTTCCTCTAGACATCGATAGCGGGGCCAATGACGAATATTTTCATGCCAGGTTTTTGCTGCTAGCCCCAACACCAACCTCACAGGAGTCCAATAGGCCGAGTATTTGGCGGTTTAGGAGAGGAATAATCGCTAACACATACTACTGAATAGGCGCCCAAGTCTCGAAAACGGTGCCTCCGACTTAGGATCTTTCCTCTAGACATCGATAGCGGGGCCAAGGACAAATATTTTCATGCCAGGTTTTTGCTGCTAGCCCCAATACCAGCCCCACAGGTGTTCAATAGACGGAGTAGGAGGTGGTTTAGGAGAGGAATAATCGCTAACACATACTACTGAATAAGCGCACAAATCTCGAAAACGGTGCCTCCGACTCCGGACCTTTCTTCTTTACATCGATAGCAGATCCAATGACGAATATTTGCTTGTCAGTTTTTTGTTGCTAGCCCCAATAACAGCCTCACAGGAGTCCAATAGACGGGGTAGGATGCGGTTTAGGAGAGGAATAATCGCTAACACAAGCTACTGAATAAGCGCCCAAATCTCGAAAACGGTGCCTCAGACTCAGGACATTTCTTCTAGACATCGATAGCGGGGCCAATGACGAATATTTGCTTGTCAGTTTTTTGTTGCTTGCCTCAATAGCAGCCCCACAGGAGTCCAATAGACGGGGTAGGATGCGGTTTAGGAGAGGAATAATCGCTAACAAATACTACTGAATAAGCGAGAAAATCTCTAAAACGGTGCCTCCTATTTAGGACCTTTCATCTAGACATCGATACCGGGGCCAATGACGGAGTTCAATACACGGAGTAGGAGGGGGTTTAGGAGAGGAATAACAGGAGGCGGTTTAGGAGGGGAATAATCGCTAACACATACTACTGAATAAGCGAACAAATCTCGAAAAACGGTGCATCCGATTTAGGACCTTTCTTCAAGCCGTCGATAGCGGGGCCAATGACGAATACTTTCATGCCAGGCTTTTGCTGCTAGCCCCAATACCAGCCACACAGGAGCCCAATAGGCGGAGTAGGAGGCGGTTTACGAGAGGAATAATCGCTAACAAATACTACTGAATAAGCGCGAAAATCTCTAAAACGGTGCCTCCTACTTAAGACCTTTCGTCTACCGGGATACCGGCGCCAATGACGGAGTTCAATACACGGAGTAGGAGGCGGTTTAGGAGAGGAATAATCGCTAACAAATGCTACTGAATAAGCGCGAAAATCTGTAAAACGGTGCCTCCTACTTAGGACCTTTCTTCTAGACATCGATACCGGGGCCAATGACGGAGTTCAATACACGGAGTAGGAGGCGGTTTAGGAGAGGAATAACAGGAGGCGGTTTAGGAGAGGAATAATCGCTAACACATACTACTGAATAAGCGCCCAAATCTCGAAAACGGTGTCTCCGACTGAGGACCTTTCTTCTAGTCATCGATAGCGGGGCCAAGGACAAATATTTTCATGCCAGGCTTTTGCTGCTAGCCCAAAAACAAGCACACAGGAGCCCAATAGGCGGAGTAGGAGGCGGTTTAGGAGAAAAATAATCGCTAACAAATACTACTGAATAAGCGCGAAAATCTCTAAAACGGTGCCTCCTACTTAAGACCTTTCTTCTACCGGTATACCGCGGCAAATGACGGAGTTCAATACTCGGAGTAGGAGGCGGTTTAGGAGAGGAATAATCGCTAACACATACTACTGAATAAGCGCCCGAATCTCGAAAACGGTGCCTCCGACTCAGGACCTTTCTTCTAGTCATCGATAGCGGGGTCAAGGACAAATATTTTCATGCCAGGCTTTTGCTGCTAGCCCCAATACCAGCCACACAGGAGCCCAATAGGCGGAGTAGGAGGCGGTTTAGGAGAGGAATAATCGCTAACAAATACTACTGAATAAGCGCGAAAATCTCTAAAACGGTGCCTCCTACTTAAGACCTTTCTTCTACCGGGATACCGGGGCCAATGACGGAGTTCAATACACGAAGTAGGAGGCGTTTTAGGAGAGGAATTATCGCTAACAAATACTACTGAATAAGCGCGAAAATCTCTAAAACGGTGCCTCCTACTTAGGACCTTTCTTCTAGACATCGATACCGGGGCCAATGACAGAGTTCAATACACGGAGTAGGAGAGGAATAATCGCTTACACATACTACTGAATAAGCGACCAAATCTCGAAAACGGTGCCTCCGACTCAGGACCTTTCTTCTTTACATCGATAGCAGATCCAATTACGGAATAGGAGGCGGTTTAGGAGAGGAATAATCGCTAACACATACTACTGAATAAGCGACCAAATCTCGAAAAACGGTGCATACGATTTAGGACTTCATGCCAGGCTTTTGCTGCTAGCCCCAATACCAGCCACACAGGAGCCCAATAGGCGGAGTAGGAGGCGGTTTAGGAGAGGAATAATCGCTAACAAATACTACTGAATAAGCGCGAAAATCTCTAAAACGGTGCCTCCTACTTAAGACCTTTCGTCTACCGGGATACCGGGGCCAATGACGGAGTTCAATACACGGAGTAGGAGGCGGTTTAGGAGAGGAATAATCGCTAACAAATGCTACTGAATAAGCGGGAAAATCTCTAAAACGGTGCCTCCTATTTAGGACCTTTCTTCTAGACATCGATACCGGGGCCAATGACGGAGTTCAATACACGGAGTAATAGGCGGTTTAGGAGAGGAATAATCGCTTACACATACTACTGAATAAGCGACCAAATCTCGAAAACGGTGCCTCCGACTCAGGACCATTCTTCTTTACAAATCTCGAAAACGGTGCCTCCGATTCAGGACCTTTCTTCTAGTCATCGATAGCGGGGCCAAGGACAAATATTTTCATGCCAGGCTTTTGCTGCCAGCCCCAATACCAGCCAAACAGGAACCCAATAGGCGGAGTAGGAGGCGGCTTAGGAGAGGAATAATAGCCCCAATACCAGTCACACAGGAGTCCAATAGGCGGAGTAGGATGCGGTTTAGGAGAGGAATAATCGCTAACACATACTACTGAATAAGCGCACAAATCTCGAAAACGGTGCCTCCGACTCAGGACCTTTCTTCTAGGCATCGATAGCGGGGCGAATGACGAATACTTTCATGCCAGGCTTTTGCTGCTAGCCCCAATACCAGTCACACAGGAGTATAATAGGCGGAGTAGGAGGCGGTTTAGGAGAGGAATAATCGCTAACAAATACTACTGAATAAGCGCGAAAATCTCTGAAACGGTGCCTCCTATTTAGGACCTTTCATCTAGACATCGATACCGGGGCCAATGACGGAGTTCAATACACGGAGTAGGAGGGGGTTTAGGAGAGGAATAACAGGAGGCGGTTTAGGAGAGGAATAATCGCTAACAAATACTACTGAATAAGCGCGAAAATCTCTAAAACGGTGCCTCCGACTCAGGACCTTTCTTCTAGTCATCGATAGCGGGGCCAAGGACAAATATTTTCATGCCAAGCTTTTGCTGCTAGCCCCAATACCAGCCACACAGGAACCCAATAGGCGGAGTAGGAGGCGGTTTAGGAGAGGAATAATCACTAACATATACTACTGAATAAGCGCCCAAATCTCGAAAACGGTGCCTCCGACTCAGGACCTTTCTTCTAGTCATCGATAGCGGGCCCAAGGACAAATATTTTCATGCCAGGCTTTTGCTGCTAGCCCCAATACCAGCCACACAGGAACCCAATAGGCGGAGTAGGAGGCGGTTTAGGAGAGGAATAATCGCTAACAAATACTACTGAATAAGCGCGAAAATCTCTAAAACGGTGCCTCCTACTTAGGACCTTTCTTCTAGACATCGATACCGGGGCCAATGACGGAGTTCAAGTTGGAGGCGGTTTAGGAGAGGAATAACAGGAGGCGGTTTAGAAGAGGAATAATCGCTAACACAAACTACTGAATAAGCGCCCAAATCTCGAAAACGGTGCCTCCGATTCAGGACCTTTCTTCTAGTCATCGATAGCGGGGCGAATGGCGAATATTTTCATGCCAGGCATTTGCTGCTAGCCCCAATACCAGCCACACAGGAACCCAATAGGCGGAGTAGGTGGCGGTTTAGGAGAGGAATAACAGGAGGCGGTTTAGGAGAGGAATAATCACTAACACATACTACTGAATAAGCGCCCAAATCTCGAAAACGGTGCCTCCGACTCAGGCCCTTTCTTCTAGTCATCGATAGCGGGCCCAATGACAAATATTTTCATGCCAGGCTTTTGCTGCTAGCCCCAATACCAGTCACACAGGAGTCCAATAGGCGGAGTAGGTGGTGGTTTAGGAGAGGAATAATCGCTAACATATACAACTGAATAAGCGCGAAAATCTCTAAAACGGTGCCTCCGACTCAGGACCTTTCTTCTACTCATCGATAGCGGGGCCAAGAACAAATATTTTCATGCCAGGCTTTTGCTGCTAGCCCCAATACCAGCCACACAGGAACCCAATAGGCGGAGTAGGAGGCGGTTTAGGAGAGGAATAATCGCTAACACATACTACTGAATAAGCGCCCAAATCTCGAAAACGGTGCCTCCGACTCAGGACCTTTCTTCTAGGCAACGATAGCGGCCAATAACGAATATTTTCTTGCAGGTTCTTGCTGCTAACCCTAATACCAGTCCCACAGGAGTCCAATAGGCGGAGTAGGAGGCGGTTTAGGAGAGGAATAACAGGAGACGGTTTACTATAGGAATAATCGCTAACACATACTACTGAATAAGCGCCCAAATCTCGAAAACGGTGACTCCGACTCAGGACCTTTCTTCTAGTCATCGATAGCGGGGCCAATGACAAATATTTTCATGCCAGGCTTTTGCTGCTAGCCCCAATACCAGCCACACAGGAGCCCAATAGTCGGAGTAAGAGGCGGTTTAGGAGAGGAATAATCGCTAACAAATACTACTGAATAAGCGCGAAAATCTCTAAAACGGTGCCTCCTACTTAGGACCTTTCTTCTAGACATCGATACCGGGGCCAATGACGGAGTTCAATACACGGAGTAGGAGGCGGTTTAGGAGAGGAATAACAGGAGGCGGTTTAGAAGAGGAATAATCGCTAACACATACTACTGAATAAGCGACAAATCTCGAAAAACGGTGCATCCGATTTAGGACCTTTCTTCTAGCCATCGATAGCGGGGCCAATGACGAATACTTTCATGCCAGGTTTTTGCTGCTAGCCCCAATACCAGCCACACAGGAACCCAATAGGCGGAGTAGGAGGCGGTTTAGGAGAGGAATAATCACTAACACATACTACTGAATAAGCGAACAAATCTCGAAAACGGTGCTTCCGACTCAGGACCTTTCTTCTTTACATCGATAGCAGATCCAATAACGAATATTTTCTTGCCAGGTTTTTGCTGCTAACCCTAATACCAGTCCCACAGGAGTCCAATAGGCGGAGTAGGAGGCGGTTTAGGAGAGGAATAACAGGAGACGGTTTACTATAGGAACAATCGCTAACACATACTACTGAATAAGCGCCCAAATCTCGAAAACGGTGCCTCCGACTCAGGACCTTTCTTCTTTACATCGATAGCAGATCCAATAACGAATATTTGCATGTCAGTATTTTTCTGCTAGCCCCAATAACAGCCCCACAGGAGTCCAATAGACGGAATAGGAGGCGGTTTAGGAGAGGAATAATCGCTAACACATACTACTGAATAAGCGACAAATCTCGAAAAACGGTGCATCCGATTTAGGACCTTTCTTCTAGGCAACGATAGCGGCCAATAACGAATATTTTCTTGCCAGGTTTTTGCTGCTAACCCTAATACCAGTCCCACAGGAGTCCAATAGGCGGAGTAGGAGGCGGTTTAGGAGAGGAATAACAGGAGACGGTTTACTATAGGAATAATCGCTAACACATACTACTGAATAAGCGCCCAAATCTCGAAAACGGTGCCTCCGACTCAGGACCTTTCTTCTAGGCAACGATAGCGGCCAATAACGAATATTTTCTTGCCAGGTTTTTGCTGCTAACCCTAATACCAGTCCCACAGGAGTTCAATAGGCGGAGTAGGAGGCGGCTTAGGAGAGGAATAACAGGAGACGGTTTACTATAGGAATAATCGCTAACACATACTACTGAATAAGCGCCCAAATCTCGAAAACGGTGCCTCCGACTCAGGAACTTTCTTCTAGTCATTGATAGCGGGGCCAATGACAAATATTTTCATGCCGGGCATTTGCTGCTAGCCCCAATACCAGTCACACAGGAGTCCAATAGGCGGAGTAGGTGGTGGTTTAGGAGAGGAATAATCGCTAACACAGACTACTGAATAAGCGACCAAATCTCGAAAACGGTGCCTCAGACTCAAGGCCTTTCTTCTAGACATCAATAGCGGGGCGAATGGCGAACATTTTCATGCCAGGCATTTGCTGCTAGCCCCAATACCAGTCACACAGGAGTCCAATAGGCGGAGTAGGTGGTGGTTTAGGAGAGGAATAATCGCTAACATATACTACTGAATAAGCGCCCAAATCTCGAAAACGGTGCCTCCGACTCAGGACCTTTCTTCTAGTCATCGATAGCGGGGCCACGGACAAATATTTTCATGCTAGGCTTTTGCTGCTAGCCCCAATACCAGCCACACAGGAGCCCAATAGGCGGAGTAGGAGGCGGTTTAGGAGAGGAATAACAGGAGGCGGTTTAGGAGAGGAATAATCACTAACACATACTACTGAATAAGCGACAAATCTCGAAAAACGGTGCATCCGATTTAGGACCTTTCTTCTAGCCATCGATAGCGGGGCCAATGACGAATATTTTCATGCCAGGCTTTTGCTGCTAGCCCCAATACCGGCCACACAGGAACCCAATAGGCGGAGTAGGAGGCGGTTTAGGAGAGGAATAATCGCTAACAAATACTACTGAATAAGCGCGAAAATCTCTAAAACGGTGCCTCCTACTTAGGACCTTTCTTCTAGACATCGATACCGGGGCCAATGACGGAGTTCAATACACGGAGTAGGAGGCGGCTAAGGAGAGGAATAACAGGAGACGGTTTACTATAGGAATAATCGCTAACACATACTACTGAATAAGCGCCCAAATCTCGAAAACGGTGCCTCCGACTCAGGACCTTTCTTCTTTACATCGATAGCAGATCCAATAACGAATATTTGCATGTCAGTTTTTTGCTGCTAGCCCCAATAACAGCCCCACAGGAGTCCAATAGACGAGGTAGGATGCGGCTTAGGAGAGGAATAATCGCTAACAAATACTACTGAATAAGCGCACAAATCTCGAAAACGGTGCCTCCGACTTAGGACCTTTCTTCTAGACATCGATAGCGGGGCCAAGGACAAATATTTTCATGCCAGGCATTTGCTGCTAGCCCCAATACCAGTCACACAGGAGTCCAATAAGCGGAGGAGGTGGCGGCTTAGGAGAGGAATACTCGCTAACACATAATACTGAATAAGCGCCCAAATCTCTCAGTCACACAGGAGTCCAATAGGCGGAGTAGGTGGCGGTTTAGGAGAGGAATAATCGCTAACAGAGACTACTGAATAAGCGCCCAAATCTCGAAAACGGTGCCTCCGACTCAGGACCTTTCTTCTAGACATCGATAGCGGGCGAATGGCGAATATTTTCATGCCAGGCATTTGCTGCTAGCCCCAATACCAGCCACACATGAGCCCAATAGGCGGAGTAGGAGGCGGTATAGGAAAGAAATAACAGGAAGCGGTTTACTATAGGAATAATCGCTAACACATACTACCGAATAAGCGCCCAAATCTCGAAAACGGTGCCTCTGACTCAGGACCTTTCTTCTAGTCATCGATAGCGGGGCCAAAGACAAATATTTTCATGCCAGGCTTTTGCTGCTAGCCCCAATACCAGCCACACAGGAGCCCAATAAGCAGAGTAGGAGGCGGTTTAGGAGAGGAATAATCGCTAACAAATACTACTGAATAAGCGCGAAAATCTCTAAAACGGTGCCTCCTACTTAGGACCTTTCTTCTAGACATCAGTACACGGAGTAGGAGGCGGTTCAGGAGAGGAATAATCGCTTACACATACTACTGAATATGCGACCAAATCTCGAAAAACGGTGCATCCGATTTAGGACCTTTCTTCTAGCCATCGATAGCGGGGCCAATAACGAATATTTTCTTGCCAGGTTTTTGCTGCTAACCCTAATACCAGTCCCACAGGAGTCCAATAGGCGGAGTAGGAGGCGGTTTAGGAGAGGAATAACAGGAGACGGTTTACTATAGGAATAATCGCTAACACATACTTCTGAATAAGCGCCCAAATCTCGAAAACGGTACCTCCGACTCAGGACCTTTCATCTAGTCATCGATAGCGGGGCCAATGACAAATATTTTCATGCCAGGCTTTTGCTGCTAACCCTAATACCAGCCACACAGGAGCCCAATAGGCAGAGTAGGAGGCGGTTTAGGAGAGGATTAATCGCTAACAAATACTACTGAATAAGCGCGAAAATCCTCCTAAACGGTGCCTCCGACTCCGGACCTTTCTTCTTTACATCGATAGCAGATCCAATGACGAATATTTGCTTGTCAGTTTTTTGTTGCCAGCCCCAATAACAGCCTCACAGGAGTCCAATAGACGGGGTAGGATGCGGTTTAAGAGAGGAATAATCGCTAACACATACTACTGAATAAGCGCACAAATCTCGAAAATAGTGCCTCCGACTCAGGACCTATCTTCTGGACATCGATAGCGGGGCGAATGGCGAATATTTTCATGCCAGGCATTTGCTGCTAGCCCCAATACCAGTCACACAGGAGTCCAATAGGCGGAGTAGGTGGTGGTTTAGGAAAGGAATAATCGCTAACATATACTACTGAATAAGCGCCCAAATCTCGAAAACGGTGCCTCCGACTCAGGACCTTTCTTCTAGTCATCGATAGCGGGGCCAAGGACAAATATTTTCATGCTAGGCTTTTGCTGCTAGCCCCAATACCAGCCACACAGGAGCCCAATAGGCGGAGTAGGAGGCGGTTTAGGAGAGGAATAACAGGAGGCGGTTTAGGAGAGGAATAATTACTAACACATACTACTGAATAAGCGACAAATCTCGAAAAACGGTGCATCCGATTTAGGACCTTTCTTCTAGCCATCGATAGCGGGGCCAATGACGAATATTTTCATGCCAGACTTTTGCTGCTAGCCCCAATACCAGCCACACAGGAACCCAATAGGCGGAGAAGGAGGCGGATTAGGAGAGGAATAATCGCTAACAAATACTACTGAATAAGCGCGAAAATCTCTAAAACGGTGCCTCCTACTTAGGACCTTTCTTCTAGACATCGATACCGGGGCCAATGACGGAGTTCAATACACGGAGTAGGAGGCGGTTTAGGAGAGGAATAACAGGAGGCGGTTTAGAAGAGGAATAATCGCTAACACATACTACTGAATAAGCGACCAAATCTCGAAAACGGTGCCTCCGACTCAGGACCTTTCTTCTAGTCATCGATAGCGGGGCCAAGGACAAATATTTTCATGCCAGGCTTTTGCTGCTAGCCCCAATACCAGCCACACAGGAACCCAATAGGCGGAGTAGGAGGCGGCTTAGGAGAGGAATAATCGCTTACACATACTACTGAATAAGCGCCCAAATCTCGAAAACGGTGCCTCCGACTCAGGACCTTTCTTCTAGTCATCGATAGCGGGGCCAAGGACAAATATTTTCATGCCAGGCTTTTGCTGCTAGCCCCAATACCAGCCACACAGGAACCCAATAGGCGGAGTAGGAGGCGGTTTAGGAGAGGAATAATCGCTAACACATACTACTGAATAAGCGACCAAATCTCGAAAACGGTGCTTCCGACTCAGGACCTTTCTTCTTTACATCGATAGCAGATCCAATAACGAATATTTTCTTGCCAGGTTTTTGCTGCTAACCCTAATACCAGTCCCGCAGGAGTCCAATAGGCGGAGTAGGAGGCGGCTTAGGAGAGGAATAACAGGAGACGGTTTACTATAGGAATAATCGCTAACACATACTACTGAATAAGCGCCCAAATCTCGAAAACGGTGCCTCCGACTCAGGACCTTTCTTCTTTACATCGATAGCAGATCCAATAACGAATATTTGCATGTCAGTTTTTTGCTGCTAGCCCCAATAACAGCCCCACAGGAGTCCAATAGACGGAATAGGAGGCGGTTTAGGAGAGGAATAATCGCTAACACATACTACTGAATAAGCGACAAATCTCGAAAAACGGCGCATCCGATTTAGGACCTTTCTTCTAGCCATCGATAGCTGGGCCAATGACGAATACTTTCATGCCAGGTTTTTGCTGCTAGCCCCAATACCAGCCACACAGGAACCCAATAGGCGGGGTAGGAGGCGGTTTAGGAGAGGAATAATCGCTAACACATACTACTGAATAAGCGCCCAAATCTCGAAAACGGTGCCTCCGACTCAGGACTTTTCTTCTAGGCAACGATAGCGGCCAATAACGAATATTTTCTTGCCAGGTTTTTGCTGCTAACCCTAATACCAGTCCCACAGGAGTCCAATAGGCGGAGTAGGAGGCGGTTTAGGAGAGGAATAACAGGAGACGGTTTACTATAGGAATAATCGCTAACACATACTACTGAATAAGCTCCCAAATCTCGAAAACGGTGCCTCCGACTCAGGACCTTTCTTCTAGTCATCGATAGCGGGGCCAAGGACAAATATTTTCATGCCAGGCTTTTGCTGCTAGCCCGAATACCAGCCACACAGGAGCCCAATAGGCGGAGTAGGAGGCGGTTTAGGAGAGGAATATTCGCTAACAAATACTACTGAATAAACGCGTAAATCTCTTAAACGGTGCCTCCTACTTAGGTCCTTTCTTCTAGACATCGATACGGGGCCAATGGCGGAGTTCAATACACGGAGTAGGAGGCGGTTTAGGAGAGGAATAATCGCTAACACATACTACTGAATAAGCGACCAAATCTCGAAGACGGTGCCTCCGACTCAGGACCTTGCTTCTTTACATCGATAGCAGATCCAATAACGAATATTTGCATGTCAGTTTTTTGCTGCTAGCCCCAATAACAGCCCCACAGGAGTCCAATAGACGGAATAGGAGGCGGTTTAGGAGAGGAATAATCGCTAACACATACTACTGAATAAGCGCACAAATCTCGAAAACAGTGCCTCCGACTCAGGACCTTTCTTCTAGGCAACGATAGCGGCCATTAACGAATATTCTCTTGCCAGGTTTTTAATGCTAACCCTAATACCAGTCCCATAGGAGTCCAATAGGCGGAGAAGGAGGCGGTTTAGGAAAGGAATAACAGGAGGCGGTTTACTATAGGAATAATCGCTAACACATACTACTGAATAAGCTCCCAAATCTCGAAAACGGTGCCTCCGACTCAGGACCTTTCTTCTAGTCATCGATAGCGGGGCCAAGGACAAATATTTTCATGCCAGGCTTTTGCTGCTAGCCCGAATACCAGCCACACAGGAGCCCAATAGGCGGAGTAGGAGGCGGTTTAGGAGAGGAATATTCGCTAACAAATACTACTGAATAAACGCGTAAATCTCTTAAACGGTGCCTCCTACTTAGGTCCTTTCTTCTAGACATCGATACGGGGCCAATGGCGGAGTTCAATACACGGAGTAGGAGGCGGTTTAGGAGAGGAATAATCGCTAACACATACTACTGAATAAGCGACCAAATCTCGAAGACGGTGCCTCCGACTCAGGACCTTGCTTCTTTACATCGATAGCAGATCCAATAACGAATATTTGCATGTCAGTTTCTTGCTGCTAGCCCAATAACAGCCCCACAGGAGTCCAATAGACGGAATAGGAGGCGGTTTAGGAGAGGAATAATCGCTAACACATACTACTGAATAAGCGACAAAATCTCGAAAAACGGTGCATCCGATTTAGGACCTTTCTTCTAGCCATCGATAGCGGGGCCAATGACGAATACTTTCGTGCCAGGTTTTTGCTGCTACCCCCAATACCAGCCCCACAGGTGTTCAATAGACGGAGTAGGAGGCGGTTTAGGAGAGGAATAATCGCTAACACATACTACTGAATAAGCGCACAAATCTCGAAAACGGTGCCTCCGGCTCCGGACCTTTCTGCTTTACATCGATAGCAGATCCAATGACGAATATTTGCTTGTCAGTTTTTTGTTGCTAGCCCCAATAACAGCCCCACAGGAGTCCAATAGACGGGGTAGGATGCGGCTTAGGAGAGGAATAATCGCTAACACATACTACTGAATAAGCGCACAAATCTCGAAAACGGTGCCTCCGACTCAGGACCTTTCTTCTAGACATCGATAGCGGGCGAATGGCGAATATTTTCATGCCAGGTTTTTGCTGCTAGCCCCAATACCAGTCCGATTTGGGACCTTTCTTCTAGACATGGATAGCGAGTCCAATGACGGAGTTCAATAGATGGAGTAGGAGGCGGTTTAGGAAAGGAATAATCGCTAACACATACTACTGAATAAGCGACCAAATCTCGAAAACGGTGCCTCCGACTCAGGACCTTTCTTCTTTACATCGATAGCAGATCCAATGACGAATATTTGCTTGTCAGTTTTTTGTTGCTAGCCCCAATAACAGCCCCACAGGAGTCCAATAGACGAGGTAGGATGCGGCTTAGGAGAGGAATAATCGCTAACAAATACTACTGAATAAGCGCACAAATCTCGAAAACGGTGCTTCCGACTCAGGACCTTTCTTCTAGACATCGATAGCGGGGCCAAGGACAAATATTTTCATACCAGGCATTTGCTGCTAGCCCCAATACCAGTCACACAGGAGTCCAATAAGCGGAGGAGGTGGCGGCTTAGGAGAGGAATACTCGCTAACACATAATACTGAATAAGCGCCCAAATCTCTCAGTCACACAGGAGTCCAATAGGCGGAGTAGGTGGCGGTTTAGGAGAGGAATAATCGCTAACACAGACTACTGAATAAGCGCCCAAATCTCGAAAACGGTGCCTCAGACTCAAGACCTTTCTTCTAGACATCGATAGCGGGGCCAATGACGAACATTTGCTTGTCAGTTTTTTGTTGCTAGCCCCAATAACAGCCCCACAGGAGTCCAATAGACGGGGTAGGATGCGGCTTAGGAGAGGAATAATCGCTAACACATACTACTGAATAAGCGCACAAATCTCGAAAACGGTGCCTCCGACTCAGGACCTTTCTTCTAGACATCGATAGCGGGCGAATGGCGAATATTTTCATGCCAGGCATTTGCTGCTAGCCCCAATACCAGCCACACATGAGCCCAATAGGCGGAGTAGGAGGCGGTATAGGAAAGAAATAACAGGAAGCGGTTTACTATAGGAATAATCGCTAACACATACTACCGAATAAGCGCCCAAATCTCGAAAACGGTGCCTCTGACTCAGGACCTTTCTTCTAGTCATCGATAGCGGGGCCAAAGACAAATATTTTCATGCCAGGCTTTTGCTGCTAGCCCCAATACCAGCCACACAGGAGCCCAATAAGCAGAGTAGGAGGCGGTTTAGGAGAGGAATAATCGCTAACAAATACTACTGAATAAGCGCGAAAATCTCTAAAACGGTGCCTCCTACTTAGGACCTTTCTTCTAGACATCAGTACACGGAGTAGGAGGCGGTTCAGGAGAGGAATAATCGCTTACACATACTACTGAATAAGCGACCAAATCTCGAAAACGGTGCCTCCGACTCAGGACCTTTCTTCTAGTCATCGATAGCGGGGCCAAGGACAAATATTTTCATGCCAGGCTTTTGCTGCTAGCCCGAATACCAGCCACACAGGAGCCCAATAGGCGGAGTAGGAGGCGGTTTAGGAGAGGAATATTCGCTAACAAATACTACTGAATAAACGCGTAAATCTCTTAAACGGTGCCTCCTACTTAGGACCTTTCTTCTAGACATCGATACGGGGCCAATGGCGGAGTTCAATACACGGAGTAGGAGGCGGTTTAGGAGAGGAATAATCGCTAACACATACTACTGAATAAGCGACCAAATCTCGAAAACGGTGCCTCCGACTCAGGACCTTGCTTCTTTACATCGATAGCAGATCCAATAACGAATATTTGCATGTCAGTTTTTTGCTGCTAGCCCAATAACAGCCCCACAGGAGTCCAATAGACGGAATAGGAGGCGGTTTAGGAGAGGAATAATCGCTAACACATACTACTGAATAAGCGACAAAATCTCGAAAAACGGTGCATCCGATTTAGGACCTTTCTTCTAGCCATCGATAGCGGGGCCAATGACGAATACTTTCGTGCCAGGTTTTTGCTGCTACCCCCAATACCAGCCCCACAGGTGTTCAATAGACGGAGTAGGAGGCGGTTTAGGAGAGGAATAATCGCTAACACATACTACTGAATAAGCGCACAAATCTCGAAAACGGTGCCTCCGGCTCCGGACCTTTCTGCTTTACATCGATAGCAGATCCAATGACGAATATTTGCTTGTCAGTTTTTTGTTGCTAGCCCCAATAACAGCCCCACAGGAGTCCAATAGACGGGGTAGGATGCGGCTTAGGAGAGGAATAATCGCTAACACATACTACTGAATAAGCGCACAAATCTCGAAAACGGTGCCTCCGACTCAGGACCTTTCTTCTTTACATCGATAGCAGATCCAATGACGAATATTTGCTTGTCAGTTTTTTGTTGCTAGCCCCAATAACAGCCCCACAGGAGTCCAATAGACGAGGTAGGATGCGGCTTAGGAGAGGAATAATCGCTAACAAATACTACTGAATAAGCGCACAAATCTCGAAAACGGTGCCTCCGACTCAGGACCTTTCTTCTAGACATCGATAGCGGGGCCAAGGACAAATATTTTCATACCAGGCATTTGCTGCTAGCCCCAATACCAGTCACACAGGAGTCCAATAAGCGGAGGAGGTGGCGGCTTAGGAGAGGAATACTCGCTAACACATAATACTGAATAAGCGCCCAAATCTCTCAGTCACACAGGAGTCCAATAGGCGGAGTAGGTGGCGGTTTAGGAGAGGAATAATCGCTAACACATACTACTGAATAAGCGCACAAATCTCGAAAACGGTGCCTCCGGCTCCGGACCTTTCTGCTTTACATCGATAGCAGATCCAATGACGAATATTTGCTTGTCAGTTTTTTGTTGCTAGCCCCAATAACAGCCCCACAGGAGTCCAATAGACGGGGTAGGATGCGGCTTAGGAGAGGAATAATCGCTAACACATACTACTGAATAAGCGCACAAATCTCGAAAACGGTGCCTCCGACTCAGGACCTTTCTTCTAGACATCGATAGCGGGCGAATGGCGAATATTTTCATGCCAGGCATTTGCTGCTAGCCCCAATACCAGCCACACATGAGCCCAATAGGCGGAGTAGGAGGCGGTATAGGAAAGAAATAACAGGAAGCGGTTTACTATAGGAATAATCGCTAACACATACTACCGAATAAGCGCCCAAATCTCGAAAACGGTGCCTCTGACTCAGGACCTTTCTTCTAGTCATCGATAGCGGGGCCAAAGACAAATATTTTCATGCCAGGCTTTTGCTGCTAGCCCCAATACCAGCCACACAGGAGCCCAATAAGCAGAGTAGGAGGCGGTTTAGGAGAGGAATAATCGCTAACAAATACTACTGAATAAGCGCGAAAATCTCTAAAACGGTGCCTCCTACTTAGGACCTTTCTTCTAGACATCAGTACACGGAGTAGGAGGCGGTTCAGGAGAGGAATAATCGCTTACACATACTACTGAATAAGCGACCAAATCTCGAAAACGGTGCCTCCGACTCAGGACCTTTCTTCTAGTCATCGATAGCGGGGCCAAGGACAAATATTTTCATGCCAGACTTTTGCTGCTAGCCCGAATACCAGCCACACAGGAGCCCAATAGGCGGAGTAGGAGGCGGTTTAGGAGAGGAATATTCGCTAACAAATACTACTGAATAAGCGCGTAAATCTCTTAAACGGTGCCTCCTACTTAGGACCTTTCTTCTAGACATCGATACGGGGCCAATGGCGGAGTTCAATACACGAAGTAGGAGGCGGTTTAGGAGAGGAATAATCGCTAACACATACTACTGAATAAGCGACCAAATCTCGAAGACGGTGCCTCCGACTCAGGACCTTGCTTCTTTACATCGATAGCAGATCCAATAACGAATATTTGCATGTCAGTTTTTTGCTGCTAGCCCAATAACAGCCCCACAGGAGTCCAATAGACGGAATAGGAGGCGGTTTAGGAGAGGAATAATCGCTAACACATACTACTGAATAAGCGACAAAATCTCGAAAAACGGTGCATCCGATTTAGGACCTTTCTTCTAGCCATCGATAGCGGGGCCAATGACGAATACTTTCGTGCCAGGTTTTTGCTGCTACCCCCAATACCAGCCCCACAGGTGTTCAATAGACGGAGTAGGAGGCGGTTTAGGAGAGGAATAATCGCTAACACATACTACTGAATAAGCGCACAAATCTCGAAAACGGTGCCTCCGGCTCCGGACCTTTCTGCTTTACATCGATAGCAGATCCAATGACGAATATTTGCTTGTCAGTTTTTTGTTGCTAGCCCCAATAACAGCCCCACAGGAGTCCAATAGACGAGGTAGGATGCGGTTTAGGAGAGGAATAATCGCTAACACATACTACTGAATAAGCGCACAAATCTCGAAAACAGTGCCTCCGACTCAGGACCTATCTTCTGGACATCGATAGCGGGGACAATGACGAATATTTTCATGCCAGGTTTTTGCTGCTAGCCCCAATACCAGTCCGATTTGGGACCTTTCTTCTAGACATGGATAGCGAGTCCAATGACGGAGTTCAATAGATGGAGTAGGAGGCGGTTTAGGAAAGGAATAATCGCTAACACATACTACTGAATAAGCGACCAAATCTCGAAAACGGTGCCTCCGACTCAGGACCTTTCTTCTTTACATCGATAGCAGATCCAATGACGAATATTTGCTTGTCAGTTTTTTGTTGCTAGCCCCAATAACAGCCCCACAGGAGTCCAATAGACGAGGTAGGATGCGGCTTAGGAGAGGAATAATCGCTAACAAATACTACTGAATAAGCGCACAAATCTCGAAAACGGTGCCTCCGACTCAGGACCTTTCTTCTAGACATCGATAGCGGGGCCAAGGACAAATATTTTCATACCAGGCATTTGCTGCTAGCCCCAATACCAGTCACACAGGAGTCCAATAAGCGGAGGAGGTGGCGGCTTAGGAGAGGAATACTCGCTAACACATAATACTGAATAAGCGCCCAAATCTCTCAGTCACACAGGAGTCCAATAGGCGGAGTAGGTGGCGGTTTAGGAGAGGAATAATCGCTAACACAGACTACTGGATAAGCGCCCAAATCTCGAAAACGGTGCCTCAGACTCAAGACCTTTCTTCTAGACATCGATAGCGGGGCCAATGACGAACATTTGCTTGTCAGTTTTTTGTTGCTAGCCCCAATAACAGCCCCACAGGAGTCCAATAGACGGGGTAGGATGCGGCTTAGGAGAGGAATAATCGCTAACACATACTACTGAATAAGCGCACAAATCTCGAAAACGGTGCCTCCGACTCAGGACCTTTCTTCTAGACATCGATAGCGGGCGAATGGCGAATATTTTCATGCCAGGCATTTGCTGCTAGCCCCAATACCAGCCACACATGAGCCCAATAGGCGGAGTAGGAGGCGGTATAGGAAAGAAATAACAGGAAGCGGTTTACAATAGGAATAATCGCTAACACATACTACCGAATAAGCGCCCAAGTCTCGAAAACGGTGCCTCTGACTCAGGACCTTTCTTCTAGTCATCGATAGCGGGGCCAAAGACAAATATTTTCATGCCAGGCTTTTGCTGCTAGCCCCAATACCAGCCACACAGGAGCCCAATAAGCAGAGTAGGAGGCGGTTTAGGAGAGGAATAATCGCTAACAAATACTACTGAATAAGCGCGAAAATCTCTAAAACGGTGCCTCCTACTTAGGACCTTTCTTCTAGACATCAGTACACGGAGTAGGAGGCGGTTCAGGAGAGGAATAATCGCTTACACATACTACTGAATAAGCGACCAAATCTCGAAAAACGGTGCATCCGATTTAGGACCTTTCTTCTAGCCATCGATAGCGGGGCCAATAACGAATATTTTCTTGCCAGGTTTTTGCTGCTAACCCTAATACCAGCCCCACAGGAGTCCAATAGGCGGAGTAGGAGGCGGTTTAGGAGAGGAATAACAGGAGACGGTTTACTATAGGAATAATCGCTAACACATACTTCTGAATAAGCGCCCAAATCTCGAAAACGGTATCTCCGACTCAGGACCTTTCTTCTAGTCATCGATAGCGGGGCCAAGGACAAATATTTTCATACCAGGCATTTGCTGCTAGCCCCAATACCAGTCACACAGGAGTCCAATAAGCGGAGGAGGTGGCGGCTTAGGAGAGGAATACTCGCTAACACATAATACTGAATAAGCGCCCAAATCTCTCAGTCACACAGGAGTCCAATAGGCGGAGTAGGTGGCGGTTTAGGAGAGGAATAATCGCTAACACAGACTACTGAATAAGCGCCCAAATCTCGAAAACGGTGCCTCAGACTCAAGACCTTTCTTCTAGACATCGATAGCGGGGCCAATGACGAACATTTGCTTGTCAGTTTTTTGTTGCTAGCCCCAATAACAGCCCCACAGGAGTCCAATAGACGGGGTAGGATGCGGCTTAGGAGAGGAATAATCGCTAACACATACTACTGAATAAGCGCACAAATCTCGAAAACGGTGCCTCCGACTCAGGACCTTTCTTCTAGACATCGATAGCGGGCGAATGGCGAATATTTTCATGCCAGGCATTTGCTGCTAGCCCCAATACCAGCCACACATGAGCCCAATAGGCGGAGTAGGAGGCGGTATAGGAAAGAAATAACAGGAAGCGGTTTACTATAGGAATAATCGCTAACACATACTACCGAATAAGCGCCCAAATCTCGAAAACGGTGCCTCTGACTCAGGACCTTTCTTCTAGTCATCGATAGCGGGGCCAAAGACAAATATTTTCATGCCAGGCTTTTGCTGCTAGCCCCAATACCAGCCACACAGGAGCCCAATAAGCAGAGTAGGAGGCGGTTTAGGAGAGGAATAATCGCTAACAAATACTACTGAATAAGCGCGAAAATCTCTAAAACGGTGCCTCCTACTTAGGACCTTTCTTCTAGACATCAGTACACGGAGTAGGAGGCGGTTCAGGAGAGGAATAATCGCTTACACATACTACTGAATAAGCGACCAAATCTCGAAAACGGTGCCTCCGACTCAGGACCTTTCTTCTAGTCATCGATAGCGGGGCCAAGGACAAATATTTTCATGCCAGGCTTTTGCTGCTAGCCCGAATACCAGCCACACAGGAGCCCAATAGGCGGAGTAGGAGGCGGTTTAGGAGAGGAATATTCGCTAACAAATACTACTGAATAAACGCGTAAATCTCTTAAACGGTGCCTCCTACTTAGGACCTTTCTTCTAGACATCGATACGGGGCCAATGGCGGAGTTCAATACACGGAGTAGGAGGCGGTTTAGGAGAGGAATAATCGCTAACACATACTACTGAATAAGCGACCAAATCTCGAAAACGGTGCCTCCGACTCAGGACCTTGCTTCTTTACATCGATAGCAGATCCAATAACGAATATTTGCATGTCAGTTTTTTGCTGCTAGCCCAATAACAGCCCCACAGGAGTCCAATAGACGGAATAGGAGGCGGTTTAGGAGAGGAATAATCGCTAACACATACTACTGAATAAGCGACAAAATCTCGAAAAACGGTGCATCCGATTTAGGACCTTTCTTCTAGCCATCGATAGCGGGGCCAATGACGAATACTTTCGTGCCAGGTTTTTGCTGCTACCCCCAATACCAGCCCCACAGGTGTTCAATAGACGGAGTAGGAGGCGGTTTAGGAGAGGAATAATCGCTAACACATACTACTGAATAAGCGCACAAATCTCGAAAACGGTGCCTCCGGCTCCGGACCTTTCTGCTTTACATCGATAGCAGATCCAATGACGAATATTTGCTTGTCAGTTTTTTGTTGCTAGCCCCAATAACAGCCCCACAGGAGTCCAATAGACGGGGTAGGATGCGGCTTAGGAGAGGAATAATCGCTAACACATACTACTGAATAAGCGCACAAATCTCGAAAACGGTGCCTCCGACTCAGGACCTTTCTTCTTTACATCGATAGCAGATCCAATGACGAATATTTGCTTGTCAGTTTTTTGTTGCTAGCCCCAATAACAGCCCCACAGGAGTCCAATAGACGAGGTAGGATGCGGCTTAGGAGAGGAATAATCGCTAACAAATACTACTGAATAAGCGCACAAATCTCGAAAACGGTGCCTCCGACTCAGGACCTTTCTTCTAGACATCGATAGCGGGGCCAAGGACAAATATTTTCATACCAGGCATTTGCTGCTAGCCCCAATACCAGTCACACAGGAGTCCAATAAGCGGAGGAGGTGGCGGCTTAGGAGAGGAATACTCGCTAACACATAATACTGAATAAGCGCCCAAATCTCTCAGTCACACAGGAGTCCAATAGGCGGAGTAGGTGGCGGTTTAGGAGAGGAATAATCGCTAACACATACTACTGAATAAGCGCACAAATCTCGAAAACGGTGCCTCCGGCTCCGGACCTTTCTGCTTTACATCGATAGCAGATCCAATGACGAATATTTGCTTGTCAGTTTTTTGTTGCTAGCCCCAATAACAGCCCCACAGGAGTCCAATAGACGGGGTAGGATGCGGCTTAGGAGAGGAATAATCGCTAACACATACTACTGAATAAGCGCACAAATCTCGAAAACGGTGCCTCCGACTCAGGACCTTTCTTCTAGACATCGATAGCGGGCGAATGGCGAATATTTTCATGCCAGGCATTTGCTGCTAGCCCCAATACCAGCCACACATGAGCCCAATAGGCGGAGTAGGAGGCGGTATAGGAAAGAAATAACAGGAAGCGGTTTACTATAGGAATAATCGCTAACACATACTACCGAATAAGCGCCCAAATCTCGAAAACGGTGCCTCTGACTCAGGACCTTTCTTCTAGTCATCGATAGCGGGGCCAAAGACAAATATTTTCATGCCAGGCTTTTGCTGCTAGCCCCAATACCAGCCACACAGGAGCCCAATAAGCAGAGTAGGAGGCGGTTTAGGAGAGGAATAATCGCTAACAAATACTACTGAATAAGCGCGAAAATCTCTAAAACGGTGCCTCCTACTTAGGACCTTTCTTCTAGACATCAGTACACGGAGTAGGAGGCGGTTCAGGAGAGGAATAATCGCTTACACATACTACTGAATAAGCGACCAAATCTCGAAAACGGTGCCTCCGACTCAGGACCTTTCTTCTAGTCATCGATAGCGGGGCCAAGGACAAATATTTTCATGCCAGACTTTTGCTGCTAGCCCGAATACCAGCCACACAGGAGCCCAATAGGCGGAGTAGGAGGCGGTTTAGGAGAGGAATATTCGCTAACAAATACTACTGAATAAGCGCGTAAATCTCTTAAACGGTGCCTCCTACTTAGGACCTTTCTTCTAGACATCGATACGGGGCCAATGGCGGAGTTCAATACACGAAGTAGGAGGCGGTTTAGGAGAGGAATAATCGCTAACACATACTACTGAATAAGCGACCAAATCTCGAAGACGGTGCCTCCGACTCAGGACCTTGCTTCTTTACATCGATAGCAGATCCAATAACGAATATTTGCATGTCAGTTTTTTGCTGCTAGCCCAATAACAGCCCCACAGGAGTCCAATAGACGGAATAGGAGGCGGTTTAGGAGAGGAATAATCGCTAACACATACTACTGAATAAGCGACAAAATCTCGAAAAACGGTGCATCCGATTTAGGACCTTTCTTCTAGCCATCGATAGCGGGGCCAATGACGAATACTTTCGTGCCAGGTTTTTGCTGCTACCCCCAATACCAGCCCCACAGGTGTTCAATAGACGGAGTAGGAGGCGGTTTAGGAGAGGAATAATCGCTAACACATACTACTGAATAAGCGCACAAATCTCGAAAACGGTGCCTCCGGCTCCGGACCTTTCTGCTTTACATCGATAGCAGATCCAATGACGAATATTTGCTTGTCAGTTTTTTGTTGCTAGCCCCAATAACAGCCCCACAGGAGTCCAATAGACGAGGTAGGATGCGGTTTAGGAGAGGAATAATCGCTAACACATACTACTGAATAAGCGCACAAATCTCGAAAACAGTGCCTCCGACTCAGGACCTATCTTCTGGACATCGATAGCGGGGACAATGACGAATATTTTCATGCCAGGTTTTTGCTGCTAGCCCCAATACCAGTCCGATTTGGGACCTTTCTTCTAGACATGGATAGCGAGTCCAATGACGGAGTTCAATAGATGGAGTAGGAGGCGGTTTAGGAAAGGAATAATCGCTAACACATACTACTGAATAAGCGACCAAATCTCGAAAACGGTGCCTCCGACTCAGGACCTTTCTTCTTTACATCGATAGCAGATCCAATGACGAATATTTGCTTGTCAGTTTTTTGTTGCTAGCCCCAATAACAGCCCCACAGGAGTCCAATAGACGAGGTAGGATGCGGCTTAGGAGAGGAATAATCGCTAACAAATACTACTGAATAAGCGCACAAATCTCGAAAACGGTGCCTCCGACTCAGGACCTTTCTTC
The DNA here is from genome assembly GCA_964034865.1 of Eristalis intricaria. Classification (NCBI taxonomy): domain Eukaryota; kingdom Metazoa; phylum Arthropoda; class Insecta; order Diptera; family Syrphidae; genus Eristalis; species Eristalis intricaria. The sequence continues at coordinate 19,268,945 of OZ035877.1, forward strand.
TAGACATCGATAGCGGGGCCAAGGACAAATATTTTCATACCAGGCATTTGCTGCTAGCCCCAATACCAGTCACACAGGAGTCCAATAAGCGGAGGAGGTGGCGGCTTAGGAGAGGAATACTCGCTAACACATAATACTGAATAAGCGCCCAAATCTCTCAGTCACACAGGAGTCCAATAGGCGGAGTAGGTGGCGGTTTAGGAGAGGAATAATCGCTAACACAGACTACTGGATAAGCGCCCAAATCTCGAAAACGGTGCCTCAGACTCAAGACCTTTCTTCTAGACATCGATAGCGGGGCCAATGACGAACATTTGCTTGTCAGTTTTTTGTTGCTAGCCCCAATAACAGCCCCACAGGAGTCCAATAGACGGGGTAGGATGCGGCTTAGGAGAGGAATAATCGCTAACACATACTACTGAATAAGCGCACAAATCTCGAAAACGGTGCCTCCGACTCAGGACCTTTCTTCTAGACATCGATAGCGGGCGAATGGCGAATATTTTCATGCCAGGCATTTGCTGCTAGCCCCAATACCAGCCACACATGAGCCCAATAGGCGGAGTAGGAGGCGGTATAGGAAAGAAATAACAGGAAGCGGTTTACAATAGGAATAATCGCTAACACATACTACCGAATAAGCGCCCAAGTCTCGAAAACGGTGCCTCTGACTCAGGACCTTTCTTCTAGTCATCGATAGCGGGGCCAAAGACAAATATTTTCATGCCAGGCTTTTGCTGCTAGCCCCAATACCAGCCACACAGGAGCCCAATAAGCAGAGTAGGAGGCGGTTTAGGAGAGGAATAATCGCTAACAAATACTACTGAATAAGCGCGAAAATCTCTAAAACGGTGCCTCCTACTTAGGACCTTTCTTCTAGACATCAGTACACGGAGTAGGAGGCGGTTCAGGAGAGGAATAATCGCTTACACATACTACTGAATAAGCGACCAAATCTCGAAAAACGGTGCATCCGATTTAGGACCTTTCTTCTAGCCATCGATAGCGGGGCCAATAACGAATATTTTCTTGCCAGGTTTTTGCTGCTAACCCTAATACCAGCCCCACAGGAGTCCAATAGGCGGAGTAGGAGGCGGTTTAGGAGAGGAATAACAGGAGACGGTTTACTATAGGAATAATCGCTAACACATACTTCTGAATAAGCGCCCAAATCTCGAAAACGGTATCTCCGACTCAGGACCTTTCTTCTAGTCATCGATAGCGGGGCCAAGGACAAATATTTTCATACCAGGCATTTGCTGCTAGCCCCAATACCAGTCACACAGGAGTCCAATAAGCGGAGGAGGTGGCGGCTTAGGAGAGGAATACTCGCTAACACATAATACTGAATAAGCGCCCAAATCTCTCAGTCACACAGGAGTCCAATAGGCGGAGTAGGTGGCGGTTTAGGAGAGGAATAATCGCTAACACAGACTACTGAATAAGCGCCCAAATCTCGAAAACGGTGCCTCCGACTCAGGTCCTTTCTTCTAGTCATCGATAGCGGGGCCAATGACAAATATTTTCATGCCAGGCTTTTGCTGCTAGCCCCAATACCAGCCACACAGGAGCCCAATAAGCAGAGTAGGAGGCGGTTTAGGAGAGGAATAATCGCTAACAAATACTACTGAATAAGCGCGAAAATCTCTAAAACGGTGCCTCCTACTTAGGACCTTTCTTCTAGACATCAGTACACGGAGTAGGAGGCGGTTCAGGAGAGGAATAATCGCTAACACATACTACTGAATAAGCGCACAAATCTCGAAAACAGTGCCTCCGACTCAGGACCTATCTTCTGGACATCGATAGCGGGGACAATGACGAATATTTTCATGCCAGGTTTTTGCTGTTAACCCTAATATCAGTCCCACAGGAGTCCAATAGGCGGAGTAGGAGGCGGTTTAGGAGAGGAATAACAGGAGGCGGTTTACTATAGGAATAATCGCTAACACATACTACTGAATAAGCGCCCAAATCTCGAAAACGGTGCCTCCGACTCAGGTCCTTTCTTCTAGTCATCGATAGCGGGGCCAATGACAAATATTTTCATGCCAGGCTTTTGCTGCTAGCCCCAATACCAGCCACACAGGAGCCCAATAGGCGGAGTAGGAGGCGGTTTAGGAGAGAAATAATCGCTAACAAATACTACTGAATAAGCGCGAAAATCTCTAAAACGGTGCCTCCTACTTAGGACCTTTCTTCTAGACATCGATACCGGGCCCAATGACGGAGTTCAATACACGGAGTAGGAGGCGGTTTAGGAGAGGAATAATCGCTAACACATACTACTGAATAAGCGACCAAATCTCCAAAACGGTGCCTCCGACTCAGGACCTTTCTTCTTTACATCGATAGCAGATCCAATGACGAATATTTGCTTGTCAGTTTTTTGTTGCTAGCCCCAATAACAGCCTCACAGGAGTCCAATAGACGGGGTAGGATGCGGTTTAGGAGAGGAATAATCGCTAACACATACTACTGAATAAGCGCACAAATCTCGAAAACAGTGCCTCCGACTCAGGACCTATCTTCTGGACATCGATAGCGGGGACAATGACGAATATTTTCATGCCAGGTTTTTGCTGCTAAACCTAATATCAGTCCCACAGGAGTCCAATAGGCGGAGTAGGAGGCGGTTTAGGAGAGGAATAACAGGAGGCGGTTTACTATAGGAATAATCGCTAACACATACTACTGAATAAGCGCCCAAATCTCGAAAACGGTGCCTCCGACTCAGGACCTTTCTTCTGGTCATCGATAGCGGGGCCAATGACAAATATTTTCATGCCAGGCTTTTGCTGCTAGGCCCAATACCAGCCACACAGGAGCCCAATAGGCGGAGTAGGAGGCGGCTTAGGAGAGGAATAATCGCTAACAAATACTACTGAATAAGCGCGAAAAGCTCTAAAACGGTGCCTCCTACTTAGGACCTTTCTTCTAGACAACACATACTACTGAATAAGCGCACAAATCTCGAAAACAGTGCCTCCGACTCAGGACCTATCTTCTGGACATCGATAGCGGGGACAATGACGAATATTTTCATGCCAGGTTTTTGCTGTTAACCCTAATATCAGTCCCACAGGAGTCCAATAGGCGGAGTAGGAGGCGGTTTAGGAGAGGAATAACAGGAGGCGGTTTACTATAGGAATAATCGCTAACACATACTACTGAATAAGCGCCCAAATCTCCAAAACGGTGCCTCCGACTCAGGACCTTTCTTCTTTAAATCGATAGCGGGGCCAATGACAAATATTTTCATGCCAGGCTTTTGCTGCTAGCCCCAATACCAGCCACACAGGAGCCCAATAGGCGGAGTAGGAGGCGGTTTAGGAGAGAAATAATCGCTAACAAATACTACTGAATAAGCGCGAAAATCTCTAAAACGGTGCCTCCTACTTAGGACCTTTCTTCTAGACATCGATACCGGGGCCAATGACGGAGTTCAATACACGGAGTAGGAGGCGGCTTAGGAGAGGAATAATCGCTAACACATACTACTGAATAAGCGACCAAATCTCCAAAACGGTGCCTCCGACTCAGGACCTTTCTTCTTTACATCGATAGCAGATCCAATGACGAATATTTGCTTGTCAGTTTTTTGTTGCTAGCCCCAATAACAGCCTCACAGGAGTCCAATAGACGGGGTAGGATGCGGTTTAGGAGAGGAATAATCGCTAACACATACTACTGAATAAGCGCACAAATCTCGAAAACAGTGCCTCCGACTCAGGACCTATCTTCTGGACATCGATAGCGGGGACAATGACGAATATTTTCATGCCAGGTTTTTGCTGCTAAACCTAATATCAGTCCCACAGGAGTCCAATAGGCGGAGTAGGAGGCGGTTTAGGAGAGGAATAACAGGAGGCGGTTTACTATAGGAATAATCGCTAACACATACTACTGAATAAGCGCCCAAATATCGAAAACGGTGCCTCCGACTCAGGACCTTTCTTCTGGTCATCGATAGCGGGGCCAATGACAAATATTTTCATGCCAGGCTTTTGCTGCTAGCCCCAATACCAGCCACACAGGAGCCCAATAGGCGGAGTAGGAGGCGGCTTAGGAGAGGAATAATCGCTAACAAATACTACTGAATAAGCGCAAAAATCTCTAAAACGGTGCCTCCTACTTAGGACCTTTCTTCTAGACATCGATACCGGGGCCAATGACGGAGTTCAATACACGGAGTAGGAGGCGGTTTAGGAGAGGAATAATCGCTAACACATACTACTGAATAAGCGCATAAATCTCGAAAACGGTGCCTCCGGCTCCGGACCTTTCTGCGTTACATCGATAGCAGATCCAATGACGAATATTTGCTTGTCAGTTTTTTGTTGCTAGCCCCAATAACAGCCTCACAGGAGTCCAATAGACGGGGTAGGATGCGGTTTAGAAGAGGAATAATCGCTAACACATACTACTGAATAAGCGCCCAAATATCGAAAACGGTGCCTCCGACTCAGGACCTTTCTTCTGGTCATCGATAGCGGGGCCAATGACAAATATTTTCATGCCAGGCTTTTGCTGCTAGCCCCAATACCAGCCACACAGGAGCCCAATAGGCGGAGTAGGAGGCGGCTTAGGAGAGGAATAATCGCTAACAAATACTACTGAATAAGCGCAAAAATCTCTAAAACGGTGCCTCCTACTTAGGACCTTTCTTCTAGACACCGATACCGGGGCCAATGACGGAGTTCAATACACGGAGTAGGAGCCGGTTTAGGAGAGGAATAATCGCTAACGCATACTACTGAATAAGCGACCAAATCTCCGAAACGGTGCCTCCGACTCAGGACCTTTCTTCTTTAAATCGATAGCAGATCCAATAACGAATATTTGCATGTCAGGTTTTTGCTGCTAGCCCCTATAACAGCCCCACAGGAGTCCAATAGACGGAATAGGAGGCGGCTTAGGAGAGGAATAATCGCTAACACATACTACTGAATAAGCGACCAAATCTCGAAAAACGGTGCATCCGATGTAGGACCTTTCTTCCAATAGACGGAGTAGGAGCCGGTTTAGGAGAGGAATAATCGCTAACACATACTACTGAATAAGCGACCAAATCTCCGAAACGGTGCCTCCGACTCAGGACCTTTCTTCTTTAAATCGATAGCAGATCCAATAACGAATATTTGCATGTCAGGTTTTTGCTGCTAGCCCCTATAACAGCCCCACAGGAGTCCAATAGACGGAATAGGAGGCGGCTTAGGAGAGGAATAATCGCTAACACATACTACTGAATAAGCGACCAAATCTCGAAAAACGGTGCATCCGATTTAGGACCTTTCTTCTAGGCAACGATAGCGGGGCCAGTAACGAATATTTTCTTGCCAGGTTTTTGCTGCTAACCCTAATACCAGTCCCACAGGAGTCCAATAGGCGGAGTAGGAGGCAGTTTAGGAGAGGATTAACAGGAGACGGTTTACTATAGGAATAATCGCTAACACATACTACTGAATAAACGCCCAAATCTCGAAAACGGTGCCTCCGACTCAGGACCTTTCTTCTAGTCATCGATAGCGGGGCCAATGACAAATATTTTCATGCCAGGCTTTTGCTGCTAGCCCCAATACCAGCAACACAGGAGCCCAATAGGCAGAGTAGGAGGCGGCTTAGGAGAGGAATAATCGCTAACAAATACTACTGAATAAGCCCGAAAATCTCTAAAACGGTGCCTCCTACTTAGGACCTTTCTTCTAGACATCGATACCGGGGCCAATGACGGAGTTCAATACACGGAGTAGGAGGCGGTTTAGGAGAAGAATAATCGCTAACACATACTACTGAATAAGCGCATAAATCTCGAAAACGGTGCCTCCGGCTCCGGACCTTTCTGCTTTACATCGATAGCAGATCCAATGACGAATATTTGCTTGTCAGTTTTTTGTTGCTAGCCCCAATAACAGCCTCACAGGAGTCCAATAGACGGGGTAGGATGCGGTTTAGAAGAGGAATAATCGCTAACACATACTACTGAATAAGCGCCCAAATCTCGAAAACGGTGCCTCCGACTCAGGACCTTTCTTCTAGTCATCGATAGCGGGGCCAATGACGGAGTTCAATACACAGAGTAGGAAGCGGTTTAGGAGAGGAATAATCGCTAACACATACTACTGAATAAGCGACCAAATCTCCAAAACGGTGCCTCCGACTCAGGACCTTTCTTCTTTACATCGATAGCAGATCCAATAACGAATATTTGCATGTCAGTTTTTTGCTGCTAGCCCCTATAACAGCCCCACAGGAGTCCAATAGACGGAATAGGAGGCAGTTTAGGAGAGGAATAATCGCTAACACATACTACTGAATAAGCGACCAAATCTCGAAAAACGGTGCATCCGATTTAGGACCTTTCTTCTAGGCAACGATAGCGGGGCCAGTAACGAATATTTTCTTGCCAGGTTTTTGCTGCTAACCCTAATACCAGTCCCACAGGAGTCCAATAGGCGGAGTAGGAGGCGGTTTAGGAGAGGATTAACAGGAGACGGTTTACTATAGGAATAATCGCTAACACATACTACTGAATAAACGCCCAAATCTCGAAAACGGTGCCTCCGACTCAGGACCTTTCTTCTAGTCATCGATAGCGGGGCCAATGACAAATATTTTCATGCCAGGCTTTTGCTGCTAGCCCCAATACCAGCAACACAGGAGCCCAATAGGCAGAGTAGGAGGCAGTTTAGGAGAGGAATAATCGCTAACAAATACTACTGAATAAGCGACCAAATCTCGAAAACGGTGCCTCCGACTCAGGACCTTTCTTCTTTACATCGATAGCGGGGCCAATGACAAATATTTTCATGCCAGGCTTTTGCTGCTAGCCCCAATACCAGCCACACAGGAGCCCAATAGGCGGAGTAGGAGGCGGCTTAGGAGAGGAATAATCACTAACAAATACTACTGACTAAGCGCGAAAATCTCTAAAACGGTGCCTCCTACTTAGGACCTTTCTTCTAGACATCGATACCGGGGCCAATGACGGAGTTCAATACACAGAGTAGGAGGCGGTTTAGGAGAGGAATAATCGCTAACACATACTACTGAATAAGCGACCAAATCTCGAAAACGGTGCCTCCGACTCAGGACCTTTCTTCTTTACATCGATAGCGGGGCCAATGACAAATATTTTCATGCCAGGCTTTTGCTGCTAGCCCCAATACCAGCCACACAGGAGCCCAATAGGCGGAGTAGGAGGCGGCTTAGGAGAGGAATAATCACTAACAAATACTACTGACTAAGCGCGAAAATCTCTAAAACGGTGCCTCCTACTTAGGACCTTTCTTCTAGACATCGATACCGGGGCCAATGACGGAGTTCAATACACAGAGTAGGAGCCGGTTTAGGAGAGGAATAATCGCTAACAAATACTACTGAATAAGCGACCAAATCACGAAAACGGTGCCTCCGACTCAGGACCTTTCTTCTTTACATCGATAGCAGATCCAATAACGAATATTTGCATGTCAGTTTTTTGCTGCTAGCCCCAATAACAGCCCCACAGGAGTCCAATAGACGGAATAGGAGGCGGTTTAGGAGCGGAATAATCGCTTACACATACTACTGAATAAGCGACCAAATCTCGAAAAACGGTGCATCCGATGTAGGACCTTTCTTCTAGCCATCGATAGCGGGGCCAATGACGAATACTTTCATGCCAGGTTTTTGCTGCTAGCCCCAATACCAGCCCCACAGGTGTTCAATAGACGGAGTAGGAGGCGGTTTAGGAAAGGAATAATCGCTAACACATACTACTGAATAAGCGACCAAATCTCGAAAACGGTGCCTCCGACTCAGGACCTTTCTTCTTTACATCGATAGCAGATCCAATGACGAATATTTGCTTGTCAGTTTTTTGTTGCTAGCCCCAATAACAGCCCCACAGGAGTAAAATAGACGAGGTAGGATGCGGTTTAGGAGAGGAATAATCGCTAACACATACTACTGAATAAGCGCACAAATCTCGAAAACAGTGCCTCCGACTCAGGACCTATCTTCTGGACATCGATAGCGGGGACAATGACGAATATTTTCATGCCAGGTTTTTGCTTCTAGCCCCAATACCAGTCCGATTTAGGACCTTTCTTGTAGACATGGATAGCGAGTCCAATGACGGAGTTCAATAGACGGAGTAGGAGGCGGTTTAGGAAAGGAATAATCGCTAACACATACTACTGAATAAGCGACCAAATCTCGAAAACGGTGCCTGCGACTCAGGACCTTTCTTCTTTACATCGATAGCAGATCCAATGACGAATATTTGCTTGTCAGTTTTTTGTTGCTAGCCCCAATAACAGCCCCATAGGAGTAAAATAGACGAGGTAGGATGCGGTTTAGGAGAGGAATAATCGCTAACACATACTACTGAATAAGCGCACAAATCTCGAAAACGGTGCCTCCGACTCAGGGCCTTTCTTCTAGTCATCGATAGCGGGGCCAAGGACAAATATTTTCATGCCAGGCTTTTGCTGCTAGCCCCAATACCAGCCACACAGGAGCCCAATAGGCGGAGTATGAGGCGGTTTAGGAGAGGAATAATCGCTAACAAATACTACTGAATAAGCGCGAAAATCTCTAAAACTGTGCCTCCTACTTAAGACCTTTCTTCTACCGGGATACCGGGGCCAATGACGGAGTTCAATACACGGAGTAGGAGGCGGTTTAGGAGAGGAATAATCGCTAACACATACTACTGAATAAGCGACCAAATCTCCAAAACGGTGCCTCCGACTCAGGACCTTTCTTCTTTAAATCGATAGCAGATCCAATAACGAATATTTGCATGTCAGTTTTTTGCTGCTAGCCCCACAGGAGTCCAATAGACGGAATAGGAGGCGGCTTAGGAGAGGAATAATCGCTAACACATACTACTGAATAAGCGACCAAATCTCGAAAAACGGTGTATCCGATTTAGGACCTTTCTTCCAATAGACGGAATAGGAGGCGGCTTAGGAGAGGAATAATCGCTAACACATACTACTGAATAAGCGACCAAATCTCGAAAAACGGTGCATCCGATTTAGGACCTTTCTTCTAGGCAACGATAGCGGGGCCAGTAACGAATATTTTCTTGCCAGGTTTTTGCTGCTAACCCTAATACCAGTCCCACAGGAGTCCAATAGGCGGAGTAGGAGGCGGTTTAGGAGAGGATTAACAGGAGACGGTTTACTATAGGAATAATCGCTAACACATACTACTGAATAAACGCCCAAATCTCGAAAACGGGGCCTCCGACTCAGGACCTTTCTTCTAGTCATCGATAGCGGGGCCAATGACAAATATTTTCATGCCAGGCTTTTGCTGCTAGCCCCAATACCAGCAACACAGGAGCCCAATAGGCAGAGTAGGATGCGGCTTAGGAGAGGAATAATCGCTAACAAATACTACTGAATAAGCCCGAAAATCTCTAAAACGGTGCCTCCTACTTAGGACCTTTCTTCTAGACATCGATACCGGGGCCAATGACAGAGTTCAATACACGGAGTAGGAGGCGGTTTAGGAGAGGAATAATCGCTAACACATACTACTGAATAAGCGCATAAATCTCGAAAACGGTGCCTCCGGCTCCGGACCTTTCTGCTTTACATCGATAGCAGATCCAATGACGAATATTTGCTTGTCAGTTTTTTGTTGCTAGCCCCAATAACAGCCTCACAGGAGTCCAATAGACGGGGTAGGATGCGGTTTAGAAGAGGAATAATCGCTAACACATACTACTGAATAAGCGCCCAAATCTCGAAAAACGGTGCATCCGATTTAGGACCTTTCTTCTAGGCAACGATAGCGGGGCCAGTAACGAATATTTTCTTGCCAGGTTTTTGCTGCTAACCCTAATACCAGTCCCACAGGAGTCCAATAGGCGGAGTAGGAGGCGGTTTAGGAGAGGATTAACAGGAGACGGTTTACTATAGGAATAATCGCTAACACATACTACTGAATAAACGCCCAAATCTCGAAAACGGTGCCTCCGACTCAGGACCTTTCTTCTAGTCATCGATAGCGGGGCCAATGACAAATATTTTCATGCCAGGCTTTTGCTGCTAGCCCCAATACCAGCAACACAGGAGCCCAATAGGCAGAGTAGGAGGCAGTTTAGGAGAGGAATAATCGCTAACAAATACTACTGAATAAGCTACCAAATCTCGAAAACGGTGCCTCCGACTCAGGACCTTTCTTCTTTACATCGATAGCGGGGCCAATGACAAATATTTTCATGCCAGGCTTTTGCTGCTAGCCCCAATACCAGCCACACAGGAGCCCAATAGGCGGAGTAGGAGGCGGCTTAGGAGAGGAATAATCACTAACAAATACTACTGACTAAGCGCGAAAATCTCTAAAACGGTGCCTCCTACTTAGGACCTTTCTTCTAGACATCGATACCGGGGCCAATGACGGAGTTCAATACACAGAGTAGGAGGCGGTTTAGGAGAGGAATAATCGCTAACACATACTACTGAATAAGCGACCAAATCTCGAAAACGGTGCCTCCGACTCAGGACCTTTCTTCTTTACATCGATAGCGGGGCCAATGACAAATGTTTTCATGCCAGGCTTTTGCTGCTAGCCCCAATACCAGCCACACAGGAGTCCAATAGACGGAATAGGAGGCAGTTTAGGAGAGGAATAATCGCTAACACATACTACTGAATAAGCGACCAAATCTCGAAAAACGGTGCATCCGATTTAGGACCTTTCTTCTAGGCAACGATAGCGGGGCCAGTAACGAATATTTTCTTGCCAGGTTTTTGCTGCTAACCCTAATACCAGTCCCACAGGAGTCCAATAGGCGGAGTAGGAGGCGGTTTAGGAGAGGATTAACAGGAGACGGTTTACTATAGGAATAATCGCTAACACATACTACTGAATAAACGCCCAAATCTCGAAAACGGTGCCTCCGACTCAGGACCTTTCTTCTAGTCATCGATAGCGGGGCCAATGACAAATATTTTCATGCCAGGCTTTTGCTGCTAGCCCCAATACCAGCAACACAGGAGCCCAATAGGCAGAGTAGGAGGCAGTTTAGGAGAGGAATAATCGCTAACAAATACTACTGAATAAGCGACCAAATCTCGAAAACGGTGCCTCCGACTCAGGACCTTTCTTCTTTACATCGATAGCGGGGCCAATGACAAATATTTTCATGCCAGGCTTTTGCTGCTAGCCCCAATACCAGCCACACAGGAGCCCAATAGGCGGAGTAGGAGGCGGCTTAGGAGAGGAATAATCACTAACAAATACTACTGACTAAGCGCGAAAATCTCTAAAACGGTGCCTCCTACTTAGGACCTTTCTTCTAGACATCGATACCGGGGCCAATGACGGAGTTCAATACACAGAGTAGGAGGCGGTTTAGGAGAGGAATAATCGCTAACACATACTACTGAATAAGCGACCAAATCTCGAAAACGGTGCCTCCGACTCAGGACCTTTCTTCTTTACATCGATAGCGGGGCCAATGACAAATGTTTTCATGCCAGGCTTTTGCTGCTAGCCCCAATACCAGCCACACAGGAGCCCAATAGGCGGAGTAGGAGGCGGCTTAGGAGAGGAATATCACTAACAAATACTACTGACTAAGCGCGAAAATCTCTAAAACGGTGCCTCCTTCTTAGGACCTTTCTTCTAGACATCGATACCGGGGCCAATGACGGAGTTCAATACACAGAGTAGGAGGCGGTTTAGGAGAGGAATAATCGCTAACACATACTACTGAATAAGCGACCAAATCTCGAAAACGGTGCCTCCGACTCAGGACCTTTCTTCTTTACATCGATAGCAGATCCAATAACGGAGTAGGAGGCTGTTCAATAGACGGAGTAGGAGGCGGTTGAGGAGAGGAATAATCGCTAACACAAACTACTGAATAAGCGCACAAATCTCGAAAACGGTGCCTCCGACTCCAGACCTTTCTTCTTTACATCGATAGCAGATCCAATGACGAATATTTGCTTGTCAGTTTTTTGTTGCTAGCCCCAATAACAGCCTCACAGGAGTCCAATAGACGAGGTAGGATGCGGTTTAGGAGAGGAATAATCGCTAACACATACTACTGAATAAGCGCACAAATCTCGAAAACAGTGCCTCCGACTCAGGACCTATCTTCTGGACATCGATAGCCGGGACAATGACGAATATTTTCATGCCAGGTTTTTGCTGCTAGCCCCAATACCAGACCGATTTAAGACCTTTCTTGTAGACATGGATAGCGAGTCCAATGACGGAGTTCAATAGACGGAGTAGGAGGCGGTTTAGGAAAGGAATAATCGCTAACACATACTACTGAATAAGCGACCAAATCTCGAAAACGGTGCCTCCGACTCAGGACCTTTCTTCTTTACATCGATAGCAGATCCAATGACGAATATTTGCTTGTCAGTTTTTTGTTGCTAGCCCCAATAACAGCCCCACAGGAGTAAAATAGACGAGGTAGGATGCGGTTTAGGAGAGGAATAATCGCTAACACATACTACTGAATAAGCGACCAAATCTCGAAAAACGGTGCATCCGATTTAGGACCTTTCTTCTAGGCAACGATAGCGGGGCCAGTAACGAATATTTTCTTGCCAGGTTTTTGCTGCTAACCCTAATACCAGTCCCACAGGAGTCCAATAGGCGGAGTAGGAGGCGGTTTAGGAGAGGATTAACAGGAGACGGTTTACTATAGGAATAATCGCTAACACATACTTCTGAATAAACGCCCAAATCTCGAAAACGGTGCCTCCGACTCAGGACCTTTCTTCTAGTCATCGATAGCGGGGCCAATGACAAATATTTTCATGCCAGACTTTTGCTGCTAGCCCCAATACCAGCAACACAGGAGCCCAATAGGCAGAGTAGGAGGCAGTTTAGGAGAGGAATAATCGCTAACAAATACTACTGAATAAGCGACCAAATCTCGAAAACGGTGCCTCCGACTCAGGACCTTTCTTCTTTACATCGATAGCGGGGCCAATGACAAATATTTTCATGCCAGGCTTTTGCTGCTAGCCCCAATACCAGCCACACAGGAGCCCAATAGGCGGAGTAGGAGGCGGCTTAGGAGAGGAATAATCACTAACAAATACTACTGACTAAGCGCGAAAATCTCTAAAACGGTGCCTCCTACTTAGGACCTTTCTTCTAGACATCGATACCGGGGCCAATGACGGAGTTCAATACACAGAGTAGGAGGCGGTTTAGGAGAGGAATAATCGCTAACACATACTACTGAATAAGCGACCAAATCTCGAAAACGGTGCCTCCGACTCAGGACCTTTCTACTTTACATCGATAGCAGATCCAATAACGAATATTTGCATGTCAGTTTTTTGCTGCTAGCCCCAATAACAGCCCCACAGGAGTCCAATAGACTGAATAGGAGGCGGTTTAGGAGCGGAATAATCGCTAACACATACTACTGAATAAGCGACCAAATCTCGAAAAACGGTGCATCCGATGTAGGACCTTTCTTCTAGCCATTTCTAGCCAGGTTTTTGCTGCTAGCCCCAATACCAGCCCCACAGGTGTTCAATAGACGGAGTAGGAGGCGGTTGAGGAGAGGAATAATCGCTAACACAAACTGCTGAATAAGCGCACAAATCTCGAAAACGGTGCCTCCGACTCAGGACCTTTCTTCTTTACATCGATAGCAGATCCAATGACGAATATTTGCTTGTCAGTTTTTTGTTGCTAGCCCCAATAACAGCCTCACAGGAGTCCAATAGACGAGGTAGGATGCGGTTTAGGAGAGGAATAATCGCTAACACATACTACTGAATAAGCGCACAAATTTCGAAAACAGTGCCTCCGACTCAGGACCTATCTTCTGGACATCGATAGCGGGGACAATGACGAATATTTTCATGCCAGGTTTTTGCTTCTAGCCCCAATACCAGTCCGATTTAGGACCTTTCTTGTAGACATGGATAGCGAGTCCAATGACGGAGTTCAATAGACGGAGTAGGAGGCGGTTTAGGAAAGGAATAATCGCTAACACATACTACTGAATAAGCGACCAAATCTCGAAAACGGTGCCTCCGACTCAGGACCTTTCTTCTTTACATCGATAGCAGATCCAATGACGAATATTTGCTTGTCAGTTTTTTGTTGCTAGCCCCAATAACAGCCCCATAGGAGTAAAATAGACGAGGTAGGATGCGGTTTAGGAGAGGAATAATCAGTAACACATACTACTGAATAAGCGCACAAATCTCGAAAACGGTGCCTCCGACTCAGGGCCTTTCTTCTAGTCATCGATAGCGGGGCCAAGGACAAATATTTTCATGCCAGGCTTTTGCTGCTAGCCCCAATACCAGCCACACAGGAGCCCAATAGGCGGAGTATGAGGCAGTTTAGGAGAGGAATAATCGCTAACAAATACTACTGAATAAGCGCGCAAATCTCTAAAACTGTGCCTCCTACTTAAGACCTTTCTTCTACCGGGATACCGGGGCCAATGACGGAGTTCAATACACGGAGTAGGAGGCGGCTTAGGAGAGGAATAATCGCTAACAAATACTACTGAATAAGCGCGAAAATCTCTAAAATGGTGCCTCCTACTTAGGATCTTTCTTCTAGACATCGATACCGGGCCAATGTCAAAATTCAATACACGGAGTAGGAGGCGGTTTAGGAGAGGAATAATCGCTAACACATACTACTGAATAAGCGACCAAATCTCGAAAACGGTGCCTCCGACTCAGGACCTTTCTTCTTTACATCGATAGCAGATCCAATGACGAATATTTGCTTGTCAGTTTTTTGTTGCTAGCCCCAATAACAGCCCCACAGGAGTAAAATAGACGAGGTAGGATGCGGTTTAGGAGAGGAATAATCGCTAACACATACTACTGAATAAGCGCACAAATCTCGAAAACAGTGCCTCCGACTCAGGACCTATCTTCTGGACATCGATAGCGGGGACAATGACGAATATTTTCATGCCAGGTTTTTGCTGCTAGCCCCAATACCAGTCCGATTTAGGACCTTTCTTGTAGACATGGATAGCGAGTCCAATGACGGAGTTCAATAGACGGAGTAGGAGGCGGTTTAGGAAAGGAATAATCGCTAACACATACTACTGAATAAGCGACCAAATCTCGAAAACGGTGCCTCCGACTCAGGACCTTTCTTCTTTACATCGATAGCAGATCCAATGACGAATATTTGCTTGTCAGTTTTTTGTTGCTAGCCCCAATAACAGCCCCACAGGAGTAAAATAGACGAGGTAGGATGCGGTTTAGGAGAGGAATAATCGCTAACACATACTACTGAATAAGCGCACAAATCTCGAAAACGGTGCCTCCGACTCAGGACCTTTCTTCTAGTCATCGATAGCGGGGCCAAGGACAAATATTTTCATGCCAGGCTTTTGCTGCTAGCCCCAATACCAGCCACACAGGAGCCCAATAGGCGGAGTAGGAGGCGGTTTAGGAGAGGAATAATCGCTAACACATACTACTGAATAAGCGCACAAATCTCGAAAACAGTGCCTCCGACTCAGGACCTATCTTCTGGACATCGATAGCGGGGACAATGACGAATATTTTCATGCCAGGTTTTTGCTTCTAGCCCCAATACCAGTCCGATTTAGGACCTTTCTTGTAGACATGGATAGCGAGTCCAATGACGGAGTTCAATAGACGGAGTAGGAGGCGGTTTAGGAAAGGAATAATCGCTAACACATACTACTGAATAAGCGACCAAATCTCGAAAACGGTGCCTCCGACTCAGGGCCTTTCTTCTAGTCATCGATAGCGGGGCCAAGGACAAATATTTTCATGCCAGGCTTTTGCTGCTAGCCCCAATACCAGCCACACAGGAGCCCAATAGGCGGAGTATGAGGCAGCTTAGGAGAGGAATAATCGCTAACAAATACTACTGAATAAGCGCGCAAATCTCTAAAACTGTGCCTCCTACTTAAGACCTTTCTTCTACCGGGATACCGGGGCCAATGACGGAGTTCAATACACGGAGTAGGAGGCGGCTTAGGAGAGGAATAATCGCTAACAAATACTACTGAATAAGCGCGAAAATCTCTAAAATGGTGCCTCCTACTTAGGATCTTTCTTCTAGACATCGATACCGGGCCAATGTCAAAATTCAATACACGGAGTAGGAGGCGGTTTAGGAGAGGAATAATCGCTAACACATACTACTGAATAAGCGACCAAATCTCGAAAACGGTGCCTCCGACTCAGGACCTTTCTTCGGTTTAGGAGAGGAATAATCGCTAACAAATACTACTGAATAAGCGCCCAAATCTCGAAAACGGTGCCTCCGACTCAGGACCTTTCTTCTACCGGGATACCGGGGCCAATGACGGAGTTCAATACACGGAGTAGGAGGCGGCTTAGGAGAGGAATAATCGCTAACAAATACTACTGAATAAGCGCGAAAATCTCTAAAATGGTGCCTCCTACTTAGGATCTTTCTTCTAGACATCGATACCGGGCCAAGAAGAATAATCGCTAACACACACTACTGAATAAGCGACCAAATCTCGAAAACGGTGCCTCCGACTCAGGACCTTTCTTCTTTACAGCGATAGCAGATCCAATAACGAATATTTGCATGTCATTTTTTTGCTGCTAGCCCCAATAACAGCCCCACAGGAGTCCAATAGACGGAATAAGAGGCGGTTTAGGAGAGGAATAATCGCTAACACATACTACTGAATAAGCGCACAAATCTCGAAAACGGTGCCTCCGACTCAGGACCTTTCTTCTAGTCATCGATAGCGGGGCCAAGGACAAATATTTTCATGCCAGGCTTTTGCTGCTAGCCCCAATACCAGCCACACAGGAGCCCAATAGGCGGAGTAGGAGGCGGTTTAGGAGAGGAATAATCGCTAACACATACTACCGAATAAGCGCACAAATCTCGAAAACAGTGCCTCCGACTCAGGACCTATCTTCTGGACATCGATAGCGGGGACAATGACGAATATTTTCATGCCAGGTTTTTGCTTCTAGCCCCAATACCAGTCCGATTTAGGACCTTTCTTGTAGACATGGATAGCGAGTCCAATGACGGAGTTCAATAGACGGAGTAGGAGGCGGTTTAGGAAAGGAATAATCGCTAACACATACTACTGAATAAGCGCACAAATCTCGAAAACGGTGCCTCCGACTCAGGGCCTTTCTTCTAGTCATCGATAGCGGGGCCAAGGACAAATATTTTCATGCCAGGCTTTTGCTGCTAGCCCCAATACCAGCCACACAGGAGCCCAATAGGCGGAGTATGAGGCAGTTTAGGAGAGGAATAATCGCTAACAAATACTACTGAATAAGCGCGCAAATCTCTAAAACTGTGCCTCCTACTTAAGACCTTTCTTCTACCGGGATACCGGGGCCAATGACGGAGTTCAATACACGGAGTAGGAGGCGGCTTAGGAGAGGAATAATCGCTAACACATACTACTGAATAAGCGACCAAATCTCGAAAACGGTGCCTCCGACTCAGGACCTTTCTTCGGTTTAGGAGAGGAATAATCGCTAACAAATACTACTGAATAAGCGCCCAAATCTCGAAAACGGTGCCTCCGACTCAGGACCTTTCTTCTACCGGGATACCGGGGCCAATGACGGAGTTCAATACACGGAGTAGGAGGCGGCTTAGGAGAGGAATAATCGCTAACAAATACTACTGAATAAGCGCGAAAATCTCTAAAATGGTGCCTCCTACTTAGGATCTTTCTTCTAGACATCGATACCGGGCCAAGAAGAATAATCGCTAACACACACTACTGAATAAGCGACCAAATCTCGAAAAACGGTGCATCCGATTTAGGACCTTTCTTCTAGTCATCGATAGCAGATCCAATGACGAATATTTGCTTGTCAGTTTTTTGTTGCTAGCCCCAATAACAGCCCCACAGGAGTAAAATAGACGAGGTAGGAGGCGGTTTAGGAGAGGAATAATCGCTAACACATACTACTGAATAAGCGACCAAATCTCGAAAACGGTGCCTCCGACTCAGGACCTTTCTTCGGTTTAGGAGAGGAATAATCGCTAACAAATACTACTGAATAAGCGCGAAAATCTCTAAAATGGTGCCTCCTACTTAGGATCTTTCTTCTAGACATCGATACCGGGCCAATGTCAAAATTCAATACACGGAGTAGGAGGCGGTTTAGGAGAAGAATAATCGCTAACACACACTACTGAATAAGCGACCAAATCTCGAAAACGGTGCCTCCGACTCAGGACCTTTCTTCTTTACATCGATAGCAGATCCAATAACGAATATTTGCATGTCATTTTTTTGCTGCTAGCCCCAATAACAGTCCCACAGGAGTCCAATAGACGGAATAGGAGGCGGTTTAGGAGAGGAATAATCGCTAACACATACTACTGAATAAGCGACCAAATCTCGAAAAACGGTGCATCCGATTTAGGACCTTTCTTCTAGTCATCGATAGCAGATCCAATAACGAATATTTGCTTGTCAGTTTTTTGTTGCTAGCCCCAATAACAGCCCCACAGGAGTAAAATAGACGAGGTAGGAGGCGGTTTAGGAGAGGAATAATCGCTAACACATACTACTGAATAAGCGCAAAAATCTCTAAAACGGTGCCTCCGACTCAGGACCTTTCTTCTAGTCATCGATAGCGGGGCCAAGGAAAAATATTTTCATGCCAGGCTTTTGCTGCTAGTCCCAATACCAGCCACACAGGAGCCCAATAGGCGGAGTAGGAGGCGGTTTAGGAGAGGAATAATCGCTAACACACACTACTGAATAAGCGCCCAAATATCGAAAACGCTGCCTCCTACTCATGACTATTCTTCTAGACATGGATAGCGGGGCCAATGACGGAGTCCAATAGGCGGAGTAGGAGGCGGCTTAGGAGAGGAATAATCGCTAACAAATACTACTGAATAAGCGCGAAAATCTCTAAAACGGTGCCTCCTACTTAAGACCTTTCTTCTACTGGGATACCGGAGCCAATGACGGAGTTCAATACACGGAGTAGGAGGCGGTTTAGGAGAGGAATAATCGCTTACACATACTACTGAATAAGCGACCAAATCTCGAAAACGGTGCCTCCGACTCAGGACTTTTCTTCTTAACATCGACAGCAGATCCAATGACGGAATAGGAGGCGGTTTAGGAGAGGAATAATCGCTAACACATACTACTGAATAAGCGACCAAATCTCGAAAAATGGTGCATCCGATTTAGGCCCTTTCTTCTAGCCATCGATAGCGGGGCCAATGACGAATACTTTCATGCCAGGTTTTTGCTGCTAACCCTAATACCAGTCACACAGGAGTCCAATAGGCGAAGTAGGTGGCGGTTTAGGAGAGGAATAACAGGGAGCGGTTTAGGATAGGAATAATCGCTAACACGTACTACTGAATAAGTGCCCAAATCTCGAAAACGGTGCCTCCGACCCAGGACCTTTCTTCTAGTCATCGATAGCGGGGCCAAGGACAAATATTTTCATGCCAGGCTTTTACTGCTAGCCCCAATACCAGCTACACAGGAGCCCAATAGGCGGTGTAGGAGGCGGTTTAGGAGAGGAATAATCGCTAACAAATACTACTGAATAAGCGCGAAAATCTCTAAAACGGTGCTTCCTACTTAGGACCTTTCTTCTAGACATCGATACCGGGGCCAATGACGGAGTTCAATACACGGAGTAGGAGGCGGTTTAGAAAAGGAATAATCGCTAACACATACTATTGAATAAGCGACCAAATGTTGAAAACGGTGTCTCCGACTCAGGACCTTTCTCCTTTACATCGATAGCAGATCCAATGTCGAATATTTGCTTGTCAGTTCTTTGTTGCTAGCCCCAATAACAGCCCCACAGGAGTCCAATAGACGAGGTAGGATGCGGTTTAGGAGAGGATTAATCGCTAACACATACTACTGAATAAGCGCCCAAATCTCGAAAACGGTGCCTCCGACTCAGGGTCTTTCTTCTAGACATCGATAGCGGGGCCAATGACGAATATTTCCTTGCCAGGCATTTGCTGCTAGCCCCAATACCAGTCACACAGGAGTCCAATAGGCGGGCCAGTTTTTTGTTGCTAGTCCCAATAACAGCCCCACAGGAGTCCAATAGACGGGGTAGGATGCGGTTTAGGAGAGGAATAATCGCTAACACATACTGCTGCCTCCGACTCAGGACCTTTCTTCTAGGCAACGATAGCGGGGCCAATAACGAATATTTTCTTGCCAGGTTTTTGCTGCTAACCCTAATACCAGTCCCACAGGAGTCCAATAGGCGGAGTAGGAGGCGGTTTAGGAGAGGAATAACAGGAGGCGGTTTACTATAGGAATAATCGCTAACACATACTACTGAATAAGCGCCCAAATCTCGAAAACGGTGCCTCCGACTCAGGACCTTTCTTCTAGTCATCGATAGCGGGGCCAATGACAAATATTTGCATGCCAGGCTTTTGCTGCTAGCCAGAATAACAGCCACACAGGAGCCCAATAGGCGGAGTAGAAGGCGGTTTAGTAGAGGAATAAGCGCTAACACATACTACTGAATAAGCGACCAAATCTCGAAAACGGTGCCTCCGACTCAGGACCATTCTTCTTTACATCGATAGCAGATCCAATAACGAATATTTGCATGTCAGTTTTTTTGCTGCTAGCCCCAATAACAGCCCCACAGGAGTCCAATAGACGAAATAGGAGCCGGTTTAGGAGAGGATTAATCGCTAACACATACTACTGAATAAGCGAACAAATCTCGAAAAACGGTGCATCCGATTTAGGACCTTTCCTCTAGCCATCGATAGCGGGGCCAATGACGAATACTTTCATGCCAGGTTTTTGCTGCTAGCCCCAACACCAGTTCCACAGGTGTTCAATAAACGGAGTAGGAGGCGGTTTAGGAGAGGAATAATCGCTAACACATACTACTGAATAAGCGCACAAATCTCGAAAACGGTGCCTCCGACTCCGGACCTTTCTTCTTTACATCGATAGCAGATCCAATGACGAATATTTGCTTGTCAGTTTTTTGTTGCTAGCCCCAATAACAGCCTCACAGGAGTCCAATAGACGGCGTAGGATGCGGTTTAGGAGAGGAATAATCGCTAACACATACTACTGAATAATCGCACAAATCTCGAAAACAGTGCCTCCGACTGAGGACCTATCTTCTGTACATCGATAGCGGGGACAATGACGAATATTTTCATGCCAGGTTTTTGCTGCTAACCCTAATACCAGTCCCACAGGAGTCCAATAGGCGGAGTAGGAGGCGGTTTAGGATAGGAATAATCGCTAACAAATACTACTGAATATGTGCGAAAATCTCTAAAACGGTGCCTCCTACTTAGGAGCTTTCTTCTAGACATCGATACCGGGGCCAATGACGGAGTTCAATACACGGAGTAGGAGGCAGTTTAGGAGAGGAATAATCGCTAACACATACTACTGAATAAGCGACCAAATCTCGAAAACGGTGCCTCCGACTCCGGACCTTTCTTCTTTACATCGATAGCAGATCCAATAACGAATATTTGCATGTCAGTTTTTCGCTGGTAGCCCCAATAACAGCCCCACAGGAGTCCAATAGACGGAATAGGAGGCGGTTTAGGAGAGGAATAATCGCTAACACATACTCAAGAATAACCGACCAAATCTCGAAAAACGGTGCATCCGATTTAGGACCTTTCTTCTAGCCATCGATAGCGGGGCCAATGACTAATACTTTCATGCCAGGTTTTTGCTGCTAGCCCCAATACCAGCCCCACAGGGGTTCAATAGACGGAATAGGAGGCGATTTAGGAGAGGAATAATCGCTAACACATACTACTGAATAAGCGCACAAATCTCGAAAACGGTGCCTCCGACTCCGGACCTTTCTTCTTTACATCGATAGCAGATCCATTGACGAATATTTGCTTGTCAGTTTTTTGTTGCTAGCCCCAATAACAGCCTCACAGGAGTCCAATAGACGGAGTAGGATGCGGTTTACTATAGGAATAATCGCTAACACATACTACTGAATAAGCGCACAAATCTCGAAAACAGTGCCTCCGACTCAGGACCTATCTTCTGTACATCGATAGCGGGGACAATGACGAATATTTTCATGCCAGGTTTTTGCTGCTAAACCTCATACCAGTCCCACAGGAGTCCAATAGGCGGAGTAGGAGGCGGTTTAGGAGAGGAATAACAGGAGGCGGTTTAGGACAGGAATAATCGCTAACACATACTACTGAATAAGCGCACAAATCTCGAAAACAGTGCCTCCGACTCAGGACCTTTCTTCTAGTCATCGATAGCGGGGCCAATGACAAATATTTTCATGCCAGGCTTTTGCTGCTAGCCCCAATACCAGCCACACAGGAGCCCAGTAGGCGCAGTAAGAGGCGGTTTAGGAGAGGAATAATCGCTAACAAATACTACTGAATAAGCGCGAAAATCTCTAAAACGGTGCCTCCTACTTAGGACCTTTCTTCTAGACATCGATACCGGGGCCAATGACGGAGTTCAATACACGGAGTAGGAGGCAGTTTGGGAGAGGAATAATCGCTAACACATACTACTGAATAAGCGCACAAATCTCGAAAACGGTGCCTCCGACTCCGGACCTTTCTTCTTTACATCGATAGCAGATCCAATGACGAATATTTGCTTGTCAGTTTTTTGTTGCTAGCCCCAATAACAGCCTAACAGGAGTCCAATAGACGGAGTAGGATGAAACAGTGCCTCCGACTCAGGACCTATCTTCTGGACATCGATAGCGGGGACAATGACGAATATTTTCATGCCAGGTTTTTGCTGCTAGCCCCAATACCAGTCGGATTTAGGACCTTTGTTCTAGACATGGATAGCGAGTCCAATGACGGAGTTCAATAGACGGAGTAGGAGGCGGCTTAGAAAAGGAATAGTCGCTAACACATACTACTGAATAAGCGACCAAATCTCGAAAACGGTGCCTCCGACTCAGGACCTTTCTTCTTTACATCGATAGCAGACCCAATGACGAATATTTGCTTGTCAGTTTTTTGTTGCTAGCCCCAATAACACCCTCATAGGAGTCCAATAGGCGGAGTAGGATGCGGCTTAGGAGAGTAATAATCGCTAACACATACTACTGAATAAGCGCACAAATCTCGAAAACGGTGCTTCCGACTCAGGACCTTTCTTCTGGACATCGATAGCGGGGCCAATGACGAATATTTTCATGCCAGAGTTTTGCTGCTAGCCCCAACACCAGCCTCACAGGAGTCCAATAGGCGGAGTATTAGGCGGTTTAGGAGAGGAATAATCGCTAACACATACTACTGAATAAGCGCCCAAATCTCGAAAACGGTGCCTCCGACTCAGGACCTTTCTTCTAGACATCGATAGCGGGGCGAATGACGAATATTTTCATGCCAGGCGTTTGCTGCTGGCCCCAATACCAGTCACACAGGAGGCATCTAGCCATCGATAGCGGGGCCAATGACGAATACTTTCATGCCAGGTTTTTGCTGCTAGCCCCAATAAGGAGAGGAGAGGAATAATCGCTAACACATACTACTGAATAAGCGCACAAATCTCGAAAATGGTGCCTCCGACTCCGGACCTTTCTTCTTTACATCGATAGCAGATCCAATGACGAATATTTGCTTGTCAGTTTTTCGTTGCTAGCCCCAATAACAGCCTCACAGGAGTCCAATAGACGGGGTAGGATGCGGTTTAGGAGAGGAATAATCGCTAACGCATACTACTGAATAAGCGCACAAATCTCGAAAACGGTGCCTCCGACTCCGGACCTTTCTTCTTTACGTCGATAGCAGATCCAATGACGAATAGTTGCTTGTCAGTTTATTGTTGCTAGCCCCAATAACAGCCTCACAGGAGTCCAATAGGCGGAGTAGGATGCGGTTTAGGAGAGGAATAACCGCTAACACATACTACTGAATAAGCGCACAAATCTCGAAAACAGTGCCTCCGACTCAGGACCTATCTTCTGGACATCGATAGCGGGGCCAATGACGGAGTTCAATACACGGAGTAGGAGGCGGTTTAGAAAAGGAATAATCGCTAACACATACTATTGAATAAGCGACCAAATGTTGAAAACGGTGTCTCCGACTCAGGACCTTTCTCCTTTACATCGATAGCAGATCCAATGTCGAATATTTGCTTGTCAGTTCTTTGTTGCTAGCCCCAATAACAGCCCCACAGGAGTCCAATAGACGAGGTAGGATGCGGTTTAGGAGAGGATTAATCGCTAACACATACTACTGAATAAGCGCCCAAATCTCGAAAACGGTGCCTCCTACTTAGGACCTTTCTTCTAGACATCGATACCGGGGCCAATGACGAAGTTCAATACACGGAGTAGGAGGCGGTTTAGTAGAGGAATAATCGCCAACACATACTACTGTATAAGCGCACAAATCTCGAAAACGGTGCCTCCGACTCAGGACCTTTCTTCTAGACATCGATAGCGGGGCGAATGACGAACATTTTCATGCCAGGTTTTTGCTGCTAGCCCCAATAACAGCCCCACAAGAGTCCAATAGACGAGGTAGGATGCGGTTTAGGAGAGGAATAATCGCTAACAAATACTACTGAATAAGCGCGAAAATCTCTAAAACGGTGCCTCCTACTTAGGACCTTTCTTCTAGACATCGATAGCGGGGCGAATGACGAACATTTTCATGCCAGGTTTTTGCTGCTAGCCCCAATAACAGCCCCACAAGAGTCCAATAGACGAGGTAGGATGCGGTTTAGGAGAGGAATAATCGCTAACAAATACTACTGAATAAGCGCGAAAATCTCTAAAACGGTGCCTCCTACTTAGGACCTTTCTTCTAGACATCGATACCGGGGCCAATGACGAAGTTCAATACACGGAGTAGGAGGCGGTTTAGTAGAGGAATAATCGCCAACACATACTACTGTATAAGCGCACAAATCTCGAAAACGGTGCTTCCGACTCAGGACCTTTCTTCTGGACATCGATAGCGGGGCCAATGACGAATATTTTCATGCCAGAGTTTTGCTGCTAGCCCCAACACCAGCCTCACAGGAGTCCAATAGGCGAAGTATTAGGCGGTTTAGGAGAGGAATAATCGCTAACACATACTACTGAATAAGCGCCCAAATCTCGAAAACGGTGCCTCCGACTCAGGACCTTTCTTCTAGACATCGATAGCGGGGCGAATGACGAACATTTTCATGCCAGGTTTTTGCTGCTAGCCCCAATAACAGCCCCACAAGAGTCCAATAGACGAGGTAGGATGCGGTTTAGGAGAGGAATAATCGCTAACAAATACTACTGCATAAGCGCGAAAATCTCTAAAACGGTGCCTCCTACTTAGGACCTTTCTTCTAGACATCGATACCGGGGCCAATGACGAAGTTCAATACACGGAGTAGGAGGCGGTTTAGTAGAGGAATAATCGCCAACACATACTACTGTATAAGCGCACAAATCTCGAAAACGGTGCCTCCGACTCAGGACCTTTCTTCTAGACATCGATAGCGTTGCGAATGGCGAATATTTTCATGCCAGGTATTTGCTGCTAGCCCCAATGCCAGTCACACAGGAGTCCAATAGGCGGAGTAGGTGGCGGCTTAGGAGAGGAATAATCGCTAACACATACTACTGAATAAGCGCCCAAATCTCGAAAACGGTGCCTCCGACTCCGGACCTTTCTTCTTTACATCGATAGCAGATCCAATGACGAATATTTGCTTGTCAGTTTTTCGTTGCTAGCCCCAATAACAGCCTCACAGGAGTCCAATAGACGGGGTAGGATGCGGTTTAGGAGAGGAATAATCGCTAACGCATACTACTGAATAAGCGCACAAATCTCGAAAACGGTGCCTCCGACTCCGGACCTTTCTTCTTTACGTCGATAGCAGATCCAATGACGAATAGTTGCTTGTCAGTTTATTGTTGCTAGCCCCAATAACAGCCTCACAGGAGTCCAATAGGCGGAGTAGGATGCGGTTTAGGAGAGGAATAACCGCTAACACATACTACTGAATAAGCGCACAAATCTCGAAAACAGTGCCTCCGACTCAGGACCTATCTTCTGGACATCGATAGCGGGGCCAATGACGGAGTTCAATACACGGAGTAGGAGGCGGTTTAGAAAAGGAATAATCGCTAACACATACTATTGAATAAGCGACCAAATGTTGAAAACGGTGTCTCCGACTCAGGACCTTTCTCCTTTACATCGATAGCAGATCCAATGTCGAATATTTGCTTGTCAGTTCTTTGTTGCTAGCCCCAATAACAGCCCCACAGGAGTCCAATAGACGAGGTAGGATGCGGTTTAGGAGAGGATTAATCGCTAACACATACTACTGAATAAGCGCCCAAATCTCGAAAACGGTGCCTCCTACTTAGGACCTTTCTTCTAGACATCGATACCGGGGCCAATGACGAAGTTCAATACACGGAGTAGGAGGCGGTTTAGTAGAGGAATAATCGCCAACACATACTACTGTATAAGCGCACAAATCTCGAAAACGGTGCCTCCGACTCAGGACCTTTCTTCTAGACATCGATAGCGGGGCGAATGACGAACATTTTCATGCCAGGTTTTTGCTGCTAGCCCCAATAACAGCCCCACAAGAGTCCAATAGACGAGGTAGGATGCGGTTTAGGAGAGGAATAATCGCTAACAAATACTACTGAATAAGCGCGAAAATCTCTAAAACGGTGCCTCCTACTTAGGACCTTTCTTCTAGACATCGATAGCGGGGCGAATGACGAACATTTTCATGCCAGGTTTTTGCTGCTAGCCCCAATAACAGCCCCACAAGAGTCCAATAGACGAGGTAGGATGCGGTTTAGGAGAGGAATAATCGCTAACAAATACTACTGAATAAGCGCGAAAATCTCTAAAACGGTGCCTCCTACTTAGGACCTTTCTTCTAGACATCGATACCGGGGCCAATGACGAAGTTCAATACACGGAGTAGGAGGCGGTTTAGTAGAGGAATAATCGCCAACACATACTACTGTATAAGCGCACAAATCTCGAAAACGGTGCTTCCGACTCAGGACCTTTCTTCTGGACATCGATAGCGGGGCCAATGACGAATATTTTCATGCCAGAGTTTTGCTGCTAGCCCCAACACCAGCCTCACAGGAGTCCAATAGGCGAAGTATTAGGCGGTTTAGGAGAGGAATAATCGCTAACACATACTACTGAATAAGCGCCCAAATCTCGAAAACGGTGCCTCCGACTCAGGACCTTTCTTCTAGACATCGATAGCGGGGCGAATGACGAACATTTTCATGCCAGGTTTTTGCTGCTAGCCCCAATAACAGCCCCACAAGAGTCCAATAGACGAGGTAGGATGCGGTTTAGGAGAGGAATAATCGCTAACAAATACTACTGCATAAGCGCGAAAATCTCTAAAACGGTGCCTCCTACTTAGGACCTTTCTTCTAGACATCGATACCGGGGCCAATGACGAAGTTCAATACACGGAGTAGGAGGCGGTTTAGTAGAGGAATAATCGCCAACACATACTACTGTATAAGCGCACAAATCTCGAAAACGGTGCCTCCGACTCAGGACCTTTCTTCTAGACATCGATAGCGTTGCGAATGGCGAATATTTTCATGCCAGGTATTTGCTGCTAGCCCCAATGCCAGTCACACAGGAGTCCAATAGGCGGAGTAGGTGGCGGCTTAGGAGAGGAATAATCGCTAACACATACTACTGAATAAGCGCCCAAATCTCGAAAACGGTGCCTCCGACTCAATACCGTTCTTCTAGACATCGATAGCGGGGCGAATGACGAATATTTTCATGCCAGGCGTTTGCTGCTGGCCCTAATACCAGTCACACAGGAGGATTGTAGCCATCGATAGCGGGGCCAATGACGAATACTTTCATGCCAGGTTTTTGCTGCTAGCCCCAATACCAGTCCGATTTAGGACCTTTCTTCTAGACATGGATAGCGAGTCCAATGACGGAGTTCAATAGACGGAGTAGGAGGCGGTTTAGGAAAGGAATAATCGCTAACACATACTACTGAATAAGCGACCAAATCTCGAAAACGGTGCCTCCGACTCAGGACCTTTCTTCTTTACGTCGATAGCAGATCCAATGACGAATATTTGCTTGTCAGTTTTTTGTTGCTAGTCCCAATAACAGCCTCACAGGAGTCCAATAGGCGGAGTAGGATGCGGTTTAGGAGAGGAATAACCGCTAACACATACTACTGTCATCGATAGCGGGGCCAATGACAAATATTTTCATGCCAGGCTTTTGCTGCTAGCCCCAATACCAGCCCCACAAGAGTCCAATAGACGAGGTAGGATGCGGTTTAGGAGAGGAATAATCGCTAACAAATACTTCTGAATAAGCGCGAAAATCTCTAAAACGGTGCCTCCTACATAGGACCTTTCTTCTAGACATCGATACCGGGGCCAATGACGAAGTTCAATACACGGAGTAGGAGGCGGTTTGGTAGAGGAATAATCGCTAACACATACTACTGAATAAGCGCCCAAATCTCGAAAACGGTGCCTCCGACTCAGGATTTTTCTTCTAGACATCGATAGCGGGGCGAATTACGAATATTTTCATGCCAGGCATTTGCTGCTAGCCCAAATACCAGTCACACAGGAGTCCAATAGACGAGGTAGGATGCGGTTTAGGAGAGGAATAGTCGCTAACAAATACTTCTGAATAAGCGCGAAAATCTCTAAAACGGTGCCTCCTACTTAGGACCTTTCTTCTAGACATCGATACCGGGGCCAATGACGAAGTTCAATACACGGAGTAGGAGGCGGTTTGGTAGAGGAATAATCGCTAACACATACTACTGAATAAGCGCCCAAATCTCGAAAACGGTGCCTCCGACTCAGGATTTTTCTTCTAGACATCGATAGCGGGGCGAATTACGAATATTTTCATGCCAGGCATTTGCTGCTAGCCCCAACACCAGCCTCACAGGAGTCCAATAGGCGGAGTATTAGGCGGTTTAGGAGAGGAATAATCGCTAACACATACTACTGAATAAGCGCCCAAATCTCGAAAACGGTGCCTCCGACTCAGGATTTTTCTTCTAGACATCGATAGCGGGGCGAATTACGAATATTTTCATGCCAGGCATTTGCTGCTAGCCCCAATACCAGTCACACAGGAGTCCAATAGGCGAAGTAGGTGGCGGTTTAGGAGTGGAATAATCGCTAACACAGACTACTGAATAAGCGCCCAAATCTCGAAAACGGTGCCTCAGACTCAAGACCTTTCTTCTAGACATCGATAGCGGGGCCAATGACGAATATTTGCTTGTCAGTTTTTTGTTACTAGCCCCAATAACAGCCCCAAAGGAGTCCAATAGACGGAGTAGGATGCGGTTTAGGAGAGGAATAATCGCTAACACATACTACTGAATAAGCGCACAAATCTCGAAAACGGTGCCTCCGACTCAGGACCTTTCTTCTAGACATCGATAGCGGGGCAAATGGCGAATATTTTCATGCCAGGCATTTGCTGCTAGCCCCAATACCAGTCACACAAGAGTCCAATAGGCGGAGTAGGTGGCGGTTTAGGAGAGGAATAATCACTAACACATACTACTGAATAAGCGCCCAAATTTCGAAAACGGTGCCTCCGACTCAGGACCTTTCTTCTAGTCATCGATAGCGGGGCCAAGGACAAATATTTTCATGCCAGGCTTTTGCTGCTAGCCCCAATACCAACCACACAGGAGCCCAATAGGCGGAGTAGGAGGCGGTTCAGGAGAGGAATAATCGCTAACAAATACTACTGAATAAGCGCGAAAATCTCTAAAACGGTGCCTCCTACTTAGGACCTTTCATCTAGACATCGATAACGGGGCCAATGACGGAGTTCAATACACGGAGTAGGAGGCGGTTTAGGAGAGGAATAACAGGAGGCGGCTTAGGAGAGGAATAACAGGAGGCGGTTTAGGAGAGGAATAATCGCTAACACATACTACTGAATAAGCGCACAAATCTCGAAAACGGTGCCTCCGACTCCGGAACTTTCTTCTTTACATCGATAGCAGATCCAATGACGAATATTTGCTTGTCAGTTTTTTGTTGCTAGCCCCAATAACAGCCTCACAGGAGTCCAATAGGCGGAGTAGGTGGCGGCTTAGGAGAGGAATAATCGCTAACACATACTACTGAATAAGCGCCCAAATCTCGAAAACGGTGCCTCCGACTCAGGACCTTTCTTCTAGACATCGATAGCGGAGCCAAGGACAAATATTTTCATGCCAGGCTTTTGCTGCTAGCCCCAATACCAGCCACACAGGAGCCCAATAGGCGGAGTAGGAGGCGGTTTAGGAGAGGAATAATCGCTAACAAATACTACTGAATAAGCGCGAAAATCTCTAAAACGGTGCCTCCTACTTAGGACCTTTCTTCTAGACATCGATACCGGGGCCAATGACGGAGTTCAATACACGGAGTAGGAGGCGGTTTAGGAGAGGAATAATCGCTAACACATACTACTGAATAAGCGCACAAATCTCGAAAACGGTGCCTCCGACTCAGGACCTTTCTTCTAGTCATCGATAGCGGGGCCAGGGACAAATATTTTCATGCCAGGCTTTTGCTGCTAGCCCCAATACCTTTCATATAGACATCGATAACGGGGCCAATGACGGAGTTCAATACACGGAGTAGGAGGCGGTTTAGGAGAGGAATAACAGGAGGCGGTTTAGGAGAGGAATAATCGCTAACACATACCACTGAATACGCGCCCAAATCTCGAAAACGGTGCCCCCGACTCAGGACCTTTCTTCTAGTCATCGATAGCGGGGCCAAGGACTAATATTTTCATGCCAGGCTTTTTCTGCTAGCACCAATACCAGCCACACAGGAACCCAGTAGGCGGAGTAGGAGGCGGCTTAGGAGAGGAATATTCGCTAACACATACTACTGAATAAGCGCACAAATCTCGAAAAACGGTGCATCCGATTTAGGACCTTTCATCTAGCCATCGATAGCGGGGCCAATGACGAATACTTTCATGCCAGGTTTTTGCTGCTAGCCCCAATACCAGGAGTCCAATAGGCGGAGTAGGAGGCGGTTTAGGAGAGGAATAATCGCTAGCACACACTACTGAATAAACGCCCAAATATCGACAACGCTGCCTCCTACTCATGACTATACTTCTAGACATGGATAGCGGGGCCAATGACGGAGTCCAATAGACGGAGTAGGAGGCGGCTTAGGAGAGGAATAATCGCTTACATCGAAAATGGAGCCTCAGACTCAGTACCTTTCTTCTAGACATCGATAGCGGGGCGAATGACGAATATTTTCATGCCAGGTTTTTGCTGCTAGCCCCAACACCAGCCTCACAGGAGTCCAATAGGCGGAGTATTAGGCGGTTTAGGAGAGGAATAATCGCTAACACATACTACTGAATAAGCGACCAAACCTCGAAAACGGTGCCTCCGGCTTAGGATCTTTCCTCTAGACATCGATAGCGGGGCCAATGACAAATATTTTCATGCCAGGTTTTTGCTGCTGCCCCCAACACCAGCCTCACAGGAGTCCAATAGGCGGAGTATTAGGCGTTTTAGGAGAGGAATAATCGCTAACACATACTACTGAATAATCTCGAAAACGGTGCCTCCGACTTCGGATCTTTCCTCTAGACATCGATAGCGGGGCCAATGGCGAATATTTTCATACCAGGTTTTTGCTGCTGGCCCCAACACCAGCCTCACAGGAGTCCAATAGGTGGAGTATTAGGCGGTTTAGGAGAGGAATAATCGCTAACACATACTACTGAATAAGCGCCCAAATCTCGAAAACGGTGCCTCAGACTCAGGACCTTTCTTCTAGACATCGATAGCAGGGCGAATGACGAATATTTTCATGACAGGCTTTTGCTGCTAGCCCCAATACCAGTCACATAGGAGTCCAATAGGCGGAGTAGGAGGCGGAGTAGGAGGCGGTTTAGGAGAGGAATAATCGCTTACAATTACTACTGAATAAGCGCGAAAATCTCTAAAACGGTGCCTCCTACTTAGGACCTTTCTTCTAGACATCGATACCGGGGCCAATGACGGAGTTCAATACACGGAGTAGGAGGCGGTTTAGGAGAGGGATAATCGCTTACACATACTACTGAATAAGCGACCAAATCTCGAAAACGGTGCCTCCGACTCAGGACCTTTCTTCTTTACATCGATAGCAGATCCAATAACGAATATTTGCATGTCAGTTTTTTGCTGATAGCCCCAATAACAGCCCCACAGAAGTCCAATAGACGGAATAGGAGGCGGTTTAGGAGAGGAATAATTGCTAACACATACTACTGAATAAGCGACCAAATCTCGAAAAACGGTGCATCCGATTTAGGACCTTTCTTCTAGCCATCGATAGCGGGGCCAATGACGAATACTTTCATGCCAGGCTTTTGCTGCTAGCCCCATTACCAGCCCCACAGGTGTTCAATAGACGGAGTAGGAGGCGGTTTAGGAGAGGAATAATCGCTAACACATAATACTGAATAAGCGCCCAAATCTCGAAAACGGTGCCTCAGACTCAGGACCTTTCTTCTCGACATCGATAGCGGGGCCAATGACGAATATTTCCATGCCAAGCTTTTGCTGCTAGCCCCAATACCAGTCACATAGGTGTCGCGTGGATTATCGGGAACATCGAAATTCACTTGTTACACAGTCAGTGTGAAACGCGATGTGCACACGACGTAAAAATGCAAGCGATGCATTTGTCTGCCGAATCACTCACGTAAAGTATTTTATGAATACAATTACGTAGACGACACTTTACACCACATTTTCCTCCCCCTTTGTGAGAAGCGAGCATTTTTTATTAAGATCAGTAAAAAAAACTTAAGCTAGTTACAGTATTAATTTCTGTTGTTTTTTTTTTATATAATATAAAAAATTAATAATAATATTTGACTTATCTTTTAACATTTTTTATTTATTTATTTAAAATACAGCGTAACTAAAATTTATAAAATTAACGCATTGCGTATATTATGATTTATGTGCCATTTGAAAAGAGTACACTTTTTTGCTATACCTTTTCTTAAACTATGTTATCTACTAAATATAATGATTTTGACAATATCAGCAGAATAAACTTGATACATTATATATACAAAATTGTGTGCTATACATATATATGGGTTATGGCCGAATGAATGCACGTCACTAGAGATTAAGTTTGAGTTGTTTAGACTGATAGGAATATATACATATATATATATATAACGAAACATTAGTGGAATAGAGTGTGAACTAAACAAAACTAGGCTGACAGACTAATGAAACCAGTTCAACAAGTATCAGAAGCAAACACAGCATGAGAATCAGCTAGGTGAACTCTACGAGCGAGTCTACGTCTAGGTCTTGGTACGGGATTCTTATTTTTTCCTTTTAAATGCCGGAGGTAAACGATAACAAATACGAGGGTGGTGGCAAGTAGCAAGTAATTTATGGTATAGTGGTGGTAATCGTGGTTGTTAGCAGCATCAGGCAGATCTGTCTGATTTATCTCAAAATCTTGAGATGGTGAACTAATTTTTGGCACCTTACCATCCAAATCCCAAGCACTTATGTTAATACTAGGAACTAAAACTTTTCTAATTGTGTAATTGTAACCGAAATATCCTTTTATTGACATTGTTGGCAGCTTAAATGTGCAGGACGACTTGAATGTAAATACCCCACACCCTGTTATGGAAAGACTCGTGGAAGTTTGGTTGCAAATGGGGTGCCCTGTTATAATATTTGTCATAGAGAAAATCCACGAGTTGGGAATATGAAGTCTTTTCCAAAAATTGTGTACCGGTACCTCCTTTAACCTACACTCATGTAACTTGCTAGTTTTATGATTTAGTAAAGAGACTTCGCAGTTGCTCTTATTTGAATGCTTACTTAAAATAGGAAACTGGTTCAAGCAGAAATATTGTCCTAGTGAAAAGGTTTTACAAAGATTGAGCTCTAATTCTGATATCGGAAAGAATTCGGGCCAGAGAAATCGCTAAATAAGACGAAGATGTTTCGATCAAATAACTGGAATTATTATAGATGATGGGTAACGAATTAAGTCCGAAGATTTGATAATCTTCAAGTTCTATCAAAGGCAATCGCATTTCCAGAACTATAATTCCCTCCATCACCCGACACTTAACGGTAGCCATTCTGTAAAAATCCATTGCTGGACTCTTAGGCAACCGTAGTGTACCGGGAATATGGCTTCTAATGAATAACAGAGACTCCGTAAGTTGTTTCGGAGTTATTATTTGAGGGCTTACTTTAGCATGCTTAAGATCAAGCAGGACATCTAACAATTTTTTTTCAGCAATCTTTCAAAGTTTGTCAACATAAGAATTAAGTACGAGGCCAGCGCTGCCAAAACTTGCCTTTGCTCATTTTCTTCTATCTGTATCTTTATCTGTGAAGTAGTTCGATTCAAAATGTTAGCAGTGGAGTCGGCTATAGAAGTCTGTTTCTTGAGTAACTGTGACAAATGATTCTCGTTATCATTTACCTTAGATATTTGTTCTTCAATATGTTTAGCATAATCGCTACCTAAAATTCCAAACAACCCATGTGCCAAGATCCCTACAATGTCCAAAGGTGATCGTCTTGCACTGGTTCTACCGTATTTCTCCGCATTTAAATTAAATAATAGGATAATATTTTCTCTTTCTATGACGTCAAGTCGATGATTAATCGCTTCAACAGTTGACATACAGTGTCGCTGATGGAAAACTTCATTGGCACAAAATTCTTCCAGACGCTAAGGTATGCTTTCATTTCTGTTATTTCAAGCAAATATGTTGTTAAATTATAGTAGATGTAAATACTCCAATGACTGTTGATAATTTGGACCTCTCCAATGTTGTCAAAATATATTCCTGCCGCACATTCCACTTTTCTATGCTTACTCGTTCACATACGTGCTCACCAAGTAACGAAACGCTCAGCGATGCCAGCAAAACTAGGAGTACACAACGATTGTAATACATCGTGTAACTATTAATGAAGCTTTGTTTATCGTCAGAAACTGAAAGAAATGAAACAACAATTGAAAACAAGGGGGATTAGATTCTGAAAGATTTTGTCAAACACATTCGAAATATGGTTTCAGTCTATTGTTGTGTACTTTTTCTAGTTTTGAACCTCGCAAAATCGTCGTATTATCATCGTTGTGAATCTGCTTTA
Organism: Eristalis intricaria; assembly: GCA_964034865.1. Lineage (NCBI taxonomy): Eukaryota > Metazoa > Arthropoda > Insecta > Diptera > Syrphidae > Eristalis > Eristalis intricaria. The sequence continues at coordinate 19,304,067 of OZ035877.1, forward strand.
CTTCATAAGAGCCTATATACAGGGAGTACAATTTATTTTTTCTGGCCATGTCCTGAAGTAACACCTTATCTCCTACCATAAATGTATGCGGGTGAACCTTCCTATCATAATATGCCTTGGTTTTAATTTTACTTTTGTCTAAATTTATTTTTGCTTTGTAGTTTATGCCTAAGTTTAAAAAATAGTTTTCGTCGTCGAGACGGGAAAGGGTTGTCTCTTTATACTATTTGGTACTAGCATGAGGAGTATTATTATGGACGTATATGGCCTGACGGATGATACGCATATGAAGCCGTCTACAGCTTGCTAATTTTTAGAAAATTTGCACAATCTCTTAAAAAGATCACTACAGAAATTAGCTCCTCGATCAGTTAGTAATTGCCTGGGAATTCTATATCTACATATGATTTCATCAAAGAAAAGCCTTGCAATGGTTTCTGCTTCCCCGTTTGGAAGTGCGTAACAGTCCATAAATCTGGTGAGATCATCTTCAAAGGTCAAGATAAATTTGTACCGCGGATAGTGGTTGGGAGGGGACCGACAACGTCCATAAATACTTTGTTGAAAGGCTTTTTTGAGGCTACAGATACCATCATAGGCATAATAGTACGTTTAGTTTTTTATTTACTTGGCACTTTCGGCATCCTTTGACATATTTTTTTATGGTTCCAAACATATTTTTCCATTTATAATATGGTCGAATTCGAAGATATGTTTTCAGAACTCCCTGATGACCACCTAATGGCGAGTCGTGATATTTCTTGAGAAAGTTGTTAATTTCGTCTAAATCTGTCAGGAAGATAGTCTTTCCTTGTAATTTATTTTCGATCGATATATCTGTTTCACTATCAACGCTTTTACAGTCTTCATTACTCCTGATACAAATGTCTGTACTCGGCGATTTATCGCGTGAGATTTCATGCCGTATGACTGCACTTGACTCCGTTTCACTGCCACCTTCAACTGAATTATCCCTGTCTATATCTGTGTTGTGAATTTGAGTGTTAAGCTTCTGTGCTCTCGTAACGACGCGAATATTTAGACTTTCCTTACTTTGTGGGCCTATTCGACTGAGTGCATCAGCTACAACATTCTGTTTTCCAGGTTTGTATTTGATATCAAAGTCGTATTCCGCCAACTTGAATTTAAAATTTGATATTCTGGCTGAGTCCTTCGTGATTTTGAAAAAATGAATCAATGGTTTGTGATCTGTGTATAAGGCAAATTTCCGGCCCAATAAGTAGCATCTAAAATTTTGTACAACCCACACCATGGCCAATGCTTCTCTTTCAATAGTAGAGTAACGAGCTTCTGTCGTTCCACTAGCGTCGGTTGAAAGATCAAAATGCTTGGTGAAATCTGGATATATTAGAATAGAAGGACTGGTTATAATTTTTTTAAGTTCTTGAAGGCTGTTTCACATTCCGTATTCCATCTGAAGTTTTTGTCCTTGTGAGTGATATCCCGTAATGGTTTTTCATATTTAGAAAAGTTTGGAATGCTCCATCTGTAGAAATTAATCATGCCTAAAAATGATTTGGTTTCCTTAGTATTTGTTGGCGACGGTATCTGGAGGATGCTCTTAATTTTTTGATCGTCTGGTGTACTCCCATGGGTGTAATTTTACGCCCCAGGTATACTACTTCTCGTTGAAGGAATTTACACTTTCGAGGTTGAAGACGGAGGTTGAATTGCTCCAGACGTTCTAAAATGGAAATGAGCTTAGTGTTATGGTCAGTTAAGTTTTTGTCCATACACTACAATATCGTCTAGATAGACGAAACATTTAATGCCCTGTAGACCACTTAAAATATGGGTCATAAGGCATTGGAAGGTAGCTGGAGCTCCTTTCAAGCCGAATGGCATTCGGTTAAATTCGTAGTGTCCCGTATCCGTACTAAAAGCCGTTTTCTGTCTATCAGCTTTATTGATTGGCACCTGGTGATACCCGCTTACCAGGTCTAAGGTGGAAAAGTATCGGCTGTTACCCAATTTATCAAGGATATCCTAAATCCTAGGCAACGGGAAAGCATCGCCAATTGTTATTTCGTTGATTTTTCGAAAATCAACTATTACTCTATATTTTTTAACACCATTCTCGTCTGATTTCTTGGGAACGAACAAAATAGGACTATTCCAATGACTCTGACTATGTGTTATAATTTTGTCCCTAACCATCTGCTGGATTTGCTCATTTATAACGTTTTTATATACCACCGGTATACGGTATTGCTTTGTATTTATGGGGCTGCTATTATGCACTGTTGGGATTTTGTGGTAGATAGCTGTAGTATAGGGTAGCCGTTCTCCTTCGAGATGAAAGAGGTTAGAAAATCTTTCACATATAGTTTGTATTGATGATCGCTCTTCCTGATTTAGGTCTACTCGAAAATTAAGTTCTTGAAGCAGTTTATTTAAACGCTCGTTGTGTGATTCCGGAATTGAACTGCGGGTATTAATTGCGTATAAAGAGTTTTGTGGCCTTTCCTCCGCTTTTAGTTGTATATAGTTTTTGAATGGAAAAAAATCAATGGAAACACCATTTAGAGTGATTTCGACTGTGCTTAAGTTGACTAAACTTATTACTATAGTACCGTTATTTGTGGGCATAATTCTTTGCAGCGACATACGAGTTCAGTACCTTCAGGAAGATCAAGTGAGCATTTGAAAAATACATCACTACGGTGGGGTAAGGTGGTAGAAATATTAATAGTGACAACTTTGTTCTCCTCTTCCATTGAATTATTAGAACCATCATCTTGAGAAGATGTTTGACACACATGATGAACTGAATCTGTGATTCTATTAATAGCTCCATTACCTTGCGAAGGTAATATTTGAGTTGAGTTTACAATAGGCAATAAGTTTTTTGGCACTGAGTTTTTTTGGTCTTATGAGTTTTTTATTTGGCCTTTCAATGTTAGTGTACTTGAATAATATGTCTTGGCCAAGGATGCCCTCGCAATTCAAAGTAGGACCTTTTTCCGTGACATATAGCTTACACATTGTTGGAGGATCTAGTAGAATTTTAACTTCAATAGACCCTAGTGTAGTGCCTTTACAAAACATTCCGTTTATGTCGATGACATCACTTTGATTTAAAATTGCATCTGTTCCGAGTGCTTCCTCGTTAATTATGCTTACATCTCATCCAGTATCCACTATAAAATTCAATTTTCTTTTTAATCCTACATCGATTGGGATCGCAACTATACCGTTCTTAGTCTGTAATTTCGTGTCCGATCCTTAGACAGAAATCACACTTTTGGTAAGTTGGTCTTGTTTGTTTCCAAGTACTACTTCGATTCGTTGCCTTTACAGACGGCCTTACGTTAGTATTTTTATACTACTGATCTGGAGTATTATTTCTCCTTCTGCAGTTGGTGTTGTGATGGCCGTGCACACGACAATTTGAACAGAATGGTGTCTCTTGCCGCTTTCTACACTCTTGGTACGTGTGATTGGGCTTATTGCAGAAGTTACACGTGACTTGTGCAATATTCTGGAGCAAATTATCTGAATTCCTATTTGGGGAATTTTCCGCCAATTGGAAGTTTAACAAGGTTGAGGGAGCATCTCTCATTTCGGGCCACATTGGATAACTATTTTGTAGTGACCACCCCATTTGATATGGAACGAAGTTGTTTGTTTCCAATTCTAGTTTTAGAAGATTTTCACATAAGTCATTCACTGACATTACTTGTGAAGTAATGGCATACTGCCTCAAAAGGGGGGTTTGATATTCCTTACTTAATTGCATATGAAACCGCTAGTTCGGAATCATTGCTTAATGCCTTAGCATCCGCAGGGAATTGCTCTCTTGTAGAACTTTTACATTCAGCAACTAGATTCTTAACTCTTAATAGAAACGAGATTAGCGTTTCTGTTGGAAATTGCCGACATTGCCTTAGTTCATTCGACACCTGGATGTATGTCTTTCTGGGAAGAAAATATGCCCTAAGTATATATACGCACAATTTTGCATAGCCAAATATGCATTACCCCGTAATTTTGTCATAATCAGTTGGCAAGAAGTTTTTTCTTGTTGAGGCAATATACACGCCTGTACTTGCCTACAACAATTTAGGAAAGCGTGCAGCTCTGCGGGTAAGTTTTCGTTTTGTTCCCCGTAAAAAATTGGTATCAGATTTGAAATCAGCTGTATAATGTTCGCTTGCTGATTAGACGAGTAGAAAGATTCATCAGCAATCAGGGATCTGTTGCTTGGGTTCGGAATATTCATTTTGTCTGGAGTAGATGTTGCTGGTTCGGACATTTCTTTATTTAAGCTTAAAGATGAAAATGTATTTTGATTTTTGAAGTTTCCTATCTCAGTCCTAAACAACTCTGTCTTTTGGTGCACTTCCACTTGAGTTTTGAACTGTGTTGATTTTTCTTTCGCGCCGCTTACTTCTGGATGCGATTCATTAGTTTCACTTTTATTCATTAGTTCAATATATTTGTTTTTTCTTTTTGCTTTGCCTTTATCTTTCGAATTTTGCTTTTCTCGTTTTCTACTCACTATTTTACTTTTTGTTAAGAGGTAACTTATTATTATTTTTTTTTGCTTTTTCTGCTGTAGTAAATGCAAAATTTATTTTGCTAGACACAAAGTTGAAACTGATGTGAACAACCGAAAATAATTACTGCCAGGATCAATCAGAAATAATGACAAACTAATTCGGGAACAGATTCGCGAACCGGCTGCGCCAAAATATGTCGTGTGGATTATTATTAAAACTCCGTGACAGCCAAAACGTTACTGCCTCTCGAAAACGGAAAGAGCTGGCTCAAAGCGTCGCCTCATAGATCAGGTAGACACACGCCGCGGGAACATCGAAATTCACTTGACCGAAGTCAGTGTGAAACCCGATGTGCACACGACGTAAAAATGCAAGCGATGCATTTGTCTGCCGAATCACTCACGTAAAGTAGTTTATAAATACAATTACGTAGACGACACTTTACACCACATAGGAGTCCAATAGGCGGAGAAGAAGGCGATTTAGGAGAGGAATAATCGCTAACACATACTAATGAGTAAGCGCCCAAATCTCGAAAACGGTGCCTCCGACTCAGGACCTTTCTTCTAGGCAACGATAGCGGGGCCAATAACGAGTATTTTCTTGCCAGGTTTTTGCTGCAAACCCCAATACCAGTCACACAGGAATCTTATAGACGGAGTAGGAGGCGATTTAGGAGAGGAATAATCGCTAACACATACTACTGAATACGTGCCCAAATCTCGAACACGGTGCCTCCGACTCAGGACTTTTCTTCTAGACATCGATATCGGGGCCAATGACGGAGTCCAATAGACGGAGTAGGAGGCGGTTTAGGAGAGAACTAATCGCTAACACACACTACTGAATAAGCGCCCAAATCTCAAAAACCTCCTGGTGCCTCCGACCCAGGACCTTTCTTCTAGACATCGATAGCGGGGCCAATGACGAATATTTCCATGCCAAGCTTTTGCTGCTAGACCCAATACCGGTCACACAGGAGTCCAATAGGCGGAGTAGCAGGCGGTTTAGGAGAGGAATAATCGCTAACACACACATCGCCTTCGATTTAGGACCTTTCTTCTAGACATCGATAGCGGGGCCAATGACGAATATTTTCATGCCAGGCTTTTGCTGCTAGCCCCAACACCAGCCCCACATGAGTCCAATAGGCGGAATAGGAGGCGGTTTAGGAGAGTACCTTCCTTTTACACATCGACAGCGGGACCAATGCCGAATATTTTTCAGCCAGGCTTTTGCTCCTATCCCTAATACCAGCCCCACAGGAGTCCAATAGGCGGAATAGGCGGAATAGGAGGGGGTTTAGGAGAGGACCTTTCTTCTACACATCGATAACGGGACCAATGACGAATATTTTTCAGCCAGGTTTTTGCTCCTATCCCTAATACCAGCCCCACAGGAGACCAATAGGCGGAGTAGGAGGCGGCTTAGGGGAGGAATAATCGCTAACACATACTTCTGAATAAGCGTCCAAATCTTTAAAACGGTGCCTCCGACTGAGGACCTTTCTTCTAGACATCGATAGCGGGCCAATGAAGAATATTTTCATGCCATGTTTTTGCTGCTAGCCCCAATACCAGCCACACAGGAGTCCAATAGGCGGAGTAGGAGGCGGTTTAGGAGAGGAATAATCGCTAACACACACTACTGAATAAGCCACACAGGAGTCCAACCGGCCGAATAGGAGGCGGTTTAGGAGAGGAATAATCGCTAACACATACTTCTGAATAAGCGTCCAAATCTTTAAAACGGTGCCTCCGACTCAGGACCTTTCTTCTAGACATCGATAGCGGGGCAAATGACGAATATTTTCATGCCAGGTTCTTGCTATTAGCCACAATACCGGTCACACAGGAGTCCAATAGGCGGAGTAACAGGCGGTTTAGGAGAGGAATAATCGCTAACACATACTTCTGAATAAGCGTGCAAATCTCTAAAACGGTGCCTCCCACTCAGGATCTTTCTTCAAGACATCGATAGCGGGGCAAATAACGAATATTTTCATGCCAGGTTCTTGTTACTAGCCCCAATACCAGCCCCACAGGAGTCCAATAGGCGGAATAGGAGGTGGTTTAGGAGAGTACCTTCCTTTTACACATCGATAGCGGGACCAATGCCGAATATTTTTCAGCCAGGCTTTTGCTCCTATCCCTAATACCAGCCCCAAAGGAGTCCAATAGGCGGAATAGGAGGCGGTTTAGGAGAGGACCTTTCTTCTACACATCGATAACGGGGCCAATGACGAATATTTTCATGTCAGGTTTTTGCTGCTAGCCCCAATATTAGCCACACAAGAGTCCAATAGGCGGAGTATTAGGCGGTTTAGGAGAGGAATAGTCGCCAACACACACTGCTGAATAAGCCACACAGGAGTCCAATAGGCGGAGTAGGAGGCGGTTTAGGAGAGGAATAATCGCTAACACATACTACTGAGTAAATCTCGAAAACGGTGAATCCGACTCAGGACCTTTCTCAGAGGAATAATCTTTAACACACACTACTGAATAAGCGCTCAAGTCCCGAAAACGGTGCCTTCGATTCAGGACCTTTCTTCTAGACATCGATAGCGGGGCCAATGCAGAATATTTTCACGCCAGGCTTTTGCTGCTAGCCCCAACACCAGCCCCACAGGAGTCCAATAGGGGGAATAGGAGGCGGCTTAGGAGAGGACCTTAATTCTACACATCGATAACGGGGCCAATGACGATTATTTTTCAGGCAGGTTTTTGCCCTATCCCTAATACCAGCCCCACAGGAGATCAATAGGCGGAGTAGGAGGCGGTTTAGGGGAGGAATAATCGCTAACACACTACTGAATAAACGCCCAAATCTCGAAAACAGTGCCTCCTACTCAGGACCTTTCTTGTAGACATCGATCCCAATGGCGAATATTTTCATGTCAGGTTTTTGCTGCTAGCCCCAATACCAGCCACACAGGAGTCCAATAGGCGGAGTAGGAGGCGGTTTAGGAGAGGAATAATCGCTAACACACACTACTGAATAAGCCACACAGGAGTCAAATTGGCGGACTAGGAGGCGGTTTAGGAGAGGACCTTTCTTCCACACATCGATAGCGGGATCAATGACCAATATTTTCATGCCAGGTTTTTGTTGCTAGCCCCAATACCAGCCACACAGGAGTCCAATAGGCGGAGCAGGAGGCGGTTTAGGAGAGGAATAATCGCTAACACATACTACTGAGTAAGCGCCCAAATCTCGAAAACGGTGCCTCCGACTCAGGACCTTTCTTCTAGACATCGATAGCGGGGCCAATAACGAATATTTTATGCCAGGTTTTTGCTGCTGGCCCCAATACCAGCCCCACAGGAGTCCAATAGGCGGAGTAGGAGGCGGTTTAGGAGAGGAATAATCGCTAACACACTACTGAATAAGCGCCCAAATCTCGAAAACTGTGCCTCCTACTCAGGACCTTTCTTGTAGACATCGATCGCGGACCCAATGGCGAATATTTTCATGTCAGGTTCTTGCTGCTAGCCCCAATACCAGCCACACAGGAGTCCAATAGGCGGAGTAGGAGGCGGTTTAGGAGAGGAATAATCGCTAACACATACCACTGAGTAAGCGCCCAAATCTCGAAAACGGTGCCTCCGACTCAGGACCTTTCTCAGAGGAATAATCGTTAACACACACTACTGAATAAGTGATCAAGTCCCGAAAACGGTACCTTCGATTCAGAACCTTTCTTCTAGGCATCGATAGCGGGGCCAATGAATTTTCATGCCAGGCTTTTGCTGCTAGCCCCAGCACCAGCCAAACAGGAGTCCAATAGGCGGAATAGGAGGCGGTTTAGGAGAGTACCTTTATATATATAATATTTTTCAGCCAGGCTTTTGCTCCTATCCCTAATACCAGCCCCCCAGGAGTCCAATAGGCGGAGTATGAGGCGGTTTAGGAGAGGAATAATCGCTAAGACATACTACTGAGTAAGCGCCCAAATCTCGAAAACGGTGCCTCCGACTCAGGACCTTTCTCAGAGGAATAATCGTTAACACACACTGCTTAACAAGCGCTCAAGTCCCGAAAACGGTGCCTCCGACTCAGGACCTTTCTCCTAGACATCGATAGCGGGGCCAATATCGAAAATTTTATGCCAGGTTTTTGCTGCTGGCCCCAACACCAGCCCCACAGGAGTCCAATAGGCGGAGTAGGAGGCAGTTTAGGAGAGGAATAATCGCTAACACACTACTGAATAATCTACACAGGAGTCCAATAGGCGGAGTAGGAAGCGGTTTAGGAGAGGAATAATCGCTAACACATACCACTGAGTAAGCGCCCAAATCTCGAAAACGGTGCCTCCGACTCAGGACCTTTCTCAGAGGAATAATCGTTAACACGCACTACTGAATAAGCGCTCAAGTCCCGAAAACGGTGCCTTCGATTCAGGACCTTTCTTCTAGGCATCGATAGCGGGGCCAATGAATTTTCATGCCAGGCTTTTGCTGCTAGCCCCAACACCAGCCCCACAGGAGTCTAATAGGCGGAATAGGAGGCGGTTTAGGAGAGTACCTTCCTTTTACAAATCGATAGCGGGACCAATGCCGAATATTTTTCAGCCAGGCTTTTGCTCCTATCCCTAATACCAGCCCCACAGGAGTCCAATAGGCGGAATAGGAGGAATAGGAGGCGGTTTAGGGGAGGACCTTTCTTCTACACATCGATAACGGGGCCAATGACGAATATTTTTCAGCCAGGTTTTTGCTCCTATCCCTAATACCAGCCCCACAGGAGACCAAAAGGCGGAGTAGGAGGCGGTTTAGGGGAGGAATAATCGCTAACACACACTACTGAATAAGCTCCCAAATCTCAAAAACTGTGCCTCCTACTCAGGACCTTTCGTGTAGACATCGATCGCGGAGCCAATGGCGAACATTTTCATGCCAGGTTTTTGCTGCTAGCCCCAACACCAGTCCCACAGGAGTCCAATAGGCGGAGTAGGAGGCGGTTTAAGAGAGGACCTTTCTTCTACACATCGATAGCGGGATCAATGACCAATATTTTCATGCCAGGTTTTTGTTGCTAGCCCCAATACCAGCCACACAGGGGTCCAATAGGCGGAGTAGGAGGCGGTTTAGGAGAGGAATAATCGCTAACACATACTACTGAGTAAGCGCCCAAATCTCGAAAACGGTGCCTCCGACTCAGGACCTTTCTCCTAGACATCGATAGCGGGGCCAATAACGAATATTTTTATGACAGGTTTTTGCTGCTGGCCCCAACACCAGCCCCACAAGAGTCCAATAGGCGGAGTAGGAGGCGGTTTAGGAGAGGAATAATCGCTAACACACTACTGAATAAGCGCCCAAATCTCGAAAACTGTGCCTCCTACTCAGGACCTTTCTTGTAGATATCGATTTTCATGCCAGGCTTTTGCTGCTAGCCCCAACACCAGCCAAGCAGGAGTCCAATAGGCGGAATAGGAGGCGGTTTTGGAGAGTACCTTTATATATATAATATTTTTCAGCCAGGCTTTTGCTCCTATCCCTAATACCAGCCCCCCAGGAGTCCAATAGGCGGAGTATGAGGCGGTTTAGGAGAGGAATAATCGCTAAGACATACTACTGAGTAAGCGCCCAAATCTCGAAAACGGTGCCTCCGACTCAGGACCTTTCTCAGAGGAATAATCGTTAACACACACTGCTTAACAAGCGCTCAAGTCCCGAAAACGGTGCCTCCGACTCAGGACCTTTCTCCTAGACATCGATAGCGGGGCCAATAACGAATATTTTATGCCAGGTTTTTGCTGCTGGCCCCAACACCAGCCCCACAGGAGTCCAATAGGCGGAGTAGGAGGCAGTTTAGGAGAGGAATAATCGCTAACACACTACTGAATAATCCACACAGGAGTCCAATAGGCGGAGTAGGAGGCGGTTTAGGAGAGGAATAATCGCTAACACATACCACTGAGTAAGCGCCCAAATCTCGAAAACGGTGCCTCCGACTCAGGACCTTTCTCAGAGGAATAATCGTTAACACGCACTACTGAATAAGCGCTCAAGTCCCGAAAACGGTGCCTTCGATTCAGGACCTTTCTTCTAGGCATCGATAGCGGGGCCAATGAATTTTCATGCCAGGCTTTTGCTGCTAGCCCCAACACCAGCCCCACAGGAGTCTAATAGGCGGAATAGGAGGCGGTTTAGGAGAGTACCTTCCTTTTACACATCGATAGCGGGACCAATGCCGAATATTTTTCAGCCAGGCTTTTGCTCCTATCCCTAATACCAGCCCCACAGGAGTCCAATAGGCGGAATAGGAGGAATAGGAGGCGGTTTAGGGGAGGAATAATCGCTAACACACACTACTGAATAAGCTCCCAAATCTCAAAAACTGTGCCTCCTACTCATTTTCATGCCAGGTTTTTGCTGCTAGCCCCAACAGCAGTCCCACAGGAGTCCAATAGGCGGAGTAGGAGGCGGTTTAAGAGAGGACCTTTCTTCTACACATCGATAGCGGGATCAATGACCAATATTTTCATGCCAGGTTTTTGTTGCTAGCCCCAATACCAGCCACACAGGGGGCCAATAGGCGGAGTAGGAGGCGGTTTAGGAGAGGAATAATCGCTAACACATACTACTGAGTAAGCGCCCAAATCTCGAAAACGGTGCCTCCGACTCAGGACCTTTCTCCTAGACATCGATAGCGGGGCCAATAACGAATATTTTTATGCCAGGTTTTTGCTGCTGGCCCCAACACCAGCCCCACAAGAGTCTAATAGGCGGAGTAGGAGGCGGTTTAGGAGAGGAATAATCGCTAACACACTACTGAATAAGCGCCCAAATCTCGAAAACTGTGCCTCCTACTCAGGACCTTTCTTGTAGATATCGATCGCGGACCCAATGGCGAATATTTTCATGTCAGGTTTTTGGTGCTAGCCCCAACACCAGCTCCACAAGAGTCTAATAGGCGGAGTAGGAGGCGGTTTAGGAGAGGAGCTTTCTTCTACACATCGATCGCGGAGCCAATGGCGAATATTTTCATGCCAGGTTTTTGCTGCTAGCCCCAATACCAGCCACACAGGAGTCCAATAGGCGGAGTAGGAGGCGGTTTAGGAGAGGACCTTTCTTCTACACATCGATAGCGGGATCAATGACCAATATTTTCATGCCAGGTTTTTGTTGCTAGCCCCAATACCAGCCCCACAGGAGTCCAATAGGCGGAGTAGGAGGCGGCTTAGGAGAGGAATAATCGCTAACACACTACTGAATAAGCGCCCAAATCTCGAAAACTGTGCTTCCTACTCAGGACCTTTCTTGTAGACATCGATCGCGGACCCAATGGCGAATATTTTCATGTCAGGTTTTTGCTGCTGGCCCCAATACCAGCCACACAGGAGTCCAATAGGCAGAGTAGGAGGCGGTTTAGGAGAGGAATAATCGCTAACACACACTACTGAATAAGCCACACGGGAGTCCAATAGGCGGAGTAGGAGGCGGTTTAGGAGAGGAATAATCGCTAACACATACTACTGAATAAGCGCCCAAATCTCGAAAACGGTGCCTCCGACTCAGGACCTTTTTCAGAAGAATAATCGCTAACACACACTACTGAATAAGCGCTCAAGTCCCGAAAACGGTGCCTTCGATTCAGGACCTTTCTTCTAGGCATCGATAGCGGGGCCAATGAATTTTCATTCCAGGCTTTTGCTGCTAGCCCCAACACCAGCCCCACAGGAGTCCAATAGGCGGAATAGGAGGCGGTTTAGGAGAGTACCTTCCTTTTACACATCGATAGCGGGACCAATGCCGAATATTTTTCAGCCAGGCTTTTGCTCCTATCCCTAATACCAGCCCCACAGGAGTCCAATAGGCGGAATAGGCGGAATAGGCGGAATAGGAGGCGGTTTAGGAGAGGAATAATCGCTAACACATACCACTGAGTAAGCGCCCAAATCTCGAAAACGGTGCCTCCGACTCAGGACCTTTCTCAGAGGAATAATCGTTAACACGCACTACTGAATAAGCGCTCAAGTCCCGAAAACGGTGCCTTCGATTCAGGACCTTTCTTCTAGGCATCGATAGCGGGGCCAATGAATTTTCAATGAATAGGAGGCGGTTTAGGAGAGTACCTTCCTTTTACACATCGATAGCGGGACCAATGCCGAATATTTTTCAGCCAGGCTTTTGCTCCTATCCCTAATACCAGCCCCACAGGAGTCCAATAGACGGAATAGGAGGAATAGGAGGCGGTTTAGGGGAGGACCTTTCTTCTACACATCGATAACGGGGCCAATGACGAATATTTTTCAGCCAGGTTTTTGCTCCTATCCCTAATACCAGCCCCACAGGAGACCAAAAGGCGGAGTAGGAGGCGGTTTAGGGGAGGAATAATCGCTAACACACACTACTGAATAAGCTCCCAAATCTCAAAAACTGTGCCTCCTACTCATTTTCATGCCAGGTTTTTGCTGCTAGCCCCAACAGCAGTCCCACAGGAGTCCAATAGGCGGAGTAGGAGGCGGTTTAAGAGAGGACCTTTCTTCTACACATCGATAGCGGGATCAATGACCAATATTTTCATGCCAGGTTTTTGTTGCTAGCCCCAATACCAGCCACACAGGGGTCCAATAGGCGGAGTAGGAGGCGGTTTAGGAGAGGAATAATCGCTAACACATACTACTGAGTAAGCGCCCAAATCTCGAAAACGGTGCCTCCGACTCAGGACCTTTCTTCTAGACATCGATAGCGGGGCCAATAACGAATATTTTTATGCCAGGTTTTTGCTGCTGGCCCCAACACCAGCCCCACAAGAGTCTAATAGGCGGAGTAGGAGGCGGTTTAGGAGAGGAATAATCGCTAACACACTACTGAATAAGCGCCCAAATCTCGAAAACTGTGCCTCCTACTCAGGACCTTTCTTGTAGATATCGATCGCGGACCCAATGGCGAATATTTTCATGTCAGGTTTTTGGTGCTAGCCCCAACACCAGCTCCACAAGAGTCTAATAGGCGGAGTAGGAGGCGGTTTAGGAGAGGAGCTTTCTTCTACACATCGATCGCGGAGCCAATGGCGAATATTTTCATGCCAGGTTTTTGCTGCTAGCCCCAATACCAGCCACACAGGAGTCCAATAGGCGGAGTAGGAGGCGGTTTAGGAGAGGACCTTTCTTCTACACATCGATAGCGGGATCAATGACCAATATTTTCATGCCAGGTTTTTGTTGCTAGCCCCAATACCAGCCCCACAGGAGTCCAATAGGCGGAGTAGGAGGCGGCTTAGGAGAGGAATAATCGCTAACACACTACTGAATAAGCGCCCAAATCTCGAAAACTGTGCTTCCTACTCAGGACCTTTCTTGTAGACATCGATCGCGGACCCAATGGCGAATATTTTCATGTCAGGTTTTTGCTGCTGGCCCCAATACCAGCCACACAGGAGTCCAATAGGCAGAGTAGGAGGCGGTTTAGGAGAGGAATAATCGCTAACACACACTACTGAATAAGCCACACGGGAGTCCAATAGGCGGAGTAGGAGGCGGTTTAGGAGAGGAATAATCGCTAACACATACTACTGAGTAAGCGCCCAAATCTCGAAAACGGTGCCTCCGACTCAGGACCTTTTTCAGAAGAATAATCGCTAACACACACTACTGAATAAGCGCTCAAGTCCCGAAAACGGTGCCTTCGATTCAGGACCTTTCTTCTAGGCATCGATAGCGGGGCCAATGAATTTTCATTCCAGGCTTTTGCTGCTAGCCCCAACACCAGCCCCACAGGAGTCCAATAGGCGGAATAGGAGGCGGTTTAGGAGAGTACCTTCCTTTTACACATCGATAGCGGGACCAATGCCGAATATTTTTCAGCCAGGCTTTTGCTCCTATCCCTAATACCAGCCCCACAGGAGTCCAATAGGCGGAATAGGCGGAATAGGCGGAATAGGAGGCGGTTTAGGAGAGGAATAATCGCTAACACATACTTCTGAATAAGCGTCCAAATCTCTAAAACGGTACCTCCGACTCAGGACCTTTCTTCTAGACATCGATAGCGGGATCAATGAACAATATTTTCGTACCAGGTTTTTGTTGCTAGCCCCAATACCAGCCCCACAGGAGTCCAATAGGCGGAGTAGGAGGCGGTTTAGGAGAGGACCTTTCTTCTACACATCAATAGCGTGGCCAATGACGAATATTTTCATGCCATTTTTTTGCTGCTAGCCCCAATACCGGCCACACAGGAGTCCAATAGGTGGAATAGGAGGCGGTTTAGGAGAGTACCTTCCTTTTACACATCGATAGCGGGACCAATGCCGAATATTTTTCAGCCAGGCTTTTGCTCCTATCCCTAATACCAGCCCCACAGGAGTCCAATAGGCGGAATAGGAGGCGGTTTAGGAGAGGAATAATCGCTAACACACACTTCTGAATAAGCGCCCAAATCTCGAAAACTGTGGCTCCTACTCAGGACCTTTCTTGTAGACATCGATCGCGGAGCCAATGGCGAATATTTTCATGCCAGGTTTTTGTTGCTAGCCCCAATACCAGCCCCACAGGAGTCCAATAGGCGGAGTAGGAGGCGGTTTAGGAGAGGACCTTTCTTCTACACATCGATAGCGTGGCCAATGACGAATATTTTCATGCCATTTTTTTGCTGCTAGCCCCAATACCGGCCACACAGGAGTCCAATAGGCGGAATAGGAGGCGGTTTAGGAGAGTACCTTCCTTTTACACATCGATAGCGGGACCAATGCCGAATATTTTTCAGCCAGGCTTTTGCTCCTATCCCTAATACCAGCCCCACAGGAGACCAATAGGCGGAGTAGGAGGCGGTTTAGGAGAGGAATAATCGCTAACACATACTACTGTCATCGATCGCGGAGCCAATGGCGAATATTTTCATGCCAGGTTTTTGCTGCTAGCCCCAACACCAGCCCCACAGGAGTCCAATAGGCGGAGTAGGAGGCGGTTTAGGAGAGTACCTTCCTTTTACACATCGATAGCGGGACCAATGACCAATATTTTTCAGCCAGGTTTTTGCTCCTATCCCTAATACCAGCCCCACAGGAGACCAATAGGCAGAGTAGGAGGCGGTTTAGGAGAGGAATAATCGCTAACACATACTTCTGAATAAGCGTCCAAATCTCTAAGACGGTACCTCCGACTCAGGACCTTTCTTCTAGACATCGATAGCGTGGCCAATGACGAATATTTTCATGCCATTTTTTTGCTGCTAGCCCCAATACCAGCCACACAGGAGTCCAATAAGCGGAGTAGGAAGCGGTTTAGGAGAGGAATAATCGCTAACACACACTACTGAATAAGCGTCCAAATCTCGAAAACAGTGTCTCTGACTCAGGACCTTTCTTCTAGACATCGATAGCGGGGCCAATGACCAATATTTTTCAGCCAGGTTTTTGCTCCTATCCCTAATACCAGCCCCACAGGAGACCAATAGGCAGAGTAGGAGGCGGTTTAGGAGAGGAATAATCGCTAACACATACTTCTGAATAAGCGTCCAAATCTCTAAGACGGTACCTCCGACTCAGGACCTTTTTTCTAGACATCGATAGCGGGATCAATGAACAATATTTTCATGCCAGGTTTTTGTTGCTAGCCCCAACACCAGCCCCACAGGAGTCCAATAGGCGGAATAGGAGGCGGTTTAGGAGAGTACCTTCCTTTTACACATCGATAGCGGGACCAATGACCAATATTTTTCAGCCAGGTTTTTGCTCCTATCCCTAATACCAGCCCCACAGGAGACCAATATGCGGAGTAGGAGGCGGTTTAGGAGAGGAATAATCGCTAACACATACTACTGTCATCGATCGCGGAGCCAATGGCGAATATTTTCATGCCAGGTTTTTGCTGCTAGCCCCAACACCAGCCCCACAGGTGTCCAATAGGCAGAGTAGGAGGCTTCTGGACTAGCGGGACCAATGACCAATATTTTTCAGCCAGGTTTTTGCTCCTATCCCTAATACCAGCCCCACAGGAGACCAATAGGCGGAGTAGGAGGCGGTTTAGGAGAGGAATAATCGCTAACACATACTTCTGAATAAGCGTCCAAATCTCTAAAACGGTACCTCCGACTCAGGACCTTTCTTCTAGACATCGATAGCGTGGCCAATGACGAATATTTTCATGCCATTTTTTTGCTGCTAGCCCCAATACCGGCCACACAGGAGTCCAATAGGCGGAATAGGAGGCGGTTTAGGAGAGTACCTTCCTTTTACACATCGATAGCGGGACCAATGCCGAATATTTTTCAGCCAGGCTTTTGCTCCTATCCCTAATACCAGCCCCACAGGAGTCCAATAGGCGGAATAGGCGGAATAGGAGGCGGTTTAGGAGAGGACCTTTCTTCTACACATCGATAACGGGGCCAATGACCAATATTTTTCAGCCAGGTTTTTGCTCCTATCCCTAATACCAGCCCCACAGGAGACCAATAGGCGGAGTAGGAGGCGGTTTAGGGGAGGAATAATCGCTAACACATACTTCTGAGTAAGCGTCCAAATCTCTAAAACGGTACCTCCGACTCAGGACCTTTCTTCTAGACATCGATAGCGGGGCAAATGACGAATATTTTCATCCCAGGTTCTTGCTACTAGCCCCAATACCAGCCACACAGGAGTCCAATAAGCGGAGTAGGAAGCGGTTTAGGAGAGGAATAATCGCTAACACACACTACTGAATAAGCGTCCAAATCTCGAAAACAGTGTCTCTGACTCAGGACCTTTCTTCTAGACATCGATAGCGGGGCCAATGACGAATATTTTCATGCCAGGTTTTTGCTGCTAGCCCCAATACCAGCCAGGAGTCCAATAGGCGGAGTAGGAGACGGTTTAGGAGAGGAATAATCGCTAACACATACTTCTGAATAAGCGTCCAAATCTCTAAAACGGTACCTCCGACTCAGGACCTTTCTTCTAGACATCGATAGCGGGATCAATGAACAATATTTTCATGCCAGGTTTTTGTTGCTAGCCCCAACACCAGCCCCACAGGAGTCCAATAGGCGGAATAGGAGGCGGCTTAGGAGAGTACCCTCCTTTTACACATCGATAGCGGGACCAATGACCAATATTTTTCAGCCAGGTTTTTGCTCCTATCCCTAATACCAGCCCCACGGGAGACCAATAGGCGGAGTAGGAGGCGGTTTAGGAGAGGAATAATCGCTAACACATACTTCTGAATAAGCGTCCAAATCTCTAAAACGGTACCTCCGACTCAGGACCTTTCTTCTACACATCGATAGCGGGATCAATGACCAATATTTTCATGCCAGGTTTTTGTTGCTAGCCCCAATACCAGCCCCACAGGAGTCCAATAGGCGTAGTAGGAGGCGATTTAGGAGAGGAATAATCGCTAACACACTACTGAATAAGCGCCCAAATCTCGAAAACTGTGCTTCCTACTCAGGACCTTTCTTGTAGACATCGATCGCGGACCCAATGGCGAATATTTTCATGTCAGGTTTTTGCTGCTGGCCCCAATACCAGCCACACAGGAGTCCAATAGGCAGAGTAGGAGGCGGTTTAGGAGAGGAATAATCGCTAACACACACTACTGAATAAGCCACACGGGAGTCCAATAGGCGGAGTAGGAGGCGGTTTAGGAGAGGAATAATCGCTAACACATACTACTGAGTAAGCGCCCAAATCTCGAAAACGGTGCCTCCGACTCAGGACCTTTTTCAGAAGAATAATCGCTAACACACACTACTGAATAAGCGCTCAAGTCCCGAAAACGGTGCCTTCGATTCAGGACCTTTCTTCTAGGCATCGATAGCGGGGCCAATGAATTTTCATTCCAGGCTTTTGCTGCTAGCCCCAACACCAGCCCCACAGGAGTCCAATAGGCGGAATAGGAGGCGGTTTAGGAGAGCACCTTCCTTTTACACATCGATAGCGGGACCAATGCCGAATATTTTTCAGCCAGGCTTTTGCTCCTATCCCTAATACCAGCCCCACAGGAGTCCAATAGGCGGAATAGGCGGAATAGGAGGCGGTTTAGGAGAGGAATAATCGCTAACACATACTTCTGAATAAGCGTCCAAATCTCTAAAACGGTACCTCCAACTCAGGACCTTTGTTCTAGACATCGATAGCGGGATCAATGAACAATATTTTCATGCCAGGTTTTTGTTGCTAGCCCCAATACCAGCCCCACAGGAGTCCAATAGGCGGAGTAGGAGGCGGTTTAGGAGAGGACCTTTCTTCTACACATCAATAGCGTGGCCAATGACGAATATTTTCATGCCATTTTTTTGCTGCTAGCCCCAATACCGGCCACACAGGAGTCCAATAGGCGGAATAGGAGGCGGTTTAGGAGAGTACCTTCCTTTTACACATCGATAGCGGGACCAATGCCGAATATTTTTCAGCCAGGCTTTTGCTCCTATCCCTAATACCAGCCTCACAGGAGTCCAATAGGCGGAATAGGAGGCGGTTTAGGAGAGGAATAATCGCTAACACACACTTCTGAATAAGCGCCCAAATCTCGAAAACTGTGGCTCCTACTCAGGACCTTTCTTGTAGACATTGATCGCGGAGCCAATGGCGAATATTTTCATGCCAGGTTTTTGCTGCAAGCCCCAACACCAGCCCCACAGGAGTCCAATAGGCGGAGTAGGAGGTGGCTTAGGAGAGGACCTTTCTTCTACACATCGATAGCGGGATCAATGACCAATATTTTCATGCCAGGCTTTTGCTCCTATCCCTAATACCAGCCCCACAGGAGTCCAATAGGCGGAATAGGCGGAATAGGAGGCGGTTTAGGAGAGGAATAATCGCTAACACATACTTCTGAATAAGCGTCCAAATCTCTAAAACGGTACCTCCGACTCAGGACCTTTCTTCTAGGCATCGATAGCGGGGCCAATGAATTTTCATTCCAGGCTTTTGCTGCTAGCCCCAACACCAGCCCCACAGGAGTCCAATAGGCGGAATAGGAGGCGGTTTAGGAGAGTACCTTCCTTTTACACATCGATAGCGGGACCAATGACCAATATTTTTCAGCCAGGTTTTTGCTCCTATCCCTAATACCAGCCCCACAGGAGACCAATAGGCGGAGTAGGAGGCGGTTTAGGAGAGGAATAATCGCTAACACATACTTCTGAATAAGCGTCCAAATCTCTAAAACGATACCTCCGACTCAGGACCTTTCTTCTAGACATCGATAGCGGGATCAATGAACAATATTTTCATGCCAGGTTTTTGTTGCTAGCCCCAATACCAGCCCCACAGGAGTCCAATAGGCGGAGTAGGAGGCGGTTTAGGAGAGGACCTTTCTTCTACACATCGATAGCGTGGCCAATGACGAATATTTTCATGCCATTTTTTTGCTGCTAGCCCCAATACCGGCCACACAGGAGTCCAATAGGCGGAATAGGAGGCGGTTTAGGAGAGTACCTTCCTTTTACACATCGATAGCGGGACCAATGACCAATATTTTTCAGCCAGGTTTTTGCTCCTATCCCTAATACCAGCCCCACAGGAGACCAATAGGCGGAGTAGGAGGCGGTTTAGGAGAGGAATAATCGCTAACACATACTACTGTCATCGATCGCGGAGCCAATGGCGAATATTTTCATGCCAGGTTTTTGCTGCTAGCCCCAACACCAGCCCCACAGGAGTCCAATAGGCGGAGTAGGAGGCGGTTTAGGAGAGTACCTTCGTTTTACACATCGATAGCGGGACCAATGACCAATATTTTTCAGCCAGGTTTTTGCTCCTATCCCTAATACCAGCCCCACAGGAGACCAATAGGCAGAGTAGGAGGCGGTTTAGGAGAGGAATAATCGCTAACACATACTTCTGAATAAGCGTCCAAATCTCTAAAACGGTACCTCCGACTCAGGACCTTCCTTCTAGACATCGATAGCGGGATCAATGAACAATATTTTCATGCCAGGTTTTTGTTGCTTGCCCCAACACCAGCCCCACAGGAGTCCAATAGGCGGAATAGGAGGCGGTTTAGGAGTGTACCTTCCTTTTACACATCGATAGCGGGACCAATGACCAATATTTTTCAGCCAGGTTTTTGCTCCTATCCCTAATACCAGCCCCACAGGAGACCAATAGGCGGAGTAGGAGGCGGTTTAGGAGAGGAATAATCGCTAACACATACTTCTGAATAAGCGTCCAAATCTCTAAAACGGTACCTCCGACTCAGGACCTTCCTTCTAGACATCGATAGCGGGATCAATGAACAATATTTTCATGCCAGGTTTTTGTTGCTTGCCCCAACACCAGCCCCACAGGAGTCCAATAGGCGGAATAGGAGGCGGTTTAGGAGAGTGCCTTCCTTTTACACATCGATAGCGGGACCATTGACCAATATTTTTCAGCCAGGTTTTTGCTCCTATCCCTAATACCAGCCCCACAGGAGACCAATAGGCAGAGTAGGAGGCGGTTTAGGAGAGGAATAATCGCTAACACATACTTCTGAATAAGCGTCCAAATCTCTAAAACGGTACCTCCGACTCAGGACCTTCCTTCTAGACATCGATAGCGGGATCAATGAACAATATTTTCATGCCAGGTTTTTGTTGCTTGCCCCAACACCAGCCCCACAGGAGTCCAATAGGCGGAATAGGAGGCGGTTTAGGAGAGTACCTTCCTTTTACACATCGATAGCGGGACCAATGACCAATATTTTTCAGCCAGGTTTTTGCTCCTATCCCTAATACCAGCCCCACAGGAGACCAATAGGCGGAGTAGGAGGCGGTTTAGGAGAGGAATAATCGCTAACACATACTTCTGAATAAGCGTCCAAATCTCTAAAACGGTACCTCCGACTCAGGACCTTTCTTCTAGACATCGATAGCGGGATCAATGAACAATATTTTCATGCCAGGTTTTTGTTGCTAGCCCCAATACCAGCCCCACAGGAGTCCAATAGGCGGAGTAGGAGGCGGTTTAGGAGAGGACCTTTCTTCTACACATCGATAGCGTGGCCAATGACGAATATTTTCATGCCATTTTTTTGCTGCTAGCCCCAATACCGGCCACACAGGAGTCCAATAGGCGGAATAGGAGGCGGTTTAGGAGAGTACCTTCCTTTTACACATCGATAGCGGGACCAATGCCGAATATTTTTCAGCCAGGCTTTTGCTCCTATCCCTAATACCAGCCCCACAGGAGTCCAATAGGCGGAATAGGCGGAATAGGAGGCGGTTTAGCAGAGGACCTTTCTTCTACACATCGGTAACGGGGCCAATGATCAATATTTTTCAGCCAGGTTTTTGCTCCTATCCCTAATACCAGCCCCACAGGAGACCAATAGGCGGAGTAGGAGGCGGTTTAGGGGAGGAATAATCGCTAACACATACTTCTGAGTAAGCGTCCAAATCTCTAAAACGGTACCTCCGACTCAGGACCTTTCTTCTAGACATCGATAGCGGGGCAAATGACGAATATTTTCATGCCAGGTTCTTGCTACTAGCCCCAATACCAGCCACACAGGAGTCCAATAAGCGGAGTAGGAAGCGGTTTAGGAGAGGAATAATCGCTAACACACACTACTGAATAAGCGTCCAAATCTCGAAAACAGTGTCTCTGACTCAGGACCTTTCTTCTAGACATCGATAGCGGGGCCAATGACGAATATTTTCATGCCAGGTTTTTGCTGCTAGCCCCAATACCAGCCACACAGGAGTCCAATAGGCGGAGTAGGAGGCGGTTTAGGAGAGGAATAATCGCTAACACATACTACTGAGTAAGCGCCCAAATCTCGAAAACGGTGCCTCCGACTCAGGACCTTTCTTCTAGACATCGATAGCGGGGCCAATAACGAATATTTTTATGCCAGGTTTTTGCTGCTGGCCCCAACACCAGCCCCACAAGAGTCCAATATGCGGAGTAGGAGGCGGTTTAGGAGAGGAGCTTTCTTCTACACATCGATAGCGTGGCCAATGATGAATATTTTCATGCCAGGTTTTTGCTGCTAGCCCCAATACCGGCCACACAGGAGTCCAATAGGCGGAATAGGAGGCGGTTTAGGAGAGTACCTTCCTTTTACACATCGATAGCGGGACCAATGCCGAATATTTTTCAGCCAGGCTTTTGCTCCTATCCCTAATACCAGCCCCACAGGAGTCCAATAGGCGGAATAGGCGGAATAGGAGGCGGTTTAGGAGAGGACCTTTCTTCTACACATCGATAGCGGGATCAATGACCAATATTTTCATGCCAGGTTTTTGTTGCTAGCCCCAATACCAGCCACACAGGAGTCCAATAGGCGGAGTAGGAGGCGGTTTAGGAGAGGAATAATCGCTAACACATACTACTGAGTAAGCGCCCAAATCTCGAAAACGGTGCCTCCGACTCAGGACCTTTCTTCTAGACATCGATAGCGGGGCCAATAACGAATATTTTTATGCCAGGTTTTTGCTGCTGGCCCCAACACCAGCCCCACAAGAGTCCAATATGCGGAGTAGGAGGCGGTTTAGGAGAGGAGCTTTCTTCTACACATCGATAGCGTGGCCAATGATGAATATTTTCATGCCAGGTTTTTGCTGCTAGCCCCAATACCAGCCACACAGGAGTCCAATAGGCGGAGTAGGAGGCGGTTTAGGAGAGGAATAATCGCTAACACACACTTCTGAATAAGATCCCAAATCTCGAAAACTGTGGCTCCTACTCAGGACCTTTCTTGTAGACATCGATCGCGGAGCCAATGGCGAATATTTTCATGCCAGGTTTTTGCTGCTAGCCCCAACACCAGCCCCACAGGAGTCCAATAGGCGGAGTAGGAGGCGGCTTAGGAGAGGAATAATCGCTAAAACACACTTCTGAATAAGCGCCCAAATCTCGAAAACTGTGGCTCCTTATCAGGACCTTTCTTGTAGACATCGATCGCGGAGCCAATGGCGAATATTTTCATGTCAGGTTTTTGCTGCTGGCCCCAATACCAGCCACACAGGAGTCCAATAGGCAGAGTAGGAGGCGGTTTAGGAGAGGAATAATCGCTAACACACACTACTGAATAAGCCACACGGGAGTCCAATAGGCGGAGTAGGAGGCGGTTTAGGAGAGGAATAATCGCTAACACATACTACTGAGTAAGCGCCCAAATCTCGAAAACGGTGCCTCCGACTCAGGACCTTTTTCAGAGGAATAATCGCTAACACACACTACTGAATAAGCGCTCAAGTCCCGAAAACGGTGCCTTCGATTCAGGACCTTTCTTCTAGGCATCGATAGCGGGGCCAATGAATTTTCATTCCAGGCTTTTGCTGCTAGCCCCAACACCAGCCCCACAGGAGTCCAATAGGCGGAATAGGAGGCGGTTTAGGAGAGTACCTTCCTTTTACACATCGATAGCGGGAACAATGCCGAATATTTTTCAGCCAGGCTTTTGCTCCTATCCCTAATACCAGCCCCACAGGAGTCCAATAGGCGGAATAGGCGGAATAGGAGGCGGTTTAGGAGAGGACCTTTCTTCTACACATCGATAACGGGGCCAATGACCAATATTTTTCAGCCAGGTTTTTGCTCCTATCCCTAATACCAGCCCCACAGGAGACCAATAGGCGGAGTAGGAGGCGGTTTAGGGGAGGAATAATCGCTAACACATACTTCTGAGTAAGCGTCCAAATCTCTAAAACGGTACCTCCGACACAGGACCTTTCTTCTAGACATCGATAGCGGGGCAAATGACGAATATTTTCATGCCAGGTTCTTGCTACTAGCCCCAATACCAGCCACACAGGAGTCCAATAAGCGGAGTAGGAAGCGGTTTAGGAGAGGAATAATCGCTAACACACACTACTGAATAAGCGTCCAAGTCTCGAAAACAGTGTCTCTGACTCAGGACCTTTCTTCTAGACATCGATAGCGCGGCCAATGACGAATATTTTCATGCCAGGTTTTTGCTGCTAGCCCCAATACCAGCCACACAGGAGTCCAATAGGCGGAGTAGGAGGCGGTTTAGGAGAGGAATAATCGCTAACACACACTACTGAATAAGCGCCCAAATCTCGAAAACTGTGCCTCCTACTCAGGACCTTTCTTGTAGACATCGATCGCGGAGCCAATGGCGAATATTTTCATGCCAGGTTTTTGCTGCTAGCCCCAACACCAATCCCACAGGAGTCCAATAGGCGGAGTAAGAGGCGGTTTAAGAGAGGACCTTTCTTCTACACATCGATAGCGGGATCAATAATCAATATTTTCATGTCAGGTTTATGTTGCTAGCCCCAATACCAGCCACACAGGAGTCCAATATTCGGAGTAGGAGGCGGTTTAGGAGAGGAATAATCGCTAACACATACTACTGAGTAAGCGCCCAAATCTCGAAAACGGTGCCTCCTACTCAGGACCTTTCTTGTAGACATCGATCGCGGAGCCAATGGCGAATATTTTCATGCCAGGTTTTTGCTGCTAGCCCCAACACCAGCCAAACAGGAGTCCAATAGGCGGAGTAGGAGGCGGTTTAGGAGAGGACCTTTCTTCTACACATCGATAGCGGGATCAATGACCAATATTTTCATGCCAGGTTTTTGTTGCTAGCCCCAATACCAGCCACACAGGAGTCCAATAGGCGGAGTAGGAGGCGGTTTAGAAGAGGAATAATCGCTAACACATACTACTGAGTAAGCGCCCAAATCTCGAAAACGGTGCCTCCGACTCAGGACCTTTCTTCTAGACATCGATAGCGGGGCCAATAACGAATATTTTCATGCCAGGTTTTTGCTGCTGGCCCCAACACCAGCCCCACAGGAGTCCAATAGGCGGAGTAGGAGGCGGCTTAGGAGAGGAATAATCGCTAACACACTACTGAATAAGCGCCCAAATCTCGAAAACTGTGCCTCCTACTCAGGACCTTTCTTGTAGACATCGATCGCGGACCCAATGGCGAATATTTTCATGTCAGGTTTTTGCTGCTAGCCACAACAACAGCCCCACAAGAGTCCAATAGGCGGAGTAGGAGGCGGTTTAGGGGAGGAATAATCGCTAACACATACTTCTGAATAAGCGTCCAAATCTCTAAAACGGTACCTCCGACTCAGGACCTTTCTTCTAGACATCTATAGCGGGGCAAATGACGAATATTTTCATGCCAGGTTCTTGCTACTAGCCCCAATACCAGCCACACAGGAGTCCAATAAGCGGAGTAGGAAGCGGTTTAGGAGAGGAATAATCGCTAACACACACTACTGAATAAGCGTCCAAATCTCGAAAACAGTGTCTCTGACTCAGGACTCGATAGCGGGGCCAATGACGAATATTTTCATGCCAGGTTTTTGCTGCTAGCCCCAATACCAGCCACACAGGAGTCCAATAGGCGGAGTAGGAGGCGGTTTAGGAGAGGAATAATCGCTAACACACACTACTGAATAAGCGCCCAAATCTCGAAAACTGTGCCTCCTACTCAGGACCTTTCTTGTAGACATCGATCGCGGAGCCAATGGCGAATATTTTCATGCCAGGTTTTTGCTGCTAGCCCCAACACCAATCCCACAGGAGTACAATAGGCGGAGTAGGAGGCGGTTTAAGAGAGGACCTTTCTTCTACACATCGATAGCGGGATCAATGATCAATATTTTCATGTCAGGTTTATGTTGCTAGCCCCAATACCAGCCACACAGGAGTCCAATATTCGGAGTAGGAGGCGGTTTAGGAGAGGAATAATCGCTAACACATACTACTGAGTAAGCGCCCAAATCTCGAAGACGGTGCCTCCTACTCAGGACCTTTCTTGTAGACATCGATCGCGGAGCCAATGGCGAATATTTTCATGCCACGTTTTTGCTGCTAGCCCCAACACCAGCCCCACAGGAGTCCAATAGGCGGAGTAGGAGGCGGTTTAGAAGAGGAATAATCGCTAACACATACTACTGAGTAAGCGCCCAAATCTCGAAAACGGTGCCTCCGACTCAGGACCTTTCTTCTAGACATCGATAGCGGGGCCAATAACGAATATTTTTATGCCAGGTTTTTGCTGCTGGCCCCAACACCAGCCCCACAGGAGTCCAATAGGCGGAGTAGGAGGCGGTTTAGGAGAGGAATAATCGCTAACACACTACTGAATAAGCGCCCAAATCTCGAAAACTGTGCCTCCTACTCAGGACCTTTCTTGTAGACATCGATCGCGGACCCAATGGCGAATATTTTCATGTCAGGTTTTTGCTGCTAGCCACAACAACAGCCCCACAAGAGTCCAATAGGCGGAGTAGGAGGCGGTTTAGGAGAGGACCTTTCTTCTACACATCGATAGCGTGGCCAATGACGAATATTTTCATGCCATTTTTTTGCTGTTAGCCCCAATACCGGCCACACAGGAGCCCAATAGGCGGAGTAGGAGACGGTTTAGGAGAGGACCTTTCTTCTACACATCGATAGCGGGATCAATGACCAATATTTTCATGCCAGGTTTTTGTTGCTAGCCCCAATACCAGCCACACAGGAGTCCAATAGGCGGAGTAGGAGGCGGTTTAGGAGAGGAATAATCGCTAACACATACTACTGAGTAAGCGCCCAAATCTCGAAAACGGTGCCTCCGACTCAGGACCTTTCTTCTAGACATCGATAGCGTGGCCAATGACGAATATTTTCATGCCAGGTTTTTGCTGCTAGCCCCAATAAAGGCCACACAGGAGCCCAATAGGCGGAGAAGGAGGCGGTTTAGAAGAGGAATAATCGCTAACACATACTACTGAATAAGCGCAAAAATCCGGGGCCAATGACGGAGTTCAATACACGGAGTAGGAGCCGGTTTAGGAGAGGAATAATCGCTAACACATACTACTGAATAAGCGACCAAATCTCCAAAACGGTGCCTCCGACTCAGGAACTTTCTTCTAGACATAGAAGGAACAGCTTTGGACGCATTCCAGAAATATCAACGCCAGAGCAACAACATAAGTCGCTTTTCCAAAAATTTAATAGCACACATTACGACATCCAACATCGAAATCTAACGGACTTACAAAACCTTATTTACAGGGCAGTTACACTCACTTTCGTATGTCGGCAGTTTATGTCGACATTATGTCATAATTATTACTTTAGTATTAAGATATTTTGTGTTGTTAGAGTAAACAAATTGATTGTACAAAAGAAGGGAAAACGTAGTATTCATTCAGATACTAACCTGTCTTTTTATATTCCAGTGATCAGAGTTATACAAATAGAACGAGTTCAATCGCTTGCTTCATCACGTATACAACCTGTACCAAGTTTATGTACTTGGTTTCATTGTGGGCAAACGTGCCTGTGAACATGTGTACTTTATCGAAAATATGTAAACGTCAACGCATTTCGTTACCGATGGCCTGCGAACACAAGAATGTTCCATCCGATGGTACCGATGGTAAATTGACACTTTACTGTTGGTTGCGAAGTAACAAAAATTAGCCATCAGCAAGTTTGGTGACTTGCATTTGCATAACTCGCGTGAGAATGAGAATGAAGAGACGCGCTCAAACTGCTCTCAGTATGTTTGGTGGTTGGACATTTGTTGTGTGTTGTTGTGTTTGTTGGGGTAGGCAAAAGGATTTCACTCATATTCATTATTATTCAATTCTTTGCTCTGTCCTCTAAAATGACTATATATAATACAAGATGGAATTTAAATCAAATTGCTCTTCACTCCGTATAGTTTCGTACATATTTAGCCCTATAATAGAATCCATTCGCACGAATCGAAGTTACGATTCGAACTACGAGAGAATGCTGACACACAATCCGAATGGAATTCTAACTCCGACATAAATAACTTGTCGGATTTTTCATTGATTGTTCAGTGATACCAATTTTCACGAACTTCGATATTCGTACCAGATTTTTCACTGAGATTATATTTTTTAAGAATGAATTCTGGGATAAATTTCGGTGTTCGGTTATGAATAATCATCGACCAGACCTTGCACTTGATGTGCCTATTCATTAGCACTTGAACAATTCTCCTGTGTGTCATGAATGAGCTGTGTTGGGTGGTGTATTACAGACATTTTAAAGCTAACAATAATATTTTGGGAATGTGGCCTTGAAATCTAATTACTTCTGTTATCAGATTATTAATATGATTCATCTTCGAATGAAAAGTTCTGCATGCGATCTTTGGTCCTGTTTGCTTTGAGGGTTTTTGGAGGTTAAGATTGAGCCACGAACTGTTCGCCTAAGATAACTAGGGCATGTAGAGCGTATGGACAACTCAGCTCCGTCCCGAAGAGGCTTCGACTCCGAACCCGTGGGACAACTTAACAGAGGACGCCCGCGTTTAAGTCCGCGAAGTAGTTTTTCTACCCGATGCATTTCTAAATTACGCAATTTGCCTAGTATATGTATTAATGTCTAATGTCTATTCCCCATCTGTTAATGAGGGGTGGCCGTATTTAGATGAGATTTTACTGCATTTAAACATTCAGATGGCCTCTCGTGAAGACTTAATAAGATTGTATGACCTGCATATGAGATTGCCTCAGAGTCTTGGTGGTAAATGAAGGGAAATCTGACAAATAAAAGTTCAAGAGGTATAGTCCAATAATGGATCCCTGTGGAACTCTCGTTAAAATCGGTTTCAAACCAGAATTTTGATTTTCGAAGAAAACAGAAAGGATACGTTCGGAAAGGAAATGATGATAATTTTAGTTAACTTCGGGGGAAAATCAAGTTGAACAATTTGTAAATTAAGTCCTTGTGCCAGACAAAATCAAATGGCTTCGCTAGGTCTAATGTGCACATTTTGGACCTTAAGTTATTAAATATTTTGTTCTGTAAGTACAGTAAGGCATAAAGAATGTCCACGCTTAATCCCAAATTGCTGTGGATAAGAGAGGTCAGCATCATCAAGCGAACACTGGATTTCCAGAAGACGATTTTTTTCTAAAATGTTACCTAGATTGGAAAGTGGTTCAGCATACATCGCCAAAAGCGAATGCAATTTAATCATCTGTTACAACCTCAATGCGCTAATAGAACAATATTAAACATTAACTAACGGGACGTTGATCGTCAAAAAACTCCGCCAAGAAATTCAAAACACAGTTTTTGCCTGAAAACCTTCAATAAATTTCAGCATATTATAACCGAACTTCAATCAATAAATATTCTCCTACGAAACAAGCCAGTCAAAAGAGGAGGACTAAACCTTCTTGCAAACTTTCTAACTCCTTATTTCACGTCCTGAATGCCGAATAAGCTGAAAAAATCAGCCTTCAGACGTTGATTCAACAATCAACATTGTGAAGCGAGACTGGAGTAAAAATAATATATTTGATCAGATGGAAACTAGCTGAGATAAGATCGAGGATTCAAGATAATTGCGAAGAAGGTTATCAGTCCAAAATATCGAAAATTATCTCATCCCTTTCATCCCAATTGATCATAATGACACTTAAGACAAACAGAATACAGTCAGCCCTCATTGATGTTATTACGGACACTCATCGTGAAAAATTAACTCATTATTATTGTGCAGCTGAAGAAGGAACTTACAACCATCAATGAGTATTGCCAGCAGATGCTCGAGGTCTGGTGCAGTAAAAGGAGGAGTTACGGGTAATCGGGTCGTATTCTGGGTTACACTTCCTCTGGTAAATCAATCATATACGCAATACGATTTATTCCAACTCACGCCCATACCTTATTTCATAAACAATACACTGTTCACTAATATTCCTTGTGCTCTTATATTGCGCTTGCGATCAAAACTTTACTCAATCTGTAGAAACCAGCACACACAGTTGTTCTTCGAAGGATTCGGATTAGTTACGTTGTAGCCAGGATGCATTTTAAGACACAAGTCAAATACCACTCAAGGTCTCACAATACTTTCACTACCAATTTACAAGCTTCCAAAGAAAGCGAAGGAACAGCTTTGGACGCATTCCAGAAATATCAACGCCAGAGCAACAACATAAGTCGCTTTTCCAAAAATTTAATAGCACACATTACGACATCCAACATCGAAATCTAACGGACTTACAAAACCTTATCTACGGGGCAGTTACACTCACTTTCGTATGTCGGCAGTTTATGTCGACATTATGTCATAATTATTACTTTAGTATTAAGATATTTTGTGTTGTTAGAGTAAACAAATTGATTGTACAAAAGAAGGGAAAACGTAGTATTCATTCAGATACTAACCTGTCTTTTTATATTCCAATGATCAGAGTTATACAAATAGAACGAGTTCAATCGCTTGCTTCATCACGTATACAACCTGTACCAAGTTTATGTACTTGGTTTCATTGTGGGCAAACGTGCCTGTGAACATGTGTACTTTATCGAAAATATGTAAACGTCAACGCATTTCGTTACCGATGGCCTGCGAACACAAGAATGTTCCATCCGATGGTACCGATGGTAAATTGACACTTTACTGTTGGTTGCGAAGTAACAAAAATTAGCCATCAGCAAGTTTGGTGACTTGCATTTGCATAACTCGCGTGAGAATGAGAATGAAGAGACGCGCTCAAACTGCTCTCAGTATGTTTGGTGGTTGGACATTTGTTGTGTGTTGTTGTGTTTGTTGGGGTAGGCAAAAGGATTTCACTCATATTCATTATTATTCAATTCTTTGCTCTGTCCTCTAAAATGACTATATATAATACAAGATGGAATTTAAATCAAATTGCTCTTCACTCCGTATAGTTTCGTACATATTTAGCCCTATAATAGAATCCATTCGCACGAATCGAAGTTACGATTCGAACTACGAGAGAATGCTGACACACAATCCGAATGGAATTCTAACTCCGACATAAATAACTTGTCGGATTTTTCATTGATTGTTCAGTGATACCAATTTTCACGAACTTCGATATTCGTACCAGATTTTTCACTGAGATTATATTTTTTAAGAATGAATTCTGGGATAAATTTCGGTGTTCGGTTATGAATAATCATCGACCAGACCTTGCACCTGATGTGCCTATTCATTAGCACTTGAACAATTCTCCTGTGTGTCATGAATGAGCTGTGTTGGGTGGTGTATTACAGACATTTTAAAGCTAACAATAATATTTTGGGAATGTGGCCTTGAAATCTAATTACTTCTGTTATCAGATTATTAATATGATTCATCTTTGAATGAAAAGTTCTGCATGCGATCTTTGGTCCTGTTTGCTTTGAGGGTTTTTGGAGGTTAAGATTGAGCCACGAACTGTTCGCCTAAGATAACTAGGGCATGTAGAGCGTATGGACAACTCAGCTCCGTCCCGAAGAGGCTTCGACTCCGAACCCGTGGGACAACTTAACAGAGGACGCCCGCGTTTAAGTCCGCGAAGTAGTTTTTCTACCCGATGCATTTCTAAATTACGCAATTTGCCTAGTATATGTATTAATGTCTAATGTCTATTCCCCATCTGTTAATGAGGGGTGGCCGTATTTAGATGAGATTTTACTGCATTTAAACATTCAGATGGCCTCTCGTGAAGACTTAATAAGATTGTATGACCTGCATATGAGATTGCCTCAGAGTCTTGGTGGTAAATGAAGGGAAATCTGACAAATAAAAGTTCAAGAGGTATAGTCCAATAATGGATCCCTGTGGAACTCTCGTTAAAATCGGTTTCAAACCAGAATTTTGATTTTCGAAGAAAACAGAAAGGATACGTTCGGAAAGGAAATGATGATAATTTTAGTTAACTTCGGGGGAAAATCAAGTTGAACAATTTGTAAATTAAGTCCTTGTGCCAGACAAAATCAAATGGCTTCGCTAGGTCTAATGTGCACATTTTGGACCTTAAGTTATTAAATATTTTGTTCTGTAAGTACAGTAAGGCATAAAGAATGTCCACGCTTAATCCCAAATTGCTGTGGATAAGAGAGGTCAGCATCATCAAGCGAACACTGGATTTCCAGAAGACGATTTTTTTCTAAAATGTTACCTAGATTGGAAAGTGGTTCAGCATACATCGCCAAAAGCGAATGCAATTTAATCATCTGTTACAACCTCAATGCGCTAATAGAACAATATTAAACATTAACTAACGGGACGTTGATCGTCAAAAAACTCCGCCAAGAAATTCAAAACACAGTTTTTGCCTGAAAACCTTCAATAAATTTCAGCATATTATAACCGAACTTCAATCAATAAATATTCTCCTACGAAACAAGCCAGTCAAAAGAGGAGGACTAAACCTTCTTGCAAACTTTCTAACTCCTTATTTCACGTCCTGAATGCCGAATAAGCTGAAAAAATCAGCCTTCAGACGTTGATTCAACAATCAACATTGTGAAGCGAGACTGGAGTAAAAATAATATATTTGATCAGATGGAAACTAGCTGAGATAAGATCGAGGATTCAAGATAATTGCGAAGAAGGTTATCAGTCCAAAATATCGAAAATTATCTCATCCCTTTCATCCCAATTGATCATAATGACACTTAAGACAAACAGAATACAGTCAGCCCTCATTGATGTTATTACGGACACTCATCGTGAAAAATTAACTCATTATTATTGTGCAGCTGAAGAAGGAACTTACAACCATCAATGAGTATTGCCAGCAGATGCTCGAGGTCTGGTGCAGTAAAAGGAGGAGTTACGGGTAATCGGGTCGTATTCTGGGTTACACTTCCTCTGGTAAATCAATCATATACGCAATACGATTTATTCCAACTCACGCCCATACCTTATTTCATAAACAATACACTGTTCACTAATATTCCTTGTGCTCTTATATTGCGCTTGCGATCAAAACTTTACTCAATCTGTAGAAACCAGCACACACAGTTGTTCTTCGAAGGATTCGGATTAGTTACGTTGTAGCCAGGATGCATTTTAAGACACAAGTCAAATACCACTCAAGGTCTCACAATACTTTCACTACCAATTTACAAGCTTCCAAAGAAAGCGAAGGAACAGCTTTGGACGCATTCCAGAAATATCAACGCCAGAGCAACAACATAAGTCGCTTTTCCAAAAATTTAATAGCACACATTACGACATCCAACATCGAAATCTAACGGACTTACAAAACCTTATCTACGGGGCAGTTACACTCACTTTCGTATGTCGGCAGTTTATGTCGACATTATGTCATAATTATTACTTTAGTATTAAGATATTTTGTGTTGTTAGAGTAAACAAATTGATTGTACAAAAGAAGGGAAAACGTAGTATTCATTCAGATACTAACCTGTCTTTTTATATTCCAGTGATCAGAGTTATACAAATAGAACGAGTTCAATCGCTTGCTTCATCACGTATACAACCTGTACCAAGTTTATGTACTTGGTTTCATTGTGGGCAAACGTGCCTGTGAACATGTGTACTTTATCGAAAATATGTAAACGTCAACGCATTTCGTTACCGATGGCCTGCGAACACAAGAATGTTCCATCCGATGGTACCGATGGTAAATTGACACTTTACTGTTGGTTGCGAAGTAACAAAAATTAGCCATCAGCAAGTTTGGTGACTTGCATTTGCATAACTCGCGTGAGAATGAGAATGAAGAGACGCGCTCAAACTGCTCTCAGTATGTTTGGTGGTTGGACATTTGTTGTGTGTTGTTGTGTTTGTTGGGGTAGGCAAAAGGATTTCACTCATATTCATTATTATTCAATTCTTTGCTCTGTCCTCTAAAATGACTATATATAATACAAGATGGAATTTAAATCAAATTGCTCTTCACTCCGTATAGTTTCGTACATATTTAGCCCTATAATAGAATCCATTCGCACGAATCGAAGTTACGATTCGAACTACGAGAGAATGCTGACACACAATCCGAATGGAATTCTAACTCCGACATAAATAACTTGTCGGATTTTTCATTGATTGTTCAGTGATACCAATTTTCACGAACTTCGATATTCGTACCAGATTTTTCACTGAGATTATATTTTTTAAGAATGAATTCTGGGATAAATTTCGGTGTTCGGTTATGAATAATCATCGACCAGACCTTGCACCTGATGTGCCTATTCATTAGCACTTGAACAATTCTCCTGTGTGTCATGAATGAGCTGTGTTGGGTGGTGTATTACAGACATTTTAAAGCTAACAATAATATTTTGGGAATGTGGCCTTGAAATCTAATTACTTCTGTTATCAGATTATTAATATGATTCATCTTTGAATGAAAAGTTCTGCATGCGATCTTTGGTCCTGTTTGCTTTGAGGGTTTTTGGAGGTTAAGATTGAGCCACGAACTGTTCGCCTAAGATAACTAGGGCATGTAGAGCGTATGGACAACTCAGCTCCGTCCCGAAGAGGCTTCGACTCCGAACCCGTGGGACAACTTAACAGAGGACGCCCGCGTTTAAGTCCGCGAAGTAGTTTTTCTACCCGATGCATTTCTAAATTACGCAATTTGCCTAGTATATGTATTAATGTCTAATGTCTATTCCCCATCTGTTAATGAGGGGTGGCCGTATTTAGATGAGATTTTACTGCATTTAAACATTCAGATGGCCTCTCGTGAAGACTTAATAAGATTGTATGACCTGCATATGAGATTGCCTCAGAGTCTTGGTGGTAAATGAAGGGAAATCTGACAAATAAAAGTTCAAGAGGTATAGTCCAATAATGGATCCCTGTGGAACTCTCGTTAAAATCGGTTTCAAACCAGAATTTTGATTTTCGAAGAAAACAGAAAGGATACGTTCGGAAAGGAAATGATGATAATTTTAGTTAACTTCGGGGGAAAATCAAGTTGAACAATTTGTAAATTAAGTCCTTGTGCCAGACAAAATCAAATGGCTTCGCTAGGTCTAATGTGCACATTTTGGACCTTAAGTTATTAAATATTTTGTTCTGTAAGTACAGTAAGGCATAAAGAATGTCCACGCTTAATCCCAAATTGCTGTGGATAAGAGAGGTCAGCATCATCAAGCGAACACTGGATTTCCAGAAGACGATTTTTTTCTAAAATGTTACCTAGATTGGAAAGTGGTTCAGCATACATCGCCAAAAGCGAATGCAATTTAATCATCTGTTACAACCTCAATGCGCTAATAGAACAATATTAAACATTAACTAACGGGACGTTGATCGTCAAAAAACTCCGCCAAGAAATTCAAAACACAGTTTTTGCCTGAAAACCTTCAATAAATTTCAGCATATTATAACCGAACTTCAATCAATAAATATTCTCCTACGAAACAAGCCAGTCAAAAGAGGAGGACTAAACCTTCTTGCAAACTTTCTAACTCCTTATTTCACGTCCTGAATGCCGAATAAGCTGAAAAAATCAGCCTTCAGACGTTGATTCAACAATCAACATTGTGAAGCGAGACTGGAGTAAAAATAATATATTTGATCAGATGGAAACTAGCTGAGATAAGATCGAGGATTCAAGATAATTGCGAAGAAGGTTATCAGTCCAAAATATCGAAAATTATCTCATCCCTTTCATCCCAATTGATCATAATGACACTTAAGACAAACAGAATACAGTCAGCCCTCATTGATGTTATTACGGACACTCATCGTGAAAAATTAACTCATTATTATTGTGCAGCTGAAGAAGGAACTTACAACCATCAATGAGTATTGCCAGCAGATGCTCGAGGTCTGGTGCAGTAAAAGGAGGAGTTACGGGTAATCGGGTCGTATTCTGGGTTACACTTCCTCTGGTAAATCAATCATATACGCAATACGATTTATTCCAACTCACGCCCATACCTTATTTCATAAACAATACACTGTTCACTAATATTCCTTGTGCTCTTATATTGCGCTTGCGATCAAAACTTTACTCAATCTGTAGAAACCAGCACACACAGTTGTTCTTCGAAGGATTCGGATTAGTTACGTTGTAGCCAGGATGCATTTTAAGACACAAGTCAAATACCACTCAAGGTCTCACAATACTTTCACTACCAATTTACAAGCTTCCAAAGAAAGCGAAGGAACAGCTTTGGACGCATTCCAGAAATATCAACGCCAGAGCAACAACATAAGTCGCTTTTCCAAAAATTTAATAGCACACATTACGACATCCAACATCGAAATCTAACGGACTTACAAAACCTTATCTACGGGGCAGTTACACTCACTTTCGTATGTCGGCAGTTTATGTCGACATTATGTCATAATTATTACTTTAGTATTAAGATATTTTGTGTTGTTAGAGTAAACAAATTGATTGTACAAAAGAAGGGAAAACGTAGTATTCATTCAGATACTAACCTGTCTTTTTATATTCCAGTGATCAGAGTTATACAAATAGAACGAGTTCAATCGCTTGCTTCATCACGTATACAACCTGTACCAAGTTTATGTACTTGGTTTCATTGTGGGCAAACGTGCCTGTGAACATGTGTACTTTATCGAAAATATGTAAACGTCAACGCATTTCGTTACCGATGGCCTGCGAACACAAGAATGTTCCATCCGATGGTACCGATGGTAAATTGACACTTTACTGTTGGTTGCGAAGTAACAAAAATTAGCCATCAGCAAGTTTGGTGACTTGCATTTGCATAACTCGCGTGAGAATGAGAATGAAGAGACGCGCTCAAACTGCTCTCAGTATGTTTGGTGGTTGGACATTTGTTGTGTGTTGTTGTGTTTGTTGGGGTAGGCAAAAGGATTTCACTCATATTCATTATTATTCAATTCTTTGCTCTGTCCTCTAAAATGACTATATATAATACAAGATGGAATTTAAATCAAATTGCTCTTCACTCCGTATAGTTTCGTACATATTTAGCCCTATAATAGAATCCATTCGCACGAATCGAAGTTACGATTCGAACTACGAGAGAATGCTGACACACAATCCGAATGGAATTCTAACTCCGACATAAATAACTTGTCGGATTTTTCATTGATTGTTCAGTGATACCAATTTTCACGAACTTCGATATTCGTACCAGATTTTTCACTGAGATTATATTTTTTAAGAATGAATTCTGGGATAAATTTCGGTGTTCGGTTATGAATAATCATCGACCAGACCTTGCACCTGATGTGCCTATTCATTAGCACTTGAACAATTCTCCTGTGTGTCATGAATGAGCTGTGTTGGGTGGTGTATTACAGACATTTTAAAGCTAACAATAATATTTTGGGAATGTGGCCTTGAAATCTAATTACTTCTGTTATCAGATTATTAATATGATTCATCTTCGAGTGAAAAGTTCTGCATGCGATCTTTGGTCCTGTTTGCTTTGAGGGTTTTTGGAGGATAAGATTGAGCCACGAACTGTTCGCCTAAGATAACTAGGGCATGTAGAGCGTATGGACAACTCAGCTCCGTCCCGAAGAGTCTTCGACTCCGAACCACTAGAGGCAGAGGCGGCTAGCCAGAGACCGTGCTAGCTGGAGAGTCTTTTTGGTTGAGGCCCAGGTCCACCCGGATCGTAGGGCCAAATAAAGAAGAAGAAGAATTAAAACAGGACATAGAGAACGGTAGTCACTGCTATCTTAAGCACTTTTGGGGAGATATATACACTTTTTTTTGACAACTCAGCTGTCTTACAAAAATTTCTTTGTCTATTTTGTGCAGGCAATATATATGTACACCTTAAGTTCTAAAGTAATGTAAAATATCGTATTTAAGATAACAATGCCTCTTGGTATTTCAAAAATCAGCCTTGAGTCCATTTATTTAGTTTCTTATAGATAGATAGATAGTTCTTTATTGCGCATAAAATATTTACAAGGCTCTATTACCACACGTTTTACAATTCAGAGATATGATAACTAGTATCTTACAACTGTAAAATTATAATATAACAAAAAAAAGAAGTCAATATTGCTTACATATTAAGGAAGTATCCGAAGGGAAATGCGAAAAAAACCCTCCAATTTAAAGACCAAAAAAAAAAAATAATAATAATAATAAATACCCATAATAATGAATAACTAAAGGAAATACATGTGTGTAAATAAATAAATAAATAAATAAATATATATATATATAAATAAATAAATAAATATATATAAAATTAAAAAATAATTAAATAAATAAAAAAAAAAATAAGTAAATAAATAAATAAATGATTTATTATGTAGATGTATAAATATGAGTACAAAACAAAACTTATACACATAAATATATAATTAAGTATAAAGAAAAAAGGTGTTGATATAATCAATTTCGAGCACTGTTGTCATTTAATCTTCTGACTAAGGGATTTTCTGCCAAATCGCAGCGAGCTAGAAAGCGTTGGCCCTTTGGTGAATATCGATTGTAGAATGATGCCACGGTAAGTTTAGTACATTTTTAGTAGCTTATTTTGAGATATTTGTAATTTCTTAAGATGACTTTTAGCGCAATTTCCCCACACCTGACATCCATAGAGTAGGATTGCTTGGAACACAACTTTATGGATTAATATTTTGTTTTCATTTGAAAGCTTTGATTTGCGGTTAATAAATGGATATAACATTTTGATAGCTATACCAATTTTTCTTAATGTATTAGTTATGTGAGCACTAAATGTTAGCTTGGTATCCAGATAAATTCCTAGGTGTTTGATAGAGGGTTAACTTGCAACTGTCCACTAGGGAGGAAACAAGCTTTTCTTTTCCTGGTAAAAAAGATAGCTTGTATCTTATCTTCATTTAATTTAATTTTCCATTTGTTTAGATACATTTGAAATATACTCAACCCATTATCAAGATTCCTCTCAATGTTAAGAGCGAATTCTTGAGAAGAGAATATCGCCATATCATCAGCAAATGTAGCTATTTCACAATTGGGCACTGAGGGCAAATCAGAGGTAAACAAGTTATACAAAACAGGTGACAGGACAGACCCCTGGGGAACACCAGAGTGAAAGTGAATAATATTGGAATCATCATTATTAACGTGTACTTTAAAACGACGGTTTGATAAGAAACTACGGACAATTTTACAGAGATGGGGGGGAAAATTATGATTGATCATTTTATAAATAAGCCCGTCATGCCAAACAGAATCGAAGGCTTTTTCGATGTCAAGTAATATCATGCCCGTTGACTTACCTATTGCACGAGATGACATAACATGTTTGCAGATTCTTAGCACTTGATGAGACGTACTGTGGTAGTGCCTAAAGCCAAATTGCTCATTAGGAAGAATATTGAATTCTGCAATGTGCTTCGAGATTTTCTCCTTAAGAACCTTTTCATAGATTTTACTAAGGCTGCTCAGCAAACTAATTGGTCTATAACTGCTAGTCAAATTGGGGGGCTTACCGGCTTTTGGTATAGGCACAACCTTAGCAATTTTCCACATGTTTGGAAAGTATTCCATTTTAAGGCATGCATTAATAATGAAAGACAAACGCTCAAAATCAGATTTAGGCATCTCTTTAATGTATATATTTCTAATTTGGTCAATTCCTTCGGCTTTTTGTGTACTGAGTTGGCTGACAAAGAACATAATATCTTCCACATTTTTAAAAAAATTGGAAGGCGGAGAACTATTATTATTGATCAAAAAATTTTGAGTGGTACGATCCACTAACACAGTGGTTGCAACGTCACCTAAGCTGGAAGATATTTCATGATTTTTCGCGAAGTTTAGAGCAAGTGCATTAGCTTTTTCAAGATCCGTGCACATTGTGTTTCCTGAATCATGTAGGAATGGAATTTGTCTGTTTTTATTTTTTATCACTTTAACTATGTTCCAAAATGGTTTCGAATTTTTATTAAGAGAACTTAGTTTCATGTTCCACTTTTGGTTATTATGAACAGAAATAAGGTGGGAGATTATGTTGTTAAGGTGTGAAACTTGATGTTTGTAATATGCCTGATGATATCTTTGCCAATGTTTACGGTAAACATTTCTAATTCGAATGAGATC
The DNA here is from genome assembly GCA_964034865.1 of Eristalis intricaria. Lineage (NCBI taxonomy): Eukaryota > Metazoa > Arthropoda > Insecta > Diptera > Syrphidae > Eristalis > Eristalis intricaria. Next base: position 19,344,247 of record OZ035877.1, read on the forward strand.
AAGAACATAATAAGGCAACTTGCATGGTGAAGTATTTTTAGGAACTTTGGGGATGCTTAAATCAATGGCGCTAAGTACGTGTGCACCAAAGTTTGCAACTATAGAGTCAACATCGTCAGTAGAAGTGACACCATCTAAATTATTTAAAGCGTTTCGGAACTTAGAGTTTAATACCGAACGATAACGATTCCAATTCGCATTTCTAAGGTCTAACCTATAGTGCTCTTTCCGAACTCCAGATTTTAGAAGCTGCAAAACACAGGGTAATGATCAGAGCTCAGGTCGTTAATCGAGAAAGGTTGAGTAACATAACTGGGGACATTAGACACAAATAGGTCAAGTACTGATGGACAACGATTAGAACTGGGATTGTATGTTGGACTAGATGGGTATAACACAGCAATTGGGACAGTTAAACACAAATCGGACAAAATGGAGCCATAGGCATTTGCTCGCAAGCAACCCCAGTCTCTATGTCTAGAATTTTCTTATAGTTAAGTGAAATATGATATAATGATAAAATGATATTATGATCATTATTAGATCTTACATAGTAGTTGCAATTCCTTTATTTATAGCACAACCATTATTGAAACTACAATATTACATTTTTAAAGGCGTGACGGCGAAATATTTCTTTGGATTAATGGTAAGAAGAGTTGCTTAGTCTCTATAAATATTTGGAGTTAGTTTTTTGCAAAAAGAGGCTGTAAGAAGATTGTCATCCTCGTGTGTATGGCAGAAAGAACTGCAGATATTATTCGCAAGGATTCTTCTGAGGAGAGGGTTATCATAGTGCTGTAGCGCAGATATTCTTCTTTTGCTCAAATCCACCACGTAGTCAAGCACCGGCTTAATTTCTGAGTCTAGATAAATAGTTTTATTATTACACCATTTTCCTCCCGATTTCTTAGGTTTCAAGATGCATTTTGTGACTATATAGCGTTCAAATCTTTGTAATTCGAGAGCTACATTGGCAGTGATTGTATACCAAGGAAGAAATCCATATGCTAATAGTAATAAGGTCGTTCTTGCATTAATATTAACTTCTAGCCATGCCTGTATGTTAATGCCCAAATACTTAATCGAATTCTTCAGAGGAATCTGATTTTCTTCTATCGATAGACGAATGTTTTGACTCTCCCTGATAGCCAGGTAGTTACCTCTACCCGATGCATTTCTAAATTACGCAATTTCCCCAGTATATTTATTAATGTCTAATGTCTATTCCCCATCTGTTAAAATGAGGGGTGGCCGTATTTAGGTGAGATTTAACAGTACTAATCGGCGCTTTGAACTTTCAACACGTCTCAGTCTCCTGTTCGGTACTATTACAAAGCAAAATTCTTAATAGAAACTGGTCTCTTAGTTTTTATTTGTCTTCAAATGTTAAAAGTGCAAAGATGGACTCCAGAGGCAAAAACTCTAGAGAAAACTCATTTGCTATTCTTCAAGATTTGCCCGATACGGACAATGGCAGTGATTGTGATATGATTCAATCTAACTTGATTTCAAAAAGAAAAGACAAAGTTCCATCCATCTGTCTTGAGAAAATCCAGTGGAGAGGTGCATTCAATTTTTCGCGACGCGAATATCTGCCATTATTGTATAAAAAAAAATATCTATTGGCATCAAAATCATATGTGAAACATCCGATAGTCATAACGCTATTTGTGCAGTGCTCAAAAAGAACAACTGGCAATTTTTTCACTTGACTTTCCTTCAGCAAGGTCATTAAAATTCGTTTTGTATGGCTTAGACGAAATGCCCACAGAAACACTTAAAAATGAACTAATATCAATAGGACTAAAAGTGCAAAACATTAAAATAATTAAAAAGAATTACGGTGCATATATTGACGCGTTCTACATAATTTTCTTAGAATCTGGATCCACCAAGCAAAGTGTTCTCCAAAAAAATGTCCGGTCCATTTTCAAAACGCAAGTTAAATGGGACTTCCCCCGAAGACAACAAAACAAACTCACGCAATGTGAAAACTGTCCAATGTTCGGCCACGGCGAGAAAAATTGCCATGTCAAAACGCTCTGCGGAATTTGTGCTGAAACGCATCACACAAAAGAGTGCAAATCAGCAAACATTAAATGTCCGAACTGCAACAAAACGCACAAGTCTAACGATCCAACGTGCGAAAGCCGCAAATCGTTTATTGATATAAGAGCGCGACTTTCCAACAAAAACTACTCTCAATTGGCTTGGCGTGAGACTCAAACAATCCCACGTCAGCAACACCATGGATACACCTCAAACATCAATTTTTTACCCGCTTTTTCATCCCGGCGAAAGACTACGGTTCCATCATTCTCCCAACAAACAACTTCTTCCAACATTCGCTCCAATGTATGGACCAACAGGAACAACAACAACATCCCTGTCACTGCACCAAAAGCTTCAAGCGAGCTTTTTACCATCGAAGAAATCAACGGACTCACAGCTGAGATGATCATCTTACTTGGAAATTGTACTTCAAAAGCTGAACAATTTAACACTATTGCACAATTAGCTATTAAGTATTTGTATCAACAAGGTAAATAAGTATGAATATTGGCTTAAAAATTATGTGTTGGAATGCTAGAAACATTCGCAATAATGTAATAGAATTTTTTGCTTTCTTAAGCACCCATTATATTGATGTAGGTCTTGTTACTGAAACATGTCTTGATTCAAATATTAGAAAACTGTCAAATAGTGAATATATTGTGTATCGTCTAGATCGTAACGATCGAAGGGGAGGTGGTGTTGCCATTGTGGTAAAAAGATCTTTAAGGCATAAAATTCTTCCAATCGTGAAAACCAAATTAATTGAGAACCTAGAAGTCGAAATACCCTTTAGTAATGGGCGTGTTATGAACATATTCTGTGTTTACTTCCCCGGGGGTCGCAGCACATCTGGAAAACGCCTTGATTTGAACCGTGATTTGCGTGAACTATTAAGGCAGAACGATATATTTCTAATTGGTGGCGATCTGAACTGTAGACATAGGAACTGGGGTTGCTTAAGAGCCAATGCTTGGGGTAATGTGCTTGACACACTACATGCAAGCCATCCATTTTATATTTTATATCCCCCACATCCAACTTACATCCCACCAAATCAAAGAGCTACTCCATCAACCCTGGATTTATTTCTTACCAATATGCCAGAACTTTTCACCCAACCCACTGTGATAAATGATCTAAGCTCAGATCACCTCCCAGTTAATTGTAGCTCATTTTTGGAACCCAATCAGGCTTAAAATGTTGCTTACAACTATAAAAACGCAAACTGGAATCTATTTAGGAATCAAATAACCTGCCATTTGAGCAAGCGGCAGAATATTCTTCCTAACGAAATAGAACCAGGCAATATTGATGAAGGGGTAAGATATTTCACTGACCTAATATTAAACTGCATTGATAAATCCGTACCAAAGAAAGTTATTAAGTGGAACAACAAAAATGGCCTCCCGCATTACATTATAGAACTAATCAAAATAAGGAATTATGCAAGGACTAGATGGATTAGAACAAGGGACAATTTGTTTATGATTCTCAATCAAAGATCTGCCTAGAAGAATAAAATACCATATTCTAGATATAAGAAACCAAAATTGGAATAAGAAACTACATGAACTAGACAATCGTAGTAAACCCTTTTGGAACATAATTAAGGTTATTAAACGTAGAAATCTCTGTATACCTGCATTGAGGGTGGACAATTTGATTCTACTTTCAAATGAAGAAAAACCAAATGCATTAGCCAAGGTTTTCGTGGCTAGTCGTTCTATAGGTAACTCCATAATCAGTAGTGAGGAGAACTTAGTGGAACACTCGTTGGATGAAATAAATGATCAAGTCATAACCATTGATAACAACGATCTCATTTCAATCGAAGATATAGAAGTAGTCATTAAAAACTTAAAAAATTCGAAGTCCCCAGGCCTAGACGGTGTTAAAAACACATTTCTCAAGAACCTCCCATCTTGCGGGAAAAAATTTTTGCAACTACTATTTAACAGTTGTTTAAAAATAGGTTACTATCCTCGAGAATGGAAAACATCCAAAATTATACCAATCCAAAAACCTGGTAAAGACCCATCCCTGGCGAGCAGTTACCGTCCTATTAGTTTATTAAGCTCAATAAACATATACTTTGAAAGAGTCATAAAAAACAAATTAGTAGATCATCTTGAGACATTCCACATACTCCCCCCACAATTCGGTTTTCGACCACTTCACTCCGCGGTTCATCAAATTAACCGCATTACAAAGAACATAAAACTAAATTTTGAGGCTGGAAAAAGCACTGGTTTAATCCTTCTTGATATTGAAAAAGCATTCGATACGGTGTGGCATAGGGGTTTACTACACAAACTCCACATCCTTAACTTCCCAATCCACTTGGTAAGGATTGTCCAATCCTTCTTAACTGGTCGGAATTTCATGGTTTCTGTGAATAATAGCCGATCACAAGTTTTCCCACAGGCAGGTGTACCTCAAGGATCAGTTCTTGCTCCAATACTGTATAATATATTTACTCATGACTTTCCATTATCCAACAGTTATGAAGCTGCAATCTTTGCGGACGACACATGCATCTTTGCGTCAGATACGTTGGGTTGCAACATTGTAACGAAATTGCAATCTGGCGCAAATGATGTAGAAACATATCTTAATAAATGGAAAATTAAATTAAATGCTTCAAAGACTCAGACTGTCTTTTTTACTAGAAAAAGAAAAGCCTGTTTCCTGCCAAGCCACAGAATAGTGTTAAACAACATTGAATCAGATTGGGAATCAAGTACTAAATATCTTGGGGTACATCTGGATAAAACACTAAACTTCAGTATTCATGTCCAGGAAACAATTAAAAAAGTCAACTTAGCAATACGAATTCTGTATCCCTTCATAAGTCGTAAATCTAAGATGAGTATAGAAAATAAGCTCACTATTTTTAAAACAATTTTTCAACCCATCATGTTTTATGGTTCCCCTGTATGGGGCCATTGTGCAAAGACCCACATAAGAAAATTACAAATCGCACAGAATAAGCTGTTAAAAATGATGCTTAATTTGCCGTGGCATTTTTCGACTGATGAGCTTCATGAAGTCTCTAATATTGAAAGAGTTTCTATAAGACTGATGAAGTTATTCGAACGACATAGATTGTCTTGCAATCAATCTGACAATTACTTGATTTCAAGTTTGTATAATGATGCATAATACGCCTTTATTTATACTTTTATTAATTTATTTATTTAATTATTTATTTACTAATTTGTATCACCTGCATATGAGATTGCCTCAGAGTCTTGGTGGTAAATGAAGTAAAATCTGACAAATAAAAGTTCAAGAGGTATAGTCCAAGAATGGATCCCTGCGGAACTCTCGTTAGAATCGGTGTCAAACACTGATTTCGAAGAAAACAGAAAGGATACGCTCGGAAAGGAAATGATGATAATTTTAGTTAGCTTCGGGGGGAAATTCAAGTTGAACAATTTGTAAATTAAGTCCTTGTGCCAGACAAAATCAAAAGGCTTCGCTAGGTCTAATGTGCACATTTTGGACCTTAAGTTATTAAATATATACAATAACATTTTGGGAATGTGGGCTTAAAATCTAATTACTTATGTTAGATTATTAATATGATTCATTGAGATCTTATTTATGATTACAAAATGTATATACTTCTTAGCACGATTAGAAATGTAATCTACAGTATATTAATCGCCACATTGAAGCCCTTTTGACGGTCATCTTATGGGAATAGATATTTCGAACAGTATCGAATACCATGTCAATTGAATGCCAATGGTTCAGAAATAATTATATCCAAAATATGTTCAGATCAGAGGAGCTACAATTAGCGTCACTTACATATGCTATGCTAATGATCTTATAATAAACATTAGAAGCAGCCTTTCAGTCATTCTATTGCGAAATTTCAAAAACTGTCTATGTATTCTCTATAATTCAATTTATATATCATTAAAATGAGTTATATTTTTTAGTATTATTATTTAATTCTAATTTTTAAGACAAAGAACAGCCTGAAAAACGACGAATAGTTGTATGTCCACATGTAGTAGCATGTTGTTTCCTCCAATTCTCTCTCACTATGCAGTAGCATATAGTTTGTTACCATGATAGTAGCATTGTTCAGTAGAAAATATTTCAGTACAGACTAGGGGTCTCATTGTCTGGCAATACAGTTCCTGATGACTCTAGTCAAGATATCCCCATAGCCAAATAAGCATTGCTTCCATATTGTTATTATTATTGCTTCAGTTTTGATAAAATTCTATAAAATAACGCATTCTTATATAAATTAACTCCATTGTTTAATACACACATAATTATAATATACACATAATGTTCAGCAAATAATACAGAAGCAAATTTTTTAGAGTTTTAGGTTGCGATTTTAGAAAGAATGCAGTCTGACAGCTTGTGTACATGACTCCAGATTTAAGTTTAATTCCTTAGCCTTTTCTTTTGATCTCCATACCTGCATGAAATTCAGTAATTAAGTACCAATTTAATATATATGATAAGTCGTATAAGTTTACAGACATTCGTACCTTTATGGAGTAATCATCACTGGTTGTTACAAGCATTTCGGAATCACTTCTGTTGAAAGCCACGCTGTTAACGACATCATCATGTTTGTATTTTGCTAAACATATTCCGTAGTATCGGTCCCAAATGTAGGCATGCATATCTTCAGCGCCACTAAAAAATTATGGTCAGTAAAAAATAAATGGTGTTTACTTTAAAAGTCACCTGGCAACGTAGTTATCGCAAACATCAAGGAAAATAAAAAAACATTCCGCTCCAGGTGTGTAGGCTTTATGTGCTTTCAGCATATTTCCAACATGTTTCAAGGTCATAAGATCAATTACATGAATATCAATTTCCTGAGCAATTGGAGAAGGGTCCAGAGCATTTGTCGCTATATATCCTTGTGGCCATGGACGAGTATTAACATACAAATATCTAAAATACATTTTTATCTACATATTACAAATATTTGAATTGACGAATACTGTAAAAGTTACAATTCTTAGTTCAATTTGTTTATAAAATAGTAATGTGTAAATTAATATTAGTAATGGTACGGTTTTTTACGTTAAGTTGAAGGCCAACCATTGGGGGAAGGGCCTGTGCATAGAGGGCATAGTAGCCTCTACAACACCCGTTGTGTGGTGAAATAATGTATGCAGCGGATGTCCTGGCGGTTGAGCGGGGTATTAACCACCCGCCCACATAAAAACTCTTGTTATTATTATTATTGTTTTTAATTTTAATTGAATTTAATGAATTCAAAAAGTTATAATTATGAAATCCATTTTGGATGGGGGCGAGATTCGATCTGAATCAGGGAGGTTTTATCCTCCAAGACCCCTACACAACCTGCACGAGGTGACCCTGCTACTACCAAATATAGCGGATCACCTAAAGATTTTAGATTTTTTTTTGTTTAGGTTTAGATTGATTTTATTATTTCGAATAATGTTCCTTTTACAAAAATTTAACAAAATCAAAATCAGCATGGCTTTGACGTCTGTCGGATTGACTTTAATTTTTATGTACAAGTAATAATTATTAGCTCTCCATATAGAAAAAGGCTAATTTCAAAAGTTCCCTGTTAGGATGTTATCTCTGTATTTTAGTGACATTTTGCTGTATTTAAACAACTTCTTTACGTCCATTACGCCTCCCCAGGTTGTGATTGAGCCGGCTGTATGTAATGCGATGTATTGATGCCGCCGCTTTTTCTAAGAACTGTATTCTTGCCTGCTCGTCGACCTGCTTTATTAATTGGCATAGTGAGTTACCCCAATTACTACCATCTGCGCTCAGCACTACTCCACATTCTCCAGATAATTTAATCCACTCTTTGAACCATGCAGTTTTATTTCGAACGGTTTGCATCGCCACTATCTTTGGGAGCCTGTTGTCTGACATGTTCATTACTCGGAGTAGTGTGTTTTTATATATAGTGGAGATATGCCAGTTTCATCCATGAGCATGTAGTTCGCAATCTTCGGCGGGAGCTTAAACATTTTTTTAATAATGAAGCGCTGCAATTTCTCCACCTCCTCATAAGCCTTATACCCCCAAACCTGTGTCGCGTATAGCATTATCGTCTCGGATACAGCTTCGTACAATTTAAACTTACTGCTGTGCTGGATATTAGTATTGTTGAAGCATTTCTTACAGGCTACACTGATAGCATTTTTAGCCTTTGTAAGTTTGTCGTTCAGCTGCCTTTTTATGTTTAAATTGCTTGTAAGCAGGATTCCTAGATACTTAAACTCTTTGACGACCTCTCAACAATATCCTCTATAAAAAGGGCAAATAAGGTTGGGCTTAGTGGGCAACCCTGCCTTACTCCTGTTTTCGTTTGGAACCAATCGGATAACTCAACTCCGTTATCTTCGTACAGGTTTTGGAGAACCCTTCCGAGTTTCGATGACATTCCGATTCCATACGATTTATAGAATAAGGCCACGGTTCACAGAATCGAAGGCTGCTTTGAAATCAACAAAGAATGTGAAACGTTTCCTACTTTGCCTTTTGTATGTACCTGCTTTACTAATGAGAACAAAAATGCGGTCGACGGTTGAGTAGCCAGGTCTAAAACCCGCCTGAAATTCCTTAAGTAGGTTATTAGTTTATATCCACGTTCCAAGTCTCCTCTGCAAACTACTTGCGAAAAATTGCGATAGGATATGCCTCGATAGTTTGATGGATTCCCCACATCACCTTTCGGAAGTCTGGCATCACATATTGAATACTAAGGCAGCTTACTGGTATTCGTGCTGAGATCTATGCTGATCACATAGATTTTTCCATTAAGTTTTCTAACTTGTTGCCAGAACTCAGATGAGTTGTTGCATCTCTCGAGACTACGTGCCTCGTTTTCGAAGTAGTTCCGTTTACTTCATCTACATATAACTTTGTGTTCCTGGTTGGCTTTGACATACGACATCCTAAGTGTTTCTGTGTTGAAGGCGCTAAAGATTTTATTCAGGAAAACGATTTCAGCCTAGCTCTATGGCATGTTCACGTCAAACCACGATTCATTCTTTCTCTTAGGGGTGCAACGATGTGCGGGAGGATCGATCTCTTCAACTCCTGTAATATTTCGCACTTGAAGCTTCCCTACCATATTCATTCGATAGAGATTTGCTTTGTGATCCTTCCATACCAGCTTTGGGAGTACCATTATAGGTTTTCTTTTTACCATTTCTGCTGTTTCGTGATCAATTTTGACTATAATAGGAAGGTGGTCTGAAAACGTAGCTTGCTTCACCTCTAAGTCCGAGATATGATGGTTCCATTCACCCCTTGCCAAACAGTAAACAACTGATGACCCTTGCCCACCTATGAACGTCAACTCCCCTCAATTGTCGATAGCACTTTTACCATTTAAAATTCGAAAGCCAAAAGAATCGCAGAACTCTAAGAGTTTCGTTCCTCTTTCATTGCAGTGTGAATCCTCGGAACATTGCTCTGTGTTTCTTTTGTAGTTTTCAAGTATTATTATTTAATTCTAATTTTTAAGACAAAGAACAGCCTGAAAAACGACGAATAGTTGTATGTCCACATGTAGTAGCATGTTGTTTCCTCCAATTCTCTCTCACTATGCAGTAGCATATAGTTTGTTACCATGATAGTAGCATTGTTCAGTAGAAAATATTTCAGTACAGACTAGGGGTCTCATTGTCTGGCAATACAGTTCCTGATGACTCTAGTCAAGATATCCCCATAGCCAAATAAGCATTGCTTCCATATTGTTATTATTATTGCTTCAGTTTTGATAAAATTCTATAAAATAACGCATTCTTATATAAATTAACTCCATTGTTTAATACACACATAATTATAATATACACATAATGTTCAGCAAATAATACAGAAGCAAATTTTTTAGAGTTTTAGGTTGCGATTTTAGAAAGAATGCAGTCTGACAGCTTGTGTACATGACTCCAGATTTAAGTTTAATTCCTTAGCCTTTTCTTTTGATCTCCATACCTGCATGAAATTCAGTAATTAAGTACCAATTTAATATATATGATAAGTCGTATAAGTTTACAGACATTCGTACCTTTATGGAGTAATCATCACTGGTTGTTACAAGCATTTCGGAATCACTTCTGTTGAAAGCCACGCTGTTAACGACATCATCATGTTTGTATTTTGCTAAACATATTCCGTAGTATCGGTCCCAAATGTAGGCATGCATATCTTCAGCGCCACTAAAAAATTATGGTCAGTAAAAAATAAATGGTGTTTACTTTAAAAGTCACCTGGCAACGTAGTTATCGCAAACATCAAGGAAAATAAAAAAACATTCCGCTCCAGGTGTGTAGGCTTTATGTGCTTTCAGCATATTTCCAACATGTTTCAAGGTCATAAGATCAATTACATGAATATCAATTTCCTGAGCAATTGGAGAAGGGTCCAGAGCATTTGTCGCTATATATCCTTGTGGCCATGGACGAGTATTAACATACAAATATCTAAAATACATTTTTATCTACATATTACAAATATTTGAATTGACGAATACTGTAAAAGTTACAATTCTTAGTTCAATTTGTTTATAAAATAGTAATGTGTAAATTAATATTAGTAATGGTACGGTTTTTTACGTTAAGTTGAAGGCCAACCATTGGGGGAAGGGCCTGTGCATAGAGGGCATAGTAGCCTCTACAACACCCGTTGTGTGGTGAAATAATGTATGCAGCGGATGTCCTGGCGGTTGAGCGGGGTATTAACCACCCGCCCACATAAAAACTCTTGTTATTATTATTATTGTTTTTAATTTTAATTGAATTTAATGAATTCAAAAAGTTATAATTATGAAATCCATTTTGGATGGGGGCGAGATTCGATCTGAATCAGGGAGGTTTTATCCTCCAAGACCCCTACACAACCTGCACGAGGTGACCCTGCTACTACCAAATATAGCGGATCACCTAAAGATTTTAGATTTTTTTTTGTTTAGGTTTAGATTGATTTTATTATTTCGAATAATGTTCCTTTTACAAAAATTTAACAAAATCAAAATCAGCATGGCTTTGACGTCTGTCGGATTGACTATAATTTTTATGTACAAGTAATAATTATTAGCTCTCCATATAGAAAAAGGCTAATTTCAAAAGTTCCCTGTTAGGATGTTATCTCTGTATTTTAGTGACATTTTGCTGTATTTAAACAACTTCTTTACGTCCATTACGCCTCCCCAGGTTGTGATTGAGCCGGCTGTATGTAATGCGATGTATTGATGCCGCCGCTTTTTCTAAGAACTGTATTCTTGCCTGCTCGTCGACCTGCTTTATTAATTGGCATAGTGAGTTACCCCAATTACTACCATCTGCGCTCAGCACTACTCCACATTCTCCAGATAATTTAATCCACTCTTTGAACCATGCAGTTTTATTTCGAACGGTTTGCATCGCCACTATCTTTGGGAGCCTGTTGTCTGACATGTTCATTACTCGGAGTAGTGTGTTTTTATATATAGTGGAGATATGCCAGTTTCATCCATGAGCATGTAGTTCGCAATCTTCGGCGGGAGCTTAAACATTTTTTTAATAATGAAGCGCTGCAATTTCTCCACCTCCTCATAAGCCTTATACCCCCAAACCTGTGTCGCGTATAGCATTATCGTCTCGGATACAGCTTCGTACAATTTAAACTTACTGCTGTGCTGGATATTAGTATTGTTGAAGCATTTCTTACAGGCTACACTGATAGCATTTTTAGCCTTTGTAAGTTTGTCGTTCAGCTGCCTTTTTATGTTTAAATTGCTTGTAAGCAGGATTCCTAGATACTTAAACTCTTTGACGACCTCTCAACAATATCCTCTATAAAAAGGGCAAATAAGGTTGGGCTTAGTGGGCAACCCTGCCTTACTCCTGTTTTCGTTTGGAACCAATCGGATAACTCAACTCCGTTATCTTCGTACAGGTTTTGGAGAACCCTTCCGAGTTTCGATGACATTCCGATTCCATACGATTTATAGAATAAGGCTACGGTTCACAGAATCGAAGGCTGCTTTGAAATCAACAAAGAATGTGAAACGTTTCCTACTTTGCCTTTTGTATGTACCTGCTTTACTAATCAGAACAAAAATGCGGTCGACGGTTGAGTAGCCAGGTCTAAAACCCGCCTGAAATTCCTTAAGTAGGTTATTAGTTTATATCCACGTTCCAAGTCTCCTCTGCAAACTACTTGCGAAAAATTGCGATAGGATATGCCTCGATAGTTTGATGGATTCCCCACATCACCTTTCGGAAGTCTGGCATCACATATTGAATACTAAGGCAGCTTACTGGTATTCGTGCTGAGATCTATGCTGATCACATAGATTTTTCCATTAAGTTTTCTAACTTGTTGCCAGAACTCAGATGAGTTGTTGCATCTCTCGAGACTACGTGCCTCGTTTTCGAAGTAGTTCCGTTTACTTCATCTACATATAACTTTGTGTTCCTGGTTGGCTTTGACATACGACATCCTAAGTGTTTCTGTGTTGAAGGCGCTAAAGATTTTATTCAGGAAAACGATTTCAGCCTAGCTCTATGGCATGTTCACGTCAAACCACGATTCATTCTTTCTCTTAGGGGTGCAACGATGTGCGGGAGGATCGATCTCTTCAACTCCTGTAATATTTCGCACTTGAAGCTTCCCTACCATATTCATTCGATAGAGATTTGCTTTGTGATCCTTCCATACCAGCTTTGGGAGTACCATTATAGGTTTTCTTTTTACCATTTCTGCTGTTTCGTGATCAATTTTGACTATAATAGGAAGGTGGTCTGAAAACGTAGCTTGCTTCACCTCTAAGTCCGAGATATGATGGTTCCATTCACCCCTTGCCAAACAGTAAACAACTGATGACCCTTGCCCACCTATGAACGTCAACTCCCCTCAATTGTCGGTAGCACTTTTACCATTTAAAATTCGAAAGCCAAAAGAATCGCAGAACTCTAAGAGTTTCGTTCCTCTTTCATTGCAGTGTGAATCCTCGGAACATTGCTCTGTGTTTCTTTTGTAGTTTTCAAGTATTATTATTTAATTCTAATTTTTAAGACAAAGAACAGCCTGAAAAACGACGAATAGTTGTATGTCCACATGTAGTAGCATGTTGTTTCCTCCAATTCTCTCTCACTATGCAGTAGCATATAGTTTGTTACCATGATAGTAGCATTGTTCAGTAGAAAATATTTCAGTACAGACTAGGGGTCTCATTGTCTGGCAATACAGTTCCTGATGACTCTAGTCAAGATATCCCCATAGCCAAATAAGCATTGCTTCCATATTGTTATTATTATTGCTTCAGTTTTGATAAAATTCTATAAAATAACGCATTCTTATATAAATTAACTCCATTGTTTAATACACACTTAATTATAATATACACATAATGTTCAGCAAATAATACAGAAGCAAATTTTTTAGAGTTTTAGGTTGCGATTTTAGAAAGAATGCAGTCTGACAGCTTGTGTACATGACTCCAGATTTAAGTTTAATTCCTTAGCCTTTTCTTTTGATCTCCATACCTGCATGAAATTCAGTAATTAAGTACCAATTTAATATATATGATAAGTCGTATAAGTTTACAGACATTCGTACCTTTATGGAGTAATCATCACTGGTTGTTACAAGCATTTCGGAATCACTTCTGTTGAAAGCCACGCTGTTAACGACATCATCATGTTTGTATTTTGCTAAACATATTCCGTAGTATCGGTCCCAAATGTAGGCATGCACATCTTCAGCGCCACTAAAAAATTATGGTCAGTAAAAAATAAATGGTGTTTACTTTAAAAGTCGCCTGGCAACGTAGTTATCGCAAACATCAAGGAAAATAAAAAAACATTCCGCTCCAGGTGTGTAGGCTTTATGTGCTTTCAGCATATTTCCAACATGTTTCAAGGTCATAAGATCAATTACATGAATATCAATTTCCTGAGCAATTGGAGAAGGGTCCAGAGCATTTGTCGCTATATATCCTTGTGGCCATGGACGAGTATTAACATACAAATATCTAAAATACATTTTTATCTACATATTACAAATATTTGAATTGACGAATACTGTAAAAGTTACAATTCTTAGTTCAATTTGTTTATAAAATAGTAATGTGTAAATTAATATTAGTAATGGTACGGTTTTTTACGTTAAGTTGAAGGCCAACCATTGGGGGAAGGGCCTGTGCATAGAGGGCATAGTAGCCTCTACAACACCCGTTGTGTGGTGAAATAATGTATGCAGCGGATGTCCTGGCGGTTGAGCGGGGTATTAACCACCCGCCCACATAAAAACTCTTGTTATTATTATTATTGTTTTTAATTTTAATTGAATTTAATGAATTCAAAAAGTTATAATTATGAAATCCATTTTGGATGGGGGCGAGATTCGATCTGAATCAGGGAGGTTTTATCCTCCAAGACCCCTACACAACCTGCACGAGGTGACCCTGCTACTACCAAATATAGCGGATCACCTAAAGATTTTAGATTTTTTTGTTTAGGTTTAGATTGATTTTATTATTTCGAATAATGTTCCTTTTACAAAAATTTAACAAAATCAAAATCAGCATGGCTTTGACGTCTGTCGGATTGACTATAATTTTTATGTACAAGTAATAATTATTAGCTCTCCATATAGAAAAAGGCTAATTTCAAAAGTTCCCTGTTAGGATGTTATCTCTGTATTTTAGTGACATTTTGCTGTATTTAAACAACTTCTTTACGTCCATTACGCCTCCCCAGGTTGTGATTGAGCCGGCTGTATGTAATGCGATGTATTGATGCCGCCGCTTTTTCTAAGAACTGTATTCTTGCCTGCTCGTCGACCTGCTTTATTAATTGGCATAGTGAGTTACCCCAATTACTACCATCTGCGCTCAGCACTACTCCACATTCTCCAGATAATTTAATCCACTCTTTGAACCATGCAGTTTTATTTCGAACGGTTTGCATCGCCACTATCTTTGGGAGCCTGTTGTCTGACATGTTCATTACTCGGAGTAGTGTGTTTTTATATATAGTGGAGATATGCCAGTTTCATCCATGAGCATGTAGTTCGCAATCTTCGGCGGGAGCTTAAACATTTTTTTAATAATGAAGCGCTGCAATTTCTCCACCTCCTCATAAGCCTTATACCCCCAAACCTGTGTCGCGTATAGCATTATCGTCTCGGATACAGCTTCGTACAATTTAAACTTACTGCTGTGCTGGATATTAGTATTGTTGAAGCATTTCTTACAGGCTACACTGATAGCATTTTTAGCCTTTGTAAGTTTGTCGTTCAGCTGCCTTTTTATGTTTAAATTGCTTGTAAGCAGGATTCCTAGATACTTAAACTCTTTGACGACCTCTCAACAATATCCTCTATAAAAAGGGCAAATAAGGTTGGGCTTAGTGGGCAACCCTGCCTTACTCCTGTTTTCGTTTGGAACCAATCGGATAACTCAACTCCGTTATCTTCGTACAGGTTTTGGAGAACCCTTCCGAGTTTCGATGACATTCCGATTCCATACAATTTATAGAATAAGGCTACGGTTCACAGAATCGAAGGCTGCTTTGAAATCAACAAAGAATGTGAAACGTTTCCTACTTTGCCTTTTGTATGTACCTGCTTCACTAATCAGAACAAAAATGCGGTCGACGGTTGAGTAGCCAGGTCTAAGACCCGCCTGAAATTCCTTAAGTAGGTTATTAGTTTATATCCACGTTCCAAGTCTCCTCTGCAAACTACTTGCGAAAAATTGCGATAGGATATGCCTCGACAGTTTGATGGATTCCCCACATCACCTTTCGGAAGTCTGGCATCACATATTGAATACTAAGGCAGCTTACTGGTATTCGTGCTGAGATCTATGCTGATCACATAGATTTTTCCATTAAGTTTTCTAACTTGTTGCCAGAACTCAGATGAGTTGTTGCATCTCTCGAGACTACGTGCCTCGTTTTCGAAGTAGTTCCGTTTACTTCATCTACATATAACTTTGTGTTCCTGGTTGGCTTTGACATACGACATCCTAAGTGTTTCTGTGTTGAAGGCGCTAAAGATTTTATTCAGGAAAACGATTTCAGCCTAGCTCTATGGCATGTTCACGTCAAACCACGATTCATTCTTTCTCTTAGGGGTGCAACGATGTGCGGGAGGATCGATCTCTTCAACTCCTGTAATATTTCGCACTTGAAGCTTCCCTACCATATTCATTCGATAGAGATTTGCTTTGTGATCCTTCCATACCAGCTTTGGGAGTACCATTATAGGTTTTCTTTTTACCATTTCTGCTGTTTCGTGATCAATTTTGACTATAATAGGAAGGTGGTCTGAAAACGTAGCTTGCTTCACCTCTAAGTCCGAGATATGATGGTTCCATTCACCCCTTGCCAAACAGTAAACAACTGATGACCCTTGCCCACCTATGAACGTCAACTCCCCTCAATTGTCGGTAGCACTTTTACCATTTAAAATTCGAAAGCCAAAAGAATCGCAGAACTCTAAGAGTTTCGTTCCTCTTTCATTGCAGTGTGAATCCTCGGAACATTGCTCTGTGTTTCTTTTGTAGTTTTCAAGTATTATTATTTAATTCTAATTTTTAAGACAAAGAACAGCCTGAAAAACGACGAATAGTTGTATGTCCACATGTAGTAGCATGTTGTTTCCTCCAATTCTCTCTCACTATGCAGTAGCATATAGTTTGTTACCATGATAGTAGCATTGTTCAGTAGAAAATATTTCAGTACAGACTAGGGGTCTCATTGTCTGGCAATACAGTTCCTGATGACTCTAGTCAAGATATCCCCATAGCCAAATAAGCATTGCTTCCATATTGTTATTATTATTGCTTCAGTTTTGATAAAATTCTATAAAATAACGCATTCTTATATAAATTAACTCCATTGTTTAATACACACATAATTATAATATACACATAATGTTCAGCAAATAATACAGAAGCAAATTTTTTAGAGTTTTAGGTTGCGATTTTAGAAAGAATGCAGTCTGACAGCTTGTGTACATGACTCCAGATTTAAGTTTAATTCCTTAGCCTTTTCTTTTGATCTCCATACCTGCATGAAATTCAGTAATTAAGTACCAATTTAATATATATGATAAGTCGTATAAGTTTACAGACATTCGTACCTTTATGGAGTAATCATCACTGGTTGTTACAAGCATTTCGGAATCACTTCTGTTGAAAGCCACGCTGTTAACGACATCATCATGTTTGTATTTTGCTAAACATATTCCGTAGTATCGGTCCCAAATGTAGGCATGCATATCTTCAGCGCCACTAAAAAATTATGGTCAGTAAAAAATAAATGGTGTTTACTTTAAAAGTCACCTGGCAACGTAGTTATCGCAAACATCAAGGAAAATAAAAAAACATTCCGCTCCAGGTGTGTAGGCTTTATGTGCTTTCAGCATATTTCCAACATGTTTCAAGTTCATAAGATCAATTACATGAATATCAATTTCCTGAGCAATTGGAGGAGGGGCCAGAGCATTTGTCGCTATATATCCTTGTGGCCATGGACGAGTATTAACATACAAATATCTAAAATACATTTTTATCTACATATTACAAATATTTGAATTGACGAATACTGTAAAAGTTACAATTCTTAGTTCAATTTGTTTATAAAATAGTAATGTGTAAATTAATATTAGTAATGGTACGGTTTTTTACGTTAAGTTGAAGGCCAACCATTGGGGGAAGGGCCTGTGCATAGAGGGCATAGTAGCCTCTACAACACCCGTTGTGTGGTGAAATAATGTATGCAGCGGATGTCCTGGCGGTTGAGCGGGGTATTAACCACCCGCCCACATAAAAACTCTTGTTATTATTATTATTGTTTTTAATTTTAATTGAATTTAATGAATTCAAAAAGTTATAATTGTGAAATCCATTTTGGATGGGGGCGAGATTCGATCTGAATCAGGGAGGTTTTATCCTCCAAGACCCCTACACAACCTGCACGAGGTGACCCCGCTACTACCAAATATAGCGGATCACCTAAAGATTTTAGATTTTTTTTTGTTTAGGTTTAGATTGATTTTATTATTTCGAATAATGTTCCTTTTACAAAAATTTAACAAAATCAAAATCAGCATGGCTTTGACGTCTGTCGGATTGACTATAATTTTTATGTACAAGTAATAATTATTAGCTCTCCATATAGAAAAAGGCTAATTTCAAAAGTTCCCTGTTAGGATGTTATCTCTGTATTTTAGTGACATTTTGCTGTATTTAAACAACTTCTTTACGTCCATTGCGCCTCCCCAGGTTGTGATTGAGCCGGCTGTATGTAATGCGATGTATTGATGCCGCCGCTTTTTCTAAGAACTGTATTCTTGCCTGCTCGTCGACCTGCTTTATTAATTGGCATAGTGAGTTACCCCAATTACTACCATCTGCGCTCAGCACTACTCCACATTCTCCAGATAATTTAATCCACTCTTTGAACCATGCAGTTTTATTTCGAACGGTTTGCATCGCCACTATCTTTGGGAGCCTGTTGTCTGACATGTTCATTACTCGGAGTAGTGTGTTTTTATATATAGTGGAGATATGCCTGTTTCATCCATGAGCATGTAGTTCGCAATCTTCGGCGGGAGCTTAAACATTTTTTTAATAATGAAGCGCTGCAATTTCTCCACCTCCTCATAAGCCTTATACCCCCAAACCTGTGTCGCGTATAGCATTATCGTCTCGGATACAGCTTCGTACAATTTAAACTTACTGCTGTGCTGGATATTAGTATTGTTGAAGCATTTCTTACAGGCTACACTGATAGCATTTTTAGCCTTTGTAAGTTTGTCGTTCAGCTGCTTTTTATGTTTAAATTGCTTGTAAGCAGGATTCCTAGATACTTAAACTCTTTGACGACCTCTCAACAATATCCTCTATAAAAAGGGCAAATAAGGTTGGGCTTAGTGGGCAACCCTGCCTTACTCCTGTTTTCGTTTGGAACCAATCGGATAACTCAACTCCGTTATCTTCGTACAGGTTTTGGAGAACCCTTCCGAGTTTCGATGACATTCCGATTCCATACAATTTATAGAATAAGGCTACGGTTCACAGAATCGAAGGCTGCTTTGAAATCAACAAAGAATGTGAAACGTTTCCTACTTTGCCTTTTGTATGTACCTGCTTTACTCATCAGAACAAAAATGCGGTCGACGGTTGAGTAGCCAGGTCTAAAACCCGCCTGAAATTCCTTAAGTAGGTTATTAGTTTATATCCACGTTCCAAGTCTCCTCTGCAAACTACTTGCGAAAAATTGCGATAGGATATGCCTCGATAGTTTGATGGATTCCCCACATCACCTTTCGGAAGTCTGGCATCACATATTGAATACTAAGGCAGCTTACTGGTATTCGTGCTGAGATCTATGCTGATCACATAGATTTTTCCATTAAGTTTTCTAACTTGTTGCCAGAACTCAGATGAGTTGTTGCATCTCTCGAGACTACGTGCCTCGTTTTCGAAGTAGTTCCGTTTACTTCATCTACATATAACTTTGTGTTCCTGGTTGGCTTTGACATACGACATCCTAAGTGTTTCTGTGTTGAAGGCGCTAAAGATTTTATTCAGGAAAACGATTTCAGCCTAGCTCTATGGCATGTTCACGTCAAACCACGATTCATTCTTTCTCTTAGGGGTGCAACGATGTGCGGGAGGATCGATCTCTTCAACTCCTGTAATATTTCGCACTTGAAGCTTCCCTACAATATTAATTCGATAGAGATTTGCTTTGTGATCCTTCCATACCAGCTTTGGGAGTACCATTATAGGTTTTCTTTTTACCATTTCTGCTGTTTCGTGATCAATTTTGACTATAATAGGAAGGTGGTCTGAAAACGTAGCTTGCTTCACCTCTAAGTCCGAGATATGATGGTTCCATTCACCCCTTGCCAAACAGTAAACAACTGATGACCCTTGCCCACCTATGAACGTCAACTCCCCTCAATTGTCGGTAGCACTTTTACCATTTAAAATTCGAAAGCCAAAAGAATCGCAGAACTCTAAGAGTTTCGTTCCTCTTTCATTGCAGTGTGAATCCTCGGAACATTGCTCTGTGTTTCTTTTGTAGTTTTCAAGTATTATTATTTAATTCTAATTTTTAAGACAAAGAACAGCCTGAAAAACGACGAATAGTTGTATGTCCACATGTAGTAGCATGTTGTTTCCTCCAATTCTCTCTCATTATGCAGTAGCATATAGTTTGTTACCATGATAGTAGCATTGTTCAGTAGAAAATATTTCAGTACAGACTAGGGGTCTCATTGTCTGGCAATACAGTTCCTGATGACTCTAGTCAAGATATCCCCATAGCCAAATAAGCATTGCTTCCATATTGTTATTATTATTGCTTCAGTTTTGATAAAATTCTATAAAATAACGCATTCTTATATAAATTAACTCCATTGTTTAATACACACATAATTATAATATACACATAATGTTCAGCAAATAATACAGAAGCAAATTTTTTAGAGTTTTAGGTTGCGATTTTAGAAAGAATGCAGTCTGACAGCTTGTGTACATGACTCCAGATTTAAGTTTAATTCCTTAGCCTTTTCTTTTGATCTCCATACCTGCATGAAATTCAGTAATTAAGTACCAATTTAATATATATGATAAGTCGTATAAGTTTACAGACATTCGTACCTTTATGGAGTAATCATCACTGGTTGTTACAAGCATTTCGGAATCACTTCTGTTGAAAGCCACGCTGTTAACGACATCATCATGTTTGTATTTTGCTAAACATATTCCGTAGTATCGGTCCCAAATGTAGGCATGCATATCTTCAGCGCCACTAAAAAATTATGGTCAGTAAAAAATAAATGGTGTTTACTTTAAAAGTCACCTGGCAACGTAGTTATCGCAAACATCAAGGAAAATAAAAAAACATTCCGCTCCAGGTGTGTAGGCTTTATGTGCTTTCAGCATATTTCCAACATGTTTCAAGGTCATAAGATCAATTACATGAATATCAATTTCCTGAGCAATTGGAGGAGGGTCCAGAGCATTTGTCGCTATATATCCTTGTGGCCATGGACGAGTATTAACATACAAATATCTAAAATACATTTTTATCTACATATTACAAATATTTGAATTGACGAATACTGTAAAAGTTACAATTCTTAGTTCAATTTGTTTATAAAATAGTAATGTGTAAATTAATATTAGTAATGGTACGGTTTTTTACGTTAAGTTGAAGGCCAACCATTGGGGGAAGGGCCTGTGCATAGAGGGCATAGTAGCCTCTACAACACCCGTTGTGTGGTGAAATAATGTATGCAGCGGATGTCCTGGCGGTTGAGCGGGGTATTAACCACCCGCCCACATAAAAACTCTTGTTATTATTATTATTGTTTTTAATTTTAATTGAATTTAATGAATTCAAAAAGTTATAATTATGAAATCCATTTTGGATGGGGGCGAGATTCGATCTGAATCAGGGAGGTTTTATCCTCCAAGACCCCTACACAACCTGCACGAGGTGACCCTGCTACTACCAAATATAGCGGATCACCTAAAGATTTTAGATTTTTTTTTGTTTAGGTTTAGATTGATTTTATTATTTCGAATAATGTTCCTTTTACAAAAATTTAACAAAATCAAAATCAGCATGGCTTTGACGTCTGTCGGATTGACTTTAATTTTTATGTACAAGTAATAATTATTAGCTCTCCATATAGAAAAAGGCTAATTTCAAAAGTTCCCTGTTAGGATGTTATCTCTGTATTTTAGTGACATTTTGCTGTATTTAAACAACTTCTTTACGTCCATTACGCCTCCCCAGGTTGTGATTGAGCCGGCTGTATGTAATGCGATGTATTGATGCCGCCGCTTTTTCTAAGAACTGTATTCTTGCCTGCTCGTCGACCTGCTTTATTAATTGGCATAGTGAGTTACCCCAATTACTACCATCTGCGCTCAGCACTACTCCACATTCTCCAGATAATTTAATCCACTCTTTGAACCATGCAGTTTTATTTCGAACGGTTTGCATCGCCACTATCTTTGGGAGCCTGTTGTCTGACATGTTCATTACTCGGAGTAGTGTGTTTTTATATATAGTGGAGATATGCCTGTTTCATCCATGAGCATGTAGTTCGCAATCTTCGGCGGGAGCTTAAACATTTTTTTAATAATGAAGCGCTGCAATTTCTCCACCTCCTCATAAGCCTTATACCCCCAAACCTGTGTCGCGTATAGCATTATCGTCTCGGATACAGCTTCGTACAATTTAAACTTACTGCTGTGCTGGATATTAGTATTGTTGAAGCATTTCTTACAGGCTACACTGATAGCATTTTTAGCCTTTGTAAGTTTGTCGTTCAGCTGCTTTTTATGTTTAAATTGCTTGTAAGCAGGATTCCTAGATACTTAAACTCTTTGACGACCTCTCAACAATATCCTCTATAAAAAGGGCAAATAAGGTTGGGCTTAGTGGGCAACCCTGCCTTACTCCTGTTTTCGTTTGGAACCAATCGGATAACTCAACTCCGTTATCTTCGTACAGGTTTTGGAGAACCCTTCCGAGTTTCGATGACATTCCGATTCCATACAATTTATAGAATAAGGCTACGGTTCACAGAATCGAAGGCTGCTTTGAAATCAACAAAGAATGTGAAACGTTTCCTACTTTGCCTTTTGTATGTACCTGCTTTACTCATCAGAACAAAAATGCGGTCGACGGTTGAGTAGCCAGGTCTAAAACCCGCCTGAAATTCCTTAAGTAGGTTATTAGTTTATATCCACGTTCCAAGTCTCCTCTGCAAACTACTTGCGAAAAATTGCGATAGGATATGCCTCGATAGTTTGATGGATTCCCCACATCACCTTTCGGAAGTCTGGCATCACATATTGAATACTAAGGCAGCTTACTGGTATTCGTGCTGAGATCTATGCTGATCACATAGATTTTTCCATTAAGTTTTCTAACTTGTTGCCAGAACTCAGATGAGTTGTTGCATCTCTCGAGACTACGTGCCTCGTTTTCGAAGTAGTTCCGTTTACTTCATCTACATATAACTTTGTGTTCCTGGTTGGCTTTGACATACGACATCCTAAGTGTTTCTGTGTTGAAGGCGCTAAAGATTTTATTCAGGAAAACGATTTCAGCCTAGCTCTATGGCATGTTCACGTCAAACCACGATTCATTCTTTCTCTTAGGGGTGCAACGATGTGCGGGAGGATCGATCTCTTCAACTCCTGTAATATTTCGCACTTGAAGCTTCCCTACCATATTCATTCGATAGAGATTTGCTTTGTGATCCTTCCATACCAGCTTTGGGAGTACCATTATAGGTTTTCTTTTTACCATTTCTGCTGTTTCGTGATCAATTTTGACTATAATAGGAAGGTGGTCTGAAAACGTAGCTTGCTTCATCTCTAAGTCTGAGATATGATGGTTCCATTCACCCCTTGCCAAACAGTAAACAACTGATGACCCTTGCCCACCTATGAACGTCAACTCCCCTCAATTGTCGGTAGCACTTTTACCATTTAAAATTCGAAAGCCAAAAGAATCGCAGAACTCTAAGAGTTTCGTTCCTCTTTCATTGCAGTGTGAATCCTCGGAACATTGCTCTGTGTTTCTTTTGTAGTTTTCAATCCCACAGGCTTCTCCTACTCCCGCATTCAAATATCCGATTATCAGAACATTGTCCTCATCGCAGCTTATCATCGCCTCTTGCAGCTGTTCGAAATCTATTCCCAATTGTTGCAGTTCAGATAAATTGAAATATACAGCATATCTCGTTGCCCAAGCGAAGGCGCAAATAAGTAAGCTGTTCGACCTGTCCAAATTCACAAGAGATACCTACATCTTTTTAAAACCAAAGTAACAACCTCCGTTTGCTCTCCCTCTACCAAATATTCTTATAGCGGGTATCCATTTAAATTCATAATATATGGTTCATATTATGGTTCAGAGACAACCAACTGCCTCGGATACGGACGGAATTAATGTTGACGACCCCAGCAAACGTTACAAGGACAACGATTTTCGGTTCTGCACGTGGAATGTTAGGTCCATTGACAGACCACGTGCAGCCGAAGAACTCGCGGAGGCCCTGGACTGCTACAAAGCAGACATCACCGCAATCCAGGAAGTGCGGTGGAATTTTTTCAAACAGGTTATACTCTTTTTTAGTTGCAAACGTTTCCAATAAAAATATTAATTCATATTCATTAACAAAATTATAAAATTCAAAAATAATGACTTATTTCTTAAACCTGATACATTATAGGACAATATTTTCAACTCTGTTTAACTTTTGACTAATTTTCTTAACTCTAACATTCTCTCTAGACTGGCAGACGGCATAACAATTAAAAATTGCACCCAGATCTGGTTTCGGCAGTTTGGGGAGCTGTGTTATGATTTGCGCGTGTGCATGCACCCTCAATTTCTTCACCTCCTGTCATTCTGAAGTTTGACTTGTCTTCACTCCGCTGTTGTAGTAATGCCTTCCCACAGAGATAACCTATAATAGAGACATCCAACTTCTACCTCTCTTACCCCTTGATTTCATCTGACAGCGTTTTTATACGCTTTTTGTCCCCTGTCTGTGAATACGTGTGAGCTCTTGAGAACAGCTGTGGAGACAGCTGATACCCTTCCCCACCTTAGTAATGGGGTGAATTAGAGTTCTTATTTGAAAATTCGCTCGTTATATGAACGTTTTTTCAAATTTCAGTGTTCTTTTTTTCAACACAGTATGGAGGGGTAAACGAACGAACAAAGCTTAGGTTCATGAAGTTGAGTCATTAAAACTTTGAGCTATTAAAATCTGAAATACCTATACATAATTAATGAATGCACAACATAGTGTGAATTTTTTCATATGAATAAAAATTAATAATACATTCACACGTACAGTTAACCAATAATAAAAATAGTATTGAAGCGTGAATCACAAATAAGATGTTTTGACAACCATTTTTTAGCATTAGTAAAAGTTGCAATATCTTGCCATTGTTCTTATAAAATTAAATTGTAAGTAAATTGTTTAAATTGAATTTATGAGTTTTTCAGAATTCATGATTTAAGCGTATAAAGCGGGTTTCATTTTTTGATTTAATTTGTCAGGTATGGTTTATGAATAGGCTGTATATACACTTAAGAATTAATTTTAGGTCAAATAGTTCCACTTAAATGGACATTGCAATACATTTTTATTCACGAAAATTCATATAACAATGTAAGAAAATTACCTTAAAATACTAGTCAACTTTTGAACACCCTCCGAACAACATACCCATGTATGTTACATGGAAAGTACATGGATTCCCACTAAATTCATGAATTTGCCGCTTTTTTTCCACAAAATTCACGAATCGGCCGCCATATTGTGGTGAATTGACGAGCGTTGTAAATGCATAAGTGAAATACAAGGGATTACCACTACATTTCCGTTGTGGGCAACGGGTAAAAATGGCCGAAGTTCGTCTCCTTCATCCATCTCTATCATCCATTATCTCTGCCTTCCCATTAGCGCTGTCACATTGTATTGAGTTGTTTTTGTCGAGATAAACAACATCAACTCCTGCTTTCAGTATTTGGCTACGTATTTCTGCTTTAATCGAGTTATTTCTCTGTGTGATTAGTGATTTAAACTCGAGCAATTGTTTCCTTCTTTCTCACAGCCGCCGTATAGTCTCCGTGCATTGAAATGTGCCGCGAAGTTTTGTTGCACATCTTAATACGCGTCCTATATCTTCCCTGCTTCGCATTTTCACAATGACATTTGAAACAGTATCTGCAATGGCTGAGTTGTCTTTCGTCTGCAGGAGGTCCAAACATAACGCCTTCGCTCTGGACTCGGCCTCGATTCCAATTTGGGTTGGAATATGCACCACAATATTGTTTTCGTTAGCTCTTTTTTCCAAAAAGTCCACTTTTCGTTCTAGGGATATGCACCGATCTTCCATCCGTTGTACTTTGGCCTTCAGAGCAATATAAACAGTACGAAGTTCCTGCATCTTGAGCGATATGTCCGCTAAATCAGACTTAATCGGCAAATTTGTTAGCCTGTCATAAAGTCTCGATGCCATGAATCCCTCAATCATTGCCTTGGTCAGATATGGGGATATTTGCTGCAAGGTTATGTCGATGGTAGGTTTCATCCGATGACGGCAAATCTGGTGACGTTTCCATAATACGCCGTTTAGACATCTGTGCCGGTATCGGTGCCGTATTACTGTTGTTATTGTTGCTCTTGGGGCTGTTTTTTAGTGCACTGTTAAAACTATAATTTACTTTTAAACTAAAGACGTAAGAAATTTTTGAAATTTTAAATATTTATTGGAGAACACTTTATATGCGTCTGTGTCGTAATTTTGACAGATAGTCAAGACAAAGAGGATGAGGGAAAGGCCCTGGTGGTTCCTAAAAGAGCATTAGCGACAGTAGCATCGTACCCCGTGGCAAAGCAACCTGTCGGCAAAGGCAATGTGAAAACTGGGAAACGGACAATGGTTGCTACGAGGAGGGAGATGTATAGCCTCTTCACCTCAAGAGCGGCCGTGTAGACGCCAGCTCAGCTCAGGCTGGCCAATCCTAAGCCATTCCGGTCCAGCATCTGCCAAAGGCAGACTAACAGCCGACACGATGAGTCGTTCTCCTCGCATACCTCGATGCATAAGAAGGCCAAAAGACCAAAATACTCGGCAGTAGCTAAAGTACGCACACAAGCCTTAGTGGTTTACTTTGGCAGCCCTGAGAAAAAACTAACGACTAACCAAAAGCCAAAGTGGGTCGCCGTGGCGTAGTGGATAAGTGCGTCGACTCCTACGCAGAGGGTCTCAGGTTCGATAGCAGAATTTACCACCTATCATAATTCACGGCTTCACCTCTTTCGAGTTACTGACAATGCTCAAAGAGTATTCCTGTCTAGAAAAAGCTTCTCAAATTCGCCGTTCGCAGTCGGCATTAAACTGTAGGTCCCTTCCACTCGTGAAAGAACAATAGCACGCACAACACGAGTGGTTGCTGAGAAGCTAGGCCCAGGTCCACCTCGGACTGTCGCGCCACCCGTATTATTATTATATTATTATTAACCATAGGCACCTCACTGAGATTAGAATCCTTGATGGCCTGAATGACGCTATCACGAAGAACGAGGTAGTAGTCCCTCGCTTCGGACAGCTGACTTCCCTCAAGGGATTAAAAATCGTGGAGTGCCGTAATAAAGAAACCCTTGATTGGCTGGAAAAATTTAAAGCCAAACCGACTGCCCTTGGGCAAAAGCCAGGCCAAAGGATCTCAATCACCTTCGATACCTAAATTCGGATCTGCATTGTCTTAAGTGTAAGGTTATTGCGATGGGAGAGCACAACGACAATGGAATGGATGTTGACATCTTTCTAGACCATAAATCGGTACCGCTACTGCGCCAGGAGCAATTCAAGGTCCAGGTGGGAACCTTACCTTACCTTAGCCCTCTGCAGGCTAATAATCCTGCCCGCAACGGTCCACAAAGGAATCTCAGAACCCGCTGGTCGAAGGTGGGTCAAATTAATCTCCACCACAGCAAGGCGGCCAGCGCCAACCAGATCTATCCCCTCTCCACGGGCATAACAACATAAGGAGTCATCACGCCTTTCAATCTACCCACCATTCTAAGAGAAAGCGCGAAGTACCTTGGTGTAATCCTAGACAAGAAACTGAACTGGAAACAAAATATCAAAGAAAGAGCAAAGAAGGCGGCCTGTGGCTTATACATGTGCAACAGGATATTTGGTAAGAAATGGGGTCCGAACCCCAAAACGATTCTGTGGATTTACACAGCAATTGTAAAGCCGATCCTGACATGTGGCAGTGTAGTTTGGTAACAAGCTTGTCTGAAAAGTTCAAAGCTTAAAGCTGCTTGACCTATATACACAGATGATTGCCGCAAAGGGAGAAATTAGGATCTCCCAATCCAAAAACTGGCACCCCAGCCCCTAAGGTCATGCATGTTTTCTTGATAGACTTCACATTGAACGAAGAGAAAGCGACTACTCTCTCCCCACCCTTGACTTCGAGATACCCTTCAAAAAGTACTTCCCTACAAGGGAGGAGAGGAGCTCAAATAAACCCATCACTGACTCGAGTTCCATCCATGTCTATACGGACGGGTCAAAGATGGAAAAAGGAACAGGCGCGGGCATCTTCTCCAAATTGTTAAACATGCACTGCTCTATCAGACTACCTGATACGGCAGTGTTTTTCAAGCGGAGGTCCTTGCCTCATTATTGGAAATACCACCAACTGATACTTCCTTTTTAATTGACAGTCAAGCGGCCATTAAAGAAATTTCGGCTACTGAAATCAAGTCCAAGTTAGTCACAAGCTGCCGCGAAGAGCTCAAGGTTCTGGCACACAACATTCGATCACTCTGTGCTGGGTCCCAGGTCACAGGGACATAGCCGGAAACGAGGTAGCAGATGAACTAACCAGGAAATGGGCCTAATCCGACCCATCCCAGGCAATCCCATGGCTTTCCCCACATCTGTCTCACATCAAGAGAAAGGTGGACAGAAAAATGGAAAATGGAGCTGGCTAATGAAAGGTGGATTTCCATCCCCACATGTGACACCCTAGGTTCAACAGCAATAAAACCGATTCCCTCCTCCAGGAAGCAGGAAACTTCAGCAGTTTGGATGATGGTCGGAGCTATTACTGGTCATAACCATCTGAGGTATCATGAACACAAAATGGGACTTACCCATGACACCATTTGTTGAGGCTGTGGGGACGAAGAGGAGATTGAGGATACATCCCACTATTTTTGTCAATGCCCCAGTCTATGCAAATTAAGACAAAGAACCCTGAGAGAATTTTTCTTCTATGACCTCCATGATATATCAGATATCCCACTAGAATCTCTTTGCAGGTTAATTGGATGGAGAAGGACGATAACCTAACAATACCTTGAAGTCAGAAGTTTTTCATCATCCGGCGGTGTACAAAATGGAACAGGAATTTTTAAAACTCCTATTCAAATCAACACATGTAATGAAAGTGAAAGAATCTCAGGAGAGTCTTGAATTAAGGGAAGTGGGAGTTACATTTCCGGTTCAACTGGAGGTCAAGCCAGTTGAACGGACTAATTACTGCAACACTAATTTTGTGAAACCAATAGCAACGTAACCAGCATACTGTTGGCGGTGAGCGAACGATCGAAATCGTCAAAAATGCAAACGATGCATTTTTGCTAACCTTATTCATCAGCACATAGGGAGTAATGACTGATTTAGCCTACTTGATTGTTTTGGTGTTTCAAAGTTTTGGTGTCAAAAATAAATAAGGTTTTTTTTTTTCATTTTCCCTTCGCATATAATTCGTTTTACTTTCACTGGGTAAGAAAATACATTTCCGGTGTAATGCACCGACGTAGAGAAGTCCACGCGTCAGAGGATCCCACAAAACTCATTCTGAAGATGATCTGGTGCATTCTCTATACCAGTTCATCGCCACTCGCATTGAATAGCTCTAATTCTAAACAATCGGAGCCTGCGGCTTTGTCCTTAAGCCTTTAAATGGCTGTGCCGACTATTTTATCGACTGGAGTTGGGCCTCCGAAGCTTCTGGGTTTTTATAATACGCCCGGATGTTCTACCTTTCCCTAGACTCTTCGATATCCTTGAGTTGGGTGGTTGAGGGAGACCTTTTCTTCAGGTGTAGAAGCTTTTTTTCCTCCTCAGTTTCTCGCTGCAGCACCTTTTGGCATGCCTAGGCGGTTACTTTTTTTTCTGCTCACTTAAATGCTCATCGTCTTCAGAACTGCAATCTCCGCTGTGCTTTTTTTTCTAATTTTATTTATTTTTGCAGTTTTTACATATGTTTACATATGTTCTGCAAAGCAGAGTAAAACTATTCAATTTTAAGGTATTGCTTATTTTTCTATTGCATATTATTCTTTTCCGATTCGTAGTGAAACTTATAAATAAATTCTTTAGGTTTCGCATGTATCTGTTTTTCAATTTGTATGAACAATTATGTACTTTAATCAAAGCATAAGTAAACGTAACATTTCTGTCATCAATTGTTTTCCATTTTTACATTGTTTGCATTTATTTATGATATATCTATCTTATATATCTTCTATTATTATAAACTGACAATTATTTTTCTTTAAGCAATCTCTTCTTTGCTTCAAGTTTTTACTATAATGTTCCTTTTCTCATATTGCATATTATAGATACACAATTTACAATACAGAGATATATGTTATCTTTCTACTGAAATATTTCAATCAACTGTAGGAATACAATTTTTTAATAATGATTTAGCAATTTGAAGGGAAACAACGAGAAAACCCTTCTTCTAATAAAAAAAAAATATTAATAATAATAACAATTACAACAAATAAACAAATAGTCAAATAAATCAATATATATATGTATAAATGAGTAAATAAATTAATAAATAAATAAATAAATAAATAAATAAGTAAATAATTATACATATAAGTATATTTACTTAATAAATAATAAGTAATAAATAATAAATAAATAGTTGAATAAATAAACAGGTAAATTTAATTACAAACGGATTAAAAGAACAACATGTTTAATAGAATTAATCATGAAATGGCTGTTTAATTGATTTATGAGTGGGTTACAGGAGAAATAACAACGTATCATAAACGCTTCGTTTAGCTTCCGTGTTCTATAGGAAATCAATTCAACATCGGCCTTGATGTGTAAATCGGTTGTTGAGTAATGCCAAGGAAGATTTAGCATCTTGAGGAGCTTGTTTTGCTGAATTCGTAATTTTTGTTGCGGCAGACAGCACATCTACCCTACACTTGGCATCCATACAGCAAAATTGCCTGAAAGATTACTTTGTGCAGTATAATTTTATTTTCATCTGTCAATGAAGACTTCCTGTTAATAAAGGGGTACAACATCTTAATGCCAATGCCGACTTTATTAAGTGTTCCTTGAAGGTCAACTTAGAATAAAGAGATAAACACTTAAATATTTAACTACCTGTCCCCAACTAATTTGATGGCCATTGACGGTTAGCTGACTAGATGGTAAGAAACGATTCTTTCTTTTTCTTGAATCTTTTCCGCGTTTACTTTTATCTTCCATTTGTTGAAATATCGAATTAATATTTCGACTGCAAATCGAAGATTGGTCTCAATATTGAGACGAGAATATGGCAGTGTCATCAGCAGCCAGTTCACACTGAGGTAACGCTGGTACATCCGACATATATAAAATATATATAATATAGGTCCGAGGACGGAACCTTGCGGGACTCCACAGATAATATTTATTAGACTCGAGGGACTTTTGTTCACATAAACTCTGAAAAGACGGTTTGACAGAAAACTTTGGACAATTTTACACAGAAACAGTGGGAAATTAAAGTTAACCATATTAAATAAAAGGCCATTGTTCCAAACGCTGTCGAATGCGATATTTAAAAGTATCATTCCCGTTGATTTACCCATTCTACGATTTTCCTTGATCGCGTTGCCTATTCTGAGAACTTGGTGGCAAGTACTGTGATGTTGCCTAAACCCGAACTGTTCGTTTCGATCGTTAGTTATTTTTAACAATTTTAACTTCAATACCCTTTCATAAACCTTGCATAAGCTGTTAAGTAAACTTATCGGCCTGTAACTGTCCGGTCTGTTTGGAGGTCTTCCAGCTTTTAATATGGGGATTATTTTTGCTTCTTTCCAGACAGTGGGAAATATTGCATTTTGAGACAAGCGTTTATTAAAAAGGTTAAATATTTATATCCTATTTTAGGCATTTGTTTAAGGTATACATTTCAAATATTATCTAACCCATTGGCTTTCTTAATAGCTAGATTGTCTATTATATATTTTATATCCACTTCGCTCACGAGCTCGCTTGCCGGGGTTTTGACTCATAGTGGAATTATATATTTGAAGCAAATTTTCTACAGCTGCTTCTGTATTTGCATCGCCAAGGTCTAGCGAAATGGTATGATTCTGTGCAAATTACTCACAAAGGACATTAGCTTTTTCTGCATCAGTGTAAAACATATTACCATTGTGCTCTAGGAATGGAATCTGCTTATTTTTGTTTTTTATTACTTTCGCAATATTCCAGAATGGTTTAGACCCTTTGTCTAGAGAACTAAGTTTTCTATTCCATTCTTCGTTGCGTGTATTTTGAATAGACTTTGCTATTAATTAATTAAAATACTTAACCAGTCTTTGGGAAATAGGAAGTCTATATCTTTGCCAGTTTCGCATATGCATATTTCTTAGTCTAACTAATTCTAGGACGTAGCCTGGGAGCTTCACACAATAGTACTTTTTCTCAATTTTTGGTATACTACAATTAGCAGAACTAATAATATGGTCAGAAAACTGGCAGACAATATTATCTACTTTACCAGTATCGGATATAGTTTCCAAATTCATAGATAAGCCTCGAAGCTTAAGCTTCATTTGCGCTCGGAAAAGTGCCCAATTTGCGTTTTTCAGATCAAGGGAATATTGCACAGTTTTATCTCCTGTCCGCGCAAGGTGACACAGAACTGGGTTGTGATTGGATGGCAGATCGTTGAGTTGAGAAATATAATTAGATGAATTTGTGAAAAATAGATCAAGAACAGGTCTATAACGAGAACATGCTGGAAAATAAGTTGGACTGGACGGATATAGAACACGCACAGGTAACATAGCAAGTAGGTCACATAAAACATTACCCCCACCCATTTGCACGAACACAACCCCAGTCCCTATGACTACAGTTAAGATCGCCTCCTATCAAGAAATCGCCACTTAAATGACTTACACTTAAATGAATAATTTTCGCAAATCTGATCTTAATCCTTGTTTAATCATACTTCTTCTTCCACCTGGAAAATAAACACAGTAGATTTTAAGTGCGTTTCCATTTCTTAGCTTTATTTCTAAGCCTATATTTTCAACATATTGAGTATCCACATTTCTCAAAAGAGTATGTTGAATTGATTTCCTTATTAGAATTGCTACTCCACCACCTGTTCTATTTTCTCTATTTAGTCGATAGCATTTAAAAGAGGGACATGAAATTCTATTAGAACACTTTAACCACGTCTCCGTTACTAGTGCAATATCGATATTGTTTGCATTTAAAAAATTAATGAGTTCGATCCATTTCATGTTACAACATTTAAATAACTTTCAACTATATTACTTTGCATTAGAGTACAAGAACTTACTAGCTAATTGTGCGATGGCATTGAATTGTTCTTGTTTAGTTTTACAAGCACCTAATTTGTTTATCATTTCCATACAAAGCATGTTCAGTTCTTCTAATGAGAACAAATCATTATTGGTAGTGTGTTGATTGTTGATGTTCGTAGTAGATGGCGAAGATTCATGTTGCCATACGATTGGTTGAGGAACATTGCAACGTTCTAATTCCACCCGTTTCACTGCAGCTTGATTTGGAAGACCAGGAAAATCACTCATCGATTGGGGAGAAATCATTTGATTGTTGGTATTGCTAATACTCCGACTACGCTTTGGCACATTGATTGAAGAGCGGCTTTTCTTTGCAGCATGTTTAACTCTCATTTCCAAATATTTATTTCTACTGACGCATGAACTGTCAGTGGATTTATGTTCTCCCTTGCAGTTTGCACACTTCAATTTCCCATTGTTATTTTTACATACCTCAGTCTTATGCGGACCGGCGCAGTACGTCTTAATGTGACAGTTACGTTCGCCGTGTCCAAACATTTGGCAGTTACGGCATTGTGTCACCCAATTTTTTTGCTTGCAATAAAAGCTCCAGTTCACTTGCGTGTGGAAAATGGTTCGAACGTTTTTCTTTAGTTTATTGAGCTTAACACCGCCACTTTCAAAAATAACTATGTAAAATGTGTCTGTATAGTGATCGTATGTTTTACTTATTGGTTTTATGTCAATGCACTTACGTCCAAGTTTAGTAAGTTCACCTTCTAGTTTGTTTGACTCAATCAGATCCAAACCATACAAAACAGCTTTAAACACTTTTTCACTTTGCGGATCATGAGTAAAAAACTAACAACTTTCTTCTTTCAATTTAATCAACACAGATTTATACGATTCTATGGTGTTACACATGATCTTAATTCCGATAGTAATTTTTTAATTGAGTAATCAACAACACTAAGCGATTTTAACAAGCCGTGCACATATTCAGGCGTTTTTTGAATAACTTTTATGGAAGGAACATTTACTTTTTTAGTTTTTGGTGAAATGATTTCGTCCAGTAGACATTGCACGGGGCTCCAATAATTGGAGCGCGAATATTTGCCATTGATGGAAGAGGTGTAACATTTTTCTTCTTAGAGGACAGTGAACTGTCCCCTAAATTGGGGGACCGTTTATTAATTTTGAACCGACGTTATCACGCGGGTGAGCAACAGATAAGTAGTGATTTCAATATCGATAGACGGTAGTCGATGCGTAAGGCTTTAAGGCCGCGGTCAGACTGATTGCATATTATTAAATTCAACATTTGTCTTTATCAATTATTCTTTCAAAATTAATTTATTTTCGGAATTGGGATTATTTTCTTACATTATGCATTGATATAAATGGGTAATTTTATAGCTTTTATTATTCTATTATGTTTATATTGCATTACACCAGCTCTTAATTAATTTAAGTTTGTTTATATCTTGGTTAATAATTTCAAACTTCTTTTCAGATAAGATACTTGGGTGTATTGCTCCTAATCTTACTACAGCAATTGTGTTACCTACTTACTATAGCATGGAAGATTGCCAAGCTGGAGGAGCTGAAGGGGGAAGTCAGAGCTGCTACAACTATTATAAATAAGGAGTCTCTGGCCCCCCTTTCAAAAAACAACTTTGTAATCCACTACGGATTCAATTGGGTTAGGCTAAAGGTGTACAAAAAGGATGGGGAGGATACCGTGAAGATGGTGCACCCTGCCCCCACTCTACCCTCTGTTACACAGGCTGGCCCCGAGCGAGCCAGAGGCTGTGATGAAGGTAAGATGTATTGCCCTTGGAACAACCGAAGCGCTCTACCTCAACCGCTATCAATACTGAGGAGACAACGCCGGCCGCTATTATCCCGATGGAGGTTGTGGCAGAGGGAGCCGGTGACAGGAGGTCTTCGTCCGTCCTAGAGAATCGGGACCGGGATGCCGATAGCATCGGTCTTTCCGATCTCGATCTCGGGTCAACGCCGCCCAACAGCGAGGAGTCCTCTCTGGAGTTCTCGAATGAGGAGAACACCACGGTGGTCGAGAAGGTATCCCCTATGGAGATAGCGGATGAGGAGCCCGAGAGCCATTCTTCGGGTGAACCAAATTAACCTTCACCACTCCATTGCGGCCTCGACCGCCATTATAATCCGCCTCAGCCAAAAGGGGGAGGATGTTGCCCTGGTCCAGGAGCCTGTGGTCGGAAATGATCTGATCTGTGGACTTGGGGCGCGGAATTATAACCTATTCTCCGTAAGAAACACAGGTAATCCAAGAGCCTGTATTCTTGCAAAGTCTTCACTAAATGCCTATCTTCTTTCCAATTACAGCTATCAAGATACAGTAACCGTATGTCTGGAAGCAGGCATCATCATCAGACAGCAGGTTCTAGACCTAACCCTTGTCTCTGACCACATGGCGGATGGTATAATGGAATGGAGGGTGTCTAAGGACTTACAAGCTCCACCCCTGGTGTAACTCCCTTCCGCAACATCAGGAAAACAAACTGGGACATGTATAGGAGGACTGTCAGTCACCTGTTAGCGGCTTCTGACAAATTCCGGCTGTGAAAAATATTAGCATCACCCAATATGCCCTCCCTGATTCAAAGGGATGCTTACAGTAAGGGCAAATCTGTCGAAACAGCCCAGCACTCACTTGTTGGCACTATAGAAAAATCCCTCGATTTCAAGGAATTTACTCTCACTGCCTTTGTCGATATCGAGGGAGCCTTTAATAACATAGAACCTCACGCAATAACCTCAGCACTCAACAGACTTGGGATCGAAAAGCATTTAGTGACTTTCATCCACCGGCTTCTCAATAATAGAGTGATAAGTTCGAAGCTTGGTGATACCACGATCCGCAAATCTGTGAACAGAGGCACACCGCAGGGTGGAGTACTCTCCCCTCTACTGTGGAACATAGTGGTCAACGAACTACTTGTGAAACTAGATGGGTCTGGGTGTAAGGTCATTGCCTATGCAGATGACATTGCCATAGCTGTATCTGGAAAATATATATCCACGAACAGAGATTTTATGCAATCTGCCCTATCCAAGCAAAAAACGGATCTAGTCCTCTATAGTTAAAGTTAAGCTGGAAGCTAAATATCCAGGAACGTGTCGAGAAGGCCTCAACGGCTCTCTACTGTTGTAAAAGGGTCATTCGGTGCAAATGGGGACTGCAACCCCGAATGGTTCACTGGCTAGTTGTATCGGTAGTCAGACCCATGCTGCTATATGGTGTCGCAATTTGGTGGACCGCACTGGACAAGAGAATCAACATCACCCCACTCGCTAGAGTGCAGAGGATGGCATGCGTATGCATTAGCGGGGCATTTTAACGGTGAAAGTAGAGAATTGGTAAATGAATAGAAGTATCTTGGAATCCTTTTAACAAGTAACCTTAGTTATGATAAAACATCTGAAGGAGAAACTTACGAAATCTAAAACTCACACATTACGCACATCAGTAAATTAAAAGTTGTTGAAGCTGCTTCGGAGGCAGTTATACTCTACGCGGCAGAAGTATGGCTTTAGAAGCCATATATGGAAGTTGAAAAATTACGTTTTTTCATTAAGAAAACCTTTCACCTCCCTCCAAAGTCTCCGAACTATACATTCATGCTGGAAACAGGCCTATCTCCGCTCTTCATTACAACACTCAAGTAAACTATATACTAAGAGTTATAAACATGTCAGACAACCGACTTCCAAAGATAATGGCCTTACATGCGATTCGGAACAAAATAGCATGGTTTGAAGAATGGCTGAAATTACCTCGTGGATGTGGTGTTGAGCTGAATGCGGAAGCTAAGAACTGGGAGAACTCACTATACCATTATACTCACTATACGAGAGTTGATGAACAGACTAGAGTGAAGTTTGTAGGAGAAGCGACGAGATCACTACATCGTAGTACGCTTAGCCGGCTGAACCATAATCTTCAGAATAAAAAATACTTCAAAAATATACATAGCATAAAGAAGAAGTAAGTGCATTTTATAGGCACGTGATTACATTATATTAAAAACAAAGGTAAAAAACGCAGAAGTGTTGTAAATATATTACAGGTGTTGAGAACAATAAGTGTAAAATTAATAATTAATAAATAATTAGTAATAAATAATAACTAATAAATACTACATAAATAATAATAAATAAATAAATAAATAAATAAACAAGTAAATAAACAAATAATAGACAAACAGAAAAAAAAAGTATATATATATATAAGGAAAGCACATTTTACAGAAGTTGTAACTCCCTAATAAGTGGGTTATCAACTATCGAACACCTGGACATAAACTTTTCACTGAGAATTTCAACCCTTCTTCCAATCTGGATAACGCATGC
Source organism: Eristalis intricaria (assembly GCA_964034865.1). Taxonomy (NCBI): domain Eukaryota; kingdom Metazoa; phylum Arthropoda; class Insecta; order Diptera; family Syrphidae; genus Eristalis; species Eristalis intricaria. The sequence continues at coordinate 19,381,846 of OZ035877.1, forward strand.
TCTTTCGTGTAGAACGAGAGTAGAGAACTCTCGCGGTAAGATAAGCATTAATTTATGGACCTTTTTCTGTACAATTTGGAGTCTCTTAATATTAGTTTTCGCGTATTTGTCCCAAACAGGAGACCCATGTGTCATCAAAGCTTGAAAAATAACCTTAAAGATTATTGTTTTGTTCCGTAGATTAAGGAGTGATTTTCGATTGATTAGAGGATAAAGGATTTTTATAAGAACGTTAACCTTATTTAAAGTCAGATGTATGTGGTTACCGAATGTCAATTTCTTGTCTAAGTACACCCCTAGGTACTTGAAAGAATCAACCCAAGGTATGAGAGTGTTGTCTAGGTGAAGCCTCTCAGACTATAAAAGGTAACGAAGCCTTCTTCTCGTTAAGAAGATAGCCTTGCCTTTGTCTGCGTTTATTTTTATTTTCCGTTTTTTTATTATAGTATTCAAAAAATCGTTGGATTCCTATTTGAGAAGTATATTCTATCAATGAACCAAGCTCATGTGACGAATATATAGCCAAGTCATCTGCATATAGTGCAATATCACTGCTGGGTACGCTGGGTAGTTCAGTTACAAATATATTGAAAGGGGAAAGGGCAAAAACTAATCCTTGTAGAACCCCAGCTGGGACAGGTTTTGTCGAGGAAAAACTTCCATTTAGGAATACAGTGAACGCTCGATTAGACAGAAAACTTGGAATGATTTGACTAGATATTTAGGAAAGTTAAGTTAATAAGTTTGAATATTAACCCGTTGTACCTAACTGAGTCGATTGCTTTTTCAATACCACCAGGACTTTTTATGATCAAATTGTTGTCTAACGGCTCTAGTGATCCTTAATATTTGGATTTCTCCTGAACCCAAATTGTTCAGGGGGTAACACATTATTAATTCCCAGAAATATATTTATCTTTATTTTAATGACTTTCTCGAGGATTTTACTGAAACCGTTTAAAACACTAATGGGTACTACCTGGATTTGAGGGGTCTTTCCCATGTTTTAAGAGGGGGATTACCTTAGCCTTCTTCCATGTAGTAGGAAAGTATTACATTTTCAAGCATGAATTTATTATAAATGTTAGGTAAAGCAAAGCACTAGTTGGAAATTGTTTCAGAACTTGATTGCTTATGCTATCTAGACCAGGTGATTTACGGCATTTGAGATCAGAATCATCAACATATATGAGTTCGTTAGTGGATACATTTTCAATTGTATTATTGAAGATGAATATCTCGCTTTCAACTTCGGATTCAAGATGAGATGATCCACTAAACCAGGAAAGTGGCTGCCAAAAGTTCCGCTCTGCCTTCATTGGATACTACCAATGAGCCATTTATTTCAAGTTAGGACAAAAGGAAATTTTTTAGTTGATTGTTCCAAGAACAATTTCTGAACTCTAGTATTCGAAAACTTATTAAACGAGTGAGAACATTTATTTCGTGGAAATCGTAAGCTAGCCTGTTCCTTTGCCAAAGCCTTCTGTGAACAGAGGCACAGATGCTGTTGGATATCTTGTTAAGAAAAGTTTCAATCCAGTCGTCAATTTGTTGACAACTCTTTACTACGGAGAGATTTTTAGGACAATAACGAATATTGTAGGTGAGGTGGTATCCAAAAACATCCCAATTTGCGTTTCTATAGTCTAGGTATTGTACACTATTTTTATTAGGACTGAATAAAATATCACAGATAATAGGAAGATGATCAGAACTGAGCGCTTTATAAAAAACAGGAGTTGGATGATGGAGAGTAGCTACTGCAAGCGGGGATGTAACTGGATGGGTACATTACTGTCTTAAGCATAAATTATATAGTGCGTTTCCCCACACGTTTGCCCTTAAACAGCCCCAGTTGCGATGTCTGCAGTTAAGATCACCTCCTATAATAGTATTATTACTACTCAATAGTCTTCTAAGGTCGTCTCAATAATTGTACGAGACTTATATTGCGTGAACCTCCATCAAAATAAACGGAAAAAATATAAAGGTTAGTATTATTGCATAGTTTGATTTCGATTCCAATGTTTTCTATTACTAAAGTATGCTTAAATGGGAACACAGAATGAGCAATACCATTTTTTTATGAGGATGTAGTTATCTGTGAGGACTAATTATCACAGCGATAACAGGAATAAGTACCATGTTCAAAACGAATACTATTACGAAGTCAAATATCAATATCCAGATTAGAGAGAAAATTGAAAAATTCTATCTTGTTGCGAATGCCTCTTGTGTCCCAACATAAAAGCTTAATATTGGAATGATTATTACTTAACATTATTATAAAAGATATTTAGAGATATTTAATTTGAGCAATTACTTTAGGTTGTTGCACGTTGGTATTACATTTTTCGAGTTCTGAAATCATATCAAACATGAGAGGACTTGTTCACGCTGTTGATGTTGCATTTGAGGTTTTGTCCATTGATGCTGATGGTGTTGCGGTGGACGCGAAGGACCTGGGAGAGAGGGAGTTGCTACTGCAGGTTTTGATTTTGTTGGCAATTGGATGGGGCCACGCGTTTGAGTGGGTTTTTGGGATTTTCTTCCAAAAATTCCCTAATAGTCCATGCGGCTCTTGCAAGTTTCATCCCTTGATTTGTGATTACCTACACAGTTGCCACATTTTGATATCCCAGTGGATGTGCACGAATTAGTTTTGTGGTTGCCGGAACTGTATGCACGTTTTGACATGACAATGCCTTTCACCATGATCCCACATCTGGCAGTTATGACATTGTGTAACATTTTTCTTAAGACGTCGTTGGAATTCCCATCCAACCTGTGCCTGGAAAATTGATTTTATCTTTTTTCCGTAGATCAGCAAGACGTATGAAACCGTTCTCGAAGTAAACTTTGTTAAGAACTCCCACATATTGTGCGTATTGTTTTTTAACCATTTTTATTTGTTTACACTTAAGACCGAAGTAAACTATGTAAAGAACTCCCACATATTCTGCGTATTGTTTTTAACCATTTTTATTGCTTTACACTTTAGACCGAGTGCGATTAGTTCACTTTTTATAGTCATTCGCGAGTTCATCAAGACCGAACGGAACCACTGAATGATCTTTCGCATTTAAGATCATGTGAGAATTATTGGCATTTTTACCATTGCATTAATAGCAGTTTTTAATATGATATTTTTATTAATAATATTATTATGCACGAAATCACAGCTTTTTTGTAGAATTTTAATTGGAGGGATTGAAGTTTTTTTAGGCATTATTTGACAAGATCGATGTCAGGGTGCAGTTCAAGAGGCGTGTACAAATTACCTCGACGTAGCATTTTGCTCGTTGAGTATGTAGTATCCTCAAGGGAAATGGCGCGACGCTTAGAATTTTTGGTAATAAGAGACACTTCGCATTGGAATATTTCAAAAGCTTGACCGATCGCTACCGTAGATCGTGAAAGACTGAAATAATACATGAGTGATTACTTTCTTTAGTATGATATGCAGAGATTTTGATTGTTAATTTCTTGCTCTGTTTATATTTCTTGACCTCTGATAGTGTATATCTGAAATTTTATCCGTCTATTGGGACGAAATAGATATATTCATCATCATTGACATTTGTATGGATTCCTATACTCCCTTTTTTATTTTTCTAATTACCAAGTCCTTCCAGTATGACTGATTCTTATTCATATCGACTTGTATTATTTTCCTTCCGTGGATCATTTTTATCTCTTTGGTGACATTAAAGACTAATACTACCTGTGTTTTATATTTGTGGACGATCTCTTCTTTTATTGGAAAATGATCCAACCATTGATCTGGTGTTGAACGCCTAGTAGATTGTTTTGAAACTCTTTCATGGTCATTATTATATACTTCCTCCATTCTGCTTGGGAAATCTGCGATTTTGTTCTCTTTCACCTTGATATACTCAATTTCGTATGTGAACTTAGATAGTTTTAATAGCCATCTATGTGAATGGCAAACAATTCTTTGTCCGTTACCGAATAATTTTGTTTATGTTCGTTAAGCGATCTCGATGCATAACACAAAGATAGATTTTCTTGTGTCAATACTGCACCAATTGCATGGTTAGAGGTATCAGTGAACACTGCAAATCGTTTGTCAAATCTCGGATATTTGAGTATTGGGTGATTAATGATTTTGAATTTGAGCGTCTCGATCATCTGAATATATTCTGGGTTGATAACATTGATTTAATTGTTCTTTTTCAGATACGTTACCATGGGGTATTATATTTTATAAACTTTGACGAATATTCTGTGGAAGCCTTTTACTGGTTTCTTGGTACTGGTTTCACGCCATCTTTCGTTAGGAAGTGTTACCTGGACGTTATATTGATATTTATTAAACAATTTTGGACGTATTGGCAAGACACAATCTTTAAATTCAATTTGATAAGTGTTAAATTTTAGCAAAAGACGAAATTCTTAGGACGATGACGCAAATATATATGTAAAATATTGATCATTTTTCAAACTGATCTCATGTATTTGTTTGTATTAGTTTATGTACCTCCCTCTTTTTATACCAAGTGTGGATATTTTTTTAATTGATTTCTTTTCTTTGTTATTCAACTCCTCAGTATTTGTGATTATTATTTAGACTGGTAATTGCATAAGTTTGGAGTATTTCTTCGTTTTCCGAAAACAATTTTAGTTTTGTGTTATTGTTGTACTTTAAGTGCGATTTGGTAATGCTTACTCCTGTAACAATTTTAGAGATGAAGTCCATACCCAATATAATCTTATACCATTTACTTTATTTTATCTGTATTCGCTCTTTTGTTGTTTTGTTGACGGTGTTCATAATAAGGCTGTAAAAGTAACGATAAATTGAGTACATGTACGTATTCGTTACTTTTTATGAGAAAAACATTACTTCAATATCGATACTTCCTCCAAAATTGCTATTTTTATGTTAAAATTGATACTTGATTTGAGGACCTCAATAGGAACGTTGTATTTGACTTATTAAAGTTGAAAATTACACTCACAAAAAGCTAGCAGTGATCGCCAAGACCAAGTCAGCGGCTGGAAAAGCAGCTCAAGCGACTGGAACAAGCAATGCAGACGCCCCCCAATCAACGTCTTCGGGGCCGAGACAAAAGTCCTCGAAAATCTAAGTTAGTGTGCCGTTAAGGGAATGAATGATTTAGAAACCCAATTCACCATTAAATATAGAATGCCCTTAAGTACACAAGGAAGTTAGGCAGTGTCTGCCCCTTAAGAGCATGGATCCCAATACGGATCCGGAGGGGATCCTCGGTGTACTGCGCCAGGCACAGAGTGATGATGCCCAGATCGTGGGCATTAAGCCATTTGTCACTGTCATGGCACGCAGGGAGAACAAGTGTCTTAAGGGTATTAAACTCTTGGGGAAATTCGAGGCATACGATGAAGTGTCGCGCTGCGTGAAATGCGAGGGGAATGTCCGTTAGGAACGGACAAGGTCGAGGGACAGGAGCATCCTTAAATGCGTTATTTGCTATGCCATAGGGTACCCTGCCAATTCTTGAGACTGTGCGAGGGTCCAGCTTTTAACGAAAAAGTTCGAAGAAAAAAGGAAAGTAAAAGCGGTAGGAGCAAGGCTTGTACTCCTTTAACCCGTCTTCTATACCAAAATCCAGGCAGACGACCGGCACAACAGACAGTGTCGACGGCGGCCCCAGTCCTAGTGGCAAGTAGCCTGAGGCCAGCACGGATATTTGCTCCATCTTACTGGCCATACAAGCACAGTTGAGCCAGATGCAAAAGAGCCTCGCTGAACAAGCTGAGCGGTCAGCCCGGCTAGAACAACGGTTTTTTTTTAAAAACAACTCGAATGGACATGATCTGTTCGGATCTGTTTGGCGAACAAACGTAACAGTCAATATAATGGCTGCTTGCGCAACTAGCAACCTTAAGATATTTAGGGCTTTTATAGAACAATTATTAACATTTACAATTAAGTTTACACTTAAAGTAATATTTGTATCATCACATTCGCTTACAATATGTTGCTTAACTAAGTTCTTACAGACATACAAATAAGATCATCGATAGTCACAATTTCGGCTTTATATTTATTGCGGAAATTACATTCTCGTTCAATTATACAGTTATTAATTTTCTTTAGACTCGGTTTATGTAAGTTATCGGGATTATAATCATATTTGTTGCCATTTATTTCAACATAATCTATTGGCTTAATGTCAATTTCTTTATAATTTTTATTAGGAATAGAAATGATCATCTTCAATCTTGTCTGAATGCAATCTTTAGCTAACATAATTGCTAAGACAAGTTTTGTATTATTTAATCGAATAGCTCCAATTTTGGCATGCTTTAGCTTAAAGTAGTCTCATTCTACACTTTCTAATAGTTCGCTTGTTAAAATACTTGGGTGTAATAATCTCTGCTTGGCAGATGCTACATTGTCTAAAATATTATTAATTTTTTCTTCGAGAATCTTTAATTTCAAAAGTTGATCCATTTGTAGTAACTTCAATGTAATATTTGTTTGACTATCTATGACGACATTATAAGCATCAGTTATATGTTGCCTATCCTCTAATACTATTGTCTTGATGTTATTTATATTAACCATGATCTGTTGATTTATACCTATTTGTTTGTTCAAATTTTCTATAGCAGCATTGTCATTCTTTCGACTTTTTTAAGATGTTCAGCAATATCTATCCTATCTTGGTCATCCATTGTTCCGAATAGCCATTTCTGACAAGTTCCAATGAAATTTATAATACCTCTTTTTTTCGAATTGGTAGTGTTAATGCCTTGACTTTTGCCTTAATGTTTAAAATTTTCCTAGGCCTAGGACCATTTTTCATTAAATTAAGTTTTTGAAGATTCATTTCAGCAGACTCTACTACTGCTAGAATTTCCAAAGTATCAATTATGTGTATTATCGTTTGGGAATTGTTTATTAATTCGACAGATCCTCGATATAGGTAACATATCTTGTTCACTCTGGATCGGTGTTACTAGGAGGGATGATTGTACTGCTGTCACGTTTATCAACATGGTTAGTAGTATCACCAGCCAATTCTGTACCTTCAGTTACTTATTTTAAGTAATATGCTGTTGAACTCCACGATGGGACGAAAATGCTTGGTTGGTGTCTTCCCATGTTGTTATCGGCGTCGTATACAGAAGGCTCTTTGCTGTCCCCACGATCTTGATGTTATATTTCGTCCTAAATACCTCCGCCTTTTGGTTATCAGGAACGGCTGTTGGAAGGAAGGAATTGGGTCAGCTCCTCTTTCTTGCCGAAAACTCCTTTATGTACGATATAGTTTTTTCTGTGGGTTCTGGGCTACTCTGATTAAGTTGTTGCTGGAACTCCTGTTGTTGCCTTTGAACATCCGCTATGTTATTAAGTGCTTCCACTACGCTTTGCATTAACGGATATATTTTCGGGTGGTTGAGAGCTTCGTGGATGAAAACGAAAAGTTCACTTTTATGTACATTCACTTTTACACAAAAGTTTAGTAACACCGTACTAAGCACTGATTTTTAGTGTGAATACCGTCGTGATTACTCTTTAGGTTCGACTTTAAATTCCTTCCAGTTAAGAAGAAGAAACACACAGACTGCGGCAGTTATATTACTTAGCTGATGTAAAAAAGCACAACTTCGTTTGGTGTCGTCCGGATCAAGACTGGCCACAATTCTAGTTTATTACTTACTCTCTCTCTCTCTCTCTCTCTCTCTCTTATCGATTTTAATTCGAATAAATCGCAATACCCGATCGCTAATTTCAACTAACAAACGACCTCAAGTGACCTTCATCGACAGTGTTGAAGAAAGAAAAGAATATATTGTTAAAGAAGTTTTCGCAGTGCGAATTGTTGTACTTTCTTTGATTGTTTCGGTGTCTTACATTTTCTTGTCATTTCTATTCCACCATAATTAAAGTATTTTTCCGACGGAAAGCTAACGATATTGATAACTTCGCAAGTTTGGTCTGTAAAATGTAATACATTTTCATTGTTACCACATTTTATTTCAATCACTGAATTGAAGGGAACCACTTAAGTAAAGAAGCCGATTGCACTGCTCCAAATGATTTGCTTCATTTTGCGATAAACAACTTGATTATTGGTAATGAAAAAACAACCCCTAAATATGAAAATATAACAACGATTAATAGAATAGTTAAAATATTAAATTGAACCCGTGAAAAGTAGTTCCCAAGATTAATTACCTGTTATCAGGACTCAATGCCATCCCAATTATATGTCCGTGTAAGTCAATTATTTTATCGATCTTATCGAAACGGTCAGCAACAGCCTCATAATTCCACCAATCAGGGTCGACTCGCGGTTGATTGTTCTAATTCAAAAGCATTACGTTGTTAACTTAATGTTAATGAAAACTTTACCTGTTCCTCTTTTGCCTTTTTTTTTGCAGCTACGCGCTCCCTTAAGGACAGCCCAGGATTCAATCGCTTTGGGAATCTCACGTTTTTAACTCTTTTGATTCCGATTTGATGTGGAGTATAGGTAATTGATCCTGTAGAAAAGATTAGATATTTGGGAATTGAATTTTCCATTTCCTCATATTCTTCTGTATTTTCCTTAGTCTGATCGTCATATAAAACACCACGGTTCTTCACGGTTGTATCTGTTTCAACTCCATCAAATTCTTGACGATATTCGGTAAGGTAAGGAGTAGTGGCATCTGTTCTGTTTAAACAATTTCTATCTGATTCTGGTGAATTATTTTCTTGTTCCTTATGTTCATTCGGTTTATTGTGTAGATTTGAATGTGACAAAGAATTTCTGGGACTGTTAGGTGCAAACCACTCCTCAGGCTGTACACCATTTGAATGACAGCACAATGAAGGTCCTGGCATAGCCAATGGGTCATTGGACTCATCAAGCCATGGACACTTAGCAATTATAACATCTCGAATGGAACTTGCATTTCTATTGTAGAATTTATATAATTGATTCATAACAGGGACATGCTCAGAGCTAACTTCTTGACTAGCTTTATTAAGCCAAAGTACAGATGTGCTGACAAGATGAGCAAGCCAATGCAAGTCTCCTGATATAAGGTAATGATCAGTGAACCATGTTCCAAAAATATCATAAGGCCGATTTACCACTCTACAACGCAAAGTAGATTCATCTGAAATAAAATGTGAAAGTTTATTATGTTAAAACACAAATTGAGTTAAATTACTTTTGTCATCTACTGTGAATACAGCTATCTCTCCAGATGTACTGTGCGGTTGTCCGAAGTGAACACCAGATACCATTAGCAATGTGTCACTTTGATTAAATTGTGAGTATTGGGTATATTTCCAGCTAAATAACTTCATATTATGCGAATATTTTTCGGAACAAGGATGATCGGCATTCCATATCTATGAATAAATACATTAGGAGTCATTAAAAGTGTATGAACATAGCAAAAAAATACACTGATTAAAGACGAATTTGGTAAATAAGTAGGACAGAAAAGTATTGTTAATGATTTTATGTAGGAATATACAACTTCTTGCATTGATGTTTCTCTGTAATTTTTTGAGTGTTCAGATATATAGTCATATCTTCGGAGCCCCTTCGGGTAGGGGTTAGAATATACCCGAGGTAAGGCATGCATGTCGTAAGAGGCGACTAAAAGCCACAGTTTGTTTTAGGACAAACGAAAAAATAATAATGATTCAATGAACAAAAACAACGGAATTAGTACCCCAGGTGGAATGCCAGTCACACTGGAAAATCCACACTCTTCGGAGTAGGGCTCTACGGATTCTTGGAAAAAAAATTATTGCATTTGGACCCTTTCAAAAAATGTTCAAGGGTAAAAGGATCACCACCATCAGGATCTACCACTAAAAACACGCGCGTATCAAAGCCAACCAAAACTACTGCGCCTAAAACGCAAGTAATTAAAACCTCAAAGAGTTTACATTCGTCTACACACGAAAAACAGACTCTAGCACGGTTCGAGAGTCTCGAAAAGGAAAATGCAGAATTAAGGAATAGACTCGCTGATATGGAAGACCTCTGTAAAGAATTAAAAACTGAACTTAATCAATTAGGAGCAGAAAAAAATTTAAAGTCAAGAAAAAAAGCCCAGCTCTGACGGATCAAAAAAAGATGCGTGTTGTACGGATGAGGAAGAACTCGCTCGTGAAACCAACTGGATGACAGAAAGGCGACCGGGCAAAAAACGCAAGGAAAAGAGGGATAGATTTGATCTTGGTGATGGACTACTTCTTATTCTGGGTCTAAGGGGGGAAATGGGGCCACAACCGCATTTTTTCATCTTTACACAGTCCTGGCTCATTAATGGCTTATCGGATTGAACAAATAAAAAAATGCTTTTTAGTAAATTGATCCCTTATTCATTTGAGCTATCTACCATCATTTTGAATTGTCCTGAAGCTGGGCAATGTTCAAAAGAATGCAACTAATTATCGTTCAAAAATGTCCATCATTGGAGACCATCGGCAACAATCAACCAGCAGTGGCGACTATTGACATGGTGTGTGCGTGTGTGTGATTCTAGGCATGCAGTAGTATATAGTAGATATATTCGATATCGAAATGCCAGTGTGTTCTCTGTTTTAAATCTTTTTTTTTTATTTATTAAAAATAAATAAACTAAACAGAAACCACCCTTCCGCGAAATAGTCAAAGTGAACATGTTACTGCGTGCTTAAAACTACACACACACACACACATACACACACAATGCCAATGGTCGGTCACCACTTCTGATTGATTGTTGTCGATAGTCACCAAGGCAGACTGCGGCGTGGTGCGACCAAATATAGTTTTTTAATGCGGCCTATAATAATTTAATTTGCAATGACGCCTTAAGAAAGCTTGAAGACTAAGTAATAGCTATTACTGGATTTTTTTTCTGATATTGGGATATGCAGACCAGAAAGAATTGGGGAAGTAAGTAGTGATTTAATGGGAGAACTAGTTTACGATACTGACTCTTTAAAACGCCAAATAATGTATACCACTTTTGAACATAGGAAAAAGATTAATCTTTGATAAAGTTATTCAAAAAATTGAAAGTGGCGAAGGGGGTTTGTTCTTTTCTGATGCTCCAGGACGTACTGGCAAAACCTTTCTTTTCAAATCAAATCATGTTTATTTCGTTCATAAGTTTACAAAGCGAGCCACCGCACAATTTACAATTCAGAGATTTGATATACTGTATAATGTCATATTATATCTTTCTACTGAAATACATCTAAAAAACAAAACAAGTGTCATTTTACCAAATTATTTTAAGCAAAGGGAAAGAACAACAAAAACCCTTTATTTAAGGAAGAAAAAAAAATAATAATAAAAGTAAATAAATAGGCAAATAAATAATTAAATCAGTAAATGAATAAATAAATAAACAAACAAATAAATAAATAAATAAATAAGTAAATAATAATAGTAATAATAGTAAATAATAAATAAGTAAATAAATAAATAAACAAATAAATACTTAAAATGTTTATAAAAAAGAAACATCAGTCTTGTCGGTTATAGTTATTATTAAGCTCACTAACTAGTCTAGTCAACATCAGCTTTAGAGTGTAAGTCGCGGGTAGAGTGATGCCAAGGCAGGTTGAGCATCATTTTGAGTATCTTGTTTTGTTCTATTTGTAATCTTTTTATGTGACACTTAGCACAATCACCCCACACTTGATAGCCTACAAAAATATTGCCTGAAAAATAAACTTATATACGAGTATTTTATTTCCATTGGATAGTAAGGATTTTCTGTTTATTAATGGATATATATATATATATATATATATATATATATATATATATATATATGGGTGGCGCTACAGCCCGTAGAGGGACCTACAGTTTAATGCCGACTCCGAACGGCGTAGTTGAGAAGCTTTTTCTAGACAGGAAATACTCTTTGAGCATTGTCAGTGACTCGAAAGAGGTGGAGCCGTGAAATTTGAAAGGTGGTAAATTCGGGTATCGAACCTGACACCCTCTGCGTAGGAGTCGACGCACTAACCCACTACGCCACGGCGACACATTAATGGATACAACATTTTAATTGCAGTGCCCGTTTTATGGACAGTCTTTGTTATGTGTTCATTAAAAGTAAGTCTTTTATCTAAATAAATGCCCAAGTACTTCACCGACCTCTGCCATAGTATGTGTTGCCCGTTTACTGTTAACTGGTCGGATGGAAGATGACAAGACTTTCTTTTTCTTGTGAAAAAGATAGCTTTTATCTTATCCTCATTAACTTTAATTTTACATTTGTTGAGGTAAATAATAACAATACCCGGCGCATTTCTTAAATTTGTCTCAATATTGAGACCAAACTTATGCGACGAAAAAATCGCAGAGTCATAACCGTACAGGGTGAAATCAAATTCCGGTAAATGGGGAAAATCCGATAAGAACATGTTAAACAAGATCGGGGCAAGAACTAATCCTTGAGGAACACCTGCATCTATATTACACAAACATGAATGACTATTATTGACATGAACTTTATATCTTCGATCTGACAAAATCAAACTCTGAACAACTTTACAAATATACATTGGGAAATGGAATCTTATCATTTTATATAACAGGCCATTGTGCCACACAGTATCGAATGCTTTTTCAATATCCAGTATTAATAAACCGGTTGATTTTCCCATATCGCGATTCCTTTTAATACAATTGCAAATTCTTATAATTTGGTCATTCGTACTATGAAAGCGCCTAAAGCCAAATTGTTCATTGGGAAGTATATATTGGGCATCGATGATTTTCACTAATTTATCATTTATTACTTTTTCAAAAATTTTACTTATGCTACTCAATAGACTTATGGACCTATAGCTAAATATTATTTTTGCTTCTTTCCAAGCAGTTGGGAAATATTGAATTTTTTTTAAGCAAGCATTTATTATAAATGCTAAACACCTAGTGCCAACCTTAGGTAAGTTCTTCAAATAAATATTACGAATTCTATCAAGACCTCCAGTTTTCCTTAAAATGAGGTTAGCTGTGATGTGTTCTATCTCAGTCTCAGTGATGAACGCATTTTCTGGTGTTGTGGCTATTGAGGCATTAAGGTCTTGTAACGCGTTTTGTACATATGCATTCGTACTAGTGTCCCCAAGATGTAGGGAAACACAATGGTTTTGAGCAAAACTCTGGCCGAAAATGTTGGCTTTGTCTAGATCAGTGTGATATGTCGCACCTATGTTTGTAAGACTAGGAATATTTATATTTTTGTTTTTCGTAAATTTTACGATATTCCAGAAAGGCTTAGAATATTTGTCCAGGGAACTGATATTCCTATTCCACTCTTCATGGCGTTTTGTTTGGATAAACTTCACTATAAGTTTATTGAAATGTTTTACCATCCTTTGAGACATAGGCTGTCTGTATCTTTGCCAGTTTCTTCGGTGCATGTTTCGCAATCGAATAAACTCCAAGACATGGGCTGGGAGTTTCATACAGGGAAACTTTTTTTCAACTTTTGGCACACTTCTATCTAGCCCTAGAAACTAGCCCTAGAACTAACTCCAGATTTCTAGCCCTAGATATGTTGGGAAAACTTATCGACAATATTGTCAATATCAGTTTTGCTATTTATGTCGTCTAGGCTAGTAGGTACGTTTCTAAGTCTGGATTTGAGTTCGGATCGAAAAATTTTCCAATTTGCGTGTTTCAGATCCAGACCACGAACAAGCCCCAGGAGTTAGCACGGATACAACCCCAATCCCGGTGTCTACAGTTTAGATCACCTCCAATTAGAAAGTCACCAACAGTACTGAAGACTTTTCTGAAGTCGGTTTTCAACTGAAGTTGTTTTTCAACTCCAGTAGTAGCACCAGGGAAATAAACACAGGAGATTTTCAGTGTATTTCCGTTTCCCAAAATAAGTTCTATACCCAAATTTTCCACAAGATGTGTGCGAATACTTCCTAAAAGCTCATGTTGAATTGCTCTCTTTATTAGGATAATAAGTTGCCTATGAACTTAGCTCATGAGGAAATACCAGTTTGTAACATTACCAACAGTGAGCGTGGACGAATGTTGCAAGAGTGTAGACTGTTGGTTTGGTGGATGAAGGTACGATGTATCATAAATAAGCCTAGATCGCACTATGAAAGATATTAAGAACAATCAGAGTATTATGGGAGGGATGGTGGTAACTTTAGCTGGTGATTAGACAGACCCTGCCAGTGATTACTAGGGGCACAACAGCAGATAATGATATAAATAAATGCCTGTTTGAAAGCGTCTATATAATGGGTACACGTAAAAATGTTCAATTTGACTATGAATATGCGAGTTAAGCTGCAAAATGATGCACAATGAGGGCAATATGAGACTGCTCTTCTAAAAAAAGGAGAAGATCGTATGGCGACAGACAGTAACGGCATGATCACACTGAGCCGTGAATTCTGTCAAATTGTCGATAACATAGATGATTTGAAAAATAATGTCTATCGCGATCTGCAAATAAATATGGGCAATCGAGAATTGTTGTGGGAAAGGGCAATTTTAGCGCCAACAAATGTGCGTCATACGTGGAGGGGGATGTTGTCGAGTATCTCTCGGTAGACAATGTTATGGACACTGAACAAGTAACGTCGTACCCCTTGGAATTTTTGAATTCTTTAGAAGTATTAGGAGTGCCTTCTCATAAGTTGATAAAAGTTGGTGTTCCAGTCCTGTTAATGAGAAACCTTGACGCACCGAGGCTATGGAATGGTACACGGCTACAAGTTACTCAATTGGGACGCAATATTATAAACGCAGTAATTATGACTGGAATGGCAAAAGGAAAAAATGTTTTGATTCCCCGTAGTCCAATAACTCCGACTGATTTGGCCTTCAGTTTAAAAGAGTACAGGTTCCTCTAAAATCAGCATTGTAATAATAATAAAGTTTAAGGACAAACGCTTAAAGTAGCAAGTATACATTAAGAAAAAACCTATTATTCGCATGGGCAACTCTATGTGGCGTGCTCACGAGTATCGTGCCCACAAAATCTTTATTTTTAACAGAGGATAGAAAAACAAAAAATGTAGTTTATAAAAATGTGTTAAAATAAGATATTTACAGTAAATCACGGTAGTTTGCAGTTAGTATGTATTGTATTGTATTATTTGGAAAATTAGTATCCTAAAAATGAAAAATTCTACCCAAAGTAATAATGCCACGTGGACGAAGTCGCGTGTAAAAGCTAGTAACTAATAAAAATCAATCACAATTTAGCTATAAGCTTGCGCTGCACGATTCCCAGGAGAAGGTTAAATGAATTGGAGATGTTTTCCAGAGAGTCCGTCACTGAGGTTCATAGGCCGAACCACGACCTGGAGAACAGGGCCTTGTTAAGCCACATCTATCTCTGTAACGAGATTAGTCAAATGCGTTAGGAGAATCCCGGTTTTACCAGATTCAATGACGAAAATATGGCAAACAATGCCGTTCCCAATGATGGAAACCAGATAGTGATTTCCCAAGATCCTTAAATCAGTGCAGAAAAAGAATCATTTTGTCCTAAGGACTAAAAAAGAAGTTAGTTTAGACGCCGAAAGGCAAATAGTAAGATGGATTAGATTATTTTAGAGTAGCCCGGATGATTCAGTAATATAGAATTAAGGACTTCAATTGTTAGATATTATGATTTGCATGTCATTTTTGTCGAGTACAAGTTGTCCTAAGAATTAAATAAAACTGAAATAAAAAAAAGAAAACAAGAGAACAATATTCCAAGAGTTCGTACAATTTTTAACATACGCGAACGACATTGACGTGATTGGTCAAACACAGCGAGCTCTCATTGAAGCGTGTGTTGGCATTAATACGGAGGCGGCCAAAATGCGTCTAGCGGTGAACGAGGGCAAAACTAAGTGTACTCTGTCATCGAGAAAGGATCCACAACATCGACGACTCGGCCATAATATCACCATAGGCAGATATATCTGCGAGGTAGTGGAGGACTTCGTTTACCTCGGCTTGTACACAAGTAAACAGTACGAACAACGTCAGTACCGAGATTAAACACAGAATAACTCGTGTCAATTGCTTTTTCTTTGGGCTCAAGAGGCATTTGAGTAGTAGAACTCTCTCTCGAAAGACCAAGCAAACACTTTATAAGACTTTGATCATGTCCTGATCTATGGCGCGGATGCATAGACAATCTCAAAAGCTGATGAAGAAGCCTTTGGCTTTTTCGAGAGAAAAGTCCTACGTTCAATGGTTGGTCCTGTTTGCGTAAATTGGTTTTGGATAAGAAGGTTCAACCATAAATTGTTCGAACTGTACAGCGACATGGGTCTACGAGTTCAACGCCTAAAATGGCTTAGCTATGAAGGCTAGGCTAGGCTATGTAGAGCGAATGATCAACATTGCTCCAGCCCGAAGAGTTTTTGACTCCTAGAGGCAAGTTGAGAAGGACCTCAACCAACTTGGGGTGCGAAATTGGGGGCAGCTGGCTGAAGATCGTGCCAGCTGGAGGGTCTTGTTGGTTGAGGCACAGGTCCACCCCGGCATGTAGCGCGCCGAGAAGAAGAAGCCATAGTTTGCGTAAACATCCGTAAATGCGACCAATGACTATTTGAGTATGATTGTAGCTTGTTAGAGTAAGATTAATAACAATTCTAACTAGCGCAATGCTCAACAGCAGTCATTTTATTATTGCTTAAACAAACATTTGATAGGATATTCAAGTAAAGGTATTGGTTGATTCAGAAAAAGGCTATTAGCGACGGATCAAGAATATATTCGGGATAGGTCTTCATTAACAAGTAGAGCCAGCTCATAGAACTGGTGATAGGGTTCCCTCGAACGTCGTCAGCATAAAGATGCACAGATGTTTGCTGGTGGGAGATCATTGATAAAAATGCAGCATGATAATGGCCCAAGAATTGAGCATTGAGGAACACCTTGAACTGAGAATTTCAGTGAAGAGGGTTTGCCCCAAGTGGTAACTCTCGGAAATCTTCCTGATAAACTGCCAATAACTTCAACTTCGACAACCATATTACTGAAACCAAATACATTTTTTAGATTCCACTTTAGGATGTTGAGCAAAAAAAAGGGGCAGGGTCTGTGACTACAGGAAAATGTTGTTGATTGCTCCCAACTTGTTGGGATGCCACCAAAAATCCTTGTAGATGCATAGATCAAGTTGACATACAGCCTCCTCGCGGCGCACCTGTATAGCCTCCACAACACCCTTTATGAGGTAAGCCCATGTATGCAGCGATATCCTTGTGGTTGTGCAGAGAGCTAACAACCCGCGCACATAAAAAAAAACAAACAGTTATGAGAGAGCAAGCTGCCTCGGATATACGGACGGATCTACCACGACGACACGGCGCGAAAAATGATAATAATTTACGAGTGTGCTCCTGGAATGTACGAAGACTCTACACTCTAGGGCCGCTCGTAAACTGCAAAATATTCTCACGCAGTACAAGCCGGATATTACTGCGATCTAGGAAATATGCTGGATAGGACAAGCGATAATGAAAAAGAAAGAGCGCGACAGAACGAAAACGGTTAAGATCAGAGGTCATCGAGTTCAAACCGATATGTGATCTCCTGGCTGTGATTAGCATCCAGGGCAGATTTTAAAACATCCGCCTCATATGTGCACACGCCCCTACCGAGACTGTAAATGAGGACTATTATGACCATTTGGACGGTGCCTACGGAGCATGTCTGGAGTACGATATAAAGATCGTGCTCGGAGACTTCAATGCCAAAATCGGTAAGGAAAACAACTTTGGCGGAGTGATCGGAAAGCACAGCCTCCACGACACGACAACAGAGAACGGCTGCCGACTCACAGACTTTGCGGCAGCTTGCACGAGGTTCCCTCGCAAAAGAATCCACACAGCAACCTCGCGGTCAGATCTGGACTCATAGTCATATAGACGATCCCTATCGTGTAACCAGCACAAGAAGACTTACTGCCTCCTCGGGGCAGATAGCAAGTGCGTTCAACTGAACGTTGGTTCTCCATCGATCTGAAGAACAAATGTGTATGGCCTCATTTTTCAGGATCAATCCAGAAGACGAGTTGGCTCATCTGCATCTGTTCATTCAGGGGTACTGCTGAATGGATGAAAAGTAACTTCGAGGCGATTATACAAACAGTGGACTGAAAACTTGTGGAAGAAGAATCTTTTTTCTGATACCCCACATTGTCCGTGGGTTCTTTCCACAAAGCTTAGAGCTCTCCAACATCAGCATTTTGGATACTCTAGAAACCCAAAATGAGGGTCTTAAGGCAACCACATGGAAGGTGCTGCAAAGGGCCGTTGAAGGCACACATCTTTGTGTTCACCATAGACGAAGCCTCCATGAAGGTGTTAAGTACCCTTCTATACACGGTAAACTATCGCTTTGGTCAAGTCAAACTGATCAAATCAGCTCAACCTGGTTGACGGCAACGAATCCGCAGATGAGCTCGCGAGAGATGAACCAGAAAACAGAACCGTTCTGCAGTATCAATTGGACAGTAACTACAACTCTGATTAACGAATGGGAAAACAAACTTCGACTAGACCATTGGACGCATGGTCATGGTTCGGCAGTCCAAGAGATTAATCAGTCCATCTTGATTAGGATAGCTTGAGATTGTTAACAAGCCTTCTTACCTAAAATACCAACTTACCAAACTAAACCTCGAAGAGGTTGATCCGAGCACATCATGTGTGAATGTCCGGCAATAATCTGGTTAATTAAACGATCCATAGGGATCCACTACAAAAGATTTTCATTGTTTGTCTATTGTCTTAACTCCAACTCTTCGATAAAATAGATCTACGGGTGTCGTTGCCTACACGGCATGGGTTGTACACGAGGAAAAAAACAAGAAAAAAACAGTAAAGAGGAGTTGTGACATTGGACGCCTGAGCACACCGGAGAGTCTGAGCAGAAGAAACGTGCACCTGGCCAGGCATACCAAAAAGCCAAAAGCCTGTCCGCTGGCTTTAAGAAAGGCACCCAGACTCATCGAAACAGTGAGGGCAACCTTGTTACCAACCCGCCGGGAATAGTGGATGAGATTAAGTACCACTTCCAACAGCTGCTAGCGGGTCTGAAAAGGAGTGTAATAGGAAATCAAGAAATCTCAAGGTTTGAAGAGGTCGGCACAGCCATTAAAATGCTGAAGAACAAAGCATCGGAGCTCTTCAAGGCTGGTGGCGATGTTCTGGTAGGGAGCATGCACCAGATCATCTGTAGAATTTGAGAGGATGAAAGCCTGACCGACGACTGGGATATCATTTCCATATGCCCCATCCACAATACTACCAAATGTTTATACTAAGCCAAATCTAAGTTTTTCTAACTCGGGGCAGACGTAAACTCCACAAACAAAATCACTGTGGAGATCCGACGTAGAACCGCCTTTGGCAACCGGTTCTCCTGACTCGATGGACGAAAATCATGCTCTACAAACCTCTTAATTTGCCGGTCCTGCTATATGGAGCCGACGATAAGTAAAATTGCGGCGCTGATTCTTGGTGCATTTGAAAAAAATTCGACGTCGGATATATGGATACAAGCTGTACCAGGATGTGGATGTAGTTCAGAAGGAAAAAATACGTCGCCTGCTCGGCCACATCGAACGCGTGGACAATAATGCTCCAGCTAAGAGGGTCTTAGAATCCGAGCCTTCTGGTTCAAGAAGGAGAGGAAGACCGAATCTCCGGTATAAAGACCAAGTAATCGCGGACGCTAGACGGCTTGGTTTTGATGCCTGGCAGCTGCGTGCCCAGCACAGTCATCAAAGTAAAGCAACTATTGCTCAGGCTCGAACCCTGTATGGGTCGCCAGCTTGATAAGTAAGTAAGTACATATCCCTTGCCATAATACTCCCTTATTTCGTCAAATGGGTTTATTATAGCTGTGGAGCAGCTGTGATTTACGCTAAACCCTGATTCTTTCTTGTGAAACAAGTTGTTAGTAGATACACGGTTGAGGATTTGTTTCTTCAAGACTTTTTCAAAAAATTTTGATGAACAAGGTAGTATTGTAGGAGGTTCGTCTTCACAATGCGTAGACGATGGCGTTTCCACGCTAGGTGGGTCGCTTCCATAAGCAAAAGACGTTGCTTTTGTCTACCGCTCTGTTTTCGTATATTCAGTCCGAAGTCCGATAGAGTTAACGATGAACAGGCAAGTAGACAAACAATGAGAATTGAAAAAAATGCAGAAATTATTAATAAAAGAGGAACAAGGAATAAATAACAAGGAATGAGGAACAAGTAATATAACAAATTTACGATCAAAAATTAAAATATGGTATGAACGAAAACTCAACGACTGAACGAAAAAAATAGTTTAGTGAGTAAGCAACCCAGAGCACAATCTTCACTATTACGTATGAATGCGGTTAGAAGAAACCACAACAGCAAAAACGAGGAAAACATGAGTGGGAATAGAACCGTAGCTCTAAAATATGTACCGTCGACTTTGGGTATCTGTGTCTTTTATCTGGTTTTCGAGTCTGGTTCAGTCACCATTTGCTGTTGGGATCAAATTTACGGCACTATCTCTGTGAGTGATTGTGGGTATGTCAATAGACCAAAATGATCTAAGTGTGCTGGTGAAACCTAAACTAGCAGCTCCCCTACCTAACCTAGCTGCGTATGTCAGCCTAGCTCGCCTCGCCATTACCGATGATGACTCCTGCTCCGTTACTAGCTGTTCCTTCAAATACTTTACATCATCTGCAATATCTGTGCGCAGTATCGTTCGCAACTGTAAGCAGAAAATACGCAGGCTGCAATCAGTTTTAAATGGCACCCGAGGCTACTCTGTATTGACGGATGCCAAAGGCAGAATGGCAGAAAGGAAAAGAATCGCATCATGTAATAGGGGTCCGGGTGCTCCCCTAGGAAGGAGATGTGGACTCTATCCCTTCACCTTATCCAGGGTTGAAACCGTAGAACCCTGGACTAGCTCATTGAAGGTTATATCCCACCCGGCAGCAGGTGGGCTAAAGAGGCTTTCAAGCACTTAGCTCAAAAAGGAATAGTCACTGTCAACGACTTTGAGGAGGCTGACAAGCAACTATCCTCCATTTTTCAAGAATCGCTCGAAAAAGCCCTGTTTCTTCTTGTTTCATTATTAAAAATAGAAATATGGTAAGGTTGAAACAATTAATTAACAATTCTCTTATTAAAAAAATTACGTAGAAAATGTTATAAACATCCAAATAATCTAAGATTAAGAAGTAAATTTAATAGAATATTTAAGGCTGTTAATAATGAAGTACGACTTAGCAGGGATAGGTTCTTTCCATAGTAAAATTCGAAACTCTCGAGGACAAGTTATAAATAATATAATATAATATATAATATGGGTGGCGCGACAGTCCGAGGTGGACCTGGGCCTAGCTTCTCCGCAACCACGTGTGTTGTGCGTGCTATTGCCCTTTCACGAGTGATAAATAATATTATGAATAGAAATATATCTAATCATTCAAATGAAATCTTGTTACATTTGCAATATTATTACAATGCTAGAACTGTCTCTAGTAGTATTACTGTTCCATCTTGCAGATACTGTTCAAGTCTATTAAGCAATTTTCGTTGCAGAAGTAGTTTCTTTTTTTGTGTCAATTTCTTGTTTGGAAGTTCTGAGTGAGAATAATAACTCTTGTGGTAATGATAATATTTCGAATGTCATTTTAAAAAGGATAGCCTTACGCCCGATTTCACAGTGTGAGCTTAAGTGTCGAAACATCGCTAAACTCAGAATCAATAAAAATTTCGTTTTCACTGTGAAAGTTAAGTGATAGATTCCACTCAAATTATGGTTTAACTTAAACCACCGATTGCCATGTGTTAAGAATCGCAGAGAATCGCAGTCATGAATCACGGACATGATCATCATAATCATGTCTGTTCATGAAAAATAACCATCATCAACCCGAGCGGCGACAGCCAGACGACGTGCACAGCAGCCAGCGCGAGCAATACCCGGAAGGATAGCGGTGGTTGCGACCGAAAATAAGGGACGATGAAGGACAGATCAGAGCACGCGCGCAAGCCACACCCCTTTTCATAGTGCGCTGGGTAGCGGTGGTTGCGACCGAGATGTCGCGACAATGAGCGTTCGAGTCAGAAGCGCTGGTACAATGGAGAAATATATTCTTTTTGTGAACACAACATTATAGTCCACGGTCCAGAGCGGACGTCTTCCTTTTTGTGCAAATAAAAATTAATATTCAATTCCCCTGTATTTGGGCTTTTTTAATTATTCCTCTGAGCTATCGAACATTTTTGGGCCAAACGAGCCGGATAGAAACAGAAGAGCAAGTGCGGTGCAAAGAATATTTATATAAAGTAATAAAGTGCGTGTGCGAGAAAAACAAAAAACATTTGTGATTGTGCGAAGATATTTGCAGTGCGCAAATTGTGATAGTTTTCATTGAGCATTCATTTCTGTGCGGGATTGTAACTGTCTCCGAAGGGTCGACCTGGATTGTTACGATCACGTCCAGTCTAACGGGCGAGTGCAAGTGAATATCGGTGCAGTGCAGTGCAGAGCTTCCGTGCTAGAGCTATGGGCGACGTTGCGCGCAGGGATGTATATCGCTCGTCCCTTATGCGGATTTCGCAGTTCGTGAGTTCTGCCGAATTTTCCGAAGCGGACGGAGCGTTATTACACGCAAAGTTGGACGCAGCTAATAGTGCATACGAGCGGCTGCTTGGAGAGCATATGCGTGTGGTCGAGAATGCGGCATCACCTGAAGCGCTGGTGGCACAAGATGAATACCTGGCCGCATCCGAAGACGCATACCACATTGCGACAGCGAAACTACGTGCACGTATCGCGGAGATTGAGCGGCAGAGCGAAGCAGCCAGAGCAGCAACCGGAGCAGCGGGGGGAGCAGCTCCAAGCATTATTCAATTGCGCCAAGAACGGCCCACTAAACTCATCACTTTCAAGGGCGATTACACGAAGTGGAGGGAGTTTCGGGACCAGTTTATGACAGAGGTTCACAATTGTACGTCCATGGCTAACGTGACAAAACTACGTGAACTAAAATTGGCGTTAGAGGGAGCCCCAGCTAGGCTTATCAGCAGGTGGCAAGTGACTGAGGCCAATTACGAGGAGGCCTGGGCGAAGCTGAACGAGGTGTTCGACAACGAGCAGAACATAGTGGGTGCGCATTTGAATGCACTTCATGCGATACCGAAGCTGGGAAGAGAAGCGTCAAGAGCTCGTGATATGCGGGATTTGGTGAACGAAGCTAACGTTCATCTCAGTTCATTGCGTGTTCTTGGTTTGGATACGTCATCATGGGATCCAATAATAGTCAACATGCTAAGAGCCAGATTAGATCCTGAAACTAACCACGCATGGCTAATGGCAAGAGAAGATGTACGTCGTATTGCGAGTGTGAAGGAGTTCTTCGAGTTCTTGGAACGGAGAGCGAGTGCGTTGGATTCCGTTTCCTTTTGATGCAGAGCAGATCACAGGCGGAACAGAAAGGGCTAAGGGGAGCATGCAAAGGAGCGTTGGTGCAGGAGCGGTTGTAGCAAGAGCAGTAGCGCAAAGGTGTCCATTGTGCAGGGAACAACACCCTCTCTACCTGTGCGGAGATTTTTTGGCGCTAACCATCCAAGCTAGGAACGAGAAAGTGCGGCTCTGGAAGTTGTGCGCAAATTGCTTGCGTACTGGGCACTTTGCCCAAGCCTGTCCAGGTGGAGCATGCCGGAAGTGCAACAAGAAGCATAACAGCGTTTTATGTCCAGAGCAACGAGCATCAGGAGCAGGGCTAGCAGTCGTTGCTGGCTCAAGCGACAGTAGGCGGGAAACCTCGCCAGCACTCAACGAGCGAGCACCACAATAGCAGTTAGCGCAACTACCACCTACGGAGCAGCAGACGATCGAAGAGATGTCAAGGAAACAGGGCGGTATTCGGCAGTGCAATAAGCAGAGCAACGATTTTGAAGTGAAATGTGCGTTGTTGGCAACAGCGTATATTAAGGTGCAGAGCAGTACCCAGGGCAGAGCAGGACAATCCGGAGAGGCAAGAGTGCTTCTAGACAGCGGCAGCCAGATCAATCTTGTGACGGAACAGTGCGTGCAGAAACTAGGGCTAATCAAGCGCCGCTGTACTTTCGACGTGCGAGGAATCGGATCAGGAGTAAGTGTGCGGCCAACAGGGATAGTCAGCGTGGACATTCAGTCGAGAGTTGATGTCAATTTCCTGTTGAAGTGCGAGATGTTCGTAGTAAGGAAGATCACGTCCTGTCTTCCAGGCAGATGCCTAACGTAAGAGCAGATAGCCGAAACGGGCGAGCTGACATTGGCTGATCCCAGGTTTAATCAACCATCCAGAATCGAAATGCTTCTGGGAGCGCAAGTGTGGGCTGGGATCATAAAGGGCAGTGTCAAGAGATTCATATCTGGATTAACGGCGCAGGATTCACATTTGGGCTGGATCATTTTCGGGCAGCTGAAATCGGAGCAAGAGCGGGCAATCAGAGCAATGTGCACAGTGGCGGAATCATCAGATACCGATCTCAGTTACTTATTGAGTAGATTCTGGGAGATCGAGGAGCCGAGCAGGAAGGTCACATTGTCCACGGATGACCAATGGGTTGAGGAAAATTTTATGCGAACTTATTCCCGAGCAGCGACTGGTCGTTACGTAGTGACTATTCCAATAAATCCTGGAGCGCGAGCGTTGGGCAGTACCAGAACGGTAGCCGTGAAGAGGTTCCTTCAGAACGAAAAGAGACTGTGTGCCGATCCAGAGCTAAGGGAGAAGTATATCAACTTCATGCGTGAATACGTAGAGCTGGGCCACATGAAGTAGGTCGACAGAGCAAACAGTGCGAACGAGCCAACATACCACACTCCACATCACTGCATCACGAAGAAGTTTCGTGTTGTCTTCGATGCATCGTGCAAGAGCGATAGTGGTGTGTCGTTAAATGATGTGAAGTTTTCTGGTGCTAAGCTGCAGGATGATCTGTCAACAATCATCACCCGCTTTCGGAGCTTCAAGGTTGGTGTAGCGGCAGACATCGAGAAAATGTGTCGCCAAGTGAAGGTGAATTCGGAGCAATGGAACCTCCAGCGAATTTTCTGGCGAGAAAGCCCAGATGAGGAATTGTGCGAATACTGCTTAACGGTGGTAACTTACGGTATGGCCTCCAGTAGTTTCAATGCCGTGCGGGCAATGCATGAGTGCGCAATGGATCATCAAAGAGCATATCCTATGGCGTGTGAAGCTATTACGAAAAATTTCTACATGGACGACATGTTGACCGGTGCAGACACGGAAGAGCAGGCAGTGCGGAAGTGCAGACAAGTAATTTCATCGCTGAGGGCCGGCGGTTTCAAGTTGAGCAAATTTATGGCATCTAGTCAGCGCGTGCTATCGAGGCTTACTAGGACTCTGCGGCTTGGAGAAGTGCTGACTTTCCCCGAAGAACTTAACGCATCGATGTTGGGACTCGTATGGGATTGTGCAAGTGACGAGATCCTATTTAAAGTGCGAGCTGGAGAGTGCAACACCGCTCCTACCAAGAGAGCAGTTGTCAGCGCAGTCGCCAGGCTATACGACCCTAACGGATACATTGCTCCAGTTGTGATAAGCGCAAAGATCCTCATCCAGAACTTGTGGCGATGTGGAGTTGGTTGGGACGAGCACATTCCCGCATGCAGTGTGCAAGCATGGCGGAGATTCCAGGAGCAGTTGCCGCAGTTAGAGGCAATCAGAATTCCGAGATGGTTGGGCAATACGGATAGACATGAGTTGGAGTTTCACGGGTTTGCAGATGCGTCGACGAGAGCATACGCCACAGTTGTTTATATGCGTGCAACATCAGCCACCGGCAGGACCACGTGCAGGTTGATTGCATCCAAGACCAGATTGGCGCCGATCAAAACGTTATCTGTGCCAAGGCTAGAGCTATGTGCAGCCGAGCTATTGTGCACACTCATGGAAAACGTGTGCAGCGCGTGTGCAGGTGAAGGCGTAGCAAAGTCTTACTGGACTGATTCAATGGTCGCGCTGTGCTGGATCAGTAAGGCGCCTTGCGAGCTGAAGACATTTGTGGCGAACAGAGTGGGCAGCATTCAAGAGCTCAGCGGAGGTCGTCGCTGGAGACATGTGCGGTCGAGTGACAATCCCGCTGATTTGGGTTCGAGAGGTATCTCAGCAGAGCAGCTGGTTAGCTGTAGCCTTTGGTGGCAGGGGCCACCTTGGCTTCTCAACCAGGAGAAGGAATGGCCAACTACAAGACCGATGGAGAGCGGGCAACATCCTCAAGAGGTGACAGCAGAGCTTAAGCCACAAGTTCTCGTCAATCTCATGATTCCTAGAGCAGCAGTGCTGAGCATCAATGGCGTCAGTCTTTTGGAGCGGAAATCTACCTTACAGAGCATGTTGAGAGTAACAGCCATGGTGATGAGATTCGCGAAGGCCATCAGGAGGACCGGTCAGGAACTTCAGAGTGGGCCAGTAACACTCGCAGAGCGCGAGGGAGCCCTCGTTTATTTGATCAAGACTGTGCAGCAAGGTGCGTACTACAAGGAGCTTCAACAACTAGAGAATAAAATCCCATTG
This sequence comes from Eristalis intricaria, assembly GCA_964034865.1. NCBI lineage: Eukaryota > Metazoa > Arthropoda > Insecta > Diptera > Syrphidae > Eristalis > Eristalis intricaria. The sequence continues at coordinate 19,408,395 of OZ035877.1, forward strand.
GAGCACTCGAGCAATATCGCGTCCCTCTATCCATTCTTGGACGCCAAGGGGATATTGAGAGTGGGTGGACGTCTTCGAAACTCAACAATCCCGTACGAGACGATCCATCCTATCATCATACCAGCAAGGAGCAAGCTGAGTGAGCTTTTACTTCGTGAAGCGCATTTTAGAACCCTGCATGGAGGCGTACAACTGTGCATGCAATACATCAGACAAAGGTTCTGGATTCCATCATTGAGACGTGCAACAAGAACCTTCATATCGCGATGTATAACGTGTTTCCGGCAGAGCAAGGCAACATCAGAGCAACTTATGGGCACCCTTCCCAAGGAACGTGTACGGCCGTGCAGAGCATTCAAGCATAGCGGAGTTGACTATGCGGGGCCAGTGCAGATTAAGGCCAGATCAGGGCGATCAAATGTCATTGAAAAGGGCTATATAGCGGTCTTCGTGTGTATGGTAACTAAGGCCATACATCTAGAGCTTGTGAGCAACCAGACGAGCGGTGCCTTTCTGGCCGCATTCCAGCGATTCACGGGCCGCCGCGGTGCGTGCGAAGTGCTTTGGAGCGACAATGCAACAACTTTCGTCGGTGCAAATGCGGAACTGAAGAAGTGCAGTGAAGAATGGATGGACAGACTTCCAATCGAGCAAATTAACGCTTTGGGGACCGAATGGAAGTTAATCGTTCCAGCCGCGCCGCATATGGGGAGCATCTGGGAAGCGGGTGTTAAATCCGTTAAGCATCATCTGCGAAGGATCATGGGCAAGCAGATCTTCCCATTTGAAACGCTTTCCACTGTGCTCGTTCTCATCGAAGCATGCCTCAACTCCAGGCCTCTGTGTGCGCTTTCGGATGATGTGGGCGATGTAAGCGCGCTCACACCCGGGCATTTCTTGATTGGTGAGCAAATCGTGCTACCACTCAGCGCTGACGTGAGCAAGGTGCCCCAAGGACGACTCAAGCTGTGGGGCATGATCCACCAGATGCAGCAGCATTTCTGGGATCGATGGAGCAACGAATATATCCATACTTTACAACAACGGTGCAAGTGGAACAAGCGCATCAAAAACATCGAGCGGGGTAATTTGGTGATCATTAAACAAGAGAACATGCCGCCTACGTTGTGGCCATTGGGGCGAGTCACAGCAGTTCATCAGGGCACGGATGGACTAATGCGGAGTGCTGAAGTGCGGTTGGAGCATACGACCTTAGTGCGACCGGTTCAGAAGCTGTGCATTCTTCCTCTCGATGGAGCAACAGAAATAATTGAAGACGAGCCTTCAATTGGGGGGGAGGAATGTTAAGAATCGCAGAGAATCGCAGTCATGAATCACGGACATGATCATTATAATCATGTCTGTTCATGAAAAATAACCATCATCAACCCGAGCGGCGACAGCCAGACGACGTGCACAGCAGCCAGCGCGAGCAATTCCCGGAAGGTTAGCGGTGGTTGCGACCGAAAATAAGGGACGATGAAGGACAGATCAGAGCACGCGCGCAAGCCACACCCCTTTTCATAGTGCGGTGGTTGCGACCGAGATGTCGCGACAATGAGCGTTCGAGTCAGAAGCGCTGGTACAATGGAGAAATATATTCTTTTTGTGAACACAACATTACAGTCCACGGTCCAGAGCGGACGTCTTCCTTTTTGTGCAAATAAAAATTAATATTCAATTCCCCTGTATTTGGGCTTTTTTAATTATTCCTCTGAGCTATCGAACACCATGGCTTAGGTGTCAATCCAGAGAGTCATTCAAATAATTTCAATCCCAAAATACAAAGAGAAAACCCGCATAAGAAACCTAATATTTTGTCTGGCAATGCTCCTACAAAGAACAGAGAGCACACACATTTATAGATACACGCATATTATAATATTCTTACATGCATGATCATTCGCTTGTTGAGCTGGTGTGTTGTCTTTTCCTTTTGTCAGCACGGTGCTGTTCGTGTTCAATCACAATCACTATTATGTTCATCATTTGCATGGGTGTGTAATTTAATAGTTCACAATGCCAGTCAATCCATGACTTGCCTAGACTCACTTACTTACTTATCAGGCTGACGACCCATGCAGGGTCCGAGCCTGAGCAATAGCTGCTTTCCATTGTTGACGGTCCTGGGCACGCTGCTTCCAGGCATCAAGACCAAGCTGTCTTGCATACGCGATTACTTGGTCTTTATACTGGAGATTCGGTCTTTATCTCCTTCTCGAACAAGGAGGCTCGGATTCAAAGACCCTCTTAGCTGCAGCATTGTTGTCCATGCGCTCGATGTGACCGAGATTGTGCAATTGACGGATCTTTGCTTTCCGGACTACATCCACATCCTGGTGCAGCTCGTAGAGTTCGCGGTGCGCGAGACGATTGCCGCCTTACGCGATTAGGACCCATCTTTTGGCTCCATATAGAAGAACTGGGAAAATTAGTGTTTTGTCTTTTTTATATTGGAAGTTTTGTCATAGTTTCCTTCAAAGTTATCTTTTTGTAACATATCCCAAATTTTGAATTCAAAAGAAAATGCTTCAGTTTAAAGATCCTAAATAGTATCGAATCTCTGTATGCAAATTGCGTGGCCAATTTAGTTTAAATTAAATACGAAATAAAGAAATTCATTCATTCATGCAAGTGTTTTGTAGAGCATGACCTTAGTCCTTCGAGTCAGGAGTTTTGACGCCAGTTGTTTTGACAAACCGAAGTAAGACCGGTTGCTATAGGCAGTTCTACGTCGGATCTCCACAGTGATGTCGTTTGTGGAGTTTACGTTTGCCCTGAGGTAAACGAACCCCTTTACGAAATTGTAGCTGTCGATTGTGATATGTTGTTTCAAACGGATCGGAAGTCCTCCAGCCGAACTGCATGGTGCATCGCGTATTTGTTAGCGTAGTGCGACAAAACCGGATCAGTTTTCCTGGGATCCCTTCCGATGAATGCTGTCGTATGCATCTTTAAAATCGACAAAAAGGTGGTGGTCGTGCCGATTAGTGCGGCGCAAAACGTTTATACGTTCACACAGTACGCTGGACAGGGTCTTGTAGGCGACGTTAAGCAGGGCTTGCCTAAACCACCCCTAAACATTGAGTGGGAAAGCGAAATATTCTTGGGTTAAGTTTAAGTTCGAACCTATGCTTGGCGAAACCAGCAGATAAAGCAATGTGCAAATTGCAATGTGAAATCGGCCATTAATTTAGCATGTTTTCTGAAGCAATAAAATGTGCTAACGTCACACCATTTAAAGGAAAAATAACAGCCTTTGCTGATGATCTTGCTATCGCTTATATCTCAACTCAACTAAATGCAGTTGCAAAAATCATGATATCCATTTGTTAAGGTCATGGCTAAAAAAACATATAACCTAAAAAAACTAAATTAATGCTAATTAGCCTTGAGCATGAAGAGAATTCTTCCAGTAAGACATTTGTTGTATTATAATGTTCTGAAGCTATTTTCCATGGGGGTGGTTACATGCAGAGTGCAATCTTTGATTCACATAGCTTACGCACCAGCACTTTGACTACTGTTGCTATGCCTCCTTTTCGGACTACTATCTTTAGAAATTTGTGTCTCGAAAACTTTTTACTTTTTTCTTTTTGGATTTTTATTATTATTATTATAAACTTATTATTTAGTTAGTGAATTACATAAACAATATTATAAATAAGTAGTGCCAGGGCTTTAGGGAAGTTTTTTAAATATTATTTTCTAGATTAATGGATTGATTTCTGAAATATGAGTTAGAAGTTCTGGCAGAATTTGGTTTTGATACATGTCGAGTTAAAATGAGCATGAAAGGAAGGGGCTAATGGTGAGCGTCTGGTTTGACTGGTCAATGTTATCCGCGTGTGACATATAGGTGGATCATCTCTGTTCATAAGGTGTGAATGTGTGATGTAGGTAGGTAGTTTTTTGAGCAGAGTGCATTGCGGATAGATGGCTTTTTCCGTGGGTATATTAAGTGTGGTGTAGTGAAGGCTATTGTTGAAATCAGTGCCATCTGTCTTTTCAGGTCGAGAGCCAGTAATTTTGTAAGTGCTTTTTGTTGTAGGCTTAAAGGTTAATGGAGGCTCATTTATAGCTACTTTAGCAGCGGCGTCTGCGTTTTCATTACCATTTACTCCAACGTGGCCCGGAATCCAGACAGTTTTGATGCTGTCATTATTATCATTTACATTTCTGTCTTAATTATTAGTATCTAGTTGATCTGCAAATTTTGAATATTTACTGGGTCAATATTTTCTAGCTTTAGTTTTCTATATTTGGGTTCAGCTTTATGCGTTAAGCCTTAATGCGTTGTAATTTTGAACATACCCTTACTCCTGAGTTCGCGAAATATCTGCGAGAAGCTCAACAAATTTTAAGTCAATCTAGTTCTTACGTGACGTATTTCGGCCGACCGAGGAGAAGGAGAGGTGCTACGGTAGGAATGATGTCCGAAAGTTTTACCAAAGGGTAAAAGGTTATCCAATGGAGGAATTGTAATAGAGGCGCATTCGATACTGAGAATCTGGAAATATGACTTCTGTAGACTGTTACACGGCAATGAGGACCTAAATACGGCTGTCACACAGTGGGAAGCTACATAGCAATAATAAAAATAGTCGACTATTATTTATCAGACTCAAATCGAAACATTCCAAGAATCAATTCCAAGAACTGATCAGTGGACTTTCTACGAAATGCCTACGTCATTATGATGAAATTCCAGGTTATTCAAAATCTACAATTAATAGTAGGTTTTCTTTTGCTAACATCGAAGACCGTTGCTTTGTGCATGACATCTATTATAAATATAATATTTAACTGTGAGAGTATTGTTTCCTATAAGTCATTATGTGCGATTTTATAATCGAGATAATTGAAGTTCTTTACTCATGACCTTCCTACTTCAAGGTCATATAAGGTTGTTGTGTATGGACTGCATTAACTACCAACCGATGAACACAAAAATGAACAAGTGTCACTCGGTTTGAAGTGTTGAATCATTAATGCCCCTATTAAAGTACACAACTAAACTCGGTTGTGTTGTCATCGAGACAATTGAAATTTGAGACAACCGAACTAATTTGAAAATATGATTTACTTTTAAATAATGATAAAACAAAAAAAAAGCGAACAAATATTTCGTGATTTGAAAAAAAGGGAGTAGTTAACACACGCACGCCGCAATCTCGCACACCTGTCGACGATCGTATTGTACTAAACGCTGCGCTTGCAGTTATCACCGCATGCTTGAACTTGCTCGTGGGAACACCGGAACCAAGGTCAACCGAGCTTAGATCAATAAGTTATTTATTTTGTAGATTCATTCTGATGAATAGATTGATTTTTTATAACGTTAAAAATATGGTGTTTCATTTAAAGTAGTTGAGCGTGGAGTAATCCACGCAAATTATTTTTTTTATATCAAACCTAATAAACCTAATAAATACCAAACGATTTTATTAAGAAAACAAAAAATAAAATATGAATGTACTAATAGGAAGTCTTTGTTTTCATGAAGTCTGATGTCTTAGGATTACAAACTGTGGTTGAAAGTTTTGGTGGAGACATTTGCATATCCATTTTCCTTTTTTTTCTTCGTGAGTTGCATATGCAATTTGTGAGGTTGGCTGATTTTGGTGCTCTACTTTTCTTCCAGTTCATATTTTTTATTTCATAGGGTCTTTTCACTAAAATCATATTTTTTTTTATGAAACTTTTTTCCTGTTATACCAATGTTCCTATAGTTTGAATGACGTTTTTTTTTCCATTGTGGAACGAAAATCCACTGAGCCAATTAATATGCACAGCTAATGAAAAGGACCAATGCCCAGTTGAGTTGTCTTGCATAATACCGTAAAACATGAAATCACAACTGAAAATGAGCAAACGTCATGGAGTTTATCTCAATTCAGTCTCATTACCAAGCAGCAACAAGCGTTGCACCCGCAGCATTTATACGCACAAAATAAAATCCAGTCGTTCACGGACCTTTCAATAGTGCAGAAGCAGTTCTCAAGTGATTCTGCTTTTTAAAAAATAAACACAGCAGTAAGCTAGTAAAAGTGCCGTGAGCCTCCTTCTCACTCTCCTGGATCCTGGTTCGATCCCCAGTGGAGGCAGAGCAAGAAATCATTTTTTTCCACACCCACAAAAACGCACTGATATAAGTGAGAAAATAGCGGCCTGCGCTCTTAGATGCGGGCAATAAGCAGCAACAACAGGTGACAAATCAGTCAAAACGGTGCCAGAAAAAGACACAGCGGAAAGGAGGAGAAAAGGAGCGACTTCCAAAAGTGCCAAGCGCCGCAGCACCAATTCGTCTCCTAAAGGGTTGCGTGTATTTTCCAATTCCTTTCAAAGCAGAGTGAAAATTGACTTTGGTAGCAGTCCATCTCAGACTTTTAATATATTTATCGAATCCATGAGGAAGCATATTTAATCTTGTTCATTGCAGAGCAAAAAATCACTTAAAAGACTTAAATCATTATCAAGGTTTTTACTTAACAAAGTTATTGTAAAAAACAAATTTAGAACGAAGTGCAACAATTATCCCGATAACGAAGCCCTAAAAAGATGGTATAAAAGAATTATGTATCGAATTAAAAAAAACAGATTCCTATATGCGGTGATAACTACTACCGTGCTCAATTCAGCACTGCATGTCTTAACCTAAAAAATGAATGGCCTATGGTTAATAGCTTACTGAATAAATGCACTACTTCTAAAAATCCGACTGTTTTACATATTGACAATGACATTTATGATAAACTCGCCATTGCTAATGCTTTTAACTGTTATTTTGTAATTGTTGGCTATAGTCTACAAGCCAGTCCTATTCATTTCACTAGTTGCACTTGTCCTTCTATTAGTGAATGTTTTGAGCCGTTGCATAATAATAAAAATCCTGGAAGTGACCAGTACTTTGCGTAACCCTAGTTTTGCGGAGCTGATGGTATCTCTAATTATGTACTTATAAAAATGTGGATGTCTTGGCAAATGTCCTTAATCGTTGTGTATTAGAAAGTGTTTTTCCTGATTGTCTTAAATGTGCTGATTCCATTCCTATGAACAAAAAAGATTCCGCTACAGAAATCGCTAATCACAGGTCAATCTCACTTCTTTCTGTCTTCAGCAAAATCATTGAGAAACTAGTGAAATACAGAATAGTGAGCTTTTTAACTAAATCCAATTTTTTCAGTTCTAATCAATTTAATTTTTTAAAAGACAATTTGACGGAAGAAGCGCTTCCTTAGTTTATAATGCCTCATCTCGAAAAAATGTACGGCTGGTTTATTTATTAACATTACTAAAGCTTTCGTCATGGTCAACCACAATATCTTATTTAGAAAACTGGAAAAAGCTGGATTGCGTGGTTTCATTCTCTCCTGGTTCGAATATTTTATTGAAAATAGGTCGCTGAGTAAAAATTGATTTTATTAGGAGCGAAATAAGTTTTTTCACCTAGGCGTTCCTCAAGCCTGTCTTAGGCTCTATTCTGTTCTTAGTTTATATAAATTCAATCCTTGTGTTTAATTTCAAGGGAGCCCCAACTAAATGAATTCAAATATTTGGGACTTACGCTTGACTCCAAGATGAGTTTTGCGAACCCTGATACTCCAAGAAAATATTTCCGATGTACCCTTCGACATTTTTATTATTTACGTAATGTTTGCTCAAACAAACTTTTAAAGGCAATTTATTATGGTATTTTCCATTCCAAGTTGCAGTATGGAATTCGTTTTTGGGGAGCTGTGTATCATAACCACTGCAATACAGAGGAACAATATATCTAGGTTAAGGGATGTCTAAAGATCTCGGAGATGGAGATTTTCTCCTTCACTCAAAAAGGCGAAAAACGCCAGTCTTTATTGCCGAAGCTTTCCTGGCCGATCGAAGCGGAGAAGTTCTTCCAACTGCTCAAAGGGCAAGTGTGCAACGGCACTCCACTGTTAAGGCACGGAAAGAGGAGCGAAAATTACCGTTTTACATAGTTCATCTGTTGCCTACAAGCAAACCAGACAATCTAAACAAAATTACTTAGTTAGATTTCTGTCCATGCAAATGGGATAGTATAACAATGCTACCACTGCCGAAAATACGCCAAGTCGAACGGGCACGAACTGCCAAATGCAGCCTCGATCCGTTAAGTGCGGACTGTGAGGACTACAGTGAGGGAAATTGTTCTCTGGGGCAAGAAGGTTGTCCCAAATTCCAGGAACGCAAAGCAAAAACGGCTTTGCAGAAGCAACTGCCAGTGAAAAATCCACTCGGGGCAGCCATACCCGTAACCCTTCAAAGGACTGACCCATTTCCAGTGGTGGAGGCCGTGTTGTGATCCTCATTGAAAATAACATAAAACACAAAGTAGTGTATGGTAGTGAAGTGAATCGCATTTCGCCCCGCAGTGGAAGGAGGTTGTACGCGGTGTCGGCATACTCCTCCGGCAACCCTAGTTCTAGAACGACTATATTGGAGCTCGATTCACTCTTTCGATGGCTAAGACTGGACTCAGAGGAGAACTATTTCATTTTGGCCGGGGACTTAAAGACCAGACATGGATATTGGGGCACATGGTTTCCAATCACCTTCCAACTATCTACAGTTTTACTTTCCCAGTGTCGCGTATAGACCCGATTTGAAAGCAACAGAGCTCTCGTCCTACTCCGGAAGCGGGTCGTATCTGGATCACCTACTGTTAGAAGCAAGACTGCAGCTGACAGACACAAACGCACAAACGGTAAACTGTTTGAACACATTCGGGTATCCCAATGACCATTTCGGTCTCAGTGCCGAAATTAAGATCCCCAATGATATTGCGGAATTAGGAGAAACACTGAAATCGTTAATCAAGAAAATTCAAACTTTAATTGTACAAAATTACAGATTTTCTGTTAACTCGTATTGGAATGATAAGATTCGGGCTGTAAGATCCAACAACTCGAGTATGTTCCGCAGACATACTAATTCTTTAGAAACAACAAGCAAAGCGATATGTCGTGCCTTACGCTCCCCAGAACGACGGACAATGAACAAATACTGACTACAGCAGGTATTGATCCAGATGACGCCGTACTCGACAAAAACTTCTTTGTGATCGAAGATCCGTTCTTTTAGAATAATCATTCACATTTTACTTCCTGTTAGGTTAGGTCGAAAGGCCGCCTAGGGCCAGTAAGTTAGAAATAAAAACATTGTTCGTCTAACTAGTTTTTGTAGTAGAATCGATGCATATGTGAAAGAAAAGTAAAGTATTCATTGTTCATTGTGTGTTCCTTAATACAATTAATATTGCGCTTTACAGTTTTAAGGATTTTTGTCTAGTATGTAAGTTTATTATGAATTGAATAATAAAAATGAATTTAAAAAAACAAACGTCAAATGTATGGTCCACAGCTACCAACAAGTTACTTCAGTTAGTTAATTAGAATATTTTATTTAATGAATTGCTTACAATATTCATTATTATAAGATTTTAAGTGAGATTGACATTAAGAGGAAAAAATACGTTAAATACTTATATAAACCAAAATATATATGTTGTTTCTTTCATTATAATGCAGCAATTACTTAAAAACTTTCATCAATTATGCAATTCCTGTAGCGCAAAGCATTGACTGTGTAGTTGTAGAGTAATTCCCAACCTCTGCCACCATTCAAGATATTTATTGCTTCCTCCAACTCAAGTGTCCGAGCACCGAAAAAATGAATGCGGAACTCCTTAAGTATAGGGCACTTCGCGATGAAGTGCAACACATCCTCACTTTCTCTAAGATTGCACCGCTCGCATAAGATTGGAAGCTCCGGGCGATGCGGTATGAAATTTAGCTTACAAAGTTCTCCTCTTATTTTAAAATTCATACTTATTGTTTCTATTGAGTAGCTATATAATATAAAAGTCCTCTCTTGTAGGTTGTTGTTCATTTTGCTGTAGTAGGCTCCGTATTGGGATGACTGGGCTTCATATACAATAAGATAGAAGAGGCTGTTGCACGGAATAATTTAACTTTTTTTCATGCGGACAGCTAATAACAACAATAATACAAACAGCAACATACAGCTTTTTTCGATAGAAGAGATTAACGCAATCACTGCAGAGATGATCACCATGCTCAGCAATTGCACCACTAAGGCGGAAGAATTGAATACCATCACTCAATTAGCAATTACGTATTTATATAACTCCAAGAAATTAATATAAGTAGCTAGTAAACATAATTTGGTGGAATGCTAGAAGCATTCGAGGGGAACAATTAAAATGTACGCCTTTTTTAATACTTGTAATATAGACTTAGCACTCAATCAAAAACATGGTTGAACTCAACCGATAGTCTCTCAATCTCAGGATACATATCATATACCAATGAAAGGGAATTGAAACTATTGGTATTGAGGTGTTTCTTGATAATGGTCTTTCATTGAACATATATAGTATTTATTTTCCGGGAAGTCCCACACCATAAAAACGTATTGATCTCCGAAATTATCTGAAAAAACAAGTAAATACTAACGATTTGTATTTAATAAACGGTCATTTTAATTGCAGGCATAGACATTGGGTGGTTTATTAGGGCTTATATCTGAGTAGTATTCTTGTGGATCTAAACTCAAGGCACCCATTTGATATTCTTTATACAGCTAGTCCTTTGTACATTCCAACAAATAGTAACTGGAATCCATCGACATTAAATATATTCCTAACTAACATTCCTGATTTATTCATCTCTCCTCTAACATTAACGAACTAAGCTCTGATTATATGCCTGTTAAATGCATAATAATATATTCTCCCGTGCATGTTAAAAATAAAACATTAAGCTTTAAAAAGGCAAACTGGGATGTATTTAGAAGACAGAAGAAACAAAAAATGGCGAATGGCCTAGGAGAATATACAAAAATGAATGCCCTTGTTAAATACGCAATTAACAATTTTGGAAACCAGTCATGGAACAAAAGGCTTCAAGGCTTAAATAAAGCTAACAAACCTTTCTGGAATGCATAAAAGCCAGCCTGATTTTCTAGCTGTGCTATCGGCTTATATGCTGACGATACATGTATTTATTCATCCGATTCAGTTGATTCCAATGTTGAAACTAATTTGCAATTTGCTATAAATACTTTCGATGCGTATTGTCATACCTGGAAAATATAATTGTTAATAAATTTCTTACTCATAAAAGAAAGGCTAATTTACTTCCTAGCAAAAATCTTATACTCAACGTCGTCCAGATTGAGTGGAAGTCCAGTGTAAGGTATATATTTAGATAAACGGTTAACTTTCAATCTGTACAAGAATTTGTCAAAAAAATGTATGTCACGGTGAGGGTTCTTTATCCATTTATTTGCAGAAACTGCGGCATTAACAACAAGTTATTAATCTTTAAAGCTATTTTCCAAGCCATAATTTTTTTATGGGTCTCCCGTATAGGGAAAGTGTGCAAAGAATCATCTGCTCACGCCTCAGACATCTCAAAACAAAGTATTGAAAATGAATTTAAAGTTATATGGTTTTTCTCTAATGAGGTATTAAACGAACTAGCTAATATAGATATGGTTATATCTGGAATTGAAAAACTAATCTACAAATACAACATATCATCATAGAATCTAGTTTAGTGCAATACATAAATTATTTACTTTTTAAATTATTTACTTTTTATTCTGTGTGTTCTACACAAAAGCGATATACATCTTCTACTTCATGAAATCAAAATTGAACACTATTGTCAGAAGAAATTGAGGATTGGAATACAAATTAACTGTTAATCATTATGAGTATCTTTACTTATTTCTTTACGCACTATTTATTTGTTCACCTATTACACCTAATAGTTTATTTATTTATTTTTTTATTAGCATTTATTGTTAAATATCGTTTGTATCATTTATTTAAAATTAATATAAGTTTTTAATATAAATCTTTGTGTGATGATTTGTTTTTATTCTTAATATCTACAGTTGCCGTGAAATAAAGCAGAATCTTAGAATAATGAATAAATAATGATAGAGATATCCAACATCGGCCATTTTTACCCCTAGCCCACAACGAAGATGTAGTGGTAATCCCTTGTATTTCACTTATTCATTTACAACGCTCGTCAATTCACCACAATATGGCGGCCGATTCGTGAATTTTGTGGGAAAAAGCGGCAAATTCATGAATTTAGTGGGAATCCATGTACTTTCCATGTAACATTCATGGGTATGTTGTTCGGAGGGTGTTCAAAAGTTGACTAGTATTTTAAGGTAATTTTCTTACATTGTTATATGGATTTTCGTGAATAAAAATGTATTGCAATGTCCATTTAAGTGGAACTATTTGATCTAAAATTAATTCTTAAGTGTATATACAGCCTATTCATAAACCATACCTGTCAAATTAAATCAAAAAATGAAGCCCGCTTTATACATAAATCATGAATTCTGAAAAACTCATAAATTCAATTTAAACAATTTACTTACAATTTAATTTTATAAGAACAATGGCAAGATATTGCAACTTTTACTAATGCTAAAAAATGGTTGTCAAAACATCTTATTTGTGATTCACGCTTCAATACTATTTTTATTATTGGATAACTGAACGTGTGAATGTATTATTAATTTTTATTCATATGAAAAAATTCACACTATGTTGTGCATTCATTAATTATGTATAGGTATTTCAGATTGTAAATAGCTCAAAGTTTTAATGACTCAACTTCATGAACCTAAGCTTTGTTCGTTCGTTTACCCCTCCATACTGTGTTGAAAAAAAAAGAACACCGAAATTTGAAAAAACGTTCATATAACGAGCGAATTTTCAAATAAGAACTCTAATTCACCCCATTACTAAGGTGGGGAATCAGCTGTCTCCACAGCTGTTCTCAAGAGCTCACATGTATTCACAGACAGGAACAAAAACCGTATAAAAAACGCTGTCAGATGAAATCCAGTGGTAAGAGAGGTAGAAGTTGGATATCTTTATTATAGGTTATCTCTGGAATCAAGTCCACTGAGGGACTTGGTTCACATTAAAAGGGAACTAAGCCGCCTTTGGTAAAATTTGCCCAAAAAACTATGTGCTTTAAATTCCCTCTAAATATGAAATAAATTCCCACATTTAAGGCGCCGAATGGAATAAGGCTAAACTTGAAATTTAGCCTGTAAAAAAGTTTGGTCCTGGAACTAAAGTTCATTATATTTACTCTGATGTATTTAGCAGTATATTTTCTGTAGTTAAAAAAATAATCAGACGACAAAAGTAACTTTAAATTATACAAAACGAAATTAGACCAAATTGGCATTTCATCGTTGTCCAAAGCATAACAAAGCGAATCGAAAATGTGGCCTTGAATTTTTGCTTTATGCAGTGTGCTCACACACCATTCACATCCATTCCGAGCCACAAACACACTGCTTACTTACACCCTCTTTGAAGTTGGGATGTGACCTGATGTGCCATGTTATCTTCCGTATATTGAGCTGCGCTTTGCCTATATATACAGTCAAACACAAATATATAGATTGATTTTTGATTGGGGATCTGGTAGCGCTCTAAAGGAACAAGTTCTCTTCGTGGCATTTTAAAGAGTGCTGGATGCATGTTTATCATCATGTTTGTTGGTACATACATAAAAACTATGTAATGTATGCTATTGGGGTTTGTTTGATAAAATCACATTAAAATATTACTTTTAAGTAGATACTACATATACAGTACCTCACAAAATTGAGCATACACTCACAGCTTAAACATATTTTATCTTTTTCGCCTTACAAAAAGTAGTTAATTAATAAAACTTAAATGCAGTTCGAATTGACATATTTCAGTTGCTAAAAACCATAAACAAAAATATAAAAACTAAAAAAAAAACTTGCTATTTCTAAGCAAAATAAAAAAGGCACTTCATTTTAACACACAAAATTGAGCATACACTTAAAGTATATTCGAGTTACGACTAAAACACAAAACAAAAACAGTTACAAATAAAATTTCAGTAACTCGTGGCACCTCCTTCAGCATCTATGGCCGTGGCATGGATTTTACCAGTTTTTCAGTAAAAATTTGAAGCCTTACCCCATAACCCCATAACAGCACAGATCCTCCCCAGTGTTTTATGGTTGACTTTATATTTTTAGCTTTGAGAGCTGTATTTGGTTCCCTCCAAGCAATTTGTTTGCCATCAGACCCAAATAAATTTATTTTTGTTTCATCTGAAAACAAAACACCTTCCCAAAAGCTTTCCGGGTGGTTTACATATTGTCTATCAAACTCCAATCTTTTCTTCTTATTAACTAGGGAAATTTACGGTTTTCTTCGGGCGATCCCACCATTTAAATTACTCTTTCTCAAGATTCTGCGAACGGTTTCCACTGAAAGAGGCTTATTAATTACGGATGACACCTTAGCCGTCAACTTTGAAACGCTAGATTTTGGATTGGACTAGATTCTCCGAACAATATACCGCTCGTTTTGTTCTGAGAGCAATTTTTTTCTTCCCCTTCCAGGTCTGTTTATTAGTGTCCCTTCATATCTATAGTTGTTTATTATTTTTTGTACCGTTGCATGCGATCGCCCTAGTTTCTCCTATTTTTCGCATCGACTTCCCCTCGCAAAATAGCTTAATTATGAACATTCTCGTTTCCAAAGTAGTCTGTTTTCGCATGTTTTCCATATTTTCGCACAAAGAAGAGAATATCGGTCTTTTCAGTTCAAAATCGTGTGCAGAAATGATCATCAGGGACATTTGTAGCTTCATTCCTGAACAAATTTGCATGTTTCGATTCTGCGAAGCTTGTGTATAACGCACACATGACATCTGTATGCTCAATTTTGTGTGTCGATTTCAGGGGTTGTTTCCTTTTTCATGCAAAAAGTACCGGTAGGAAGTCGCCTGTCTGTGAATTTGGCATATACTCTTGTTTAAGATATGTATTCAGTTATGATTGTATACCAAAAAATAAAACAAAAAAGTGGTCGGCCTTAAAACAGCACGAATATGAAGTAATGATAGGTGTATGCTGAATTTTGTGAGGTACTGTATATTCATAGGCATCAATATGCCCATCAATAACGAAAACTTAATGTCGGCTTTTTTACTTAAAGCCGGTTATGACTAAAGTCGACTTTTGGCACTATTAATGAGCTGACTGAATTTGCGTCATTAATTTTGCCGATTTTCTGTAATTCTGTAATTCGCATCCAATGCCGATTCGACATTAGCCTAATATGTGCTATCGTGCTGAAAGACTTCAATGCAAAAATCGGTAAGGAAAACATCTTTGGCAGCATCCACGACACGACAAGATACAACGGTTTACCAATGTCCGTAATATGGTCATAAGCAGCACGAGATTCCCTAGCAAAAGAATCCAAACAGCGTCTTAGCGATCTCCGGACGGTCGAACCGCCAACCAAATCGTGGCTGAAAAACCAAAAATGTGGCTGAAACCACTTTAGACTACCACTTCCGTTAAGAAACCCGGTATGATGGCGAGTGTGAGCAGAAACGGAAAACTAGAGCAGTGCAAGAGTAAAAAAGACGAGATGCTTATAAACCTGAAGACAATTTCTTTCACAATCTTCCAGCTCAAGGATATCGACAAAAATACGAGCCTTCAATAAGCAAGCAAAAAGCTTGGCATTAGCTTAGCACACAGAATCACAGCTTAGCGTTAAAATCTCCTAGAACGACGTTGGTATCGTAGCTAGCGCACTGATCGTATGTTCTTTCATAGATCATAGAAGTCATCTTTGCTATCCTCATATTTGTCCTATTTCTCCTGTACATGCGCCTAGATTGTCTTGCGCCTTCGGTCTCTGCAGCAATCGGGGTTTTAGGTATCGCAGTTTTTCATCCTCATTTTGCCTGGCCCATCCCACTGCACCTCCTGGGTGCCGGTTATATCTATCAATGGATATCTGTGAATCCATTGTCACCCTACACACTACGTGCAATGCCGAAAATCATTGTCCCCTTTCCGGTTGCTGGGGTCGTAACGGTAAATTTGTGCGTATCCGTTACAGGTTGCATTGATTGTCCGAGAGGGTCCGATTTGAACACAGAAAATGCAAAAAGCGTGAAGAACGTATCAACCCACTCCGCCAACGGATTGTATAATTTTCAAGGTTTTTTCGTACACATTCGGTAAAGGTGTGACATACTTACATACATATGGCTTTATTATTACTAGATACTGTTAATAGAACTGAAATTTGTAACTAGTTTAATTGTTCTTAATTACAGAGTTAAATTTGTAATTTAAGTTTGTATATATGTACTCGTGATATTAACGATAAGATTTCCAGCAAAATTTAAAGGTCTAGTCACATTATTCTGTACGGTTATGTTTTGAGTTCTAACAAACTTTAAAGGTCTAGTCACAATTATTCTGTCCGGTTATGTTTTGAGGGTTTTTAACAATATAAGGTCTTTCGTCCATAATTATTTCAAATTTGTTATTAATTCTCATTAAACAATTTTGCTTACTAAGACAATCATTTATCTCTTTCAATTCATTAACATCAGTTTTCTTCTCGTTATATTCATACTCTTTTCCTTCGTGTACAATCACAACAAAGTGATCTAAGGCAACTACTTGTTTTTCCCGATTTGGTATTTGAATTTTAATTGCACGTGTTATGTTCTCATCCGGTATTTTAAAATCTATAATAACGGCATCATCTTCATATTTCATTACGCCTGACATAATATTTCTTAAGTTGCTCCAATTCAATTCCTGTCATGATTAGTTCGTTCATCCTTAGTGAATAAGCTAGGATTTTTTTTTTTCATTTTCGCAGCCAGCATCTGTAATCTAGTAAGTACTTCGGTCCGTTATAGGCGTTTGAGTATCGTATTTTGTAGCTGTTAGTTTTCAGATTGATAGAGTTATATTTCTTCCCTATATCCCAAAACAGCCGTCTCTATATTTACGAGACCTGGTGTCTATCCTTTTTTTTAGTGGTGATGACTTCTCCTCTCCCAATACTTTTTGTTGTGAATCCATTGTCACTTTTAATTGGTGTTATTGCAACTGCTGCTTGTAGCAGGTTGATTGACGTCATTGGGAGTAGCAACATAAGTGTGAGTGTCTACCTAACCTAACTGTCTTGTCTCTTAATATTTAATTTACGACTCTATCTAGGTTTTCAAATCGAAAATTGTTCTGACACGATTTGTTATTTATTTTGCACAACTCAGTTAGTATTTTATACATGCTCTTTCTTTGTCAGCTTGTTAGAAATATATATTTATGAAAATAGTAGATATCTATCGTTAGGTTTACTAGGTGTTTCTGTTACAATGAATCGTTTCTGTATGTTTCCTCTCGAATTAAACCGTTTGACAGACGTCGCAATTGTTTATAATTTGTATTATTCCTGTTAGTTTAGAATAGTAAATATGTCACTTTAAGGTATTGTAGGTCTCTATAATTCCTGTGTTGAGTTTCCTTGATAAGGTATATGGAAACCTGTTTCCTAACTTCCTCCTCCATACTTAAGTCTCTAACTTTCGTTGTTATTTTAATTAATTTAACCTTACCATTTTCTGCAGGTTCCTGACAACAACAATACCCTTATTTTATAGGTATGTGATCAGATTGACCTTCGCTGTCGACTGTCACGTTCTACTATCAGAAATTTGATTCACGTCTTTATCTCTAGCTGTCGAGTGTCCAGCAATGTATATGGTGTTACGTCGAGTTTGCTAGTATTTATGACAGTCATAGCACTGTCAGTGTTCTGGATTTCAGTGGCGACTGTCATTCATTGTCTGAGTTAATGTCCTCCCGGATAGGTTTGGATATTAATTGTATCCATTGGTTCGAGTCTATTCTGTCTGTTCTACATCGAGTGGTTCTAGAAATGTTCTGAAGGATTTTATGAGGTAGTGTGATTTTGGTATCGATACACATTTTGTGCAAACCTTTACGAATGACTTTGTTCACCAAAATGATTACGGAGACCGTTATTGTAACTGGTCGTCGTTCCTTGCTGTTGTGATTTGCTGCGGTTTTAATTATTTCATTATTCTTATATTGTCATTTTCGTACCCTATGTAAGAAAATAAAATATGTACTCTTATTTAAAGCAGATCGTACGGATTCCTAATTTCTCTGGATAAATTCCATATTGTCAATCTTCGTATTGTGTTTATTACAAGATTACAGTACAATAGTTTCTCTTAGATTGTCACAGAATAGTACATATGTAAATATTTACTTTGCATAAAATGTATTCTAATTTATTGTTTGTTGATTTCGTTTGGAAGATCTGTTCTGTTGAAATAACGCCATCGCCTGTTCAAACGAAGTGCCTCCATTGATGGTAATTAGGTCCATAGCTCGACTTTTGATTTTCACTTGTTGTATGTTATTCCAGGTGGCTTGCTAATCTTCAATGATATGCCGTAGGTGGCTCTCTATCATAACGATGAAGTGCATTAGGGATTTGCTGTTTCCATCGAATTCCGGTAAATATTGAGTTTCCCGTAACACTGTACACAACATTTTCACGTTTACTCTTTGTATTTTTTATAACCAAACTTTGCGGTTAGTGGTCATTTTCTGCGGAACATTCTCAACTTGTACCGATGATGCCAAAAAAATAATTGAACTTCGTCAATTTTTTATAAATAAGTTTTTATTATTATTTTCACGTTTATAGTACACAATTATTTCCAACTTAATTTTAAATTAACTATAACTACACCACTTCACTGTCCAATAGAACATTAGGATCGTTCGTTCGTTGCACCATCCTCTCCGTACTATCTTTCGGTTATGGAACTCTCTATGAAATGCCAGAAGAAGGTTATACATATAGCCAGAAATATTACCACGTAATTTGTACTAGACTTGCTTGCCTTTACATCTTCCATTTATGTTATTCAATCGCCGTCGCTTTTTTGCGTCAACATAAAGGTGATGACGGTTCTGTTTGGAGTAATTGGAATTATATAAATACAAGCAAGTACGGGTGTGAGGACGAATAGAATGGTATCAGTTTATGGAACAATCGATATTAGCCAACATTTGTCCACCCGCATTGACAATGTGGCAATGCCGCCAATGTAAAGAGATATATAAATCAGCAATCTGCATTCCAATTTATTTCCACTTTGTTGTGCTGATGCAACAACGATTGTACTGCCGGAGTGTACGAAATTGTGGTGCTGATGCGACAACGAAGACCTAACCATATTGGGCTACTTGGTATGTAATTAAGTTGAAGTAAGTAGATCATACAATTATTGTAAGACAGCTTAAGAATATTGTGAAGAAATAAAGTCAGTCAATAGACAACCATCAGGGCAAACACGAGGGTTTTATTGAATATAATTAGCGCGGCCTAGTTGGACCAATACCAGGCAATGTTGCACACAGCACAGAACTGATATAGTTATTGTAGAAGACTTCAATGCTTGGGCTACGGAATGTGGCAGCAGCTCACTAACGCTCCGCAGCGAAAAATAAATAAGGGGCCCACGATGGCAGAACAGCCTTTTCGACAGGAATACAGTCAAGGAAATGCTAAATAGCTCTACCATGGATACAAAAGCAAATCGAAGAGGCGCAAAGTGCTTTGAACTAGACCTAACGTCCAACTCTCTAGAGGGAGAGCTAACTTCCAACACCTAAGAAACCGACTAGAGGACCAGAGGGTAGCAAACGTATTATATATGTGCGACGAAGCGGATATCAACCCATGGGGCCATATGACCAAATTGAAGTTTTGCAGCCACAAATAACGTGTCAAAAAATGCAGATAACCACTGTATACCACGTATCCCCCAAAAGGTTACATAACATGTTCACAATCGTTCGGAAACATAATTGGAATGAGACAATGAGTGTTCCCGGAAATGTGTAAATTGCAACACTACCCAAAGAAAATATTCCACCAGAAGAACATAACGATGGTTGCCCAATAAGACACACTGTAGCAAAGGAGAAGGGAGTACAGGTCTGTATGAGTGCATTCAGTTGATTTTTCATTGCACCAAATCAAATAGAAACAAACACTGTACAGCGTTCGATCACTTGATAACGAAACGACTACACTGTTTTATTTCTCTCTAACTCGCGGGTGCTTTACTCAAAAAAGGCTCACTCAAAAATCAAATATTGAGTGGTTCATTCATTTTAGTTTCAAGAGTTCAGTCTTCCGCCAGATCAAGTCCACTCCTATGAGTGTTGTGATTAAGGTTACTTAAAGGAGTTAATCAGCCATATAGTAGAATACGCTGATGAGAAGTTCAATTCAATGTTACAGCTTATACGTTCAAGTGAATGTTTAATATTTCTAAAACGCAGATAATTCATTGTGTACCTAGGTGTTTATTGAGGGTAATATGGATCGCTATCATCCATCGACGGCTCAAGTCTTTGTAGGATTTGGATCTTTCCTAAAAGACTATAAACAAGCACACCGATCATATTGTCAAAGATTGGCTGTTTCACTACGACCTAAGGCACTTATAAAAACCAGCCAAAAGCATAAATTTGCCAAAAAGTGTGGGAACTTTTCATACTTAAAGGAAAATTTGCCATAAGTATTGCCCCCAATGATAAAACAGAAGCTCTAAGAAGAGTAGTACAGCATAAATCCCACGAATTAAATAATTATATTGCTTCAACGCCCATATGCAGATACATATGCACGTAGTGGTTCTACGAAATATTAAATTTATAACTTACAAGAGTTTTACCTAATGAAAAGCAGTCGTTTATGAACCTAGTATGTTCCAATACACGAAATTGAGTAATTTCGACAATTTTTCAAAATCAAACGCTCAATTTCCATCGCAAATTTGACTATTTATTTTTTATGCATTTTGACAACCATTCTTATGGTTTAGTTATAGTGGCAACATGTAGCCATTGTTCTTAAAAAAGTATGTAATTTAAATTCATGAGTTCTCACAATTCATGAATGAAATATTTAAAATATAAGTTCTATGTACATATATTCTTTTCTAAATTGATGCAAATTCTGAAATGATTATTAAATTATAATAATATTAATTATTAAAATTTTAATTTGCAATCTTATTTTATTTCAGAGTATGTGTCTCTAAAAGTATGGGTCAAATTTTGAACACCTCCCCTACAATAATAAATGATCGTGTGATAGTTCATGAATCTGCAATTTTCCCGGTGAATTCACGAATCGGCCGCCATTATCCCATTATATTCATTAATCTTCCGCCATTATCTATCTTACACAAATTCACCAATTGCGGTAGACTCATGGATTTTCTAAAAGTATATGTGAAATTCAAGGGAATAACACTTCTCTCGCATTTTTCATCTCTATCCTCCATAATCTCTGATCCAACCAGCACACCAATTCATATACATAAATTGTTCTCCGGCCGAGTTTTCACGTACAAAGTTTGACAGCGTTCCAACTTTTGAAATTTGGCTGCTAAATCAAATTGTTTCAATCATAGTGTGCACACTTCGGGTAAGTTTGATATTGCGTTGTACAATTTCGCGCCTAGTAAGAACATTCTATTAGTTAACATGCCGTGTACAAATTTCGTTTTCTTGTGTATAACTTTATAATGTCAAATAATTTATCTTTTGGATTTATACTTATAAAAATATGTTTAAACGAAAAACTGCATCATTACATTTGTTCATATGTGAAATAAATACCTTACTAGGGATGCCAGATTTTAAAAACCTCTTCGCGGGACAACCGCGTCAAAAAGTTTTTGTGTGTCGTCTTCTATATTTTTGTGTGAACATCGACTCAGTATGGCAAAAGTAAGAAAATAGTTGACAGTACCATGTACATTTTAATATAAACCAAAATAAAGCTTATATGTATATTCAATCAATTGCAAACAAAACCACTTAGCCATCTTATGCCCTTCACCACATCTATGTGGGCTATACGTTTCATGTGTTAAGAGGTAACGGTTTATTTTTTGCAACTTTAAAAGTTCTACATCTGGTTTAAACATTGCACTTTCACTTGCAATTTATTTTGTGGCTGTAAATAAAAGCTTTTTTGTGAACACAAAAAAAAGTAATAGACGTGATGCAGGATTATTTTGCTAGATTTTACAGGGGTGTATATATTTTGTTCCTTATTTGCAGTTTTTTTTGATTTTTGGTGCATATTATTTTATGAACAAAATTTAAATCGAACCAAAAAATAAGGCATTGGAGGGTTAATTATTATCAATTTATGCACATTTTTTATCGACTGCCAAACAATTAAAAAAGTTAGATACGAAACAAAAATAGGAACTTGAAGTCAATCGCGCCGATTTCCAATTAAGATTCCTTAAATCAGGAAATACAACAAAAACCCTTACATGCACCAACCCAACAACCGACACATGTTGGATATTCATCTTGAACTGCATGTACACCCATCACATTTTTGGAATACAATTTCGAATTAAGCTCGGAGAAGAACATGCCGATAGAGATTACCAAGAGCGGCGGACTTTTCACGTGGAGAAAAAGTTAAGGGAACAATAATGTATAGAATGGCCGGACGTTTGGCATCTTATAGGTTGCACAAATAAGGGTCACTCACTCTATATAATAATAATCCTGGTTGCACTGGCACTATCCTGTAGAGGGCCAGGGCCTAGCTTCTACAGTAACCACTCGATTTGTGCGTGCTATTGTTCTTTTACGAATGGAAGGGGCCTACATTTTGGCGAACTCCTAACGGCCAAGTTTGAGAAGCTTTTTCTAGGTTCTAGGATTTAGAAGCAACCATAATGAATGTTTCTTTTTTCCAATGTAGAAGTATTTCTTAATTTTAGAGTATTAAAATTATAATTTGATTTACCTATTCAATTATATTGTATTTGCTATACCATAAGTTACTACTTGCTATAGTTTAGATACTGACTAAAATTCATTAAATAATAAGGTAAACAAAAACTGTTAAGATGATTGAACTTACAATAACTATTCCATCCTTCGAACATGTCGCAAACATAGCACCATTATGTGAAAAACTAACGTGCAGTACTTGATGAGAATGTCCTTCAAGTTTTTGTGATAAGACTGAGGGAATACTGGAGGTCAATCTTTTGTACTCACTTTTCCATGAATCGGCACCTGCAAATTAGATTTTTTTAGAGTGAAGAAGGTTAAATCATTACTTTCACAAAACCTGGTCGAATGCAAATGGTATTATCAATCTTAAAAAGGGAACGAAATTTCTTCCTCCAAATTAAATTATCATCAGACATTTCATTCCATCGTCGACATGTTGCACCAGCGTTAAGTATATCTCTCGGTTTTAAGTATGTAAGTATTTCTATAAAGATTGGCTCAGGTATACTCCACCACCTCGAAGAAGATTCAAAATAAAAATGTGTACTTCGAGGATCCCCAAAACACTCCATATTCACGATAATTTATTTATGCCAAAAATCACCTAACAGAAACATTCAACTTTCCAACCACAACGACCATGCCCTACCACAAAACACCCATACTACTTTATTTTGAAGTTATTTTTCCCTGAACTTTCACAAGTGGTGTCTTTGAATCAGCTGTTTACCCCTGCAAATTAATTTGTTCTCTAATACTGTCACTACCTTTCCATTTTGTTTAACCTGTCAACCACAAATGAAGTATTACACTGTCCAGATCTAAAAACATTCCGTGGGTTATGTTCGTCAAGTGGTAGTGGAATGAGAAGTGGAAGTGGAACTTAAAAAATGGAAAAAGAAATTCGTTTTGTAAGTGTGTATTTTAAAATCAAGGAAAAGTTTGGGGATAGTACGTTTTCCGTGGCGCCAAGGTTCATACGAATAGAAACATGAATATTTTTTATCTGCGGTTGAAACTGCTCGGAAATTAATTGATTGATTAAAGTTGATCTACTAAAGATCTTCAACAGAAACATTTTCATTGGTTTGATTTCCAATGGAAGCTTGATTTTGTCGTAGATCTTGTTGAAAAGGGTCCTCCGAAAAAAATGTACAACTAAATAATAGGTTTTTATGATGCCCATAATCCCGGCCCATAATTGGATCCGGGACAATATGTATTACACTAATAACAAAATCAGCCTGCACCTACTCTGGATTATATTTCAAGTTCCCAAAAGCTAACTCCCTATGAGTTCTCTACTCTCCACAAGATGGCAAGTTCATTTGTACGCTGTAACAACTAATATACCACACCAGCGCCTCTATATTTCTAACTTTTTTCTAGCTTTCATGTACATAAAACTTCTTTATCCTCTTTAGTGTTCCTCTCGATTTGTCCACATTCTTGTTAGAGATGTCAGCGCAACAATGTTCCAGAGCCTCCTTGATTACTCTTTATTTAACACCCCTATTCTGGCAAACCTCAGTGATGTGTTTTAAGTCACAAGAACCTCACAAGAGCATGGTGAGTCACAAATTGTGAGGTTTTCGTATTCTGAGCAAAACCTCACAGCTTGTGAGCATCACAAGAACCGTCAAAATTGTGATGTTCTCATGAGCACATCACAAGGAAAATAATCAACAAAAGAACTGTCACACACAAGCAAAAATAAACAGATTTTGATTTTCAAAAAGGCGAAAATAAAGAAATAAATGGAATAAATGGAATGGACATTGTTTTGATTTTGTTTTGACCCTATGCAGGTAATCTAAGCTTATCTGGTCTACTACCTTAATTGCCTTTCGGCCTATACTATCGTTCTGCTTTGTTCTGTACTAGACGTATTGAATTATTTTTCTTTATGCCAAGAAAGCTTGAAAACTTGGCTCTTATAAGACTATTTATAATAATTAAGTTACCTTAACTACCCTAAACCATTCCAAACCCTAATAAAACGTTAGCTATATTAACTATATAACATATGCAATGCACACTCCCTGATGAGTATTTTTTAAATTTGTTTTAGTCTTTTTTACATTATTCTGCTTAACCTACCTTAAACGTATGTAAATACGCTGTAAGTCCACAACACGGAAGGCATTAAACAAACGAAGAAAGTTGTCGGAAGACAATTGAAGAGTGGCTAGTGACCCGGAAAAGTATAAGAGTCGCCGTTCTACTTTTCGGCGTACCACGTGGAAGATTATAGGACATGCTTCCACATCCTGTATCAGGCCGGTTTTATCGAAGTAGTAGATGAATGCCTCAGGTGGGACGAGGGCATTCCATTGCACCATTTCATGATACATATCATTGGGGTAGTAAAGCCCGAAGATCAGAGTCAAGGTAGAAGTCATAGCTTTTACCACATGCCTTCTTATCAACTTAATGATAAAATTATCTACTCTATTCACGTTTGCCTCGTTATACAAGACCTTGTTGGAGCAATACTTCTTGTAGTCAGACTAGGGTGTGTGATACAACCTGAGACAGGCTCTGAGGCACTGTCTCTCGAACACCCTCATCTTTTCCATCTGAGAAGGACGCACATTGAACCACAGGGGGCAACCATAAGCCAGTATAGGCCGGATAGTATCAAGTTGGCTGCTATGAAACACCTCCTTGCCACAGCAAAGGCTTTTCTGGCTTTGGTCAAGACAATCTCTATATGTTTGCAAAATACAGGTACTGGTCCAACCATATGCCAAGATATCGAACTACACTTTTGACAGTTAGTGGTCGTCCCCGCGTGTCAACTATGCCAAAATTACGTCAGTTTAGTCAGCATGTGTCCCGCGAAGTCCTGTATGACGGAGTACGGAGCAAAATAGTTTGTTTTTGATCCGCAGTGAATATCGCGAATAAGATCGGAGAGCCAACAGCTCCTTGTTGCAAACCATTTTTTATGTCAAAAACCGTTGTGGAAGTCGAGAAACGAACTTCCTACTCGTTAACATATCATAGATCATATATAGCAGTGATTTACTTATGCCCAATCTGACCAACTTAAGAAGAGGCCTTCCAACCAAACGGTGTCAAACGCCTACTCCATGTCTATCAAACAGGCACCTGTGCACTGATTCTTATTTTCATTCCATTGTATACCAGTTTTGACGCGGCATGTGTGGTATCATGCCCTGCCCGGGATCCAAACTGGTTGTCCGGAATTATCTTTCTGTCCTCAACCCACAATTTCAGTTTCAATTTTCATGTGTATACACATAAGTACACTCAGGCCTTACCGAGAGACCGACTGCGCCCCATAAAGAGGAACGCACTACCCTTTCTACCCCCGGTCTAAAGAGTTCGATGCTGGAGTTCCCTCCGTCCCCAGCCACCAATGTCTCGGCTGGATACCGCCGTACTGAACAGGGGGAGACCCTCCTCAGCTCGTTGATCTGGCTATGTGAAAAATGAGCGGTACCGCATTCGTATCTTGTAATAGGCCGTACTTATCTAAATTGAGAAAAGCTTCTAAGGGAACGAAGCCATTGTGGCGTACCCTTTCGTGGTATTCTGGATTGGGGTAGTAAGCCTCTGAGATCCAGTTATTGGACGAATTCATCGCTCTAGCAGTATGTCCTCGAATCAACTTCAACAGAAATCGTCGTCTAACACTGCTATATCCGGATCTATATCGATAGATGTCAGTAGTTGTTTGTTGTAGGTAGTTCTTGGAAGTCGTACGGCCGGAATGTCGTTGTGATTTTTTTTTCCTAAATATTTTATTGACTTGCGGGAATATACGCAGTGAAAGTTTATGGTTAATCTATAGTTAATTTGTATTAATGTTAAATAAACACTATGCAGGTCTGCAAACCGTCTGTGTAAGAGTTTAAGTCTCGACAGCAGTCTGCTTTTATGCAAGTGTACGATATGCATATCGAGCACATTCGAAGAAAACGTGTTCCACTTTCTCCACCGCGTTTATGCAGTGAGGACAGGACGGACTCGAGTCACGGTTTCGCTTGAATAGATATTCCCGGAAAACCACCGTGACCAGTCAGTAAGATAAAAGTTTAGATCGCCATGTTTTCGATTTACCCAACTTTCAATCTGTGGGATTAGCTGGGATGTTCATCTCCCTTTTTGGGACTCGTTCCATACTTGTCACGCTTAAATACTGCGGCTTCTTACGAATTTCTTCACATGATTTGTGTTTGGCCCGGCTTGCACGCGATTTTCATAGAGTCGTCTAGCTTCTAAAGCTAGGACATCGGTTGGAATCATAGAGGATGACACCAATATCGCGTCGTGGGATACCGAACGAAATACACTGCTTACTCGCAGTGCACAGTGTCTGTACACAGAGATTGATTGATTGATTCTTTATTGTAGCTAAAAAGTACATTTATCTTAAAACTACATTGCACAATTTACAGAAATACGGTACACAGTACCTTACTTCTGAAAACTTATTATAAATTGCAAGAAAATATATTAATAAATTATTTAGGATTTTAGAAGGAAAAGCTACCGAAAAACCTTCATTAAAACAGAAAAAAAAAACGAAATAATATATATCCTAGATACTAGGGTACACAGATTTGATTTTCTTCATGCGTGTCCTTGTTCGCAACGTCAGACCATATTTGTGCCCCACACAGCTGTGTGGAGGAATTAATCGTTTGACTTGCTTCGGGCCGTCGATATTCCACATACGTGTTGAAAGAGCGCCCATCGCTTTTGACGATTGAGGCGAGGTGATGCTTGAAACTTAGCCGAGCATCAATCATCACTCCCAGGTATTTTATAAATGGACTGGAAATAATGACTTTTATCGTTATGGTCTCTACCACTTTTCTATTCGTAATGAGGACGGACTCCGTTTTGTGATCCGCGAGGTATAAACTCATATCGCGTAGCCAGTTCTTTATCAGTTCTTCAAGCCATTTCGCCACGACTACAACAGCAATATCGTCCGCAAAACCTACGATGATCACGTTCCACAGTAAGGGACCTAACACTAATCCTTTGGGCACGCCCCCTGTAATTTTATACAATTTCGTCTCGCCGTCGGAGTTGTAAAGGAGCACCATAAAAGCATTTTTCAAGTCAAGTGTAACCATGGCGCAGTATTTTTTACTGCTTCCTTTCCATCGTCTTCCTTCTGTAATTGATTGGGCTTTGTCTATTACGACTTTAATCGCGTCGATTGTCGATCGGTCCTTTCTAAAGCCATAGAACTCCGTTCTGTTGAGAAGGGTACAGAGTTTCTACGATTCTGCTGATTAATAGTGGGCAAGTTAGCGCCAGTCTCTGAGTCGTCTTGAGCTTCGCTGTTATAATTACGCTTTACCCCATACACTTTCGTTCAAATGCGTACAATGAACGCATACACTCTCCTTAATATCAAGTGTCTATCCGTATCGGATCTAGACCATTGATATTTCCTTCGTGCGTTTAGACAGACTGATCGAAGTTCCTTCATGTCGTCGCTCCACCAATACGTTGGACGCTGGCGGTTTTGTGTACCCGTTCGAACCAGTGATAAATCGCAGGCAACGTGCAGTTCTCACGTTATTTGGCGTACGATCTCGTTTGCTGTTCTCCCTTCAACTGTAGCTTCCGCGATTGCATACTCTAAGAACTCATCATCTAGGGTGTTTACACTCCATTTCATCTTGCTAGTTTGTGACCGAGTGTTTCGAGATCGCGTACAACTTTGGACATCGATTATAATTGCCTTATGGTCACTGTGGGTGTAGTGATTGCTGACGCGCCAGGCCATATGCCTAGATAAGCTACTACTAACGCGTGTTATATCAATAATCGAGCCCCCACTCCACGTTAGCTATGACGACGTCTAGTCATAGACAGAGAGAGAGATAGAATGGTTCCTCTTTTATTCGTTACTACACTTCCCCATTCCCATACGTTAAAATCACTGGCTTTTATTGTTGGCACATGATCCTTAGCATCAAGAACTATGCTTTCGACGACTCGTTTGTATTGCTCAATAGTTAGGCTTGGTTAGGGATATAACAGCTGTATATGTATACATCGTTAAAAGTTGCTCTTACGAAGTAGTTTTCCTCGCCGAAAGTTGGTATCTGAAACGTGATATTACCACATGCCCATACGGCGGCTTTTCTTGTTACATTTTATGCCCAGTGTCCAGAGTTAAGATTGCAATACTGCTCCGAGAGTATTGTGATGTCGACCTTATGCTCGTGGACCGTTTCATGCAAAAGATCCTGAGCTACCTCACAATGATTCGAGCTTAGTTGCAAAATTTTCATGTTTTCGCGTGTAAGCTCTCAAGGGCTTTCTTATACTCTGGGCACCTTACACTACCGGTTATATGTCCAAGGTGTACTCCTTTTGCACTGCAGTGCAGGCATTTTGCATGGTTTTGCCTTGCAGTCTTTCAATTTATGCCCGCTTTCTCCGCATCCGAGGCATGCATTGTATCGATCGGTAGTGTTTTGCCCGTTCTTGCTATGTGGTCAAACCCGAGGCATCTAAAAGATTTCTTTGTCAAAATGTTTTCACGGATCCTGCAATAGATCCGACCAACGCATACTTTTCCGGCGGTAAGTAGTCGATTACCGATGTCTGCAGGAAACCGTAGTGTGGCCGCCTGAGTCCCACCAAAAGTTCTACTCCTTGTTTTTATTGCCGGTGGTTTGACTTCGTTATCTTGAAGAAGCTCTGTAACGGTAGCGCAAACTTCTTCTTTCGGCGTTATTTCGTCTATATCCATACATTCGAGGAGTATCTCGTGCATCATAGAACGAACGCTCGTATTTTCGCCTAAAAAATCTAAAATTTTTTCCTTTAGGCTCGACGTAGGTATCTCAGGAGATTTTTGCAATCAACGCAAGAAGCAGGTCTCCTCCTATTGTTTTTGGCTTACGTTACGTCAGGACGTTTCGACTTTGGTGTATGTTTTTTCCGGGCACCTCTTTCAACTTTCAGTCCTCTAACGACATCTTTGTCAACAAGGGTATGATTGTTCTGTTGAGTCGTTCCACTTGTCACGCCTGTTGTGATCAACAAATTTGTAATACCTTGTATCTTGCAGTACTCATCAAAAGCATTTGTAGTGAACGCTGTTCGTCGATCAGAAATTATACCTATGTGGTCAATATGAAAGGTCTACAGAGCTCTATCTGATTTCTCGATGGGTGCTAGAAATCCTTCCTGCTTTACAGCTTTGCGTTCAGCCATGATACACTCTACGCAATTCCTTACTACCTTTTCGACTTTTGGCTTCAGGGTTTGAATGTAGTACGTTTCTTCCAAGATGTCTTCCGTTGGCTTTGCCGCGAAATGACCATTCCAGTGTAGAAGATCTTTTACTGGGTTTTGTTCAGAACACCTGCTTTAAGGATAATCCTTAAATACATCTGCATCCTTCTCGAGCACTTGTATTATTGCTTTTGTCCACTCATCCTCCCGCTGTGCTTCGCTTATTCTGTTGTTCGGAGAGTCATATCTCCGAACATGCAACATCTACTCAAGGCATCTACGTATTTCATCTGCGAGCTTGAACGATGTTTTATTGCGGATTATATTCTGCTATCAAAGACTGGATTTTCTTCTGGTACTTTTGTGTTCAACTCCACTTCAGCATCATCTGCATCATCTCCTCAGACTTCGCACTACCATCCGTTATTGTCACCGAAGCCTGCTTTATTACGTCGTTACCAATCAACAAAGAGAATATTATGTCTCTTACGATATGTAATTTTATTGAGAAAAGATTACCGTCCACCGCTACTGTTGTCTCAAAATAGCCCTAATAAACCTGCCAAAATAGTTGTCTCTCTAATAATTTCTATGTGTGCAAATTCAAAGAATACTTCATGTCGCAATAAAGGAACTGCGCAGCCCCTGTCTACTAAAGCAGTTAATTCCTTGCTTTCTACTACTACTTCCTTCATCAAGTAGCCTCCTCTACCGCTGAGATGTACATCAACCTTCGCCTCGTCTTTTACCTGTATCTTACTGCACTCAAAGGATTTGTGTCATAACTCTCCACACTTAAAACATTTGACAACTCTATTCCTTGATGGGCATAACTTCGCTAAGTGTCCAAATTCTCCACAGCTAAAACACTTACGTTCGTCATCTCTTTTGACGATCGGTTCCTTCCAGGCTGATGATGATGCCGGTGAAAATCTTGTAGACTGCTCCGCTGTTTGGGATCTGATTCTCTCGTATACTTTGAGCTTAGCCTACAACTCATTAATCGTTTGTGCCTCATAGAGAGCCACTTTGTTGATCTTTTCATCCCTCAGCTCAGCTATAAAATATTCAATTGCCGATGCCTCGTCGACATAAATTACTTCGCACTAACAGCTAGGTTGTACAAATATTCATTCAGTTGTCGATGGACTTCCGCCGATCTAACCGCTTCTGAGAATTAATTCTTGAGTGCAGTTTTCAACGACTTCCAAGATCTGATGTTTCTCGCACCCTGTACAAAAAGTTTAGATGCTCCGACTGTCAATTTCCGACCATACACAAATCTTTGCAATTCATGAAATTTTTCAATTTTCATTCATTCAATTGTGTCTTCGATGTCCCTGAACTGAAATGCGCTTGGTGGCACATTGCCAGTTCTTACACCAGTTGCCTCATGGCATATATTGATGTTACTACCGCTATTATTATGAAACAAGAAAAAACTTTAAAAGTAGTATGTGTGTACATGC
Source organism: Eristalis intricaria (assembly GCA_964034865.1). Lineage (NCBI taxonomy): Eukaryota > Metazoa > Arthropoda > Insecta > Diptera > Syrphidae > Eristalis > Eristalis intricaria. Next base: position 19,439,885 of record OZ035877.1, read on the forward strand.
ATATATGTATCACAAGGAATATAAATTAACGGAACACAAAATATAAAATTTATCTGTTAGGCGTCCTTCCACAAAACAACGGTATCAGCGATTCACTTCACCCAAAGGGCGATTTTTTTCGAATTCTGCTTGCTGCTTATCTCCATACATAGGTGTATATGGTGCTATCCTTCCACGAAATGCCTGTGCTTTTATGATGTTCTCTATATTTTATATTTATACAATGATGCGTATGTTTGTAGATACGATGATGCGTATGCGATCAATATATCGACTGAGCCCCCATATTTGTAGGATTTTTTATTATTTTACGATGGTCTTGTGATTAAGGAAAAACACAACGCGAATTTTAAAGAATTCAATTTTATTTATATTATTAAAGAACTATGAGAATGTACTGTAAAACATTTGGAATTTAACACAAGAAACCAATTTTAAATAAACTTCATTACTTTACACTTTCCTACTCGACAGCTTGGTTGCGTCTTCGTAACCACTCTCTGCATTGCCTGTCATTCTCCCACCTTTCTTTCGTTCGTTCATCTATGCTTAATGGCAAGGGTGCGTTCGTATAGTAGTCCTGTGGTCTTTCTACATCCTACATAAATGTTTATATATTTGCGATATGACAAATAAAACGAGCATAATTATTATTTAAAATAGTCTGTTACACATGACTGAAGAGCGGATTTTTGTTGTTTTTAAAAAAATATCTTCAATGGAATTTAAACCATTGTAGGTACACAGAATCATTTGTTGCTTCATGAGTCTTATAATACAAACGCAAATAGAGTAATGACTTTGCAATCAACTCATTTGAAGCTGGTTGAATTAAATCATCCTCGATTATCGCCAAGTCTTTCCCTATAACATCACTGCCGCTGTCATCGTTATTGCCAAGCTGAGAAGATTCGCATTCACATCTAAATATCTCATAAGTATCTTCATTCATTCTCTCCATCTGCTGAGAATCATCATACCTCACCCTTGTATATTTCTGGTAATTTTTCAAGCTTCAAATTCCATCTGCAGTTGAATTTCTCCCTTATTTCAGTTCTGAAAATCAAAGCAATTTCATCCTCTTCCACCGATCAGAATCAATTCACCAAAACCGCGATTTTGTCTATAACAAGTCAAAGTAACATACAAATGTAGTGCCCCGAAAGCGATTCCTTTTAAAACGAACTTGTAGAATACGCAGAATTTGGGAATTTCTCTTCGGAATTCGATTTATCGAATTCGACATTCGAGTAATCGAAGTTCGACTCATAATAGAATAGATATAATAGATCCACAAGATACATATAATAGATGGCACCCTGGATGACGATGATATGCAAAATATCCAACAGCATTTTTCAATTGTAAACAGCAATAACAATAAAGTAATAAAAAGTAAATTTCAAAGTATTGAACAAGTGTTCAAGATTTACTCCTTAAGGAAAAAAGTTGGGAATATTCAGCTGAACTTATAATGTAGCGCCACTAGAGGAAGAAGAAGAAGAAATCCTTTGAAGAATTGAAATGAAGTAAAAATTGCGTACTCAAGAAAAATCAGTTTGAACATATATTCGATGTTGAAAGCTCGAGAATGGGAATAAAAAACAAAAATAAAAGAATTAACAGTACTTGTGACGAAAGAACGTTCCTTGCAGATGGGAATTACTTGTTTTCTTTGAACAACTGTACAATTTTTATAGATGATCTTCAATCTTCAAACAAACTTTCCGAATATAGGGACAGTTTCATAATTCCTAAGATTAGCGATGCTTTTCAAACTGTTAATAAAATCACCATTGAAGATATTAGAATGATGAGTCTAATATCAAGGCTATTTACGAGTTAAAGAACCATACAACCATACATTATATAAAGCTAAAACAGTGATAGCCGTGCGGGTCAAGGCGTTGCACCACGAGTCGTTCACAGACCTCCAAGGAGCGCAGACGTGTCTCGACTTAGTGCGGAATGTAAAGTATCAAGTGCGGAAAAGATTACAATAATCTAACAAGAATCGGTAGCTTCGGGGTAGAGTGCTCGCCGGTGACTTCGCGGTGCCGGGTTCGAGTCCCGAAGTGAAATTGAAATTTTCCTTTTTTTTCAAATAAAATAAAAAACAGACACTAAGTGTGACAAAAAAGTGCGATGGAAAAATCGGGTGATGTTGTACCGGTGGCTGGGACATCAGGCCACCAGGCAACACAAGATGAGCTGAGGAAGAAGAGGAGGAAGAAGCTCCAACCACAGCCCAACCTTGTGAAGCGCCGTTCCAGCCTGGGATCAGCGGACACAAAAATTGCGACCAAAGCCGCAACTTCATTTGCAGCAGCAACAACAACAACAACAGCTGTAGCCACAACTACAGCAGCAGCAGCCAAAAGGCAGCAACCAATGGTCGACGACGTCGAGTACGAGTCGACAGAAGGGGAAGGGAGATTCTCCTACAGCGGGAAAGAGAATCCCTTCCACACGCTTACGTCATCGGAATCGGATGACGAAGAGGAAGAGGACCGGGAGCGGCTGGAAAAAAGCCAGCGAGAGAGGGAGGAGCTGGACGCCCACATTCAAGCCCTCCAAATCAAACTGAGGGCCAGAAGAGCAGCCAAAGAGGCTGCACAGCAACAACAGCAGCTTCAAAAACAGCAGCAGCAGCAACAACAACAGCAGCAGCCGAAAAATCAGCAACAACAACAGCAGCAGCCAAAGCAGCAGCAACAACAACAGCAGCAGCAACAACAACAACAGCAGCAGCCAAAGCAGCAGCAGCAGCAACAACAACAGCAGCGGCCAAAGCAGCAGCAGCAACAACAACAACATCAAAAGAAGAAGGCACAGCAGAAGCAGCCGCAACAGCAGCAGCCAGCCAAAAAGGAGAGATGCCCTCCGATCAACGTCTTCGGACTGGAGACGAAGGACGTTGACATACTGTGTAAGTTGGCCACAAAAGAGTCATATTCTATTAAGTCTCTGTCCATTGCTTATCAATGGCAGACTATCACGTAGTCAAAGAAAGGTTAGCGGTGTCGGAGGCTGAGTTTTTCTCGTACACTCCGAAAGGGGAAAAGGTGCAGACCATGCTCCTTAAGGACGTGGATCCCGACACTGATCCCGATGAGATCCTCGCTATTCTGCGCCAAGCGCAGAGCGACGATGTCCAGGTCGTAGGGGTTAAGCCCTTCATCACTGCGGCATCGAGAAGGGAGAATAGGAAACTTCCTTTCTTCCTAGTGCAGGTCACCCCAGACAGCAAACTAGAGAGCCTAAAAAAAATTACCCATTTAGGCACTCTGTCTGTTACATGGGAAACAATAAAAAAGACAAAGAACACGCTCCAGTGTGTTCGTTGTCAGAGGTTCGGGCATGCCGCGGCGAACTGCAATATGCAGTCTCGCTGTGTCAAATGCGCAGGAACCCACAATCGCGGGGAATGTCCCTTAGGGACCGATAAAGTTGATGATAGGAGCAAGCTGACGTGCGTGCTTTGTAAGACCAGCGGGCATCCTGCTAACTATCGAGGATGTCCTAAGGTCCAAGAAATAAGAAAAATTATACAGGCCAAACGTAATGGAAAAATGGTAGAAGCGAGGCCAGTGCCTCGTGCTCCAGCTACCACTGTTACACCGGCAGTCTCCTATGCCCAAGTGGCATCGGCTGGGCGACCGGTTCAACAGACAGTGCCGAAAGTTACCCAGGTCCCTGGGGCCAGGCAACCGGAAGCAAATTTGGATGTGCAAACGATCCTGCTCTCTATCCAGAGGCAGATCGCTCAACTCCAAACTCAATTCCAGAACCAGTTACAAGAACAAGCAGCGCGAATAGACCTCATCTATTCGACGCTGTTTGGAGAGCCAAACGCAACATCGGTATAATGGCTGCGCAGGCAGCCTGCAACCTTAAAATTCTAGCAGTGAATGTGAATTCACTGATCCGCCCTGAACGTAAATTAAATTTCGGTAACTTGTTGCAGACCCATAATCCTGATGTGTTGATGGTTTGCGAAACTAAGCTAAGCCAGACGCACCCACTCAGGTACAAAAATTACAATATCATTAGAAGAGATCGAAACTACCTAGCTGGTGGAGTCGCACTCTTAATCAAAAAAGGCCTTTGTCATAAGGTCGTGTATAGCGGTGAAGTGCGGAGATTCCAGGCCATAGAAACGTGTATCGCACGCATCCCCCTTCGGGGTGGTAAGCGGCTATATGTGATCGCTATCTATGCGACTGACAAGTCACGCATCAACCAATATTTCATTTCAGAGCTCGATACTCTTTTCACTAGCCTTCGACTGAGCTCGGAGGAGAACTACTATATCGTAGCCGGGGACTTGAACTCGAGGCATATAGAGTGGGGCAATGTGGTGCATAACACCAGGGGGACCTCATTGTATAACTGGTTGGTAGAACACAATGTTGAGTTCAAGCTAGATTTGCTAGCAACCGATAGGCCATCGTATCCCAGAAGCGGGTCCTATCTGGATCTGATGCTGATAGACAAACGACTGACTATACTAGACGTGGAAAGACGCACACGGAACTGTCTAACTGCTGTTGAGTACGAGAGTGATCACTGCGGGCTCTTTGCAGTTATTCAGCTCCCGAACGAGGTGGAAGGACTGGAGGAGTATGTCCAGAGGCACCCTTATAATTATAATAAGGCCCGCTGGCCACGCTTCTCCAGGACTTTATCCACAGAACTACGTTCGAGTGGGATCAATCCGCCGACAAACAGAAACCTGACGAACGAAGAGGTTGACAGGTACCTCATACAAATGGACGACGTAGTCAAACGTACGATGGACAAAACAATTCCGAAGGTAGTTCAAATCGACAACAGCGATGTTTATCGAAATGCTACCATCGACGCACTTCACGTGCACAAAAGTAGGCTGCTGTCAAGACTCAAACTCTTGCACAGGCGTTTTACAGATCCGCAAAACGCGGAAGTCAGAGCATTGAAGTCGGAGATCAAGAACCTCCAACAGTTAATACGAATAAACTATAGCTTGGCTATAAGCTTGCACTGGGGCAACAAAATCCGGGCTGTACGATCCAACAACCCGGGTATGTTCCCGCAAGTAAATAAAATATTTCGGAGGAAAGATCAAAACGACATTCAAATCGTAAGACTTCCCAGGAAGACAGACAACGAACACTTACTGACTTCAGTTGGCATCGATCCAGATGAGGCAGTGCTAGACAATGACTTCTTTGCGGTGGAAGATCCCCAGGAGAAGGTTACAGCTATTGGTGCAGTGTTCCAGAGAGTGTATACGGTCAACGAGGTTAGTAGGCCGAATCACGATCTGGAGAACAGAGCCCTGCTAAACCACTTCTTTCTCCGCAATGAGATAAGTCAATGGCGATCAGAGAATCCAGGGTTCACCAGGTTCAATGACGAGAACATGGCACATAGTGCCGTCGCCAATGATGGGAATCACATCTTGATTTCTCAAGAAGATCTGCAGGGTATCTTCCACTCGCTGAAGAAGAAAAAGTCAGTGGGAATCGATGGAATACCGAACATTGTGCTTCGCCATCTTCCCCCCGAAGCGGTCCAAACTTACACAACCCTGTTCAACAATGCGCTGAGTAATGCACATTACCCACGCACTCGCAAACAGCTGTTGTTCAAGCGATCCCTAAACGGAACAAAGATAAGTCCATTCCGACAAATCTTCGGTCGATCAGTCTTCTTCCCTGCATAAGCAAGGTTTTTGAAAAGATAGTCATTCGAGTTCTGAAGCAATGGGCTGATGAAAAGAAAATCATACCGGACAACCAGTTCGGATTCCGAGCGGGGCATGATACCATTAATGCCGCGTCAAAACTGGTGTCCGACATACAATGGAATAAAAACAAAAATCAGTGCACAGGTGCCTGCCTGATTGACTTGGAGAAGGCGTTCGACACCGTTTGGTTAGAGGGCCTCTTCCTCAAGTTGGTCAGGCTTGGCATAAGTAAACCATTGCTATACATGATCTATGACATGATAACAGGTAGAAAGTTCGTTGTGAAAAATGGTGACGTAACTTCCACTACGGTCTTTAACATTAAAAACGGTCTGCAACAGGGGGCCATTGGTTCCCCGATCCTGTTTTCCATATTCACTGCAGATCTTATAGGTTCCATGCCGCACTTAATTGCGTACGCCGAGGACCTAGTTGCGTACAGATCAGGTCCGAAGGTCGAGGTAATAAACATCTTGTTGCAGCGTGACTTCGAGAAAATCCAGCGATTTTGCGACGACTGGAAGTTGCTTATCAACTTCCAGAAATGCGAAACTAGTCTTTTCCGGACCCCGTTGGACAGGGCATCGCGGGATACGCGCCAAAACTGGCGTAAGTTCGGCATAGTTGACCCGCATGGTCGGCCGTTAGCTGTAAAAAGTGTAGTTAGATACCTAGGCATTTGGCTGGATCAATATCTGTATTTTGACAAACATATAGATATTGCTCTGACGAAAGCCAGAAAAGCCTTTGCTGCGGCAAGAAGGTTGTTTTTCAGCAGCCAACTTGATACCAGAGTGAAGGTAATCTGCTACATGGCCCTAGTACGGCCTATTATGGTGTACGGTTGTCCATTGTGGTTCAACGTGAGTCCTTCCCAGATGGAAAAGATGAGGGTGTTCGAAAGGCAGTGTCTTAGGAGCTGTCTCCGTCTGTATCGCACACCCGAGTCTGAGTACAAGAAGTACTACCCTAACGAGGTCTTGTACAACGAGGCAAACGTGAATAGGGTAGATAATTTTATTATTAAACTAATCAGAAGGCACACTGCACGAGCTATGACCTCGTCCAACAGTCTGATCTTTGGGGCTTACTACCCCAATAGTATGTACCATGAAAGGGTGCGCCTTAACGGCTTTATTCCTCCCGAAGCATTCCTCTATCTAGACACAATTGGCTTAATACAGGATGCACAAGGATGTCCTATCATCTTCCATGTCGTACGCCGAACAGTGGATAGGCGACTTCAATACGAACCGGATGTCGTTCGCACCCACGAGGATCTCCTCCGGTTCAGTAGAGCGATCCCCGCTCGAGATAGGAAAGAGTCTGCCAAAGAACGGCAATTTTACTGGTGGTTACACCAAAACCAGCCTCCGTCACCGCTAGCTTTTCAAGAGGATCAGATAGCTGACCATAGTGGCCAGCTTACATAGTTTCTAAGGCAGATATTAAGAAAAAAAAAAAAAAAAAAAAAAAAAAAAAAAATAATAAAACAACAAAACCAAAAAAAAACAATATATGAATGAAAAACAAAAAAAAAGGTGCATCACGGCGTATAAATTATATATGTTATGCATATACACAACATATACGCCCTGGTGCACGTGTCCGTACTGTTACGGACATAGTTAAGATAGTATTAAGTTTTATGTTAGGTTAAGTTAGTAATAAATAGTAATTAAGTTAGAATAAGGTTGTTTAAGTAGTTAAGTTTAGCCAAGTTTGTACAAGTTTTCTTGGCAAATGAAAAATAAAAGATTGTCTTAATGACTAAAAAAAAAAAACGTAGATTAAGCCGAAAGGCACATTTATTACATAGATCAGATTAGCTTAGAGTACCCGCATAGGGTCAGTAGGTTAGTATTAAGAACAATTGTAATTCTTAAGTTAGTTAAGCTAGTTTTAAGTAATTTTGTCTAGCAAGTAAGAAATATAAAATTGAAGTAAATAAAATTGCGTTAAAAAAAAGGCGTTGCACCACATATAACATAGACTGATACATCCCGGGTTCAAGTCCCGGGGAAAACATTGAAAAATACGATTTTTTTCTTTTCCTTTTAAGTAAGATAAATAATAATAAAAAAAAGAGTGTCAGTGCGATGGAAAGAGCGGGGGCGTTCGAGGAAAATATAGAATACCGTCGCTGAAATTATCACGCGTTGCCGGTACACTATCAGACAGCGAGTGGGTGACGGCTGAGGTGAAGCGGCGGTATATGCACACGAATCCGAAGGCGAACGCCAGCAAAAAAAGGCCAGCAACAGCTGTAAGTGCTCCTCGTGGAGCGAGAGCCGATGCTAAACCAGCAGCGACAGCAGTACAAGCATTAGCAGTAGCAACAACAGCAGTACAAGCATTAGTAGTAGCAACAACAATAGCAGCGTCAACAGCATTGGCAGTACAGACAGTGCAGTAGAGGGCATGTACTGTGGAGAAGGCGACGACCGGAGTTTAAATACATTGTCTGTGCTCGAAGCTACTCAGGCAGAGGAGGATGACCAGGAGCAGTTCGGAGCGCTCAATACACGCCTCCGGATATCCGGCAAAATTTAAATCAAGGAAGGCGGCAAGAAATGCCACTCAGCAATAGCAGCTGCAGATACAGCAACAGAAACTGCAGCAGAAACAGCAAGAACTACAACCTAACCTATGCACCACCAGGCGCAGAGCGAGGACGTTAAATTCGTAAGCGTCAAGCCGCTTGTCACTGCGGTGCTACGTAGGGAGAATAGGCATCTGCCGATCTTCCTTGTTCAGGTTACGCCCGATACCCGCCTAGGGAGTGTCAAAAAGGTAACTAACTTAGGCACCCTCGTGGTAAAATGGGAAATATTAGAAAAATCGAGTCACATTTTACAATTTCCTCGATGTCAGCGACTACAACTTGCTATAACGGTTGCTGTTACGCGGGACGTCACCTTTGCCCAAATGGCATCTGGCAGGCGTCCAGCTAAACAGACAGAGCCAATGGTTCCCTCGGCCCCTGTGGCCAGGCAGCCTGAGGTGACCTCAGATCGGTCTTTCCTGCTTGCTATGCAGGCACAGATCCAACAGATCGTGAAAACCCTCGCTGAACAGGTGGAGCGTACAGCTAAGCTTGAACAGCAACTCCTTGAACATGCAGTACGAGTAGATACCATCTACTCTGTACTAGTTGAAGTCGAAGGCACTCAAGTAATATAATGGCTGCGCAGGCAGCCACAAACCTGAAGATCTTGGCAGCGATTTTTAATTCACTGGCCAGACCCGAAATAAAACTTACGCTCGGTAACTTCTTGCACGACTATAATGTGGTAATGATAAGCGAAACTAAGCTAAGCCAGACCCACAATCCCAGGTACATTTAGTACAACGTAATAAGAAGAGATAGACCTCGCAGTTGTGGTTCAATAGCAGTGGCGTGCAGAAATTTCGACTGCTTGAGACGTGTATCGCCCGCATTCCACTCTCGGGTGAAAAGCGATCTATGCATCAGAAAGAAAAGGAAACGAAAGTCATGTCAATCCGAATTTCATTCCAGAGCTTGACACTCTCTTCACGAGTCTCCGTCTGAGCGTGGAAGATAACTCTTATATCATAGCTGGACCTAGAGAATGGGGTAACCCCGTGAACAACACCAGGGGTACATCATTGTACAACTGGTGGGCTGAACACAATATAGAGTTCAAGCCATCATATCCCAGAAGCGGGTCCTATCTGGATATATTATTGATAGACAAAAGACTGACCATAAGAGACGTGGATAGACAAACATTTAATTGCTTAGAGGCGATGGAGTATGAAAGTGATCATCGTGCCCTTTCAGCTTCTATTCAAATCCCAAATGAAGTGGAAGGACTGGAAAAATATGTCCAGAGAAACCCTTATAATTATTATAGGGGTCGCTGGCCACGGTTTTCCGGGACATTAACCACAGGACTATGTTCGAGTGGAATCAACCCTGCGACTAATAGAAGCCTGACGAACGAAGAGGTTGACAGGTACCTCATACAAATGGACAAGGCGTTTAAACGAACGATTCACAGAACAATGCCAATAAAAGCGCAAATCGACGTCACAGTCGTCGGAATGTCTATCGGAATGCAGATATAGAGGCACTTCACGTGCTTAAAGTAGACTGCTGTCGAGACTTAAACTCTTACACAGACGGTTTGCAGACCCGCATAGTAAAGAAGTACGGTCCTTGAAGTCGGAGCTCAAAAATCAAACATTTAATAAAAATTAACTATAGATTAACCATAATCTTGCACTGGGGTAATAAAATTCGGGCTGCACGAGCAAACAACCCGGGTATGTTTCCGCAAGTAAATAAAAAATTTAGGAAAAAAAAAATCACACCGACATTCAGGCCGTACGACTTCCAAGAACTACCGACAACGAACAACTACTGACATCTATCCATATAGATCCGGATAAGGCAGTGTTAGACGACGATTTCTTCATGATTGGAGACCCCGAGGAGAACGTGAACGCGATAGGAGCTGCCTTTCAGAGAATGTATACGGTCAACGAGGTTCGTAGGCCAGATCACGATCTGGAGCACAGAGCCTTGTTGAATCACTTTTATCTCCGAAATGAGATCAGTCAATGGCGATCAAAGAATCCTGGTTTAACTAGATTCAATGACGAAAACATGGCAAACAATATCGTCGACAATGATGGAAATCATATCCTGATTTCTCAAGAATATCTAAAAGGTGTTTTCAAATCATTGAAAAACAAGAAGTCAGCTGGGATATAAGGTATACCGAATATTGTGCTGAGCCATCTCCCCCCGGTTACAATAGAAATTAATACAACGCTGTTTACCAATGCACTAAATAATGCACATTACCCGGCACATTGGAAAACAGCTATAGTGTAACCTATCCCTAAACGGGACAAAGATAGTAGTATCCCCACAAATCTCCGGTCAATAAATCTTCTTCCTTACATCAGCAAGGCTCTTGAAACGATAGCAATTCGAGCCCTGAAAATTTGGGTTGAGGGCAGAAAGATAATTCCGGACAACCAGTTTGGATTCCGGGCAGGGCATGATACCATACATGCCGCGTCAAAACTGGTATACAATGGAATGAAAATAAGAATCAGTGCACAGATGCCTGTTTGATAGACTTGGAGAAAGCGTTTGACACCGTTTGATTGGAAGGCCTCTTCTCAAGTTGGTCAGACTGGGCATAATTAAATCACTGCTATATATGATCTATGACATGTTAAAGAGCAGAAAGTTCGTCGTGAAATGTCGCGGCGAGACTTCCACAATGGTTATTGACATAAAAAATGGTTTGCAGCAAGGAGCTGTTGGCTCTCCGATCTTATTCTATTGTTTTTTTCAATAAAAGGTAAGCCAAATCTTTTGATTTTAGATAATGGGTTCAATTCGGTCAATGTAAAATAATTTCTGAGACTAGAAGGAGTTGAAGCACATTACACCAAACCAAACAGTCATACAGGAAACTCTGATATATCAGGTGAAAGGTATATTCAAAATGGTTATAATTTTCTTAACCTGGACGCTAACTCAAACACAGTTGACGGTAGAGAAAATCGAAACAAATGTCGGATTCATGGAGATCTATCTTGAAAAGGTCCATTTCACTATAAACTACGATACAGTTATACATATAGTCAATTCAAAAGAAATCCTAAATATTTTGGACAGTTTCGAAGTTAATGTAAAAAACAAAAAATTGATATGATAAGAAATAAGGTTTACACACTAATACCTCATAGGCAAAAGCGAGGGTTATTTAACTTTGTAGGCTCTGCACAAAAGTGGCTTTTTGGCACAATGGACGACGGCGATCATCAAGACGTAGAACAACATCTGAGGGTAACTGACGAAAACTACCACAATGCTATGCAAAACCTCAATAAACAAATAAAAATCAACACAAGCTTTAATGATACATTCAACAGACTCAAAAACCTGATAGAAAAGACAGGGACATTATAAATAGTAGGTTAACAGAAATTGACAGTAATAGTAAGAAAATATTCCAGCAAACTCTTCACATAGATTTCATACTACGACTTAAAATTTTAGAAGATAATGTTGAGCACATACAAGATAACATATCTTCAGCTAGACATGGAATTTTGTATATCAATCTTTTAACTATTGAGGAAATAATTGAATACGACATTGATCTTAACAAATTAAAAGACATAAGGCTTGGAACTCTTAAAGATGATCACGAGAATATAATATTTGCTATTAGAATTCCAAAAAAGGCAATTGAACTTTACTTCACTTCTTCTTCACTTTTACTTGTTCCTATTGGGGACAACCAAAACAGGGAATTTATGTTTGATGCTCAAGAAATTATAAAATATGAAAACAAAACCTATAATTATGAACAGTACACTGAACTAAAAAACCTACCAATTTGTTACAATTGCGTATTAAAACAAAACTGTTTAAGAATTTTCAACAATGCATCTGAAATCTTAGAAGGGAGGGATTAATTCTACTTAAGAACCAAATAAATGTTAAATTTACTAGTACTTGTGATTTGAGGCATATAATCCTGAATGGCACTTTTCTCATAAATTTCAATAGTTAATCAGTAAAAATGTATAGCCATATTATTAGCAATAATAATGAAAAAGTATTCAAACACAGTTTTGTCATTCCGGACTATTTCAGTCCTGTTTTAAACACAAATAAGAAATTACTTTTTGACGAAGTTATGCTGCGTGAAATAGAAAATCTAGATGTAATAACAGAAATAAAAAACAAAAAGAAAGAATATGTAATTTTTGAGTCTCTTTTTTTTCTATAATAATTATTGTAATTCTCAGTGCAATCTTTGTATTAAAGAATAAAAAGTGAAACGTTAAAATTAATACTATAGTGGCTTCGGAGAGTCCACAATCTGTGATGGGAGGTGTTACGTCCCGTACGCAACCTGAACCAACACATCCGCTTAACAAATCTGTTTACTTTAAGTATTCCTCAGAAAGTAGATTATTGACCACAGTTCGATTCCCTATAACCTACTGCATACTAATCATTTCCTGTGTTCCTCCGGTAAACAACATTGCCCTACTTAATATATTGTATGAAATGTAATTCCGCAACTTCCAATGTTCATATATTGTATGATATGCAATTTCGCAACTTCCGTTCAACAACATTTTACCGATAATGCACAGTTTGCATTAAGAAATAATTTGAAGGTAAGCGAAGTTTCGCTTAAGATGTTTTAATTTAGTCTAGTTTTGATAATTGAATAAACAACAATATTCCTCTTAAGAGTACGGTGTGTGTTATTTCTTTTTTTCTTAAACGGCTCAATGTAACATTACGGATTTCGCGCGTCCGTAAGTTGCGGACATAGTTAAGATAGCTTAAGTTTTATTAGGGTTTAGAAAGGTTTATGGTAGTCTTAGATAGCCAAGTTTTCAAGCTTTCTTGGAATAAAGAAAAATAATTTAAAACGTCTCGGACAGAACGGTAGTATAGGCCATAAGGCAATTAGAGTAGTACACCAGATTAACTTATATTACCCGCATAGGGTCAGTAAGTTAGTTATAAGTTCAAATTAATTATTAGAGTTAAGCTAGAATTAAAAATTTTGTCTAGCATTAAGTAAGTTATAAGATTTGAGCAAATAAAAATTAATTAAGAACTTAAAAACATTATCTACAAAGTCAGCATTAATGGGCAATTAAAGTACATTGTGCTAATGCAGCAATGATCGAACTACCGGAGTGTCGTGAACCTCGTTGTGCTTATGCAACAACGATCAAACTGCCGGAGTGTTATGAACTTCAATGTACTGATGCAACAATAAAGGCAAGGAACTCATTTACCTGACTCGGTAGATACATACGAATTAAGTAGGTCATAAGACATTGTGTAGCATAGGAATACTTACAGAAAATAATGTTTAGTCGTAAGACCACCACCACCATCAACAAACGTGTTTCTTTTCGAAATACGAGCTACATCTAAAATTTACCCTACACCCACCCGAAACATCCGTTCGGAAATCCAAAGCTTCGTCAGCAAATTTCATCGATCTCGATAGTGCATAAACGAAACATGCTGACACATTTTTTGTTTCTCATAGAAACAGTATAATTAATTAATTTAATTAATTACGTCGTGGCCGACTGCAATAAATTAGATTTCATTTCGAGAGTCGTTTCCCATAAGGTAAATAAAGACCGCCCAAAAACCTGTTGAGGTTTTAATTTACATAACATGCGCAGTCGACGAAGTCTTTTCTGAAGAAACTATGTAGCACATGCATAGTTCGACCTAATATCCTAAACGAATTGAAACTCATTTCTTAGGTGACACCCGAGTTTTTTCCACTGTCTCTGGAATTGTGAAAGTGCCACACGAAATAATAACTCCTAGTAGGGATAATGTTGGTATTGTAGGCCTAAGCATTTTATGCCTTTTGAGAGCAACTGTCAACCTGCAACAACGCCATTTAAGCATTAATAATAACCTTTTACCCTTTATTAATAAAGATAATCCATATAATGTAGATGAAATAGTTACTCTGGAAACGAATGCAGTTGATATCATTGATAAGCTTAAGCTTGATCACCTGAATTCCGAAGAATTTAATTTAACTGTTAAACTGCTGAGAAACTATTCAGATCTTGTTTTCAAAAAGGGAGATTAATTGTCATTCACTCATAAAGTGGAACACTAAATTCCAACTATAACAAATAGTCCAATTCTTTAAAAAATGTATTGCTATCCCAAAGTTTACGAAAAGGAAATCGAACATCAAATCCCTGATATGCTCTCACAAGAAATTATATATAATTCTCCCCTGTGGGTAGTGCCAAAGAAAAGAGATAATTCCAATAAGCAAAAGTGGCGAATAGTAATAGACGATCGTCATTTGAATGAGGGAAAGCCCAGTATTTCACTACTATAGATTTGGCGAAAGGTTTTCACCAAATCCTTCTAAAAGCTGAACACAAGAGTAAAACAGCATTTTCTACTCCCATTGGACATTCTAATATGTTAGAATGCCGTTTGGATTAAAAAATGCTCCTTCAACATTTCAGAGACGGATGAATATAATTCTCAAAGACTAGATGAACAGAATATGTGTAGTCTATCTCGATGATATCATAGTATTCAGTAGTTCGCTGAATACTATATTCGATAAATTACGCGACAGATCTCTAATGATAAAATTGGAACGTGGGTGATGGTGAACAAATCAAAGAAGTCAATGCATCTGAAGATGTTCAAACTATGCTTGACGATATACCAATTTTAGATACCGTACTCAATCGAGAGTCGAGAAAAAAATTTAAAAATACTAAAATTTATATCGATATGAATGAATTAGTCGGACAAAATGTTTGAGTACTATTTGGTAAGTATTGAGAAAAAGGTGAAATAGGAATATATCCTTACCTTGGTGATGCTGAATATAATAAGCTTCAGCAACAAATAATTGAGATATATCCTGATAGACAATTGTTGAAATTAGTTAACGACGAGTCTCTAAAAAAAACAAATAGCCTTGTTTCACAAGAATGAGATTGGACAGATTGGAAAATTTATCATCCAAATCTTAACTGGAAATAATTCACCAATTAATTAATTACTGTGAAATTTGTTCTTCTGCGAAGTATCATAGAAAGCTTATACGAAATGAGTTCTTTCTTACAAAAACTTTTTTATTCATAAATTTTCAAAATTTGCGACGAACTTTTTTTAATTATTACCATTCGTGGAAGAGTAAAGAGTTTTACTTTTGACAACGAATTCAAACCTAAAAATGTTGAAGAATTTTGTAACAAAGAAAGTATCGACTCTCGACAGGTAATTCGGATGTTGAACGCCTCAACAACGCTCTAACGGAAAAATTTAGGGCATTTCAAATGCTTAACGCAGTTATGTTTTATTCTACAATGGGTTAGGTTAGATTAGGTTAGTGGGTTGAACTGATGTCCTGTTGGACCCATTGTGATGCCCATGGGGTGAAACCCTTCCAATCGTCTCACTCGCCGGATGATGATAAAAACCTCCTGTCTTCAAGGGTGTTGGTTATCGTCCTCCTCCATCCAGAGATCCTAATTAACCTGTAAAGAGATTTTAGTGGTATATCTGATATGTCATGGAAGAAAAATTCGTCCAGGGTCCTTGTCTCTGTTTGCATAGACTGGGGCATTGACAAAGATAGTGGAATGTATCCTCAATCTCCTCCTCGTCCCCGCAGCCTCTACAAATGGTGTCATGGTTACGTCCCATTTTCTGTTCATGATACTTCAGATGATTATGACCAGTGACAGCTCCGACCATCATCCTTAGCAGTTTCCTGTTACATTGGAGGAGGGAATTGGTTTTAGTGCTATTGAGTGTGCTGACATGTGGGGATGGAACTCCACCTTTCGTTAGCTAGCTCCATGATTCTCCTGTCCACCTTTTTCTTGATTTCAGACAGAGGTGTGAAAAGCCATGGGATTGCCTGGGATGGGTCGGATTCTGCCCCTTTCCTGGCAAGTACATCTGCTACATCGTTTCCGGCAAGGTCCTCATAGGCAAAAGCGAGGGTTATTTAACTTTGTAGGCTCTGCACAAAAGTGGCTTTTTGGCACAATGGACGACGGCGATCATCAAGACGTAGAACAACATCTGAGGGTAACTGACGAAAACTACCACAATGCTATGCAAAACCTCAATAAACAAATAAAAATCAACACAAGCTTTAATGATACATTCAACAGACTCAAAAACCTGATAGAAAAGACAGGGACATTATAAATAGTAGGTTAACAGAAATTGACAGTAATAGTAAGAAAATATTCCAGCAAACTCTTCACATAGATTTCATACTACGACTTAAAATTTTAGAAGATAATGTTGAGCACATACAAGATAACATATCTTCAGCTAGACATGGAATTTTGTATATCAATCTTTTAACTATTGAGGAAATAATTGAATACGACATTGATCTTAACAAATTAAAAGACATAAGGCTTGGAACTCTTAAAGATGATCACGAGAATATAATATTTGCTATTAGAATTCCAAAAAAGGCAATTGAACTTCACTTCACTTCTTCTTCACTTTTACTTGTTCCTATTGGGGACAACCAAAACAGGGAATTTATGTTTGATGCTCAAGAAATTATAAAATATGAAAACAAAACCTATAATTATGAACAGTACACTGAACTAAAAAACCTACCAATTTGTTACAATTGCGTATTAAAACAAAACTGTTTAAGAATTTTCAACAATGCATCTGAAATCTTAGAAGGGAGGGAATAATTCTACTTAAGAACCAAATAAATGTTAAATTTACTAGTACTTGTGATTTGAGGCATATAATCCTGAATGGCACTTTTCTCATAAATTTCAATAGTTAATCAGTAAAAATTTATAGCCATATTATAAGCAATAATAATGAAAAAGTATTCAAACACAGTTTTGTCATTCCGGACTATTTCAGTCCTGTTTTAAACACAAATAAGAAATTACTTTTTGACGAAGTTATGCTGCGTGAAATAGAAAATCTAGATGTAATAACAGAAATAAAAAACAAAAAGAAAGAATATGTAATTTTTGAGTCTCTTTTTTTTTCTATAATAATTATTGTAATTCTCAGTGCAATCTTTGTATTAAAGAATAAAAAGTGAAACGTTAAAATTAATACTATAGTGGCTTCGGAGAGTCCACAATCTGTGATGGGAGGTGTTACGTCCCGTACGCAACCTGAACCAACACATCCGCTTAACAAATCTGTTTACTTTAAGTATTCCTCAGAAAGTAGATTATTGACCACAGTTCGATTCCCTATAACCTACTACATACTAATCATTTCCTGTGTTCCTCCGGTAAACAACATTGCCCTACTTAATATATTGTATGAAATGTAATTCCGCAACTTCCAATGTTCATATATTGTATGATATGCAATTTCGCAACTTCCGTTCAACAACATTTTACCGATAATGCACAGTTTGCATTAAGAAATAATTTGAAGGTAAGCGAAGTTTCGCTTAAGATGTTTTAATTTAGTCTAGTTTTGATAATTGAATAAACAACAATATTCCTCTTAAGAGTACGGTGTGTGTTATTTCTTTTTTTCTTAAACGGCTCAATGTAACATTACGGATTTCGCGCGTCCGTAAGTTGCGGACATAGTTAAGATAGCTTAAGTTTTATTAGGGTTTAGAAAGGTTTATGGTAGTCTTAGATAGCCAAGTTTTCAAGCTTTCTTGGAATAAAGAAAAATAATTTAAAACGTCTCGGACAGAACGGTAGTATAGGCCGTAAGGCAATTAGAGTAGTACACCAGATTAACTTATATTACCCGCATAGGGTCAGTAAGTTAGTTATAAGTTCAAATTAATTATTAGAGTTAAGCTAGAATTAAAAATTTTGTCTAGCATTAAGTAAGTTATAAGATTTGAGCAAATAAAAATTAATTAAGAACTTAAAAACATTATCTACAAAGTCAGCATTAATGGGCAATTAAAGTACATTGTGCTAATGCAGCAATGATCGAACTACCGGAGTGTCGTGAACCTCGTTGTGCTTATGCAACAACGATCAAACTGCCGGAGTGTTATGAACTTCAATGTACTGATGCAACAATAAAGGTAAGGAACTCATTTACCTGACTCGGTAGATACATACGAATTAAGTAGGTCATAAGACATTGTGTAGCATAGGAATACTTACAGAAAATAATGTTTAGTCGTAAGACCACCACCACCATCAACAAACGTGTTTCTTTTCGAAATACGAGCTACATCTAAAATTTACCCTACACCCACCCGAAACATCCGTTCGGCAATCCAAAGCTTCGTCAGCAAATTTCATCGATCTCGATAGTGCATAAACGAAACATGCTGACACATTTTTTGTTTCTCATAGAAACAGTATAATTAATTAATTTAATTAATTACGTCGTGGCCGACTGCAATAAATTAGATTTCATTTCGAGAGTCGTTTCCCATAAGGTAAATAAAGACCGCCCAAAAACCTGTTGAGGTTTTAATTTACATAACATGCGCAGTCGACGAAGTCTTTTCTGAAGAAACTATGTAGCACATGCATAGTTCGACCTAATATCCTAAACGAATTGAAACTCATTTCTTAGGTGAGACCCGAGTTTTTTCCACTGTCTCTGGAATTGTGAAAGTGACACACGAAATAATAACTCCTAGTAGGGATAATGTTGGTATTGTAGGCCTAAGCATTTTATGCCTTTTGAGAGCAACTGTCAACCTGCAACAACGCCATTTAAGCATTAATAATAACCTTTTACCCTTTATTAATAAAGATAATCCATATAATGTAGATGAAATAGTTACTCTGGAAACGAATGCAGTTGATATCATTGATAAGCTTAAGCTTGATCACCTGAATTCCGAAGAATTTAATTTAACTGTTAAACTGCTGAGAAACTATTCAGATCTTGTTTTCAAAAAGGGAGATTAATTGTCATTCACTCATAAAGTGGAACACTAAATTCCAACTATAACAAATAGTCCAATTCTTTAAAAAATGTATTGCTATCCCAAAGTTTACGAAAAGGAAATCGAACATCAAATCCCTGATATGCTCTCACAAGAAATTATATATAATTCTCCCCTGTGGGTAGTGCCAAAGAAAAGAGATAATTCCAATAAGCAAAAGTGGCGAATAGTAATAGACGATCGTCATTTGAATGAGGGAAAGCCCAGTATTTCACTACTATAGATTTGGCGAAAGGTTTTCACCAAATCCTTCTAAAAGCTGAACACAAGAGTAAAACAGCATTTTCTACTCCCATTGGACATTTTAAATATGTTAGAATGCCGTTTGGATTAAAAAAAGCTCCTTCAACATTTCAGAGACGGATGAATATAATTCTCAAAGACTAGATTAACAGAATATGTGTAGTCTATCTCGATGATATCATAGTATTCAGTAGTTCGCTGAATACTATATTCGATAAATTACGCGACAGATCTCTAATGATAAAATTGGAACGTGGGTGATGGTGAACAAATCAAAGAAGTCAATGCATCTGAAGATGTTCAAACTATGCTTGACGATATACCAATTTTAGATACCGTACTCAATCGAGAGTCGAGAAAAAAATTTAAAAATACTAAAATTTATATCGATATGAATGAATTAGTCGGACAAAATGTTTGAGTACTATTTGGTAAGTATTGAGAAAAAGGTGAAATAGGAATATATCCTTACCTTGGTGATGCTGAATATAATAAGCTTCAGCAACAAATAATTGAGATATATCCTGATAGACAATTGTTGAAATTAGTTAACGACGAGTCTCTAAAAAAAACAAATAGCCTTGTTTCACAAGAATGAGATTGGACAGATTGGAAAATTTATCATCCAAATCTTAACTGGAAATAATTCACCAATTAATTAATTACTGTGAAATTTGTTCTTCTGCGAAGTATCATAGAAAGCTTATACGAAATGAGTTCTTTCTTACAAAAACTTTTTTATTCATAAATTTTCAAAATTTGCGACGAACTTTTTTTAATTATTACCATTCGTGGAAGAGTAAAGAGTTTTACTTTTGACAACGAATTCAAACCTAAAAATGTTGAAGAATTTTGTAACAAAGAAAGTATCGACTCTCGACAGGTAATTCGGATGTTGAACGCCTCAACAACGCTCTAACGGAAAAATTTAGGGCATTTCAAATGCTTAACGCAGTTATGTTTTATTCTACAATGGGTTAGGTTAGATTAGGTTAGTGGGTTGAACTGATGTCCTGTTGGACCCATTGTGATGCCCATGGGGTAAAACCCTTCCAATCGTCTCACTCGCCGGATGATGATAAAAACCTCCTGTCTTCAAGGGTGTTGGTTATCGTCCTCCTCCATCCAGAGATCCTAATTAACCTGTAAAGAGATTTTAGTGGGATATCTGATATGTCATGGAAGAAAAATTCGTCCAGGGTCCTTGTCTCTGTTTGCATAGACTGGGGCATTGACAAAGATAGTGGAATGTATCCTCAATCTCCTCCTCGTCCCCGCAGCCTCTACAAATGGTGTCATGGTTACGTCCCATTTTCTGTTCATGATACTTCAGATGATTATGACCAGTGACAGCTCCGACCATCATCCTTAGCAGTTTCCTGTTACATTGGAGGAGGGAATTGGTTTTAGTGCTATTGAGTGTGCTGACATGTGAGGATGGAACTCCACCTTTCGTTAGCTAGCTCCATGATTCTCCTGTCCACCTTTTTCTTGATTTCAGACAGAGGTGTGAAAAGCCATGGGATTGCCTGGGATGGGTCGGATTCTGCCCCTTTCCTGGCAAGTACATCTGCTACATCGTTTCCGGCAAGGTCCCTGTGGCCTGGGACCCAGCACAGAGTGATCAAATACTGTGCCAAGAACCTTGAGCTCTTCGCGACAGCTTGCGACTAACTTGGACTTGAATTCAGCAGCCGAAATTGCTTTAATGACCGCTTGACTGTCAATTAAGAATTTACTATCTGTTGGTAGTATTTCCAACCATGATATCAATTTGGGTGCTTCATTGATCGCAAGGACCTCCGCTTGAAAAACACCGCCGTAACTAGGTAGTCTGATAGAGTAGTGCATGTTTAACAACTCGGAGAAGATGCCTGCGCCTGTTCCTTTTTCCATCTTTGACCCGTCCGTATGAACATGGATGGAGCTCGAGTCAGTGATGGGTTCATTAAAGCTCCACTCCTTCCTTGTTGGGAAGTACTTTTTAAAGGGTATTTAGAAATCAAGGGTGGCTTTCTATTTGTTCGATGTGAAGTCTATCAAGAATACATGCATGACCATATGGGCTTGGGCACCAGTTGATGGATTATGAGATCCTAATGGCTCCCTTTGCGGCAGTCATCTGTGTATAGAGGTCGAGTGGAAGAAGATCCAGTAGCACCTCTAAACCCGCTGTGGAGGTGGTCGAGATTGCCCCTGTCACACCTCGGCATGCGCGTCTCTGTATGCTCGTGAGCAGCTTTCAGTTTGACATTTTCAGACAGGCTTGCCACCAAACTATACTGCCACATGTAAGGATCGGCCTCACAATCGCTGTGTACATCCACAGAATCATTTTGGGGCTTGGACCCCATTTCTTACCAAATATCCTGTTACACATGTATAAGGCACAGGCCGCTTTCTTTGCTCTTTCTTCTATACTTGGTTTCCAGTTGAGTTTTCTGTCTAGGATTAGACCAAGGTTTTCGCACTTTCTCTTAGAGTGAGGGTTGTACCCTAAATTTTGGGAAGATTGAAAGGCGGGCGTCATTCCCGCTTGGTAAAAAGAACCATCTCTCTTTTTGTGAGGTTAATCCCAAGACCGCAAGATTCTGCCCATTTGAGGAGGGCTTGGATTGCGCGTTCCACTAACTCGCTGAGTGGCGAGGGGAACTTACCACAGGCAATAATGAGCACGTCATCGGCGTACGCGATTGCCTTGGTACCCGAGCATTTCAGCTCCTCAAGAATACCATTAATGACAAGCACCCACAGCAGGGGAGGATGACTCCACCCTGTGGGGTGGCTCTTGAGGCTATGGCTTTTACCGAAGAGTCGCCTAGAGTTGCGTTAATTATTCTCTTACTGAGAATATTGGTTATCTCCGACGTGACGGATTGCTCAACTCTGTTCTTTTCGAGTGCATATTCTTTGACATTTATGGATCTTACAACCAGACTGACAACATCAGGTAGCTCGTTCTCTACACCTTTACCCTTCATGTACGCATGCTGAGCGCGCGGGATTGGGTTCTGTTTAAGATTGGCGCGAACGAATTTGTTGATAAGCTTTTCGTACATCTTCAGAATGAATGGCGTAAGGCTTATTGGTCTAAAGTCCTTAGCTGTACCGTGACTAGCTTTACCTGCCTTGGGGATGAATACTACTCTAACTTCCCTCCAGATGGTTTGTATATACCCGTAAGCTAGACTGCCTAGGTATAGGTTTCTAAGGATCGGAGTCATGATCTCCTTGGTCTTTTGTAACATAATGGGGACAATTCCATCGACTCCCGGGGAAATCGAAGGATCGAAGGAGTCGAAGGCCCATTTTATTCTTTCATCACTTACAATTCCATCCGGAACGTGTCGTCTGCTGTATTGGAGTGTGTCAGTCGCCGAAGACTCGTCCTGTGTGCAACCCGGGAAATGAGTGTCAACAAGGAGACGTAAATACTAAGTTGACGACTGTGTCCATATACCTTCACTATTCTTAATGAAGCCAGGGAAGGCGGTTAGGGCCTTCCTTGGTTAGGACCTTCCTTAGTCTTGCAGTCTATGTGGTGCATAGGATCTCGTTACAATAATATCTCTATGTCTCCCGCTTGGATGTTATGACTGCTCTTTTGAAGGTCCGTAGAGTGTCCTTGTATGCATTTCAGTCATCAGGGAGCCTGGAGGCCTTGTCTACGTTGAAGAGGGCTATAGATTTTTTTACTCTCTCTCTCTAAGAGTCTTACGGTCTCTTATTTGAATAGGCCTGAAGGGAGCACGCCTTTTATTTGTATTCTACAATAAAATGTACACCATCTGAAGTTCAGGAAAGGACAATTGATTTTGGTTTAATTAAAGATAGGATAGATAAGACAAATGTTAGAATGATAAGAAAAAGTAACAATCATCAAACGTAATGCTTTATTATCGATTGGGCCTGGAGTCTTCGTGGAGCTCATACTGCCTACAATAAAATGATTCGGGTAAGAGGTTCTTCTTCCTCCGTGAACACCGGAAGGGAGTGAGTAGCCGACTGTTGACGATGTTCTCGGCTTCTATGAGGGCACTCTGCAATGATACTTCCGTTAGCGTTCGATAGGGAACACGCTTGATAGATTGAACTTAAGGCTCCCAGTATCCTCCAGCATGTGGATTCGCGGGACATTTGAGAGAAAGGTCAGCTTTTAGGCCCTCCTCATAGAAGATATTGCTGGTCGTAAGTTTTTTTCTACTCGCCCACGAAATTCGTTCCATTATCTTTCCGTATCTGACATGGAGTACCTCTTCGGTTGATGAAGTTCCGTATACATAGGATGCACGAGTTTGATGATAAATCTGCCGCTACCTCGATGTGTACCGCTCTAATGGTTAAACAGGTGCACAGAGCGATCCATTTCTTCCCCTTCCGTAAGTACTTGTACTACTTGTATCCAAAAACGCTGGGGACTGCAACGCTGATGGCAATGTCCGCGGCTATAAAACATAACATCCATCCCATGGTTCTTCGAAGCTTCATGTATTCAGAGAATTTTTGCTGCGTCGAATATGGTTTCAGCTGTCACGGCGATTGTCGAAAAGTGTATCAGTCCGATCTCGTCACTGTATTCACCTGCTGGAATGTCGTCTGGAAATTCTGGCCATTCCGCTTCCGATAACTTCAGAAATTCTGTGTTGCATTGCAAGAACGAACATTTGTGAAATTGTACTTTTAAATTATGATTAGGTAACACTTGCAAACTACTTCTTATGGCTAATAGATTGAGGAACATCTAGATTGAGGAACATCTATTAGCCAAAAGAAGTATTTGTAAGTGTTACCTAATTATAATTTAAAAGTACAATTTCACAAATGTTCGTTCTTGCAATGCAACACGGAATTTCTGGGACACATCCTATGAATGAAACCAAATCTTGTGAAAATTAAGTGCATTGTCGACTATAAATTAACACAAACGGTCAAATAATTTAAAGGATTTCTGGAGGTTACAGGCTTTTACTGGAAGTTTGTGCAGAACTATTCGAAAATTGCGTACCCTATGGTTAAGTATCTTAAAAAAGATGCTAAAATAAACAAAATGGACCCAGAATATATTCAATCATTTGAAGCACTCAAATCCAAAATTGTTGACCACCCAATCTTAAGATTTCCCGATTTTGAAAAACATTTTATTTTGTATACCGTTATTTCCAATTACGCAATTGGAGCAGTACTGACACAGGAGGGCCAACCTGTTTTTTTTTGCTTCACGATCTCGAGAAACTTTATTTGACTACTGAAAGAATTCATTGCTATGTTTGGTCTGTTTCTTATTTTCATCCATATTTATGGAGCAATAAGTTTATATTTGTAAGGGACTATCAACCCATAAAATACCTTAACACCAAATATAGCGGTAAAGAATTCTCGCCCAGAAACAAAAATCATATTACAAGAATTCAATAACGAAGTAGAATACCTTAAGGGTAGAGAAAATAAATTGGCTGATTTTTTAAGAAGATTGGAAAATATTGACAATATCGTAACTTCACAGCAGACAAGTCTCCAATGTTTGGATACTGTTGTAAATCGATTCAAAACCCAAATTATAATACTTAATGAAAACGAAAGTTGAGCAAAATGATATATCTCACAATATTAATAACATTGTCCGAAGACATGCTACTTAAGGAAAAGTTGGTATATACTCATAATTAGAGGATTCTGTAAATAACCAGGTACAACTTAAGTTGTTCGAACTTTTCCCACCTAATACAGGAACAAAATTTGTAAAATGTATCTTACTTGTGAAGATGAAGCTCTTAGACAAATCGCTGTATTCCATAAAATGAATCTGGTCATTCTGGTATAGTTTCAAACTATGAAGGTGTGAATCATATAGTCTACTGCCCGAACTTCAGAGTTTTGATCCACAAGGTTGTGAACAACTGTGAAACGTGTACGTCCGCAAAGTACGATAGGAAGCCCATAAAGAAAAAGTTTGAATTTACGGAAACGCCCTCCAATATCAACGAAATTATTCGTATAGATACATATGTAAACTGAAAACAATCTTTTATTATATTCATTGATAAATTCTCCAAACACGCTGTTTGCTTTCATTTCGGAATAGTCGCACACTTGTGGAAAAAATTCGACAATTTATAGCAGTTAAAGGTAAAATTAATAAAGTAGTTTGTGATAATGAATTTAATAATACAAACGTAAGGATTTTTTTCAAAGATGAAGATATTTAGATATATTTCGTTAAACCATAAAAATGCAAACAAAACAAAATTAGAAAATTAAATGCAAAAAGAAAAAATTACATCAAAACTCCTGAACAAGAATTTATAAAGCTCTTCGTAAGTGTAAGGTATAAAGAACAACCGAAATTTAGGATACATAAATTAAAACAAGTTTATGGAGCCAATATAAAAAGACTCTTAAAATGTTCAGAAATTACTCCAGCTGGTGAAAATATTCGTACTAATAAGGGGGTTGTACCAGGCATTGACATTTGAACGAGTCGAGTCGAACTTAGGATATGCTGTTGTTAATATAGGGTCAGAAGTAATTTTTAGTAAGTTTGCTATGCTTTTACATGTAGTTAAAATACAAGACATATTAGACATATTTAAACAATTTCGGTTCAACATAGAAAATTTAGATATTGATGTAGACAGGATGCATTTATTATTAAATGAAATAAATAATATTAAGAGTAAAGCATGCTATATTATTCCACAAAGGTAAAAGCGAGGACTTTTAAGTTTTGTTGTGCATTTAAGTATGTATATGGAACGTTGGATGACGAAGATAGACGAAATATTGAACAACATTTTTCTGTTGTTGATCAAAATAACCATGTCGTAATAACAAATATTAACCAACAAATAAAGATAAATTCCAATTACAATGAACGAATTTATCAGTTAAAAGAGAAGTAAATCAGATAGAAAAACGATTTTCAATGAAATTAACGAAATTCAAGGGTTACCAAAAAGATTAAGTACTGAAGTAGTTTTAATAGAACAAATGTTTAAACTAAACAGGTATAGAGAAAAGATAGAAAGCATTCAACAAAACCTTGCTTCAGCTTAAACCGGGATATGACATCCAAACATATTAGCGAATAATGAAATTTTAAGGTATATTACAGATTTTAAGAAGCTTTCAAATGTAAGAACTGGTGTAGCTGTTACTAAAAATGAAGATATATTTTTGCAATAAAACTATCTGTCGAATTTGTCAAAGTAAATAAAAAATTAATAATTCCGATGCCAAACCACATTTTCAAAGAAATTAAAGCAGATATGGAATATTTTGTAGAAATTGATAACAAAATGTATTTATATGATGTCTGTTATTTGGGAAATGAAACTAATTCGTCCACGGCCAAAATAATACTCTCACTTGAAAGCGGGGACACTTGAAACGGATTAGGTAGACACATGTCGTGGGAACATTGAAATTCACTTGTCACACAGTCAGTGCGAAACCCGATGTGCACGCGGCGTAAAAATGCAAGCGATGCATTTGTCTGCCGAATCACTTACTTATAATACTTTACATAGTTTGAAGACGACACTTTACACCACATTTTCCTCCCCCTTTTTGAGAAGCGAGCATTTTTTATTAAGATCAGTAAAAACTTAAGCCAGTTACAATATTAATTTTTGTTTTTTCTTTAGAAAATATTTAGCTTTATGTATATGGCCATTTAACATTTTTTATTTATTTATTTAAAACACAGCATAACAAAAATTTATAAAATTAATACATTACATTTACTAAGATGAATGTTCGATTTAAAATGAGTACACTTTTTGGCGATATATTTTCGAAAACTATGTTATCTACTAAATCTAATGATTTCGACAATATCTCACTCTTAAAACAATATCTCACAGCTATAACTAAATGGAATATGATAATAACCGTGCAGAAAAAAATCGATGCATAATAAATAAACAAGACTGTGTACTATACATATATATGGGTTATGGCCGATTGTATGCACGGAACTAAAGTAAAACTAAACTAAAGCCTTTTTTATTATTATTGGCTGAATCTCATCTTCGGTTTCGTTTGGGTTGAGAGATTAAGATTGAGTTGTTTGGACTGATAGGAATATATATATATATATAGCAGATGAATATATATATATATATATATATATATATATATGTAACGAAACATTAGGGGAATAGGGAATAGAGTGTGAACTAAACAAATGTAGGCTGACAAACTAATGAAATCAGTTCAACAAGTATCAGAAGCAAGCACAGCATGCGAATCAGCTAGGGCTTGGTACAGGATTCTTAACGTAGATTAAGCCGAAAGGCATATTTATAAAGTAGATTAGATTAGCTTAGAGCACCCGCATGGGGTCAGTAGGATAGTATTAAGAACATTTGTTAAGTCACAACATTCTGAAGTCAGTTAAGCTAGATTTAAGTAAATTTGTCTAGCAAGTAAGTAACATATCTCAAAATAATAAAATTACTATTATTATTTCAAATCCCGAAGAAAACATTGAGATATTTTTTGTTAATAAAAAACACTAAGTGTGAAGTAATAAGTGAAATGGAGACAGTTGACGGGTGATGGTGTACCGGTGGCTGGGACATCAGACCACCAGCCAACAAACGAAGAGGGGAGAAAGAAGCTAAAACCACAGCCCAACCCTGTGAAGCGCCGTTCCAGCCTGGGATCAGTAGACACAAAAATCCCTTACAATTACAATAAGGCACGCTGGCCACGCTTTTGCAGGACTTTATCCACAGAGCTACATTCGAGGGGGATCAATCCGCCGACAAACAGAAACCTGAAGAACGAAGAGGTTGACAGGTACCTCATACAAATGGATGACGTAATTGGACAAAACAATTTCGAAGGCAGTTCAAATCGATAACAGCAATGTTTTATCGAAATGCTCGCATCAATGCTCTTCACGTGCACAAAAGTAGGCTGCTGTCAAGCCTCAAACTCTTGCACAGGCGGCTTACAGATCATCAAAACGAGGAAGTCAGTGTATTGAAGTCGGCGATCAAGCACATCCAACAGTTAACACGTATATACTATAGCTTGAATATAAGCTTGCACTGGGGCAAAAAAATCCGGGCTGTACGATCCAACAACCCGGGTATGTTCCCGCAAGTAAATAAAATATTTCGGAGGAAAGATCAAAACGACATTCAAATCGTTAGACTTCTCAGGACGGCAGACAACGAACTTCAGCAACGAACGAACGGCATCGATCCAGATGAGGCAGTTCTAGACAATGACTTCTTTGCCGTCGAAGATCCCCAAGAGAAGGTTACAGCTATTGGTGCAGTGTCGTAGAGAGTGTATACGGTCAACGAGGTTAGTAGGCAGAATCACAACCTGGAGAACAGAGAACAGACCACTTCTATCTCCGCAATGAGATAAGTCAATGGCGATCAGAGAATCCAGGTTTCACCAGGTTCAGTGACGAGAACTGGCACACAGTGCCGTTGCCATTTAGGGGAGTCACATTGATTGATTTCTCATGAGGATCACCATCGAATGGATGGAATACTGAAAATTGTTCTTCGCCATATTCCCCCCCGAAGTGGTCCAAGTTCACACATGCGCTGAGTAATGCACATGACCCCACGCACTGGAACACTGGAAACAGCTGTTGTTCAACCGATCCCTAAACGGGACAAATCTTCACTCGATCAGTCTTCTTCCCTGCATAAGCAAGGTTCTTGAAAAGATAGTCATTCGAGTTTTGAAGCAATGGGTTGATGAAAAGAAAATCATACCGGACAACCAGTTCGTTTAATTTTCCATTAACGACAACCAGTTCGTTTAATTTTCCATTAATGCCGCGTCAAAACTGGTGTTCGACATACAATGGAATAAAAACAAAAGTCAGTGCAAGGGTGCCTGCCTGATTGACTTGGAGAAGGCGTTCGACACCGTTTGGTTGGAGGGCCTCTTCCTCAAGCCAATCACGCTTGGCATAAGTAAACCATTGCTATACATGGTCTATGACCTGATAACAGGTAGAAAGTTCGTTGTGAAAAATAGTGGCGTAACTTCCACTACGGTCTTTAACATTAAAAACGGTCTGCAACAGGGGGCCATCGGTTCCCCGATCTTGTTTTCTATATTCACTGCAGATCTTAAAGGTTCTATGCCGCACTTAATTGCGTACGACTTAGTTGCGTACAGATCAGGTCCGAAGGTCGAGGTAATAAGCATCTTGTTGCAGCGTGACTTCGAGAAAATCCAGCGGTTTTGCGACGACTGGCAGTTTCTTATCAACTTCCAGAAGTGCGAAACTAGTCTTTTCCGGGCCCCGTTGGACGGGGCAACGCGGGATACGCGCCAAAACTGGCGCAAGTTCGGCATAATTGACCCGCATGGTCAGCCGTTAGCTGTAAAAATAGTTAGATATCTAGGCATTTGGCTGGATCAATATCTGTATTTTGACAAACATATAGATATTGCTCTGAAAGCCAGAAAAGCCTTTGCTGTGGCAAGGAGGTTATTTTCAGCAGCCAACTTGATACCAGAGTGAAGGTAATCTGCTACATGGCCCTAGTATGGCCCATTATGGTGTACGGTTGTCCATTGTGGTTCAACGTCAGTCCTTCCCAGATGGAAAAGATGAGGGTGTTCGGGGGGCAGTGTCTTAGGAGCTGTCTCCGTCTGTATCGCACACCCGAGTCTGAGTACAAGAAGTACTATCCTAACGAGGTCCTGTACAACGAGGCAAACGTGAATAGGGTAGATAATTTTATTATTAAACTGATCAGAAGGCACACTGCACGAGCTATGTCCTCTTCCAACAGTCTGAACTTTGGGGCTTACTACCCCAATAGTATGTACCATGAAAGGGTGCGCCTTAACGGCTTTATTCCTCCCGAAGCATTCCTTTACCTAGACACAAGTGGCCTTATATAGGATCCACAAGGATGTCCTATCATCTTCCACGTCGTACGCCGAACAGTCGACAGGCGACTCCAGTACGAGCCTGATGTCGTTCTCACGGACGAGGATCTCCTCCGGTTCAGTAGAGCGATGCATCACGGCGTATAAATTATATATGTTAGGCATATACACACCATATACGCCCTGGTGCACGTCTTCGTACTGTTACGTTAAGATAGTATTAAGTTTTATGTTAGGGTAAGATAGTATAAGGTAGAGTAAGTAGTTAATTTTAGCCAAGTTTCTTAAAAGTTTTCTTGGCAAAGAAAAAAGTAATAACAGATTGTCATAAAGACTAAAAAAACGAGATTAAGCCGAAAGGTACAGTTATAACATAGATTAGATTAGCTTAGAGTGCCCGCAAAGGGTCAGTAGGTTAGTATTAAGAACATTGTAAGTTCTAAAGTTAGTTAAGCTAGATTTATGTAATTTTGTCTAGCAAGCAAGTAACATATTTCAAAAAAAAATAAAATTACATGAAAAGAATAGAAGAAAAAAATGATCACCGGTGACTTCGTGGTGCCGGGTTCAAATCCCGGAAAAAAAGTGAAATATTTTTTTTAAATTAATATAAATAAAGACAGATAGTGTGAAATAAAAGTGAAATGGAGCCAGTGGAGCGACCCGAGCTCATAAAATCGGGTGATGTTGTACCGGTGGCTTTGACTTCAGAACACCAGTCAACAAACAAAGAGGGGAGAAAGAAGAGGAGGAAGAAGCTCCAGCCTCAACCCTATCTACTAAAGCGCCGTTCCATCCTTGGATTAGGTCAAAATTGCGGCTTAAGCCGCAAACACAACAGCAGCAGTAACAACAACAACAACTGCAGCGACAACAACAGCAGCAACATCCAGAATGGTCGACGACGTAGAGTACGAGTCGACTGAAGGGGAGGGGAGATTCTCCTACAGCGGGAGAGAAAACCTCTTCCACACTCTAACGTCCTGAAAAGAGCCAGCTGTTGGGAGGAGCTGGACGCCCACATCCAACCCCTCCGAACTAAATTAAGGGCCAGGAGAGCAGCCAAAGATGCTGCACAACAACAATAGCAGTTACAAAAACAGCAGCAGCCAAAGAAGGAGCAGCAACAACAACAGCAGCAGCCACAGAAGCAGCAGCAAGAACAACGGCAGCAGCCAAAGCAGCAGAAACAACAAGAACAGCAGCACCCAAAGAAGCAGGAGCAGCAGAAGCAGGCAGGCAAAACGGAGAGATGCCCTCCAATCACCGTCTTCGGACTAGAGACGAAGTCCCTTACAGTCACTAAACAGTCTACTTTATTAAGTATAAGGGTCCGTTGAGAGTTTCTGTCCATTGCTTATCAATGGCACGTGTGACGTAGTGAAAAAAAGGCTGTCGGTGTCGGAGGCCGAGTTTTTCTCTTACGCCCCAAAGAGGGAAAAGGTGCAGACCATGCTCCTCAAGGACGTGGATCCTGACACTGATCCCGATGAGATCCTCGCTATTCTGCGCCAAGCGCAGATCGACGATGTCCAGGTCGTAGGGGTTAAGCCCTTCATCACTGCGGCATCGAGAAGGGAGAATAGGAAACTTCCTTTCTTCCTAGTTCAGGTCACCCCAGACAGCAAACTAGAGAGCCTAAAGAAAATTACCCATTTAGGCACTCTGTCTGTTACATGGGAAACAATAAAAAAGACAAAGAACACACTCCAGTGTGCTCTTTGTCAGATGTTTGGGCATGCCACGGCGAACTGAAATATGCAGTCTCGCAGTGTCAAATGCGCAGGAATCCACAATCGCGGGGAATGTCCTCTAGGGACGGATAAATTTGAGGACAGGAGCAAACTGACGTGCGTAATCTGTAAGACCAGCGGGCACCCTGCTAACTATCGGCGCTGTCCTAAGGTCCAAGAGATCAGAAAAATAATAGAGGCCAAACGTAAAGGAAAAATGGTAGAAGCGAGGCCAGTGCCCCGTGCTCCAGCTACCACTGTTACACCGGCAGTCACCTATGCCCAAATGGCATTGGATAGGTGACCGCTTCAACAGACAGTGCCGAAAGTTACCCAGGTCCCTGTGGCCAGGCAACCAGACGCAAATTTGGATATGCAGACGATCTTGTTCTCTATCCAGAGGCAGACCACTCAGCTCCAAGCCCAGTTCCAAACAAGTTACAAACTTGTCTGTTTACTAACTTTGTTTGGAGAGCCAAACGTAACATCGGTATAATATAATGGCTGCGCAGGCATCCTGCAACCTTAAAATTATAGCAGTGAATGTAAACTCACGTCAATTAAATTTCAGTAACTTGTTGCAGACCCATAATCCTGATGTGTTGATGGTTTGCGAAACTAAGCTAAGCCAGACGCACCCACTCAGATACAAAAACTACAATATCATTCGAAGAGATCGAGGCTACTTAGCTGGTGGAGTCGCGCTCTTAATAAAAAAAAGACTTTTGTCATAAGGTGAAGCGCGGAGATTCCAGGCCATAAAAACGTGTATCGCTCGCATCCCCCTTCGAGGTGGTAAGCGGCTATATGTGATCGCTATCCATGCGACTGACAAGTCACGCATCAACCAATATTTCATTCCAGAGCTCGATAATCTTTTCACTAGCCTTCGACTGAGCTCGGAAGATAACTACTATATCGTAGCCGGAGACTTGAACTCAAGGCATATAGAGTGGGACAACGTGGTGCATAACACCAGGGGGACCTCATTGTATAACTGGTTGGTAGACCACAATGTTGAGTTCAAGCTAGATTTGCTTGCAACCGATAGGCCATCGTATCCTAGAAGCGGGTCCTATCTGGATCTGATGCTGATAGACAAACGACTGATTAGACGTGGAAAGACGCACACGGAACTGTCTAACTGCCGTTGAGTACGAGAGTGACCACGAACGATGTGGAAGGACTGGAGGAGTATGTACAGAAGCACCCTTATATTTATAATTAGGCCCGTGGCCACGCAACAGAAACCTTACGAACGAAGAGGTTGACAGGTACCTCATACAAATGGATGACGTAATTAAACGTACGATGGACAAAACAATTTCGAAGGTAGATCAAATCGATAGCAGCGATGTTTTATCGAAATGCTAGCATCAGTGCACTTCTTCTTCTTCTTCATTTGGCGCTACAGTCCGGGGTGGACCTGGGCCTCAACCAACAAGCCTCTCCAGCTAGCACGGTCTCTCGCTAGCTGTCTCCAGTGTCGCACGCCAAGTTGGTTGAGGTCCTGGGTGCGCCACTTTAAACGCAGGCGGCCTCTGTCGCGTTGTCCCACGGGTTCGGAGTCGAATACTCTTCGGGCCGGAGCTGAATTGTCCATGCGCTCTACGTGGCCTAGCCATCTTAGGCGTTGGATCCGAAGACGCCTGACTAGACTCATGTCGCTGTACAGCCCGTACAGTTCGTGGTTGAATCTTCTCCTCCAGAAACCGTCAATGCAAAAAGGACCAAAGATCGCACGCAGAGCTTTTCTCTCGAAAATACCAAGGACTTCCTCATCCGCTTTTGAGATTGCCCATGCCTCCGCGCCGTACAGCAGGACTGGGATGATCAAGGTCTTGTATAAGGTCAGCTTGGTCCTTCGAGAGATGGCTCTACTACTCAATTGCCTCTTGAGCCCATAGAAACAGCGGTTGGCAAGAGTTACTCTGCGTTTGATCTCGGTACTGATGTTGTTTGTACTGTTTACTGCGGAGCCGAGGTAGACGAAGTCCTTGACTACCTCGAAGTTATAGCTGCCCATTGTGACGCTCTGTCCAAGACGTCGATGTTGTGTGTCCTTTCTTTATGACAGCATATACTTCGTTTTGCCCTCATTCACCGCTAGACCCATTTTAGCTGCCTCCGCCTCAATGCCAGCAAACGCCTCATTGACGGCTCGCTGTGTTCTGCCAATCACGTCAATGTCATCCGCGTATGCTAGCAGTTGTACGGACTTCTGGAAGATCGTGCCTCTAGTGTTGGCGTGTGAGTCTTGCACGATCTTCTCCAGGATGATGTTAAAGAAATCACATGACAGCGCGTCACCTTGTCTAAATCCTTTTTTAACATTGAAGGTCTCGGTGAGTTCGTTACCGACCTTGATGGAGCAGCGAGAATTCTCCATCGTCATCCTGCACAACCTGACGAGTTTGGCAGGAATGTCAAAACTAGACATGGCGTTGTATAGCTCGTCCCTATGCACGCTGTCATATGTGGCCTTGAAATCGACAAAAAGGTGGTGGGTGTCGATTTGCATTTCTTGGGTCTTTTCCAGGATCTGACGTAGTGTGAAAATCTGGTCGATGGTGGACTTCCCTGGCCTGAAGCCACACTGATAAGGACCTACCAGGTTACTTATAAACGGCTTCAGGCGAGTATACAAAACGGCAGAGAAGATCTTGTAGGCGATGTTCAGGAGACTTATCCCTCTATAGTTGGCGCAGTCAAAGGGGTCTCCTTTCTTATGGATCGGGCAAACGATACTGAGATTCCACTCATCGGGCATGCTCTCCTCCGACCATATCTTACAGATGAGCTGGTGCATACGACCAACCAGATCATCTTCAGCTGCCTTAAAGATTTCAGCGGACAGTCCATCCGCACCGGCAGCTTTGTTAGACTTCGTTCGTTGCAGCGTTGCTTTGTAGGCTTCCAGCTTCGCTGCATGTGCCAGCCTACACTCGTTGTCAAACCATGGGTTTTTTCTAGGTGGTGCCGTAAAACCCAGCACATCAGTTACAGCATCTTTGATGGCTTCTTGACAACGCCTCCAATCTTCTTCGATTGTTTGCGCAGGTGGCGACGAACCCAGAGAGAGATTCCGGGAGATTCGATCGGCAAAGATCCTAGCAGTCCGTTGCGATTGTAGCTTTCCGACGTCAAACCGTGGTGTCCTTTCTCGACTCCGTTGATCTCTCTATCCGAGTTCTTACCTTGGCTACAACAAGGAAATGATCCGAGTCGATGTTGGCTCCTCGGAACGTTCGGACATCAAGAATGCTGCAGGAGTCCCTGACGTCGGTCGCAACATGATGAATCCGGTTGACGGTTCATTGATCAGGGGACCGCCAGGTCCCTTTATGGATGTTGAGGTGTGGGAACCGCGTGCTAGCTACAGAGATATTACGTCCCGTGATAAAGTCCACCAGCCTGAGTTCGTAATCGGATGTGGTGTCGTGCAGGCTGTGTTTCCCGATGACTTTGGCAAAGATGTCTTGCTTACCCAGCTTTGCATTAAGATCTCCTAGAACGATCTTGGTGTCGAAGCTGGGGCACTGATCTTACGTCCTTTCTAGGAGATCATAGAAGTCATCCTTGCTGTTGTCATCTCTGTCCTCTGTCGGGGCGTGGGCGCAAATCAGGCTGATGTTCCCGATGAGCCTAGATTGATAGTTATGAGGCGTTCGCTTTTACAGACAAAGCTTAAGACTTTTTGCCTAAGTCTGCCTCGAACAACAAATCCACATCCAAATAAGCGCCTCTCCCTGTTGCAATCACCGTAGTAGATGTCGCAGTTTCTCATCCTCTTCTTGCCCGGCCCATTCCACCGCACTTCCTGGATTGCGGTGATGTCTGCTTTGTAGCAGTCCAGGGCCTCCGCGAGTTCTTCGGCTGCACGTGGTCTATTAAGGGACCTAACATTCCACGTGCAGAACCGAAAATCGTTGTCCTTGTAACGTTTGCTGGGGTCGTCAACATTAATTCCGTCCGTATCCGAGGCAGTTGGTTGTCTCTGAACCATAATATTTTTACGTGGTGAGGGAGTTAACCCCACTCACAACCCCCAACTGGGAGGCCAGGCCTTATTCTTTAACCCTCGGGCGGAGGGTCCGGGTTTATCCGGAGTCGGTAACCTCGCTGAGGCTGTGAGCGCCGCCGTTGTCCCTAAAACTATAGGGATCTTCCGCCGCCATCTCAATTCCAAGGCCCCGACCTGGCCTTGAAAGAAACCTTCTAGACCTGTGCTCCGAAAATGTCGAGGTAGCTCTAGAAGGACTGCGCACCAGGTAACTCCGTCTGACTGGAGTTTCGGATGCCGCCGTTGGCCAGACAGTTTCCAGCTCCTCCGCCGCCATCCATAAAGAGAGATGAGCCCTGGTACAGGCACACTCTCCCCCCTCTCTCGTCTGCAGCCGCCAACGACGTCCCATGGGGGTTGGTTACCCCATCTTCGATCGAAGGTGCTCGGCTCCCAGATTTCAGCACGTGGAGGTGAGAGTAGGAGTTCGCTGAAAGAGGCTAAGTGCAGACGCTTGTGCCAGCATGAGACGCCATATCAATGCTTTGAAATCAATGCACCTCACGTGCACAAAAGTAGGCTTCTGTCAAGACTCAAACTCTTGCACAGGCGGCTTACAGATCCGCAAAACGCGGAAGTCAGAGTATTGAAGTCGGCGATCAAGCACATCCAACAGTTAACACGTATATACTATAGCTTGACTATAAGCTTGCACTGGGGCAAAAAAATCCAGGCTGTACGATCCAACAACCCGGGTATGTTCCCGCAAGTAAATAAAATATTTCGGAGGAAAGATCAAAACGACATTCAAATCGTTAGACTTCCCAGGACGGCAGATAACGAACTGCTAGACAATAACTTCTTTGCCGTCGAAGATCCCCAAGAGAAGGTTACAGCTATTGGTGCAGTGTCGTAAAGAGTGTATATGGTCAACGAGGTTAGTAGGCAGAATCACAACCTGGAGAACAGAGAACAGAGACCACTTCTATCTCCGCAATGAGATAAGTCAATGGCGATCAGAGAATCCAGGTTTCACCAGGTTCAGTGACGAGAACTGGCACACA
Source organism: Eristalis intricaria (assembly GCA_964034865.1). Lineage (NCBI taxonomy): Eukaryota > Metazoa > Arthropoda > Insecta > Diptera > Syrphidae > Eristalis > Eristalis intricaria. The sequence continues at coordinate 19,477,015 of OZ035877.1, forward strand.
GTGCCGTCGCCAATGAGAGGAGTCACATTGATTGATTTCTCATGAGGATCACCATCGAATGGATGGAATACTGAATATTGTGCTTCGCCATCTTCCCTCCGAAGCGTTCCAAATTTACACAACCTTGTTCAACAATGCGCTGAGTAATGCACATTACCCACGCACTGGCAAACAGCTGTTGTTCAAGCGATCCCTAAACGGAACAAAGATAAGTCCATTCCGACAAATCTACGGTCGAACAGTCTTCTTCCCTGCATAAGCAAGGGATTTTGAAAAGATAGTCATTCGAGTTCTGAAGCAATGGGCTGATGAAAAGAAAATCATACCGGACAACCAGTTCGTTTAATTTTCCATTAATGCCGCGTCAAAACTGGTGTTCGACATACAATGGAATAAAAACAAAAGTCAGTGCAAGGGTGCCTGCCTGATTGACTTGGAGAAGGCGTTCGACACCGTTTGGTTGGAGGGCCTCTTCCTCAAGCCAATCACGCTTGGCATAAGTAAACCATTGCTATACATGGTCTATGACCTGATAACAGGTAGAAAGTTCGTTGTGAAAAATAGTGACGTAATTTCCACTACGGTCTTTAACATTAAAAACGGTCTGCAACAGGGGGCCATCGGTTCCCCGATCTTGTTTTCTATATTTACTGCAGATCTTAAAGGTTCTATGCCGCACTTAATTGCGTACGACCTAGTTGCGTACAGATCAGGTCCGAAGGTCGAGGTAATAAGCATCTTGTTGCAGCGTGACTTCGAGAAAATCCAGCGGTTTTGCGATGACTGGAAGTTTCTTATCAACTTCCAGGGCAACGCGGGATACGCGCCAAAACTGGCGCAAGTTCGGTATAATTGACCCGCAAGGTCAGCCGTTAGCTGTAAAAAGTGTAGTTAGATATCTAGGCATTTGGCTGGATCAATATCTGTATTTTGACAAACATATAGATATTGCTCTGACGAAAGCCAGAAAAGCCTTTGCTGCGGCAAGAAGGTTATTTTCAGCAGCCAACTTGATACCAGAGTGAATGTAATCTGCTACATGGCCCTAGTACGGCCCATTATGGTGTACGGTTGTCCATTGTGGTTCAACGTCAGTCCTTCCCAGATGGAAAAGATGAGGGTGTTCGAGAGGCAGTGTCTTAGGAGCTGTCTCCGTCTGTATCGCACACCCGAGTCTGAGTACAAGAAGTACTATCCTAACGAGGTCCTGTACAACGAGGCAAACGTGAATAGGGTAGATAATTTTATTATTAAACTGATCAGAAGGCACACTGCACGAGCTATGTCCTCTTCCAACAGTCTGAACTTTGGGGCTTACTACCCCAATAGTATGTACCATGAAAGGGTGCGCCTTAACGGCTTTATTCCTCCCGAAGCATTCCTTTACCTAGACACAAGTGGCCTTATATAGGATCCACAAGGATGTCCTATCATCTTCCACGTCGTACGCCGAACAGTCGACAGGCGACTCCAGTACGAGCCTGATTTCGTTCGCACAGACGAGGATCTCCTCCGGTTCAGTAGAGCGATCCCCGCTCGAGATAGGAAAGAGTCTGCCAAAGAACGGCAATTTTACTGCTGGTTACACCAAAACAACCTCCGCCACCGCTAGCTTTTCCACAGGATCAGGTAGTGGACCATAGTGGCTAGCTTAGATAGAAAGAACAAAGATAAGAAGAAGAAAGAGAAAAGAAGTAAGAAAATATAAAACGAAAAATCCAAAAAAATTAATAAAACTAAAAATCCAAAAAAAAAAATATATGAAACAAAAATAAAAAAAAGATGCATCACGGCGTATAAATTATATATGTTAGGCATATACACACCATATACGCCCTGGTGCACGTCTTCGTACTGTTACGTTAAGATAGTATTAAGTTTTATGTTAGGGTAAGATAGTATAAGGTAGAGTAAGTAGTTAAGTTTAGCCAAGTTTCTTAAAAGTTTTCTTGGCAAAGAAAAAAGTAATAACAGATTGTCATAAAGACTAAAAAAACGAGATTAAGCCGAAAGGTACAGTTATAACAAAGATTAGATTAGCTTAGAGTGCCCGCAAAGGGTCAGTAGGTTAGTATTAAGAACATTGTAAGTTCTTAAGTTAGTTAAGCTAGATTTATGTAATTTTGTCTAGCAAGCAAGTAACATATTTCAAAAAAAAAAAAATAAAATTGCATGAAAAAAATAGAAAAAAAAAATGATCACCGGTGACTTCGTGGTGCCGGGTTCAAATCCCCGAAAAAAAGTGAAATATTTTTTTTTAAATTAATATAAATAAAGACAGATAGTGTGAAATAAAAGTGAAATGGAGCCAGTGGAGCGACCCGAGCTCATAAAATCGGGTGATGTTGTACCGGTGGGTTTTACTTCGGACCACCAGTCAACAAACAAAGAGGGGAGAAAGAAGAGGAGGAAGAAGCTCCAGCCTCAACCCAATCTACTAAAGCGCCGTTCTATCCTTGGATTAGGTGAAAATTGCGGCTAAAGCCGCAAACACAACAGCAGCAGTAACAACAACAACAACTGCAGCGACAACAACAGCAGCAACATCCAGAATGGTCGACGACATAGAGTACGAGTCGACTGAAGGGGAGGGGAGATTCTCCTACAGCGGGAGAGAAAACCCCTTCCACACTCTAACGTCCTCTAAATCGGAGGACGAAGATGAAGAGGACCGGGAGCAGCTGGAAAAGAGCCAGCTGTTGGGAGGAGCTGGACGCCCACATCCAACCCCTCCGAACTAAATTAAGGGCCAGGAGACAGCCAAAGATGCTGCACAACAACAACAGCAGTTACAAAAACAGCAGCAGCCAAAGAAGGAGCAGCAACAACAACAGCAGCAGCGAAAAAAGCAGCAGCAACAACAACAGCAGCAGCCAAAGCAGCAGAAACAACAAGAACAGCAGCACCCAAAGAAGCAGGAGCAGCAGAAGCAGGCAGGCAAAACGGAGAGATGCCCTCCAATCACCGTTTTCGGACTAGAGACGAAGTCCCTAACAGTCCTACTTTATTAAATATAAGGGTCCGTTGAGAGTTTCTGTCCATTGCTTATCAATGGCACGTGTGACGTAGTGAAAAAAAGGCTGTCGGTGTCGGAGGCTGAGTTTTTCTCTTACGCCCCAAAAAGGGAAAAGGTGCAGACCATGCTCCTCAAGGACGTGGATCCTGACACTGATCCCGATGAGATCCTCGCTATTCTGCGCCAAGCGCAGATCGACGATGTCCAGGTCGTAGGGGTTAAGCCCTTCATCACTGCGGCATCAAGAAGGGAGAATAGGAAACTTCCTTTCTTCCTAGTTCAGGTCACCCCAGACAGCAAACTAGAGAGCCTAAAGAAAATTACCCATTTAGGCACTCTGTCTGTTACATGGGAAACAATAAAAAAGACAAAGAACACACTCCAGTGTGCTCTTTGTCAGATGTTTGGGCATGCCACGGCGAACTGAAATATGCAGTCTCGCAGTGTCAAATGCGCAGGAATCCACAATCGCGGGGAATGTCCTCTAGGGACGGATAAATTTGAGGACAGGAGCAAACTGACGTGCGTAATCTGTAAGACCAGCGGGCACCCTGCTAACTATCGGCGCTGTCCTAAGGTCCAAGAGATCAGAAAAATAATAGAGGCCAAACGTAAAGGAAAAATGGTAGAAGCGAGGCCAGTGCCCCGTGCTCCAGCTACCACTGTTACACCGGCAGTCACCTATGCCCAAATGGCATTGGATAGGTGACCGCTTCAACAGACAGTGCCGAAAGTTACCCAGGTCCCTGTGGCCAGGCAACCAGACGCAAATTTGGATATGCAGACGATCTTGTTCTCTATCCAGAGGCAGACCACTCAGCTCCAAGCCCAGTTCCAAACAAGTTACAAACTTGTCTGTTTACTAACTTTGTTTGGAGAGCCAAACGTAACATCGGTATAATGGCTGCGCAGGCATCCTGCAACCTTAAAATTATAGCAGTGAATGTAAACTCACGTCAATTAAATTTCAGTAACTTGTTGCAGACCCATAATCCTGATGTGTTGATGGTTTGCGAAACTAAGCTAAGCCAGACGCACCTACTCAGATACAAAAACTACAATATCATTCGAAGAGATCGAGGCTACTTAGCTGGTGGAGTCGCGCTCTTAATAAAAAAAAGACTTTTGTCATAAGGTGAAGTGCGGAGATTCCAGGCCATAAAAACGTGTATCGCTCGCATCCCCCTTCGAGGTGGTAAGCGGCTATATGTGATCGCTATCCATGCGACTGACAAGTCACGCATCAACCAATATTTCATTCCAGAGCTCGATAATCTTTTCACTAGCCTTCGACTGAGCTCGGAAGATAACTACTATATCGTAGCCGGAGACTTGAACTCAAGGCATATAGAGTGGGACAACGTGGTGCATAACACCAGGGGGACCTCATTGTATAACTGGTTGGTAGACCACAATGTTGAGTTCAAGCTAGATTTGCTTGCAACCGATAGGCCATCGTATCCTAGAAGCGGGTCCTATCTGGATCTGATGCTGATAGACAAACGACTGACTAGACGTGGAAAGACGCACACGGAACTGTCTAACTGCCGTTGAGTACGAGAGTGACCACGAACGATGTGGAAGGACTGGAGGAGTATGTACAGAAGCACCCTTATATTTATAATAAGGCCCGTGGCCACGCAACAGAAACCTTACGAACGAAGAGGTTGACAGGTACCTCATACAAATGGATGACGTAATTAAACGTACGATGGACAAAACAATTTCGAAGGTAGTTCAAATCGATAGCAGCGATGTTTTATCGAAATGCTAGCATCAGTGCACTTCTTCTTCTTCTTCATTTGGCGCTACAGTCCGGGGTGGACCTGGGCCTCAACCAACAAGCCTCTCCAGCTAGCACGGTCTCTGGCTAGCTGTCTCCAGTGTCGCACGCCAAGTTGGTTGAGGTCCTGGGTGCGCCACTTTAAACGCAGGCGGCCTCTGTCGCGTTGTCCCACGGGTTCGGAGTCGAATACTCTTCGGGCCGGAGCTGAATTGTCCATGCGCTCTACGTGGCCTAGCCATCTTAGGCGTTGGATCCGAAGACGCCTGACTAGACTCATGTCGCTGTACAGCCCGTACAGTTCGTGGTTGAATCTTCTCCTCCAGAAACCGTCAATGCAAAAAGGACCAAAGATCGCACGCAGAGCTTTTCTCTCGAAAATACCAAGGACTTCCTCATCCGCTTTTGAGATTGCCCATGCCTCCGCGCCGTACAGCAGGACTGGGATGATCAAGGTCTTGTATAAGGTCAGCTTGGTCCTTCGAGAGATGGCTCTACTACTCAATTGCCTCTTGAGCCCATAGAAACAGCGGTTGGCAAGAGTTACTCTGCGTTTGATCTCGGTACTGATGTTGTTTGTACTGTTTACTGCGGAGCCGAGGTAGACGAAGTCCTTGACTACCTCGAAGTTATAGCTGCCCATTGTGACGCTCTGTCCAAGACGTCGATGTTGTGTGTCCTTTCTTTATGACAGCATATACTTCGTTTTGCCCTCATTCACCGCTAGACCCATTTTAGCTGCCTCCGCCTCAATGCCAGCAAACGCCTCATTGACGGCTCGCTGTGTTCTGCCAATCACGTCAATGTCATCCGCGTATGCTAGCAGTTGTACGGACTTCTGGAAGATCGTGCCTCTAGTGTTGGCGTGTGAGTCTTGCACGATCTTCTCCAGGATGATGTTAAAGAAATCACATGACAGCGCGTCACCTTGTCTAAATCCTTTTTTAACATTGAAGGTCTCGGTGAGTTCGTTACCGACCTTGATGGAGCAGCGAGAATTCTCCATCGTCATCCTGCACAACCTGACGAGTTTGGCAGGAATGTCAAAACTAGACATGGCGTTGTATAGCTCGTCCCTATGCACGCTGTCATATGTGGCCTTGAAATCGACAAAAAGGTGGTGGGTGTCGATTTGCATTTCTTGGGTCTTTTCCAGGATCTGACGTAGTGTGAAAATCTGGTCGATGGTGGACTTCCCTGGCCTGAAGCCACACTGATAAGGACCTACCAGGTTACTTATAAACGGCTTCAGGCGAGTATACAAAACGGCAGAGAAGATCTTGTAGGCGATGTAGGCCTCAACCAACAAGCCTCTCCAGCTAGCACGGTCTCTGGCTAGCTGTCTCCAGTGTCGCACGCCAAGTTGGTTGAGGTCCTGGGTGCGCCACTTTAAACGCAGGCGGCCTCTGTCGCGTTGTCCCACGGGTTCGGAGTCGAATACTCTTCGGGCCGGAGCTGAATTGTCCATGCGCTCTACGTGGCCTAGCCATCTTAGGCGTTGGATCCGAAGACGCCTGACTAGACTCATGTCGCTGTACAGCCCGTACAGTTCGTGGTTGAATCTTCTCCTCCAGAAACCGTCAATGCAAAAAGGACCAAAGATCGCACGCAGAGCTTTTCTCTCGAAAATACCAAGGACTTCCTCATCCGCTTTTGAGATTGCCCATGCCTCCGCGCCGTACAGCAGGACTGGGATGATCAAGGTCTTGTATAAGGTCAGCTTGGTCCTTCGAGAGATGGCTCTACTACTCAATTGCCTCTTGAGCCCATAGAAACAGCGGTTGGCAAGAGTTACTCTGCGTTTGATCTCGGTACTGATGTTGTTTGTACTGTTTACTGCGGAGCCGAGGTAGACGAAGTCCTTGACTACCTCGAAGTTATAGCTGCCCATTGTGACGCTCTGTCCAAGACGTCGATGTTGTGTGTCCTTTCTTTATGACAGCATATACTTCGTTTTGCCCTCATTCACCGCTAGACCCATTTTAGCTGCCTCCGCCTCAATGCCAGCAAACGCCTCATTGACGGCTCGCTGTGTTCTGCCAATCACGTCAATGTCATCCGCGTATGCTAGCAGTTGTACGGACTTCTGGAAGATCGTGCCTCTAGTGTTGGCGTGTGAGTCTTGCACGATCTTCTCCAGGATGATGTTAAAGAAATCACATGACAGCGCGTCACCTTGTCTAAATCCTTTTTTAACATTGAAGGTCTCGGTGAGTTCGTTACCGACCTTGATGGAGCAGCGAGAATTCTCCATCGTCATCCTGCACAACCTGACGAGTTTGGCAGGAATGTCAAAACTAGACATGGCGTTGTATAGCTCGTCCCTATGCACGCTGTCATATGTGGCCTTGAAATCGACAAAAAGGTGGTGGGTGTCGATTTGCATTTCTTGGGTCTTTTCCAGGATCTGACGTAGTGTGAAAATCTGGTCGATGGTGGACTTCCCTGGCCTGAAGCCACACTGATAAGGACCTACCAGGTTACTTATAAACGGCTTCAGGCGAGTATACAAAACGGCAGAGAAGATCTTGTAGGCGATGTTCAGGAGACTTATCCCTCTATAGTTGGCGCAGTCAAAGGGGTCTCCTTTCTTATGGATCGGGCAAACGATACTGAGATTCCACTCATCGGGCATGCTCTCCTCCGACCATATCTTACAGATGAGCTGGTGCATACGACCAACCAGATCATCTTCAGCTGCCTTAAAGATTTCAGCGGACAGTCCATCCGCACCGGCAGCTTTGTTAGACTTCGTTCGTTGCAGCGTTGCTTTGTAGGCTTCCAGCTTCGCTGCATGTGCCAGCCTACACTCGTTGTCAAACCATGGGTTTTTTCTAGGTGGTGCCGTAAAACCCAGCACATCAGTTACAGCATCTTTGATGGCTTCTTGACAACGCCTCCAATCTTCTTCGATTGTTTGCGCAGGTGGCGACGAACCCAGAGAGAGATTCCGGGAGATTCGATCGGCAAAGATCCTAGCAGTCCGTTGCGATTGTAGCTTTCCGACGTCAAACCGTGGTGTCCTTTCTCGACTCCGTTGATCTCTCTATCCGAGTTCTTACCTTGGCTACAACAAGGAAATGATCCGAGTCGATGTTGGCTCCTCGGAACGTTCGGACATCAAGAATGCTGCAGGAGTCCCTGACGTCGGTCGCAACATGATGAATCCGGTTGACGGTTCATTGATCAGGGGACCGCCAGGTCCCTTTATGGATGTTGAGGTGTGGGAACCGCGTGCTAGCTACAGAGATATTACGTCCCGTGATAAAGTCCACCAGCCTGAGTTCGTAATCGGATGTGGTGTCGTGCAGGCTGTGTTTCCCGATGACTTTGGCAAAGATGTCTTGCTTACCCAGCTTTGCATTAAGATCTCCTAGAACGATCTTGGTGTCGAAGCTGGGGCACTGATCTTACGTCCTTTCTAGGAGATCATAGAAGTCATCCTTGCTGTTGTCATCTTTGTCCTCTGTCGGGGCGTGGGCGCAAATCAGGCTGATGTTCCCGATGAGCCTAGATTGATAGTTATGAGGCGTTCGCTTTTACAGACAAAGCTTAAGACTTTTTGCCTAAGTCTGCCTCGAACAACAAATCCACATCCAAATAAGCGCCTCTCCCTGTTGCAATCACCGTAGTAGATGTCGCAGTTTCTCATCCTCTTCTTGCCCGGCCCATTCCACCGCACTTCCTGGATTGCGGTGATGTCTGCTTTGTAGCAGTCCAGGGCCTCCGCGAGTTCTTCGGCTGCACGTGGTCTATTAAGGGACCTAACATTCCACGTGCAGAACCGAAAATCGTTGTCCTTGTAACGTTTGCTGGGGTCGTCAACATTAATTCCGTCCGTATCCGAGGCAGTTGGTTGTCTCTGAACCATAATATTTTTACGTGGTGAGGGAGTTAACCCCACTCACAACCCCCAACTGGGAGGCCAGGCCTTATTCTTTAACCCTCGGGCGGAGGGTCCGGGTTTATCCGGAGTCGGTAACCTCGCTGAGGCTGTGAGCGCCGCCGTTGTCCCTAAAACTATAGGGATCTTCCGCCGCCATCTCAATTCCAAGGCCCCGACCTGGCCTTGAAAGAAACCTTCTAGACCTGTGCTCCGAAAATGTCGAGGTAGCTCTAGAAGGACTGCGCACCAGGTAACTCCGTCTGACTGGAGTTTCGGATGCCGCCGTTGGCCAGACAGTTTCCAGCTCCTCCGCCGCCATCCATAAAGAGAGATGAGCCCTGGTACAGGCACACTCTCCCCCCTCTCTCGTCTGCAGCCGCCAACGACGTCCCATGGGGGTTGGTTACCCCATCTTCGATCGAAGGTGCTCGGCTCCCAGATTTCAGCACGTGGAGGTGAGAGTAGGAGTTCGCTGAAAGAGGCTGAGTGCAGACGCTTGTGCCAGCATGAGACGCCATATCAATGCTTTGAAATCAATGCACCTCACGTGCACAAAAGTAGGCTTCTGTCAAGACTCAAACTCTTGCACAGGCGGCTTACAGATCCGCAAAACGCGGAAGTCAGAGTATTGAGGTCGGCGATCAAGCACATCCAACAGTTAACACGTATATACTATAGCTTGACTATAAGCTTGCACTGGGGCAAAAAATCCAGGCTGTACGATCCAACAACCCGGGTATGTTCCCGCAAGTAAATAAAATATTTCGGAGGAAAGATCAAAACGACATTCAAATCGTTAGACTTCCCAGGACGGCAGACAACGAACTACTAGACAATAACTTCTTTGCCGTCGAAGATCCCCAAGAGAAGGTTACAGCTATTGGTGCAGTGTCGTAAAGAGTGTATATGGTCAACGAGGTTAGTAGGCAGAATCACAACCTGGAGAACAGAGAACAGAGACCACTTCTATCTCCGCAATGAGATAAGTCAATGGCGATCAGAGAATCCAGGTTTCACCAGGTTCAGTGACGAGAACTGGCACACAGTGCCGTCGCCAATGAGAGGAGTCACATTGATTGATTTCTCATGAGGATCACCATCGAATGGATTGAATACTGAATATTGTGCTTCGCCATCTTCCCTCCGAAGCGTTCCAAATTTACACAACCTTGTTCAACAATGCGCTGAGTAATGCACATTACCCACGCACTCGCAAACAGCTGTTGTTCAAGCGATCCCTAAACGGAACAAAGATAAGTCCATTCCGACAAATCTACGGTCGAACAGTCTTCTTCCCTGCATAAGCAAGGGATTTTGAAAAGATAGTCATTCGAGTTCTGAAGCAATGGGCTGATGAAAAGAAAATCATACCGGACAACCAGTTCGTTTAATTTTCCATTAATGCCGCGTCAAAACTGGTGTTCGACATACAATGGAATAAAAACAAAAGTCAGTGCAAGGGTGCCTGCCTGATTGACTTGGAGAAGGCGTTCGACACCGTTTGGTTGGAGGGCCTCTTCCTCAAGCCAATCACGCTTGGCATAAGTAAACCATTGCTATACATGGTCTATGACCTGATAACAGGTAGAAAGTTCGTTGTGAAAAATAGTGACGTAATTTCCACTACGGTCTTTAACATTAAAAACGGTCTGCAACAGGGGGCCATCGGTTCCCCGATCTTGTTTTCTATATTTACTGCAGATCTTAAAGGTTCTATGCCGCACTTAATTGCGTACGACCTAGTTGCGTACAGATCAGGTCCGAAGGTCGAGGTAATAAGCACTTGTTGCAGCGTGACTTCGAGAAAATCCAGCGGTTTTGCGATGACTGGAAGTTTCTTATCAACTTCCAGGGCAACGCGGGATACGCGCCAAAACTGGCGAAAGTTCGGCATAATTGACCCGCAAGGTCAGCCGTTAGCTGTAAAAAGTGTAGTTAGATATCTAGGCATTTGGCTGGATCAATATCTGTATTTTGACAAACATATAGATATTGCTCTGACGAAAGCCAGAAAAGCCTTTGCTGCGGCAAGAAGGTTATTTTCAGCAGCCAACTTGATACCAGAGTGAATGTAATCTGCTACATGGCCCTAGTACGGCCCATTATGGTGTACGGTTGTCCATTGTGGTTCAACGTCAGTCCTTCCCAGATGGAAAAGATGAGGGTGTTCGAGAGGCAGTGTCTTAGGAGCTGTCTCCGTCTGTATCGCACACCCGAGTCTGAGTACAAGAAGTACTATCCTAACGAGGTCCTGTACAACGAGGCAAACGTGAATAGGGTAGATAATTTTATTATTAAACTGATCAGAAGGCACACTGCACGAGCTATGTCCTCTTCCAACAGTCTGAACTTTGGGGCTTACTACCCCAATAGTATGTACCATGAAAGGGTGCGCCTTAACGGCTTTATTCCTCCCGAAGCATTCCTTTACCTAGACACAAGTGGCCTTATATAGGATCCACAAGGATGTCCTATCATCTTCCACGTCGTACGCCGAACAGTCGACAGGCGACTCCAGTACGAGCCTGATGTCGTTCGCACAGACGAGGATCTCCTCCGGTTCGGTAGAGCGATCCCCGCTCGAGATAGGAAAGAGTCTGCCAAAGAACGGCAATTTTACTGGTGGTTACACCAAAACAACCTCCGCCACCGCTAGCTTTTCCACAGGATCAGGTAGTGGACCATAGTGACTAGCTTAGATAGAAAGAACAAAGATAAGAAGAAGAAAGAGAAAAGAAGTAAGAAAATATAAAACGAAAAATCCAAAAAAATTAATAAAACAAAAAATCCAAAAAAAAAATATATGAAACAAAAATAAAAAAAGATGCATCACGGCGTATAAATTATATATGTTAGGCATATACACACCATATACGCCCTGGTGCACGTCTTCGTACTGTTACGTTAAGATAGTATTAAGTTTTATGTTAGGGTAAGATAGTATAAGGTAGAGTAAGTAGTTAAGTTTAGCCAAGTTTCTTAAAAGTTTTCTTGGCAAAGAAAAAAGTAATAACAGATTGTCATAAAGACTAAAAAAACGAGATTAAGCCGAAAGGTACAGTTATAACAAAGATTAGATTAGCTTAGAGTGCCCGCAAAGGGTCAGTAGGTTAGTATTAAGAACATTGTAAGTTCTTAAGTTAGTTAAGCTAGATTTATGTAATTTTGTCTAGCAAGCAAGTAACATATTTAAAAAAAAAAATAAAATTGCATGAAAAAAATAGAAAAAAAATGATCACCGGTGATTTCGTGGTGCCGGGTTCAAATCCCCGAAAAAAAGTGAAATATTTTTTTTAAATTAATATAAATAAAGACAGATAGTGTGAAATAAAAGTGAAATGGAGCCAGTGGAGCGACCCGAGCTCATAAAATCGGGTGATGTTGTACCGGTGGGTTTTACTTCGGACCACCAGTCAACAAACAAAGAGGGGAGAAAGAAGAGGAGGAAGAAGCTCCAGCCTCAACCCAATCTACTAAAGCGCCGTTCCATCCTTGGATTAGGTGAAAATTGCGGCTAAAGCCGCAAACACAACAGCAGCAGTAACAACTACAACAACTGCAGCGACAACAACAGCAGCAACATCCAGAATGGTCGACGACGTAGAGTACGAGTCGACTGAAGGGGAGGGGAGCTTCTCCTACAGCGGGAGAGAAAACCCCTTCCACACTCTAACGTCCTCTAAATCGGAGGACGAAGATGAAGAGGACCGGGAGCAGCTGGAAAAGAGCCAGCTGTTGGGAGGAGCTGTACGCCCACATCCAACCCCTCCAAACTAAATTAAGGGCCAGGAGAGCAGCCAAAGATGCTGCACAACAACAACAGCAGTTACAAAAACAGCAGCAGTCAAAGAAGGAGCAGCAACAACAACACTAGCAGCCAAAGAAGCAGCAGCAACAACAACAGCAGCAGCCAAAGCAGCAGAAACAACAAGAACAGCAGCACCCAAAGAAGCAGGAGCAGCAGAAGCAGGCAGGCAAAACGGAGAGATGCCCTCCAATCACCGTCTTCAGTCAAAGGGGTCTCCTTTCTTATGGATCGGGCAAACGATACTGAGATTCCACTCATCGGGCATGCTCTCCTCCGACCATATCTTACAGATGAGCTGGTGCATACGCCCAACCAGATCATCTCCAGCTGCCTTAAAGATTTCAGCGGACAGTCCATCCGCACCGGCAGCTTTGTTAGACTTCAGTCTTGACCTCGTCTAAGTCGGGGGGACGGAATTCTCGTCGATCATCGTCCATATTGAGTGGAACATTCTGCCTGACAGCGGTATTGGTGTCATCATCGCCGTTTAGCAGTCTGCAGAAGTGGTTCTTCCAAATTCTCAGTATCGACTGCGACTCTACTACTAGTTGTCCATTCTCGTCCCGGCAGGCTTCTGTCCGAACCTTGCAAGAAAAACCGAAACCTTGCTCTTGCAAGAAAGACAGAAGGAGATCGTATAATTGAAATACGAAAAACTAACGATCTAGACCACATGACACAAAACGATAACGAGAAATGTCATTAGCGTATAAACAGTAGTAGTAGTGCAAAAAAAAACACTTAATGAAATACGAACTAAATGATATAATAAATACCAGTTTTAAAATTATTAAATATCAAGAAGACGTCTGTACATAAGCCAAAAATAATACAAGTGAATTTTCATCTTTGTCACTGAATGTAAGGTCCTTAGGAAAAACTGGAATGCATTGATGTTATATATTATTGAGTTTTTGTCTTATATAGATGTCATTTCGTTATGTGAAAATATCAGAAAAGAAGAAAACAACCTTTATCAGATTGAAGGATACAGTAGTGAGTTCTTTAGGAGGAGGAGGAGGAATATGTATATACCTCAAAAACGATTTTGTATATGAAAAAGAAGAAAGAGTAACCAGTATGTATGAAAATGTCTCCATCGTGGTCAAACGTGGAAATTTTGAAACGTCAATCATTTCTGTATACAGACCACCAAAGAAGAATCAATCAAAGTCCAATAATGAAACCTAAATCCTAAGTCACCTTGTAGCACTAAAGGTACATGAATTTAAATGGACCTATATGAGAATTTTACTAAAACATTGAATTCTCTGACCACGTCATCTACAGTGAAAAGGAAAAAAAGGACCAGGGAGCATAGTTGGATTACCACTAAGTTGAAAAACGATTGCAAAGAACTAGACAGACTATACAGGCGACACATAAACAACAAACACAGAAAATACAACATTATCACAGAAAATACAAAAGAGACTTGGAAGGTCGTAAATTCGATACTGGGTAAAAGGAAATGCAATCTGGATGATGTTTTCAAAAAGAATTCACGAAAACCTTAACGTCAGAAGTACGAACAATTGTTCATGAATGTAGCTACCAAACACTCCAGTACAACACAAGCAGTGTAGAAAAGCGACTAATCGGCGGGAGTAGATGGAATAAGACCATAAGATCTAAAAAACAGCGCTCAAACAATATCTCCAATAATACCAGAACTGATCAACATGAGCTTAGATCAAGCCTCTGTACCAAACATGCTTAAGAAATCGATAGTTCGACCGATTCACAAAAGCGGCAAGAAATGTGAAATCCTGAACTACAGACCGATCTCAATACTATCAGTGGTCGATAAAGTTTTAGAAGTGTTGGCTAGAAGGTTATACACTTTCATTGAAAAACATAACATTCTCAACAAGAATCAATTTGGATTTCGCAAAGGAATAAATATAAATAGACTACTTGGAGTGAGTGATGTTCTGTTCTGAGCAGTAGTGCAATTTTTAGCTCCGGATCTTTAAAACAATTATTCCGTTTATAGCCACACCTAAATTCGAAATAGTTATCGAAGTTGTTCATGAAATAATCTGTTTTTTTTTTGTGTTAGCTGTTGGGAGGAGCTGGACGCCCACATCCAACCCCTCCAAACTAAATTAAGGGCCAGGAGAGCAGCCAAAGATGCTGCACAACAACAACAGCAGTTACAAAAACAGCAGCAGTCAAAGAAGGAGCAGCAACAACAACACTAGCAGCCAAAGAAGCAGCAGCAACAACAACAGCAGCAGCCAAAGCAGCAGAAACAACAAGAACAGCAGCACCCAAAGAAGCAGGAGCAGCAGAAGCAGGCAGGCAAAACGGAGAGATGCCCTCCAATCACCGTCTTCAGTCAAAGGGGTCTCCTTTCTTATGGATCGGGCAAACGATACTGAGATTCCACTCATCGGGCATGCTCTCCTCCGACCATATCTTACAGATGAGCTGGTGCATACGCCCAACCAGATCATCTCCAGCTGCCTTAAAGATTTCAGCGGACAGTCCATCCGCACCGGCAGCTTTGTTAGACTTCAGTCTTGACCTCGTCTAAGTCGGGGGGACGGAATTCTCGTCGATCATCGTCCATATTGAGTGGAACATTCTGCCTGACAGCGGTATTGGTGTCATCATCGCCGTTTAGCAGTCTGCAGAAGTGGTTCTTCCAAATTCTCAGTATCGACTGCGACTCTACTACTAGTTGCCCATTCTCGTCCCGGCAGGCTTCTGTCCGAACCTTGCAAGAAAAACCGAAACCTTGCTCTTGCAAGAAAGACAGAAGGAGATCGTATAATTGAAATACGAAAAACTAACGATCTAGACCACATGACACAAAACGATAACGAGAAATGTCATTAGCGTATAAACAGTAGTAGTAGTGCAAAAAAAAAACACTTAATGAAATACGAACTAAATGATATAATAAATACCAGTTTTAAAATTATTAAATATCAAGAAGACGTCTGTACATAAGCCAAAAATAATACAAGTGAATTTTCATCTTTGTCACTGAATGTAAGGTCCTTAGGAAAAACTGGAATGCATTGATGTTATATATTATTGAGTTTTTGTCTTATATAGATGTCATTTCGTTATGTGAAAATATCAGAAAAGAAGAAAACAACCTTTATCAGATTGAAGGATACAGTAGTGAGTTCTTTAGGAGGAGGAGGAGGAATATGTATATACCTCAAAAACGATTTTGTATATGAAAAAGAAGAAAGAGTAACCAGTATGTATGAAAATGTCTCCATCGTGGTCAAACGTGGAAATTTTGAAACGTCAATCATTTCTGTATACAGACCACCAAAGAAGAATCAATCAAAGTCCAATAATGAAACCTAAATCCTAAGTCACCTTGTAGCACTAAAGGTACATGAATTTAAATGGACCTATATGAGAATTTTACTAAAACATTGAATTCTCTGACCACGTCATCTACAGTGAAAAGGAAAAAAAGGACCAGGGAGCATAGTTGGATTACCACTAAGTTGAAAAACGATTGCAAAGAACTAGACAGACTATACAGGCGACACATAAACAACAAACACAGAAAATACAACATTATCACAGAAAATACAAAAGAGACTTGGAAGGTCGTAAATTCGATACTGGGTAAAAGGAAATGCAATCTGGATGATGTTTTCAAAAAGAATTCACGAAAACCTTAACGTCAGAAGTACGAACAATTGTTCATGAATGTAGCTACCAAACACTCCAGTACAACACAAGCAGTGTAGAAAAGCGACTAATCGGCGGGAGTAGATGGAATAAGACCATAAGATCTAAAAAACAGCGCTCAAACAATATCTCCAATAATACCAGAACTGATCAACATGAGCTTAGATCAAGCCTCTGTACCAAACATGCTTAAGAAATCGATAGTTCGACCGATTCACAAAAGCGGCAAGAAATGTGAAATCCTGAACTACAGACCGATCTCAATACTATCAGTGGTCGATAAAGTTTTAGAAGTGTTGGCTAGAAGGTTATACACTTTCATTGAAAAACATAACATTCTCAACAAGAATCAATTTGGATTTCGCAAAGGAATAAATATAAATAGACTACTTGGAGTGAGTGATGTTCTGTTCTGAGCAGTAGTGCAATTTTTAGCTCCGGATCTTTAAAACAATTATTCCGTTTATAGCCACACCTAAATTCGAAATAGTTATCGAAGTTGTTCATGAAATAATCTGTTTTTTTTTTGTGTTAGCTGTTGGGAGGAGCTGGACGCCCACATCCAACCCCTCCAAACTAAATTAAGGGCCAGGAGAGCAGCCAAAGATGCTGCACAACAACAACAGCAGTTACAAAAACAGCAGCAGTCAAAGAAGGAGCAGCAACAACAACACTAGCAGCCAAAGAAGCAGCAGCAACAACAACAGCAGCAGCCAAAGCAGCAGAAACAACAAGAACAGCAGCACCCAAAGAAGCAGGAGCAGCAGAAGCAGGCAGGCAAAACGGAGAGATGCCCTCCAATCACCGTCTTCAGTCAAAGGGGTCTCCTTTCTTATGGATCGGGCAAACGATACTGAGATTCCACTCATCGGGCATGCTCTCCTCCGACCATATCTTACAGATGAGCTGGTGCATACGCCCAACCAGATCATCTCCAGCTGCCTTAAAGATTTCAGCGGACAGTCCATCCGCACCGGCAGCTTTGTTAGACTTCAGTCTTGACCTCGTCTAAGTCGGGGGGACGGAATTCTCGTCGATCATCGTCCATATTGAGTGGAACATTCTGCCTGACAGCGGTATTGGTGTCATCATCGCCGTTTAGCAGTCTGCAGAAGTGGTTCTTCCAAATTCTCAGTATCGACTGCGACTCTACTACTAGTTGTCCATTCTCGTCCCGGCAGGCTTCTGTCCGAACCTTGCAAGAAAAACCGAAACCTTGCTCTTGCAAGAAAGACAGAAGGAGATCGTATAATTGAAATACGAAAAACTAACGATCTAGACCACATGACACAAAACGATAACGAGAAATGTCATTAGCGTATAAACAGTAGTAGTAGTGCAAAAAAAAACACTTAATGAAATACGAACTAAATGATATAATAAATACCAGTTTTAAAATTATTAAATATCAAGAAGACGTCTGTACATAAGCCAAAAATAATACAAGTGAATTTTCATCTTTGTCACTGAATGTAAGGTCCTTAGGAAAAACTGGAATGCATTGATGTTATATATTATTGAGTTTTTGTCTTATATAGATGTCATTTCGTTATGTGAAAATATCAGAAAAGAAGAAAACAACCTTTATCAGATTGAAGGATACAGTAGTGAGTTCTTTAGGAGGAGGAGGAGGAATATGTATATACCTCAAAAACGATTTTGTATATGAAAAAGAAGAAAGAGTAACCAGTATGTATGAAAATGTCTCCATCGTGGTCAAACGTGGAAATTTTGAAACGTCAATCATTTCTGTATACAGACCACCAAAGAAGAATGTTAAATGTTTTGTTCGTGAATTTAGTAAGCATATTGATGAAGTTGGAACGAAAGATAATCTTTTTATAATAGGGGACGTCAATATAAATGTAAAAGATAAGACTTATTCATTTGTCTGTGATTATCTGTCGATGATAACATCAAAAGGTCTGCATAATTGTATATATTCCCACACTCGTGTTGAGCCAATCAGAGATACAAAAACATTAATAGATCACAATTCGGTAAGAGTGAGCAATGCCGAAATTAACTCAGCGGTGATTGAACTATGCATCTGCGATCACTATGGTTTGTACTGTCGAGTTAAAAGAGGCATCAAAGATCAATCAAAGTCCAATAATGAAACCTAAATCCTAAGTCACCTTGTAGCACTAAAGGTACATGAATTTAAATGGACCTATATGAGAATTTTACTAAAACATTGAATTCTCTGACCACGTCATCTACAGTGAAAAGGAAAAAAAGGACCAGGGAGCATAGTTGGATTACTAGACAGACTATACAGGCGACACATAAACAACAAACACAGAAAATACAACATTATCACAGAAAATACAAAAGAGACTTGGAAGGTCGTAAATTCGATACTGGATAAAAGGAAATGCAATCTGGATGATGTTTTCAAAAAGAATTCACGAAAACCTTAACGTCAGAAGTACGAACAATTGTTCATGAATGTAGCTACCAAACACTCCAGTACAACACAAGCAGTGTAGAAAAGCGACTAATCGGCGGGAGTAGATGTGTTGGGAATAACTTTCCTAATAATTCCGAGAGAAGACTTTTGTAGACTTTCAAATTCAAACTATAATAACTTTATAATTTAAGTAGTACAATAACGATTTATTGAAGTTAAAACAAACGAAATATTATTCGAACGAAGAAAATGAAGAGAGGCTTCAAATTTAGTCTCCTTGCTCTGGTGTTCAAATTGGAATGAATCGTTGAAAACATCCCTCCTGTCAAATCAGTCTCTCTCGCTTCTTGACTGTCAGATGGCGCTATGGTTTAGAAGTGATGCCAACATTTTCCCCACCCCGTGCGACATTACTGGATTCGGGTTCTATAGTTGTCTCACTACGTCTTATGTTTACAAGCGCCAACTTCGATACAGGCCTGTGGTACTCTCCATGTCCTGTACTAACTACCGCTGAGCGCACTTGTCCATCCTTCCCGGGGAATACTGCTTTTATCACCCCCTTTGGCCAGGTGTTGGATGGAAGTGTGGAATCGCACACCACGACAAGGTCCCCAGGTTTCATCGGGTTCACTGGAAGAAAATTTTTTGTTCTTCTTACCAATTCAGGAAGGTAGCCTTAGACCCCTTAGCCTGTTCCGGAACATTTGCGAAGTGATATAGCCCTTGGTGCACAGACGAGTGTTGTCTGGAATGCTGCCAATTGTTTTTACCCCGTTGCTGCTCCCTATCAAGAAGTGGTTTGGGGTTAGGACATTCGAGGACCCAGGCTCAATAGGAATGTGAGTCAGTGGCCTGGAGTTCACAATAAATATTGCTTCTGCTATGCATGCCCTTAGAACCCAGTCATTGATGTTGTATGTCGGGAGAGCCGGATAAAAGGCCATCTTGAAAGTTCTTACCATGCGTTCCCATGCACCACCCATGTGAGGTGCTCCTGGAGGGTTGAAGATCCACTTAATGGCAGATCCTTCGAAATTCTTCGCAACGCCTTCAAGATTCACGCGCTTGACATCTTCACGGAGCAGTCTCTCGGTGGCAATAAAGTTGGTCCCTCTGTCGGTTCGTATCTCTTTAGGCTGACCACGCAAATTCATAAAAATTCTGAGACACATCACGCAGCTATCGGTGTCCAAACTAGCAGCAACTTCTACATGTATGGCCCGAGTCGTCAAACATGTGAAGAGTACCATCCAACGTTTTTCTTTTGATCTTCGTATTGTCACCAATAGCGGGCCCAAGAAGTCTATACCAGTATATGTAAATGGTGGCTCGTACGCTGCTAATCTCCCATAGGGTAGATCACCCATCTTCGGTTCGACGATTTTGGGGGAACGTACTTGGCAGATGACACAGCTGTGCTTGATTTTATTTAGCAGAGATCTGAGACCTGGAATGTCGTATTGTTGCCTCACTTCATTGATGACCGTTTCATGAAAGGCATGGTGATACTTCTCGTGACATCCCCGGACAACTAGAAGCGTGAAATGGCTGGATCTCGGAAGGATGACTGGTCTTCTTACGGATAATGGGACATACTCCGCCTTATCTATTCGGCCTCCGACCCTCAGGACACCATCATGATCTAAATATGGACTTCGATCACATAGGGGACTCTTCCTCAAGACTGAATTTATTTTGGCAGAGTTTCCCGAGTTCAGCGCTGCAATTTCATCTACAAAAACACATTGAACTGTCCTGTGCAGATATGCATCAGCTCTTTGAAATTGCATTGCAGGATCAGGATATCGAAGACTGTATAAAATGGCAACGGTCTTCCTCAGCTTCTGTAAAGAGGAAAATCTTTCAAGTTTTATTAATGACTCATCTACGAAATGAAAATTGGTATGCCCTTCCGAAAGATCTTCTTCAGTATTGCACTCATGTTTATCTTGAGCAGGCCATTGACTTTCTGCATCATAGAGGAAGCTTGGACCAGTGTACCATCGGTCATCAATCCCCAAGTTCGGGATCCTCACCCACTTGGTGGCGTCGTCCGCTACATTGTCCCGAGATGGTACGTACCGCCAGTGCATTGGGTTTGTTAAATCCTGAATTTCGGCCACCCGAAAAGCGACGAACTTCTTTTTCTTTCTCAGATCAATCATTCGGATCCTATCCAGGCTCACCTTCGAGTCGCTCCAATAAATGCACTTTCGCACCCTGAATTCGTGATGTTTCTTGACTGTTTCAGCAAGTCTTGCTCCAAGAACAGCACTTTCCAATTCAAGGTCCGGAATTGATGTTAGCTTCAAGGGGGCCACGTGAGTCTTCGCCGCCACGAGTGAGCATCTCACAACGCCATCGCGCTCTATGCGAAAATAACAAACTGCTGCTTCAGCCATCTCCGAAGCGTCGACAAAGGTGTGAAGCTGTACATCGACATCAGAGTAATTGCTAATCCCGATTAGATGACAGCGCGGAATCTTTAACACTTCCAACTTAGGAAATAGTTTAATGCACTGTTGAAAGGTTGTGTTCTGGTCTGAAGTGATAGGATCATCCCAGTCTATCTTAGACCTCCATACATCTTGCATTAATATTTTGAACCGCACTACATAGTTAGCAATCAGTCCTAAGGGATCATAAATACTCATGAGCACTCGGAGTAGTTCGCGTTTTGTTGGTATCTTCTCGCCGCTAAGAATCTCTTTTCCACCCTTGTTGAGATTGAGCAGAAACATAAAGCAATCTGAAGCGGGACACCAAAACATCCCCAGCACCTTCTCTGCAGATTCTTCCAGATGTAAGTTTAATTTTTCAATATCCTCGTCACCGCCCAACACTCGTGACACCTTCAAATCATTTGAACGCCAATTTCGGATCTCGAAGCCGCCACGCCTATGTACTTCTTTAACTTCCGTGCCAATCCGGATCGCCTCCTCTTCGTGGTCAAAACTTTGTAGCCAATCATCCACGTAATGGTTCTTAACGATAGCATTATGCGCATCGGGATATTCATCCATGAACTCCTCTGCATTCGTGTTTTTTGCTAGTTGAGCACAACTCGGAGAACACGTCGAGCCAAAAGACATTACTCGCATCACGAATTCTATCGGTTGAACGCCAATATCGCCAAACCTCCATAAAAATCTTTGAGCGTGTATGTCATTCTCTATGATCCACACCCTGTGGAACTACAGCTGAGCGCACTTGTCCATCCTTCCCGGGGAATACTGCTTTTATCACCCCCTTTGGCCAGGTGTTGGATGGAAGTGTGGAATCGCACACCACGACAAGGTCCCCAGGTTTCATCGGGTTCACTGGAAGAACATTTTTTGTTCTTCTTACCAATTCAGGAAGGTAGCCTTCGACCCATAGCTTCCAAAGCCTGTTCCGGAACATTTGCGAAGTGATATAGCCCTTGGTGCACAGACGAGTGTTGTCTGGAATGCTGCCAATTGTTTTTACCCCGTTGCTGCTCCCTATCAAGAAGTGGTTTGGGGTTAGGACATTCGAGGACCCAGGCTCAATAGGAATGTGAGTCAGTGGCCTGGAGTTCACAATAAATATTGCTTCTGCTATGCATGCCCTTAGAACCCAGTCATTGATGTTGTATGTCGGGAGAGCCGGATAAAAGGCCATCTTGAAAGTTCTTACCATGCGTTCCCATGCACCACCCATGTGAGGTGCTCCTGGAGGGTTGAAGATCCACTTAATGGCAGATCCTTCGAAATTCTTCGCAACGCCTTCAAGATTCACGCGCTTGACATCTTCACGGAGCAGTCTCTCGGTGGCAATAAAGTTGGTCCCTCTGTCGGTTCGTATCTCTTTAGGCTGACCACGCAAATTCATAAAAATTCTGAGACACATCACGCAGCTATCGGTGTCCAAACTAGCAGCAACTTCTACATGTATGGCCCGAGTCGTCAAACATGTGAAGAGTACCATCCAACGTTTTTCTTTTGATCTTCGTATTGTCACCAATAGCGGGCCCAAGAAGTCTATACCAGTACATGTAAATGGTGGCTCGTACGCTGCTAATCTCCCATAGGGTAGATCACCCATCTTCGGTTCGACGATTTTGGGGGAACGTACTTGGCAGATGACACAGCTGTGCTTGATTTTATTTAGCAGAGATCTGAGACCTGGAATGTCGTATTGTTGCCTCACTTCATTGATGACCGTTTCATGAAAGGCATGGTGATACTTCTCGTGACATCCCCGGACAACTAGAAGCGTGAAATGGCTGGATCTCGGAAGGATGACTGGTCTTCTTACGGATAATGGGACATACTCCGCCTTATCTATTCGGCCTCCGACCCTCAGGACACCATCATGATCTAAATATGGACTTCGATCACATAGGGGACTATTCCTCAAGACTGAATTTATTTTGGCAGAGTTTCCCGAGTTCAGAGCTGCAATTTCATCTACAAAAACACATTGAACTGTCCTGTGCAGATATGCATCAGCTCTTTGAAATTGCATTGCAGGATCAGGATATCGAAGACTGTATAAAATGGCAACGGTCTTCCTCAGCTTCTGTAAAGAGGAAAATCTTTCAAGTTTTATTAATGGCTCATCTACGAAATGAAAATTGGTATGCCCTTCCGAAAGATCTTCTTCAGTATTGCACTCATGTTTATCTTGAGCAGGCCATTGACTTTCTGCATCATAGAGGAAGCTTGGACCAGTGTACCATCGGTCATCAATCCCCAAGTTCGGGATCCTCACCCACTTGGTGGCGTCGTCCGCTACATTGTCCCGAGATGGTACGTACCGCCAGTGCATTGGGTTTGTTAAATCCTGAATTTCGGCCACCCGAAAAGCGACGAACTTCTTTTTCTTTCTCAGATCAATCATTCGGATCCTATCCAGGCTCACCTTCGAGTCGCTCCAATAAATGCACTTTCGCACCCTGAATTCGTGATGTTTCTTGACTGTTTCAGCAAGTCTTGCTCCAAGAACAGCACTTTCCAATTCAAGGTCCGGAATTGATGTTAGCTTCAAGGGGGCCACGTGAGTCTTCGCCGCCACGAGTGAGCATCTCACAACGCCATCGCGCTCTATGCGAAAATAACAAACTGCTGCTTCAGCCATCTCCGAAGCGTCGACAAAGGTGTGAAGCTGTACATCGACATCAGAGTAATTGCTAATCCCGATTAGATGACAGCGCGGAATCTTTAACACTTCCAACTTAGGAAATAGTTTAATGCACTGTTGAAAGGTTGTGTTCTGGTCTGAAGTGATAGGATCATCCCAGTCTATCTTAGACCTCCATACATCTTGCATTAATATTTTGAACCGCACTACATAGTTAGCAATCAGTCCTAAGGGATCATAAATACTCATGAGCACTCGGAGTAGTTCGCGTTTTGTTGGTATCTTCTCGCCGCTAAGAATCTCTTTTCCACCCTTGTTGAGATTGAGCAGAAACATAAAGCAATCTGAAGCGGGACACCAAAACATCCCCAGCACCTTCTCTGCAGATTCTTCCAGATGTAAGTTTAATTTTTCAATATCCTCGTCACCGCCCAACACTCGTGACACCTTCAAATCATTTGAACGCCAATTTCGGATCTCGAAGCCGCCACGCCTATGTACTTCTTTAACTTCCGTGCCAATCCGGATCGCCTCCTCTTCGTGGTCAAAACTTTGTAGCCAATCATCCACGTAATGGTTCTTAACGATAGCATTATGCGCATCGGGATATTCATCCATGAACTCCTCTGCATTCGTGTTTTTTGCTAGTTGAGCACAACTCGGAGAACACGTCGAGCCAAAAGACATTACTCGCATCACGAATTCTATCGGTTGAACGCCAATATCGCCAAACCTCCATAAAAATCTTTGAGCGTGTATGTCATTCTCTATGATCCACACCCTGTGGAACTACAGCTGAGCGCACTTGTCCATCCTTCCCGGGGAATACTGCTTTTATCACCCCCTTTGGCCAGGTGTTGGATGGAAGTGTGGAATCGCACACCACGACAAGGCCCCCAGGTTTCATCGGGTTCACTGGAAGAACATTTTTTGTTCTTCTTACCAATTCAGGAAGGTAGCCTTCGACCCATAGCTTCCAAAGCCTGTTCCGGAACATTTGCGAAGTGATATAGCCCTTGGTGCACAGACGAGTGTTGTCTGGAATGCTGCCAATTGTTTTTACCCCGTTGCTGCTCCCTATCAAGAAGTGGTTTGGGGTTAGGACATTCGAGGACCCAGGCTCAATAGGAATGTGAGTCAGTGGCCTGGAGTTCACAATAAATATTGCTTCTGCTATGCATGCCCTTAGAACCCAGTCATTGATGTTGTATGTCGGGAGAGCCGGATAAAAGGCCATCTTGAAAGTTCTTACCATGCGTTCCCATGCACCACCCATGTGAGGTGCTCCTGGAGGGTTGAAGATCCACTTAATGGCAGATCCTTCGAAATTCTTCGCAACGCCTTCAAGATTCACGCGCTTGACATCTTCACGGAGCAGTCTCTCGGTGGCAATAAAGTTGGTCCCTCTGTCGGTTCGTATCTCTTTAGGCTGACCACGCAAATTCATAAAAATTCTGAGACACATCACGCAGCTATCGGTGTCCAAACTAGCAGCAACTTCTACATGTATGGCCCGAGTCGTCAAACATGTGAAGAGTACCATCCAACGTTTTTCTTTTGATCTTCGTATTGTCACCAATAGCGGGCCCAAGAAGTCTATACCAGTATATGTAAATGGTGGCTCGTACGCTGCTAATCTCCCATAGGGTAGATCACCCATCTTCGGTTCGACGATTTTGGGGGAACGTACTTGGCAGATGACACAGCTGTGCTTGATTTTATTTAGCAGAGATCTGAGACCTGGAATGTCGTATTGTTGCCTCACTTCATTGATGACCGTTTCATGAAAGGCATGGTGATACTTCTCGTGACATCCCCGGACAACTAGAAGCGTGAAATGGCTGGATCTCGGAAGGATGACTGGTCTTCTTACGGATAATGGGACATACTCCGCCTTATCTATTCGGCCTCCGACCCTCAGGACACCATCATGATCTAAATATGGACTTCGATCACATAGGGGACTATTCCTCAAGACTGAATTTATTTTGGCAGAGTTTCCCGAGTTCAGCGCTGCAATTTCATCTACAAAAACACATTGAACTGTCCTGTGCAGATATGCATCAGCTCTTTGAAATTGCATTGCAGGATCAGGATATCGAAGACTGTATAAAATGGCAACGGTCTTCCTCAGCTTCTGTAAAGAGGAAAATCTTTCAAGTTTTATTAATGACTCATCTACGAAATGAAAATTGGTATGCCCTTCCGAAAGATCTTCTTCAGTATTGCACTCATGTTTATCTTGAGCAGGCCATTGACTTTCTGCATCATAGAGGAAGCTTGGACCAGTGTACCATCGGTCATCAATCCCCAAGTTCGGGATCCTCACCCACTTGGTGGCGTCGTCCGCTACATTGTCCCGAGATGGTACGTACCGCCAGTGCATTGGGTTTGTTAAATCCTGAATTTCGGCCACCCGAAAAGCGACGAACTTCTTTTTCTTTCTCAGATCAATCATTCGGATCCTATCCAGGCTCACCTTCGAGTCGCTCCAATAAATGCACTTTCGCACCCTGAATTCGTGATGTTTCTTGACTGTTTCAGCAAGTCTTGCTCCAAGAACAGCACTTTCCAATTCAAGGTCCGGAATTGATGTTAGCTTCAAGGGGGCCACGTGAGTCTTCGCCGCCACGAGTGAGCATCTCACAACGCCATCGCGCTCTATGCGAAAATAACAAACAGCTGCTTCAGCCATCTCCGAAGCGTCGACAAAGGTGTGAAGCTGTACATCGACATCAGAGTAATTGCTAATCCCGATTAGATGACAGCGCGGAATCTTTAACACTTCCAACTTAGGAAATAGTTTAATGCACTGTTGAAAGGTTGTGTTCTGGTCTGAAGTGATAGGATCATCCCAGTCTATCTTAGACCTCCATACATCTTGCATTAATATTTTGAACCGCACTACATAGTTAGCAATCAGTCCTAAGGGATCATAAATACTCATGAGCACTCGGAGTAGTTCGCGTTTTGTTGGTATCTTCTCGCCGCTAAGAATCTCTTTTCCACCCTTGTTGAGATTGAGCAGAAACATAAAGCAATCTGAAGCGGGACACCAAAACATCCCCAGCACCTTCTCTGCAGATTCTTCCAGATGTAAGTTTAATTTTTCAATATACTCGTCACCGCCCAACACTCGTGACACCTTCAAATCATTTGAACGCCAATTTCGGATCTCGAAGCCGCCACGCCTATGTACTTCTTTAACTTCCGTGCCAATCCGGATCGCCTCCTCTTCGTGGTCAAAACTTTGTAGCCAATCATCCACGTAATGGTTCTTAACGATAGCATTATGCGCATCGGGATATTCATCCATGAACTCCTCTGCATTCGTGTTTTTTGCTAGTTGAGCACAACTCGGAGAACACGTCGAGCCAAAAGACATTACTCGCATCACGAATTCTATCGGTTGAACGCCAATATCGCCAAACCTCCATAAAAATCTTTGAGCGTGTATGTCATTCTCTATGATCCACACCCTGTGGAACTACAGCTGAGCGCACTTGTCCATCCTTCCCGGGGAATACTGCTTTTATCACCCCCTTTGGCCAGGTGTTGGATGGAAGTGTGGAATCGCACACCACGACAAGGTCCCCAGGTTTCATCGGGTTCACTGGAAGAAAATTTTTTGTTCTTCTTACCAATTCAGGAAGGTAGCCTTCGACCCATAGCTTCCAAAGCCTGTTCCGGAACATTTGCGAAGTGATATAGCCCTTGGTGCACAGACGAGTGTTGTCTGGAATGCTGCCAATTGTTTTTACCCCGTTGCTGCTCCCTATCAAGAAGTGGTTTGGGGTTAGGACATCCGAGGACCCAGGCTCAATAGGAATGTGAGTCAGTGGCCTGGAGTTCACAATAAATATTGCTTCTGCTATGCATGCCCTTAGAACCCAGTCATTGATGTTGTATGTCGGGAGAGCCGGATAAAAGGCCATCTTGAAAGTTCTTACCATGCGTTCCCATGCACCACCCATGTGAGGTGCTCCTGGAGGGTTGAAGATCCACTTAATGGCAGATCCTTCGAAATTCTTCGCAACGCCTTCAAGATTCACGCGCTTGACATCTTCACGGAGCAGTCTCTCGGTGGCAATAAAGTTGGTCCCTCTGTCGGTTCGTATCTCTTTAGGCTGACCACGCAAATTCATAAAAATTCTGAGACACATCACGCAACTATCGGTGTCCAAACTAGCAGCAACTTCTACATGTATGGCCCGAGTCGTCAAACATGTGAAGAGTACCATCCAACGTTTTTCTTTTGATCTTCGTATTGTCACCAATAGCGGGCCCAAGAAGTCTATACCAGTATATGTAAATGGTGGCTCGTACGCTGCTAATCTCCCATAGGGTAGATCACCCATCTTCGGTTCGACGATTTTGGGGGAACGTACTTGGCAGATGACACAGCTGTGCTTGATTTTATTTAGCAGAGATCTGAGACCTGGAATGTCGTATTGTTGCCTCACTTCATTGATGACCGTTTCATGAAAGGCATGGTGATACTTCTCGTGACATCCCCGGACAACTAGAAGCGTGAAATGGCTGGATCTCGGAAGGATGACTGGTCTTCTTACGGATAATGGGACATACTCCGCCTTATCTATTCGGCCTCCGACCCTCAGGACACCATCATGATCTAAATATGGACTTCGATCACATAGGGGACTCTTCCTCAAGACTGAATTTATTTTGGCAGAGTTTCCCGAGTTCAGCGCTGCAATTTCATCTACAAAAACACATTGAACTGTCCTGTGCAGATATGCATCAGCTCTTTGAAATTGCATTGCAGGATCAGGATATCGAAGACTGTATAAAATGGCAACGGTCTTCCTCAGCTTCTGTAAAGAGGAAAATCTTTCAAGTTTTATTAATGACTCATCTACGAAATGAAAATTGGTATGCCCTTCCGAAAGATCTTCTTCAGTATTGCACTCATGTTTATCTTGAGCAGGCCATTGACTTTCTGCATCATAGAGGAAGCTTGGACCAGTGTACCATCGGTCATCAATCCCCAAGTTCGGGATCATCACCCACTTGGTGGCGTCGTCCGCTACATTGTCCCGAGATGGTACGTACCGCCAGTGCATTGGGTTTGTTAAATCCTGAATTTCGGCCACCCGAAAAGCGACGAACTTCTTTTTCTTTCTCAGATCAATCATTCGGATCCTATCCAGGCTCACCTTCGAGTCGCTCCAATAAATGCACTTTCGCACCCTGAATTCGTGATGTTTCTTGACTGTTTCAGCAAGTCTTGCTCCAAGAACAGCACTTTCCAATTCAAGGTCCGGAATTGATGTCAGCTTCAAGGGGGCCACGTGAGTCTTCGCCGCCACGAGTGAGCATCTCACAACGCCATCGCGCTCTATGCGAAAATAACAAACAGCTGCTTCAGCCATCTCCGAAGCGTCGACAAAGGTGTGAAGCTGTACATCGACATCAGAGTAATTGCTAATCCCGATTAGATGACAGCGCGGAATCTTTAACACTTCCAACTTAGGAAATAGTTTAATGCACTGTTGAAAGGTTGTGTTCTGGTCTGAAGTGATAGGATCATCCCAGTCTATCTTAGACCTCCATACATCTTGCATTAATATTTTGAACCGCACTACATAGTTAGCAATCAGTCCTAAGGGATCATAAATACTCATGAGCACTCGGAGTAGTTCGCGTTTTGTTGGTATCTTCTCGCCGCTAAGAATCTCTTTTCCACCCTTGTTGAGATTGAGCAGAAACATAAAGCAATCTGAAGCGGGACACCAAAACATCCCCAGCACCTTCTCTGCAGATTCTTCCAGATGTAAGTTTAATTTTTCAATATACTCGTCACCGCCCAACACTCGTGACACCTTCAAATCATTTGAACGCCAATTTCGGATCTCGAAGCCGCCACGCCTATGTACTTCTTTAACTTCCGTGCCAATCCGGATCGCCTCCTCTTCGTGGTCAAAACTTTGTAGCCAATCATCCACGTAATGGTTCTTAACGATAGCATTATGCGCATCGTGATATTCATCCATGAACTCCTCTGCATTCGTGTTTTTTGCTAGTTGAGCACAACTCGGAGAACACGTCGAGCCAAAAGACATTACTCGCATCACGAATTCTATCGGTTGAACGCCAATATCGTCAAACCTCCATAAAAATCTTTGAGCGTGTATGTCATTCTCTATGATCCACACCCTGTGGAACATCTCCTTTATATCTGCCACAACTGCTACCCTACGTTGCCTAAAACGGAACAAAACGCCAATGAGTGAAGCGGTTAAATCCGGACCGCTCAATAACAGAGAATTTAGAGAAATTCCATTTATCTCGGCTGCAAAATCCCATATTGGCCGTATCTTTGGTTTGTTTGGACTTTGGTGAAGGAAAATTGGAACGTAAATGACTTTATTTACCGGAAACCTCTTTTCATCTGGTGTAAGACGACGAATATAACCTTTTGTTTCGTATTCTTTTATTAATTTATTAAGTGCTTCGAGGTGTTCCGGTTTCCTTTGTAAACTTCGTTCGGGACTCTTAAGCCTTATTGTCGCAGCGTCCTTGCTTTCCGGGAAAAAGACATCATCCCTTCTCCATAGCAAACCAATTTCAAATCGGTTATCAGCTCTTCGTTTTAAAGTTTTATCCATTATATTCCGAGCCCTTTTATCTTCTTTTGAATCTGCGTTGGTGATATTTGGCCGCACTCCAACTCTGTCAGTTGTGTAAAAACTCTTCACTAAATCAAACAGATCCTCATTCTTTTGACAGCACATATGACAATCGTGAATATTTACATTGATTCGATTTTCGGAATATTTTTCACTCATGGCAAAAATTGTCCACCCTTATCGGCATTTAACAGCGATCGGATGGAATTCTTTACCTTCACGGGCCTTTGTGGGAACAGCGAGGTGCCAGTTGTCCAAGCCAATCAACAATCCAGGTTTAACCCTTTGATAGGACTTTATAGGGAGTCCTCTTAGATGTCTGTGCGCAGCTGCTAAACGTTCGTAATTCAGCGATTGTGTTGGTAGTACCAGTTTGGATACGTACGTGCCTTCAATAATCTTAATTGAGATCCAATACGGACACGTACGGTTATTTTCATCGAGTGCTCCTCGACGCGTATCACTGAGTCATCGGTCCATCCAATCTGCAATGGACTCTTTTCACCACGCAAGTTTAGTTCATCTGCAAGTTCTTGGGACATCAATGTTGTGGACGAACCTTCATCCAAAAAAGCATATATTTCTTTTGTGACATCACCAGATGTAATAAGAATAGGAATATATCTATAACGTGTATCTGACTCGCTGTTAATGTGCGTGAAGCTCTCTATGCTAGCATCTGTTTTTTCCACTTCATTGACGGGTCTATGCAGAGTTGGGTGGTGATACCATTTGCATTGGTCAATTTGACATTGCTTGCGGCGGAAACATTTGCCCTTATGGCGATTAAGGCACGAGAAGCAGATACGTGCTAATTTGACCATATCGAAACGCTCCTTTTCAGATGCGTTCATGAATTTGTTGCATTTGATCAACTTTTCGCAAGAACCCTTGCAGGTGGCGCAATTCTGTATTTCTGAATTTCGGGTGATGGCTACATTGTGTAATGCTATTGTTCTTTTGTTGCTGTCTGGAGGTTTTCTATCGGTGGGCTTAGGTATTACATTTGCGGATGGTACGCGAGTGCACAGTTTCATCCCAAAATTATACAGCCATTTTCCGAATTCTACAACGTCGCCCGTGGTGGCGTCAGCCTCAGACCATTTAAATTGTATGCTGTTCGGCAGCCGAGATAAAATCTCCTCGACTAAGTATGGATTGTTGCGGTAGGGCAGCAGTCTGACATCGTCGTTGTTGAGCAGTGTAGTTAGATCGTAGATACTAGCGGCGTATTGGACAATCGAATCCATTTTAGCTTCTCTGGGCGCAGGGAGAGCCCTAACCTGCTCAAGTAGGTCTTTAACGACTAGTTCTGGTCTGCCGAAGAGCCTTTCTAAGGTATTTAAGATCGTGGGTATATTCCTTGGATCCGTAAGTTGACCCTCAACGAATTTTCTGGCGGGATATTTTATTGCTCTTCGGAGTCTTTGCAAGTTTTCGCCAGGTAGAAACGAACACATGGTGTTCGACTGTATGTAGGATGTATAAAAAAGTACCCAGTCGCCAGGTTTCCCATCGAAATATGGTAGGTCTTTTCCGACCGTGTGACGAGTAGCTAATGCAATGGGGTCTAAAATTGGTGTACTTACCCCAATTGGATGGTTTGGAATGTGGGATGTATGATGTTGTCTGCTGGGCGGTGGAGCTTCACTGATGTAGGGAATTTCTGCTTCGTTCTTGCCGGGAGTTTCTGTTGCTACGGCTGCTGACGTGAACTGAACCTTTGGTGATGTTGTTATCGGGGGACGTTTTGGTGACATCTCCATAGGCGTTGATAGTTGTTGTAGTTCCGCACCCTCCTCCAGCAGTGATAACTGCTTGAGGAGTTCGGCTTCCCTGTTTAATTCGATGAGACGTGCTCTAGAATTTTCTAGAGCCGCTAAGATGGTGCTCCTGCGATCGTTGTTAGATCTTAGTGTGGAGTGGGACGCTGGTGCATCGTTTTGATGGAGGATAGTGTTGTCGTCTGGGTTACACCCTGGACATATCCAAGTGGGATCTTCTGCGACACTATCTCCCCTACGAGCGCAGATGTAATGAATCCAACGCACGCACTTAGTACACTCCACCATATCGTCTTCGGTCGCTTGCTTACCGCAAATCGGACACACACCGTTAGTCTCGTCTACATGCGCAGTTGGTGACGCCATGATTCCAGGAATTCGAACGGAATAAATTTGAAGAATGTTGGGAATAACTTTCCTAATAATTCCGAGAGAAGACTTTTGTAGACTTTCAAATTCAAACTATAATAACTTTATAATTTAAGTAGTACAATAACGATTTATTGAAGTTAAAACAAACGAAATATTATTCGAACGAAGAAAATGAAGAGAGGCTTCAAATTTAGTCTCCTTGCTCTGGTGTTCAAATTGGAATGAATCGTTGAAAACATCCCTCCTGTCAAATCAGTCTCTCTCGCTTCTTTGCTGTCAGATGGCGCTATGGTTTAGAAGTGATGCCAACAAGATGGAATAAGACCATAAGATCTAAAAAACAGCGCTCAAACAATATCTCCAATAATACCAGAACTGATCAACATGAGCTTAGATCAAGCCTCTGTACCAAACATGCTTAAGATATCGATAGTTCGACCGGTTCAATAAGTTCATAAAGTTTTGGAAGTGTTGGCTAGAAGGTTATACACTTTCATTGAAAAACATAACATTCTCAACAAGAATCAATTTGGATTTCGCAAAGGAATAAATATAAATAGACTACTTGGAGTGAGTGATGTTCTGTTCTGAGCAGTAGTGCAATTTTTAGCTCCGGATCTTTAAAACAATTATTCCGTTTATAGCCACACCTAAATTCGAAATAGTTATCGAAGTTGTTCATGAAATAATCTGTTTTTTTTGTGTTACATTGCTGAACTCGTTGCGCTAACAACATACAATAATTTGTCATAATACTTTCTTAAAAAATTAAGAGGAATTCGAGTAAAAATGTCATCAAGTACTCGCGCAAAAACCGCTCATAATGCACTCTTGAGTAATACTCTATCAAGAGGGAACAACATCGATGCTACATAACTGTGGTCCCGTATTGATAAACGTTTAGTCGCTTTTACTGAGGAGATCAACACAAAACTCTCTCATTTAACTGCCATGGAGGAACACATTCTCACCAAGATAAATGAGATTGAGTCAGAATTAATTTAAAAAAGTGACCATACT
Source organism: Eristalis intricaria (assembly GCA_964034865.1). Classification (NCBI taxonomy): domain Eukaryota; kingdom Metazoa; phylum Arthropoda; class Insecta; order Diptera; family Syrphidae; genus Eristalis; species Eristalis intricaria. The sequence goes on from OZ035877.1 coordinate 19,510,519, forward strand.
ACAAAGTCGATGCAATGAAGTGCAATGCCGTATTGACTCTCTGGAGAGATCCCAACTAAACTCCGATGCTGTGTTAGTCGGTGTCCCAGCTAACGATGATGAAGACCTCGGCGAAATTTTCATAAATTGTGCTTCGCAATCAACATTTCTCCACCACCGATGAATAAAATATTCCGAGCGAAACCAAGAAACGTATGAGGGAAACCATCGCCGTATGACGGCACAATAATTTTAAAATTCGCTGATTCCTCCGACAGAAATAATGTACTACATCACTGTTTCTCCAAATATAAACAAACCAAAAAAGGTCTCTCTCTTCACGACATAGGAATATCATCCGTGAGAAGAATTTATGTCAATGAAAGTCTGACGAAGAGCAACTACTTGCTGCAACGGAGAGCGTTAAAGCTGAAAGCAGAAAAGAAAATCCCTTCCGTGCGAACAGGTACATGTGCGAAAGATAAGCGGTGAATCCCTTCTCATAGCCAGCGAAGAAGACTTTGGGCGAAGAAGACTTTGGGATTAGCATATAATGAACAAGAGCAAATTATTTTATGTAAAAAAAATTGTAAACATTTTGTAAAAATTTTAATTTTAAACATTTCCCACCTCTCCTCCACTGACATTCTCCTTTACCATTTTCTCCTCTCCTATCTGTTTTCTCTTTCAGTCTCTTTTCTCTTGCATGATCGTCTCTTCATGTTCATCTTTCTCTGTCATACTTAGAATCATTGTGAGAATATGTATGTTGGCTTAAATTTACTTCGTTTATGGAATTTATTGTACGTTATTGCTTTGTATGTTTTTCTTTCTTTAAATATCTGTTTCCTGTATTTTCCCTGTTTAAATAATATCTCTTTTTATATAAATATATGTTAAATGTTGAAGTCCGGGGGTGTGCAAATAACCAACTAAGCAATCCCAAGAAAACAAAAATGCTATTAAATATTGCTGCCAATTACAGAAAAGGACTGCGTATTTCTCACGTCAATGCGCAAATTTTATTTTTATTTTGTTTTTTATTTTTATAGTGACAAATTTTACAATGTATTGCATACAATGAGTTGTACAGAGATGTGGTTTACATCACCTTACTACTAAAATATTCATATAATCTTTATATAATTTATCACAGAAGGAAAGGAAAAGCTACTTCAAAAACCTTCATGGCAAAAAATTCTAATTCCGTTTGAGGGAACAGAGAAGTGGTTAGTCTTGATTTCAAATTTCTGACTAGAATGTTTTAGAAAACACAAAAATGATTGACAATAAATAAATATGTTAATATAAATAAATAAATAATAAACAAATAAATAAGTAAATAAATAAATAATTAAGTATATAAATAAATAAATCAGTTAATAAATAAATAGATAAATAAATAAATAAATAAATAAATAAATACATAAATTAATAAATAAATAAATAAATAAATAAATAAATAAATAAATAAATAAATAAATAAATATGTTAATATATTAAACAAATCAATATACAGATAGATAATAAACAGGTAAGTATTGCACTCATCCTGCAGCTTAGTTTGAAATCAAGTCGTTTCCGGATGATAAAAGGGATTGATTATATTGGAGAAAAAGTTTTTCAACTCTAGCTGTGACCATTTCTATCTTGGCTATCTTATGAAGTTCCGTAGTCGAGAAAAACCAAGGGAGATTTAGAATCATTTTAAGGAGCTTATTTTGCGTTATTTGGAGTCTCCGCAGATGACTTTTGGCGCACTTACCCCAGACAGGAGACCCATAGAACATGATCGGTTGGAAAATAGACTTATAAATCAATATTTTGTTTTCACTGCTTAGCTTAGAATTCCTGCAAATGAATGGATAGAGAATCTTTATCGTTACGTTTATCTTTTTGATAATTTCTTGAATATGAAGCCTAAAAGTTAAGATATTTTCCACTCGGTTTCCACTCGATCGGAAAACCATTAAGTTGAAGGCTATTGCTTGGAAGTAAACAAGCTTTTCTTTTTCGAGTGAAAAAGATTGCTTGCGTTTTCTAATCATGACAATATTGAAGGACAGTATTTATCCCAGATTGCAGATTGGTTTCAATAATGGAACCAGTTGCATCAGAGGAGTAAATACATGTATCATCTGCATATAAAGCAATATTGCAATTATTAAGACTTGGGAAATCAGAGGTGTATATATTATATAGAACAGGCGCTAGGACAGAGCCTTGTGGGACACCAGCGCTAATTATTTTGTTCTCCGAGAGGCTTTGATTTACGGACACTTTGAAAGTACGGAGAGATAGAAACGACTGAACGATTTTAATAAGATACAGTGGAAGGTTATAATTCAACAGCTTGTGTATCAAACCATCATGCCAGACGGTATCGAATGCTTTCTCAGCGTCCAAGATCAACATGCCAGTGCTTTTCTCTTCTGAAAGATTGATTCTGATGTCATTTGTTATACGATGCACTTGATGAGTAATGCTATGACGAGCCCTAAATCCAAATTGGTCTTTAGGTAAGATTCCGTTTTCATCAATGAAAGAAACAACCCTATTCTTTATGATCTTTTCTAAGCATTTCCTTAGAGAGCTGAGCAAACTAATAGGTCTGTAACTACCAGGTAGATTCGCACTTTTTCCGGGTTTTAAAATGGGTACTAGCTTGGCGGCTTTCCATCTATTAGGGAAATATCCCAACCTGAGACAGTTATTGAAGATGTCTTGCAAATGTTTGAGGGCAGATACGGGTAGATTTTTAAGGAATACATTTTTAATACCATCAAAACCGTATGACTTCCTTGCCTTTAAATTATGTATTATGCCTTTTAGCTCACTTAGGGGTATAGGATTGGGATTGCTCACAAGTGGGTGTGAACTGACGAAATTGACTGACTGTTGGACTGAGTGTCTAACATGCATGGTTGGGATAATGTTACTAGTAATTGAGCGATTATTCAAAAAACTATTTGCTAGAGCGTTAGCTTTATCACATGAGGAATGATAGACAGAGTTGTCACACTTAAGAGGAGGAATATAAGTGTGTTTTTTTCGTTATTTTGATAATGTTCCAAAATGGTTTGGAACCTTTATCTAACGATAGAAGTCTATCGTTCCAAGATTTGGTGATGTGCTTGAAGCTTTCGGTCCATTAACTGATGCATTTCGATGTGATGGGAGTGAGGGGAAGTCCATAACATTGTTCACAAAAGATGGTTGTGTCTGTCTTGCACGTTGAGTATTGTTCTTGGACGATAGTTTTTCTCTCATGTCAAGAAAGCTTTTGCGGCTAACACATGTCAGATCAGTTGATTTATGTGTTCCATTGCAATTGGCACACTTAATGTTTTTGGGGGTGCATTCATTTGTTTTGTGGTACTCGGAACAATTTGCACAATGGGTCTTTATGTGGCAGTTTTTCTCCCCGTGTCCATACATTTGGCAATTGTAACACTGCGTGACTCGGTTGAATTGCCTTCTAGCGAAATCCCCTTTGACTTGAGTTTTGAATATGGATTTAAAATGTTTTTTTAGCTCTCCAAGTCTTATGGGTCCTGTTTCGAGAAACACTAAGTAGAACACATCGACAAATCGTTCATAATGTTTTTTAATAATTTTAATGTGAGTGCACTTTAAACCTAGTGACACCAGTTCAGTTTTAAGATCTTCGGTAGCAAATTCGTCTAGGCCATAAAAAATCACTTTAAATGACCTTGACGTTGGTAGGTTATGCGTGAAGAATTCGAATTTTTTTGTTTTAAGAGTGGCGCATAGCCTCTGATGAGAATCGACACTCTAACAGTTAATTTTAATACCAATTCTCATTTTTTTTCGGCAATAGTTATCAATACGAGTTTCACGAAGTAGAGCATGTACTTCATTAGCACTGTTTTAAGAACACATACCGAAGGAACTTTTTCTTTTTTGCTATGTGTGGCGCGACTTAACACTTCATCACATTCAATGTCCGATATATCAGTGTCCGGGTGGGCTTGTAAGGGCTGGAAGAAATTTTCGCTGGGATTATTATTACTAGAACCCATTTTGCGAAATTTGGTGTTGGAAGACATAACGCCTTCAGCAACAGGTGACCGGTCGCGTTTAGGAATTTTGATAATTCTATTGGGAACGAGCGCTTAAGGGAGAAATTCTTTCTCGGTCAAAGCTGATCAGAATTCTTCACATCGGATTCCCCATCATTTCAATGCGCAAAGTTTTGTAAGAAAAACCGATGAAATGCGAAATTTATTTGATAATCAAGACCTTGACATAATATGCATTTCTGAAAGTTGGGCAAGGCCGGCTATGAGCTCTGATTCTGTGGGTGTTGCTATGTATGTGAAAAATGATATTATGTGTAAGCTTGTGAAGCGAACAACAGAATTAGATGTTTTTGAATGTGTATTTGTGGAAATAGCTGTAAGTTATGGAACACTTCTAATAGGGTGTATGTATATGGCGTCAAATGTGACACATTTAACACATGTTAGAGACATATTGGAAGAATTAGGGCCTCTCTATTCTGAAATAGTTTTATGTGGAGACTTAAATATGAATATTCTAGGGAACCAGAACAGAGATTTTGTTTAAATGGTCACTTCGTTTGATTGCATTTCGCAAATTCAACTAACCCTACTCATTTTTTTCCTAATAAAACTCCGTCCCTTATAGATACGTGTCTTGTGTCGCAGAAAAATATTATTAGTCATTATGACCAAATACCAAATCCTGGCTTTTCGCATCATGATTTATTCGTTGTCTTAATATTATATCGTCCATGACTACAAGAAGAACTTTTGAATTCCGTGACTTTCCAAGAACAAATCTTCCAGCCCTATTTACAGAATGTAATACTCTTGACTGGTCACCAATTTATTCAACTGTTTATGTTAATAATCAAGTCAATGTTTTAGAAAACTACATGCATCTTTTGCTTAACAAAAATGTTCCAATAAAAACCAAAGTTGAAAAGAATGTTAATACCCCTTGGTTTAATACAACAATCCAAACCACGATTGCGACTCGGGATCTTCTTTACCACAGATGGAGAAGATATAGGTGCCCATCTATCTGTAAGCAGTATCATGGCCAGAAGTTGGGTTACATCGCTTATACGCAAAACTAAAGAATATACTATGAAAACAAATTTAAAGCGAATAAGCCAAGCAAAGAATTTTGGAAGGCCATAAAAGAAGTTGGGATTTGTTCTCAAAAATCTGACATCCCAGAGGATGTAGATTTAGATGAACTAAATAAAAAAATTACCGGCGGCCCATCTCCGATAACGCATAAAACTGATTTCAATTTCTTCCCTTGCAACACCACTTTACCCACTTCCTTTTTCTCTTTACAATGTGTCGATTTTACTTGCGTAGGAAATGCGATCTTATCTGTTCTAAGTCTAACGTGGTAGGACTTGATGGTATAAGCCCCATATTTATAAAAATAATGTTGCCTGTCATATGTAAGCACATCACACACATTTTCAATACAATAATAACAACAGGTGTGTTTCCTCTTAAATGGAAAGTTGCTAAAATTCTCCCTCTTCCCAAGTCGAATAGCACGGACTTTAGACCGACTGCTATCCTCCCATCCTTAAGTAAAGTTCTCGAAAAAATAATAAGTATCCAAATAAAAGCATACTTGGAGAAAGAGAAATTGGTGACGAGGTTACAATCAGGATTTCGCAGTAAGCACAACTGCATTTCTGCGCTTCTAAAAGTATCCGACGATATACGATCTGGACTCGATAGTGATATGATGTCTGTGATTGTCTTTCTGGACTTTTCAAAACTTTTGACTATGTTGATCATTCTATTTTATTACACAAGTTGAAATCACAATTTTTCTTTGATGAATCCGTTTGTAGACTCGTGGCGTCATATCTTGATGGAAGAACTCAGATGGTAGTTAATGGTAATAAGTATTCAAAAAGCTTACCCGTGCTCACAGGCGTACCGCAAGGATCTGTTTTAGGCCCACTCCTGTTTGTGAGGATCCGTTACCACTTGACGGCGAATATATCAACTGTTCTACCTGTAAGGGAGATTTACATTTTGAATGCTGCTCAATTTCTTTAAGTTCCTACCGGAAATCATGCCCTTCGTGCAGAGTGAAAGATAAAGCATCACATGAAGAGATTGGACAAACTAAGAAAAGAACTAGGACAGCGGAATCCCTAAAGACAGCTGCAGCAGCCGTTGTACTGCCCGATAACAGTTCTGTGAACAAAGAACTGAAAGAAATATAGGCAATGTTAAAGGAATTTGCAAAAGCAGTCGATTTCACAACCAGCAAATATGACGAAATCAATATTACACTTTCAAAAAATAACGCATTAATACAAGCGCTTAGAAAAGAATTAGAATACAACAAAAAGCAAATAGAATACTAAATTGAACAAATCACATTTCTACAGACACAGGTCAAACTGGAACAAAAACAAATTGACAGAAAACGCTTTTGATTTGGTTAAGGCAATAGGTGATGTACGAGATACACAATTAGCAGAAGAAATATAAAGACAAAAAGAATCAACAAATGAAAAACATCGTAGTAAGCTTCACGCGAAAAACTCCAAAAGCAACTTTCCTGGAGCCAGCAAAAGAAAAACGGAATGAAGTATGGTCAACTATGCACCAAATTACAAAAAGAATACAACCCGGTGTACGCAAACCAAAACACATATGTCAACGATCACCTAACATCACACTTCCGAAAAATTATCTGGTTAGCAGAAACTGCAAACTGGAAGTTTGTTTGGCTTAGGAACAACAAGGCTCTTGCAAGAAAGACAGAAGGAGATCGTATAATTGAAATACGAAAAACTAACGATCTAGACCACATGACACAAAACGATAACGAGAAATGTCATTAGCGTATCAACAGTAGTAGTAGTGCAAAAAAACACTTAATGAAATACGAACTAAATGAAATAATAAATACCAGTCCTAAAATTATTAAATATAAGCTTGACATAAGCCAAAAATAATACAAGTGAATTTTCATCTTTGTCACTGAATGTAAGGTCCTTAGGAAAACTGGAATGCATTGGTGTTATATATTAATGAGTTTTTGTCTTATATAGATGCCATTTCGTTATGTGAAAATATCAGAAAAGAAGAAAACAACCTTTACCAGATTGAAAGATATAGTAGTGAGTTCTTTAGGAGGAGGAGGATTCGTTTTTTTGTGTTACATTGCTGAACTCGTAGCGCCAACAACATACAATAATTTGTCACAATACTTTCTTAAAAAATTACGAGGAATTCGAGTAAAAATGTCATCAAGTACTCGTGCAAAAACCGCTCATAATGCACTCTTGAGTAATACTCTATCAAGAGGGAACAACATCGATGCTACATAACTGTGGTCCCGTATTGATAAACGTTTAGTCGCTTTTACTGAGGAGATCAACACAAAACTCTCTCATTTAACTGCCATGGAGGAACACATTCTCACCAAGATAAATGAGATTGAGTCAGACTTAGTTCAAAAAGTGACCATACTACAAAGTCGATGCAATGAACTGCAATGCCGTATTGACTCTCTGGAGAGATCCCAACTAAACTCCGATGCTGTGTTAGTCGGTGTCCCAGCTAACGATGATGAAGACCTCGGCGAAATTTTCAATAAATTGTGCTCCGCAATCAACATTCTTCCACCACCGATGAATAAAATATTCCGAGCGAAAGCAAGAAACGTATGAGGGAAACCATCACCGTATGACGGCACAATAATTTTAAAATTCGCTGATTCCTCCGACAGAAATAATATACTACATCACTGTTTCTCCAAATATAAACAAACCAAAAAAGGTCTCTCTCTCTTCACGACATAGGAATATCATCCGTGAGAAGAATTTATGTCAGTGAAAGTCTGACGAAGAGCAACTACTTGCTGCAACGGAGAGCGTTAAAGCTAAAAGCAGAAAAACAAATCCCTTCCGTGCGAACAGGTACATGTGCGAAAGATAAGCGGTGAATCCCTTCTCATAGCCAGCGAAGAAGACTTTGGTAAAAAAAAATGTAAACATTTTGTAAAAATTGTAATTGTAAACATTTCCCACCTCTCCTCCACTGACATTCTCCTTTACCATTTTCTTCACTCCTATCTGTTTTCTCTCTCAGTCTATTTTCTCTTGCATGATCGTCTCTTCATGTTCATCTTTCTCTGTCATACTTACAATCATTGTGAGATAAATGTATGTTGGCTTAAATTTACTTCGTTTATGGAATTTATTGTACGTTATTGCTTTGTATGTTTTTCTTTCTTTAAATATCTGTTTCCTGTATTTTCCCTGTTTAAATAATATCTCTTTTTATATAAATATATGTTAAATGTTGAAGTCCGGGGGTGTGCAAATAACCAACTAAGCAATCCCAAGAAAACAAAAATGCTATTAAATATTGCTGCCAATTACAGAAAAGGACTGCGTGTTTGTCACTTCAATGCGCAAAGTTTTGTAAGAAAAACCGATGAAATGCGAAATTTATTTGATAATCAGGGCCTTGACATAATATGCATTTCTGAAAGTTGGGCAAGGCCGGCTATGAGCTCTGATTCTGGGGGTGTTGCTATGTATGTGAAAAATGATATTATGTGTAAGCTTGTGAAGCGAACAACAGAATTAAATGTTTTTGAATGTGTATTTGTGGAAATAACTGTAAGTTATGGAACACTTCTAATAGGGTGTATGTATATGGCGCCAAATGTGACACATTTAACACATGTTAGAGACATATTGGAAGAATTAGGGCCTCTCTATTCTGAAATAGTTTTATGTGGAGACTTAAATATGAATATTCTAGGGAACCAGAACAGAGATTTTGTTTAAATGGTCACTTCGTTTGATTGCATTTCGCAAATTCAACTAACCCTACTCATTTTTTTCCTAATAAAACTCCGTCCCTTACAGATACGTGTCTTGTGTCGCAGAAAAATATTATTAGTCATTATGACCAAATACCAAATCCTGGCTTTTCGCATCATGATTTATTCGTTGTAACTCTTAATATTATATCGTCCATGACTACAAGAAGAACTTTTGAATTCCGTGACTTTCCAAGAACAAATCTTCCAGCCCTATTTACAGAATGTAATACTCTTGACTGGTCACCAATTTATTCAACTGTTGATGTTAATAATCAAGTCAATGTTTTAGAAAACTACATGCATCTTTTGCTTAACAAACATGTTCCAATAAAAACCAAAGTTCAAAAGAATGTTAATACCCCTTGGTTTAATACAACAATCCAAACCACGATTGCGACTCGGGATCTTCTTTACCACAGATGGAGAAGATACAGGTGCCCATCTATCTGTAAGCAGTATCAAAGGGCCAGAAGTTCGGTTACATCGCTTATACGCAAAACTAAAGAATATACTATGAAAACAAATTTAAAGCGAATAAGTCAAGCAAAGAATTTTGGAAGGCCAAAAAACAAGTTGGGATTTGTTCTGAAAAATCTGACATCCCAGAGGATGTAGATTTAGATGAACTAAATAAAAAACTTACCGGCGGCCCATCTCCGAAAACGCATAAAACTGATTTCAATTTCTTCCCTTGCAACACCACTTTACCCACTTCCTTTTTCTTTTTACAATGTGTCGATTTGACTTGCGTAGGAAATGCGATCTTATCTATTAAGTCTAACGCGGTAGGACTTGATGGTATAAGCCCCATATTTATAAAAATAATGTTGCCTGTCATATGTAAGCACATCACACACATTTTCAATACAATAATAACAACAGGTGTGTTTCCTCTTAAATGGAAAGTCGAATAGCACGGACTTTAGACCGACTTCTATCCTCCCATTCTTAAGAAAAGTTCTCGAAAAAATAATAAGTATCCAAATAAAAGCATACTTGGAGAAAGAGAAATTGGTGACGAAGTTACAATCAGGATTTCGCAGTAAGCACAACTGAATTTCTGCGCTTCTAAAAGTATCCGACGATATACGATCTGGACTCGATAGTGATATGATGTCTGTGATTGTCTTTCTGGACTTTTCAAAAGCGTTTGACTATGTTGATCATTCTATTTTATTACACAAGTTGAAATCACAATTTTTCTTTGATGAATCCGTTTGTAGACTCGTGGCGTCATATCTTGATGGAAGAACTCAGATGGTAGTTAATGGTAATAAGTATTCAAAAAGCTTACCCGTGCTCACAGGCGTACCGCAAGGATCTGTTTTAGGCCCACTCCTGTTTGTGAGGATCCGTTACCACTTGACCGCGAATATATCAACTGTTCTACCTATAAGGGAGATTTATATTTTGAATGCTGCTCAATTTCTTTAAATTCCTACCGGAAATCATGCCCTTCGTGCAGAGTGAAAGATAAAGCATCACATGAAGAGATTGGACAAACTGCGAAAACAACTAGGACAGCGGAATCCCTAAAGAGAGCTGCAGCAGCCGTTGTACTGCCCGATAACAGTTCTGTGAACAAAGAACTGAAAGAAATATAGGCAATGTTAAAGGAATTTGCAAAAGCAGTCGATTTCACAACCAGCAAATATGACGAAATCAATATTACACTTTCAAAAAATAACGCATTAATACAAGCGCTTAGAAAAGAATTAGAATACAACAAAAAGCAAATAGAATACTAAATTGAACAAATCACATTTCTACAGACACAGGTCACACTGGAACAAAAACAAATTGACAGAAAACGCTTTTGATTTGGTTAAGGCAATAGGTGATGTACGAGATACGCAATTAGCAGAACAAATATAAGGACAAAAAGAATCAACAAATGAAAAACATTGTAGTAAGCTTCACGCGAAAAACTCCAAAAGCAACTTTCCTGGAGCCAGCAAAAGAAAAACGGAATGAAGTATGGTCAACTATGCACCAAATTACAAAAAGAATACAACCCGGTGTACGCAAACCAAAACACATATGTCAACGATCACCTAACATCACACTTCCGAAAAATTATCTGGTTAGCAGAAACTGCAAACTGGAAGTTTGTTTGGCTTAGGAACAACAAGGCTCTTGCAAGAAAGACAGAAGGAGATCGTATAATTGAAATACGAAAAACTAACGATCTAGACCACATGACACAAAACGATAACGAGAAATGTCATTAGCGTATCAACAGTAGTAGTAGTGCAAAAAAACACTTTATGAAATACGAACTAAATGAAATAATAAATACCAGTCTTAAAATTATTAAATATAAGCTTGACATAAGCCAAAAATAATACAAGTGAATTTTCATCTTTGTCACTGAATGTAAGGTCCTTAGGAAAACTGGAATGCATTGATGTTATATATTAATGAGTTTTTGTCTTATATAGATGTCATTTCGTTATGTGAAAATATCAGAAAAGAAGAAAACAACCTTTACCAGATTGAAAGATACAGTAGTGAGTTCTTTAGGAGGAGGAGGAGGAATATGTATATACCTCAAAAACGATTTTGTATATGAAAAAGAAGAAAGAGTAACCAGTATGTATGAAAATGTCTCCATCGTGGTCAAACGTGGACATTTTGAAACGTCAATCATTTCTGTATACAGACCACCAAAGAAGAATTTTAAATGCTTTGTTCGTGAATTTAGTAAGCATATTGATGAAGTTGGAACGAAGATAATCTTTTTATAATAGGGGACGTCAATATAAATGTAAAAGATAAGACTTATTCATTTGTCTGTGATTATCTGTCGATGATAACATCAAAAGGTCTGCATAGTTGTATATATTCGCACACTCGTGTTGAGCCAATCAGAGATACAAAAACATTAATAGATCACAATTCGGTAAGAGTGAGCAATGCCGAAATTAACTCAGCGGTGATTGAACTATGCATCTGCGATCACTATGCTTTGTACTGTCGAGTTAAAAGAGGCATCAAAGATCAATCAAAGTCCAATAATGAAACCCAAATCCTAAGTCACCTTGTAGCACTAAAGGTACATGAATTTAAATGGACCTATATGAGAATTTTACTAAAACATTGAATTCTCTGACCACGTCATCTACAGTGGAAAGGAAAAAAAGGACCAGGGAGGATAGTTGGATTACCACTAAGTTGAAAAACGATTGACCACCAAAGAAGAATTTTAAATGCTTTGTTCGTGAATTTAGTAAGCATATTGATGAAGTTGGAACGAAAGATAATCTTTTTATAATAGGGGACGTCAATATAAATGTAAAAGATAAGACTTATTCATTTGTCTGTGATTATCTGTCGATGATAACATCAAAAGGTCTGCATAGTTGTATATATTCGCACACTCGTGTTGAGCCAATCAGAGATACAAAAACATTAATAGATCACAATTCGGTAAGAGTGAGCAATGCCGAAATTAACTCAGCGGTGATTGAACTATGCATCTGCGATCACTATGCTTTGTACTGTCGAGTTAAAAGAGGCATCAAAGATCAATCAAAGTCCAATAATGAAACCCAAATCCTAAGTCACCTTGTAGCACTAAAGGTACATGAATTTAAATGGACCTATATGAGAATTTTACTAAAACATTGAATTCTCTGACCACGTCATCTACAGTGGAAAGGAAAAAAAGGACCAGGGAGGATAGTTGGATTACCACTAAGTTGAAAAACGATTGACCACCAAAGAAGAATTTTAAATGCTTTGTTCGTGAATTTAGTAAGCATATTGATGAAGTTGGAACGAAAGATAATCTTTTTATAATAGGGGACGTCAATATAAATGTAAAAGATAAGACTTAGTCATTTGTCTGTGATTATCTGTCGATGAAAACATCAAAAGGTCTGCATAGTTGTATATATTCGCACACTCGTGTTGAGCCAATCAGAGATACAAAAACATTAATAGATCACAATTCGGTAAGAGTGAGCAATGCCGAAATTAACTCAGCGGTGATTGAACTATGCATCTGGGATCACTATGCTTTGTACTGTCGAGTTAAAAGAGGCATCAAAGATCAATCAAAGTCCAATAATGAAACCCAAATCCTAAGTCACCTTGTAGCACTAAAGGTACATGTATTTAAATGGACCTATATGAAAATTTTACTAAAACATTGAATTCTCTGACCACGTCATCTACAGTGAAAAGGAAAAAAAGGACCAGGGAGCATAGTTGGATTACCACTAAGATGAAAAACGATTGCAAAGAACTAGACAGACTATACAGGCGACACATAAACAACAAACACAGAAAATACAACATTATCACAGAAAATACAAAATATATCGAAACGAGCTGAACAAGAAGATAGCGAGGACAAAATCGAACTTTTACAAACAGAAGTTTGAGCTTTGTAAAAGTGACCCGAGGGAGACTTGGAAGGTCGTAGATTCGTTACTGGATAAAAGGAAATGCAATCTGGATGATGTTTTCAAAAAGAATTTCTCGAATGAAAGTAACACCCAAGACCTGACCAATAAATTCACGAAAACCTTAACGTCAGAAGTACGAACAATTGTTCATGAATGTAGCTACCAAACACTCCACTACAACACAAGCAGTTTAGAAAAGCGACTAATCGGCGGGAGTAGATGGAATAAGACCATAAGATCTAAAAAACAGCGCTCAAACAATATCTCCAATAATACCAGAACTGATCAACATGAGCTTAGATCAAGCCTCTGTACCAAACATGCTTAAGAAATCGATAGTTGGACCGATTCACAAAAGCGGCAAGAAATGTGAAATCCTGAACTACAGACCGATCTCAATACTATCAGTGGTCGATAAAGTTTTAGAAGTGTTGGCTAGAAGGTTATACACTTTCATAGAAAAACATAACATTCTCAACAAGAATCAATTTGGATTTCGCAAAGGAATAAATATAAATAGACTACTTGGAGTGAGTGATGTTCTGTTCTGAGCAGTAGTGCTCTAGTCTTTAAAACAATTATTCCGTTTATAGCCACAACTAAATTCGAAGTAATTATCGAAGTTGTTCATGAAATAATCGTTTTTTTGTGTTACATTGCTGAACTCGTAGCGCCAACAACATACAATAATTTGTCACAATACTTTCTTAAAAAATTACGAGGAATTCGAGTAAAAATGTCATCAAGTACTCGTGCAAAAACCGCTCATAATGCACTCTTGAGTAATACTCTATCAAGAGGGAACAACATCGATGCTACATAACTGTGGTCCCGTATTGATAAACGTTTAGTCGCTTTTACTGAGGAGATCAACACAAAACTCTCTCATTTAACTGCCATGGAGGAACACATTCTCACCAAGATAAATGAGATTGAGTCAGACTTAGTTCAAAAAGTGACCATACTACAAAGTCGATGCAATGAACTGCAATGCCGTATTGACTCTCTGGAGAGATCCCAACTAAACTCCGATGCTGTGTTAGTCGGTGTCCCAGCTAACGATGATGAAGACCTCGGCGAAATTTTCAATAAATTGTGCTCCGCAATCAACATTCTTCCACCACCGATGAATAAAATATTCCGAGCGAAAGCAAGAAACGTATGAGGGAAACCATCACCGTATGACGGCACAATAATTTTAAAATTCGCTGATTCCTCCGACAGAAATAATATACTACATCACTGTTTCTCCAAATATAAACAAACCAAAAAAGGTCTCTCTCTCTTCACGACATAGGAATATCATCCGTGAGAAGAATTTATGTCAATGAAAGTCTGACGAAGAGCAACTACTTGCTGCAACGGAGAGCGTTAAAGCTAAAAGCAGAAAAACAAATCCCTTCCGTGCGAACAGGTACATGTGCGAAAGATAAGCGGTGAATCCCTTCTCATAGCCAGCGAAGAAGACTTTGGTAAAAAAAAATGTAAACATTTTGTAAAAATTGTAATTGTAAACATTTCCCACCTCTCCTCCACTGACATTCTCCTTTACCATTTTCTTCTCTCCTATCTGTTTTCTCTCTCAGTCTATTTTCTCTTGCATGATCGTCTCTTCATGTTCATCTTTCTCTGTCATACTTACAATCATTGTGAGATAAATGTATGTTGGCTTAAATTTACTTCGTTTATGGAATTTATTGTACGTTATTGCTTTGTATGTTTTTCTTTCTTTAAATATCTGTTTCCTGTATTTTCCCTGTTTAAATAATATCTCTTTTTATATAAATATATGTTAAATGTTGAAGTCCGGGGGTGTGCAAATAACCAACTAAGCAATCCCAAGAAAACAAAAATGCTATTAAATATTGCTGCCAATTACAGAAAAGGACTGCGTGTTTGTCACTTCAATGCGCAAAGTTTTGTAAGAAAAACCGATGAAATGCGAAATTTATTTGATAATCAGGGCCTTGACATAATATGCATTTCTGAAAGTTGGGCAAGGCCGGCTATGAGCTCTGATTCTGGGGGTGTTGCTATGTATGTGAAAAATGATATTATGTGTAAGCTTGTGAAGCGAACAACAGAATTAAATGTTTTTGAATGTGTATTTGTGGAAATAACTGTAAGTTATGGAACACTTCTAATAGGGTGTATGTATATGGCGCCAAATGTGACACATTTAACACATGTTAGAGACATATTGGAAGAATTAGGGCCTCTCTATTCTGAAATAGTTTTATGTGGAGACTTAAATATGAATATTCTAGGGAACCAGAACAGAGATTTTGTTTAAATGGTCACTTCGTTTGATTGCATTTCGCAAATTCAACTAACCCTACTCATTTTTTTCCTAATAAAACTCCGTCCCTTATAGATACGTGTCTTGTGTCGCAGAAAAATATTATTAGTCATTATGACCAAATACCAAATCCTGGCTTTTCGCATCATGATTTATTCGTTGTAACTCTTAATATTATATCGTCCATGACTACAAGAAGAACTTTTGAATTCCGTGACTTTCCAAGAACAAATCTTCCAGCCCTATTTACAGAATGTAATACTCTTGACTGGTCACCAATTTATTCAACTGTTGATGTTAATAATCAAGTCAATGTTTTAGAAAACTACATGCATCTTTTGCTTAACAAACATGTTCCAATAAAAACCAAAGTTGAAAAGAATGTTAATACCCCTTGGTTTAATACAACAATCCAAACCACGATTGCGACTCGGGATCTTCTTTACCACAGATGGAGAAGATACAGGTGCCCATCTATCTGTAAGCAGTATCAAAGGGCCAGAAGTTCGGTTACATCGCTTATACGCAAAACTAAAGAATATACTATGAAAACAAATTTAAAGCGAATAAGTCAAGCAAAGAATTTTGGAAGGCCAAAAAACAAGTTGGGATTTGTTCTGAAAAATCTGACATCCCAGAGGATGTAGATTTAGATGAACTAAATAAAAAACTTACCGGCGGCCCATCTCCGAAAACGCATAAAACTGATTTCAATTTCTTCCCTTGCAACACCACTTTACCCACTTCCTTTTTCTTTTTACAATGTGTCGATTTGACTTGCGTAGGAAATGCGATCTTATCTATTAAGTCTAACGCGGTAGGACTTGATGGTATAAGCCCCATATTTATAAAAATAATGTTGCCTGTCATATGTAAGCACATCACACACATTTTCAATACAATAATAACAACAGGTGTGTTTCCTCTTAAATGGAAAGTCGAATAGCACGGACTTTAGACCGACTTCTATCCTCCCATTCTTAAGAAAAGTTCTCGAAAAAATAATAAGTATCCAAATAAAAGCATACTTGGAGAAAGAGAAATTGGTGACGAAGTTACAATCAGGATTTCGCAGTAAGCACAACTGAATTTCTGCGCTTCTAAAAGTATCCGACGATATACGATCTGGACTCGATAGTGATATGATGTCTGTGATTGTCTTTCTGGACTTTTCAAAAGCTTTTGACTATGTTGATCATTCTATTTTATTACACAAGTTGAAATCACAATTTTTCTTTGATGAATCCGTATGTAGACTCGTGGCGTCATATCTTGATGGAAGAACTCAGATGGTAGTTAATGGTAATAAGTATTCAAAAAGCTTACCCGTGCTCACAGGCGTACCGCAAGGATCTGTTTTAGGCCCACTCCTGTTTGTGAGGATCCGTTACCACTTGACCGCGAATATATCAACTGTTCTACCTATAAGGGAGATTTATATTTTGAATGCTGCTGAATTTCTTTAAATTCCTACCGGAAATCATGCCCTTCGTGCAGAGTGAAAGATAAAGCATCACATGAAGAGATTGGACAAACTGCGAAAACAACTAGGACAGCGGAATCCCTAAAGAGAGCTGCAGCAGCCGTTGTACTGCCCGATAACAGTTCTGTGAACAAAGAACTGAAAGAAATATAGGCAATGTTAAAGGAATTTGCAAAAGCAGTCGATTTCACAACCAGCAAATATGACGAAATCAATATTACACTTTCAAGAAATAACGCATTAATACAAGCGCTTAGAAAAGAATTAGAATACAACAAAAAGCAAATAGAATACTAAATTGAACAAATCACATTTCTACAGACACAGGTCACACTGGAACAAAAACAAATTGACAGAAAACGCTTTTGATTTGGTTAAGGCAATAGGTGATGTACGAGATACACAATTAGCAGAACAAATATAAGGACAAAAAGAATCAACAAATGAAAAACATTGTAGTAAGCTTCACGCGAAAAACTCCAAAAGCAACTTTCCTGGAGCCAGCAAAAGAAAAACGGAATGAAGTATGGTCAACTATGCACCAAATTACAAAAAGAATACAACCCGGTGTACGCAAACCAAAACACATATGTCAACGATCACCTAACATCACACTTCCGAAAAATTATCTGGTTAGCAGAAACTGCAAACTGGAAGTTTGTTTGGCTTAGGAACAACAAGGCTCTTGCAAGAAAGACAGAAGGAGATCGTATAATTGAAATACGAAAAACTAACGATCTAGACCACATGACACAAAACGATAACGAGAAATGTCATTAGCGTATCAACAGTAGTAGTAGTGCAAAAAAACACTTTATGAAATACGAACTAAATGAAATAATAAATACCAGTCTTAAAATTATTAAATATAAGCTTGACATAAGCCAAAAATAATACAAGTGAATTTTCATCTTTGTCACTGAATGTAAGGTCCTTAGGAAAACTGGAATGCATTGATGTTATATATTAATGAGTTTTTGTCTTATATAGATGTCATTTCGTTATGTGAAAATATCAGAAAAGAAGAAAACAACCTTTACCAGATTGAAAGATACAGTAGTGAGTTCTTTAGGAGGAGGAGGAGGAATATGTATATACCTCAAAAACGATTTTGTATATGAAAAAGAAGAAAGAGTAACCAGTATGTATGAAAATGTCTCCATCGTGGTCAAACGTGGACATTTTGAAACGTCAATCATTTCTGTATACAGACCACCAAAGAAGAATTTTAAATGCTTTGTTCGTGAATTTAGTAAGCATATTGATGAAGTTGGAACGAAGATAATCTTTTTATAATAGGGGACGTCAATATAAATGTAAAAGATAAGACTTATTCATTTGTCTGTGATTATCTGTCGATGATAACATCAAAAGGTCTGCATAGTTGTATATATTCGCACACTCGTGTTGAGCCAATCAGAGATACAAAAACATTAATAGATCACAATTCGGTAAGAGTGAGCAATGCCGAAATTAACTCAGCGGTGATTGAACTATGCATCTGCGATCACTATGCTTTGTACTGTCGAGTTAAAAGAGGCATCAAAGATCAATCAAAGTCCAATAATGAAACCCAAATCCTAAGTCACCTTGTAGCACTAAAGGTACATGAATTTAAATGGACCTATATGAGAATTTTACTAAAACATTGAATTCTCTGACCACGTCATCTACAGTGGAAAGGAAAAAAAGGACCAGGGAGGATAGTTGGATTACCACTAAGTTGAAAAACGATTGACCACCAAAGAAGAATTTTAAATGCTTTGTTCGTGAATTTAGTAAGCATATTGATGAAGTTGGAACGAAAGATAATCTTTTTATAATAGGGGACGTCAATATAAATGTAAAAGATAAGACTTATTCATTTGTCTGTGATTATCTGTCGATGATAACATCAAAAGGTCTGCATAGTTGTATATATTCGCACACTCGTGTTGAGCCAATCAGAGATACAAAAACATTAATAGATCACAATTCGGTAAGAGTGAGCAATGCCGAAATTAACTCAGCGGTGATTGAACTATGCATCTGCGATCACTATGCTTTGTACTGTCGAGTTAAAAGAGGCATCAAAGATCAATCAAAGTCCAATAATGAAACCCAAATCCTAAGTCACCTTGTAGCACTAAAGGTACATGTATTTAAATGGACCTATATGAAAATTTTACTAAAACATTGAATTCTCTGACCACGTCATCTACAGTGGAAAGGAAAAAAAGGACCAGGGAGGATAGTTGGATTACCACTAAGTTGAAAAACGATTGCAAAGAACTAGACAGACTATACAGGCGACACATAAACAACAAACACAGAAAATACAACATTATCACAGAAAATACAAAATATATCGAAACGAGCTGAACAAGAAGATAGCGAGGACAAAATCGAACTTTTACAAACAGAAGTTTGAGCTTTGTAAAAGTGACCCGAGGGAGACTTGGAGGGTCGTAAATTCGTTACTGGATAAAAGCAAATGCAATCTGGATGATGTTTTCAAAAAGAATTTCTCGAATGAAAGTAACACCCAAGACCTGACCAATAAATTCACGAAAACCTTAACGTCAGAAGTACGAACAATTGTTCATGAATGTAGCTACCAAACACTCCACTACAACGCAAGCAGTTTAGAAAAGCGACTACTCGGCGGGAGTAG
Organism: Eristalis intricaria; assembly: GCA_964034865.1. Classification (NCBI taxonomy): domain Eukaryota; kingdom Metazoa; phylum Arthropoda; class Insecta; order Diptera; family Syrphidae; genus Eristalis; species Eristalis intricaria. The sequence continues at coordinate 19,530,222 of OZ035877.1, forward strand.
ATGGAATAAGACCATAAGATCTAAAAAACAGCGCTCAAACAATATCTCCAATAATACCAGAACTGATCAACATGAGCTTAGATCAAGCCTCTGTAGCAAACATGCTTAAGAAATCGATAGTTCGACCGATTCACAAAAGCGGCAAGAAATGTGAAATCCTGAACTACAGACCGATCTCAATACTATCAGTGGTCGATAAAGTTTTAGAAGTGTTGCGTAGAAGGTTATACACTTTCATAGAAAAACATTCTCAACAAGAATCTATTTGGATTTCGCAAAGGAATAAATATAAATAGACTACTTGGAGTGAGTGATGTTCTGTTCTGAGCAGTAGTGCTCTAGTCTTTAAAACAATTATTCCGTTTATAGCCACACCTAAATTCGAAATAGTTATCGAAGTTGTTCTTGAAATAATCGGTTTTTTGTGTTACATTGCTGAAATCGTTGCGCCAACAACATACAATAATTTGTCACAATACTTTCTTAAAAAATTACGAGGAATTCGAGTAAAAATGTCATCAAGTACTCGTGCAAAAACCGCTCATAATGCACTCTTGAGTAATACTCTATCAAGAGGACACAACATCGATGCTACATAACTGTGGTCCCGTATTGATAAACGTTTAGTCGCTTTTACTGAGGACTCTCTGGAGAGATCCCAACTAAACTCCGATGCTGTGTTAGTCGGTGTCCCAGCTTACGATGATGAAGACCTCGGCGAAATTTTCAATAAATTGTGCTCCGCAATCAACATTCCTCCACCACCGATCAATAAAATATTCCGAGCGAAACCAAGAAACGTAGGAGGAAAACCATCACCGAATGACGGCACAATTTTTTTAAAATTCGCTGATTCCTCCGACTCCGACGGATTTCAAAGCGTTGATATGGCGTCTCATGCTGGCACAAGCGTCTGCACTTAGCCTCTATCAGCGAACTCCTACTCTCACCTCCACGTGCTGAAATCTGGGAGCCGAGCACCTTCGATCGAAGATGGGGTAACCAACCCCCGTGGGATGTCGTTGGCGACTGCAGACGAGAGAGGGGGGAGAGTGTGCCTGTACCAGAGCTCATCTCTCTTTATGGATGGCGGCGGAGGAGCTGGAAACTGTCTGGCCAACGGCGGCATCCGAAACTCCAGTCAGACGGAGTTACCTGGTGAGCAGTCCTTCTAGAGCTACCTCGACATTTTCGGAGCACAGGTCGAGAAGGTTTCTTTCAAGGCCAGGTCGGGGCCTTGGAATTGAGATGGCGGTGGAAGATCCCTATAGTTTTAGGGACAACGGCGGCGCTCACAGCCTCAGCGAGCTTACCGACTCCGGATAAACCCGGACCCTCTGCCCGAGGGTTAAAGAATAGGGCCTGGGCTTCCCAGTTTGGGGTTGTGCGTGGGGTTAACTCCCTCACCACGTAAAAATTGTACGGTTCAGAGACAACCAAATGCCTCGGATACGGACGGAATCAATGTTGACGACCCCAGCAAACGATACAACGATTTTCGGTTCTGCACGTGGCCCTGGACTGCTACAAAGCAGACATTACCGCAATCCAGGAAGTGCGGTGGAATGGGCCGGGCAAAAAGAGGATGAGAAACTGCGACATCTACTACGGTGATTGCAACAGGGAGAGGCGCTTATTTGGATTTGGATTTGTTGTTCGAGCCAGACTTAGGCAAAAAGTCTTAAGCATTGTCTGTAAAAGCGAACGCCTCATAACAATCTGCATCAACGCTAAATTCGGGAACATCAGCCTGATTTGCGCCCACGCCCGACAGAGGACAAAGATGACAACAGCAAGGATGACTTCTATGATCTCCTAGAAAGGACGTAAGATCAGTGCCCCAGCTTCGACACCAAGATCGTTCTAGGAGATCTTAATGCAAAGCTGGGTAAGCAAGACATCTTTGCCAAAGTCATCGGGAAACACAGCCTGCACGACACCACATCCGATTACGGACTCAGGGTGGTGGACTTTATCACGGGACGTAATCTCTCTGTAGCTAGCACACGGTTCCCACACCTCAACATCCATAAAGGGACCTGTCGGTCCCGTGATCAATGAACCGTCAACCGGATTCATCATGTTACGACCGACGTCAGGGACTCCTGCAGCATTCTTGATGTCCGAACGTTCCGAGGAGCCAACATCGACTCGGATCATTTCCTTGTTGTAGCCAAGGTAAGAACTCGGATAGAGAGATCAACGGAGTCGAGAAAGGACACCACGGTTTGACGTCGGAAAGCTACAATCGCAACGGACTGCTAGGATCTTTGCCGTTCGAATCTCCCGGCATCTCTCTCTGGGTTCGTCGCCACCTGCGCAAACAATCGAAAAAGATTGGAGGCGTTGTGAAGAAGCCATCAAAGATGATGCCACTGATGTGCTGGGTTTTACGGCACCACCTAGAAAAAACCCATGGTTTGACAACGAGTGTAGGCTGGTACATGCAGCAAAGCTGTTCGTGAACTCTACGAACAGAGACGAAGGGACGAAACCCGGCTTCTCATGAGAAAGAAGAAACAGCACGATAAGCCCACGATCGAGATGGAGAGGGGCTATGGTAGGAACGATGTCCGGAAGTTTTACCAGAGGGTGAAACAATTATCCAGTGGATATAAGGTTCGGACAGAAGTCTGGCGGGAAAACTAATAGTAGAGTCGCAGTCGATACTGAGAATTTGGAAGAACCATTTCTGCAGACTGCTAAACGGCGATGATGACACCAATACCGCTGTCAGGCAGAATGTTCCACTCAATATGGACGATGATCGACGAGAATTCCGTCCCCCCGACTTAGACGAGGTCAAGATAGTAATATCAAGAATGAAGTCTAACAAAGCTGCCGGTGCGGACAGTCCGCTGAAATCTTTAAGGCAGCTGGAGATGATCTGGTTGGGCGTATGCACCAGCTCATCTGTAAGATATGGTCGGAGGAGAGCATGCCCGATGAGTGGAATCTCAGTATCGTTGCTCCATCAAGGTCGGTAAAGAACTCACCGAGACCTTCAATGTCAAAAAAGTATTTAGACAAGGTGACGCGCTGTCATGTGATTTCTTTAACATCATCCTGGAGAAGATCGTGCAAGACTCACACGCCAACACTAGAGGCACGATCTTCCAGAAGTCCGTACAACTGCTAGCATACGCGGATGACATTGACGTGATTGGCAGAACACAGCGAGCATTGAGGCGGAGGCGGCTAAAATGGGTCTAGCGGTGAATGAGGGCTAAACGAGGTATATGCTGTCATCAAGAAAGGACACACAACATCGACGTCTTGGACAGAGCGTCACAATGGGCAGCTATAACTTCGAGGTAGTCAAGGACTACGTCTACCTCGGCTCCGCAGTAAACAGTACAAACAACATCAGTACCGAGATCAAACGCAGAGTAACTCTTGCTAACCGCTGTTTCTATGGGCTCAAGAGGCAATTGAGTAGTAGAGCCATCTCTCGAAGGACCAAGCTGATCCTATACAAGACCTAGATCATCCCAGTCCTGCTGTACGGCGCGGAGGCATGGACAATCTCAAAAGCGGATGAGGAAGTCCTTGGTATTTTCGAGAGAAAAGCTCTGCGTGCGATCTTTGGTTATGTTTGCGTTGACGGTTCTTGGAGGAGAAGATTCAACCACGAGCTGTACGGGCTGTACAGCGACATGAGTCTAGTCAGGCGTCTTCGGATCCAACGCCTAAGATGGCTAGGTCATGTAGAGCGTATGGACAACTCAGCTCCGGCCCGGAGAGTCTTCGACTCCGAACCCGTGGGACAACGCAACAGAGGACGCCCGCGTTTAAGGTGGCGCACCCAGGTGGAGAAGGACCTCAACCAACTTGGCGTGCGACACTGGAGACAGCTAGCCAGAGACCGTGCTAGCTGGAGAGGCTTGTTGGTTGAGGCCCAGGTCCACCCCGGACTGTAGCGCCAAATTAAGAAGAAGAAGATTCCTTCGACAGAAATAATGTACTACATCACTGTTTCTCCAAATATAAGCAAACCAAAAAAGGTCTCTCTCTTCACGACATAGGAATATCATCCGAGAGAAGAATTTATGTCAATGAAAGTCTGACGAAGAGCAACTACTTGCTGCAACGGAGAGCGTTAAAGCTGAAAGCAGAAAAGAAAATCCCTTCCGTGCGAACAGGTACATGTGCGAAAGATAAGCGGTGAATCCCTTCTCATAGCCAGCGAAGGAGACTTTGGGCGAATTAATTAGCATATAATGAACAAGAGCAAATTATTTTATGCAAAAAAAAAATTGTAAACATTTTGTAAAAATTAATTGTAAACATTTCCTACCTCTCCCAACTTCCCACCTCTCCTCCACTGACATTCTCCTTTACCATTTTCTCCTCTCCTATCTGTTTTCTCTCTCAGTTTATTTTCTCTTGCATGATCGTCTCTTCATGTTCATCTTTCTCTGTCATACTTACAATCATTGTGAGATAAATGTATGTTGGCTTAAATTTACTTCGTTTATGGAATTTATTGTACGTTATTGCTTTCTATGTTTTTCTTTCCTTAAATATCTGTTTCCTGTATTTTCCCTGTTTAAATAATATCTCTTTTTATATAAATATATGTTAAATGTTGAAGTCCGGGGGTGTGCAAATAACCAACTAAGCAATCCCAAGAAAACAAGAATGCTATTAAATATTGCTGCCAATTACAGAAAAGGACTGCGTATTTGTCACTTCAATGCGCAAAGTTTTGTAAGAAAAACCGATGAAATGCGACATTAATTTGATAATCAGGGCCTTGACATAATATGCATTTCTGAAAGTTGGGCAAGGCCGGCTATGAGCTCTGATTCTGGGGGTGTTGCTATGTATGTGAAAAATGATATTATGTGTAAGCTTGTGAAGCGAACAACAGAATTAAATGTTTTTGAATGTGTATTTGTGGAAATAGCTGTAAGTTATGAAACACTTCTAATAGGGTGTATGTATATGGCGCCAAATGTGACACATTTAACACATGTTAGAGACATATTGGAAGAATTAGGGCCTCTCTATTCTGAAATAGTTTTATGTGGAGACTTAAATATGAATATTCTAGGGAACCAGAACAGAGATTTTGTTTAAATGGTCACTTCGTTTGGATTGCATTTCGCAAATTCAACTAACCCTACTCATTTTTTTCCTAATAAAACTCCGTCCCTTATAGATACGTGTCTTGTGTCGCAGAAAAATATTATTAGTCATTATGACCAAATACCAAATCCTGGCTTTTCGCATCATGATTTATTCGTTGTAACTCTTAATATTATATCGTACATGACTAGAAGAACTTTTGAATTCCGTGACTTTCCAAGAACAAATCTTCCAGCCCTATTTACAGAATGTAATAATCTTGACTGATCACCAATTTATTCAACTGTTGATGTTAATAATCAAGTCAATGTTTTAGAAAACTACATGCATCTTTTGCTTAACAAACATGTTCCAATGAAAACCAAAGTTGAAAAGAATGTTAATACCCGTTGGTTTAATACAACAATCCAAACCACGATTGCGACTCGGGATCTTCTTTACCACAGATGGAGAAGATACAGGTGCCCATCTATCTGTAAGCAGTATCAAATGGCCAGAAGTTCGGTTACATCGCTTATACGCAAAACTAAAGAATATACTATGAAAACAAATTTAAAGCGAATAAGTCAAGCAAAGAATTTTGGAAGGCCATAAAAGAAGTTGGGATTTATTCTGAAAAATCTGACATCCCAGAGGATGTAGATTTAGATGAACTAAACAAAAAAATTACCGGCGGCGCATCTCCGAAAACGCATAAAACTGATTTCAATTTCTTCCCTTGAAACACCACTTTACCCACTTCCTTTTTCTCTTTACAATGTGTCGATTTGACTTGCGTAGGAAATGCGATCTTATCTATTAAGTCTAACGCGGTAGGACTTGATGGTATAAGCCCCATATTTATAAAAATAATGTTGCCTGTCATATGTAAGCACATCACACACATTTTCAATACAATAATAACAACAGGTGTGTTTCCTCTTAAATGGAAAGTTGCTAAAATTCTCCCTCTTCCCAAGTCGAATAGCACGGACTTTAGACCGACTGCTATCCTCCCATTCTTAAGTAAAGTTCTCGAAAAAATAATAAGTATCCAAATAAAAGCATACTTGGAGAAAGAGAAATTGGTGACGAGGTTACAATCAGGATTTCGCAGTAAGCACAACTGCATTTCTGCGCTTCTAAAAGTATCCGACGATATACGATCTGGACTCGATAGTGATATGATGTCTGTGATTGTCTTTCTGACTTTTCAAAAGCTTTTGACTATGTTGATCATTCTATTTTATTACACAAGTTGAAATCACAATTTTATTTTGATGAATCCGTTTGTAGACTCGTGGCGTCATATCTTGATGGAAGAACTCAGATGGTAGTTAATGGTAATAAGTATTCAAAAAGCTTACCCGTGCTCACAGGCGTACCGCAAGGATCTGTTTTAGGCCCACTCCTGTTTGTTTTATTCATAAACGATATCTCTCAAAGCATAAAACACTGCGAGCATCATATATACGCTGATGATGTACAGCTTCATAAAGTTTTCAAACTCTCCACTCAGGCAAGCGCACTTTGTGATCTCAATACAGATCTAAACTCCTTATTTATTTGGTCCCAAATGAATCATTTATCCCTGAATCCTTCCAGAACTAAGGCTCTCCAAATAAGCAGAGGAATCTGTACAATGCCGTTGACCCAGTTTGTATTAACAACAGCACTATCGAATATGTCTCTAAAATAAAAAATCTTGGAATCATCTTTAACGAACATCTTAGCTGGAATGATCAAATAAATGGTATCGTTCGCAAAATCTATTGTGTGTTACGAGGTCTCAGTCCAACCAAACTTTTTTTGCCCGTTGAAGTCAAACTAAAACTCATAAAGTCATTCGTAGTTCCTCTCATATTATACGGCTATGAAATTTTTTCCGACACGGACTTTGAATGTTTTCACAAGTTAAACGTTGCTTTAGTAGTGCACGATATATTTTCAATCTAGATCGGTACGCCCACGTTTCAGATTTCGCTAAAAGTATTATTGGCTGCCCACTTAAATATCGTACAGTTCTTGCTTTACATTAAATTATAAACCGCCAGGCACCAGAATATTTGTACACAAAATTACAACTTGCGCGTTCTCAAAGAACATTGAATTTAATACCACCTAAACATAAGTTTTTGAACAACGAAAGGCAATTTTTTGTTAGCGCAATTCATTTATGGAATGCACTCCCTCCGGAAATTAAAAGTGTAGGTACAGGGAACTATTTTGGAAAAACAATTTTTGAATTTTATAAAACGAATTAACCACTTACGAGTAAATAACAATGACTTGAGTATATGCTTTCTTTACGTTCTCTATCTTCATCTTTCTCTTCTTATGAATTTTACTCCTTTCTCCTTCCTTATTTCCTTTCCTAATCTTTCCTTAGAATTAAGTTAGCTTAAGATAAGTAAAAATTTGTTATTTTAAGAAAAAAATCATTTCTGTACAAGCTTATAAGTTTATACTTAATTGTGCAGAGTTACCTGAATAAATAAATGAAATGAAATGGCTAGAAGGTTATGCACTTTCATAAAAAAACATAACATTCTCAACAAGAATCAATTTGGATTTCGCAAAGGAATAAATATAAATAGACTACTTGGAGATTTTGCAAACAAAAAGTAATCAAGTTTGGACAAAAACCATAGCTCAGTAGTTCTGTTAATTGATTTTAAGAAAGACTTCGACACTTTATCGCACAAACAAATCTTGAGGCAGCTAGAAAAGATTGGTGTGCGGGTCACATCTTAACATGGTTTGCAAGTTATCGAAGTAACACATCTTTTCAGGTTAAAATTGGTGATTACGCAAGCAATGAAGAAAAACCCGGAACGCCATGTTCCACAAAGTTTAAAGTTTTCACTACAACTTTAAATGGAACTACCATATAGAGCTGGAAACTGTCAGGCCAATGGCGGCATCCGAAATTCCAGTCTGAAGGAGCTACCTGGTGCGCAGGCCTTTCTAGAGCTACTTCGACATTTTTAGAAGGTTCTTTCAAGGCCAGGTCGGGGCCTTGGAATGGAGATGGCGGCGGAAGATCCCTATAGTCTTAGGGACAACGGCGGTGCTCATAGCCTCAGCGAGGTTACCGACACCGGATAAACCCGGACCCTCCACCCGAGAGTTAAAGAATAGGGCCTGGCCTCCCAGTTGGGGGCTGTGCGTGAGGTAAACTCCCTCACCAAGTAAAAATTGTACGGTTCAGAGACAACCAAATGCCTCGGATACGGACGGAATCAATGTTGACGACCCCAGCAAACGATACAACGATTTTCGGTTCTGCACGTGGAAGAACTCGCAGCCGAAGAACTCGCGTAGGCCCTGGACTGCTACAAAGCAGACATTACCGCAATCCAGGAAGTGCGGTGGAATGGGCCGGGCAAAAAGAGGATGAGAAACTGCGACATCTACTACGGTGATTGCAACAGGGAGAGGCGCTTATTTGGATTTGGATTTGTTGTTCGAGCCAGACTTAGGCAAAAAGTCTTAAGCATTGTCTGTAAAAGCGAACGCCTCATAACAATCTGCATCAACGCTAAATTCGGGAACATCAGCCTGATTTGCGCCCACGCCCGACAGAGGACAAAGATGACAACAGCTAGGATGACTTCTATGATCTCCCAGAAAGGACGTAAGATCAGTGCCCCAGCTTCGACACCAAGATCGTTCTAGGAGATCTTAATGCAAAGCTGGGTAAGCAAGACATCTTTGCCAAAGTCATCGGGAAACACAGCCTGCACGACACCACATCCGATTACGGACTCAGGGTGGTGGACTTTATCACGGGACGTAATCTCTCTGTAGCTAGCACACGGTTCCCACACCTCAACATCCATAAAGGGACCTCGGTCCCCTGATCAATGAACCGTCAACCGGATTCATCATGTTACGACCGACGTCAGGGACTCCTGCAGCATTCTTGATGTCCGAACGTTCCGAGGAGCCAACATCGACTCGGATCATTTCCTTGTTGTAGCCAAGGTAAGAACTCGGATAGAGAAATCAACGGAGTCGAGAAAGGACACCACGGTTTGACGTCGGAAAGCTACAATCGCAACGGACTGCTAGGATCTTTGCCGATCGAATCTCCCGGAATCTCTCTCTGGGTTCGTCGCCACCTGCGCAAACAATCGAAAAAGATTGGAGGCGTTGTGAAGAAGCCATCAAAGATGATGCCACTGATGTGCTGGGTTTTACGGCACCACCTAGAAAAAACCCATGGTTTGACAACGAGTGTAGGCTGGTACATGCAGCGAAGCTGGAAGCCTACAAAGCAACGCTACAACGAACAAGGACAGCTGTTCGTGAACTCTACGAACAGAGACGGAGGGACGAAACCCGGCTTCTCATGAGAAAGAAGAAACAGCACGATAAGCCCACGATCGAGATGGAGAGGGGCTATGGTAGGAACGATGTCCGGAAGTTTTACCAGAGGGTGAAACAATTATCCAGTGGATATAAGGTTCGGACAGAAGCCTGGCGGGACAACTAGTAGTAGAGTCGCAGTCGATACTGAGAATTTGGAAGAACCATTTCTGCAGACTGCTAAACGACGATGATGACACCAATACCGCTGTCAGGCAGAATGTTCCACTCAATATGGACGATGATCGACGAGAATTCCGTCCCCCCGACTTAGACGAGGTCAAGATAGTAATATCAAGACTGAAGTCTAACAAAGCTGCCGGTGCGGACGGACTGTCCGCTGAAATCTTTAAGGCAGCTGGAGATGATCTGGTTGGGCGTATGCACCAGCTCATCTGTAAGATATGGTCGGAAGAGAGCATGCCCGATGAGTGGAATCTCAGTATCGTTTGCCCGATCCACATGAAAGGAGACCCCTCTGACTGCGCCAACTATAGAGGGATAAGTCTGCTGAACATCGCCTACAAGATCTTCTCTGCCGTTTTGTGTACTCGCCTGAAGCCGTTTATAAATAATCTGATAGGTCCTTATCAGTGCGGCTTCAGGCCAGGGAAGTCCACCATCGACCAGATTTTCACACTACGGCAGATCCTGGAAAAGACCCAAGAAATGCAAATCGACACCCACCACCTTTTTGTCGATTTCAAGACCGCATATGACAGCGTGCATAGGGACGAGCTATAAAATAAAGTAAAGAACTCACCGAGACCTTCAATGTCAAAAAAGTATTTAGACAAGGTGACGCGCTGTCATGTGATTTCTTTAACATCATCCTGGAGAAGATCGTGCAAGACTCACACGCCAACACTAGAGGCACGATCTTCCAGAAGTCCGTACAACTGCTAGCATACGCGGATGACATTGACGTGATTGGCAGAACAAAGCGAGCATTGAGGCGGAGGCGGCTAAAATGGGTCTAGCGGTGAATGAGGGCTAAACGAAGTATATGCTGTCATCAAGAAAGGACACACAACATCGACGTCTTGGACAGAGCGTCACAATGGGCAGCTATAACTTCGAGGTAGTCAAGGACTTCGTCTACCTTGGCTCCGCAGTAAACAGTACAAACAACATCAGTACCGAGATCAAACGCAGAGTAACTCTTGCCAACCGCTGTTTCTATGGGCTCAAGAGGCAATGACCCTATACAAGACCTAGATCATCCCAGTCCTGCTGTACGGCGCGGAGGCATGGACAATCTCAAAAGCGGATGAGGAAGTCCTTGGTATTTTCGAGAGAAAAGCTCTGCGTGCGATCTTTGGTTATGTTTGCGTTGACGGTTCTTGGAGGAGAAGATTCAACCACGAGCTGTACGGGCTGTACAGCGACATGAGTCTAGTCAGGCGTCTTCGGATCCAACGCCTAAGATGGCTAGGCCATGTAGAGCGTATGGACAACTCAGCTCCGGCCCGGAGAGTCTTCGACTCCGAACCCGTGGGACAACGCAACAGAGGACGCCCGCGTTTAAGGTGGCGCACCCAGGTGGAGAAGGACCTCAACCAACTTGGCGTGCGACACTGGAGACAGCTAGCCAGAGACCGTGCTAGCTGGAGAGGTTTGTTGGTTGAGGCCCAGGTCCACCCCGGACTGTAGCGCCAAATTAAGAAGAAGAAGATTCCTTCGACAGAAATAATGTACTACATCACTGTTTCTCCAAATATAAGCAAACCAAAAAAGGTCTCTCTCTTCACGACATAGGAATATCATCCGAGAGAAGAATTTATGTCAATGAAAGTCTGACGAAGAGCAACTACTTGCTGCAACGGAGAGCGTTAAAGCTGAAAGCAGAAAAGAAAATCCCTTCCGTGCGAACAGGTACATGTGCGAAAGATAAGCGGTGAATCCCTTCTCATAGACAGCGAAGGAGACTTTGGGCGAATTAATTAGCATATAATGAACAAGAGCAAATTATTTTATGTAAAAAAAAATTGTAAACATTTTGTAAAAATTAATTGTAAACATTTCCCACCTCTCCTCCACTGACATTCTCCTTTACCATTTTCTCCTCTCCTATCTGCTTTCTCTCTCAGTCTATTTTCTCTTGCATGATCGTCTCTTCATGTTCATCTTTCTCTGTCATACTTACAATCAGTGTGAGATAAATGTATGTTGGCTTAAATTTACTTCGTTTATGGAATTTATTGTACGTTATTGCTTTGTATGTTTTTCTTTCTTTAAATATCTGTTTCCTGTATTTTCCCTGTTTAAATAATATCTCTTTTTATATAAATATATGTTAAATGTTGAAGTCCGGGGGTGTGCAAATAACCAACTAAGCAATCCCAAGAAAACAAGAATGCTATTAAATATTGCTGCCAATTCCAGAAAAGGACTGCGTATTTGTCACTTCAATGCGCAAAGTTTTGTAAGAAAAACCGATGAAATGCGAAATTAATTTGATAATCAGGGCCTTGACATAATATGCATTTCTGAAAGTTGGGCAAGGCCGGCTATGAGCTCTGATTCTGGGGGTGTTGCTATGTATGTGAAAAATGATATGATGTGTAAGCTTGTAAAGTGAACAACAGAATTAGATGTTTTTGAATGTGTATTTGTGGACATAGCTGTAAGTTATGGAACACTTCTAATAGGGTGTATGTATATGGCGCCAAATGTGACACATTTAACACATGTTAGAGACATATTAGAAGAATTAGGGCCTCTATATTCTGAAATAGTTTTATGTGGAGACTTAAATATGAATATTCTAGGGAACCAGAACAGAGATTTTGTTTAAATGGTCACTTCGTTTGGATTGCATTTCGCAAATTCAACTAACCCTACTCATTTTTTTTTCTAATAAAACTCCGTCCCTTATCGATACGTGTCTTGTGTCGCAGAAAAATATTATTAGTCATTATGACCAAATACCAAATCCTGGCTTTTCGCATCATGATTTATTCGTTGTAACTCTTAATATTATATCGTCCATGACTACAAGAAGAACTTTTGAATTCCGTGACTTTCCAAGAACAAATCTGCCAGCCCTATTTACAGAATGTAATACTCTTGACCTTGGTCACCAATTTATTCAACTGTTGATGTTAATAATCAAGTCAATGTTTTAGAAAACTACATGCATCTTTTGCTTAACAAACATGTTCCAATGAAAACCAAAGTTGAAAAGAACCCCTTGGTTTAATACAACAATCCAAACCACGATTGCGACTCGGGATCTTCTTTACCACAGATGGAGAAGATACAGGTGCCCATCTATCTGTAAGCAGTATCAAAGGGCCAGAAGTTCGGTTACATCGCTTATACGCAAAACTAAAGAATATACTATGAAAACAAATTTAAAGCGAATAAGTCAAGCAAAGAATTTTGGAAGGCCATAAAAGAAGTTGGGATTTGTTCTGAAAAATCTGACATCCCAGAGGATGTAGATTTAGATGAACTAAACAAAAAAATTACCGGCGGCGCATCTCCGAAAACGCATAAAACTGATTTCAATTTCTTCCCTTGAAACACCACTTTACCCACTTCCTTTTTCTCTTTACAATGTGTCGATTTGACTTGCGTAGGAAATGCGATCTTATCTATTAAGTCTAACGCGGTAGGACTTGATGGTATAAGCCCCATATTTATAAAAATAATGTTGCCTGTCATATGTAAGCACATCACACACATTTTCAATACAATAATAACAACAGGTGTGTTTCCTCTTAAATGGAAAGTTGCTAAAATGCTCCCTCTTCCCAAGTCGAATAGCACGGACTTTAGACCGACTGCTATCCTCCCACTCTTAAGTAAAGTTCTCGAAAAAATAATAAGTATCCAAATAAAAGCATACTTGGAGAAAGAGAAATTGGTGACGAGGTTACAATCAGGATTTCGCAGTAAGCACAACTGCATTTCTGCGCTTCTAAAAGTATCCGACGATATACGATCTGGACTCGATAGTGATATGATGTCTGTGATTGTCTTTCTGGACTTTTCAAAAGCTTTTGACTATGTTGATCATTCTATTTTATTACACAAGTTGAAATCACAATTTTTCTTTGATGAATCCGTTTGTAGACTCGTGGCGTCATATCTTGATGGAAGAACTCAGATGGTAGTTAATGGTAATAAGTATTCAAAAAGCTTACCCGTGCTCACAGGCGTACCGCAAGGATCTGTTTTAGGCCCACTCCTGTTTGTTTTATTCATAAACGATATCTCTCAAAGCATAAAATACTGCGAGCATCATATATACGCTGATGATGTACAGCTTCATAAAGTTTTCAAACTCTCCACTCAGGCAAGCGCACTTTGTGATCTCAATACAGATCTAAACTCCTTATTTATTTGGTCCCAAATGAATCATTTATCCCTGAATCCTTCCAGAACTAAGGCTCTCCAAATAAGCAGAGGAATCTGTACAATGCCGTTGACCCAGTTTGTATTAACAACAGCACTATCGAATATGTCTCTAAAATAAAAAATCTTGGAATCATCTTTAACGAACATCTTAGCTGGAATGATCAAATAAATGGTATCGTTCGCAAAATCTATTGTGTGTTACGAGGTCTCAGTCCAACCAAACTTTTTTTGCCCGTTGAAGTCAAACTAAAACTCATAAAGTCATTCGTAGTTCCTCTCATATTATACGGCTATGAAATTTTTTCCGACACGGACTTTGAATGTTTTCACAAGTTAAACGTTGCTTTAGTAGTGCACGATATATTTTCAATCTAGATCGGTACGCCCACGTTTCAGATTTCGCTAAAAGTATTATTGGCTGCCCACTTAAATATCGTACAGTTCTTGCTTTACATTAAATTATAAACCGCCAGGCACCAGAATATTTGTACACAAAATTACAACTTGCGCGTTCTCAAAGACAACGAAAGGCAATTTTTTGTTAGCGCAATTCATTTATGGAATGCACTCCCTCCGGAAATTAAAAGTGTAGGTACAGGGAACTATTTTGGAAAAACAATTTTTGAATTTTATAAAACGAATTAACCACTTACGAGTAAATAACAATGACTTGAGTATATGCTTTCTTTACGTTCTCTATCTTCATCTTTCTCTTCTTATGAATTTTACTCCTTTCTCCTTCCTTATTTCCTTTCCTAATCTTTCCTTAGAATTAAGTTAGCTTAAGATAAGTAAAAATTTGTTATTTTAAGAAAAAAATCATTTCTGTACAAGCTTATAAGTTTATACTTAATTGTGCAGAGTTACCTGAATAAATAAATGAAATGAAATGGCTAGAAGGTTATGCACTTTCATAAAAAAACATAACATTCTCAACAAGAATCAATTTGGATTTCGCAAAGGAATAAATATAAATAGACTACTTGGAGATTTTGCAAACAAAAAGTACTCAAGTTTGGACAAAAACCATAGCTCAGTAGTTCTGTTAATTGATTTTAAGAAAGACTTCGACACTTTATCGCACAAACAAATCTTGAGGCAGCTAGAAAAGATTGGTGTGCGGGTCACATCTTAACATGGTTTGCAAGTTATCGAAGTAACACATCTTTTCAGGTTAAAATTGGTGATTACGCAAGCAATGAAGAAAAACCCGGAACGCCATGTTCCACAAAGTTTAAAGTTTTCACTACAACTTTAAATGGAACTACCATATAGAGCTGGAAACTGTCAGGCCAATGGCGGCATCCGAAATTCCAGTCTGAAGGAGCTACCTGGTGCGCAGGCCTTTCTAGAGCTACTTCGACATTTTTAGAAGGTTCTTTCAAGGCCAGGTCGGGGCCTTGGAATGGAGATGGCGGCGGAAGATCCCTATAGTCTTAGGGACAACGGCGGTGCTCATAGCCTCAGCGAGGTTACCGACACCGGATAAACCCGGACCCTCCACCCGAGAGTTAAAGAATAGGGCCTGGCCTCCCAGTTGGGGATTGTGCGTGAGGTAAACTCCCTCACCAAGTAAAAATTGTACGGTTCAGAGACAACCAAATGCCTCGGATACGGACGGAATCAATGTTGACGACCCCAGCAAACGATACAACGATTTTCGGTTCTGCACGTGGAAGAACTCGCAGCCGAAGAACTCGCGTAGGCCCTGGACTGCTACAAAGCAGACATTACCGCAATCCAGGAAGTGCGGTGGAATGGGCCGGGCAAAAAGAGGATGAGAAACTGCGACATCTACTACGGTGATTGCAACAGGGAGAGGCGCTTATTTGGATTTGGATTTGTTGTTCGAGCCAGACTTAGGCAAAAAGTCTTAAGCATTGTCTGTAAAAGCGAACGCCTCATAACAATCTGCATCAACGCTAAATTCGGGAACATCAGCCTGATTTGCGCCCACGCCCGACAGAGGACAAAGATGACAACAGCTAGGATGACTTCTATGATCTCCCAGAAAGGACGTAAGATCAGTGCCCCAGCTTCGACACCAAGATCGTTCTAGGAGATCTTAATGCAAAGCTGAGTAAGCAAGACATCTTTGCCAAAGTCATCGGGAAACACAGCCTGCACGACACCACATCCGATTACGGACTCAGGGTGGTGGACTTTATCACGGGACGTAATCTCTCTGTAGCTAGCACACGGTTCCCACACCTCAACATCCATAAAGGGACCTCGGTCCCCTGATCAATGAACCGTCAACCGGATTCATCATGTTACGACCGACGTCAGGGACTCCTGCAGCATTCTTGATGTCCGAACGTTCCGAGGAGCCAACATCGACTCGGATCATTTCCTTGTTGTAGCCAAGGTAAGAACTCGGATAGAGAAATCAACGGAGTCGAGAAAGGACACCACGGTTTGACGTCGGAAAGCTACAATCGCAACGGACTGCTAGGATCTTTGCCGATCGAATCTCCCGGAATCTCTCTCTGGGTTCGTCGCCACCTGCGCAAACAATCGAAAAAGATTGGAGGCGTTGTGAAGAAGCCATCAAAGATGATGCCACTGATGTGCTGGGTTTTACGGCACCACCTAGAAAAAACCCATGGTTTGACAACGAGTGTAGGCTGGTACATGCAGCGAAGCTGGAAGCCTACAAAGCAACGCTACAACGAACAAGGACAGCTGTTCGTGAACTCTACGAACAGAGACGGAGGGACGAAACCCGGCTTCTCATGAGAAAGAAGAAACAGCACGATAAGCCCACGATCGAGATGGAGAGGGGCTATGGTAGGAACGATGTCCGGAAGTTTTACCAGAGGGTGAAACAATTATCCAGTGGATATAAGGTTCGGACAGAAGCCTGGCGGGACAACTAGTAGTAGAGTCGCAGTCGATACTGAGAATTTGGAAGAACCATTTCTGCAGACTGCTAAACGGCGATGATGACACCAATACCGCTGTCAGGCAGAATGTTCCACTCAATATGGACGATGATCGACGAGAATTCCGTCCCCCCGACTTAGACGAGGTCAAGATAGTAATATCAAGACTGAAGTCTAACAAAGCTGCCGGTGCGGACGGACTGTCCGCTGAAATCTTTAAGGCAGCTGGAGATGATCTGGTTGGGCGTATGCACCAGCTCATCTGTAAGATATGGTCG
Source organism: Eristalis intricaria (assembly GCA_964034865.1). NCBI lineage: Eukaryota > Metazoa > Arthropoda > Insecta > Diptera > Syrphidae > Eristalis > Eristalis intricaria. The sequence continues at coordinate 19,547,191 of OZ035877.1, forward strand.
GAAGAGAGCATGCCCGATGAGTGGAATCTCAGTATCGTTTGCCCGATCCACATGAAAGGAGACCCCTTTGACTGCGCCAACTATAGAGGGATAAGTCTGCTGAACATCGCCTACAAGATCTTCTCTGCCGTTTTGTGTACTCGCCTGAAGCCGTTTATAAATAAGCTGATAGGTCCTTATCAGTGCGGCTTCAGGCCAGGGAAGTCCACCATCGACCAGATTTTCACACTACGGCAGATCCTGGAAAAGACCCAAGAAATGCAAATCGACACCCACCACCTTTTTGTCGATTTCAAGGCCGCATATGACAGCGTGCATAGGGACGAGCTATAAAATAAAGTAAAGAACTCACCGAGACCTTCAATGTCAAAAAAGTATTTAGACAAGGTGACGCGCTGTCATGTGATTTCTTTAACATCATCCTGGAGAAGATCGTGCAAGACTCACACGCCAACACTAGAGGCACGATCTTCCAGAAGTCCGTACAACTGCTAGCATACGCGGATGACATTGACGTGATTGGCAGAACAAAGCGAGCATTGAGGCGGAGGCGGCTAAAATGGGTCTAGCGGTGAATGAGGGCTAAACGAAGTATATGCTGTCATCAAGAAAGGACACACAACATCGACGTCTTGGACAGAGCGTCACAATGGGCAGCTATAACTTCGAGGTAGTCAAGGACTTCGTCTACCTTGGCTCCGCAGTAAACAGTACAAGCAACATCAGTACCGAGATCAAACGCAGAGTAACTCTTGCCAACCGCTGTTTCTATGGGCTCAAGAGGCAATGACCCTATACAAGACCTAGATCATCCCAGTCCTGCTGTACGGCGCGGAGGCATGGACAATCTCAAAAGCGGAAGAGGAAGTCCTTGGTATTTTCGAGAGAAAAGCTCTGCGTGCGATCTTTGGTCCTTTTTGCATTGACGGTTTCTGGAGGAGAAGATTCAACCACGAACTGTACGGGCTGTACAGCGACATGAGTCTAGTCAGGCGTCTTCGGATCCAACGCCTAAGATGGCTAGGTCATGTAGAGCGTATGGACAACTCAGCTCCGGCCCGGAGAGTCTTCGACTCCGAACCCGTGGGACAACGCAACAGAGGACGCCCGCGTTTAAGGTGGCGCACCCAGGTGGAGAAGGACCTCAACCAACTTGGCGTGCGACACTGGAGACAGCTAGCCAGAGACCGTGCTAGCTGGAGAGGTTTGTTGGTTGAGGCCCAGGTCCACCCCGGACTGTAGCGCCAAATTAAGAAGAAGAAGATTCCTTCGACAGAAATAATGTACTACATCACTGTTTCTCCAAATATAAGCAAACCAAAAAAGGTCTCTCTCTTCACGACATAGGAATATCATCCGAGAGAAGAATTTATGTCAATGAAAGTCTGACGAAGAGCAACTACTTGCTGCAACGGAGAGCGTTAAAGCTGAAAGCAGAAAAGAAAATCCCTTCCGTGCGAACAGGTACATGTGCGAAAGATAAGCGGTGAATCCCTTCTCATAGCCAGCGAAGGAGACTTTGGGCGAATTAATTAGCATATAATGAACAAGAGCAAATTATTTTATGCAAAAAAAAAATTGTAAACATTTTGTAAAAATTAATTGTAAACATTTCCTACCTCTCCCAACTTCCCACCTCTCCTCCACTGACATTCTCCTTTACCATTTTCTCCTCTCCTATCTGTTTTCTCTCTCAGTCTATTTTCTCTTGCATGATCGTCTCTTCATGTTCATCTTTCTCTGTCATACTTACAATCATTGTGAGATAAATGTATGTTGGCTTAAATTTACTTCGTTTATGGAATTTATTGTACGTTATTGCTTTCTATGTTTTTCTTTCCTTAAATATCTGTTTCCTGTATTTTCCCTGTTTAAATAATATCTCTTTTTATATAAATATATGTTAAATGTTGAAGTCCGGGGGTGTGCAAATAACCAACTAAGCAATCCCAAGAAAACAAGAATGCTATTAAATATTGCTGCCAATTACAGAAAAGGACTGCGTATTTGTCACTTCAATGCGCAAAGTTTTGTAAGAAAAACCGATGAAATGCGAAATTAATTTGATAATCAGGGCCTTGACATAATATGCATTTCTGAAAGTTGGGCAAGGCCGGCTATGAGCTCTGATTCTGGGGGTGTTGCTATGTATGTGAAAAATGATATGATGTGTAAGCTTGTAAAGTGAACAACAGAATTAGATGTTTTTGAATGTGTATTTGTGGACATAGCTGTAAGTTATGGAACACTTCTAATAGGGTGTATGTATATGGCGCCAAATGTGACACATTTAACACATGTTAGAGACATATTAGAAGAATTAGGGCCTCTATATTCTGAAATAGTTTTATGTGGAGACTTAAATATGAATATTCTAGGGAACCAGAACAGAGATTTTGTTTAAATGGTCACTTCGTTTGGATTGCATTTCGCAAATTCAACTAACCCTACTCATTTTTTTTTCTAATAAAACTCCGTCCCTTATCGATACGTGTCTTGTGTCGCAGAAAAATATTATTAGTCATTATGACCAAATACCAAATCCTGGCTTTTCGCATCATGATTTATTCGTTGTAACTCTTAATATTATATCGTCCATGACTACAAGAAGAACTTTTGAATTCCGTGACTTTCCAAGAACAAATCTGCCAGCCCTATTTACAGAATGTAATACTCTTGACCTTGGTCACCAATTTATTCAACTGTTGATGTTAATAATCAAGTCAATGTTTTAGAAAACTACATGCATCTTTTGCTTAACAAACATGTTCCAATGAAAACCAAAGTTGAAAAGAACCCCTTGGTTTAATACAACAATCCAAACCACGATTGCGACTCGGGATCTTCTTTACCACAGATGGAGAAGATACAGGTGCCCATCTATCTGTAAGCAGTATCAAAGGGCCAGAAGTTCGGTTACATCGCTTATACGCAAAACTAAAGAATATACTATGAAAACAAATCCAAAGCGAATAAGTCAAGCAAAGAATTTTGGAAGGCCATAAAAGAAGTTGGGATTTGTACTGAAAAATCTGATATCCCAGAGGATGTAGATTTAGATGAACTAAATAAAAAACTTACCGGCGGCCCATCTCCGAAAACGCATAAAACTGATTTCAATTTCTTCCCTTGAAACACCACTTTACCCACTTCCTTTTTCTCTTTACAATGTGTCGATTTGACTTGCGTAGGAAATGCGATCTTATCTATTAAGTCTAACGCGGTAGGACTTGATGGTATAAGCCCCATATTTATAAAAATAATGTTGCCTGTCATATGTAAGCACATCACACACATTTTCAATACAATAATAACAACAGGTGTGTTTCCTCTTAAATGGAAAGTTGCTAAAATTCTCCCTCTTCCCAAGTCGAATAGCACGGACTTTAGACCGACTGCTATCCTCCCACTCTTAAGTAAAGTTCTCGAAAAAATAATAAGTATCCAAATAAAAGCATACTTGGAGAAAGAGAAATTGGTGACGAGGTTACAATCAGGATTTCGCAGTAAGCACAACTGCATTTCTGCGCTTCTAAAAGTATCCGACGATATACGATCTGGACTCGATAGTGATATGATGTCTGTGATTGTCTTTCTGGACTTTTCAAAAGCTTTTGACTATGTTGATCATTCTATTTTATTACACAAGTTGAAATCACAATTTTTCTTTGATGAATCCGTTTGTAGACTCGTGGCGTCATATCTTGATGGAAGAACTCAGATGGTAGTTAATGGTAATAAGTATTCAAAAAGCTTACCCGTGCTCACAGGCGTACCGCAAGGATCTGTTTTAGGCCCAATCCTGTTTGTTTTATTCATAAACGATATCTCTCAAAGCATAAAATACTGCGAGCATCATATATACGCTGATGATGTACAGCTTCATAAAGTTTTCAAACTCTCCACTCAGGCAAGCGCACTTTGTGATCTCAATACAGATCTAAACTCCTTATTTATTTGGTCCCAAATGAATCATTTATCTCTGAATCCTTCCAGAACTAAGGCTCTCCAAATAAGCAGAGGAATCTGTACAATGCCGTTGACCCAGTTTGTATTAACAACAGCACTATCGAATATGTCTCTAAAATAAAAAATCTTGGAATCATCTTTAACGAACATCTTAGCTGGAATGATTAAATAAATGGTATCGTTCGCAAAATCTATTGTGTGTTACGAGGTCTCAGTCCAACCAAACTTTTTTTGCCCGTTGAAGTCAAACTAAAACTCATAAAGTCATTCGTAGTTCCTCTCATATTATACGGCTATGAAATTTTTTCCGACACGGACTTTGAATGTTTTCACAAGTTAAACGTTGCTTTAGTAGTGCACGATATATTTTCAATCTAGATCGGTACGCCCACGTTTCAGATTTCGCTAAAAGTATTATTGGCTGCCCACTTAAATATCGTACAGTTCTTGCTTTACATTAAATTATAAACCGCCAGGCACCAGAATATTTGTACACAAAATTACAACTTGCGCGTTCTCAAAGAACATTGAATTTAATACCACCTAAACATAAGTTTTTGAACAACGAAAGGCAATTTTTTGTTAGCGCAATTCATTTATGGAATGCACTCCCTCCGGAAATTAAAAGTGTAGGTACAGGGAACTATTTTGGAAAAACAATTTTTGAATTTTATAAAACGAATTAACCACTTACGAGTAAATAACAATGACTTGAGTATATGCTTTCTTTACGTTCTCTATCTTCATCTTTCTCTTCTTATTAATTTTACTCCTTTCTCCTTCCTTATTTCCTTTCCTAATCTTTCCTTAGAATTAAGTTAGCTTAAGATAAGTAAAAATTTGTTATTTTAAGAAAAAAATCATTCCTGTACAAGCTTATAAGTTTATACTTAATTGTGCAGAGTTACCTGAATAAATAAATGAAATGAAATGGCTAGAAGGTTATGCACTTTCATAAAAAAACATAACATTCTCAACAAGAATCAATTTGGATTTCGCAAAGGAATAAATATAAATAGACTACTTGGAGATTTTGCAAACAAAAAGTACTCAAGTTTGGACAAAAACCATAGCTCAGTAGTTCTGTTAATTGATTTTAAGAAAGACTTCGACACTTTATCGCACAAACAAATCTTGAGGCAGCTAGAAAAGATTGGTGTGCGGGTCACATCTTAACATGGTTTGCAAGTTATCGAAGTAACACATCATTTCAGGTTAAAATTGGTGATTACGCAAGCAATGAAGAAAAACCCGGAACACCATGTTCCACAAGGTTTAAAGTTAGGTCCGCTTCTCTTATTTTTCAATAATTTAATATCAGTGCTGAAGTATAGTACGGGGTATGCGTATGCGGACGACACAGCGATCGTAGTTAGCCATAGGAGCATAGACGAAGCGGCGAAACTTATGCAATTAGATTTTTAATGGAAACACAGCTTGGTGTCACGACCATGGATTTATTATCAACGAACTTAAGACAAGGATAACGCACATTCGCCCGCCGTATATTCTCATAACGAAACTCAAGATAAAAATGCACAGCGTAGATTGTTTGCACAGACATGGATGTGATGGAATAACAGAATATGATGATGACTGCACCGGAAATATTGAATATGTGTCAACGTATAAGTATCTAGGACTGACGATTAACTACAACCTTTTCCACCTAAGCAAATTCTGTACACCGGATTCAATGCGTTGGTATGGCGTCTCATGCTGTCACAAGCGTCTTCACTTAGCCCCTATCAGCGAACTCCTACTCTCACCTCCACTTGGTAAAATCTGGGAGCCGAGCACCTTCGATCGAAGATGGGGTAACCAACCCCAGAGAGTGTGCCTGTACCAGGGCTCTTCTCTCTTTATGAATGGCGGCGGAGGAGCTGGATTCCAGTCTGAAGGAGCTACCTGGTGCGCAGGCCTTTCTAGAGCTACTTCGACATTTTCGGAGCACAGACCTAGAAGGTTCTTTCAAGGCCAGGTCGGGGCCTTGGAATGGAGATGGCGGCGGAAGATCCCTATAGTCTTAGGGACAACGGCGGTGCTCATAGCCTCAGCGAGGTTACCGACACCGGATAAGCCCGGACCCTCCACCCGAGAGTTAAAGAATAGGGCCTGGCCTCCCAGTTGGGGGTTGTGCGTGAGGTTAACTCCCTCACCAAGTAAAAATTTTACGGTTCAGAGACAACCAAATGCCTCGGATACGGACGGAATCAATGTTGACGACCCCAGCAAACGATCCAAGGACAACGATTTTCGGTTCTGCACGTGGAATGTTAGGTCCCTTAACATACCACGTGCAGCCGAAGAGCTCGCGTAGGCCCTGGACTGCTACAAAGCAGACATTACCGCAATCCAGGAAGTGCGGTGGAATGGGTCGGGCAAAAAGAGGATGAGAAACTGCGACATCTACTACGGTGATTGCAACAGGGAGAGGCGCCTATGTTCCACAAGGTTTAAAGTTAGGTCCGCTTCTCTTATTTTCAATAATTTAATATCAGTGCTGATGTATAGTACGGGGTATGCGTATGCGGACGACACAGCGATCGTAGTTAGCCATAGGAGCATAGACGAAGCGGCGAAACTTATGCAATTAGATTTTTAATAGAAACACAGCTTGGTGTCACGACCATGGATTTATTATCAACGAACTTAAGACAAGGATAACGCACATTCGCCCGCCGTATATTCTCATAACGAAACTCAAGATAAAAATGCACAGCGTAGATTGTTTGCACAGACATGGATGTGATGGAATAACAGAATATGGTGATGACTGCACCGGAAATATTGAATATGTGTCAACGTATAAGTATCTAGGACTGACGATTAACTACAACTTTAAATGGAACTACCATATAGAGAAATTGAAGAGAAATTGTGCCAATCTGCGTACGCCCTTTTCCACCTAAGCAAACTCTGTACACCGGATTCAATGCGTTGGTATGGCGTCTCATGCAGTCACAAGCGTCTGCACTTAGCCCCTATCAGCGAACTCCTACTCTCACCTCCACTTGGTAAAATCTGGGAGCCGAGCACCTTCGATCGAAGATGGGGTAACCAACCCCAGAGAGTGTGCCTGTACCAGGGCTCTTCTCTCTTTATGAATGGCGGCGGAGGAGCTGGAAACTGTCTGGCCAACGGCGGCATCCGAAATTCCAGTCTGAAGGAGCTACCTGGTGCGCAGGCCTTTCTAGAGCTACTTCGACATTTTCGGAGCACAGATCTAGAAGGTTCTTTCAAGGCCAGGTCGGGGCCTTGGAATGGACATGGCGGCGGAAGATCCCTATAGTCTTAGGGACAACGGCGGTGCTCATAGCCTCACCGTTACCGACACCGGATAAGCCCGGACCCTCCACCCGAGAGTTAAAGAATAGTGCCTGGCCTCCCAGTTGGGGGTTGTGCGTGAGGTTAACTCCCTCACCAAGTAAAAATTGTACGGTTCAGAGACAACCAAATGCCTCGGATACGGACGGAATCAATGTTGACGACCCCAGCAAACGATACAAGGACAACGATTTTCGGTTCTGCACGTGGAATGTTAGGTCCCTTAACATACCACGTGCAGCCGAAGAGCTCGCGTAGGCCCTGGACTGCTACAAAGCAGATATTACCGCAATCCAGGAAGTGCGGTGGAATGGGCCGGGCAAGAAGAGGATGAGAAACTGCGACATCTACTACGGTGATTGCAACAGGGAGAGGCGCCTATGTTCCACAAGGTTTAAAGTTAGGTCCGCTTCTCTTACCAGATTTTCACACTACGGCAGATTGTGGAAAAGACCCAAGAGATGCAGATCGACACCCTCCACCTTTTTGTCGAGTTCAAGTGTCATATGCGGTATATGACAGCGTGCATAGGGACGAGCTATACAACGCCATGTCTAGTTTTGACATTCCTGCCAAACTCGTCAGGTTGTGCAGGATGACGATGGAGAATTCTCGCTGCTCCATCAAGGTCGGTAACGAACTCACCGTGACCTTCAATGTCAAAAAAGGTCTTAGACAAGGCAACGCGCTGTCGTGTGATTTCCGTAACATCATCCTGGAAAAGTACAACTGCTAGCATATGCAGATGACATTGACGTGATTCGCAGAACAAAGCGAGCCGTCAGTGAGGCGTTTGCTGGCATTGAGGCGGAGGCGGCTAAAATGGGTCTAGCGGTGAATGAGATCAAAACGAAGTATATGCTGTCATAAAGAAAGGACACACAACATCGACGTCTTGGACAGAGCGTCACAATGGGCAGCAGGTAGCCAAGGTAGTGGCTCCGCAGTAAATAGTACAAATAACGTCAGTACCGAGATCAAACGCAGAGTAACTCTTGCCAACCGCTGTTTATATGGGCTCAAGAGGCAATTAAGTAGTAGAGCCATCTCTCGAAGGACCAAGCTAACTTTATACAATACCTTGATCATCCCAGTCCTGCTGTACGGCGCGGAGGCATGGACAATCTCAAAAGCGGATGAGGAAGTCCTTGGTATTTTGGAGAGAAAAGCTCTGCGTGCGATCTTTGGTCCTGTTTGCGTTGACGGTTTCTGGAGGAGAAGATTCAACCACGAACTGTACTGGCTGTACAGCGACATGAGTCTAGTCAGGCGTCTTCGGATCCAACGCCTAAGGGGCCACGTAGAGCGCATGGACAATTCAGCTCCGGCCCGAAGAGTATTCGACTCCGAACCCGTGGGACGACGCGACAGAGGCCGCCTGCGTTTAAAGTGGCGCACCCAGGACCTCAACCAACTTGGCGTGCGACACTGGAGACAGCTAGCCAGAGACCGTGCTAGTTGGAAAGGTTTGTTGGTTGAGGCGAAGGTCCACCCCGGACTGTAGCGCCAAATAAAGAAGAAAAAACTCTGTACTCCAAGTACTGTACTCAGACAGTGCTACATGGGCTTGGTGGAATCACATCTAAGATAAGGAATATTAGCGTAGGGAAGAGCGTCTTAATTGCAACCGTTAAAAAAGTGAACAAAAGACTACAAGGCTTGTGCTGGAATCAGAAAGAACAAGAGAAATTCAGCAACAAAGCAATCAACCAACATTTATGCTCAACATCTGCCAAATATACAATTTGGAAATCTTGGCCAACTTCGGTGACGACAACACATACAAGATTCAAACACAGCAGATAGTGAACACTAGAAGACAGCAGCAGCAGCTAGGTGAAATTCCGAGGTACTGGAACGAATATGGTCGAAGGACATTTTATGTGGCAATTCCGATGATCTTTAAGGAACTCCGAAGGGAAATTCGTAACCTACCGAAAAGAGAAATTATTAAAAAAGCTAAAGAAATCTACTTAAATTCTTCAAATTGAAATATCAAAATGTAAATTCAAATCTAAATGTGTATCTTTTGAATTGTTGTGTAGCAATGAACTGTAACTTGAAATACTTTTTAACTGTTAATTTTACTGTTTCATAATATTTTTAATTTTTTAAAAATAATAAAAATTATATGTATATAATTGTATTTAATGAATTTCAAAATTTATACTTGTAAAATGCTATTGTGATTAGTCATCTGCAGACAAGCCATTCAGGCTTTGCAGATTAAGATGTGTACGAAATGCATAATGAATTATAAATAAAATTGAAACTGAAAAAAAGTGTACAAGGTGAAATAGAGTGTTCGCCCGAACCACGACTTGGATAACCGCGTACTGGCTAACAACACTCTTCTTCGTGAAGATCTGCAACAGTGGCGATCTGAGAAGACTGGCTTTGTCATGTTCAATGATGATAATATGGCAGAGAATCGCCGACGAAGGGGTTCATCCCCCGATCACATCGATGACGAACTCCAAGCGGTCTTCGAATCATTAAAGAAGAAAAAGTCTGTTGGAATCGACGGGATCTCCAACATTGTGCTAAGATTCCTCCCCCTGGAAGTGGAAAATATGTACACCATCCTGTTTAACAACGCTCTGAATAACGCACATTATCCGGAGCACTGGAAATCTGAAATTGTACAACCCATATCCAAGCGAGGAATGACACTACGTCTTTACAAACTCAATCGGCTAGGCATTAGCAAACCACTGCTGTACCTACTGTGTAACATGCTTACCGGTAGACAGTTCCACAGGTATATTTGAGGTAAAAAATGTTCAGGAATGGACAGGGTGCCGTTAATTCGCCGATCCTGATCAACATTTACTTGAGCGATTTGATAAGTTCTCTTCCTCACGTAATTGCGTATGCCGATGACTTGATCGTGTACAGATCACGCAAAAAGATGGAAAAAATCACTACTCTTACGTAGGGTGACTTCGATTCATTAATGAGAAGTTGCGATAACTGGAAGTTGAGTATCAACTTCCTGAAGTCGGAAACCATTCTGTTCAGGACGCTGTTGTATAAGGTCTCGGCGGATACGAAACTAATTGGCGAAAGTTCGCAATCTTTGGGCGACACGGGGAACCTGGGGATATGGCTAGGGCAATATTTATATCTTAACAAATATGCAGGGAGTTTTGCTGGCCAGGGCCCGAAGCGCTTTTGGTCTTACAAAGAGACTGTTGTACAACAGCCAACTCGATGCGAAAGTGAAGGTTATCTCACCTCACCAATGCTCACCTATGGTTGCCCCGTGTGGTTCAACGTGAGTGCAAGCTTGATGGAAAAGATTCGGTTGTTTGAGAGGGTTTGTCTTAGGGCTTGACTACGCCTTTATCGAACTCCAGAGTCCCAGTAAAGAAAATTCTATTCCATTGACGTTTCATACAACAGTGCAAACCTGATAAGAGTGGGCAAGTTCCTGTTGAAGTTGATTCAAGGTCATACTGCGAGAGCGACGAACTCGGTCAATAACTTAATTTCGGGGGCTTACTACCCCAATTCACAATACCATGAAAGGGTACGTCACAATGACTTCGTCCCCCCCAGAAACCTTCCTGCACCTAGACAAAAACGAATTGATACAAGATTAAATTAAGGTACCACTCATCTACCACATCGCCGGATAAACTGTGGATAGGCGACTCAACCACGACCGTTCCGAGCTGAAGAGGATCTCTTCCGGTTCAGTACGGTGGTCTCGATCTACCAACTTTCATAACTCACGGCTCCACCTCTTTCGAGTCACTGACAATGCTTAAAGAGTATTTCCTGTCTAGAAAAAGCTTCTCTACTTCGCAGTTCGGAGTCGGCATAAAACTGTATGTCCCAACCACTCGTGGAACAACAATATCACGCACAGCACGAGTGCTTGCAGAGACACTAGGCCCAGGTCCGCTCGGGCTGTCGCGCCACCCATATTATTATTATTATTTGTATATACATATTGAGTAAAAGTATATATATATATAAATATATATATATGAGTAAGTTTAGCTTAAGGTAGTGTAAGTTGTTTTTAAGATACTGTGTGTAAGTTAGTATATAAGTTTTAAGTAAAACAGTTCTGTCATTAAGTTTTTTTGTTAAATTTTCTTAATTACAGATTTTTATATAATACCTTTATATTGGTAAAATAGATACATTGCTAGATTAGGTCGAAAGACAGAGCATAAGTATAAGTCTGACTTAGAGTGCCCGCCGAGGGCCAGTAACATAGTTTCAAGCATTATTGCCTAGTATTTAAGTATATCATAAATTCACTAACAAAAATAATTTTAAAAAAAAGTTAAAAGGACGCTTAAGGTATGCTTTCATGTTTGTCATTTCAAGCCAGTATGTTGTTAAATTATAGTAGAAGAAAATACTCCAATGACTGTTGATTATTTGGACTTCTCCGATGTTGCCAAAATATACTCCTGCCGTACATTCCACTTTTTGTATGCTTTCTCGTACAGATACTTGCACACCAAGTAATGAAACGCTCAGCGATGCCCGTAAAACTGTAACGTGTTACGATTAATGAAGCTTTGTTTGTTGTCAGAAACTGAAAGAAATAAAACAACAATTGAAAACAAAGGGGATTCGATTCTGAAATATTTTATCAAACACTTTCGAAATATGGATTCAGTCTATTGTTGTATACTTTTCGCAAAATCATCGTATTAACATCGTTGTGAATCTGCTTTACTTCATAAAGGGCCTGTGTACAGGGAGTACAATTTATGTTCTCAAGTAACACATTATCTCCTACCATAAATGTATGCGGGTGAACCTTCCTATCGTAGTATTCCTAAGTTTTAATTTTACTTTTGTCTAAATTGGTATTAACTAAGTGATACGCCTTTTGCAGTTTATGCCTTAGTTCTAAAAAATAGTTTTCGTCGTCGTAGATGAGAAAGGGTTGTCTCTTTATACTATCTGGGATTTCAGAGGTGAAACCGAATTACACGATCATTGGTGTTAGTTTGATACTAGCATGAGGAGTATTATTACGGGCACACATGGCCTGACGAAGCCAATCGTCCCAATCTAATAGATTGGTGTTAGAGAATGATCGTAAATAATCTTTTAAGGACCCATGATTTCTTTTTTTTTTAGACTTGCACAATCTTAAAAAGGTCACTACAGAAATTAGCTCCTTGACCAGTAAGTAATCGCCTGGGAATTCTATATCTACATATGATTTAATAAGAGAAAACCCTTGTAACGGTCTCTGCTTCCCCGTTTGGAAGTGGGTAACAGTCCATAAGCCTGGTGAGTTCATCTTCAAAGGTCAAAATAAATTTGTTACGGCAGATAGTTTTTGGGAGAGGACAGACAATGTCCATGAATACTTTGTAGAAAGGCTTCTTTGAGGTGACAGATACCATCATAGGCATAATAGTACATTTAGATTTTTCTATTTACTTCGCATTTTCGAACTCCAAATTTTTGTTTTGAGAACTCCCTGCAGACCACCTAATGGCGAGTTGTGGTATTTTTTGAGAACTTTGTTAATTTCCTCTATATCTGTCAGGAAGATTGTCTTTCCGTCAAATTTATTTTCGATCGATATATCTGTTTCACTAGCAACGCTTTTATAGTCTTCATCACTCATGATAATAATAATAATATGGGTGGCGCTACAGTCCGAGGTGGACCAGAGCCTAGCTTCTCAGCAACCAATCGTGTTGTGCGTGCTATTGTTCTTTCACGAGTGGAAGGGACCTACAGTTTAATGCCGACTGCGAACGGGCAAGTTCGAGAAGCTTTTTCTAGACAGGAAATTCTCTTTGAGCATTGTCAGTGACTCGAAAGGGGTGGAGCCGTGAAATATGAAAGGTGGTAAATTCGGGTATCGAACCTGGGACCCTCTGCGTAGGAGTCGACGCACTAACCCACTACGCCAGGGCGACCCACTCATGATACAAATGTCTATACTCGGCGATTTATCGCGTATGATTTCATGCCGTATAATTACACTTGACTCAGTTTCATTGCCACCTTCAACCGAATTATCCCTTTCAATATCTGTGTTGTGAACCGGAGTGTTAAGCTTCTGCGCTCGTTACGACGCGAATATTAGACTTTTCTTACCTTGTGGGCATACACTCAGTCATCAGTTATCGTATTCCGCCAACTTGCATTTAAAATTTGATATTCTGGTTGAGTCATTCGTGGTTTTGAAAAAATGAATCAATGGTTTGTGATTTGTGTGTAAGGTAAATTTCCGGCCCAATAAGTAGTATCTAAAACCTTTTACAGCCCACATGGCCAATGATTCTCTTTCAATAGTAGAGTAACGAGATTCTGTCGGACTTAAGATTCTACTGCCGAATGCAATGGGCAAATCTAATCCGTCCTTTTACTGAGATAGCGCGGCTCCTATAGTCGTTCCACAAGCATCGGTTGAAAGATCGAATAGCTTGGTGAAATCCGTATATATTAGAATCGGAGGACTGGTTATAATTTTTTTTAAGTTCTTCAAAGCTGTTTTACATTCCGTATTCCATCTGAAGTTTTTATCCTTGTGAGTGATATTCCGTAATGGTTTTTCGTATTTAGAAAAGTTTGCTTCTTCTGTAGAAATTAATCATGGCTAAGAATGATTGGGTTTCCTTAGTATTTGTTGACGACGGTATCTGGAGGATGCTCTTAATTTTTTTGATCGTCTGGTAGTACCCCCATGGGTGTAATTTTATGCCCTAGGTATACTACTTCTCGTTGAAGGAATTTCCACTTTCGAGGTTGAAGACGGAGGTTGAATTTCTCCAGACGTTCTACAATGGAAATGAGCTTGGTGGGTCAGTTAAGTTTTTTCCGTACACTACAATATCGTTTACGCATTTAATGCCTGTGGCGTTGAAAGGGAGCTGGAGTGACCATCCCATTTGATACGGAACTAAGTTGTTTGTTTCCAATTCTAGTTTAACAGATTTTCACATAAGTCCTTCACTGACGTTACTTGCGAAGTAATGGCATACTGCCTCAAAAGAGGGTTTGATATTCCTGTCTTAATTGCATGTGTAGCCGCTAGTTCGGAATCAGTGCTTAATGTCTTAGCATCCGCAGGGAATTGCTTACTTGCTGAAATTTCACATTTAGCTTTCACATTTAGATTCTTCACTCTTAATAGAAACGAGTTCAGCGTTTCTGTTGAAAATTGCTGACATTGCGTTAATTCATTCGACACCTGGATGTTTGTATATCTGGGAAGAAAATAGTCCCTAAGTATTTTTCCGAACTCAACAAGTGTCGAAAACCCACAATTTTGCATAGCCAAATATGCATTACCCCGTAATTTTATCGTAATCAGTTGGCAAAAAGTTTTTTTTTTGAGGCGTGTACTTGCAATCAGGGATCTGTGTCTTGGGTTCGGAATATTAATTTTATCTGCAGTAAATGTTGCTGGCTCGACAGACATTTCTTTATTTAAGCTTAAAGAGGAAAATATATCTCAGTCCTAAGCAACTCTGTCTTTTGCTTAAAAACTAGTACCTATAGATTGCCCATCAAATCGCTCTACTAAATCTAACAAGGTTTTATCTAATCTCTTATTTTCTAACACTAGATTTCTTAACTCACTACTTTTCTTATAAGTTGATCCGGATCGAAGTCGTTGGATTTCAATGGACTGGTCTTCTTCAGAATCGGGTTGCTCCTCTTCTTCGGATCTGCTCTCGCGGTGGAATTCGACTCGTACTCCTATGCGTTCTTTTGGTGACTGCCTTTTTGTCATTTATGTTCAGTTTATTCCTTTTTCACAATGTTTCAGCTTACTTTTTTATTATGTCTGATATTGTTATGTACTATCGACGCTTTTCGCTCTTAACACTTCAATGCACTGCTTGTTGTTTTTCTTTTTGTACTTTGTTTGTTTCTTCTTTTGTTTTTGGTTTTAATTACTCATAGGACACACAAGAGTGACTGCTTTTTTAGGGATTTGTTATTTTTATTTTTTTTTTGCTTGTGCACTGTTCACTGTTTTTGGTTCTCTCTTTGTTATTTGTTGTCTTAGTTTTACTTATTTTCTCGTTTGACTTTTCTACAGGCCATGTGCAAAAAACAGATACGCGGTTCGCGAACCGGCTGTGCCAAAAATATGTTGTGTGGGAAATGAAACTAATTCGTTCAAGGTAAAAACGCTACTCACTCTCGAAAATGGGGTGAGGTGCCTCAAAGCATCGCCTCATAGATTAGGTAGATACATCGTGGAAACACCGAACACTTGTCACACACTCAGTGCGAAACCCGATGTGCATGCGGCGTAAAAATGCCATCGATGAATTTGTATACAAAACAACATATTTCGTTTTTAACATTTCTAGATCGTAGTCTCGAGGTGTTTTATTATTAGTGCTTTCTTTGATAATTATCTTAACTTGTTTTGCTTCTTTAATAGTAGTATTAATAATAATATTACTCATAGACACAATACAATTATTGTAGTACTTGTCATAGTATAGTTAATAGTTTTGTGAAATGTTAAATCTTTTATAGATTTCAAATTTTCTTCTTTATTTAAGACAATTAAAAGTCAGTTCAGTATAAGATTCGGAGGTTTTTTCATATTCCGGAATTACAAAACTATCGATATACTTAAAAACATTATTGGTGAACAGTGTTTTATCAATAAATATTGAACAATTATTGAAAGTATAAGCTACCTGTCATTACAAGTACTATTAAGTCTTTCCATATTTACATTTTTCAATCTTAATACAGTGTTGTCTATTTATATAATTTGTTTTTGTGTATTTTTTGTTAAAATACATTTTCTTTCTCTTCAAAAGCATAATTTTCACTTAGTTTTAGTATTTGTATAGACTTGTTTTCTTCAGATAAGTACAGTTTATTATCAATTTCTACAAAATATTCCATATCTGCCTTAATTTCTTTGAAAATATGGTTTGGCATCGGAGTTATTAATTTTTTATTTACTTTGACAAGTTCGACAGGTAGCATTATTGCAAAAATAATATCTTCACTTTTATATGCTTTATTACAGCTACACTAGTTCTTACATATGAAAGCTTCTTAACATCTGTAATATACTTGAAAATTTCATTATTCGTTAATATGTTTGGATGTAGTTTCCCGGTTCAAGCTGAAGCAACGTTTTGTTGAATGTTTTCTATCTTTTTTTTTAAAACCTGTTAAGTTTAAACATTTGTTCTATAAAAACTACTTCTGTACTTGTAATTTTATTTAAAATCATTCTTCTATCTGATTTACGTTCATTGTAATTGGAATTTATCTTTATTTGTTGGTTCATATTTGTTATTACGGCATGGTTATTTTGATCAACAACAGAAAAATGTTGTTCGGTATTTCGTCTATCTTCGTCATCCAACGTTCCATATAAATACTTAAATGCACTTCCAACAAAATTAAAAAGTCCTCGCTTATACCTATGTGGAATAATAGAGTATACTTTACTCTTAATATTATTTATTTCATCTACTAATAAATGCTTCCTACTTACTTACTTAAAATTGTTCTGATCCTATATTAACAGCATATCCTAAGTTCGACTCGACTCGTTCAAATGTCAACGCCTGGAACGACCCCGTTAATAGTACGAACATTATTACCAGCTGGAGTAATTTCTGAAAATTTTAAGAGTATTTTTTCTATTAGCTCCATAAACGTTTCTTAGATTATATTTCCTTAATTTCGGTTGTTCTTTGTATCTAACACTAATGAAGAGCTGTGTAAATCGTTGTTCACGAGTTTCGACGTAATTTTCAGTTTTTGCAATTAATTTTCTAATTTTGTTTTGTTAGTTTTTTATGGTTTAACGAAATGTGTCTGAATATCCATAATAATAATATAATATAATATGGATGGCGCGACGGTCCGAGGCGGACCTGGGCCTAGCTTCTCAGCAACCACTCGTGTTGTGCGTAATATTGTTCTTTCAAGAGTGGAGAGGACCTACAGTTTAATGCCGACTCCGAACGGCGAATTTGAGAAGCTTTTTCTAGACAGGTATACTCTTTGAGCATTGTCAGTGACTCGAAAGAGGTGGACCCGTGAATTATGATAGGTGGTAAATTCGGGTATAGAACCTGACACCCTCTGCGTAGGAGTCGACGCACTTTTTTTGTTTTTTTTTTTAACACAATTTTATTTAATTTATTATATTCGACTTACTTGCTAGACAAAAGTACTTATTACTAGCTTAACTAACTTAAGAATTCGTTCTTAATAACAACATACTGACCCTATGCGGGTACTCTAAGCTAATCTAATCTACTTTATAAATGTGCCTTTCGGCTTAATCTGCGTTTTTTTAGTAATTAAGACAATCTTTTACTTCTTTATTCATTTGCTAAGAAAACTTATAAAAAACTTGGCTAGTTAAGTTAGCCTTCAGCTACCTTCTACTAAGTACGGACACGTGCACCAGGGCGTATATGTTGTGCCTAACATATATAACTTACGCGCGGTGATGCACCTTTTTTTTGTTTTTGTTTCATATATATATATTTTTTTTTTTTTGGATTTTTTGTCTTAGTATTATTTTTTTGATTTTTTCTTATGCTTTTTTTGGTGATTTTTTGTTTTTTATTGTTTTTTTTTTGTTTTTATCTGTTTTTATATTTTTTTTTCTTAAAGCTACATTAGAAACTATGTAAGCTGGCCACTATGGTCAACTACCTGATCCTGTCGAAAAGCTAGCGGTGGTGGAGGCTGGTTTTGGTGTAACCACCAGTAAAATTGCCGTTCTTTGGCAGACTCATTCCTATCTCAAGCGGAAATCACTCAACTGAACCTCGCGTGTGCGAACGACATCCGGTTCGTACTGGAGTCGCATGTCCACTGTTCGGCGTACGACGTGGAAGATGATAGGACATCCTTGTGGATCCTATATAAGGCCACTTGTGTCTAGATAAAGGAATGCTTCGGGAGGAATAAAGCCGTTAAGGCGCACCCTTTCATGGTACATACTATCGGGGTAGTAAGCCCCAAAGTTCAGACTGTTGGAAGAGGACATAGCTCGTGCAGTGTGCCTTCTGATCAGTTTAATAATAAAATTATCTACCCTATTCACGTTTGCCTTGTTGTACAGGACCTCGTTAGGATAGTACTTCTTGTACTCAGACTCGGGTGTGCGATACAGACGGAGACAGCTCCTAAGACACTGCCTCTCGAACACCCTCATCTTTTCCATCTGGGAAGGACTGACGTTGAACCACAATGGACAACCGTACACCATAATGGGCCGTACTAGGGCCATGTAGCAGATTACCCTCACTCTGGTATCAAGTTGGCTGCTGAAAAGAACCTTCTTGCCGCAGCAAAGGCTTTTCTGGCTTTCGTCAGAGCAATATCTATATGTTTGTCAAAATACAGATATTGATCCAGCCAAATGCCTAGATATCTAACTACACTTTTTACAGCTAACGGCTGACCTTGCGGGTCAATTATGCCGAACTTTCGCCAGTTTTGGCGCGTATCCCGCGTTGCCCCGTCCAACGGGGCCCGGAAAAGACTAGTTTCGCACTTCTGGAAGTTGATAAGAAACTTCCAGTCATCGCAAAACCGCTGGATTTTCTCGAAGTCACGCTGCAACAAGATGTTTATTACCTCGACCTTCGGACCTGATCTGTACGCAACTAGGTCGTACGCAATTAAGTGCGGCATAGAACCTTTAAGATCTGCAGTGAATATAGAAAACAAGATCGGGGAACCGATGGCCCCCTGTTGCAGACCGTTTTTAATGTTAAAGACCGTAGTGGAAGTTACGTCACTATTTTTCACAACGAACTTTCTACCTGTTATCAGGTCATAGACCATGTATAGCAATGGTTTACTTATGCCAAGCCTTATTGGCTTGAGAAAGAGGCCCTCCAACCAAACGGTGTCGAAAGCCTTCTCCAAGTCAATCAGGCAGGCACCCTTGCACTGACTTTTGTTTTTATTCCATTGTATGTCGGACTCCAGTTTTGACGCGGCATTAATGCAAAATTAAACGAACTGGTTGTCCGGTATGATTTTCTTTCATCAGCCCATTGCTTCAGAACTCGAATGACTATCTTTTCACTTATCCTATCTATCTATCTAACTATCCTTGCTTATGCAGGGAAGAAGACTGATCGACCGTAGATTTGTCGGAATGGACTTATCTTTGTTCCGTTTAGGGATCGGTTGAACAACAGCTGTTTTCCAGTGCGTGGGGTAATGTGCATTACTCAGCGCATTAATGAACAAGGTTGTGTAAATTTGGACCGCTTCGGGGGGAAGATGGCGAAGCACAATATTCAGTATTCCATCCATTCGATGGTGATCCCCATGAGAAATCAATCAATGTGACTCCTCTCACTGGCGACGGCACTGTGTGCCAGTTCTCGTCACTGAACCTGGTGAAACCTGGATTCTCTGATCGCCATTGACTTATCTCATTGCGGAGATAGAAGTGGTTTATCAAGTCTCTGTTCTCCAGGTTGTAATTCGGCCTACTAACCTCGTTGACCGTATATACTCTCTATGACACTGCACCAATAGCTGTAATCTTCTCTTGGGGATCTTCGATCGGAAAGAAGTCATTGTCTAGCACTGCCTCATCTCGATCGATGCCAACTGAAGTTCGTTAACTGCCGTCCTGGGAAGTCTAACGATTTGAATGTCGTTTTGATCTTTCCTCCGAAATATTTTATTTACTTGCCGGAACATACCCGGGTTGTTGGATCGTACAGTCTGGATTTTTTTGCCCCAGTGCAAGCTTATAATCAAGCTATAGTATATACGTGTTAACTGTTGGATGTGCTTGATCGCCGACTTCAATACTCTGACTTCCGCGTTTTTCGGATCTGTAAGCAGCCTGTGCAAGAGTTTGAGTCTTGACAGCAGCCTACTTTTGTGCACGTGAAGTGCATTGATGCTAGCATTTCGATAAAACATCGCTGCTATCGATTTGAACTACCTTCGAAATTGTTTTGTCCATCGTACGTTTAATTACGTCATCCATTTGTATGAGGTACCTGTGAACCTCTTCGTTCGTCAGGTTTCTGTTGCGTGGCCACGGGCCTTATTATAAATATAAGGGTGCTTCTGTACATACTCCTCCAGTCCTTCCACCTCGTTCGGGAGCTGAATAGCTGCGAAGAGCCCGCAGTGGTCACTCTCGTACTCAACAGCAGTTAGACAGTTCCGTGTGCGTCTTTCCACGTCTAGTATGGTCAGTCGTTTGTCTATCAGCATCAGATCCAGATAGGACCCGCTTCTAGGATACGATGGCCTATCGGTTGCAAGCAAATCTAGCTTGAACTCAACATTGTGTTCTACCAACCACTTATACAATGAGGTCCCTCTGGTGTTATGCACCACGTTGCCCCACTCTATATGCCTCGAGTTCAAATCCCCGGCTACGATACAGTAGTTATCTTCCTAGCTCAGTCGAAGGCTAGTGAAAAGATTATCGAGCTCCGGAATGAAATATTGGTTGATTCGTTACTTATCAGTCGCATGGATGGCGATCACATATAGCCGCTTACCACCTCGAAGAGGGATGCGTGCGATACACGTTTCTATGGCCTGGAATCTCCGCAATTCACCGCTATACGCGACCTTATGACGAAGGCATTTTTTTTATTAAGAGCGCGACTCCACCAGCTAGGTAGCTTCGATCTCTTGGAATGATATTGTAGTTTTTGTATCTGAGTGGGTGCGTCTGGCTTAGCTTAGTT
This sequence comes from Eristalis intricaria, assembly GCA_964034865.1. Lineage (NCBI taxonomy): Eukaryota > Metazoa > Arthropoda > Insecta > Diptera > Syrphidae > Eristalis > Eristalis intricaria. The sequence goes on from OZ035877.1 coordinate 19,568,172, forward strand.
TCGCAAACCATCAACACATCAGGATTATGGGTCTGTAACAAGTTACCGAAATTTAATTGACGTTCAGGGCGGATCAGTGAATTCACATTCACTGCTAGAAGTTTAAGGTTGCAGGCTGCCTGCGCAGCAGTGACAGTCTGCCATTGATAAGCAATGGACAGAGACCCATAGTGGACCCTTATACTTAAATAAATGTGACCCTTTTGTGGCCAACTTACACAGTATGTTCCTTCGTCTCCAGTTCGAAGACGTTGATTGTTGGCTGGCTGCTGCTGCTGCGGTTGCTTCTGCTGTGTCTTCTTCTTCTGATGCTGCTGTTCTTGTTGCTGCTGCTTTTTTGGCTGCTGCTGTTTGTGTAGCTGCTGTTGCTGTTGTGCAGCATCTTTGGCTGCTCTCCTGGCCCTTAGTTTGATTTGGAGGGCTTGGATGTGGGCGTCCAGCTCCTCAATTTGTCTCTTAACCTCATGCTCGTGTTTAGGGGGTAATCGGTACAAACGAGAACATATCTGCTGTTCGGTTTTGGTTTGGATTTCATGCATTATTGAATCAGTATTTGTTAACTGATCGCCTTCCTGGTAAACCAAATTCTTAATTTTGTTCAAGAAGTCGTTAATATTATCTCGTTCCTTTTTTCAAATGGTACAAATCTATGGTTTTACTACTTTGGTCAGATAATTCAAAGCTTTATACTCACATCATTTGTAAACTTCATAATTTTTCCGCGAAAATTCAACATTAATGCGTTTTTACGTATAATCCATACCAAGCAAGCAAAAAATCATAACTATTGTTTTTTAATTCCATTTTATACCACTTCATTTTGCTTCGAGGGCCGGTTTTATTGGTTACAATAATGTTCGTACTTGTGGTGAAACATTGTTTACTGTGTTGAACGTTAAAGTTTTCACTTCGGTTATTGGAAAACTGTTGCATTCAACTTTGGTTGAGTTTAGTCTACTAATCGTTGAACCAGTATCTATCAACGTCTTATATATTTTTTTACTAATTTTTAGGTTGCAAAAAATTGTATGTCCGAGGCTTGATTCTGAAAATACACTGGTTCAATATTATCAATTTCTTCTGAACAACTCCTATTCGTATTTGACGTATAATTTTTTCTTTGAAATTCCATTTTTTCGTTATGTTGTCTGGACTGAGACCCCTTTTGATTTGATATATTTAGTGCGTTTCTATCTTGGGAACAATTATTGCCCTACTTTCTTTTACCACTTGACATAACTTTGGAAATAAATATTGACTTTTTTCTATGATGCATAGAATGCATAGATCAATAGCTCTGCAATCATCTAGTTACTTTAATTGAGAATATTAATTAAACATTTCTATTATACTTAAATTAAGGTCCATATGTATTCTGAAACTACCATACATTTTTTCTAACAAAATTTCTTTTAGATCACATTCTGCTCTAGCTGGACTGTAAATTTCTGGTTTGTTACTGTCGAATTCATATATTTCATTCAACTGATACAATGCAATTGTGAAAACATAAAAAAGCTCTCTTAAATTACTTAAATTACTAACGTAACGACAATTATTGAATACTTCTGAATACGTCTTCGTTTGTCGGAAGTGTTGCCTAAGTTGCTCCTTTGTTTTATCCCATGTTGCTTCATCTCCCAGTTGGTGAATACTTCTTGCTGCTTCTCCCTGGATTTCTTCACGTAGAACTATCTGGATACAAAAGTCTTTTAATTGTTTATCCTTTTCACAATGTTTAAGTACGCCCTCGACTGCTTTAATTGAATCGCATACACTATAATTCGATTTTCCGTCGAAGTATTTCAATTGTCTGAATTGGATAATTATATCGTTTTCACTTAATTGAAATTTGTATTTTTCATTTGATCTATTAGCCGACGCCCATTTTTCTATCCTGGGTCTGAATAATTGCCTGTAGGGCTGTGATTTTAGATTCATTCAATTGTTCACAAGCAGTGCTGGTAACAATTATATATACAGTCTTAAGCTGTGTTCAAACAATAATAAACACAATTCACAATAGCACGACACTGTTTTTCTTACTTTTTATCACTGAAAGCGTTTATCGGTTTTCTTTAAGTTCGTCTGCGCCAGTCTACCCTACAAACTAATTTCAAATTGAGGTTCAATGAAAACATAACACAGTTGCTAAACAGTAACACCTGGCCCCTTCGGGTAGGGGTTAGAATATACCCGAGGTAAGGCATACCTGTCGTAAGAGGCGACTAAAAGTCACAGTTTGTTCTAGGACAAACGAAAAATAATAATGATTCAATGAACAAAAACAACGGAATTAGTAAAAGGATCACCCCCATCAGGATTTACCACTAAAAACACGCGCGTATCAAAGCCAACCAAAACTAACTCAAAAAATTTACATTCGTCTACACACGAAAAACAGACTCTAGCACGGTTCGAAAGTCTCGAAAAGGAAAATGCAGAATTAAGGAATAGACTCGCTGATATGGAAGAGCTCTTTAAAGAATTAAGAAATGAACTTAATCAATTAAGGGCAGCCAAAAATTTAAAGTCAAGAAGAAAAGCCCAGCTCTGACGGATCAAAAAAGATGCATATTGTACGGATGAGGAAGAACTCGCTCGTGAAACCAACTGGATGACAGAAAGGCAAGCGGGCAAAAAACGAAAGGAAAAGAGAGATAGATTTGATCTTGGTGACGGACTTAGTCTACTTATTCTGGGTCTAAGGGGGGAAATGGGGCCACAACCGCATTTTTTCATCTTTACACAGTCCTTTACACAGTATTATTCATTTGAGCTATCTACCATCATTTTGCATTGTCCTGAAGCTGGGCAATGTTCAAAAGAATGCAACTAATTATCGTTTAAAAATGTCTATCATTGGAGGCCATAGGCAACAATCAACCAGCAGTGGCGACTATTGACATGGTGTGTATGTGTGTGTGATTCTAGGCATGCAGTAGCATATAGTAGACATATTCGATATCGAAATGCCAGTGTATTCTCTGTTTTAAATCGTAACGAAAACAGAAACCACCCTTCCGCGAAATAGTCAAAGTGAACATGTTACTGCGTGCTTAAAACTACACACACACAATGCCAATGGTCGGTCGCTACTGCTGATTGATTGTTGTCGATAGTCATCAAGGCAGACTGCGGCGTGGTGCGACCAAATATAGTTTTTTAATGCGGTCTATAATAATTTAATTTACAATGACGCCTTAAGAAAGCTTGAAGACCAAGTAATAGCTATTACTGGATTTTTTTTCTGATATTGGGATATGCAGACCACAAAGAATTGGGGAAGTAAGTAGTGATTTAATGGGAGAACTAGATTACGATACTGACTCTTTAAAACGCCAAATAATGTATACCACTTTTGAATATAGGAAAAAAAAATGAATCTTTGATATTCAAAAAATTGAAAGTAGCGAAGGGGGTTTGTTCTTTTTTGATGCTTCAGGATGTACTGGCAAAACCTTTCTTTTCAAATCAAATCATGTTTATAAGTTCATAAGTTTATAATGCGCCAAGCCACCGCACAATTTACAATTCAGAGATTTTATATACTGTATAATGTCATATTATATATTTCTACTGAAATACATCAAAAAAAAAAAAAACAAGTGTCATATTACATAATTATTTTAAGCAAAGGGAAAGAACAACAAAAACCCTTTATTTAAGGAAGAAAAATAATAATAAAAGTAAATAAATAGGCAAATAAATTAATAATTAAATCAGTAAATGAATAAATTAATAAACAAACAAATAAATAAATAAATAAATAAATAAGTAAATAATAATAGTAAAAATAATAATAATAATAGTAAATAATAAATAAGTAAATAAATAAATAAACAAATAAGTACTTAAAACGTTTATAAAAAAGAAACATCAATCTTGTCGGTTATAGTTATTATTAAGCTCACTAACTAGTGGATTATCAGATGTATCGGATCTGCCCATAAGTCTTTCGGTAAGTGCATGTATCCTAACAGAGATCAGTACAACACCAGCTTTAGAGTGTAAATTGCGGGTAGAGTGATGCCAAAGCAGGTTGAGCATCATTTTGAGTATCTTGTTTTGTTGTATTTGTAATCTTTTTATGTGACACTAAGCACAATCACCCCACACTTGATAGCCGTACAACAATATTGCCCGTTTTATGGAGAGTCTTTGTTATGTGTTCACTAAAAGTAAGTCTTTTATCTAAATAAACGCCCAATTACTTCACCGACGTCTGCCATAGTATGTGTTGCCCGTTTACTGTTAACTGGCCGGATGGAATATAACAAGACTTTATTTTTCTTGTGAAAAAGATAGCTTTTATCTTATCCTCATTAACTTTAAATTTACATTTGTTGAGGTACGGAATAACTATACCCGGCGCATTTCTTAAATTTGTCTCAATATTGAGACCAAACTTATGCGACGAAAAAATCGCAGAGTCATCAACGTACAGGGCGAAATCACATTCCGTTAAATGGGGAAAATCCGATAAGAACATGTTAAACAAGATCGGGGCAAGAACTGATCCTTGAGGAACACCTGCATCTATATTACACAAACATGAATGAATATTATTGACATGAACTTTATATTTTCGATCTGACAAAAAACTCTGAACAACTTTACAAATATACATTGGGAAATGGAATCTTATCATTTTATATAACATGCCATTGTGTCACACAGTATCGAATGCTTTTTCAATATCCAGTATTAATAAACCGGTTGATTTTGCCATATCAGGTTTCCTTTTAATACAATTGCAAATTCTTAGAATTTGGTGGTTCGTACTATGAAAGCGCCTAAAGATAAATTGTTCATTGGGAAGTATATTTTGGGCATCGATGATTTTCACTAAATTATCCTTTATTACTTTTTCAAAAATTTTTCGGACCTCATCTGTACGCAACTAGGTCGTACGCAATTAAGTGCGGCATAGAACCTTTAAGATCTGCAGTGAATATAGAAAACAAGATCGGGGAACCGATGGCCCCCTGTTGCAGACCGTTTTTAATGTTAAAGGCCGTAGTGGAAGTTACGTCACTATTTTCCACAACGAACTTTCTACCTGTTATCAGGTCATAGACCATGTATAGCAATGGTTTACTTATGCCAAGCCTTATTGGCTTGAGAAAGAGGCCCTCCAACCAAACGGTGTCGAATGCCTTCTCCAAGTCAATCAGGCAGGCCACTTGCACTGACTTTTGTTCTTATTCCATTGTATGTCGGACTCCAGTTTTGACGCGGCATTAATGCAAAATTAAACGAACTGGTTGTCCGGTATGATTTTCTTTCATCAGCCCATTGCTTCAGAACTCGAATGACTATCTTTTCACTTATCCTATCTATCTATCTAACTATCCTTGCTTATGCAGGGAAGAAGACTGATCGACCGTAGATTTGTCGGAATGGACTTATCTTTGTTCCGTTTAGGGATCGGTTGAACAACAGCTGTTTTCCAGTGCGTGGGGTAATGTGCATTACTCAGCGCATTAATGAACAAGGTTGTGTAAATTTGGACCGCTTCGGAGGGAAGATGGCGAAGCACAATATTCAGTATTCCATCGATTCGATGGTGATCCCCATGAGAAATCAATCAATGTGACTCCTCTCACTGGCGACGGCACTGTGTGCCAGTTCTCGTCACTGAACCTGGTGAAACCTGGATTCTCTGATCGCCATTGACTTATCTCATTGCGGAGATAGAAGTGGTTTATCAAGTCTCTGTTCTCCAGGTTGTAATTCGGCCTACTAACCTCGTTGACCGTATATACTCTCTATGACACTGCACCAATAGCTGTAATCTTCTCTTGGGGATCTTCGATCGGAAAGAAGTCATTGTCTAGCACTGCCTCATCTCGATCGATGCCAACTGAAGTTCGTTAACTGCCGTCCTGGGAAGTCTAACGATTTGAATGTCGTTTTGATCTTTCCTCCGAAATATTTTATTTACTTGCCGGAACATACCCGGGTTGTTGGATCGTACAGTCTGGATTTTTTTGCCCCAGTGCAAGCTTATAGTCAAGCTATAGTATATACGTGTTAACTGTTGGATCGCCGACTTCAATACTCTGACTTCCGCGTTTTTCGGATCTGTAAGCAGCCTGTGCAAGAGTTTGAGTCTTGACAGCAGCCTACTTTTGTGCACGTGAAGTGCATTGATGCTAGCATTTCGATAAAACATCGCTGTTATCGATTTGAACTACCTTCGAAATTGTCTTGTCCATCGTACGTTTAATTACGTCATCCATTTGTATGAGGTACCTGTCAACCTCTTCGTTCGTCAGGTTTCTGTTGCGTAGCCACGGGCCTTATTATAAATATAAGGGTGCTTCTGTACATACTCCTCCAGTCCTTCCACCTCGTTCGGGAGCTGAATAGCTGCGAAGAGCCCGCAGTTGTCACTCTCGTACTCAACAGCAGTTAGACAGTTCCGTGTGCGTCTTTCCACGTCTAGTATGGTCAGTCGTTTGTCTATCAGCATCAGATCCAGATAGAACCCGCTTCTAGGATACGATGGCCTATCGGTTGCAAGCAAATCTAGCTTGAACTCAACATTGTGTTCTACCAACCACTTATACAATGAGGTCCCTCTGGTGTTATGCACCACGTTGCCCCACTCTATATGCCTCGAGTTCAAGTCCCCGGCTACGATATAGTAGTTATCTTCCTAGCTCAGTCGAAGGCTAATGAAAAGATTATCGAGCTCCGGAATGAAATATTGGTTGATTCGTGACTTATCAGTCGCATGGATAGCGATCACATATAGCCGCTTACCACCTCGAAGAGGGATGCGTGCGATACACGTTTCTATGGCCTGGAATCTCCGCAATTCACCGCTATACGCGACCTTATGACAAAGGCCTTTTTTTATTAAGAGCGCGACTCCACCAGCTAGGTAGCTTCGATCTCTTCGAATGATATTGTAGTTTTTGTATCTGAGTCTGGCTTAGCTTAGTTTCGCAAACCATCAACACATCAGGATTATGGGTCTGTAACAAGTTACCGAAATTTAATTGACGTTCAGGGCGGATCAGTGAATTCACATTCACTGCTAGAAGTTTAAGGTTGCAGGCTGCCTGCGCAGCAGTGACAGTCTGCCATTGATAAGCAATGGACAGAGACCCATAGTGGACCCTTATACTTAAATAAATGTGACCCTTTTGTGGCCAACTTACACAGTATGTTCCTTCGTCTCCAGTTCGAAGACGTTGATTGTTGGCTGGCTGCTGATGCTGCGGTTGCTTCTGCTGTGTCTTCTTCTTCTGATGCTGCTGTTCTTGTTGCTGCTGCTTTTTTGGCTGCTGCTGTTTGTGTAGCTGCTGTTGCTGTTGTGCAGCATCTTTGGCTGCTCTCCTGGCCCTTAGTTTGATTTGGAGGGCTTGGATGTGGGCGTCCAGCTCCTCAATTTGTCTCTTAACCTCATGCTCGTGTTTAGGGGGTAATCGGTACAAACGAGAACATATCTGCTGTTCGGTTTTGGTTTGGATTTCATGCATTATTGAATCAGTATTTGTTAACTGATCGCCTTCCTGGTAAACCAAATTCTTAAATTTGTTCAAGAAGTCGTTAATATTATCTCGTTCCTTTTTTTAAATGGTACAAATCTATGGTTTTACTACTTTGGTCAGATAATTCAAAGCTTTATACTCACACCATTTGTAAACTTCATAATTTTTCCGCGATTCAATTCAATTCAAATTCAACATTAATGCGTTTTTACGTATAATCCATACCAAGCAAGCAAAAAATCATAACTATTGTTTTTTAATTCCATTTTATACCACTTCATTTTGCTTCGAGGGCCGGTTTTATTGGTAACAATAATGTTCGTACTTGTGGTGAAACATTGTTTACTGTGTTGAACGTTAAAGTTTTCACTTCGGTTATTGGAAAACTGTTGCATTCAACTTTGGTTGAGTTTAGTCTACTAATCGTTGAACCAGTATCTATCAACGTCTTATATATTTTTTTACTAATTTTTAGGTTGCAAAAAATTGTATGTCCGAGGCTTGATTCTGAAAATCCACTGGTTCAATATTATCAATTTCCTCTGAACAACTCCTATTCGTATTTGACGTATAATTTTTTCTTTGAAATTCCATGTTTTCGTTATGTTGTCTGGACTGAGACCCCTTTTGATTTGATATATTTAGTGCGTTTCTATCTTGGGAACAATTATTGTCCTACTTTCTTTTACCACTTTTTTCTATGATGCATAGAATGCATAGATCAATAGCTCTGCAATCATCTAGTAACTTTAATTGAGAATATTAATTAAACATTTCTATTATACTTAAATTAAGGTCCATATGTATTCTGAAACTACCATACATTTTTTCTAACAAAATTTCTTTTAGATCACATTCTGCTCTAGCTGGACTGTAAATTTCTGGTTTGTTACTGTCGAATTCATATATTTCATTCAACTGATACAAGGCAATTGTGAAAACATAAAAAAGCTCTCTTAAATTACTAACCTTAACGTAACGACAATTATTGAATACTTCTGAATACGTCTTCGTTTGTCGGAAGTGTTGCCTAATTTGCTCCTTTGTTTTATCCCATGTTGCTTCATCTCCCAGTTGGTGAATACTTCTTCCTGCTTCTCCCTGGATTTCTTCACGTAGAACTATCTGGATACAAAAGTCTTTTAATTGTTTATCCTTTTCACAATGTTTAAGTACGCCCTCGACTGCTTTAATTGAATCGCATACACTATAATTCGATTTTCCGTCGAAGTATTTCAATTGTCTGAATTGGATAATTATATCGTTTTCACTTAATTGAAATTTGTATTTTTCATTTGATCTATTAGCCGACGCCCATTTTTCTATCCTAATTGCCTGTAGGGCTGTGATTTTAGATTCATTCAATTGTTCACAAGCAGTGCTGGTAACAATTATATATACAGTCTTAAGCTGTGTTCAAACAATAATAAACACAATTCACAATAGCACGAAACTGTTTTTCTTACTTTTTATCACTGAAAGCGTTTATCGGTTTTCTTTAAGTTCGTCTGCGCCAGTCTACCCTACAAACTAATTTCAAATTGAGGTTCAATGAAAACATAACACAGTTGCTAAACAGTAACACCTGGCCCCTTCGGGTAGGGGTTAGAATATACCCGAGGTAAGGCATACCTGTCGTAAGAGGCGACTAAAAGTCACAGTTTGTTCTAGGACAAACGAAAAATAATAATGATTCAATGAACAAAAACAACGGAATTAGTAAAAGGATCACCCCCATCAGGATTTACCACTAAAAACACGCGCGTATCAAAGCCAACTAAAACTACTGCGCTTAAAACGCAAGTAATTAAAACCTCAAAAAATTTACATTCGTCTACACACGAAAAACAGACTCTAGCACGGTTCGAAAGTCTCGAAAAGGAAAATGCAGAATTAAGGAATAGACTCGCTGATATGGAAGACCTCTGTAAAGAATTAAGAAATGAACTTAATCAATTAAGGGCAGACAAAAATTTAAAGTCAAGAAGAAAAGCCCAGCTCTGACGGATTAAAAAAGATGCATATTGTACGGATGAGGAAGAACTCGCTCGTGAAACCAACTGGATGACAGAAAGGCAAGCGGGCAAAAAACGAAAGGAAAAGAGAGATAGATTTGATTTTGGTGATGGACTTAGTCTACTTATTCTGGGTCTAAGGGGGGAAATGGGGCCACAACCGCATTTTTTCATCTTTACACAGTCCTGGCTCATTAATGGCTTATCGGATTGAACAAAAAAAAATGCTTTTTAGTAAATTGATCCCTTATTCATTTGAGCTATCTACCATCATTTTGCATTGTCCTGAAGCTGGACAATGTTCAAAAGAATGCAACTAATTATCGTTTAAAAATGTCCATCATTGGAGACCATAGGCAACAATCAACCAGCAGTGGCGACTATTGACATGGTGTGTATGTGTGTGTGATTCTAGGCATGCAGTAGCATATAGTAGATATATTCGATATCGAAATGCCAGTGTGTTCTCTGTTTTAAATCGTAACGAAAACAGAAACCACCCTTCCGCGAAATAGTCAAAGTGAACATGTTACTGCGTGCTTAAAACTACACACACACACAATGCCAATGGTCGGTCGCTACTGCTGATTGATTGTTGTCGATAGTCATCAAGGCAGACTGCGGCGTGGTGCGACCAAATATAGTTTTTTAATGCGGTCTATAATAATTTAATTTACAATGACGCCTTAAGAAAGCTTGAAGACCAATTAATAGCTATTACTGGATTTTTTTTTCTGATATTGGGATATGCAGACCACAAAGAATTGGGGAAGTAAGTAGTGATTTATTGGGAGAACTAGATTACGACACTGACTCTTTAAAACGCCAAATAATGTATACCACTTTTGAATATAGGAAAAAAAAATGAATCTTTGATAAAGTTATTCAAAAAATTGAAAGTAGCGAAGGGGGTTTGTTCTTTTTTGATGCTTCAGGATGTACTGGCAAAACCTTTCTTTTCAAATCAAATCATGTTTATAAGTTCATAAGTTTATAATGCGACAAGCCACCGAACAATTTACAATTCAGAGATTTTATATACTATATAATGTCATATTATATATTTCTACTGAAATACATCCAATAAACAAAACAAGTGTCATATTACATAATTATTTTAAGCAAAGGGAAAGAACAACAAAAACCCTTTATTTAAGGAAGAAAAATAATAATAAAAGTAAATAAATAGGCAAATAAATAAATAATTAAATCAGTAAATGAATAAATAAATAAACAAACAAATAAATAAATAAATAAGTAAATAATAATAGTAATAATAAATAAGTAAATAAATAAATAAACAAATAAGTACTTAAAACGTTTATAAAAAAGAAACATCAGTCTTGTCGGTTATAGTTATTATTAAGCTCACTAACTAGTGGATTATCAGATGTATCGCATCTGCCCATAAGTCTTTCGGTAAGTGCATGTATCCTAACAGAGATCAATACAACACCAGCTTTAGAGTGTAAATTGCGGGTAGAGTGATGCCAAAGCAGGTTGAGCATCATTTTAAGTATCTTGTTTTGTTGTATTTGTAATCTTTTTATGTGACACTAAGCACAATCACCCCACACTTGATAGCCGTACAACAATATTGCCCGTTTTATGGAGAGTCTTTGTTATGTGTTCACTAAAAGTAAGTCTTTTATCTAAATAAACGCCCAATTGCTTCACCGACGTCTGCCATAGTATGTGTTGCCCGTTTACTGTTAACTGGCCGGATGGAATATAACAAGACTTTATTTTTCTTGTGAAAAAGATAGCTTTTATCATATCCTCATTAACTTTAATTTTACATTTGTTGAGGTACGGAATAACTATACCCGGCGCATTTCTTAAATTGGTCTCAATATTGAGACCAAACTTATGCGACGAAAAAATCGCAGAGTCATCACCGTACAGGGCGAAATCACATTCCGTTAAATGGGGAAAATCCGATAAGAACATGTTAAACAAGATCGGGGCAAGAACTGATCCTTGAGGAACACCTGCATCTATATTACACAAACATGAATGACTATTATTGACATGAACTTTATATCTTCGATCTGACAAAAAACTCTGAACAACTGTACAAATATACATTGGGAAATGGAATCTTATCATTTTATATAACATGCCATTGTGCCACACAGTATCGAATGCTTTTTCAATATCCAGTATTAATAAACCGGTTGATTTTCCCATATCACGATTCCTTTTAATACAATTGCAAATTCTTAGAATTTGGTGGTTCGTACTATGAAAGCGCCTACAGATAAATTGTTCATTGGGAAGTATATTTTGGGCATCGATGATTTTCACTAAATTATCCTTTATTACTTTTTCAAAAATTTTACTTATGCTACTCAATAGACTTATAGGCCTATAGCTTGTTGGTTCATTCGGAGGTTTCCCTGCTTTTAGAACAGGTATTATTTTTGCTTCTTTCCAAGCAATTGGGAAGCATTGAATCTTTTTTCAAGCAAGCATTTATTATAAATACTAAAAACCTAGTGCCAACCTTAGGTAAGTTCTTCAAATAAATATTACGAATTCTATCAAGACCCTCAGTTTTCCTTACAATGAGGTTAGCTGTGATGTGTTCTATCTCAGTCTCAGTGATGAACGCATTTTCTGGTTTTGTGGCTGTTGAGGTATTAAGGTCTTGTAACGCGTTTTGTGCATTCGTACTAGTGTCCCGAAGATGTAGGGAAACGCAATGGTATTGAGCAAAACTCTGGCCGAAAATTTTGGCTTTGTCTAGATCAGTGTGATATGTCGCACCCATGTTTGTAAGACTAGGAATATTTATATTTTCGTTTTTCGTAAATTTTACGATATTCCAGAAAGGCTTAGAATATTTGTCCAGGGAACTGATATTCCTATTCCAGTCTTCATGGCGTTTTGTTTGGATAAACTTCACTATAAGTTTATTGAAATGTTTTACCATCCTTTGAGACATAGGCTGTCTGTATCTTTGCCAGTTTCTTCGGTGCATGATTCGCAATCGAATAAACTCCAAGACATGGGCTGGGAGTTTTATACAGGGAAACTTTTTGTAAACTTTTGTCACACTTCTATCAGCGGAGCTAAGGATATGTTGGGAAAACTTATCGACAATATTGTCAATATCAGTTTTGCTATTTATGTCGTCTAGGCTAGTAGGTATGTTTCTAAGTCTAGATTTGAGTTCGGATCGAAAAATGTTCCAATTTGCGTGTTTCAGGTCCAGACCACGAACAAGCAATATAGCAAAAAGGTTAGACAGAGCTTTACCCCAGGAGTTACCACGGATACAACCCCAATCCCGGTGTCTACAGTTTAGATCACCTCCAATTAGAAAGTCACCAATAGTACTGAAGAGTTTTCTCAAGTCGGTTTTCAACTGAAGTTGTTTTTCAACACCAGTAGTACCACCAGGGAAATAAACAGAGGAGATTTTCAGTGTATTTCCGTTTCCCAAAATTAGTTCTACACCCAAATTTTCCACAAGATGTGTGCGAATACTTCCTAAAAGCTCATGTTGAATTGATCTCTTTATTAGAATCGCTTTACGTACCAACCAATATTTCATTTCAGAGCTCGATACTCTTTTCACTAGCCTTTGACTGAGCTCGGAGGAGAACTACTATATTGTAGCTGGCGACTTTAACTCGCGGCATATAGAGTGGGACAATGTGGTACATAACCACAGGGGGACCTCATTGTACAAGTGGTTGGTAGAGCACAATATTGAGTTCAAGCTAGATCTGCTTGCAACCGATAGGCCGTCGTATCCTAGAAGCGAGTCTTCTCCGGATCTAATGCTGATAGACAGACGACTTACGTTACTACACGTTGAAAGTAGCACGCGGAACTGTTAACCGCGGTTGAGTACGAGAGTGACCACTGCGGGCTCTTCGCAGTTATTCAGCTCCCGAACGAGGTGCAAGAACTGAAGGAATATATCTGGAGGCACCCTTATAATTACAATAAGGCCCGCTGGCCACGCTTCTCCAGGACTTTATCCACAAAACTACGTTCGAGTGGGATCAATCCTCCGACAAACAGAAACCTGACGAACGAAGAGGTCGACAGGTACCTCATACAAATGGACGACGTAGTCAAACGTACGATGGACAAAACAATTCCGAAGGTAGTTCAAATCGACAACAGCGATTTTTATCGAAATGCTACCATCGATGCACTTCACGTGCACAAAAGTAGGCTGCTTTCAAGACTCAAACTCTTGTACAGGCGGTTTACAGATCCGCAAAACGCGGAAGTCAGGTCACTGAATTCGGAGATCAAAAACCTCCAACAGATAATAAGAATTAATTACATCTTGGCTATAGGCTTGCACTGGGGCAATAAAATCCGGGCTGCACAATCCAACAACCCGGGTATGTTTCCGCAAGTAAATAAAATATTCCGGATGAAAGATCAAAACGACATTCTGACCGTTCGACTTCCCAGGACGACAAACAATGAACAATTACTGACTTCAATTGGCATCGATCCAGGTGGGGTAGTGCTAGACAATGACTTCTTCGTGGTTGAAGATCCCCAGGAGAAGGTTAATGCTATTGGTGCTGTGTTCCAGAGAGAGTTTCCGGTCAACGAGGTTAGTAGGCCGAATCACGATCTGGAGAACAGAGCCTTGCTAAACCAAATCTATCTCCGAATGGAAATAAGTCAGTGGCGATCTGAGAATGCAGGTTTCAACAGGTCCAGTGTCGTTAACACATCTTGATTTCTCAAGAATATCTCCAAGGTAGCTTTAACTAGCTGGAGAACAAAAGTGTGTCAGAATCGATGGTGTACCGAATATTTCGACATCTTCCCCCCGAAGCGGTAAAAGTCTACTCAACATTGTTCAACAATGCGCTGAGTAATGTACATTACCCACTGCACTGGTAAACAGCTGTGGCCGATCCCAAAACGCGATAAAGATAAGTCCATTCCGACAAATCTACGGTCGATCAGTCTTCTTCCCGGCATAAGCAAGGTTTTTGAAAAGATAGTCATTCGAGTTCTGAAGCAATGGGCTGAGAAAAGAAAATCATACCGGACAACCATTTCGTTTAATTTTCCATTAATGCCGCGTCAAAACTGGTGTTCGACATACAATGGAATAAAAACAAAAGTCAGTGCAAGGGTGCCTGCCTGATTGACTTGGAGAAGGCGTTCGACACCGTTTGGTTGGAGGGCCTCTTCCTCAAGACAATCACGCTTGGCATAAGTAAACCATTGCTATACATGGTCTATGACCTGATAACAGGTAGAAAGTTCGTTGTGAAAATAGTGACGTAACTTCCACTACGGTCTTTAACATTAAAAACGGTCTGCAACAGGGGGCCATCGGTTCCCCGATTTGTTTTCCATATTCACTGCAGATCTTAAAGGTTCTATGCCGCACTTAATTGCGTACGACCTAGTTGCGTACAGATGAGGTCCGAAGGTCGAGGTAATAAGCATCTTGTTGCAGCGTGACTTCGAGAAAATCCAGCGGTCTTGCGATGACTGGAAGTTTCTTATCAACTTCCAGAAGTGCGAAACTAGTCTTTTTCGGGCCCCGGGGCATCGCGGGATACGCGCCAAAAGTGGCGCAAGTTCGGCATAGTTGATCTGCAAGGTCGGCCGTTAGCCGCGAAAAGTGTAGTTAGATATCTAGTGTAGGGGAATTTCCAAAAAAACAACGCTCGTGTTCCTCGTATGACAGTTTATTCCAGAAAGAGGGCGCTTGACAATTTGTAAATACTTTTATATTGAGAATTCAACGAAGAATATAACAGTTTACCATAATTTCGAGAAGATTAGACAATCAGGTTGGCAAAGAAAAGTACTCATGTGCAAGATTGAGAGCTGAATAAAAACTGGTCACTCAGCTACAGTGTGGTATGCAAAAATGCGCCCGATAGAATTTTCTTTTCGTTAAGTCCTACAATTCGGCCATCCTGATCATGTAATCGACCCGAGTACATTATAATATAAGGTTATAAAACAATTGTAAGAGTGTTCAAAATTGTAACATCAAATCAAAAAGCATATAATTTTTGTATGTTGTATGAATTATTTGTATGAATAGACAATAACCTATTGACATGATTAAGATTTATAATATTAAATTAATAGTTAATTTATTTCATTTTCGTAATAAAGATACAGCTCAAATTAAAAAAAAACATCGAGCAATAAGAACTATGACATTTCAAATCGATTCATATTTAAATTAAATCTGTTATACATTTTTGTGGGCTAAGATTTATGAAAACATTGGTATAAATTAATACAATTCTAAACTAGTCTGCAAAGTCATAAATAATTTTCTCGTCCACACTTTCATCATTTCCACCTTTTGAGTCCTTCTCGCTGTTCTCAACATTATCTTCATCTGATTTTAGGTCAATTGGTAAGGGTGCGTACGGCCTCATATTACTTGGGGAACAAATTCCTTTATACGGTAGCCTAGTTAGTTGTAAACCTTCAATGTCACTCACAATATATCGATCATTTGGCAAAATCTGTTTTATTTTATATGGACCCCTGTATTTAGATAGCAGCTTTTTGTTTACACCTGCAGTTGTGATCACGTTCTTAATCATCACGTAGTCACCTATGTTGTATTGCTTAGGGCTCTTATGTCGACTATCGTAATAAGCTTTGTTCAACACCTGTCCCTTATTAATGTTGCTTTCGGCCTCTTTTCTAATTTTCACTAAATCTGTGCATTGGTCGTCTTTAATACTGCTGAGGTATTCTAAAACCTTATCACAAAACTTGCCTTTCTGATCCCTACCAAACAATAGCAAACTAGGAGTAAAGCCAGTGCTTCGGTTTATTGTGTTATTTATTGCGAATTCAGCCTTAACTAAATGTTTATCCCAATTACCGGTTGTATCTTCCTCACACTCCTTGGCCAACATGGGTATTAAGAACCGATTAAGTCGCTCCACTTGCCCATTAGATTGCGGTGAATACGTGGCGACCTTGATATGCACGATATTATTTTCTAGCATAAACTCTGCGAATTCCTTTGAGGTGAAACAAGATCCACGATCAGATATAATTCTATTTGGTCTAGAATAGTTTTCAAAGAAAACCTTTAGACAATTAATGGCTTCTTTACTTTGTGTACTTCTAACTGGATATAATTTTGTGAATTTAGTAAATCCATCGATTACAATAAAAATGTGACACTTCTTTGAACGGGATGTTGACATTGGACCGAGGTGGTCGACATGCAGAGTATCTAAAGGTATATTACCTTTGGGTATGGGATGTAGTTTTCCTTCGGATTTTCCTGATTGAGGTGAAAAATAAATACATTTCAAACATGTTTTAATAAAGTTCCTTATTTTGTGTTTCATCTTGGGAAACCAGTAAATTTTAGACAAATGTTCGAAACATTTTTCGACACCTATATGACAAAGAGCTTCATGGTGAGTTCGGATTACTTGATCTACCATATGCGAAGGGACGTAAAATAGTATTTTGTCTTTATCTTTACGATAAATAAGTCCGTCTATCATTTCGAAATGAGAACTTTCAGATTTTCCTAAGTTTGCTGCAATTTCAATTATTTCCGGATCTTGTTTTTGAGCTGCTGCTAGAATGAATTCAAAAGATTCGCTATCGACGTAGAGTACATTAAAAGACCTACTGAGGGAGTCAACATGTGACATACGGTCACTTTTTCTATGTTCTACAGTATAGTCATATGCTTGTAGCTCTAACGCCCACCGAGATATGCGAGGATTAAGAACTTTTTTCTTTAACGTCAGCGCAAGAGCTTGACAATCTGTCAGAATCTTGAATGGAATTCCTAGAAGATAAATCCTGAATCGCTTCAAAGCATAAATTATGGACAGCGTTTCCAATTCGTAGCTGTGATATTTACTCTCTGTCTCTGTTGCCCGCTTAGAAAAATAAAAGACAGGGTGAAACTTTTTGTCCTCTTGTTTTTGTAGTAACACTGCTCCAAAGCCTATGCTGCTTGCATCACAATGTAACTCAGTAGAATTGAGTGGACTGTATATTGATAAGACAGGTGATTCAACTAGTTTGGTCTTTAATAACTGAAAAGCTTCAATTTCTTTTATACCAAAAACAAAGGATGCATCTTTCTTTAAAAGATCGTAGAGGGGTTTGGCTATGTTAGCGAAGTGCTTGATAAATTTTCGAAAATAGGAACAAAGTCCTAAGAAACTGTGCACCTTTTTTGTACAAGATGGGGTAGGGAAATCGGAAACCGCTTTAAGATTAGCATCGTTTGGTCTAACACCCGCTTTATTTATTTTATATCCTAAATATACTATTTCACTTTGCAAAAATAAGCATTTGTCCATTCTAAGTTGCAATCCCTTTGCCACAACTATGTTTATGACTTCTTTTAAGATATCCAAATGCTCCTCAACCGTTACTGTCGCTATAAGGATATCATCTAAATATGTAAGGACTTTGGATTTTGAAATCAGATTCCCAAATGTGTGCTTCATATAGCGCTCAAATACCGATGGCGCATTTCGCAAACCAAAAGGCATCCTAGTGTACTCGTATTGCCCTATTGGAGTTATAAATGAGGTATATTTCATGGATTCTTCTGCTAACGGAACATGGTGAAAACCATTTTTTAGGTCAAGTGTAGTAAAAAATGTTTTACCTTTAAGACGATCGATGTGATCTTCGATCAAGGGAAGGGGATAGTTATCACGAAGTGTCAGATTATTCAAATCTCGGAAGTCTACGCAAAGTCTAAGTTCCTTATTTTTCTTTTCCACCAAAACGATGGGTGACACATACTCCGAGGAAGATTCTCGTATTATGCCTTGAGCAAGTAAATCATTAAGAATCTTTTCCAACTCGATCTTATGCGAATATGGCAACCGTCTTGGAGGACAATGAAATGGAGCTTCCTTTGTGAGCACTATCTTCATTTTAAAACCACTTTCTACTGGATAAATTCTACCCTGATCCTGATTACATGATTCTTCAAGTATGTCTACTAATCGTTCTTTAACAGAGGAAGGAATATCACCATTAATATTAAAACAATGTTTATGATCGCTAATATCTATATTTAAGATCTGGCCTATAGCAACTTTTTCACTATCCAAATTTAGGGGATTTATTGTACTTACAGTTTCATCCGATGGAAAATGTTGATTGAGAATCTGCTGAGGTGGACCTGGTGTATGATGAGTGCGAACGGATGATGGATTATTATTGAATTGAGCTTGTTCATCTTTCAAATTTTTCTTGGCCAAATGCAGCACCATACCAATCTTTTCAATAAAATCTCTGCCCAGCACAACTGGATAATTCATTGATTGATTTTTGACTACAAGTAATTTCAAGTTAATTTCAGATGTTTCAAAATAAATATATGCATCTATACTTCCCAGAACATTTAAACGGCTGTTGTTGACCCCACAATATGTAATATTGTTGTCGTCCAACGGTGAGACCATAAACGGTGGTAAGAACTTCTGTTGTATAAAACTTATGGGACTCCCCGAGTCCAAAAGAGTTTTGAGGTTCAGCGAACTATCTGCATGTCCATGTTTAAACTGATAATAAATATCCCTCTCAAATTCGTTCCACTTTGATTGTTCTGCTACGATAGAGTTGGTGTTGTGATCGACGACTGTCATATGTTCTGGAACTGTAATGCTACTGCTGCTGCTCAAAAAGTTACTTCTGCTATCATTATTTTTGTTGGATTTGCACGGATCTTGCACGATTAGTATTGACTTTCGATTTGGGCAATTTCTTGAAATATGTCCAAGACCACTACACTTAAAACAAGTTATTTGTTTTTTTTCATATCGTCCACTATCGTTGGTTTGATTTGACACTTGCGAATCGACGACATCATTGTTTGTTCTGTTACTTTGTTTTCCACGTGCAAAAACTTGAGGTGTATTAGACTTAGAACTTTTATTGGCGGAATAAGAATCACGACTGTTAATTTTTAATTTTTCATACTTCCGCAAAGCTGTTTTTAACTCTTCGATATTGTTGGCACTATACAATATGGTTTTGTTGATTTCGCTATCTGGAATACCCTTGATAATAAATTGCATCACATCTTCCTCTTCGATTGGATTGTGAGATGCAATTTCCTGCATAGACAGCACGTATTGTTGTATAGTTTCGTCTCGACGTTTCTTTCTGTCTTTTAACTCACTGTATATATCGGCTTTCGTCACCACTTTTTTAAATTCACTTATAAGTGCACATTTCAGTTCCGACCAACTGTATAAATTTTTGGATCTAACAAATAATTTTGCAGTGCCACTTAACAAACGTTTTCCAAAAATAAATTTTTTTCG
The DNA here is from genome assembly GCA_964034865.1 of Eristalis intricaria. Classification (NCBI taxonomy): domain Eukaryota; kingdom Metazoa; phylum Arthropoda; class Insecta; order Diptera; family Syrphidae; genus Eristalis; species Eristalis intricaria. The sequence continues at coordinate 19,587,990 of OZ035877.1, forward strand.
ATCATCAAAACCAAAAAGTTCCGCGTTTTCCTCAAACTGTGTTATCCAACGGATGATCGGATAACTGTCATCGCCAGTGAAGGGACACATCACATCTTCGATATCTTTAAAATTATGCGATGCACAAGGACGTTGTCCAGTTTCTGCTTCTTCCAGCTGCAATTCCCGAAGCTTTCTCTTCAGCTGAACAATCTCCTCCTTCTTCTTGCATATTTGACGAAGTCTGTTAAGTTCCTCATCGACTTCATCCTGGGGCGCTTCTTCATCGTGCGAAATCTGTTCTTCTAAAGAAATGGAATCATCAGTTAGAATTTCTTTACCTCCAGTAGCTTGCTCTTCCATTAACGCCTGAAGGTCCTCATCTCCATAATCTTGTACTGCTTCCTGCACTCTCAACTTCAGCTCTGCCATAGTACCGCTGGTCTGCACCTTCAACCCCCGCAACACTTCTTTTAGAGAAACTACAGTTGCTTGCTCTAAAAACTTTTGCCACTCTTGGGACATGATGAGACACTTCGATGAAACAGGCTTGTGAAATAATTATTTACACAGAAATTAAACGCTTTAGTTTTGTTCACAGTCACTTATTAATTAGATTAACGGATTCAATCATCCCACTTCTGAAATCTGTAGGGGAATTTCCAAAAAAACAACGCTCGTGTTCCTCGTATGACAGTTTATTCCAGAAAGAGGGCGCTTGACAATTTGTAAATACTTTTATATTGAGAATTCAACGAAGAATATAACAGTTTACCATAATTTCGAGAAGATTAGACAATCAGGTTGGCAAAGAAAAGTACTCATGTGCAAGATTGAGAGCTGAATAAAAACTGGTCACTCAGCTACAGTGTGGTATGCAAAAATGCGCCCGATAGAATTTTCTTTTCGTTAAGTCCTACACTAGGCATTTGGCTGGATCAATATCTGTATTTTGACAGATATATAGATATTGCTCTGACAAAAGACAGAAAAGCCTTTTCTGTGGCAAGAAGGTTATTTTTCAGCAGCCAACTTGATACCAGAGTGAAGGGAATCTGCTACATGGCCCTAGTATGGCCAATTATGGTGTACGGTTGTCCATTGTGGTTCAACGTCAGTCCTTCCCAGATGGAAAAGATGAGGGTGTTCGAGAGGCAGTGTCTTAGGAACTGTTTCCGTCTGTATCGCACACCCGAGTCTGAGTACGAGAAATACTATCCTAAAGAGGTCCTGTACAACAAGGCAAACGTGAATAGGGTAGATAATTTTATTATTAAGCTGATCAGGAGGCACACGGCACGAGCTATGACCTCTTTCAACAGTCTGATATTTGGGGCTTACTTCCCCAATAGTATGTACCATGAAAGAGTGCGCCTTAACGGCTTTATTCCTCCCGAAGCATTCCTTTATCTAGACACAAGTGGCCTTATATAGGATCCACAAGGATGTCCTATCATCTTCCACGTCGTACGCCGAACAGTCGACAGGCGACTCCAGTACGAGCCGGATGTCGTTCGCACAGACGAGGATCTCCTCCGGTTCAGAAGAGCGATCCCCGCTCGAGATAGGCAAGAGTCTGCCAAAGAACGGCAATTTTACTGGTGGTTACACCAAAACAACCTCCGCCACCGCTAGCTTTTCCACAGGATCAGGTAGTGGACCATACTGGCTAGCTTAGATAGAAAGAACAAAGATAAGAAGAAGAAAGAGAAAAGAAGTAAGAAAATATAAAACGAAAAATCCAAAAAAATTAATAAAACAAAAATCCAAAAAAAAAATATATGAAACAAAAATAAAAAAAAGATGCATCACGGCGTATAAATTATATATATTAGGCATATACACGTGAATAGGGTAGATAATTTTATTATTAAGCTGATCAGAAGGCACACGGCACGAGCTATGACCTCTTTCAACAGTCTTATATTTGGGGCTTATTTCCCCAATAGTGTGTACCATGAAAGGGTGCGCCTTAACGGCTTTATTCTTTCCGATTTATTTCTTTATCTAGACACAATTGCCCTTATACAGGATCCACAAGGATGTCCTATCATCTTCCACGTCGTACGCCGAACAGTCGACAGGCGACTCCAATACGAGCTGTATGTCGCTCGCAGCCACGAGGATCTCCTCCGATTCAGTAGAGCGATCTCTACTCGGGACAGGAGAGAGTGTGCCAAAGAACGGCACTTTTATTGGTGGTTGTACCAGAACCGGTCTCCGCCGGCGTTGGCTCTTCCAAACGGCGAGACATTTGACCATTGTGGCCAACTTACATAGAATTTAATTTAGTTTAAGAGCAAAATTAAAAAAAAATCCCAAAAAAGGTGCACCACGGCGTATAGATGTATATGTTATGCATATATATATATAACATATACGCAATGGTGTACACGTCTTTCTGTTACGGACATATTTAAGGTAGTTTTAAGGTTTCTGGTGTTTTTCATAGGTTAGATAGGTTAACGCAAGTTTTTCATGTGTTCGTGGTAATTCAAATTAATAAAATCCTGTCTCTAAAGACTAACTATATTTTGTCTAGCAAGTAAATTTATTTAGTTACAGTAAAAACAAAATTACATCTCAAAAGAAAAAAAGTGTGCGCACCCCAGCTCCCACCCCGGTTCAAATACCGGAGGCAACAGTGACAGAGACACATAATTCGATTTTTTTTTATCAAATTAAGATAAGAGTGTTAAGTGAGGAGAATGAGGCCGAGAGGGAGGCCTGGTGGCAGAGGTGGACCGGCGCATGGCCCATCAGGCCACAGCGCTGGCCAACCAGAAGATGAGTTGAACCGATGCCAGCTCATCACGCCACTCAGTAGATGGCGAGAACGAGAGAGGGAAGAGGAGGAGGCCCCTTCACCCCGCACCCAACCTGATCCAGAGTTCGAAGGCAAAGAAGACCACGCCATCGACCGTGACATCAACAGCGAAATCGGCTGGTAACTACGATGCTGCTGTATCCACGGCAGCAGCATAACAATAACAGCTGCACCAAACACAATAGCAGCAACAACATCGAAAGCTGCGCTAGCAGTACTGGCGATGTCCGCAGCGGTAGCTGCAACAGCAACAACAACAGAGACCACGGCGGCTAAAATGCCAGTAACATCAACAGCAGAAGGTCAGCCTTCAGCAATATAACTATCCGACTCGGTTATATACCAGTCGGCAGAAGGAAAAGGGAGGTATCTGGGCCTGCGGAACAGGTATCAGGTCTTCTCCGCCAACGAAGAGGATGAAGAACTGGAGGCTGACCAGAGTCTCTCACGAATTGAGAGCCGCGAGCTCCAGCTCACCGAGAAGAAACGCTCAATTGAGCAACAGGAGGCGGAGCTGGCCGCCGTGGTCCAAATAATAAAGGAGAAGCTGGCCGCGCGGAAAACAGCTCAGGCGTCTGCACGGCTGCGACAACAAGCCGTACAGTCGCAAAAACAGCTGGAAATCGAATGCCAGCAACAACAACAACAACCAGCAAAGAAACCACAGGCGCTGCTGAAAGGCACCCAGCAGCCGCCAAAAAAAAACACAGGGTTAACAGCAGCAGTAACATCAGCAACAACAATAGCAGCAGCAGGCGAAGAAGTATCAGCAGCTGACACAGCCAACAAGAGTGAGATGCCCACCGATAAACATCTTCGGTGCGGAGACCAAGGATCTCCAAAGTCTATGTAAATGGGCTGTCGTACACTTAGACAAATTAGATCTCCCATACAAGATAAGGTATATGATGGCCCTCAGACACACCGTGTACTACCACTATATGGCAGTGCACTAATTAATTAGGCAGGCGTTGGAGAATGAGTTCTACACGTACACCCCGAAAGGAGAAAAACTCCAGACTCTGCTCCTTAAGAGCGTAGATCCTTCTACGCATCCGGAGGACATTCTCGCTGTGCTGCGCCGGGCGCAGAGCTACGATCTCCACATAGTAGGAGTCAAGCCGTTTGTCGCTGCGGTGGCACGAAAGGAGAATAGGCGTTCGCCTATGTTCCTTGTTCAGAGAACGCCCGCTAGCAACGGAGAGCTCCTCAAAAGAATTAAATACTTGGCGTGTTGCCATTAAGTGGGACACATTTAAAAAAAGGTAAGCACAGAGGTTCGGGCATGCCGCGGCGAACTGCAAGATGGAGATCCGCTGCGTGAAATGCGCTGAAAATCACAGTAGTAGAGAATGTCCTCTAAGAAAGGACCAAGTCAAAGACAGCGGCACTCTAAAATGTGCTATATGTACGACTAACGGGCACCCTGCTAGTTATAGGGGCTCCCCGAAAGTGCAAGAACTCAAAAACAAGTTCGAAAGGAGGGCAACAAAAACGGTGGCAACAAGGCCACAACAAGTGCCTCGCGTTCCAGCCACCGATGTCACACCAGCCATCTCCTATGCCCAAATGACATCAGGCAGAGAACCAGCACAACAGACGGTGCCAAAGGCGACCGCGGTCCCAGCGACCCGGCAGCCGGAGGCAAGTAATGATCTGAGCGCCATCCTACTGGCTAGCCAGGCACAGATGGCAAGTTGCAAAAAAGCATTGCTGAACAAGCAGAGTAGTCAGAATAGATGTCATCTATGCCAGACTGTCTGGCGAACACGTCACAACGGCCTCAATATAATGGCTGAACCCGAAACTGATAATAGGGAGCAACAGGAAACACAGTCCTGATGTGATAATGGTTAGCGAAACTAAGGTCAACCAAAGACACACCTTCAGGTGTATTAAGTACAATATTACTCGGAGAGACCGCACCCATCATGGCGGCGGAGTCCGTCTTTTCTATTAATCATAAGTTCATGTTTAGCAATGAAGCGCGTAGGTTTCGTTTGCTAGAGACGTGTATCGCACGCATTCCGCTCTCGGGTGGTAAGCAATTGCACGTGATCACTCTCTTTGCACAGGATAATAATAATCTCGAACATAATTTCATTCCAGAGCTCGAAACTCTCATCAGATGTCTCCGAGTGAGCTCGGAAGATACTTATTATATAATTGCAGGAGATTTCAACCCCAGGTATCAAAATTGGGGATGCAATAGGAATTGCGCACGGGGGATCGCCTTGAACAATTGGTTGATTGGTCATGATGAGTTGAGGGCTGATCTACTCGCAAACGAAATACCATCATTTCCCAGAAGCGGGAATTATCTGGATCTACTATCGATTAACAGACAACTAACAATACAGGATGTAGATACAAGCACACGGAATTTTTTAACCGCGATTGAGTACGATAGTGATCATCTTGCTTTTTCAGCGGTTATTCAGCTCCCGAACGAGGTGGCTGATCTTGGGGAATATGTCCAGCGAAATCATTATAATTACAATAAGGCTCGTTGGGTACGTTTCTCCAGGGCTTTGGCCAGGGAACTCCGGTCGAGTGCGATCAATCCGCCAACGAACAGAAACCTAACGAACGAGGAGGTTGATAGGTACCTCAAACAAATGGACGACGCCATAGTGCGTACAATGGACAGAACGATACCGAAGGTAGTGCCGATCGATGACTGCAGTGATCAAAACCCTCCAGCAGCTAATAAAAATAAATTATAATCTTGCCATAAGCTTGCATTGGCAATAAAATCAGGTCTGTACGATCCACAACCCGGGTATGTTCCCGCAAGTAAATAAACTATTCAGGAGGAAAGATCAAAATGTCATTCCAATCGTCCGACTTCCGATAGCAAACGACAACGCACAGCTACTGACACCAGTTGATATAGATCCAGATGAGTCCGTGCTAGATGACGAATTCTTCGTGGCCGAAGATCCCCAAGGAAAGGTTAAGACCATATTCGCTGTTTTCGAGGAAGTGTTTAAGGTCAACGAGGTCAGTCGATCAAATCGCGATCTAGAGAACAGAGTCCTGGTAAATCACTTCTATCTTCGTGAGGAGATCAGTCGATTACGATCTGAGAATCATGGTTTCACTAGATTCGATGACGTAAATATGGCAAATAATGCCATCGCCAACGATGTAAATCACATCGTGATCACGCAAGAAGATCTCCGGGGGGTCTTTAAATCCATTAAGAACAAGAAATCGGCTGGGATAGATGGTATCCCGAACATCGTGCTTAATCATCTCCCTCCGGCTGCAGTGGAAATTTACACTACACTGTTTAACAATGCGCTTAGTAATGCACATTACCCGGCACATTAGAAGACAGCTGTAGTGCAACCGATCCCTAAACGGGATAAAGACAAAAGCATTCCGTCTAATCTTCGGTCGATAAGTCTTCTTCCTTGCATCAGCAAGGCATTTGAAAAGATTGTCATTCGAGTTCTGCAGACATTGGTCGAGGGCAACAATATTCTACCAATGGAATATGGATAAAAAGCAGTGTACGGGTGCCTGTCTGTTCGACTTGGAAAAGGCATTTGATACCCTCTGGTTAGAAGGCCTTTTCCTTAAGTTGGTCAGACTTAGGCTAAATAAGCCATTGCTATACATGATTATATGATAACAGGTAGGAAGTTCGTCGTGAAATGTGGCGGCGTAACGTCAAATAAAGTATTTAGGATAGAAAACGGTCTACAACAGGGGGCTGTAGGATCCCCATTATTGTTTTCTATACTTACTGCGGATCTTCTATGGTCTTTGTTGCACCTTATCACGTATGCCAATGACCTAGTGGCTTACAGATCAGCACTGAAGGTAGTAGTCATAAACACTCTGTTGCAACGGGATGCAATTAAAATAACTGGATTTCGTAATGACTGGAAGTTGCTTATCAACTTCCTAAAATGTGAAACTGTTCTTTTCCGTGCTCCGGTGTACAGGGCTTCAAGTGTTACACGTACGAACTGGAAAGATTTCTGGATTGTTGACCCTCAGGGCCGGCCGCTAATCGTGAAAAGTGTAGTATGATATCTCGGCATTTGGTTGGATCATTTTATGTATGTTAACAAACATATAGAGAAGGCTTTGACCAATGCTAGAAAAGCCTTTGCTGTGGCAAGAAAGCTGTTTTACAGTAGCCAACTTGATACCAGGGTGAAGGTAATCTGCTACATGGCTCGAGAGACGGTGTCTTAGGACCTGTCTCCGGTTGTATCGGACACCTGAATCCGAGTACAAGAAGTACTATCGCAACGAGGTCTTGTACAACACGGCTAATATGAAAAGAGTAGACAATTTTATAATTTCACTAACGCGACGACACATCGCAAGGAGTATGATGTCTACCAACAGTCTGATCTTCGGGGATTATTACCCGAACTTTATGTATCATGAGAGGGCGAGCCAAATCGGCCTTATTCCACCTGAGGCTTTCCTCTATTTAAATTCGTTAAATCTGATTCAGGACATGAGTAGATGTCCTATAATCCACGCTGTACGCCGAACAGTTGACAGGCGACTTCACTATGAATCGGATATCGCTCCCGAACACGAGGATCAACTCCGGTTCAGTAGAGCGATCCCCGCTCAAGATAAGAGAGAGTGCAAAAGAGCGCAACTTCTTTTGGTGGTTACACCAGAACCAGTCTCCGGCACCGGCTGCGCCTGATCTGATAGTCGGTCTGTTGAACAACAGCCCACTTACATAGATTTAAGTTAGGTTAAGTTGGTTTAAATAGGTATTAGCGCAAATTAAAAAATATGTTAAGAGCGCCAAGTTTTTCCTAAGTTTTCTTGGCCAGTAAGCAAAAACAATAAAGATTGTCAATATGGGCTGCAAAAAAACAATATTAGTAGTAGAAGCCGAAAGGCAAATAGATAAGTAAGTTTAGATTATTTTAGAGCACCTGCGAAGGGTCAGTAGGAAAGATTTTAAGAACATGAATTGTTTATATATTAAGATAGATTTAATCATTTTTGTCTAGTTTAAAGTATAATGAATTGAAAAATAAAAATTAATTTTAAAGTTGAAAAGTTAAGCCCAGCTCTGATTGATCAAAAAAAGTTGTGTATTGTACGTGTATTGTATATGTAAGAAAGGCAGTGTCTTGGGAGCTGTCTCCGTCCGTATCGTACACCCGAGTCTGAGTACAAGAAGAACTATCCTAACGAAATCCTGTACAACGAGGCAAACTTGAACAGGATAGATAATTTTATTATTAAGCTAATCAGAATTCACATTGCACGAGCTATGACTTCTTCGAACAGTCTGATCTTGGGGGCTTACTACTCCAATATTATGTAGCATGAAAGGGTGCGCCTTAACGGCTTTATTCTTTCCGATTTATTTCTTTATCTAGACACAATTGGCCTTATACAGGATCCACAAGGATGTCCTATCATCTTCCACGTCGTACGCCGAACAGTCGACAGGCGACTCCAATACGAGCTGTATGTCGCTCGCAGCCACGAGGATCTCCTCCGATTCAGTAGAGCGATCTCTACTCGGGACAGGAGAGAGTGTGCCAAAGAACGGCACTTTTATTGGTGGTTGTACCAGAACCGGTCTCCGCCGGCGTTGGCTCTTCCAAACGGCGAGACATTTGACCATTGTGGCCAACTTACATAGAATTTAATTTAGTTTAAGAGCAAAATTAAAAAAAAATCCCAAAAAAGGTGCACCACGGCGTATAGATGTATATGTTATGCATATATATATATAACATATACGCAATGGTGTACACGTCTTTCTGTTACGGACATATTTAAGGTAGTTTTAAGGTTTCTGGTGTTTTTCATAGGTTAGATAGGTTAACGCAAGTTTTTCATGTGTTCGTGGTAATTCAAATTAATAAAGTCCTGTCTCTAAAGACTAACTATATTTTGTCTAGCAAGTAAATTTATTTAGTTACAGTAAAAACAAAATTACATCTCAAAAGAAAAAAAGTGTGCGCACCCCAGCTCCCACCCCGGTTCAAATACCGGAGGCAACAGTGACAGAGACACATAATTCGATTTTTTTTTATCAAATTAAGATAAGAGTGTTAAGTGAGGAGAATGAGGCCTGGTGGCAGAGGTGGACCGGCGCATGGCCCATCAGGCCACAGCGCTGGCCAACCAGAAGATGAGCTGAACCGATGCCAGCTCATCACGCCACTCAGTAGATGGCGAGAACGAGAGAGGGAAGAGGAGGAGGCCCCTTCACCCCGCACCCAACCTGATCCAGAGTTCGAAGGCAAAGAAGACCATGCCATCGACCGTGACATCAACAGCGAAATCGGCTGGTAACTACGATGCTGCTGTATCCACGGCAGCAGCATAACAATAACAGCTGCACCAAACACAATAGCAGCAACAACATCGAAAGCTGCGCTAGCAGTACTGGCGATGTCCGCAGCGGTAGCTGCAACAGCAACAACAACAGAGACCACGGCGGCTAAAATGCCAGTAACATCAACAGCAGAAGGTCAGCCTTCAGCAATATAACTATCCGACTCGGTTATATACCAGTCGGCAGAAGGAAAAGGGAGGTATCTGGGCCTGCGGAACAGGTATCAGGTCTTCTCCGCCAACGAAGAGGATGAAAAACTGGAGGCTGACCAGAGTCTCTCACGAATTGAGAGCCGCGAGCTCCAGCTCACCGAGAAGAAACGCTCAATTGAGCAACAGGAGGCGGAGCTGGCCGCCGTGGTCCAAATAATAAAGGAGAAGCTGGCCGCGCGGAAAACAGCTCAGGCGTCTGCACGGCTGCGACAACAAGCCGTACAGTCGCAAAAACAGCTGGAAATCGAATGCCAGCAACAACAACAACAACCAGCAAAGAAACCACAGGCGCTGCTGAAAGGCACCCAGCAGCCGCCAAAAAAAAACACAGGGTTAACAGCAGCAGTAACATCAGCAACAACAATAGCAGCAGCAGGCGAAGAAGTATCAGCAGCTGACACAGCCAACAAGAGTGAGATGCCCACCGATAAACATCTTCGGTGCGGAGACCAAGGATCTCCAAAGTCTATGTAAATGGGCTGTCGTACACTTAGACAAATTAGATCTCCCATACAAGATAAGGTATATGATGGCCCTCAGACACACCGTGTACTACCACTATATGGCAGTGCACTAATTAATTAGGCAGGCGTTGGAGAATGAGTTCTACACGTACACCCCGAAAGGAGAAAAACTCCAGACTCTGCTCCTTAAGAGCGTAGATCCTTCTACGCATCCGGAGGACATTCTCGCTGTGCTGCGCCGGGCGCAGAGCTACGATCTCCACATAGTAGGAGTCAAGCCGTTTGTCGCTGCGGTGGCACGAAAGGAGAATAGGCGTTCGCCTATGTTCCTTGTTCAGAGAACGCCCGCTAGCAACGGAGAGCTCCTCAAAAGAATTAAATACTTGGCGTGTTGCCATTAAGTGGGACACATTTAAAAAAAGGTAAGCACAGAGGTTCGGGCATGCCGCGGCGAACTGCAAGATGGAGATCCGCTGCGTGAAATGCGCTGAAAATCACAGTAGTAGAGAATGTCCTCTAAGAAAGGACCAAGTCAAAGACAGCGGCACTCTAAAATGTGCTATATGTACGACTAACGGGCACCCTGCTAGTTATAGGGGCTCCCCGAAAGTGCAAGAACTCAAAAACAAGTTCGAAAGGAGGGCAACAAAAACGGTGGCAACAAGGCCACAACAAGTGCCTCGCGTTCCAGCCACCGATGTCACACCAGCCATCTCCTATGCCCAAATGACATCAGGCAGAGAACCAGCACAACAGACGGTGCCAAAGGCGACCGCGGTCCCAGCGACCCGGCAGCCGGAGGCAAGTAATGATCTGAGCGCCATCCTACTGGCTAGCCAGGCACAGATGGCAAGTTGCAAAAAAGCATTGCTGAACAAGCAGAGTAGTCAGAATAGATGTCATCTATGCCAGACTGTCTGGCGAACACGTCACAACGGCCTCAATATAATGGCTGAACCCGAAACTGATAATAGGGAGCAACAGGAAACACAGTCCTGATGTGATAATGGTTAGCGAAACTAAGGTCAACCAAAGACACACCTTCAGGTGTATTAAGTACAATATTACTCGGAGAGACCGCACCCATCATGGCGGCGGAGTCCGTCTTTTCTATTAATCATAAGTTCATGTTTAGCAATGAAGCGCGTAGGTTTCGTTTGCTAGAGACGTGTATCGCACGCATTCCGCTCTCGGGTGGTAAGCAATTGCACGTGATCACTCTCTTTGCACAGGATAATAATAATCTCGAACATAATTTCATTCCAGAGCTCGAAACTCTCATCAGATGTCTCCGAGTGAGCTCGGAAGATACTTATTATATAATTGCAGGAGATTTCAACCCCAGGTATCAAAATTGGGGATGCAATAGGAATTGCGCACGGGGGATCGCCTTGAACAATTGGTTGATTGGTCATGATGAGTTGAGGGCTGATCTACTCGCAAACGAAATACCATCATTTCCCAGAAGCGGGAATTATCTGGATCTACTATCGATTAACAGACAACTAACAATACAGGATGTAGATACAAGCACACGGAATTTTTTAACCGCGATTGAGTACGATAGTGATCATCTTGCTTTTTCAGCGGTTATTCAGCTCCCGAACGAGGTGGCTGATCTTGGGGAATATGTCCAGCGAAATCATTATAATTACAATAAGGCTCGTTGGGTACGTTTCTCCAGGGCTTTGGCCAGGGAACTCCGGTCGAGTGCGATCAATCCGCCAACGAACAGAAACCTAACGAACGAGGAGGTTGATAGGTACCTCAAACAAATGGACGACGCCATAGTGCGTACAATGGACAGAACGATACCGAAGGTAGTGCCGATCGATGACTGCAGTGATCAAAACCCTCCAGCAGCTAATAAAAATAAATTATAATCTTGCCATAAGCTTGCATTGGCAATAAAATCAGGTCTGTACGATCCACAACCCGGGTATGTTCCCGCAAGTAAATAAACTATTCAGGAGGAAAGATCAAAATGTCATTCCAATCGTCCGACTTCCGATAGCAAACGACAACGCACAGCTACTGACACCAGTTGATATAGATCCAGATGAGTCCGTGCTAGATGACGAATTCTTCGTGGCCGAAGATCCCCAAGGAAAGGTTAAGACCATATTCGCTGTTTTCGAGGAAGTGTTTAAGGTCAACGAGGTCAGTCGATCAAATCGCGATCTAGAGAACAGAGTCCTGGTAAATCACTTCTATCTTCGTGAGGAGATCAGTCGATTACGATCTGAGAATCATGGTTTCACTAGATTCGATGACGTAAATATGGCAAATAATGCCATCGCCAACGATGTAAATCACATCGTGATCACGCAAGAAGATCTCCGGGGGGTCTTTAAATCCATTAAGAACAAGAAATCGGCTGGGATAGATGGTATCCCGAACATCGTGCTTAATCATCTCCCTCCGGCTGCAGTGGAAATTTACACTACACTGTTTAACAATGCGCTTAGTAATGCACATTACCCGGCACATTAGAAGACAGCTGTAGTGCAACCGATCCCTAAACGGGATAAAGACAAAAGCATTCCGTCTAATCTTCGGTCGATAAGTCTTCTTCCTTGCATCAGCAAGGCATTTGAAAAGATTGTCATTCGAGTTCTGCAGACATTGGTCGAGGGCAACAATATTCTACCAATGGAATATGGATAAAAAGCAGTGTACGGGTGCCTGTCTGTTCGACTTGGAAAAGGCATTTGATACCCTCTGGTTAGAAGGCCTTTTCCTTAAGTTGGTCAGACTTAGGCTAAATAAGCCATTGCTATACATGATTATATGATAACAGGTAGGAAGTTCGTCGTGAAATGTGGCGGCGTAACGTCAAATAAAGTATTTAGGATAGAAAACGGTCTACAACAGGGGGCTGTAGGATCCCCATTATTGTTTTCTATACTTACTGCGGATCTTCTATGGTCTTTGTTGCACCTTATCACGTATGCCAATGACCTAGTGGCTTACAGATCAGCACTGAAGGTAGTAGTCATAAACACTCTGTTGCAACGGGATGCAATTAAAATAACTGGATTTCGTAATGACTGGAAGTTGCTTATCAACTTCCTAAAATGTGAAACTGTTCTTTTCCGTGCTCCGGTGTACAGGGCTTCAAGTGTTACACGTACGAACTGGAAAGATTTCTGGATTGTTGACCCTCAGGGCCGGCCGCTAATCGTGAAAAGTGTAGTATGATATCTCGGCATTTGGTTGGATCATTTTATGTATGTTAACAAACATATAGAGAAGGCTTTGACCAATGCTAGAAAAGCCTTTGCTGTGGCAAGAAAGCTGTTTTACAGTAGCCAACTTGATACCAGGGTGAAGGTAATCTGCTACATGGCTCGAGAGACGGTGTCTTAGGACCTGTCTCCGGTTGTATCGGACACCTGAATCCGAGTACAAGAAGTACTATCGCAACGAGGTCTTGTACAACACGGCTAATATGAAAAGAGTAGACAATTTTATAATTTCACTAACGCGACGACACATCGCAAGGAGTATGATGTCTACCAACAGTCTGATCTTCGGGGATTATTACCCGAACTTTATGTATCATGAGAGGGCGAGCCAAATCGGCCTTATTCCACCTGAGGCTTTCCTCTATTTAAATTCGTTAAATCTGATTCAGGACATGAGTGGATGTCCTATAATCCACGCTGTACGCCGAACAGTTGACAGGCGACTTCACTATGAATCGGATATCGCTCCCGAACACGAGGATCAACTCCGGTTCAGTAGAGCGATCCCCGCTCAAGATAAGAGAGAGTGCAAAAGAGCGCAACTTCTTTTGGTGGTTACACCAGAACCAGTCTCCGGCACCGGCTGCGCCTGATCTGATAGTCGGTCTGTTGAACAACAGCCCACTTACATAGATTTAAGTTAGGTTAAGTTGGTTTAAATAGGTATTAGCGCAAATTAAAAAATATGTTAAGAGCGCCAAGTTTTTCCTAAGTTTTCTTGGCCAGTAAGCAAAAACAATAAAGATTGTCAATATGGGCTGCAAAAAAACAATATTAGTAGTAGAAGCCGAAAGGCAAATAGATAAGTAAGTTTAGATTATTTTAGAGCACCTGCGAAGGGTCAGTAGGAAAGATTTTAAGAACATGAATTGTTTATATATTAAGATAGATTTAATCATTTTTGTCTAGTTTAAAGTATAATGAATTGAAAAATAAAAATTAATTTTAAAGTTGAAAAGTTAAGCCCAGCTCTGATTGATCAAAAAAAGTTGTGTATTGTACGTGTATTGTATATGTAAGAAAGGCAGTGTCTTGGGAGCTGTCTCCGTCCGTATCGTACACCCGAGTCTGAGTACAAGAAGAACTATCCTAACGAAATCCTGTACAACGAGGCAAACTTGAACAGGATAGATAATTTTATTATTAAGCTAATCAGAATTCACATTGCACGAGCTATGACTTCTTCGAACAGTCTGATCTTGGGGGCTTACTACTCCAATATTATGTAGCATGAAAGGGTGCGCCTTAACGGCTTTATTCTTTCCGATTTATTTCTTTATCTAGACACAATTGGCCTTATACAGGATCCACAAGGATGTCCTATCATCTTCCACGTCGTACGCCGAACAGTCGACAGGCGACTCCAATACGAGCTGTATGTCGCTCGCAGCCACGAGGATCTCCTCCGATTCAGTAGAGCGATCTCTACTCGGGACAGGAGAGAGTGTGCCAAAGAACGGCACTTTTATTGGTGGTTGTACCAGAACCGGTCTCCGCCGGCGTTGGCTCTTCCAAACGGCGAGACATTTGACCATTGTGGCCAACTTACATAGAATTTAATTTAGTTTAAGAGCAAAATTAAAAAAAAATCCCAAAAAAGGTGCACCACGGCGTATAGATGTATATGTTATGCATATATATATATAACATATACGCAATGGTGTACACGTCTTTCTGTTACGGACATATTTAAGGTAGTTTTAAGGTTTCTGGTGTTTTTCATAGGTTAGATAGGTTAACGCAAGTTTTTCATGTGTTCGTGGTAATTCAAATTAATAAAGTCCTGTCTCTAAAGACTAACTATATTTTGTCTAGCAAGTAAATTTATTTAGTTACAGTAAAAACAAAATTACATCTCAAAAGAAAAAAAGTGTGCGCACCCCAGCTCCCACCCCGGTTCAAATACCGGAGGCAACAGTGACAGAGACACATAATTCGATTTTTTTTTATCAAATTAAGATAAGAGTGTTAAGTGAGGAGAATGAGGCCTGGTGGCAGAGGTGGACCGGCGCATGGCCCATCAGGCCACAGCGCTGGCCAACCAGAAGATGAGCTGAACCGATGCCAGCTCATCACGCCACTCAGTAGATGGCGAGAACGAGAGAGGGAAGAGGAGGAGGCCCCTTCACCCCGCACCCAACCTGATCCAGAGTTCGAAGGCAAAGAAGACCACGCCATCGACCGTGACATCAACAGCGAAATCGGCTGGTAACTACGATGCTGCTGTATCCACGGCAGCAGCATAACAATAACAGCTGCACCAAACACAATAGCAGCAACAACATCGAAAGCTGCGCTAGCAGTACTGGCGATGTCCGCAGCGGTAGCTGCAACAGCAACAACAACAGAGACCACGGCGGCTAAAATGCCAGTAACATCAACAGCAGAAGGTCAGCCTTCAGCAACATAACTATCCGACTCGGTTATATACCAGTCGGCAGAAGGAAAAGGGAGGTATCTGGGCCTGCGGAACAGGTATCAGGTCTTCTCCGCCAACGAAGAGGATGAAGAACTGGAGGCTGACCAGAGTCTCTCACGAATTGAGAGCCGCGAGCTCCAGCTCACCGAGAAGAAACGCTCAATTGAGCAACAGGAGGCGGAGCTGGCCGCCGTGGTCCAAATAATAAAGGAGAAGCTGGCCGCGCGGAAAACAGCTCAGGCGTCTGCACGGCTGCGACAACAAGCCGTACAGTCGCAAAAACAGCTGGAAATCGAATGCCAGCAACAACAACAACAACCAGCAAAGAAACCACAGGCGCTGCTGAAAGGCACCCAGCAGCCGCCAAAAAAAAACACAGGGTTAACAGCAGCAGTAACATCAGCAACAACAATAGCAGCAGCAGGCGAAGAAGTATCAGCAGCTGACACAGCCAACAAGAGTGAGATGCCCACCGATAAACATCTTCGGTGCGGAGACCAAGGATCTCCAAAGTCTATGTAAATGGGCTGTCGTACACTTAGACAAATTAGATCTCCCATACAAGATAAGGTATATGATGGCCCTCAGACACACCGTGTACTACCACTATATGGCAGTGCACTAATTAATTAGGCAGGCGTTGGAGAATGAGTTCTACACGTACACCCCGAAAGGAGAAAAACTCCAGACTCTGCTCCTTAAGAGCGTAGATCCTTCTACGCATCCGGAGGACATTCTCGCTGTGCTGCGCCGGGCGCAGAGCTACGATCTCCACATAGTAGGAGTCAAGCCGTTTGTCGCTGCGGTGGCACGAAAGGAGAATAGGCGTTCGCCTATGTTCCTTGTTCAGAGAACGCCCGCTAGCAACGGAGAGCTCCTCAAAAGAATTAAATACTTGGCGTGTTGCCATTAAGTGGGACACATTTAAAAAAAGGTAAGCACAGAGGTTCGGGCATGCCGCGGCGAACTGCAAGATGGAGATCCGCTGCGTGAAATGCGCTGAAAATCACAGTAGTAGAGAATGTCCTCTAAGAAAGGACCAAGTCAAAGACAGCGGCACTCTAAAATGTGCTATATGTACGACTAACGGGCACCCTGCTAGTTATAGGGGCTCCCCGAAAGTGCAAGAACTCAAAAACAAGTTCGAAAGGAGGGCAACAAAAACGGTGGCAACAAGGCCACAACAAGTGCCTCGCGTTCCAGCCACCGATGTCACACCAGCCATCTCCTATGCCCAAATGACATCAGGCAGAGAACCAGCACAACAGACGGTGCCAAAGGCGACCGCGGTCCCAGCGACCCGGCAGCCGGAGGCAAGTAATGATCTGAGCGCCATCCTACTGGCTAGCCAGGCACAGATGGCAAGTTGCAAAAAAGCATTGCTGAACAAGCAGAGTAGTCAGAATAGATGTCATCTATGCCAGACTGTCTGGCGAACACGTCACAACGGCCTCAATATAATGGCTGAACCCGAAACTGATAATAGGGAGCAACAGGAAACACAGTCCTGATGTGATAATGGTTAGCGAAACTAAGGTCAACCAAAGACACACCTTCAGGTGTATTAAGTACAATATTACTCGGAGAGACCGCACCCATCATGGCGGCGGAGTCCGTCTTTTCTATTAATCATAAGTTCATGTTTAGCAATGAAGCGCGTAGGTTTCGTTTGCTAGAGACGTGTATCGCACGCATTCCGCTCTCGGGTGGTAAGCAATTGCACGTGATCACTCTCTTTGCACAGGATAATAATAATCTCGAACATAATTTCATTCCAGAGCTCGAAACTCTCATCAGATGTCTCCGAGTGAGCTCGGAAGATACTTATTATATAATTGCAGGAGATTTCAACCCCAGGTATCAAAATTGGGGATGCAATAGGAATTGCGCACGGGGGATCGCCTTGAACAATTGGTTGATTGGTCATGATGAGTTGAGGGCTGATCTACTCGCAAACGAAATACCATCATTTCCCAGAAGCGGGAATTATCTGGATCTACTATCGATTAACAGACAACTAACAATACAGGATGTAGATACAAGCACACGGAATTTTTTAACCGCGATTGAGTACGATAGTGATCATCTTGCTTTTTCAGCGGTTATTCAGCTCCCGAACGAGGTGGCTGATCTTGGGGAATATGTCCAGCGAAATCATTATAATTACAATAAGGCTCGTTGGGTACGTTTCTCCAGGGCTTTGGCCAGGGAACTCCGGTCGAGTGCGATCAATCCGCCAACGAACAGAAACCTAACGAACGAGGAGGTTGATAGGTACCTCAAACAAATGGACGACGCCATAGTGCGTACAATGGACAGAACGATACCGAAGGTAGTGCCGATCGATGACTGCAGTGATCAAAACCCTCCAGCAGCTAATAAAAATAAATTATAATCTTGCCATAAGCTTGCATTGGCAATAAAATCAGGTCTGTACGATCCACAACCCGGGTATGTTCCCGCAAGTAAATAAACTATTCAGGAGGAAAGATCAAAATGTCATTCCAATCGTCCGACTTCCGATAGCAAACGACAACGCACAGCTACTGACACCAGTTGATATAGATCCAGATGAGTCCGTGCTAGATGACGAATTCTTCGTGGCCGAAGATCCCCAAGGAAAGGTTAAGACCATATTCGCTGTTTTCGAGGAAGTGTTTAAGGTCAACGAGGTCAGTCGATCAAATCGCGATCTAGAGAACAGAGTCCTGGTAAATCACTTCTATCTTCGTGAGGAGATCAGTCGATTACGATCTGAGAATCATGGTTTCACTAGATTCGATGACGTAAATATGGCAAATAATGCCATCGCCAACGATGTAAATCACATCGTGATCACGCAAGAAGATCTCCGGGGGGTCTTTAAATCCATTAAGAACAAGAAATCGGCTGGGATAGATGGTATCCCGAACATCGTGCTTAATCATCTCCCTCCGGCTGCAGTGGAAATTTACACTACACTGTTTAACAATGCGCTTAGTAATGCACATTACCCGGCACATTAGAAGACAGCTGTAGTGCAACCGATCCCTAAACGGGATAAAGACAAAAGCATTCCGTCTAATCTTCGGTCGATAAGTCTTCTTCCTTGCATCAGCAAGGCATTTGAAAAGATTGTCATTCGAGTTCTGCAGACATTGGTCGAGGGCAACAATATTCTACCAATGGAATATGGATAAAAAGCAGTGTACGGGTGCCTGTCTGTTCGACTTGGAAAAGGCATTTGATACCCTCTGGTTAGAAGGCCTTTTCCTTAAGTTGGTCAGACTTAGGCTAAATAAGCCATTGCTATACATGATTATATGATAACAGGTAGGAAGTTCGTCGTGAAATGTGGCGGCGTAACGTCAAATAAAGTATTTAGGATAGAAAACGGTCTACAACAGGGGGCTGTAGGATCCCCATTATTGTTTTCTATACTTACTGCGGATCTTCTATGGTCTTTGTTGCACCTTATCACGTATGCCAATGACCTAGTGGCTTACAGATCAGCACTGAAGGTAGTAGTCATAAACACTCTGTTGCAACGGGATGCAATTAAAATAACTGGATTTCGTAATGACTGGAAGTTGCTTATCAACTTCCTAAAATGTGAAACTGTTCTTTTCCGTGCTCCGGTGTACAGGGCTTCAAGTGTTACACGTACGAACTGGAAAGATTTCTGGATTGTTGACCCTCAGGGCCGGCCGCTAATCGTGAAAAGTGTAGTATGATATCTCGGCATTTGGTTGGATCATTTTATGTATGTTAACAAACATATAGAGAAGGCTTTGACCAATGCTAGAAAAGCCTTTGCTGTGGCAAGAAAGCTGTTTTACAGTAGCCAACTTGATACCAGGGTGAAGGTAATCTGCTACATGGCTCGAGAGACGGTGTCTTAGGACCTGTCTCCGGTTGTATCGGACACCTGAATCCGAGTACAAGAAGTACTATCGCAACGAGGTCTTGTACAACACGGCTAATATGAAAAGAGTAGACAATTTTATAATTTCACTAACGCGACGACACATCGCAAGGAGTATGATGTCTACCAACAGTCTGATCTTCGGGGATTATTACCCGAACTTTATGTATCATGAGAGGGCGAGCCAAATCGGCCTTATTCCACCTGAGGCTTTCCTCTATTTAAATTCGTTAAATCTGATTCAGGACATGAGTGGATGTCCTATAATCCACGCTGTACGCCGAACAGTTGACAGGCGACTTCACTATGAATCGGATATCGCTCCCGAACACGAGGATCAACTCCGGTTCAGTAGAGCGATCCCCGCTCAAGATAAGAGAGAGTGCAAAAGAGCGCAACTTCTTTTGGTGGTTACACCAGAACCAGTCTCCGGCACCGGCTGCGCCTGATCTGATAGTCGGTCTGTTGAACAACAGCCCACTTACATAGATTTAAGTTAGGTTAAGTTGGTTTAAATAGGTATTAGCGCAAATTAAAAAATATGTTAAGAGCGCCAAGTTTTTCCTAAGTTTTCTTGGCCAGTAAGCAAAAACAATAAAGATTGTCAATATGGGCTGCAAAAAAACAATATTAGAAATAGAAGCCGAAAGGCAAATAGATAAGTAAGTTTAGATTATTTTAGAGCACCTGCGAAGGGTCAGTAGGAAAGATTTTAAGAACATGAATTGTTTATATATTAAGATAGATTTAATCATTTTTGTCTAGTTTAAAGTATAATGAATTGAAAAATAAAAATTAATTTTAAAGTTGAAAAGTTAAGCCCAGCTCTGATTGATCAAAAAAAGTTGTGTATTGTACGTGTATTGTATATGTAAGAAAGGCAGTGTCTTGGGAGCTGTCTCCGTCCGTATCGTACACCCGAGTCTGAGTACAAGAAGAACTATCCTAACGAAATCCTGTACAACGAGGCAAACTTGAACAGGATAGATAATTTTATTATTAAGCTAATCAGAATTCACATTGCACGAGCTATGACTTCTTCGAACAGTCTGATCTTGGGGGCTTACTACTCCAATATTATGTAGCATGAAAGGGTGCGCCTTAACGGCTTTATTCTTTCCGATTTATTTCTTTATCTAGACACAATTGGCCTTATACAGGATCCACAAGGATGTCCTATCATCTTCCACGTCGTACGCCGAACAGTCGACAGGCGACTCCAATACGAGCTGTATGTCGCTCGCAGCCACGAGGATCTCCTCCGATTCAGTAGAGCGATCTCTACTCGGGACAGGAGAGAGTGTGCCAAAGAACGGCACTTTTATTGGTGGTTGTACCAGAACCGGTCTCCGCCGGCGTTGGCTCTTCCAAACGGCGAGACATTTGACCATTGTGGCCAACTTACATAGAATTTAATTTAGTTTAAGAGCAAAATTAAAAAAAAATCCCAAAAAAGGTGCACCACGGCGTATAGATGTATATGTTATGCATATATATATATAACATATACGCAATGGTGTACACGTCTTTCTGTTACGGACATATTTAAGGTAGTTTTAAGGTTTCTGGTGTTTTTCATAGGTTAGATAGGTTAACGCAAGTTTTTCATGTGTTCGTGGTAATTCAAATTAATAAAGTCCTGTCTCTAAAGACTAACTATATTTTGTCTAGCAAGTAAATTTATTTAGTTACAGTAAAAACAAAATTACATCTCAAAAGAAAAAAAGTGTGCGCACCCCAGCTCCCACCCCGGTTCAAATACCGGAGGCAACAGTGACAGAGACACATAATTCGATTTTTTTTTATCAAATTAAGATAAGAGTGTTAAGTGAGGAGAATGAGGCCTGGTGGCAGAGGTGGACCGGCGCATGGCCCATCAGGCCACAGCGCTGGCCAACCAGAAGATGAGCTGAACCGATGCCAGCTCATCACGCCACTCAGTAGATGGCGAGAACGAAAGAGGGAAGAGGAGGAGGCCCCTTCACCCCGCACCCAACCTGATCCAGAGTTCGAAGGCAAAGAAGACCACGCCATCGACCGTGACATCAACAGCGAAATCGGCTGGTAACTACGATGCTGCTGTATCCACGGCAGCAGCATAACAATAACAGCTGCACCAAACACAATAGCAGCAACAACATCGAAAGCTGCGCTAGCAGTACTGGCGATGTCCGCAGCGGTAGCTGCAACAGCAACAACAACAGAGACCACGGCGGCTAAAATGCCAGTAACATCAACAGCAGAAGGTCAGCCTTCAGCAATATAACTATCCGACTCGGTTATATACCAGTCGGCAGAAGGAAAAGGGAGGTATCTGGGCCTGCGGAACAGGTATCAGGTCTTCTCCGCCAACGAAGAGGATGAAGAACTGGAGGCTGACCAGAGTCTCTCACGAATTGAGAGCCGCGAGCTCCAGCTCACCGAGAAGAAACGCTCAATTGAGCAACAGGAGGCGGAGCTGGCCGCCGTGGTCCAAATAATAAAGGAGAAGCTGGCCGCGCGGAAAACAGCTCAGGCGTCTGCACGGCTGCGACAACAAGCCGTACAGTCGCAAAAACAGCTGGAAATCGAATGCCAGCAACAACAACAACAACCAGCAAAGAAACCACAGGCGCTGCTGAAAGGCACCCAGCAGCCGCCAAAAAAAAACACAGGGTTAACAGCAGCAGTAACATCAGCAACAACAATAGCAGCAGCAGGCGAAGAAGTATCAGCAGCTGACACAGCCAACAAGAGTGAGATGCCCACCGATAAACATCTTCGGTGCGGAGACCAAGGATCTCCAAAGTCTATGTAAATGGGCTGTCGTACACTTAGACAAATTAGATCTCCCATACAAGATAAGGTATATGATGGCCCTCAGACACACCGTGTACTACCACTATATGGCAGTGCACTAATTAATTAGGCAGGCGTTGGAGAATGAGTTCTACACGTACACCCCGAAAGGAGAAAAACTCCAGACTCTGCTCCTTAAGAGCGTAGATCCTTCTACGCATCCGGAGGACATTCTCGCTGTGCTGCGCCGGGCGCAGAGCTACGATCTCCACATAGTAGGAGTCAAGCCGTTTGTCGCTGCGGTGGCACGAAAGGAGAATAGGCGTTCGCCTATGTTCCTTGTTCAGAGAACGCCCGCTAGCAACGGAGAGCTCCTCAAAAGAATTAAATACTTGGCGTGTTGCCATTAAGTGGGACACATTTAAAAAAAGGTAAGCACAGAGGTTCGGGCATGCCGCGGCGAACTGCAAGATGGAGATCCGCTGCGTGAAATGCGCTGAAAATCACAGTAGTAGAGAATGTCCTCTAAGAAAGGACCAAGTCAAAGACAGCGGCACTCTAAAATGTGCTATATGTACGACTAACGGGCACCCTGCTAGTTATAGGGGCTCCCCGAAAGTGCAAGAACTCAAAAACAAGTTCGAAAGGAGGGCAACAAAAACGGTGGCAACAAGGCCACAACAAGTGCCTCGCGTTCCAGCCACCGATGTCACACCAGCCATCTCCTATGCCCAAATGACATCAGGCAGAGAACCAGCACAACAGACGGTGCCAAAGGCGACCGCGGTCCCAGCGACCCGGCAGCCGGAGGCAAGTAATGATCTGAGCGCCATCCTACTGGCTAGCCAGGCACAGATGGCAAGTTGCAAAAAAGCATTGCTGAACAAGCAGAGTAGTCAGAATAGATGTCATCTATGCCAGACTGTCTGGCGAACACGTCACAACGGCCTCAATATAATGGCTGAACCCGAAACTGATAATAGGGAGCAACAGGAAACACAGTCCTGATGTGATAATGGTTAGCGAAACTAAGGTCAACCAAAGACACACCTTCAGGTGTATTAAGTACAATATTACTCGGAGAGACCGCACCCATCATGGCGGCGGAGTCCGTCTTTTCTATTAATCATAAGTTCATGTTTAGCAATGAAGCGCGTAGGTTTCGTCTGCTAGAGACGTGTATCGCACGCATTCCGCTCTCGGGTGGTAAGCAATTGCACGTGATCACTCTCTTTGCACAGGATAATAATAATCTCGAACATAATTTCATTCCAGAGCTCGAAACTCTCATCAGATGTCTCCGAGTGAGCTCGGAAGATACTTATTATATAATTGCAGGAGATTTCAACTCCAGACATCAAAATTGGGGATGCAATAGGAATTGAGCACGGGGGATCGCCTTGAACAATTGGTTGATTGGTCATGATGAGTTGAGGGCTGATCTGCTTGCAACCGAAATACCGTTATTTCCCAGAAGCGGGAATTATCTGGATCTACTATTGATTAACAGACAACTAACAATACAGGATGTAGATACAAGCACACGGAATTTTTTAACCGCGATTGAGTACGATAGTGATCATCTTGCTTTTTCAGCGGTTATTCAGCTCCCGAACGAGGTGGCTGATCTTGGGGATGATCTTTAAAGACTAAAAAAACGTTGCTTAAGCCGCAAGGCACAGATATATATTTAAATTAGAACAGCTTAGAGTACTCGCATAGGGTCAGTAGGTTAAGATTAAATACAATAAGTTATTTAAGGTAGTTTAAAGTATATTTTGTCTAGCAAGTAAATTTATTTAGTTACAGTAAAAACAAAATTACATTTCAAAAGAAAAAAAGTGTGCGCACCCCAGCTCCCACCCCGGTTCAAATACCGGAGGCAACAGTGACAGAGACACATAATTCGATTTTTTTTTATCAAATTAAGATAAGAGTGTTAAGTGAGGAGAATGAGGCCGAGAGGGAGGCCTGGTGGCAGAGGTGGACCGGCGCATGGCCCATCAGGCCACAGCGCTGGCCAACCAGAAGATGAGCTGAACCGATGCCAGCTCATCACGCCACTCAGTAGATGGCGAGAACGAGAGAGGGAAGAGGAGGAGGCCCCTTCACCCCGCACCCAACCTGATCCAGAGTTCGAAGGCAAAGAAGACCACGCCATCGACCGTGACATCACCAGCGAAATCGGCTGGTAACTACGATGCTGCTGTATCCACGGCAGCAGCATAACAATAACAGCTGCACCAACAACAATAGCAGCAACAACATCGAAAGCTGCGCTAGCAGTACTGGCGATGTCCGCAGCGGTAGCTGCAACAGTAACAACAACAGAGACCACGGCGGCTAAAATGCCAGTAACATCTACAGCAGAAGGTCAGCCTTCAGCAATATAACTATCCGATTCGGTTATATACCAGTCGGCAGAAGGAAAAGGGAGGTATCTGGGCCTGGGGAACAGGTATCAGGTCTTCTCCGCCAACGAAGAGGATGAAGAACTGGAGGCTGACCAGAGTCTCTCACGAATTGAGAGCCGCGAGCTCCAGCTCACCGAGAAGAAACGCTCAATTGAGCAACAGGAGGCGGAGCTGGCCGCCGTGGTCCAAATAATAAAGGAGAAGCTGGCCGCGCGGAAAACAGCTCAGGCGTCTGCACGGCTGCGACAACAAGCCGTACAGTCGCAAAAACAGCTGGAAGTCGAATGCCAGCAACAACAACAACCAGCAAAGAAACCACAGGCGCTGCTAAAAGGCACCCAGCAGCTGCCAAAAAAAAAAAAAAACAGGGTTAACAGCAGCAGTCAACAATAGCAGCAGCAGGCGAAGAAGTATCAGCAGCTGACACAGCCAACAAGAGTGAGATGCCCACCGATAACCATCTTCGGTGCGGAGACCAAGGATCTCCAAAGTCTATGTAAATGGGCTGTCGTACACTTAGACAAATTAGATCTCCCATACAAGATAAGGTATAGGATGCCCCTCAGACACACCGTGTACTACCACTATATGGCAGTGCACTAATTAATTAGGCAGGCGTTGGAGAATGAGTTCTACATGTACACCCCGAAAGGAGAAAAACTCCAGACTCTGCTCCTTAAGAGCGTAGATCCTTCTACGCATCCGGAGGACATTCTCGCTGTGCTGCGCCGGGCGCAGAGCTTCGATCTCCACATAGTAGGAGTCAAGCCGTTTGTCGCTGCGGTGGCACGAAAGGAGAATAGGCGTTTGCCTATGTTCCTTGTTCAGAGAACGCCCGCTAGCAATGGAGAGCTCCGCAAGGGAATTAAACACTTGGCGTGTTGCCATTAAGTGGGACACATTAAAAAAAGGTAAGCACAGAGGTTCGGGCATGCCGCGGCGAACTGCAAGATGGAGATCCGCTGCGTGAAATGCGCTGAAAATCACAGTAGTAGAGAATGTCCTCTAGGAAAGGACCAAGTCAAAGACAGCGGCACTCTAAAATGTGCTATATGTATGACTAACGGGCACCCTGCTAGTTATAGGGGCTGCCCGAAAGTGCAAGAATTCAAAAACAAGTTCGAAAGGAGGGCAACAAAAACGGTGGCAACAAGGCCACAAGTGCCTCGCGTTCCAGCCACCGATGTCACACCAGCCATCTCCTGTGCCCAAATGACATCAGGCAGAGAACCGGCACAACAGACGGTGCCAAAGGCGACCGCGGTCCCACTGACCCGGCAGCCGGAGGCAAGTAATGATCTGAGCGCCATCCTACTGGCTAGCCAGGCACAGATGGCAAGTTGCAAGAAAGCATTGCTGAACAAGCAGAGCAGACTGCTCGCTTGGAGCAGCAGTTCCTTCAACAGGCAGTCAGAATAGATGTCATCTATTCCAGACTGTCTGGCGAACACGTCACAACGGCCTCAATATAATGGCTGAACCCGAAGCTGATAATAGGGAGCAACAGGAAACTGTTAAGAGACCACAGTCCTGATGTGATAATGGTTAGCGAAACTAAGGTCAACCAAAGACACACCTTCAGGTGTATTAAGTACAATATTACTCGGAGAGACCGCACCCATCATGGCGGCGGAGTCCGTCTTTTCTCACTAAGAAAACTATTAATCATAAGTTCATGTTTAGCAATGAAGCGCGTAGGTTTCGTCTGCTAGAGACGTGTATCGCACGCATTCCGCTCTCGGGTGGTAAGCAATTGCACGTGATCACTCTCTTTGCACAGGATAATAATAATCTCGAACATAATTTCATTCCGGAGCTCGAAACTCTCATCAGATGTCTCCGAGTGAGCTCGGAAGATACTTATTATATAATTGCAGGAGATTTCAACTCCAGACATCAAAATTGGGGATGCAATAGGAATTGAGCACGGGGGATCGCCTTGAACAATTGGTTGATTGGTCATGATGAGTTGAGGGCTGATCTGCTTGCAACCGAAATACCGTTATTTCCCAGAAGCGGGAATTATCTGGATCTACTATTGATTAACAGACAACTAACAATACAGGATGTAGATACAAGCACACGGAATTTTTTAACCGCGATTGAGTACGATAGTGATCATCTTGCTTTTTCAGCGGTTATTCAGCTCCCGAACGAGGTGGCTGATCTTGGGGATGATCTTTAAAGACTAAAAAAACGTTGCTTAAGCCGCAAGGCACAGATATATATTTAAATTAGAACAGCTTAGAGTACTCGCATAGGGTCAGTAGGTTAAGATTAAATACAATAAGTTATTTAAGGTAGTTTAAAGTATATTTTGTCTAGCAAGTAAATTTATTTAGTTACAGTAAAAACAAAATTACATTTCAAAAGAAAAAAAGTGTGCGCACCCCAGCTCCCACCCCGGTTCAAATACCGGAGGCAACAGTGACAGAGACACATAATTCGATTTTTTTTTATCAAATTAAGATAAGAGTGTTAAGTGAGGAGAATGAGGCCGAGAGGGAGGCCTGGTGGCAGAGGTGGACCGGCGCATGGCCCATCAGGCCACAGCGCTGGCCAACCAGAAGATGAGCTGAACCGATGCCAGCTCATCACGCCACTCAGTAGATGGCGAGAACGAGAGAGGGAAGAGGAGGAGGCCCCTTCACCCCGCACCCAACCTGATCCAGAGTTCGAAGGCAAAGAAGACCACGCCATCGACCGTGACATCACCAGCGAAATCGGCTGGTAACTACGATGCTGCTGTATCCACGGCAGCAGCATAACAATAACAGCTGCACCAACAACAATAGCAGCAACAACATCGAAAGCTGCGCTAGCAGTACTGGCGATGTCCGCAGCGGTAGCTGCAACAGTAACAACAACAGAGACCACGGCGGCTAAAATGCCAGTAACATCTACAGCAGAAGGTCAGCCTTCAGCAATATAACTATCCGATTCGGTTATATACCAGTCGGCAGAAGGAAAAGGGAGGTATCTGGGCCTGGGGAACAGGTATCAGGTCTTCTCCGCCAACGAAGAGGATGAAGAACTGGAGGCTGACCAGAGTCTCTCACGAATTGAGAGCCGCGAGCTCCAGCTCACCGAGAAGAAACGCTCAATTGAGCAACAGGAGGCGGAGCTGGCCGCCGTGGTCCAAATAATAAAGGAGAAGCTGGCCGCGCGGAAAACAGCTCAGGCGTCTGCACGGCTGCGACAACAAGCCGTACAGTACAGTACAGACCAAGGATCTCCAAAGTCTATGTAAATGGGCTGTCGTACACTTAGACAAATTAGATCCCCCATACAAGATAAGGTATAGGATGCCCCTCAGACACACCGTGTACTACCACTATATGGCAGTGCACTAATTAATTAGGCAGGCGTTGGAGAATGAGTTCTACACGTACACCCCGAAAGGAGAAAAACTCCAGACTCTGCTCCTTAAGAGCGTAGATCCTTCTACGCATCCGGAGGACATTCTCGCTGTGCTGCGCCGGGCGCAGAGCTACGATCTCCACATAGTAGGAGTCAAGCCGTTTGTCGCTGCGGTGGCACGAAAGGAGAATAGGCGTTCGCCTATGTTCCTTGTTCAGAGAACGCCCGCTAGCAACGGAGAGCTCCTCAAAAGAATTAAATACTTGTTGCGTGTTGCCATTAAGTGGGACACATTTAAAAAAAGGTAAGCACAGAGGTTCGGGCATGCCGCGGCGAACTGCAAGATGGAGATCCGCTGCGTGAAATGCGCTGAAAATCACAGTAGTAGAGAATGTCCTCTAAGAAAGGACCAAGTCAAAGACAGCGGCACTCTAAAATGTGCTATATGTACGACTAACGGGCACCCTGCTAGTTATAGGGGCTCCCCGAAAGTGCAAGAACTCAAAAACAAGTTCGAAAGGAGGGCAACAAAAACGGTGGCAACAAGGCCACAACAAGTGCCTCGCGTTCCAGCCACCGATGTCACACCAGCCATCTCCTGTGCCCAAATGACATCAGGCAGAGAACCGGCACAACAGACGGTGCCAAAGGCGACCGCGGTCCCAGTGACCCGGCAGCCGGAGGCAAGTAATGATCTGAGCGCCATCCTACTGGCTAGCCAGGCACAGATGGCAAGTTGCAAGAAAGCATTGCTGAACAAGCAGAGCAGACTGCTCGCTTGGAGCAGCAGTTCCTTCAACAGGCAGTCAGAATAGATGTCATCTATTCCAGACTGTCTGGCGAACACGTCACAACGGCCTCAATATAATGGCTGAACCCGAAGCTGATAATAGGGAGCAACAGGAAACTGTTAAGAGACCACAGTCCTGATGTGATAATGGTTAGCGAAACTAAGGTCAACCAAAGACACACCTTCAGGTGTATTAAGTACAATATTACTCGGAGAGACCGCACCCATCATGGCGGCGGAGTCCGTCTTTTCTCACTAAGAAAACTATTAATCATAAGTTCATGTTTAGCAATGAAGCGCGTAGGTTTCGTCTGCTAGAGACGTGTATCGCACGCATTCCGCTCTCGGGTGGTAAGCAATTGCACGTGATCACTCTCTTTGCACAGGATAATAATAATCTCGAACATAATTTCATTCCAGAGCTCGAAACTCTCATCAGATGTCTCCGAGTGAGCTCGGAAGATACTTATTATATAATTGCAGGAGATTTCAACTCCAGACATCAAAATTGGGGATGCAATAGGAATTGAGCACGGGGGATCGCCTTGAACAATTGGTTGATTGGTCATGATGAGTTGAGGGCTGATCTGCTTGCAACCGAAATACCATTATTTCCCAGAAGCGGGAATTATCTGGATCTACTATTGATTAACAGACAACTAACAATACAGGATGTAGATACAAGCACACGGAATTTTTTAACCGCGATTGAGTACGATAGTGATCATCTTGCTTTTTCAGCGGTTATTCAGCTCCCGAACGAGGTGGCTGATCTTGGGGATGATCTTTAAAGACTAAAAAAACGTTGCTTAAGCCGCAAGGCACAGATATATATTTAAATTAGAACAGCTTAGAGTACTCGCATAGGGTCAGTAGGTTAAGATTAAATACAATAAGTTATTTAAGGTAGCTTAAAGTATATTTTGTCTAGCAAGTAAATTTATTTAGTTACAGTAAAAACAAAATTACATTTCAAAAGAAAAAAAGTGTGCGCACCCCAGCTCCCACCCCGGTTCAAATACCGGAGGCAACAGTGACAGAGACACATAATTCGATTTTTTTTTATCAAATTAAGATAAGAGTGTTAAGTGAGGAGAATGAGGCCGAGAGGGAGGCCTGGTGGCAGAGGTGGACCGGCGCATGGCCCATCAGGCCACAGCGCTGGCCAACCAGAAGATGAGCTGAACCGATGCCAGCTCATCACGCCACTCAGTAGATGGCGAGAACGAGAGAGGGAAGAGGAGGAGGCCCCTTCACCCCGCACCCAACCTGATCCAGAGTTCGAAAGCAAAGAAGACCACGCCATCGACCGTGACATCACCAGCGAAATCGGCTGGTAACTACGATGCTGCTGTATCCACGGCAGCAGCATAACAATAACAGCTGCACCAACCACAATAGCAGCAACAACATCGAAAGCTGCGCTAGCAGTACTGGCGATGTCCGCAGCGGTAGCTGCAACAGTAACAACAACAGAGACCACGGCGGCTAAAATGCCAGTAACATCTACAGCAGAAGGTCAGCCTTCAGCAATATAACTATCCGATTCGGTTATATACCAGTCGGCAGAAGGAAAAGGGAGGTATCTGGGCCTGGGGAACAGGTATCAGGTCTTCTCCGCCAACGAAGAGGATGAAGAACTGGAGGCTGACCAGAGTCTCTCACGAATTGAGAGCCGCGAGCTCCAGCTCACCGAGAAGAAACGCTCAATTGAGCAACAGGAGGCGGAGCTGGCCGCCGTGGTCCAAATAATAAAGGAGAAGCTGGCCGCGCGGAAAACAGCTCAGGCGTCTGCACGGCTGCGACAACAAGCCGTACAGTCGCAAAAACAGCTGGAAATCGAATGCCAGCAACAACAACAACCAGCAAAGAAACCACAGGCGCTGCTAAAAGGCACCCAGCAGCCGCCAAAAAAAAACACAGGGTTAACAGCAGCAGTAACATCAGCAACAACAATAGCAGCAGCAGGCGAAGAAGTATCAGCAGCTGACACAGCCAACAAGAGTGAGATGCCCACCGATAAACATCTTCGGTGCGGAGACCAAGGATCTCCAAAGTCTATGTAAATGGGCTGTCGTACACTTAGACAAATTAGATCTCCCATACAAGATAAGGTATAGGATGCCCCTCAGACACACCGTGTACTACCACTATATGGCAGTGCACTAATTAATTAGGCAGGCGTTGGAGAATGAGTTCTACACGTACACCCCGAAAGGAGAAAAACTCCAGACTCTGCTCCTTAAGAGCGTAGATCCTTCTACGCATCCGGAGGACATTCTCGCTGTGCTGCGCCGGGCGCAGAGCTACGATCTCCACATAGTAGGAATCAAGCCGTTTGTCGCTGCGGTGGCACGAAAGGAGAATAGGCGTTTGCCTATGTTCCTTGTTCAGAGAACGCCCGCTAGCAACGGAGAGCTCCTCAAAAGAATTAAATACTTGGCGTGTTGCCATTAAGTGGGACACATTAAAAAAAAGGTAAGCACAGAGGTTCGGGCATGCCGCGGCGAACTGCAAGATGGAGATCCGCTGCGTGAAATGCGCTGAAAATCACAGTAGTAGAGAATGTCCTCTAAGAAAGGACCAAGTCAAAGACAGCGGCACTCTAAAATGTGCTATATGTACGACTAACGGGCACCCTGCTAGTTATAGGGGCTGCCCGAAAGTGCAAGAAGTCAAAAACAAGTTCGAAAGGAGGGCAACAAAAACGGTGGCAACAAGGCCACAACAAGTGCCTCGCGTTCCAGCCACCGATGTCACACCAGCCATCTCCTATGCCCAAATGACATCAGGCAGAGAACCAGCACAACAGACGGTGCCAAAGGCGACCGCGGTCCCAGCGACCCGGCAGCCGGAAGCAAGTAATGATCTGAGCGCCATCCTACTGGCTAGCCAGGCACAGATGGCAAGTTGCAAAAAAGCATTGCTGAACAAGCAGAGTAGTCAGAATAGATGTCATCTATGCCAGACTGTCTGGCGAACACGTCACAACGGCCTCAATATAATGGCTGAACCCGAAGCTGATAATAGGGAGCAACAGGAAACTGTTAAGAGACCACAGTCCTGATGTGATAATGGTTAGCGAAACTAAGGTCAACCAAAGACACACCTTCAGGTGTATTAAGTACAATATTACTCGGAGAGACCGCACCCATCATGGCGGCGGAGTCCGTCTTTTCTCATTAAGAAAACTATTAATCATAAGTTCATGTTTAGCAATGAAGCGCGTAGGTTTCGTCTGCTAGAGACGTGTATCGCACGCATTCCGCTCTCGGGTGGTAAGCAATTGCACGTGATCACTCTCTTTGCACAGGATAATAATAATCTCGAACATAATTTCATTCCAGAGCTCGAAACTCTCATCAGATGTCTCCGAGTGAGCTCGGAAGATACTTATTATATAATTGCAGGAGATTTCAACCCCAGGTAACCCCGAAGGTAGTGCCGATCGATGACTGCAGTGATCAAAACCCTCCAGCAGCTAATAAAAATAAATTATAATCTTGCCATAAGCTTGCATTGGCAATAAAATCAGGTCTGTACGATCCACAACCCGGGTATGTTCCCGCAAGTAAATAAACTATTCAGGAGGAAAGATCAAAATGTCATTCCAATCGTCCGACTTCCGATAGCAAACGACAACGCACAGCTACTGACACCAGTTGATATAGATCCAGATGAGTCCGTGCTAGATGACGAATTCTTCGTGGCCGAAGATCCCCAAGGAAAGGTTAAGACCATATTCGCTGTTTTCGAGGAAGTGTATAAGGTCAACGAGGTCAGTCGATCAAATCGCGATCTAGAGAACAGAGTCCTGGTAAATCACTTCTATCTCCGTGAGGAGATCAGTCGATTACGATCTGAGAATCATGGTTTCACTAGATTCGATGACGTAAATATGGCAAATAATGCCATCGCCAACGATGTAAATCACATCGTGATCACGCAAGAAGATCTCCGGGGGGTCTTTAAATCCATTAAGAACAAGAAATCGGCTGGGATAGATGGTATCCCGAACATCGTGCTTAATCATCTCCCTCCGGCTGCAGTGGAAATTTACACTACACTGTTTAACAATGCGCTTAGTAATGCACATTACCCGGCACATTAGAAGACAGCTGTAGTGCAACCGATCCCTAAACGGGATAAAGACAAAAGCATTCCGACTAATCTTCGATCGATAAGTCTTCTTCCTTGCATCAGCAAGGCATTTGAAAAGATTGTCATTCGAGATCTGCAGACATTGGTCGAGGGCAACAATATTCTACCAATGGAATATGGATAAAAAGCAGTGCACGGGTGCCTGTCTGTTCGACTTGGAAAAGGCATTTGATACCCTCGGTCTACAACAGGGGGCTGTAGGATCCCCATTATTGTTTTCTATACTTACTGCGGATCTTCTATGGTCTATGTCGCACCTTATCACGTATGCCAATGACCTAGTGGCTTACAGATCAGCACTGAAGGTAGTAGTCATAAACACTCTGTTGCAACGGGATGCAATTAGAATAACTGGATTTCGTAATGACTGGAAGTTGCTTATCAACTTCCTAAAATGTGAAACTGTTCTTTTCCGTGCTCCGGTGTACAGGGCTTCAAGTGTTACACGTACGAACTGGAAAGATTTCTGGATTGTTGACCCTCAGGGCCAGCCGCTAATCGTGAAAAGTGAAGTAAGATATCTCGGCATTTGGTTGGATCATTATATGTATATTAACAAACATATAGAGAAGGCTTTGAACACTGCTAGAAAAGCCTTTGCTGTGACAAGAAAGCTGTTTTACAGTAGCCAACTTGATACCAGGGTGAAGGTAATCTGCTACATGGCTCGAGAGACGGTGTCTTAGGACCTGTCTCCGGTTGTATCGGACACCTGAATCCGAGTACAAGAAGTACTATCGCAACGAGGTCTTGTACAACACGGCTAATGTGAAAAGAGTAGACAATTTTATAATTTCACTAACGCGACGACACATCGCAAGGAGTATGATGTCTACCAACAGTCTGATCATCGGGGATTATTACCCGAACTTTATGTATCATGAGAGGGCGAGCCAAATCGGCCTTATTCCACCTGAGGCTTTCCTCTATTTAAAATCGTCAAATCTGATTCAGGACATGAGTGGATGTCCTATATTCTTCCACGCTGTACGCCGAACAGTTGACAGGCGACTTCACTATGAATCGGATATCGATCGCGAACACGAGGATCAACTCCGGTTCAGTAGAGCGATCCCCGCTCGAGATAAGAGAGAGTGCAAAAGAGCGCAACTTCTTTTGGTGGTTACACCAGAACCAGTCTCCGGCACCGGCTGCGCCTGATCTGATAGTCGGTCTGTTGGACAACAGCCCACTTACACAGATTTAAGTTACGTTAAGTTGGACTAAGAAAAAAAACGAAACCAACAAAAATCACAAAAAAAAACCAACAAAAAACACACAAAAAAAAGAAAGGTGAACAAAGGCGTGTAGATCATATATGTCAAGCATATAAATAACGTACACGCCCTTGTACACACGTTCGCAATGTCATGGACGTAGTGTAAGGTGCTTAAAGTTTATTAGGTTTTAGCGTAAATTAAAAAATATGTTAAGAGCGCCAAGTTTTTCCTAAGTTTTTTTGGCCAGTAAGCAAAAACAATAAAGATTGTCAATATGGACTGCAAAAAAACAATATTAGTAGTAGAAGCCGAAAGGCAAAAAGATAAGTAAGTTAAGATTATTTTAGAGCACCTGCGAAGGGTCAGTAGGATAGATTTTAAGAACATGAATTGTTTATATATTAGGATAGATTTGATCATTTTTGTATAGTTTAAAGTATCATGAATTGAAAAATAAAAATGAATTTTAAAGTTGAAAAGTTAAGCCCAGCTCTGATTGAACAAAAAAAGTTGTGTATTGTACGGATGAGGAAGAACTCGCTCGTGGAACCAACTGGATGACCGAAAGGCTACCGGGCAAAAAACGGAAGGCCGGTTCCGCCGCCGGAGATAATAAATAAGTCAGAAAATGTACTTCTTACCAGTAACAACGTTACTAAGTTACCAAAAGAACAGACACCCCCGCAAATTAATGTACTCGGAATACCAGTGTACAATAAGTTACACTCTATTTTGAAGTCAACAATCCAATCTGAGTATAAAGCAGCAGTGCTAAACAACAATGCGTGCAAGATAAATGTCAAGGACTCTGACAGCTATAGGTTACTCTCGCAAGAACTGAACGCGCAAACAAATACAGTGGTACACGTAACAAAATAAATCCAACCGACCCATTCGTGTCATAGCTAGGGGACTTCATGCGTATTGTCCAAAAGAAGACATTATCGAGGACTTGAAACTTAAAGGCCTAAAAATAGTAGATGCTGCTAATTTATCATCAGGAAGAAAAACAGCTGACAGATGGAGCTGTGAGACGTGTCGGATTACCCCTTTTCATGCTTAGCTTCGACAAGTGTGAAAGCATAGACAAAATTGATGGGTTAAAGCAATTCTAGATGTGACTGTCAAAATAGAAGCCTTGCGCAAAAACTCGAACTCAGTACCGAAATGCAAACGTTGTCAGAGATTCAACCACACTCAGAAGTATTGCCAGAAAGTTCCGCGATGGTCAAATGCGCCGGCGAACATCTGTCGGCAGAATGTAAAATGTAACGAAAGCAAAACTACACCAGCTACTTGTACTAACTGTGAAGGCAAGCATCCGCCTAACTATCGAGGCTGTGAAGTAGAAAAAGAGCTTCAGAAATCAACCAAAAATCGGCAACAAAGGACGTAGTTCTAAAAACCGTGCTGCAACCAACAGTGACTCGATACAAAAGTGCTGAAATAAAAGTGCAGACTCAACCTGCGTCCCCAATAACTCAAAAAAGTAAATCAGCTAATGTGAAATCATCGCAAATGGAACAAGCTGCGAAGAGCAATCAACTCCCATAACAAATATATTTAATATCATTTTAGAGAAACTTGTCGAACAAACTAAAACGAACAAACTTATTTTCGAAAGGCTACTCGAACTCGAAAATAGGACTAACAGCAAGCGTATTTTAACATGAATATGTTAATTAAAATTTTAAATTGGAATGCGAATGGTCTGCTACAAAAAAATTGACGAACTAGAATTATATATTAGAGAAAAAGATATCGATATTTGTCTGATATCTGAGACACACTTGACGAAGCAATCCTGTGTAAACCTAAAAGGGTACTGTGGTTACCACGCCTGCCATCCGTCCGAACGGGCAAGAGGTGGTTCATCCCTGTTTATATGCGATAATATAGATCATTTAGTAGGAATAAGTATAGAATCTGATTTTATACAGCTAAATACGGTTCGTGTAAAAAATAAACACTACTCATTTAACGTCGTATCCATTTACTGCCCTCCGCGCAGTATAATTGATCAAAGCGAGCTCGAACGAACTTTCCACACTCTAGGCCCAAATTTCGTAATTGGTGGGGATTTCAATGCGAAACAAACTTTTAGAGCTGGCATGAAACTAAACTGTTCATTTTACTCGAAAGAAAACCAACCTACCGGCTGTCGGATGTTACAAAAATACCTGACATTGTTGATTTCTTTGTCATAAAAGGTGTTTCTCGAAACTAGTCACGAATTGAAGAAAGCTTTGTTCTTGGTTCAGATCATTCTCCTATTGTGCTATGTATAAATTATACCCCTGTAAAAACGGAAGTTCCACCTACGGTAACTAATAAACGTACAAATTGGCAAGCATTTCGAAATCACATACAAGATAATATCGAACTCAGAGTACCGCTGATAACCCCATACGATTTAGAAGTAGAATTCGATAAATTTATAGAAGTAATACAGTGCGCTGCGTGGAGCAATACTTCTCTTTCTAGAAAATCGACGATAAAATATGTACTGCGATACCCACCGGAAATAAGAGAATTAGTAAGAGAGAAACGTAAAGCTCGTAAGAAATGGCAGCAGACCCGTGCGCCGCAAGCATAAAACACGCATCAACCAACTGTCTAAACTTCTGAAAGCGAAAATTAATTCGTTTAAAAATAATAATCTTAATGCCTATTTAACAGGCTTGTCAGCTTGTCAAAAAGATACCAACTACTCACACTGGAAAGCAGCCAACGGCTTAAGAAAACCCCACCCACATGCGGCCCCAATTCGGAAAAAACCAACTCGAGAGGGCCAAAGACAATAAAGGGAAACCAGATTTCTTCGCAGATCATTTGGAAGCAACGTTCAAATCGCACGATGGACAAACACCTCATGTATACTCCTACGGTTCAGACTCAAATAATAACAATTTTTCTATAAGAAATGCTACTTTGACAGAATTAAGGAAGAATTGAAAAAAACTCATACCCAGAGCTCCTGGTTATGATTTAATCACAGGAGAAGTTCTGAAAGAATTAACTCAGAAAGCGCTTCTTATGTTTCTCTACATTATTAACGCCGCCTTTAGATTAGAACATGCCCCTAGTCAGTGGAAAGTAGCGGAAATAATAATGGTGTCGAAACCCGGTAAACCCCCAACAGACAAAAAGTCTTATAGACCGATTTTACTTCTTCGACAATGTCTAAAGTGTTCGAACGAATATTACTTAGACGTTTAAGTCCGAATGTAGAAGAAAGACGACTTATTCCTAACCACCAGTTCGGTTTTAGCAGCAAGCAACAGACAAAATTCTTATAGACCGATTTCACTTCTTCCGACAATGTCTTAAGTGTTCGAACGAATATTACTTAGACGTTTAAGCCCGAATGTAGAAGAAAGACGGCTTATTCCTAACCACCAGTTCGGTTTTAGCAGCAAGCATTCAACTATTGACCAAATACATCGCATAACTGTTGTTATAGAAAAATCGTTCACTGTATTTCACGACGTTTCTCAAGCCTTTGAAAAGGTTTGGCACACAAGCTTCAACAATTCTTCCCGAGAAAACTTTGCGCAATTTTATCGAACTATCTATCGGACAGAATCTTCCGTGTGAAATATGGGTACCACAAGGAAGTGTTCTTGGTCCCCTCCTTCACATATTGCATAGCAGCGATTTACCGCAGGAAGTAGGCACAGTGCTATGCAGTGCTTAATGCCTTAGCAAGGAAATTGCTTACTTGCCGAACTTTCACATTCAGCGACTAGATTCTTCACTCTAAATAGAAACGAGTTCAGCGTTTCTGTTGAAAATTGCTGGCATTGCCTTAGTTCATTCGACACCTGGATGTGTGTCTTTCTGGGAAGAAAATATTTCCTAATGCATAGCCAAATATGCATTACCCCGTAATTTTTTCATAATCAGTTGGCAAAAAGTTTTTTCTTGTTGAGGTAATATAACCGCCTACTTGCAATCAGGGATCTGTTTCTTGGCTTCGGAATATTAAGTATGCTTAAAGAGGAAAATATATCTTAGTCCTAAGCAACTCTGTCTTTTGCTTAAAAACTAGTACCTATAGATTGCCCATCAAATCGCTCTACTAAATCTAACAAGGTTTTATCTAATCTCTTATTTTCTAATACTAGATTTCTTAACTCACTACTTTTCTTATATGTTGATCCGGATCGAAGTCGTCGGATTTCGATGGACTGGTCTTCTTCAGAATCGGGTTGCTCCTCTTCTTCGGATCTGCTGCCGCGGTGGACTTCGGCTTGTACTGCTATGCGTTCTTTTGGTGACTGCCTTATTGTCATTCATGTTCAGTTTATTCCTTTTTTACTATTTTTCAGTTGACTGTTTTTACACTATTATGTCTGATATTGTTATGTACTATCGATGCTTTTCGCTCTTAACACTTAAATGCACTGCTTGTTGTTTTTCTTTTTGCACTTTGTTTGTTTCTTCTTTTGTTTTTGGTTTTGATTTTATTTATTGATATGACACGCTCTAAGACTAACTGCTTTTGTAAGGATTTTTTATCTATATTTTTTTTTTGCTTGTGCACTGTTCACTGTTTTATGTTCTCTCTTTGTTATTTGTTGTCTTAGTTTTACTTATTTTCTCGTTTGACTTTTCTACAGGCCATATGCAAAATTAACAGATATGCGATTCGCGAACCGGCTGCGCCAAAAATATGTTGTGTGGGAAACGAAACTAATTCGTCCAAGGTCAAAACGCTACTCAGTCTCGAAAACGGGGAGAGGTGGCTCAAAGCGTCGCCTCGTAAATCAGGTAGATACATCGTGGAAACATAGAACACTTGTCACACACTCAGAGAGATAGATTTGTGAAATGTTAATTCTTTTATAGATTTCAAAATTTCTTCCTTACTTAAAACAATCTCATCTAAAGTCAGTTCAGTATTAGATTCGGAGGTTTTTTCATATTCCGGAATTACAAAACTATCGATATATTCAAAACATTATTGGTGAACAGTGTTTTATCAATAAATATTGAACAATTATTGTAATTAAAGTAATAATTTGCAGAAAGTATAATCTACCTGTCATTGCAAGTACTATTAAATCTTTCCATATTTACATTTTTAATCTTAATACAGTGTATTTATATTATTTGTTTTTGTGTATTTTTTGTTAAAATACATTTTCTTTCAAAAACACAATTTTCACTTAGTTTTAGTATGTGTATAGACTTGTTTTCTTCATAGTTTCAAGTACAGTTTATTATCAATTTCTAGAAAATGTTCCATATCTGCTTTAATTTCTTTGAAAATATGGTTTGGCTTCGGTGTTGTTAATTTTTTATTTACTTTGACATATTCGACAGGTAGCCTTATTGCAAAAATAATATCTTCACTCACAACCAACAGTGACTCGATACAAAAGTGCTGAAATAAAAGTGCAGACTCAACCTGCGTCCCCAATAACTCAAAAAAGTAAATCAGCTAATGTGAAATCATCGCAAATGGAACAAGCTGCGAAGAGCAATCAACTCCCATAACAAATATATTTAATATCATTTTAGAGAAACTTGTCGAACAAACTAAAACGAACAAACTTATTTTCGAAAGGCTACTCGAACTCGAAAATAGGACTAACAGCAAGCGTATTTTAACATGAATATGTTAATTAAAATTTTAAATTGGAATGCGAATGGTCTGCTACAAAAAAATTGACGAACTAGAATTATATATTAGAGAAAAAGATATCGATATTTGTCTGATATCTGAGACACACTTGACGAAGCAATCCTGTGTAAACCTAAAAGGGTACTGTGGTTACCACGCCTGCCATCCGTCCGAACGGGCAAGAGGTGGTTCATCCCTGTTTATATGCGATAATATAGATCATTTAGTAGGAATAAGTATAGAATCTGATTTTATACAGCTAAATACGGTTCGTGTAAAAAATAAACACTACTCATTTAACGTCGTATCCATTTACTGCCCTCCGCGCAGTATAATTGATCAAAGCGAGCTCGAACGAACTTTCCACACTCTAGGCCCAAATTTCGTAATAGGTGGGGATTTCAATGCGAAACAAACTTTTAGAGCTGGCATGAAACTAAACTGTTCATTTTACTCGAAAGAAAACCAACCTACCGGCTGTCGGATGTTACAAAAATACCTGACATTGTTGATTTCTTTGTCATAAAAGGTGTTTCTCGAAACTAGTCACGAATTGAAGAAAGCTTTGTTCTTGGTTCAGATCATTCTCCTATTGTGCTATGTATAAATTATACCCCTGTAAAAACGGAAGTTCCACCTACGGTAACTAATAAACGTACAAATTGGCAAGCATTTCGAAATCACTTACAAGATAATATCGAACTCAGAGTACCGCTGATAACCCCATACGATTTAGAAGTAGAATTCGATAAATTTATAGAAGTAATACAGTGCGCTGCGTGGAGCAATACTTCTCTTTCTAGAAAATCGACGATAAAATATGTACTGCGATACCCACCGGAAATAAGAGAATTAGTAAGAGAGAAACGTAAAGCTCGTAAGAAATGGCAGCAGACCCGTGCGCCGCAAGCATAAAACACGCATCAACCAACTGTCTAATCTTCTGAAAGCGAAAATTAATTCGCTTAAAAATAATAATCTTAATGCCTATTTAACAGGCTTGTCAGCTTGTCAAAAAGATACCAACTACTCACACTGGAAAGCAGCCAACGGCTTAAGAAAACCCCACCCACATGCGGCCCCAATTCGGAAAAAACCAACTCGAGAGGGCCAAAGACAATAAAGGGAAACCAGATTTCTTCGCAGATCATTTGGAAGCAACGTTCAAATCGCGCGATGGACAAACACCTCATGTATACTCCTACGGTTCAGACTCAAATAATAACAATTTTTCTATAAGAAATGCTACTTTGACAGAATTAAGGAAGAATTGAAAAAAACTCATACCCAGAGCTCCTGGTTATGATTTAATCACAGGAGAAGTTCTGAAAGAATTAA
Organism: Eristalis intricaria; assembly: GCA_964034865.1. Lineage (NCBI taxonomy): Eukaryota > Metazoa > Arthropoda > Insecta > Diptera > Syrphidae > Eristalis > Eristalis intricaria. The sequence continues at coordinate 19,629,079 of OZ035877.1, forward strand.
CTCAGAAAGCGCTTCTTATGTTTCTCTACATTATTAACGCCGCCTTTAGATTAGAACATGCCCCTAGTCAGTGGAAAGTAGCGGAAATAATAATGGTGTCGAAACCCGGTAAACCCCCAACAGACAAAAAGTCTTATAGACCGATTTTACTTCTTCGACAATGTCTAAAGTGTTCGAACGAATATTACTTAGACGTTTAAGTCCGAATGTAGAAGAAAGACGACTTATTCCTAACCACCAGTTCGGTTTTAGCAGCAAGCAACAGACAAAATTCTTATAGACCGATTTCACTTCTTCCGACAATGTCTTAAGTGTTCGAACGAATATTACTTAGACGTTTAAGCCCGAATGTAGAAGAAAGACGGCTTATTCCTAACCACCAGTTCGGTTTTAGCAGCAAGCATTCAACTATTGACCAAATACATCGCATAACTGTTGTTATAGAAAAATCGTTCGCTGTATTTCACGACGTTTCTCAAGCCTTTGAAAAGGTTTGGCACACAAGCTTCAACAATTCTTCCCGAGAAAACTTTGCGCAATTTTATCGAACTATCTATCGGACAGAATCTTCCGTGTGAAATATGGGTACCACAAGGAAGTGTTCTTGGTCCCCTCCTTCACATATTGCATAGCAGCGATTTACCGCAGGAAGTAGGCACAGTGCTATGCAGTGCTTAATGCCTTAGCAAGGAAATTGCTTACTTGCCGAACTTTCACATTCAGCGACTAGATTCTTCACTCTAAATAGAAACGAGTTCAGCGTTTCTGTTGAAAATTGCTGGCATTGCCTTAGTTCATTCGACACCTGGATGTGTGTCTTTCTGGGAAGAAAATATTTCCTAATGCATAGCCAAATATGCATTACCCCGTAATTTTTTCATAATCAGTTGGCAAAAAGTTTTTTCTTGTTGAGGTAATATAACCGCCTACTTGCAATCAGGGATCTGTTTCTTGGCTTCGGAATATTAAGTATGCTTAAAGAGGAAAATATATCTCAGTCCTAAGCAACTCTGTCTTTTGCTTAAAAACTAGTACCTAGATTGCCCATCAAATCGCTCTACTAAATCTAACAAGGTTTTATCTAATCTCTTATTTTCTAATACTAGATTTCTTAACTCACTACTTTTCTTATATGTTGATCCGGATCGAAGTCGTCGGATTTCGATGGACTGGTCTTCTTCAGAATCGGGTTGCTCCTCTTCTTCGGATCTGCTGCCGCGGTGGACTTCGGCTTGTACTGCTATGCGTTCTTTTGGTGACTGCCTTATTGTCATTCATGTTCAGTTTATTCCTTTTTTACTATTTTTCAGTTGACTGTTTTTACACTATTATGTCTGATATTGTTATGTACTATCGATGCTTTTCGCTCTTAACACTTAAATGCACTGCTTGTTGTTTTTCTTTTTGCACTTTGTTTGTTTCTTCTTTTGTTTTTGGTTTTGATTTTATTTATTGATATGACACGCTCTAAGACTAACTGCTTTTGTAAGGATTTTTTATCTATATTTTTTTTTTGCTTGTGCACTGTTCACTGTTTTATGTTCTCTCTTTGTTATTTGTTGTCTTAGTTTTACTTATTTTCTCGTTTGACTTTTCTACAGGCCATATGCAAAATTAACAGATATGCGATTCGCGAACCGGCTGCGCCAAAAATATGTTGTGTGGGAAACGAAACTAATTCGTCCAAGGTCAAAACGCTACTCAGTCTCGAAAACGGGGAGAGGTGGCTCAAAGCGTCGCCTCGTAAATCAGGTAGATACATCGTGGAAACATAGAACACTTGTCACACACTCAGAGAGATAGATTTGTGAAATGTTAATTCTTTTATAGATTTCAAAATTTCTTCCTTATTTAAAACAATCTCATCTAAAGTCAGTTCAGTATTAGATTCGGAGGTTTTTTCATATTCCGGAATTACAAAACTATCGATATATTCAAAACATTATTGGTGAACAGTGTTTTATCAATAAATATTGAACAATTATTGTAATTAAAGTAATAATTTGCAGAAAGTATAATCTACCTGTCATTGCAAGTACTATTAAATCTTTCCATATTTACATTTTTAATCTTAATACAGTGTATTTATATTATTTGTTTTTGTGTATTTTTTGTTAAAATACATTTTCTTTCAAAAACACAATTTTCACTTAGTTTTAGTATGTGTATAGACTTGTTTTCTTCATAGTTTCAAGTACAGTTTATTATCAATTTCTAGAAAATGTTCCATATCTGCTTTAATTTCTTTGAAAATATGGTTTGGCTTCGGTGTTGTTAATTTTTTATTTACTTTGACATATTCGACAGGTAGCCTTATTGCAAAAATAATATCTTCACTTTTATATGCTTTATTACAGCTACACTAGTTCTTACATATGAAAGCTTCTTAACATCTGTAATATACTTGAAAATTTCATTATTCGTTAATATGTTTGGATGTAGTATCCCGGTTCAAGCTGAAGCAACGTTTTGTTGAATGTTTTCTATCTTTTTTCTAAACCTGTTTAGTTTAAACATTTGTTCTATAAAAACTACTTCTGTGCAACCCATTTATTACCAAAGGCATTTAAAACTAATATTTCAAATTTTTTGATAACATAACTTTATTAAATAGTGTCAAAGGAATACAGAAATATTTTTTTAATTTTTTGAAAAAAGTAGAAAGTGTGGTTTTAATGCTGTACCCAAGCAGATAGAATGGGAAAATATGGCTGCTAATTTTGTAGATGAAATTTCTTAAAGCATTCCTTTTCGACACACGTAACTATGTCTCAGAACTCACAAACCCATCTGACTCGCATGTGGCATACTCTGCATCTAATAGGCTTTTTAATTCTCTTTGGAAAGTGGTGACCTCCAGATAAAGCAACGCTTGCAGATATGGAGCGTTTTGATGTCGAAGGTTGGAGAATTGTATATCTTCTAAGATAATACCGAGCAATATCTCTTTGAAACGATAGCAAGTCATCTTCAGAACCAGTTGCGACTTTATATAGTTTCCAAACGCTCACCAATGTAGAGCTTAGCATTGATGTAAAAAGCGGCCACCACCACTTTTTGCCTCGCATTTTGACTTTATAGGCATTTACACACTGGTCGTGTAAGTCAACGCCACCCATAGCATTGTTATAGTCCGCAATAAGGTTCGGCTGCTGAATAAAAACTTTTCTTTTTTCTGTTGATGACCAACGTTTGACATAATGCATGGGCAGGATAGAATCGAAGCTTGTGCCCATAGTGACAACACTATTATCACTCCATTTTATAAAAAGAATACTATTGTTTGCGTCGTATACGTGCTCAAAATACCCGCTTTTATTCTTCTTGAATTTTTTTTAGCTACAATGGGCATTTTTTTGTTCGGTTTTCTCTTGCTGTCCCTGTAGCTCTGAAGCCCTTCTCTCTCAACAATCGCAAAAGCTCATGAGAAGCAAAATAACTGTCAAAATATATTATGTGGTCAGAAGGAAATGGAATTTTTTGCAGAAGCTCAAGTACGACTAGAGATCCCAGTGGCATTTGTGACACATCAGCGTTCACATTTTTTGAGCCACAATAAGTATCAAAGTTATATAGGTAGCCACAACTACTCGACAGCATCCAGTTCATGAAACCAAAATGTTCAGAAGGAAACTTATGAACTGTTTCTAAGAATGGTGACCAAAATACTTGATTATGGCCCAGCCAGACCAACCCCACTGCTGATATTTTTGACACAAAAAATTCATTAGCGGTCTGAGCTTTGCCACCTTTGTCTCGAACATCTAATCTGCGAAATGAATGTATTTTTTGATTTTATAAAAACGACTTCGCGACATGTTGTTTGCTACCAATGCGGTTCTTGTATCCTCATCTAATTTCCAATACATTGACTCCCTGGGCATTGAGTGGTAACCACTGTAGAACATAATGCCTATGAAAATTTCCAAGTCTTCTTTTTGGAAAGTGATGTTATGATGATTATGTTGAGAAGCATAAAGTCTAGTTTGATTCAAGATCAATTCCATTACCTCATTATCGATAAGTGTTTCAAATATTTCGACTAGAGACTTATTGTCCAAAGCACATTTCATATTCATCTTGTTTATCTCATATTTATTAGAACGGTTCATCGTCATATCAGTACCTCTTTTGGACCAGCGTGGTTAGGCTTGACATTGCCTAGGTATTGAGGCTCTTATCACTGATAAAGTAACTTCGTCCTCGCTATCGAAATCATCATCCCTAATGAAAAGTTCAATGTTAGCTGGAACATCTTTGGGTATGTGATCGTTAGCCAAATTTTCTGTGTCTACTTCATCCTCGTCTGTATTGTAATCTGCGTCTGGTGGTATAAATGCAATGTCAACTGCAGCGTTTTGATCATTTTCTTCGATTGTATTTATTGCGTAGTGGGTAAGTGCATCGACTCCTACGCAGAGGGTGCCAGGTTCGATACCCGAATTTACCACCTATAATAATTCACGGCTCCTCCTCTTTCGAATCACTGACAATGCTCAAAGAATATTCCTGTCTAGAAAAAGCTTCTCAACTTCGTCCGAGGAGGACCTGGGCATAGCTTCTCAGCAACCACTCGTGTTGTGCGTGCTATTGTTCTTTCAAGAGTGGAGAGGACCTACAGTTTAATGCCGACACCGAACGGCGAATTTGAGAAGCTTTTTCTAGACAGGTATACTCCTTGAGCATTGTCAGTGACTCGCAAAAGGTGGAGCCGTGAATTATCATAGGTGGTAAATTCTGGTATCGAACCTGGCACCTTCGGCGTACTAGTCGACGCACTTACCCACTACGCCACGGCGCACAGTGTTCCGCATTGGAAGTAAATAACCGAAGTGGCTTATTTTTCCCAGCCAAATGGTTTATGTTTTTCGATTCTACAAATATGAGAACCTAGAAAGCCAAAATTTGTTTGACTTTGGATCATCCGTTTGGCTGTACCGTTAGCTCAAAGTTGGGACTTTGAAAATTACAAAAATTGACGTATTTTTTAAGCAAATTTGATGTGCCATATTTTCTAAAATTATGTACATTGGAACTAAAGTATTTTTTTTTTTAAAAAGTCATACATCTTGCTTTCAAAATGCGTTTTCAGTTTTTTCATATTGCTTACCAATTTTTCAAACCAGGCTTTTAATAAAAGGCACATTTTGGGGCATTTCAATGTTTGAAAAATGCTCCAAAAGTCTCCAACGGGAGACCAACTTTAAAATTATAGACTACTTTGGGAGTACGAGGCATTTAAGTGGAGCAATGTTGTGCATTTTTCGGCATTTTCAAACGATTTCCCTTGCAATGCATGTATTGTACAAACGCTATGCGATATGCCGAGGATGTTTTTATTATTGTGAATTAGAATTCTTGGGTCATAAAATTATTATAATTATGAAACTAATTGCTTTTATCTTGTTTTATTTGCGGTGTCATAAATGCATGTCGCAATGGGGCAAAAAAGTGGGGTAATTAGAGCGTTATTGGCGAATATCTATTTGCGACTTTGAGGCATCGGGAATTATTTTATGATTCCGAAAATATTGAAGATTAGGATAGGAAGAGGTAAGGAAGAGTCATATTCAGCAGAAGTTCATACAAAAATGGGTATTAAAGTAGATATAATAAAGCAAGGATTTGGCACAACCAACGATGGGAACACATCTAGAAGATTTTTTTGAAGACCGGCAGATCAACGGCAGAAATAACGCAAATAGATGTGCAACTCATAAAAAGAGTGTTATCCTGAAGACAATATGCAGCAATTTTTGGATTGACCCCGACAAGTTTGGAGCTTATGCCCAGGAAATCGCTACAATGGCTACAAATTTATATCCCTGGTATTATATGCCAGCAACAGCGCATAAAATTCTGTTCCACGGAGCAGAAATAATATCATCAGCAGCCTTGCCCGTCGGATCATTATCAGAGGAGGCGCAGGAAAGTCGGAATAAAGCCTATAGGTACTATCGCATTAATAATAGTAGAAAATTTTCTCGTTCGGCAACAAATGAAGATGTTATTCATGGAATGTTGGTATCATCTGATCCCTGGATTGCGTATTTAAGGCCTGAACCAAAAACAAAAGATTCGCTGCCACTTAGTACTGAAGCGCAAGCCTTATTATACTGAATTGCTTAGTTTCTTTAATTCCAAATAAAGTGTACGTTACCAAAGCTTGTAAAATTGAATTTATATATATATAAATAGTGATTACAAATATGCTTTAAGTCCCAATTTCGATTCATCGACAATAATAAATAATTATTTTATGCATTTAAACAAAAAAAATGTTTTTTTTTTTTTTTTTATTTTTTTTAACTTAAGATTACTCCGTTAGCTTATGAGATACATCAACCATTTTTGAAAGATAATAAGATCTCGTAGTACTTGCACTGTTTCAAATTTCATTAGTTTCAAAAGTTCATTCAAAAGTTAGAGATTTATTTCCAACTCTCCCATACAACGGCGACCTGTGCGGCGACCACTGAATATCTTCTTCTCTGGAAAAAAATCTTTACGTTTGTATTATTAAATTCTTTGTCACAAACTACTTTATTCATTTTACCTTTAATTACCGATTATAAATTGTCGAATTTTTTCCACAAGTGTTCAAGTGTTTGGAGAATTTATCAATGAATAGAATAAAAGATTGTTTCCTGTTTACATATGTGTCTATACGAATAGTTTCGTTGATATTGGAGGGCGTTTCCGTAAATTCAAACTTTTTCTTAATGGGCTTCCTATCGTACTTTGCTGGCGTACAAGTATCACAGTTGTTCACAACTTTGTAGATCAAAACTCTGAAGTTCGGGCAGTAGACTATATGATTCACACCTTCATAGTTTGAAACTATACCAGACCAGATTCTTTTTATGGAATGCAGCGATTTGACTAAGAGCTTCATCTTCACAAGTAAGATCTTTAGCAAAGCATCTACATTTTACAAATTTTGTTCCTGCATTAGGTGGAAAAAGTTCGATCAACTTAAGTTGCACCTAGTTATATACAGAATCCTCTAATTCTGAGTATAAACCAACTTTTCCTTAACATGTCTTCGGGTGATGTTATTAAAATTGTGAGATATATCATTTTGCTCGAGGTAAATTCTCTTGTTACAAAATACTCTTTCTACATAATTTTCTTTTTGATTAAGTATTATAATATGGGTTCTGAATCGATTTACAACAATATCCAAACATTGGGGACCAGTCTGCTGTGAAGTTTCGACATTGTCAATATTTTCCAATCTGCTTAAAAAATCAGCCAATTTATTTTCTCTACCTTTAACGTATTCTACTTCGTTATTGAATTCTTTACCGCTATATTTGGTGTTAAGGTATTTTATGGGTTGATGGTCCGTTATAAATATAAACTTGTTACCCCATAAATATGGACGAAAATAGGAAACAGACCAAACAATAGCCAATAAGTCTTTATCAGTTGTCGAATGAAGTTTCTCGTGATCGCTTAACGATCGTAAAGCAAAACAAACAGGTTGGCCTTCCTGTGTCAACACTGCTCCAATTGCGTGATTGGATTGCATCGGTATACAAAATAAAATGTTTTTCAAAATCGGGAAATCTTGAGATTGGGTGGTCAACAATTTTGGATTTGAGTGCTTCAAACGATTGAATATATTCTGGGTCCATTTTGTTTATTTTAGCATCTTTTTTAAGATACTTAACAATTGGGTACGCAGTTTTCGAATAGTTCTGCACAAACTTCCTGTAAAAGCTTGTAACCTCTAGAAATCCTTTTAATTATTTGACCGTTTGTGTTAATTTATAGTCGACAATGCACTTAATTTTCACAGGATTGGGTTTCATACCATCCTTTGTTAGGATGTGTCCCAGAAATTCCGTGTTGCGTTTCAAGAACGAACATTTGTGAAATAGTACTTTGAAATTATGATTAGCTAACACTTGCAAACTACTTCTTATGGCTAATAGATGTTCCTCAAGGCTGGTCGAAAAACTAAGGATATCATCTAGATAAACCACGCAAATTCTTATTTATGAACTTTCTTAATATTTCATTCATAAATCTCTGGTTAATAATACCGAATGGCATCCGAGTAAATTCATATAGACAATTTGCAGCCAAGTGCAGTCTTATGAATGTCTATAGGCTGCAATCGAATTTGATAATACCCTTTGGCCAAGTTCAGAGTGGTGAAGTATTGAGCACGTTCTAATTTGCATAATAAATTGTCAATATTCGGTAGAGGAAACTTATCGAAGTCAACGCATATTCTAAATTTCATCATTCTTTGGTAGAACAACTATTGGTAAAACATATTTACTGTGTGATGTTAGTACAATTCCTAGCTTTCCCATTTCCTCAATTTGTCTCTTAACCTCATGCTCGTGTTTAGGGGGTAATCGGTACAAACGAGAACATATCTGCTGATCGGTTTTGGTTTGGATTTCATGCATTATTGAATCAGTATTTGTTAACTGATCGCCTTCCTGGTAAACCAAATTCTTAAATTTGTTCAAGAAGTCGTTAATATTATCTCGTTCCTTTTTTTGAATGGTACAAATCTATGGTTTTACTACTTTGTCAGATAATTCAAAGCTTTATACTTACACTATTTGTAAACTTAATATAATTCTTCCGCGTGAATTCAACATTAATGCGTTTTCACGTATAAAATCCATACCAAGCAAAAAATCATAACTTTTGTTTTTTAATGCCATTTTATTCCACTTAATTTTGCCTCGAGGGCCGGTTTTATTGGTTACGATAATGTTCACTACTTGAGTTGAAACATTGTTTACTGTGTTGAAGGTTACAGTTTTCACTTCGGTTATTGGCAAACTATTGCATTTACCTTTGGTTTAGTTTATTCTACTTTTTTCGTTAAGTTGTCTTGATTTGATATATTTAGTGCCTTTCCAACAATTATTGTCCTGCCTACTTTTACCACTTGACATAACTATGGCAATAAATGTTGACTTTTTTCTATGCATCATATCAATAGCTCTGTAATCATCTAGTAACTTCGATTTAGAATATTTATTAATATAAGGAGCAAATAATCTATTATACCAGATCTAGTATACCAGATTATTGGCATAATAACATAATTGTAATAGAATTGTCGGACAGAGCAGAGTGAGAAAGATGACATATGTACAAAATAAACGTTCGCTTTAAGTTTGAGTTTGAAAAAGCAGCAGCTGGAAAGGGGTCATCGAAGAGAATTTTTTTTTAAGTCCATTAATTTAAAATATAAATATTTTTCCCTTTTTGTCATGAACTACTTATTTTGAATAAAGTTAAAATTTAAGTATCATAACGAAGACTTTATAAATCAGAAGTTGGATCGTGTGGGAATCCAAGAGAGAAAAAAGTTAATAACGTATTTCGAAGAAATGCCACCTAAAAATAAAGCCGAATTAAAGTGGCGTTGCAAAGATTTGGGACTCCCCACGGCGGGAACGAAGAATGAACTCATTGCCAGACTCAACAGAACAGCTCGCGATGATATTGACTCTGTAGAACGCAAGTCTATCGATGTCACCACTATTCAACGGGACTTGAATGCGGATATAATCAACGAAACTAGACAGCTACGAGAGTCAATCGTTATCCTCCAATCATCTCTGCAACGGTTGTGGAAGGTGAATGCGGCGCCAAAAGGGGAAACGCAGAAGCAGGATCATTAATTTTCTTTTCCAAGACGGGAGTCTCACGACAACGATGTATAAGCAATACGTATGATATAACATCACCGCCAACCCAGCTTCCAATTCCTAGAACAGACGGTAAGAACGATTCCAGGAATCGATTCCAAGTCAAAGAAATATGCTCTCTTATTCCCACATTTGACCTAACGTCACCAACAAGCGATCTGTTCATCAGAAAAATTCGCTGATTCGCAGGAAACTACGATTGGGACGACATCTATATATTGATAGCCACATAAGCAAACCTAAGAGGCATCGGAAAAAATCTGGGCTGACGGATTGCCAAAAAAAAATTAAAAAAAAAAAATGCAAATTTTTGAGACATTTGATGACTTACCAGCTAACCAGCTGCAAAATGATTTTCCTAACGTCAAAGTGGAAGCCGACTACCACCTCGAAATGCAGCAACGAGTGCGATTTAAAAATTTCAGGATAGCACCGCCACGCAAGAGTTCTTCTCCCTTCGTGATTTCCACCTGGCCTCCGAGCTTCCAGCTAAGAAATCCAGCGACGTGTCAACAAAATCATTTCCAGCGTCTGAGTCGGTGTTGGAGAAACCAAGTGAAACATCCCGGACTACGATGAAGTGCTTTAATTGTAACAAAGATGGGCACTTATCCATCAACTGTCCTGAGCCAGCAAGAAAACCAAGGTGCGACATGCAAGAGAATGGAACATGGAATCTGCAATTGTCCAAACCGAAAGGTGCCGTCGACGACTACCACAGGAATCAACTTGGTGCAAAAACCAGAACAGTCAACTAATTTGCCAGAGGAAAAGCGAGGAACGAGTGACGTTATAAGAAATTGTGTTTGTAAATTTCAAAGAGGAATTATTGATGATCGCGCGTTGATTGATACCGGTTGTGGTATCAATCTGGTAAAGGTGTCCAAAGTCTTGGGACCACTTAGATTCGATCCGAACACAACGACTTACAAAGGCATCAATAATTCACTCCTCGCTATTATAGGCAATGATGAAATTGATATAAACATTTATGATATTAGTTGCAGGATAAACGCTTCTGTAGTGGCCGATGACTCGATGTGACCTAACGTGATCCTTGGCAGAGATTTTTCGAGGGCAACCGGGCTGCAGGTGGGAGTGAAGGACAATGGCTCAATCGAATTTAATAAACCTAACAATGCTCCAACGCAAGATGCCTGGAATGAAATCCTAAACATCGATTTTGATACAGATTCGAAACCTTTGCTGAACATAGTTCAAACAATTGATCCGAACCTGCACAACCTGACGAGTTTGGCTGTATAGCTCGTCCCTATGTACGCTGTCATATGCGGCCTTGCAATCGACGAACGGTTTTTTCCAGGATCTGTCGTAATGTGAAGATTTGGTCGATGGTGGACTTCCCCGGCCTGAAACCCCGGGACCTATCAGGTTGTTGACGAATGGTTTCAGGCGCTCACACAAAACGGCAGAGAGGATCTTATAGGCGATGTTAAGGAGACTTATCCCTCGGTAGTTGGCGCTGTTGAAGGGTCTCCTTTCTTGTGGGTCGGGCAAACGATACTGAGATTCCACTCGTCGGGCATGCTTTCCTCCGACCATATCTTACAGATGAGTTGGTGCATGTACCTTACCAGCTCATCTCCACCCGCCTTAAACAGTTCCGCAGACAGTCCGTCTGCACCAGCAGCTTTATTCGACTTTAGTGTCGATATCGCTATCTTGACTTCGTCTAGGTCGGGGGGACGGAATTCTCGTCGATCATCGTCAATTGCGTTGAGTGGAACATTCTGCCTGACAGCGGTATTGGAGTCTTCCTCGGCGTCTCTTCCTCGACAGTCTACAGAACTGATCTTTCCAGATCCTCAGTATCGACTGCGAATCTACTTCGAGTTGTCCATCTGCGTCACTATATGCTTCTGTCCGAAGCCGTGACGCAGTTGGTCTCCGGCTTTCAAAGCGGGCGGACGAGTTAATTTTTCTCCTTTTTTTCCTCCTTCCCGAAAGTAGAACGCGAGAGCACACAAAGTTCTGACAGTGGTTTTTCCAATACTGAAGTAGCCTAGTGAGACTCTGGCGCGGAATATCCCGAGGGTGAAAGTTTAGTGAAAGGACACTTTTTTTAATTAAAAAATAAAAATAAAACAAATTATAAGTGAAAGTGAGATGGAGCCTGGAGGGCGACCCGAGGGTACGGGTAAAGTACCGGTGGATGGCGAATAAGGCCACCACGCCGGCACATCAGGCCACCAAGACAGCGGCATATCCCACCACCCGGTGGAGACAGGGAAGAGGAGGAGGAGGCTGCAACTTCAGCCGAACATCGTAAAGCGAGCGGCGGTGAAATTCACTCTAACAGCTGCCACGTCATCAGCAGCAACAAAAACTACGACCACGGCAGCGGCCAAGAATAACGCAGCCCCAACAACTACAGCACCAGACTAACAACTCTGTAGCCACAACAACAACAACAGCATCAGAAGCTGAACTGGTGGCCTGCCCGTCGCCAGCCATAACCAGCGCAACAACAAACAAAGCTCCAGTCGAATTATGTATGAGTCGGCTGGAGGAGAAGGACGGTACCCGGGCGCTGGCAACCGGAATCGAGACCTCTCGTCATTCGAGGCGGATGACGAGGAGGAGGATGTGAGGGAGCTCTCTGACGTAGAGCAGAGGCAGAGATTGCTAGAGGAGCAATCGAGGGAGCTAGCCGCTATCGCGAAAATCATGCGCGAGAAGTTAGCGTACTGCAACAACAACAAGCAGTGCCGACGCAAAAACATCAGCAGACGCAACAACAACAACAACAACAGCAGCAAAAGGCACAACTGCAGAAGCCGCAGCAGTAGAAACAACAACAACAACAGCAGCAGAACCAACAACAGCAGAAGAACCAGAAGCAGAAGAGGGAGAGATGCCCCCCCTATCAACGTATTCGGGGCCGAGACAAAAGACCTGGAAAATCTAGATAAGCGTGCCGTTAAGGGAATGAAGGGTGTAGAAACCCCATTCACCATTAAGTAGAAAATGCCCCTAAGGCACACTGTGTACTGCAACTACATGGCAATGCACAAGACAGTTAGGGAGGGTCTGGCGGGGATGGAGTTCTACTCTTACACACCAAGAGGAGAAAAACTCCAAACTCTGCTCCTTAAGAGCATGGATCCCAATACGGATCCGGAGGAGAACCTCGGTGTACTGCGCCAGGCGCATAGCAATGATGTGAAGATCGGGGGCGTTAAGCCATTTGTCACTGCGGTGGCACGCAGGGAGAACAGGCGTCTTCCGATGTTCCTAGTACAAGCGACTCCCGAAAGCAACATGGACAGCTTCAAGAGAATTAAACTCTTGGGGACCATTGACCAAGCGCACGATGCAGTGTGCTCGATGCCAGAGGTTTGGGCATGCCGCAGCGAACTGCAAAATGGTGACGCGCTGCGTGAGATGCGCGGGAACCCACAATAGAGGGCAATGTCATTTAGGAACGGACAAGGTAAAGAATAGGAGCATCCTTAAATACGTCATTTGCGGGGCCAATGGACACCCTGCCAATTATCGAGGCTGTCCGTAAGTCCAGCTTTTAAAGAAAAAGTTCGAGGAAAAAAGGAACTTAAAAACGGTAGGAGCAAGTCTGTGCCTCGCGCTCCAGCTACCGCTGTTACGTCGAGAGTCTCCTATGCCCAAATGGCATGAGGCGGGCAACCGACACAACAGACAATGTCGACGGCGGCCTCGGTCCTAGTGGCCAGGCAGCCTGAGGCCGGCACGGATATGAGCTCCATCTTGCTGGCTATACAAGCACAGATGGCCCAGATCCCAAAGAGCCTCGCTGAACAAGTTGACCGTACAGCTTGTTCAGAACAACGATTCCTTCAACAAGCAACCCGAGTGGACCTTATCTGCTCGGAGCTGTCTGGCGAACAAACGCAACAGTCAATATAATGGCTGCGCGCGCAGCTAGCAACCTTAAGATCCTCGCGGTGAATGTAAATTCACTAAGAGGGACAGATAGAAAACTGACCTTCGGCTACCTGTTAAAAGACCACAATCCTGATGTGATAATGGTTAGCGAAACCAAGCTTAACCAAACGCACAAGCTCAGGTACAATAATTATCTAATAATTCGAAGAGATCGCACCCATCATGGGGGCGGAGTCGCTCTACTAATTAAGAAAAACATTTCCCATAATATCATGTATAGCAATGAAGCGCGTAGATTTCGGTTGCTAGAGACGTGCATCGCCCGCATATCGCTCTCGGGTGGTAAGCGGCTATATGTGATCTTTCTATATGCACCGGATAATTCAAATCTCGACCACATTCTCATTCCTGATCTCGAAACCCTTTTTGCAATCCTACGACTGGGCTCGGAAGATAACTACTTTATCATTGCAGGAGATTTTAACTCTAGGCATAGAGAGTGGGAATGTTTAGAAACTGTACCCAGGGGAACGCCTTAAATAACTGGTTGAATGAGCATGACGAGTTGAGAGCAGACCTGCTTGCAACCGAGATACCATCATTTCCCAGAAGTGGAAATTATCTGGATCCACTATTAATGGACAGACGACTTACTTTACATGACATAGACAGAAGCGCACGGAGCTGCTTAACCACGATAGAGTACGATAGTGGTCATCGTGCTTTTTCAGCGGTTATCCATATCCCAAACGAGGTGGTTGAACTGGGGGAATATGTCCAGAGAAACCCTTTTAATTACAATAAGACTCGATGGCCACGTTTCTCCAGGGCTTTATCCACTGAACTCCGTTCGAGTGCGATCAATCCACCAACGAACAGAAACCTTACAAATGAAGAGGTTGATGGGTACCTCAGACAAGTGGACGATGCCGCAACACGTACAATGGACAAGACAATTTCGAAGGTAGTGCACTCCGATGATTCTGATGTTTATCGGAATGCCACCATCGATGCACTCCACATGCATAAAAGTAGACTGCTGTCAAGACTTAAACTCTTGCACAGACGGTCATCCAGCAACCCGGGTATGTTCCCGTAAGTAAATAAAATATTCAGAAGGAAGGATCAAAATGACATTCAGGTCGTTCTACTTCCCAGAACAACTGACAATGAACAACTACTGACCTCAATCAATGTTGATCCAGATGAGGCCGTTCTAGACAACGACATTTTCATGGTCGAAGATCCTCAGGAGAAAGTTAAAACAATTGGCGCTGTTTTCCAGAGAGTGTATACGGTCAACGAGGTTCGTAGGCCGAACCACGATCAGGAGAACAGAGCCTGGTTAAACCACTTCTATCTCCGTAACGAGATAAGTCAATGGCGTTCGGAGAATCACGGTTTCACCAGATTCAATGACGAAAATATGGCAAACAATGCCGTTGCCAATGATGGAAACCAGATAGTGATTTCCCAAGAAGATCTCCAGGGGATCCTTAAATCTATGAAGAACAAGAAATCAGCTGGAATGGATGGTATCCCGAACATCGTGCTTAGTCATCTCCCTCCGGTGGCAGTCGAAATTGTATACACTGTTCTACAACGCGCTCAGTAATGCATATTATACGGAACGTTGCAAGATAGCTGTGGTGCAACCAATCCCTAAACGGGACAAGGACAAAAGCATCCCGTGAAACCTCCGATCGATAAGTCTTCTTCCTTGCATCAGCAAGGTCTTCGAAAAGATTGTTATTTGAGCCCTGAAAACTTGGATCGAGGACAACGATATTATACCCGACAACCAGTTAGGATTTAGGGCGGGGCATGACACCACACATGCCGCGTCAAAGTTGGTATCCGACATTCAGTGGAATAAAAATAAAAACCAATGTACGTGTGCCTGTCTGATCGACTTAGAGAAGGCGTTCGTTTGGCTAGAGGGCCTTTTCCTTAAGCTCGTCAGACTTGGCTTACATAAAACATTGCTATACATGATATATGCCATGATAACAGATAGAAAATTCGTCGTAAAAAGTGGGGGCGTAACTTCTACCACTGTTTTTAATATCAATAATGGTCTACAGCAGGGGGCTGTTGGTTCCCCGATATTGTTTGCTATTTGCACTGCAGACCTCCTAAGGTCTATGCCGCACCTAATCGCGTACGCCGATGACTTAGTGGCGTACAGATCAGGTCCGAAGGTAAAAGTCATTAATACCTTGTTGCAACGTAACTTTGACAATACTTTGACATATTGCGATGACTGGAAGCTGCGTATCAACTGCCAGAAGTGTAAAACTGTCCTTTTCCGTACCCCGCTGGCTATGGCCACAAGGGATACGCGTATGAACTGGAAGAAGTTCGGCATAGTTGACCCCCAGGATCAGCCGTTAGCCATGAAAACTTTAGTTAGATATGTTGGCATTTGGTTGGATCATTTTCTGTATTTTAACAAACATATAGAGAAGGCTTTGACCAATGCTAAAAAAGCCTTTGCTGTGGCAAGTAAGCTGTTTTACAGCAGCCAACTTGATACCAGGGTGCAACATGGCCCTCATAAGGCCAGTCATGCTGTATGGTTATCCCCTGTGGTTCAACGTGAGTCCTTCCCAGATGGAAAAGATGAGGGTGTTCGAGAGACGGTGTCTTAGGATTTGTCTCCGGTTGTATCGAACACCCGAGTCTGAGTACAAGAAGTACTATCCTAACGAGGTTTTGTACAACAGGGCAAATGTGAAGAGGAAAGACAATTTTATCATTAAATTAATAAGAAGTCACATTGCAAGAAGTATGACTTCTACCAACAGTCTCATCTTCAGGGCTTTCTATCCCAATTATATCTACAATTGAGAGGAAGCGTTCCTCTATTTCGTTTCGATCGGCTTGATCCAGGACACGGAAGGATGTCATGTAATCTACGACGCGATTCGCTGAACAGCTAACAGGCGACTCCTCTACGAATCGGGTGTCGTCCGCGAACACGAAGATCATCTCTCGTTCAGTAGATCGAGAGAAGAGACAGGAGGGAGAGTGATAAGGAGCGGCACTTCTTTTGGTGGTTACACCAGAACCAGTCTCCGCCTTCACCGCCCCTTTCGCCCCCATATGATATTAATCGTTTAGTTGGTATAACGGCCCACTTACATAGTTGTAAGGTAGATTAGAAAAATAAGAAAAAAGGTGCACAGGGGCGTGTGGATTATACATGTTACGCATATACATAACATACACGCCCTTGTGTACACGTCCGTAGTATTACGGACATTGATTAAGTTAGATTAAGTACTTTTTAATAGGTAATAGGGTTCAGATTTAGATTTAGGTTAGGTAATAATAAGAATGTATAGAGCGCCAAGTTTTTCATAGTTTTCATAGTTTAAAGTCTGTCCTAAGGACAAGAAAAACAAGAAAACAATAGTTTAGACGCCGAAAGGCAAATAGTAAGGCAGATTAGAATATTTTGGAGTGCCCGCGAAGGGTCAGTAAGATAGAATTAATTACATGAATTGTTAGATATTCAGATAGATTTTTATGTTATTTTTGTCTAGTATAAGTTGTCCTGAGAATTAAATAAAAATGAAATTATAAAAAAAAGGCTTCTGTCCGAATTTTGTAACCATTGGATAGTTGTTTTACCCGTTGGTAGAACTTTCGGACGTCATTTCTGCCGTAACACCTCTACATTTCCTCTTTCATGCTCTTTCTTTTTCTTTTTGAGAAGCCGGTGCTAATCCCTTCCTTTAAGTTCGTAGAGCTCACGAACCGCTCTCGTCCTTCTGTCCAGCGTCGCCTTGTATGCTGCTTGCTTCGCTGAATGTGCCTGCCTGCACTCGTTGTCAAACCAGGGTTTTTTTTGGGGTGGCGTTTTAAAACCCAGCACCTCAGAGGCAGATTCTCTGATGGCGTTTTGACAACGGTTCCATTATTGATCGATTGTTTCGCCTGGCAGGATTGGAATCTCTGAGAGCTTTAGGGAGAGCTTTGCTAGCGGTCAATTGCCATTGTAGCTTTCCGACGTCAAACTGTTTCGGTCTTGCTCTACTCCGTTGTCCTATCAATATCCGTGTTCTTGCCTTGGCTACAAAAAGGAAATGATCCTAGTCGATGTTGGCTCCTCGGAATGTTCGGAAATTGAGAATACTGGAGGAGAGTCTGACGTCGATCGCAATGTGATCAATCTGGTTGACGGTTGATTGATCAGGAGACCGCCAGGTCCCTTTGTGGATGTTGAGGTGAGGAAACCGCGTACTGGCTATAAAGAGGTCTCAGCTCTGACTGAAAAAAAGATGTGTATTGTACGGATGAGGAAGAACTCGCTCGTGAAACCAACTGGATGACAGAAAGGCGACTGGGCAAAAAACAAAAGGCCGGTTCCTCGCCGGATAGAATAAAGAAGTCAGAAAATGTACGTCTTACCAGTAACAACGTAACTAAGTTACCAAAAGAACGGGCACCCCCGCAAATGTAATGTACTCGGAATACCAGTGTACAATAAGTTACACTCTATTTTGAAGTGAACAATCCAATCTGAGTATAAAGCAACAGTGCTAAACAATAATACGTGGAAGATAAATGTCAAGGACTCTGACAGCTATAGGTTACTCTCGCAAAAATTGAATGCGCAAAAAATACAGTGGTACACGTATGAAAATAAATCCGACCGACCCATTCGTGTCATAGCTAGGGGACTTCATGCGTATTGTTTAAAAGAAGACATTATCGAGGACTTGAAACTTAAAGGCCTAAGAATAGGAGACATAGACAAAATGTCAAAATAGAAGCCTTGCGCAAAAACTTGAAATCAATACCACGATGTAAACGTATGTACACTCAGAAGTATTGCCAGATAGTTCCGCGATGTGTCAAATGCGCCGGCGAATATCTGTCGGCAGAATGTAAAATGTAACGAAAGCAAACCTACACCAGCTACTTGTACTTACTGTGAAGAAAAGCATCCGGCTAACTATCGAGGCTGTGAAGTAGAAAAAGAGCTTCAGAAAAGACGAGATCAAGTCAAATCGAAACTCCGTCAACAACCAAAATCGGCAAAAAGGACGTAGTTCTAAAAATCCTGCCGAAACCAACAGTGACTCGATCGAAAAGTGCAGACTCAACCTGCGTCCCCAATAACTCAAAAAAGTAAATCAGCTAATGTGAAATCATCGCACGTCGGAGCAAAAACCTTTGCCCAAACAGTGGCGTCTGCAAATGGAACAAGCTGCGAAGAGCAATCAACTCCTATAACAAATATATTTTACAATAATATCATTTTAGAGAAACTTGACGAACAAACTTATTTTCCAAGGCTACTCGACTTCGAAAATGGATTAACAGCAAGCGTATTTTAACATGAATATGTCAATTAAAATTTTAAATTGGAATGCGAATGGTCTTCTACAAAAACTCGACGAACTAGAATTATATATTAGAGAAAAAGATATCGATATTTTTCTGATATCTGAGACTCACTTAACGAAGCAATCCTGTGTAAACCTAAAAGGGTACTGTGGTTACGAAGGTGGTTCATCGCTGTTTATACGCGATAATATAGATTATTTATTAGGAATAAGTATAGAATCTGATTCTATACAGCTAAATACGGTTCTTGTAAAAAATAAACATTACTCATTTAACGTCGCGTCCATTTACTGCCCTCCGCGCAGTATAATTGATCAGAGCGAGCTCGAACGAACTTTCCACACTCTAGGCCCAAATTTCGTAATTGGTGGAGATTTTAATGCGAAACACACTTTTGGGGGTCAAGATTAATCTCACAAAAAGGCAGAAATTTATACAGAGCTGGCATGAAGCTAAATTGTGATTTTTACTCGACAGGAAAACCTACTGGCCGTCGGATGTTACAAAAATACCTCACGTTGTTGATTTCTATGTCATAAAAGGTGTTTCTCGAAACTACTCACGAATTGAAGAAAGCTTTCATCTTAGTTCAGATCATTCTCCCATTGTGCTATGTATAAATGATACCCTTGTAAAAACGGAAGTTCCACCTACGTTAACTAATACACGTACAAACTGGCAAGTATTTCGAAATCACTTACAAGATAATATCGAACTTCGAGTACCGCTGATAACCCCATACGCCCACATTTAGAAGTAGAACTCGATAAATTTATAGACGTAATACAGTGCGCTGCGTGGAGCAATACACCTCTTG
This sequence comes from Eristalis intricaria, assembly GCA_964034865.1. Classification (NCBI taxonomy): domain Eukaryota; kingdom Metazoa; phylum Arthropoda; class Insecta; order Diptera; family Syrphidae; genus Eristalis; species Eristalis intricaria. Next base: position 19,648,825 of record OZ035877.1, read on the forward strand.
CTAGAAAAACGACGATAAAACATGTACTGCGATACCCACCGGAAATAAGAGAATTAGTAAGAGAGACACGTAAAGCTCGTGAGAAATAGCAGCAGACCCGTGCGCCGCAGCATAAAACACGCATCAACCAAATGTCTAACCTTCTGAAAGCGAAAATTAGGTCGTTTAAAAATAATAATCTTAATGCCTATTTAACAGGCTTGTCAGCTTGTCAAAAAGATACCAACTACTCACACAGGAAAGCAGCCAACGGCTTAAGAAAACCCCAGCCACATGCGGTCCCAATTCGGAAAAAAACCAACTCGAGTGGGCCAAAGACAATAAAGGGAAACCAGATTTCTTCGCAGATCATTTGGAAGCAACGTTCAAATCACACGATGGACAAACACCTCCTGTATACTCCTACGGTTCAGACTCAAATAATGACAATTTTTCTATAAGAAATGTTACTTTGACAGAACTTAAGGAAGAATTGAAAAAACTCAAACCCAAGAAAGTTCCTGGTTATGATTTAATCACAAGAGAAGTTTTGAAAGAACCTTAGATTAGAACATGCCCCTAGTCAGTGGAAAATAGCGGAAATAATAATGGTGTCGAAACCCGGTACACCCCCAACAGACAATCAGCGATCAGTCTTATAGACCGATTTCACTTCTTCGACAATGTCTTAAGCGTTCGAACGAATATCACTTAGACGTTTAAGCCCGAATGTAGAAGAAAGACGACTTATTCCTAACCACCAGTTCGGTCTTAGCAGCAAGCAACAGACAAAATTCTTATAGACCGATTTCACTTCTTCGACAATGTCTAAAGTGTCCGAACGAATATTACTTAGACGTTTAAGTCCGAATGTAGAAGAAAGACGACTTATTCCTAACCACCAGTTCGGTTTTAGCAGCAAGCATTCAACTATTGACCAAGTACATCGCATAACTGATGTTATAGAAAATCGTTTGAACAAAAGCAAGTCTGCTCAGCTGTATTTCTCGACGTTTCTCAAGCCTTTGACAAGGTTTGGTACGAAGACTTGAAACACAAGTTTCAACAATTCCTCCCGAGAAAACCTTGCACAATTTTATCGGACAGAATCTTCCGTGTGAAATATGGGTACCAGAAGGAAGTGTTCTTGGTCCCTTCCTTTACTTATAGAAGCGATATACCGCAGGACGTAGGCACAGTGCTAGGCATATTTGCTGACGACACCGCCATTTTGGTAACTGCCAAAACGGTCAAAGAATCAACCAGAAAATTGCAATGTGCTTTAGACCGGATACACGAATGGACGAACACTCAGCGAATTGAACTTAATGAAGCTAAATCCGTTCATATACATTTTACGTAGAAGAACGTGACTAACTTGCCCGTTTGTATAAATAATGTTCAAATACCCTTCGGCAATGAAGCGAAATACCTCGTAATGACTCTCGATGTAAAGCTTTAAGAGAAACGTGAGGATCTCCAATTAAGATACAATTGTAATCCAAGCTAAGTACTGACAACAAATTGCTTATATTCAAGCAGGTGCTAAAACCCGTCTGGACTTATGGTATACATCTATGGGGTTGTACCAAAGAAAGTAATAGAAACATACTACAAACTTTTCAAAATAAAGTGCTAAGAGCCATCGTCAACGCACTGTGGTATATACGAAACAACGATATCCACAGAGATCTTGGAATTTCATCAGTCCAAGATGAAGTTACGAATTTTGCTCGTAAGCATAAGCGTCGCCTGGAAGAGCACATAAACTCTGCTGTCCTTCCAATTCTCGACGAAAGAAACTCTTTTCGCCGTCTTCAAAGGACTTAACCCCTTGACCTAGCACGGTGAATTCAACCCGCGCTTAGCTGCGGTGTAAGCAAGAACTCTCAATGGAGAATCTCTTGCCAAATGCGTCCAAGCCATGAAAGAAAAACTGCTGGATAAGTGTAAAACTTTGTTGTAGTGGAAATATATTTTGATTGAAGGAAGGTGTTTTTACTGGGTAAAAATCCCTGTCGCTATGTGGGAACGGTCCCCATAGTGTCTCTTGAAGATTTCACTTACCCTCGCAAAAAAAACAGTAACACGAAGCTTTTAACAGATCAAATAAATTAAATCACATACAATTCAGAATGCGTTATATAAACAAAATAAAGAGAGAGAGAGGAAAATAGTAGTAGCAAAAAAGAAAAATTACAGCGGTTGTCAACTACAGTAGAATAAATAAAGGAAGGACCCATAGTAGGGGAATCAAATGAAAAAGAAGGTGTTAGTCATGTATCAAGGTCGGTAGAAAAAATAAAAAATTAATTAAAGAAATATAATAAAAATAGTATAGAAGTGTATGAAACAAAACAAAGTGAGAGTAGTTTTGCAAAATTGTAATATGGATGAAAGAAAAACTTAGTCAGGATGAAATTTAAAGAGGGTATTGAAAGTATTGAAATTGAAATACCATTGCGAACTAAGAAAAAAGTGTTAATAGAGACTATTAAATAAAATAAGCTACGATTTGAAAAATGTATTAAAAGATAAAGTGATGTAAATGTATATGTGGAAAACCTTACAAAGTACCTAGAAAAAGCAGTAGCCTCAATGAAATGTAAATGTGAATCAGTGGATTAATAACGAACTTAAAACTAAAAAATTATAAGATATTTTTAAGCTTGCCAAATGATTGCGAAAGGTATAGGACAGCTTGAAATACCTCAAGGCTCTGTCTTGGGAGCTTTATTGTTTATACTGTATATAAATGAAATGCCAAATGTTTCAAACTTTTCGACTACGCAATTATTTGCAGACGGTGTTTCATTTTTGTTACCGGTAGAGATATAAATGAATGTATAGCTAAAGTTAACCATGATCTGCAGAAAAAATTTCATTGGTCCAAATAAACAAACTAAGCTTAAAAATTAGTAAAACTAAATGTATGTTTATAAATGGCCAAACGGATATGAATGTTGTTATAAGTAATGAGAATGTTGAAAATGTTAGTAAAATTAAATATCTAGGTGTTGTTATTGACTCAAAAGTTTTAGTAATAACATCGAATACATATTTTATAAATAAATAATGCAATGTTAAGTAGATTACAAAATTTTCAAAATAGAGCAATGCGTAGCATTCTACAATGCCACTGGTTAACACCAATAAATGTAATGTTAAATGTACTTACATGGCTTAGTGTAAACCAATGAACAATAATATGAATGTACTTATATTTGTGTTCAAAATGGAGAATAACGTACTGTTACCGGAGTATCTGTCCAATAAAATAATATACGTTAACGATATACATGACTACAATGTATGTAATAGAAATGATTTTCGTTTTCCACCTGTAAGAACACAAAGAGCAGAAAACATAGTTTTCTATAAAGGATTTAAACTACTTAACGAACTACCAAACGAATTAAAACAAGAAAACCAATTAAGAGTATTTAAAACAAACCTACTAAATTATGTCAGAGAAAAATTTAGCTAAGTTTTAAAAAGATTAATTAAGATAAATGTATTCTATCAATATATATATACACATAATTTGTAAGTTGTAATAGCAAATTTAGCTGAATAAAATATGAAATGAATAAATTGTATATAATTCATTAATAATACTATATACATGACATACTAACTTTTCGGCGACTTATGTGGCTTCGTCGGGGCTTCGCGACAGGGGAGTTACATTTGAGCATGAGTATTTCAAATATCATGACTGTCAGATGTCAATTACTTCGGAATGCGTTTACTCAGCGGTTGACTTCAGTCACATAAGCCGGTGATTACACATCAAATATTTTGCGGACTATTGCATATGTTACATTAATAACATTTTATTATTTGTTACGCTTATTACATTTTTCAATAATAGTACTGTAGGGTTCATATACACATTTGCTATTTTCCTTTTTATTTGATATTCCACAGACATGTGCTGCCTCTTACATAACAAAATGGAATGACGAGAGCAAACCTGACAAGCCGAAAAGGCGCACGGACCGATGCAGTGGAATTGGAACACACTCTTGTCGGTGCTGCCAGATCTGCTCACACCGAACATCTTACTTAATATTAACATAAACTAATCTATTACAGTTAGGCCATTCTGACTATTGAATCGACCTCGATTATTTTACTTATGAGCTATGCTAAATGTCCAATCCATCTTTTCAATCAACTGAATCTAAGACACTGTGGTATGGCAGCTGGGTTACTTGAAAGCCCTCAACATCTTCTATTACATAACGATCGTTTTCCAACTTTTTCTTAACAACATATGGACCGCGGTAATTGGGCACTTATTTCCTGCTTGTCCCGACAGAAGTGTTTACATTTTTTATCACTACGAGTTCACCGACATCAAATGTCTTGGCCGGGGTATGGGATTCATTGAAATAGCTCACATTGTACTTCTGGGACTAGCTTCTTCCCGTAGCCTAGATAAGTCTGTCCTAACATCGTCGAAATATTTTCCATCCAAATACTCAGTCATCTCATCGGCGACTGCCCCTGTTTGTTCAACTCCGAACAATAACTTGCTTGGGGATTCCTTAGTGCTGGTGTGATTAGTATTGTTCATAGCACACTCGACTCTAGTTAACTTTTGCTTCCCACCCGCCCGGTCGGGAGAGTTCATTAGCTTTGCCAGCATTGCCTTCAGGACCCGGTTAACTTGCTCAACCTGACCATTCACCGGCGATGCCACAGCAACTTTATCGTGATCAATATTATTTTTCTTCACAAAATCGCCATACTCTGAAGAGGTGAAGCTAGTACCTCAATCGCTAATGATTCTACCTGGACAACTATAAAATTCAAAGTACCTTTCAAGAGCATATATCGATTCCCTAGTATCCGGGGTATTAACAGGATACAGTTTCACATATTTCGTGAAAGCATCTATGACGGCAAAGATATACTTCGACCTAGAGTTGACGGAAGGGAGACGACTGAAGTGGTCAACGTCGATAGTATCGAAAGGCTCTGAATGTTTTTATATGTTATACAAGTTCCGCTCGGTATTTCGTTTGGGAACGGAATTAAAGATACACTTAGGGCAATTCCTTATAAGACAATCTAACTTCCTTTTCACATTAGGAATCCAATAATGCTTCAGAATTTGACCTTTGACCTGAAATCAAGTTCCGGGGAACACAAAGCTGGCGTCTTCATTGCTGTCCTACGCGAAAAGAGATCGTCTTCGAGAACACACCCGGTTATATCCCCCGTTTCTAACCTTTCTCGCAAGGAAAGCACTTTCATCACGCCCTTGTAGTATTTGGACACTCTGACCTAACTCTTCGGTAGTAACTGCCGGTTCCATGGGAACACGACTGAGGCCATCAACTTGGGCCATTTTCTTCCCTTTACGATCTTGCACCTGATAATTATAATTTTCAAATGCTAAGGCCCACTCAGCCACACACTGATTGACGACATCTTTCTTTTTTAACGTTTGTAACAACGCTTAACAATCGGTAACAATGACAAAAGGCAATCGACCAAGGAAAATCCTGAAGTGTTCTAATGCGTGGACGACAACCAATGTCTCTATCTCAAAACTAACTTAGCCTCTTCGCTAGTGGCCTTTCTAGAAAAGAAAGCAACTGGATGCAACTTATTATCGCCCTGTTTCTGCATAACCACCGACCCAAAACCGTGCGAACTGGCGTCACAGTGTACTTCGCTTTCGATCTTGGGATCATAAATTGCTAATATCGGTGCAGAAACCGGTTTTCTTTTTAGCTCCTCGAATTTTGGATCTCTGGACATCTTTGGTGCTGCGGGGCGTCGGATATGCGCGTATTCCCTGTAAGTGTTTCGTATTAAGGTGAATCCCCTTTTCGCTAATACAATAACCGAGATAATCTATTTCGTTATATTCGAGCCTACTCTTCTACAGGGAGCGTTCTTTAGACCGAATGACATATACACATACTCATACTACCCAAAGGGCGCGACGAACGCGGTATACTTAACTATCCCTAACAGTGTATTTATTAAACGCCCTGTTATCCACGCATATCCGTGTCTGACCGTTCTTCTTTCTTACCAACACTAAAGCAGAAGCATAAGGCGAATTGCTCTGTTAAACAAATGATTAACAGTACCTTGATCTTAGTTACGCTCGTAATAAGAAAGTCGCCTCGGCGAACAATATATCAGTAAATCTTTAATTAAGTTAATCTTCATAGAATAATCATTCGTTTTTTACTCCGCGTTCAGATCTGAGGTAGTATTTATTAATTGTTAATTTAAGAACACTAAATTGATCTTCGGAAAATTGCTGACTTATATTTATCTCATCAAACTTCTTTGAACAAGTACCAACTGAATTCACCAAATTAACTAAATCAATGAAGTTAACCATACCCTTGTCACTATCAATATCTATTATTTCTAATGTTGCGCGTTCTTTTTCCAAAACCAAAATGAACGATAAATTGCAATGCAGCCAACTGCAACTATCGTGGTGGCAGCACACAGCGCGAGAAGGGTGAATTCAATAAATTCGCCACAACTCGGGTGTATTCACCGCTACTTACCACAACTCGTCCAACCTGACTGATTGATAGGCCTCGATCAATTCTTTATTACAATATGCATATGATTGATATACAAAATATGTTACATACATTTCTTAGTGTAATATACGCAAGAATAAACATGTGTCTTATATTTACATTACTTTTAACTTATTTTTTGAAGTGTTGCTTTATGAATACAAATTTCGAGCTTTCCACTTCTTAATATTAACTGATTCAATCACACCATCGTATGGGATTTGTGTCATTTGACACTCTCCTATGTCTCTTACAACGTATCGATCGTTTGGTTGTACTTTATGTATGACATAAGGTCCCTTATATTTAGGAATGAATTTTTTATTGACCCCTGCGGTAGTGTCAGTATTTTTTATGACCACATAGTCGCCGACATCGAATGTTTGAGGCGGCTTGTGTTTCCTTTCGAATTGTTTCTGTGCATATGCCTATGATTGACTAAGTGACTCGGACACTGATGCCCGTATATCAGGAAGGCTGCTAACTAAACGTCCCGGCCCGTGCTCCGTTAGATACTCCGTAAGTTCATCTATTTCCGCCCCTCTCTGGGGTACGCCAAGCAATAAAAAACTGGGACTGTATATAGTTTACCGATTTACTGTATTATTAATAGCATATTCTACTCGAGGTAACAATTTAACCCAATCAGAGTGTTGAACAGGTTCTGTAATTTTTCCTAGCATCCCCTTAAGAACGCGCTTGACCCTTTCCACCTGGCCAGTGGCTTGAGGGGAGGATACGGCAACCTTCACATGGGAGATGTTTCTGTCTAGTAAGAGTTTGCTGAATTCAAATGAAGTAAAATAACTGCCTCTGCCGGTAATGACTCGGACCCGTCGGCTATAGTATTCAAAATATTTGTTTAAAAAGGATATAACCTCTCGCGTACTAGTCGTCACTACAGGATATAATTTCAGATATTTGGTGAACGCGTCTGTTACTAACATGTACATGCATGTGTTTTCTTTTAGAAGCGAGCGATAGAAGTGGGCCAAAATGGTCAAGGTGCAGGGTGTGGAATGGAACGGGTTCTTTTGGAATACACTGCAACGCCCGTTTGTCACTTCTGACTGGAACTGAGTGCATTATGTATTTGATGCTATTCTGCGTGAACGATTCGATCTTGCTGAGCATACCCGGTAATGTATTTTCATTTGCTCATGGCATTTATTTACACCCTGATGCCCGATCTTCTTGTGTACCATTCGCAAAATATTGACCTCCATCGCCTTCGGAACAAAGAAAGCCAATTTTCCATTGCGATGTTTCCTTTAGACTAATTCATTATGTAACTCATAAGATACTAATAATTCCTTCTCAAGCGTATCGATCACGTAATGACACAATTTCAGGGTCCCTAGCTTGGGTAGCCTGCAATTGAAAATTGACATCCTCTTGCTCAACAGTTGAAACCATATGACACCGGCTCAGCGCGTCCACGTGACCCACTGAAATACCACTTCGACGTTGAATACTGTAATCATATTTTTCTAGCTCTAAATCCCACCTAGCTATGCGAGGATTAATAGACTTCTTACTTAGTGTTAGAGCTAGCGAACTGCAATCGGTTACGATCTTAACGGACAAGCTTGTAAGAAAAATCGGCGAAAAGCATAGATTATTGCCAGGGTTTCCAATTCGAAACTGTGGTATTTTTGTTAAACTGAGCTAGTGCTTTTGGAAAAATAAGCAACTAGATGCAGTTTACCATCCACCTGACGTTATAGGAGCACAGATCCGAAACCTAAACCACTGCTATCGCAGTGCAATTCCGTTTCTCTTGTTATGCTAAAAATAGCTAATACTGGAGCACTTAGCAACTTTTTGCGCAATGTTTCGAATGCTGATGACACGAAGCACTGAAATTGAAATCCTTGTCCTTCTTCAGTAAGTCCAACAAGGGACGCGCAATTACTGAGAACGATTCGACAAACCACCTAAAATATAAACATAGCCCAACAAATGCATGTAGCTCCCTAGTATTCCTCGGAATCGGATATTTTTTATAGCTTGGACATGTCTGTTACTTGGTAGTATACCTTGAGCGGTAACTTCATATCCCAAATATTCTGTAGCAATGATGATATCATCAATATACACTACGACTTTTCCCTGAAATCTACTGAAAACTTGGGCAACAAATCGTTGGAGTATTGAAGGAGTATTAGACCAAACGGCATCCTCAAGTATTCGTATTGGCCTGAAGGGGTAACAAAGGAGGTGATTTCACCGAGTCCTGAGCAACTTTAACCTGATAAAATCCGTTTTTCAGGTCTAACAAAGTAAAGCACCGTTTGCCTTCCAAGTATTCCAGGCAATCCTCTATTAGCGGTAGAGGAAAATTGTCTCTTATAGTTATCTTATTGAGACCCCGGTAGTCCACACACAAGAGGGGATTTATATGGAGAACTACTCGGACGAATTATTCTTTGCCGTAGGAGATCGTTGACCAGTTTATCTACGTCTTGTTTTTCACGGAGTGACAAACGTCTGGACGGACTGAAAACTGGAGTGTCAGATGACAATTTAATTACTATTTCATAATTATGGTCGACGGGGGCAATTGGTTTCGCCTTAAAATCCCTATCCAATAGAAGGGAAACTTGAATGTCTTGAGTATGATTCATGAATGAATCGTATGAAGCATCCAATTTCCCCATATGTGACCAGCTCAGTATTTCGGAGACCAGTGTATTTAGATACTTTTAACACATCGTCACTAAGATGGGACGGCAACATTGACCCCCGAAGGAAGCTAACCGGGCTACCGGTATCGAAAAGACAACAACAATCGAAGTGTTTAATGTCATTTGATTCATTATTCACGCAGAAAGCAGCACTCTCCATTTGTAAATGATGTAGTATACGTAAGACTTCGGCATCTGACTCGGTCGCAGGTTCTTCTTCCGGGGATGGATCCGCTACTGCAACATGAGACACAGCTGCAACATGGTTTCCTCGATTTGTAGGCCTTGGACAGTTAGATTACTTGTGCTCTTTACTCCCACATGTAAAGCAGGAACCCAGAGCTCGTCTCGGTTTCCGACAGTTCGCTGACAGATGTCCGGCTTCGGAGCAGTTAAAGCACCTAATGGATGTTTGCTCCGTGGTGGCAGTGGAGTTTCTTCTTGCCTTCGGGCTGGCATTAATGGTGTTAAATGCAGCAGTGCCAGTGCGTTGACGATTCTTCTCGTACTTGATGAGCAGCGCCTTAAGTTCGAATAGGCTTGTAGCGCCGTGTAGCATTGCAACGTTTGTTTGGCCATCTCGCAGTCCCTCGATGATATACTCTAATTCATCGATTTCCTCAACCTCCGCTCGACTGGCCAACTCCTGCAAACTTATAACATTTTTTTTTGTTCCGTGGTTAGGTGGAAATCTTCGACAAGACTCTATGAAGAATGTTCGCACATAGAAGTGTAGAAGTGTGAGATTCTTACTCACTTAAACCACCTCCCTGATTTTTTTTTAAGACTACGACTAAGTGAAGCACTTAACCAGTAGTTTGCATTTCATGATTTAGGTACTGATCGGCAGGTTACTCTTCAATGAAAGTTCCTGCTAACACCGCAACCATGCGCGGGTGTAGACTATCGCACGAGGTTACGGGGTCTAGTACTTTGCAGTCGACGCAAGAGATTAGTTTCCTCAAGTATGGGGTATACTGCAGAGTTTATGTTTTCTTCTAGGCGGCGCTTATGTTTATAACCAAAGTAATTAACTTCATCTTGGAGTGGTAATATTCTAAAATCTCTGTGGATATCATCGTTTCACCATAAAAAAGTGAAAGTCTGTATTATGTTCAAATTTATGGCGTACAACTTTGGGATTAATTTGGTACAAGCCCAAAGTTGTACGCCATACGACCAAACAGGTTTTACGATTTGCTTGTATATAAGCAGTTTTTAGTCAATACTTACCTTGGAATGTTTACTAATAAGCCAGTACAGATCTTTATACACCATGTCAAGTTCTGCTCGTTTCTTCTTAACGTAGCGGTGTCGTCAGCAAATGTGCCTAGAACAGTGTGTTCTTCTTGTGGTAAATCACTAGTATACAGTAGCTATATCAAAGGGGCCAAGAAAACTCCCTTGCGTTATACCTGTATTTATAATTTTAAAAGCAGAGTATTCATTCCCATGCTTCACACATAAGGTCCTATCAGAGAGATAGTTCGCTAAAATACTATGTTTCCCCGGTAGAGATCGGCATAGTTTTATTTCAGGCTTTCGTGCCAAACTTTGTCAAAAGCTTGACAAACATCGAGAAATGTGGCTGAACAAACGAGCTTTTGTTCAAATGCTTTTTCTATTACATCAGTTATACGGTGTACTTGGTCAATAATTGAGTATTTACTTCTAAAACCAAATTGGTGATTTGGTATGAGCTGTTTTTCTTCCACAATTGGACTTAAACCTCTAAGCAGAATTTTTTCAAATACTTTAGACATTACTGGGAGTAGTGAGATAGGTCTATAGGACTTTGTAACCGTTGGTGGTTTCCCGGGTTTTGGTACCATTATAACTTCTGTCTCTTTCCATTGACTAGCGGCATTAATTAAGTAGAGTAAGTTAAGAACGGCTTTCCTAGGTAACTCTTTAAGAATTTCTCCTATAGTTAAATCGTAACTAGGAGCCTTTTTCGGTTTGACATTTCTTAGTTCTTCCTTGAGCTTTGCACTTCTCAGAACATAATTGTCGTCATATACGTCAAATTCATTGCAAATGACAGGGAGAGTTTGACCGTCGAATGGCTTAAACGTTTCTTCCAAGTAATCTGCGAAGAGATTATCTTCTTTAGCCCCTCGTCTCCATTCTTTCGGATTGGCGCGTTATGTGACTCAGGTTTTTTTTAATCCGTTCACCGCCTTCCAGAGTGAGTTACTTTCTTTTTTTGCAGATAAGTATTTAAATTATTGTTTTTCAATGCTTTGATTTTCGCTTTCAACAGATTACACAATTGGTTAAAAACAGTTTTATCCTGTGGCGAGAGAGTTTGCTCCCATTTCTTCCGTGCTTTCCGTTTTTCCGTTACCATTTCCGTTACTTCTGGTGGTTATCGTAAGACGTGTTCAATTGTCCCTTTTCTTGCGCATGGCTCCATGCGGCATACTGTATATTTTCAATAAACTTGTCAAGTTCAATTTCTAAGTCGTATGAAGTTCTCAGCGGTATCATAAGTTCAACGTGATTTTGCACGTAGTTCCTAAATACTTGCCAATTTGTACGATAATTAGTTAATGTAGGCGGCGCTTCCCTTTTCACGAGCGTATCGCTCATATTCAATATAATTGGAGAATAATTTGAACGGAGATCAAAGCTTTCTTCCAGTTTTAGACAATTTCGCGAAATACCCTTCATAACGAAGAAATCTACGACGTCAGAGATCAAAAAATCAATTACAATTTAGCTATAAGCTTGCACTGGGGCAATAAAATCCGGGCTGTAGATCCAGCAACCCGGGTATGTTCCCGTAAGTAAATAAGATATTCAGAAGGAAGGATCAAAATGACATTCAGATCGTTCTACTTCCCAGAACAACTGACAATGAACAACTACTGACCTCAATCAATGTTGATCCAGATGAGGCCGTTCTAGACAACGGCATTTTCATGGTCGAAGATCCTCAGGAGAAAGTTAAAACAATTGGTGCTGTTTTCCAGAGAGTGTATACGAGGTTCGTAGGCCGAACCACGATCAGGAGAACAGAGCCTGGTTAAACCACTTCTATCTCCGTAACGAGATAAGTCAATGGCGTTCGGAGAATCACGGTTTCACCAGATTCAATGACGAAAATATGGCAAACAATGCCATTGCCAATGATAGAAACCAGATAGTGATTTCCCAAGAAGATCTCCAGGGGATCCTTAAATCTATGAAGAACAAGTAATCAGCTGGGATGGATGGTATCCCGAACATCGTGCTTAGTCATCTCCCTCCGGTGGCAGTCGAAATTGTATACACTGTTCTACAACGCGCTCAGTAATGCATATTATGCGGAACGTTGCAAGATAGCTGTGGTGCAACCAATCCCTAAACGGGACAAGGACAAAAGCATCCCGTGAAACCTCCGATCGATAAGTCTTCTTCCTTCAGCAAGGTCTTCGAAAAGATTGTTATTTGAGCCCTGAAAACATGGATCGAGGACAACGATATTATACCCGACAACCAGTTCGGATTTAGGGCAGGGCATGACACCACACATGCCGCGTCAAAGTTGGTATCCGACATTCAGTGGAATAAAAATAAAAACCAATGTACGTGTGCCTGTCTGATCGACTTAGAGAAGGCGTTCGTTTGGCTAGAGGGCCTTTTCCTTAAGCTCGTCAGACTTGGCTTACATAAAACATTGCTATACATGATATATGATATGATAACAGATAGAAAATTCGTCGTAAAAAGTGGGGGCGTAACTTCTACCACTGTTTTTAATATCAATAATGGTCTACAGCAGGGGGCTGTTGGTTCCCCGATATTGTTTGCTATTTGCACTGCAGACCTCCTAAGGTCTATGCCGCACCTAATCGCGTACGCCGATGACTTAGTGGCGTACAGATCAGGTCCGAAGGTAAAAGTCATTAATACCTTGTTGCAACGTAACTTTGACAATACTTTGACATATTGCGATGACTGGAAGCTGCGTATCAACTGCCAGAAGTGTAAAACTGTCCTTTTCCGTACCCCGCTGGCTATATACTTTGACATATTGCGATGACTGGAAGCTGCGTATCAACTTCCAGAAGTGTAAAACTGTCCTTTTCCGTACCCCGCTGGCTATGGCCACAAGGGATACGCGTATGAACTGGAAGAAGTTCGGCATAGTTGACCCCCAGGATCAGCCGTTAGCCATGAAAACTGTAGTTAGATATGTTGGCATTTGGTTGGATCATTTTCTGTATTTTAACAAACATATAGAGAAGGCTTTGACCTATGCTAGAAAAGCCTTTGCTGTGGCAAGTAAGCTGTTTTACAGCAGTCAACTTGATACCAGGTGTCAACATGGCCCTCATAACGCCAGTCATGCTGTATGGTTGTCCCCTGTGGTTCAACGTGAGTCCTTCCCAGATGGAAAAGATGAGGGTGTTCGAGAGCCGGTGTCTTAGGACTTGTCTCCGGTTGTATCGAACACCCGAGTCTGAGTACAAGAAGTACTATCCTAACAAGGTTTTGTACAACAGGGCAAATGTGAAGAGGATAGACAATTTTATCATTAAATTAATAAGAAGTCACATTGCAAGAAGTATGACTTCTACCAACAGTCTCATCTTCAGGGCTTTCTATCCCAATTATATCTACAATTGAGAGGAAGCGTTCCTCTATTTCGATTCGATCGGCTTGATCCAGGACACGGAAGGATGTCCTGTAATCTACGACGCAATTCGCTGAACAGCTTACAGGCGACTCCTCTACGAATCGGGTGTCGTCCGCGAACACGAAGATCATCTCTCGTTCAGTAGATCGAGAGAAGAGACAGGAGGGAGAGTGATAAGGAGCGGCACTTCTTTTGGTGGTTACACCAGAACCAGTCTCCGCCTTCACCGTCCCTTTCGCCCCCATATGATATTAATCGTTTAGTTGGTATAACGGCCCACTTACATAGTTGTAAGGTAGATTAGAAAAATAAGAAAAAAGGTGCACAGGGGCGTGTGGATTATACATGTTACGCATATACATAACATACACGCCCTTGTGTACACGTCCGTAGTATTACGGACATTGATTAAGTTAGATTAAGTATTTTTTAATAGGTAATAGGGTTCAGATTTAGATTTAGGTTAGGTAATAATAAGAATGTATAGAGCGCCAAGTTTTTCATAGTTTTCTTGGCCAGTAAGTCTGAAACAATAAAGTCTGTCCTAAGGACAAAAAAAACAAGAAAACAATAGTTTAGACGACGAAAGGCAAATAGTAAGTCAGATTAGAATATTTTGGAGTATCCGCGAAGGGTCAGTAAGATAGAGTCAAGTACATGAATTGTTAGATATTCAGATAGATTTTTATGTCATTTTTGTCTAGTATAAGTTGTCCTGAGAATTAAATAAAATGAAATTATAAAAAAAAGGGTTCTGTCCGGATTTTAGTATCCATTGGATAGTTGTTTTACCCGTTGGTAGAACTTTCGGACGTCATTGCTGCCGTAACACCTCTCCATTTCCTCGATCGCGCGCTTCTCATGCTCTTTCTTTTTCTTTTTGAGAAGCCGGTGCTCTTCCCTTCTTTTAAATTCGTAGAGCTCACGAACCGCTCTCGTCCTTCTGTCCAGCGTCGCCTTGTATGCTGCTTGCTTCGCTGAATGTGCCTGCCTGCACTCGTTGTCAAACCAGAGGTTTTTTCGGGGTGGCGTTTTAAAACCCAGCACATCAGATGCAGCTTCTCTGATGGCGTTTTGACAACGGTTGCATTGATGGTCGATTTTGTCGCCTGGCAGGGTTGGACTCTCTGAGAGCTTTAGGGAGACTCGATCGGCAAAGTTGCTAGCGGTCAAAATGCGATTGTAGCTTTCTGACGTCAAACTGTTTTGGTCTTGCTCTACTCCGTTGTCCTATCGATATCCGTGTTCTTACCTTGGCTACAAAAAGGAATCGGACCTTCGGTCGATCGCAATGTCATCAATCTGGTTGACGGTTGATTGATCAGGAGACCGCCAGGTCCCTTTGTGGATGTTGAGGTGAGGGAACAGCGTACTGGCTATAAAGAGGTCCAGCTCTGACGGATCAAAAAAAGATGTGTATTGTACGGATGAGGAAGAACTCGCTCGTGAAACCAACTGGAAGGCCGGTTCCTTGCCGGTTAGAATAAAGAAGTCAGAAAATGTACGTCTTACCAGTAACAACGTAACTAAGTTACCAAAAGAACGGGCACCACCGCAAATTCATTCGGAATACCAGTACAATAAGTTACACTCTATTTTGAAGTCAACAATCCAATCTGAGTATAAAGCAACAGCTAAACAACAATGCGCGGAAGATACAGCTAAACAACAATGCGTGTCAAGGACTCTGACAGCTATAGGTTACTCTCGCAAAAACTGAATGCGCAGAAAATACAGTGGTACACGTATGAAAATAAATCCGACCGACCCATTCGTGTCATAGCTAGGGGACTCCATGCGTATTGTTTAAAAGAAGACATTATCGAGGTCTTGAAACTTAAAGGAAAACAGGAGATGCTGATGATTTATTATCCAGAAGAAAAACAACTGACAGATGGATCCGAAACTGTGAGACGTGTCGGATTACCCTTTTTCATGCTTAGCTTCGACAAGTCTGAAAGCATAGACAAAATGTCAAAATAGAAGCCTTGCGCGAAAACTCGAAATCAATACCACAATGCAAACGTATGTATTGCCAGATAGTTTCGCGATGTGTCAAATGCGCCGGCGAATATCTGTCGGCAGAATGTAAAATGTAACGAAAGCAAACCTACACCAGCTACTTGTACTTACTGTGAAGGAAAGCATCCGGCTAACTATCGAGGCTGTGAAGTAGAAAAAGAGCTTCAGAAAAGACGAGATCAAGTCAAATCGAAACTCCGTCAACAACCAAAATCGGGAAAAAGGACGTAGTTCTAAAAATCCTGCCGAAACCAACAGTGACTCGATCGAAAAGTGCAGACTCAATCTGCGTCCCCAATAACTCAAAAAAGTAAATCAGCTAATGTGAAATCATCGCACGTCGGAGCAAAAACCTTCGCCCAAACAGTGGCGTCTGCAAATGGAACAAGCTGCGAAGAGCAATCAACTCCCATAACAAATATATTTTACAATAATATCATTTTAGAGAAACTTGACGAACAAACTTATTTTCCAAGGCTACTCGACCTCGAAAATGGATTAACAGCAAGCGTATTTTAACATGAATATGTCAAATAAAAATTTTAAATTGGAATGCGAATGGTCTGCTACAAAAACTTGACGAACTAGAATTATATATTAGAGAAAAAGATATCGATATTTGTCTGATATCTGAGACACACTTGACGAAGCAATCCTGTGTAAGCCTAAAAGGGTACTGTGGTTAACACGCCTGCCATCCGTCCGAACGGACAAGAGGTGGTTCATCCCTGTGTATACGCGATAATATAGATTATTTAGTAGGAATAAGTATAGAATCTGATTCTATACAGCTAAATACGGTTCTTGTAAAAAATAAACATTACTCATTTAACGTCGCGTCCATTTACTGCCCTCCGCGCAGTATAATTGATCAGAGCGAGCTCGAACGAACTTTCCACACTCTAGGCCCAAATTTCGTCATTGGTGGAGATTTTAATGCGAAACACACTTTTGGGGGTCAAGATTAATCTCACAAAAAGGCAGAAATTTATACAGAGCTGGCATGAAGCTAAATTGTGATTTTTACTCGACAGGAAAACCTACTGGCCGTCGGATGTTACAAAAATACCTCACGTTGTTGATTTCTATGTCATAAAAGGTGTTTCTCGAAACTACTCACGAATTGAAGAAAGCTTTCATCTTAGTTCAGATCATTCTCCCATTGTGCTATGTATAAATGATACCCTTGTAAAAACGGAAGTTCCACCTACGTTAACTAATACACGTACAAACTGGCAAGTATTTCGAAATCACTTACAAGATAATATCGAACTTCGAGTACCGCTGATAACCCCATACGCCCACATTTAGAAGTAGAACTCCATAAATTTATAGACGTAATACAGTGCGCTGCGTGGAGCAATACACCTCTTGCTAGAAAAACGACGATAAGACATGTACTGCGATACCCACCGGAAATAATTATTATTAGAGAATTAGTAAGAGAGAAACGTAAAGCTCGTGAAAAATGGCAGCAGACCCGTGCGCCGCAGCATAAAACACGCATTCGGAAAAACCAACTCGAGTGGGCCAAAGACAATAAAGGGAAACCAGATTTCTTCGCAGATCATTTGGAAGCAACGTTCAAATCTCGCACCTCCTGTATCTATACACCTCCTGTATACTCCTACGGTTCAGACTCAAATAATGACAATTTTTCTATAAGAAATGCTACTTTTCAGAACTTAAGGAAGAATTGAAAAAAACTCAAACCCAAGAAAGCTCCTGGTTATGATTTTTGTTTGAAGTTTTGAAAGAACCTTAGATTAGAACATGCCCCTAGTCAGTGGAAAGTAGCGGCAATAATAATGGTGTCGAAACCCGGTACACCCCCAACAGACAATCAGCGATCAGTCTTATAGACCGATTTCACTTCTTCGACAATGTCTAAAGCGTTCGAACGGATATTACTTAGACGTTTAAGCCCGAATGTAGAAGAAAGACGACTTATTCCTAACCACCAGTTCGGTCTTAGCAGCAAGCAACAGACAAAATTCTTATAGACCGATTTCACTTCTTCCGACAATGTCTAAAGTGTCCGAACGAATATTCTTAGACGTTTAAGCCCGAATGTAGAAGAAAGACGACGTATTCCTAACCACCAGTTCGGTTTTAGCAGCAAGCATTCAACTATTGACCAAGTACATCGCATAACTGATGTTATAGAAAATCGTTTAAACAAAAGCAAGTCTGCTCAGCTGTATTTCTCGACGTTTCTCAAGCCTTTGACAAGGTTTGGTACGAAGACTTGAAACACAAGTTTCAACAATTCCTCCCGAGAAAACCTTGCACAATTTTATCGGACAGAATCTTCCGTGTGAAATATGGGTACCAGAAGGAAGTGTTCTTGGTCCCCCCCCCCCCCCCCCCCCCCCTTTACTTATTGTATAGCAGCGATATACCGCAGGACGAAGGCACAGTGCTAGGCATATTTGCTGACGACACCGCCATTTTGGTAACTGCCAAAACGGTCAAAGAATCAACCAGAAAATTGCAATGTGCTTTAGACCGGATACACGAATGGACAAACACTCAGCGAATTGAACTTAATGAAGCTAAATCCGTTCATACACATTTTACGTAGAAGAACGTGACTAACTTGCCCGTTTGTATAAATAATGTTCAGATACCCTTCAGCAATGAAGCGAAATACCTCGTAATGACTCTCGATGTAAAGCTTTAAGAGAAACGTGAGGATCTCCAATTAAGATACAATTGTAATCCAAGCTATGTACTGACAACAAATTGCTTATATACAAGCAGGTGCTAAAACCCGTCTGGACTTATGGTATACATCTATGGGGTTGTACCAAAGAAAGTAATAGAAACATACTACAAACTTTTCAAAATAAAGTGCTAAGAGCCATCGTCAACGCACTGTGGTATATACGAAACAACGATATCCACAGAGATCTTGGAATTTCATCAGTCCAAGATGAAGTTACGAATTTTGCTCGTAAGCATAAGCGTCGCCTGGAAGAGCACATAAACTCTGCTGTCCTTCCAATTCTCGACGAAAGAAACTCTTTTCGCCGTCTTCAAAGGACTTAACCCCTTGTCCTAGCACGGTGAATTCAACCCGCGCTTAGCTGCGGTGTAAGCAAGAACTCTCAATGGAGAATCTCTTGCCAAATGCGTCCAAGCCATGAAAGAAAAACTGCTGGATAAGTGTAAAACTTTGTTGTAGTGGAAATATATTTTGATTGAAGGAAGGTGTTTTTACTGGGTAAAAATCCCTGTCGCTATGTGGGAACGGTCCCCATAGTGTCTCTTGAAGATTTCACTTACCCTCGCAAAAAAAACAGTAACACGAAGCTTTTAACAGATCAAATAAATTAAATCACATACAATTCAGAATGCGTTATATAAACAAAATAAAGAGAGAGAGAGGAAAATAGTAGTAGCAAAAAAGAAAAATTACAGCGGTTGTCAACTACAGTAGAAGAAATAAAGGAAGGACCCATAGTAGGGGAATCAAATGAAAAAGAAGGTGTTAGTCATGTATCAAGGTCGGTAGAAAAAATAAAAAATTAATTAAAGAAATATAATAAAAATAGTATAGAAGTGTATGAAACAAAACAAAGTGAGAGTAGTTTTGCAAAATTGTAATATGGATGAAAGAAAAACTTAGTCAGGATGAAATTTAAAGAGGGTATTGAAAGTATTGAAATTGAAATACCATTGCGAACTAAGAAAAAAGTGTTAATAGAGACTATAATAAGCGACGATTTGAAAAATGTATTGAAAGAGAAAGTGAAAGTGATGTAAATGTATATGTGGAAAACCTTACAAAGTACCTAGAAGAAGCAGTAGCCTCAATGAAATGTAAAAAATATGAATGTGAATGTTTGAAATGGTGTGTATCAGTGGATTAATAACGAAATTAAAACTAAAAAATAATAAGATACGAGCATATAGGCGGCTAGTAGTATGTACAAGCTTGCCAAATGATTGCGAAAGGTATAGGACAGCTTGAAATACCTCAAGGCTTTGTCTTAGGAGCTTTATTGTTTATACTGTATATAAATGAAATGCCAAATGTTGCAAACTTTTCGACTCCGCAATTATTTGCAGACGGTGTCTCATTTTTGTTACCGGTAGAGATATAAATGAATGTATAGCTAAAATTCCATGATCTGCAGAAAAAATTTCATTGGTCCAAATAAACAAACTAAGCTTAAAAATTAGTAAAACTAAATGTATGTTTATAAATGGCCAAACGGATATGAATATTGTTATAAGTAATGAGAATGTTGAAAATGTTAGTAAAATTATATATCTAGGTGTTGTTATTGACTCAAAAGTTTTAGTAATAACATCGAATACATACTTTAAAAAAGAGCAATGCGTAGCATTCTACAATGCCACTGGTTAACACCAATAAATGTAATGTTAAATGTACTTACATGGCTTAGTGTAAACCAATGAACAATAATATGAATGTACTTATATTTGTGTTCAAAATGGAAAATAACGTACTGTTACCGGAGTATCTGTCCAATAAAATAATATACGTTAACGATATACATGACTACAATGTATGTAATAGAAATGATTTTCGTTTTCCACCTGTAAGAACACAAAGAGCAGAAAACATTGTTTTCTATAAAGGATTTAAACTACTTAACGAACTACCAAACGAATTAAAACAAGAAAACCAATTAAGAGTATTTAAAACAAACCTACTAAATTATGTCAGAGAAAAATTTAGCTAAGTTTTAAAAAGATTAATTAAGATAAATGTATTCTATCAATATATATATATACACATAATTTGTAAGTTGTAATAGCAAATTTAGCTGAATAAAATATGAAATGAATAAATTGTATATAATTCATTAATAATACTATATACATGACATACTCACTTTTCGGCGACTTATGTGGCTGCGTCGGAGCTTCGCGACAGGAGAATTACATTTGAGCATGAGTATTTCAAATATCATGACTGTCAGATGTCAATTACTTCGGAATGCGTTTACTCAGCGGTTGACTTCAGTCACATAAGCCGGTGATTACACATCAAATATTTTACGGACTATTGCATATGTTACATTAATATTTTTTTTTTATTGTTTGTTGTTTTTTATTATTTGTTACGCTTATTACATTTTTCAATAATAGTACTGTAGGGTTCATATACATATTTGCTATTTTCCTTTTTATTTGACATTCCACAGACATGTGCTGCCACTTACATAACAAAATGGAATGACGGGAGCAAACTTGACAAACCGAAAATGCGCACGGACCGATGCAGTGGGATTGTCGGTGCTGCCAGATCTGCTCACACCGAACATCTTACTTAATATTAACATAAACTAATCTATTATAGTTAGGCCATTCTGACTATTGAATCGACCTCGATTATTTTACTTATGAGCTATGCTAAATGTCCAATCCATCTTTTCAATCAACTCGAATCTAAGACACTCTGGTATAGCAGCTGGGTTACTTGAAAGCCCTCAACATCTTCTATTACATAACGATCGTTTTCCAACTTTTTCTTAACAACATATGGCGGTAATTGGGCACTAATTCCTTGCTTGTCCAGACAGAAGTGTCTACATTTTTTATCACTACGAGTTCACCGACATCAAATGTTTTGGCCGGGGTATGGGATTCATTGAAATAGCTCACATTGTACTTCTGGGACTAGCTTCTTCCCGTAGCCTAGATAAGTCTGTCCTAACATCGTCGAAATATTTTCCATCCAAATACTCAGTCATCTCATCGGCGACTGCCCCTGTTTGTTCAACTCCGAACAATAACTTGCTTGGGGATTCCTTAGTGCTGGTGTGATTAGTATTGTTCATAGCACACTCGACTCTAGTTAACTTTTGCTTCCCACCCGCCTGGTCGGGAGAGTTCATTAGCTTTGCCAACATTGCCTTCAGGACCCGGTTAACTTGCTCAACCTAACCATTCACCGGCGATGCCACAGCAACTTTAACGTGATCAATATTATTTTTCTTCACAATATCGCCAAACTCTGAAGAGGTGAAGCTAGTACCTCGATCGCTAATGATTCTACCTGGACGACTATAATATTCAAAGCACCTTTCAAGAGCATATATCGATTCCCTAGTATCCGGGGTATTAACAGGATACAGTTTCACATATTTCGTGAAAGCATCTATGACGGCCAAGATATACTTCGACCTAGAGTTGACGGAAGGGAGACGACCGAAGTGGTCAATGTGGATAGTATCGAAAGGCTCTGAATGTTTTTATATGTTATACGAGTTCCGCTCGGTATTTCGTTTGGGAACGGAATTAAAGATACTTAAGGCAATTCCTTATAAAACAATCTAACTTCCTTATCACATTAGGAATCCAATAATGCTTCAGAATTTGACCCATGACCTGAAATCAAATTCCGGGGAACACAAAGCTGGCGTCTTCATTGCTGTCCTACGCGAAAAGAGATCATCTTCGAGAACACGGTTTCGTTCTTGGGATCATAAATTGCTAATATCGGTGCAGAAAGCGGTTTTCTTTTTAGCTCCTCGAATGTTGGATCTCTAGCCATCTTTCGTGCTGAGGAGCGTTGGATATGCGCGTATTCCCTGTAAGTATTACGGTGAATCCCCTTTTCGCTAATACAATAACCGAGATAATCTCGATCGTTTGGTTGTACTTTATGTATGACATAAGGTCCTTTATATTTAGGAATGAATTTTTTATTGACCCGTGCGGTAGTGTCAGTATTTTTTATGACCACATAGTCGCCGACATCGAATGTCTGAGGCGGTTTGTGTTTCCTTTCGAATTGTTTCTGTGCATATGCCTGTGATTAACTAATTGACTCGGACGCTGATGCCCGTACATCAGGAAGTCTGTTACTAACAGAATGTGCTTTCTTTTAGAAGCGAGCTATAGAAGTGGGTCAAAATGGTCAAGGTGCAGGATGTGGAATGGAACGGGTTCTTTTGGAATACACTGCAACGCCCGTTTGTCACTTCTGACTGGAACTGAGTGAATTATGCATTTGATGCTATTCTGCGTGAACGATTCGATCTTGCTCTGTTGAATGTATTTTCATTTGCTCATGGCATTTATTTACACCCCGATGCCCGATCTTCTTGTGTACCATTCGCAAAATATTGTCCTCCATCTCCTTCGGAACATAGAAAGCCAATTTCCCATTGCGATGTTTTCTTTAGACTAATCCATTATGTAACTCATAAGATACTAATAATTCCTTCTCAAGCCTATCACGTAATGACACAATTTCAGGGTCCCTAGCTTGGGTAGCCTGCAATTGAAAATTGACATCCTCTTGCTCAACAGTTGAAACCATATGACACCGGCTCAGCGCGTCCACGTGACCCACTGTAATACCACTTCGACGTTGAATACTGTAATCGTATTTTTCTAGCTCTAAATCCCACCTAGCTATGCGAGGATTAATAGACTTTGTAGGATAGGCGAGCGAGTCAAAAGAAACTACTTGAGAGGAGATGTGCTACTTACGACAGTTTATTGAGAAGGAAGAAAATTGACATGACGGGTTATATTTATACTTTCATATGAAGCGGTACGCTTATGTAAAAGAAATGAGATAGTGTGAGCATCATACGATATGACAATAGTTTCTTACTTTTACTGAGCATCATACGATATGACAATAGTTTCTTACTTTCGGTTAATATTTACTTCTGACAATCTTAAGTATGTGTTATACGAGAACACTTACAGTAGTGTACAAAAAAATGCCTACAACTCGGCCATTCTGACCGCATAATCGACCCGATTACAATATCTTTTCTATACATAATTTTCATAAAACTTTTTTTCTTAAGATACATTTTACATTACATTTTGTATAGTACATATTTTACAATAATCTTCTTTGCCTAAGAGTAATTTCTTATTGAAACCTTAAAGGAACCTTAAACATTTAGTTGATATTTTTAATATTACAAATGATTGTTGATACATATGAAACGTTATATAACTATTACATTGAAAACAATTAATCGTTCTTACTGAATTTGTCATCTCATGAATTTTTTGAAATTTACAAATTTTAATTCGAATATCTTTGAAATAAAAAACAAATAAAGTCAAGATACATTATTAATTATATCGTTTCAAACATTGAAAGAAATATACATCGACATTTTGGCAGGTACAAACAAACATCTATTTTTTTTTAAATTATACAGCTGTTCTTTCAGGTGATCGTTATTCAAATGTGATTGTTGTCGTCAGCTCTATCAGTATTATTTATTCCTTTGTCGTTTTCACCAGTCTTTAAATCAGCTTCTGGCATCGCATATAACCTCATATTGTTCGGAGAACACACACCTTTGTATGGCAATCTTGTTAATTGCAATCCGTCAATATCACCTATAATATACCTGTCATTCCTCAAGACCTTTTTCACCTCATATGGCCCACGAAACTTAGCCAAAAGTTTTTTGCCTACGCCTGGTGTTGTATCTACGTTTTTGATCATGACATAGTCTCCTGGTTTATAAACTGTTGGATTTTTATGACGGCTGTCATAATATCTTTTATTCTTCAGTTGCTCTTTCTCAATTTTTCCCTGAGCTTTTTCCCTAATTTTATCTAGACTAACTTCTTCAGAATCAACTTTGTTCCCTAAAAACTCTTTCACCTTGTCACAGAATTTTCCCTTCTGATCCCTACCAAATAGCAAACTACGGGGTGTAAAACCTGTGCTACGATTCACACTGTTGTTTATAGCGAACTCAACTTTTATTAAGTTTTTGTCCCAATTACTTGTGGTAAACGACTCGCATTGTTTTGCAAGCATTGGTGTTATCACTCTATTCAGCCGCTCAACTTGACCATTAGATTGCGGTGAGCGTGTTGCTATCTTGACGTGCTGTATGTTGTTGTTCTTTAAAAACTCTGCAAACTCGTTTGACGTGTAACAAGATCCACTGTCAGAAACTATTCGGTTAGGTCTAGAGTAATTTGCGAAATAGGTTTTCAAACATTCTATAGCTTCCTTACTCGAAGTGGTTTTAGTTGGATACAGCTTGGAAAATTTGGTGAAACCATCTACAACCACTAAAATGTGCTTTTTGTTGCAATGAGATGAAGGAAAAGGGCCTAGATGGTCGACATGAAGCGTATCGAATGGGATCTTTCCTTTTGGAATTGGATGTAAGATTCCTTCTGATTTACCAGAGTCCGGTGAAAAATAAATGCATTTAAGACAGCCTTTAATAACTTTTCTAATCTTCTCCTTCATGTTTGGAAACCAGTAAGTCCCGGATAAATGTTCAAAGCATTTGTCTACACCCAGATGACAAAGTGACTCATGATGAGTTCTAACAACCTGCTCTTCCATGTTAAATGGGACATAAAAAACAATCTTGTCTTTAACTTTTCGATAAATTAGTCCATCAACCATTTCATAGTGTGGACTTTCGGAAGTACTCAACCCTTTCGCAATTGCAACTATCTTTGGATCATGTTTTTGTGCGGCAGCTAGAACAAATTCAAACGATTCGTCCTCCACATACAAAATGTTGAAAGATCGACTTAAACAATCAACGTGTGACATCCGATCGCTTTTCCTGTGCTCAACTGAATAATCATAGGATTGTAACTCCAACGCCCATCTTGATATTCGCGGATTCAATGTTTTTTTGTTAAGCGTCAGAACAAGAGCTTGGCAATCCGTGACGATCTTAAATGGAATACCTAGCAAATATATACGAAACCGCCTCAAAGCATAGACTATGGATGAGGTCTCAAGTTCATAGCTATGGAATTTATTTTCAGCTTCACTAGCTCGCTTCGAGAAATAAAACACCGGATGAATTTTGGCATTGGTCTGTTTCTGCAGTAGGACTGCACCAAATCCATGCGAGCTGGCATCGCAGTGGAGTTCTGTTGGATTATTAGGGCTATAAATTGATAGAACAGGTGCTGAAATCAATTTGGTTTTCAACAAATTAAAGACTTCTATTTCCTTAAGACCAAATGTGAACGGAGTGTCTTTCCTCAATAAATCATACAGAGGCTTTGCGATGTTAGCAAATTGGTTTATAAACTTCCGAAAGTAGGAGCAAAGTCCAAGGAAGCTATGGATGTCCTTAGTTGAAGTAGGTAGCGGAAAATTCTTAATAGCTGAAAGATTAACCTCATTCGGGCTAATACCGGCTACGTTTATTTTATAACCCAAGTACGTGATCTCACTTTGTAAAAAAACACACTTGTCTAATCGAAGGTTTAAGCCTTTGCTAATGACGATACTAATTACTTCCTTAAGAATATCTAGGTGTTCTTCTAAAGTTTCCGTCGCTATAAGCAGGTCATCTAAGTAAGTCAAGATCTTCGATTGCAATATCAATTTACCAAATATGTGCTTTATATAACGCTCGAAAACAGACGGAGCGCTCTTAAGCCCAAACGGCATTTTGGTAAATTCATACTGTCCAATCGGTGTAATGAACGACGTGAATTTCATTGACTCTTCCTCAAGTGGCACATGGTAAAAACCGTTTTTTAAATCCAACGTGGTGTAATATTTCTTATCTTTTAACCGGTCTATGTTATCCTCGATTAAAGGCAGGGGGTAGTTATCGCGAAGAGTAATTTTGTTAAGCTCCCTAAAGTCTACGCATAGCCTAAGCTCCTTATTTTTCTTCTCGACGAGAACAATAGGTGAAGCATATTCTGAATTAGACTCACGTATTATACCTTGGCTTAATAAATCATTGAGAATCTTCTCTAACACGATTTTATGCGAATACGGCAACCTTCGCGGTGAACTATGAAATGGAGCATCCTTACACAACACTATCTTCATTTTGAACTGACTCTCTACAGGAATATTTTTTCTAACAGATTCACAAAAAGCTGGTTTGACTATTCTTTTCACACTTTCTTGAATATTTATTGGAATTTTTGGATTTACTTCTATATCAAAATCGTTGTTTTCATAAACATTAATGTTCAAAATTTGTTCTACAAACAAAGATTCTTCACAAGACGTACTTACATAATCGACTTGCGAACTGCGACACTGACTTAAAGACGATGACGACAAATCCTTTCCATTTGCAAGCGTTTCTGCAGAAATACTTGATGACGGCAACAATGAACTTGAAGAACGATTACACCTGTCGCTGCTTGTCACTGGCAAAATACGATCTTGTTTTTCATCACTCTTGTCTGCTTTCTTTAAAACCATGCCAATCCTGTCGATGAAATTTCTCCCCAAAACAATTGGATAACTCATTGACTGATTTTTCACTACAAGTAGACATAAATTAGTTTTATTGTTATCAAAAAATATACGTGAATTGACACTTCCCAACACTTGAAGCGGGCTGTTGTTTACTCCACAGTATGTATGACTGTCTTTATCCAATGGTGAAATCATAGTCTGCGGCAGGAACTTTTCTTGGACAAAGCTTATCGGACTCCCTGAGTCCAAGAGCGACGTCAAAGTACACGCACATTCGGAATGTCCATCGGTGAATATGTAGGAAATTTCTTTTTCAAAGTCATTAGAAATTGGGCTACACTTTGGCATGATGCGACCGGTACTGCGCTTAGACACGTTGTTGATCTTCTCTGCATGGATGTTGTTTACATTTAAAACGTCTTCGTTGTTATCAGCGCTGCTTAGCTGTGGGTGATGACTGTTGTTGTTGCTTTCACTGACAATCAAAACTGGTTTATTGCTGGAGCAATTTTTGGCTATGTGCCCACGAACACCACATTTAAAACACGTGAACTCTTTTTTTGCACACGATACATTGGCGGGAACATTACAGGTGTATTCTTTTTTCTTGAATGCATTATTCTTTTGATTATTTCGGCTGCTGTTGTAAAACTGGGATGTGCTTGATTTAAGCGGGAAATGATCGCGACTGTTGAGTTTGTACTTTTCGTATTTTCTTAGTGCTATTTTTAGCTGATCGATGTTGTTTGCGTTATACAGCATGCTCTTATTGAGTTCGGAATCTGGAATGCCCTTGATTATAAATTGAATCAAATCTTCTTCTTCTATGGGGTTATGGGATGCGATTTCCTGCATGCTGAGCACATATTGCTGCAATGTCTCCTCACGCCGTCTTTTCCTTGCACTTAGCTCACTAAAAATATCCGCTTTCGTAACAGTGCGCTTAAACTCACCCAAAAGTGCATCTCTGAGATCTGTCCAGTTTCGTATTTTCAAAGATCTTACGAAAAGCCTTGCTGTTCCACCAAGGAGCCTCTTTCCGAAAATGAACTTGGTTCGATCGTTGAGTTGAAGGCTTTCGGCGTTCTCCTCGAACTGTTCTACCCAATGAACAATGGGAAAGTTGTCATCCCCAGTAAATGGACACAATAAGTCTTCCATGTCCTTGAAGTTTTGCGAAACATGTGATCCCTGACTGTGATTTTCTTCATTATCCTCGATTTGCAGTTCTTTCAGTCGTCGCTTCAGTGAAATGATTTCCTCCCTCTTTCTGCATGCTTCTCGTAGCTTATTTAGCTCCTCATCAACGTCGTTGCGTAGTGCATGGACAGGTGATTCGTCCAGCGTTTCTTCCTCTGACTCGTGTTCGGTGGATGAATCTACGTTATCTTGCTCACCATCGGCCATAAAATCCTGCGCGAGTTTTTCCAGATTCTCGTCCGTATAGGATTCGACTGCTTTCTCGACCCGTAGTTTTAACACCGCTTTAGTTCCATCAGTTTTCAAACCCAGTGATCGTAAAATATTTTTTAGGATGGGTACCGTCGCTTTATCAACTAATTGTTTAAACAATTCTGACATTTTTGAAACACTAAAAAATACTTTGAACTCAGATAAAGTTAAACGGTATCCCACTTCTGAATTTTGTAGGATAGGCGAGCGAGTCAAAAGAAACTACTTGAGAGGAGATGTGCTACTTACGACAGTTTATTGAGAAGGAAGAAAATTGACATGACGGGTTATATTTATACTTTCATATGAAGCGGTACGCTTATGTAAAAGAAATGAGATAGTGTGAGCATCATACGATATGACAATAGTTTCTTACTTTCGGTTAATATTTACTTCTGACAATCTTAAGTATGTGTTATACGAGAACACTTACAGTAGTGTACAAAAAAATGCCTACAACTTCTTACTTAGTGTTAGAGCTAGCGAACTGCAATCGGTTACGATCTTAACGGACAAGCTTGTAAGAAAAATCGGCGAAAAGCATAGATTATTGCCAGGGTTTCCAATTCGAAACTGTGGTATTTTTGTTAAACTGAGCTAGTGCTTTTGGAAAAATAAGCAACTAGATGCAGTTTACCATCCGCCTGACGTTATAGGAGCACAGATCCAAAACCAAAACCACTGTTATCGCAGTGCAATTCCATTTCTCTTGTTATGCTAAAAATAGCTAATACTGGAGCACTTAGCAACTTTTTGCGCAATGTTTCGAATGCTGATGACACGAAGCACTGAAATTGAAATCCTTGTCCTTCTTCAGTAAGTCCAACAAGGGACGCGCAATTACTGAGAACGATTCGACAAACCACCTAAAATATAAACATAGCCCAACAAATGCATGTAGCTCCCTAGTATTCCTCGGAATCGGATATTTTTTTATAGCTTGGACATGTCTGTTACTTGGTAGTATACCTTGAGCGGTAACTTCATATCCCAAATATTCTATTTCGGTGTAGCAAAATTTGCATTTCGATAGCTTTAGCTCTAATCGATATTCTGAAATACAGTGTAAAAATTGCCGTAGCAGATCAAAATGCTCCTCTAATGAGGCTGTAGCAATGATGATATCATCAATATACACTACGACTTTTCCCTGAAATCTACTGAAAACTTGGGCAACAAATCGTTGCAGTATTGAAGGAGTATTAGACCAAACGGCATCCTCAAGTATTCGTATTGGCCTGAAGGGGTAACAAAGGAGGTGATTTCACCGAGTCCTGAGCAACTTTAACCTGATGAAATCCGTTTTTCAGGTCTAACAAAGTAAACCGTTTGCCTTCCAAGTATTCCAGGCAATCCTCTATTAGCGGTAGAGGAAAATTGTCTCTTATAGTTATCTTATTGAGACCCCGGTAGTCCACACACAAGAGGGGATTTATATGGAGAACTACTCGGATGAATTATTCTTTTCCGTAGGAGATCGTTGACCAGTTTATCCACGTCTTGTTTTTCACGGAGTGACAAACGTCTGGGCCGACTGAAAACTGGAGTGTCAGATGACAATTTAATTACTATTTCATAATTATGGTCGACGGAGGCAATTGGTTTCGCCTTAAAATCCCTATCCAATAGAAGGGAAACTTGAATGTCTTGAGTAATTTTATTTTTCTTCCTTTATTCATGAATCGTATGAAGCATCCAATTTCCCCATATGTGACCAGCTCAGTATTTCGGAGACCAGTGTATTTAGATACTTTTAACACATCGTCACTAAGATGGGACGGCAACATTGACCCCCGAAGGAAGCTAACCGGGCTACCGGTATCGAAAAGAGAACAACAATCGAAGTGTTTAATGTCATTTGATTCATTATTTACGCAGAAAGCAACACTCTCCATTTGTAAATGATGTAGGATACGTAAGACTTCGGCATCTGACTCGGTCGCAGGTTCTTCTTCCGGGGATGGATCCGCTACTGCAACATGAGACACAACTGCAACATGGTTTCCTCGATTTGTAGGCCTTGGACAGTTAGAGTACTTGTGCTCTTTACTCCCACATGTAAAGCAGGAACCCAGAGCTCGTCTCGGTTTCCGACAGTTCGCTGACAGATGTCCGGCTTCGGTTAAAGCACCTAATGGATGTTTGCTCTGTGGTGGCAGTGGAGTTCCTTCTTGCCTTCGGGTTGGCATTAATGGTGTTAAATGCAGCAGTGGCAGTGCGTTGACGATTCTTCTCGTACTTGATGAGCAGCGCCTTAAATTCGAATAGGCTTGTAGCGCCGTGTAGCATTGCAACGTTTGTTTGGCCATCTCGCAGTCCCTCGATGATATACTCTAATTCATCGATTTCCTCAACCTCCGCTCGACTGGCCAACTCCTGCATACTTATAACATTTTTTTTTGTTCCGTGGTTAGGTGGAAATCTTCGACAAGACTCT
The DNA here is from genome assembly GCA_964034865.1 of Eristalis intricaria. Lineage (NCBI taxonomy): Eukaryota > Metazoa > Arthropoda > Insecta > Diptera > Syrphidae > Eristalis > Eristalis intricaria. Next base: position 19,679,768 of record OZ035877.1, read on the forward strand.
ATGAAAAATGTTCGCACATAGAAGTGTAGAAGTGTGAGATTCTTACTCACTTAAACCACCTCCCTGATTTTTTTTAAGACTACGACTAAGTTTTGTTAAGTAGGATCCAAATTTTTTTAAAAAAGAGCAATGCGTAGCATTCTACAATGCCACTGGTTAACACCAATAAATGTAATGTTAAATGTACTTGCATGGCTTAGTGTAAGCCAATGAACAATAATATGAATGTACTTATATTTGTGTTCAAAATGGAAAATAACGTACTGTTACCGGAGTATCTGTCCAATAAAATAATATATGTTAACGATATACATGACTACAATGTATGTAATAGAAATGATCTTCGTTATCCACTTGTAAGAACACAAAGAGCACAAAACATAGTTTTCCATAATGGATTTAAACTACTTAAAGAACTACCAAACGAATTAAAACAAGAAATCCAATTAAGAGTATTTAAAACAAACCTACTAAATTATGTCAGAGAAAAATTTAGCTAAGTTTCAAAAAGATTAATTAAGATAAATGTATTCTATCAATATATATATACACATAATTTGTAAGTTGTAATAGCAAATTTAGCTGAATAAAATATGAAATGAATAAATTGTATATAATACATTAATAATACTATATACATGACATACTCACTTTTCGGCGACTTATGTGGCTGCGTCGGGGCTTCGCGACAGGAGAATTACATTTGAGCATGAGTATTTCAAATATCATGACTGTCAGATGTCAATTACTTCGGAATGCGTTTACTCAGCGGTTGACTTCAGTCACATAAGCCGGTGATTACACATCAAATATTTTACGGACTATTGCATATGTTTCATTAATATTTTTTTTTATTGTTTGTTGTTTTTTATTATTTGTTACGCTTATTACATTTTTCAATAATAGTACTGTAGGGTTCATATACATATTTGCTATTTTCCTTTTTATTTGACATTCCACAGACATGTGCTGCCTCTTACATAACAAAATGGAGTGACGGAAGCAAACTTGACAAACCGAAAATGCGCACGGACCGATGCAGTGGGATTGTCGGTGCTGCCAGATCTGCTCACACCGAACATCTTACTTAATATTAACATAAACTAATCTATTATAGTTAGGCCATTCTGACTATTGAATCGACCTCGATTATTTTACTTATGAGCTATGCTAAATGTCCAATCCATCTTTTCAATCAACTCGAATCTAAGACACTCTGGTATAGCAGCTGGGTTACTTGAAAGCCCTCAACATCTTCTATTACATAACGATCGTTTTCCAACTTTTTCTTAACAACATATGGCGGTAATTGGGCACTAATTCCTTGCTTGTCCAGACAGAAGTGTCTACATTTTTTATCACTACGAGTTCACCGACATCAAATGTTTTGGCCGGGGTATGGGATTCATTGAAATAGCTCACATTGTACTTCTGGGACTAGCTTCTTCCCGTAGCCTAGATAAGTCTGTCCTAACATCGTCGAAATATTTTCCATCCAAATACTCAGTCATCTCATCGGCGACTGCCCCTGTTTGTTCAACTCCGAACAATAACTTGCTTGGGGATTCCTTAGTGCTGGTGTGATTAGTATTGTTCATAGCACACTCGACTCTAGTTAACTTTTGCTTCCCACCCGCCTGGTCGGGAGAGTTCATTAGCTTTGCCAACATTGCCTTCAGGACCCGGTTAACTTGCTCAACCTAACCATTCACCGGCGATGCCACAGCAACTTTAACGTGATCAATATTATTTTTCTTCACAATATCGCCAAACTCTGAAGAGGTGAAGCTAGTACCTCGATCCCTAATGATTCTACCTGGACGACTATAATATTCAAAGTACTTTTCAAGAGCATATATCGATTCCCTAGTATCCGGGGTATTAACAGGATACAGTTTCACATATTTCGTGAAAGCATCTATGACGGCCAAGATATACTTCGACCTAGAGTTGACGGAAGGGAGACGACCGAAGTGGTCAATGTGGATAGTATCGAAAGGCTCTGAATGTTTTTATATGTTATACGAGTTCCGCTCGGTATTTCGTTTGGGAACGGAATTAAAGATACTTAAGGCAATTCCTTATAAAACAATCTAACTTCCTTATCACATTAGGAATCCAATAATGCTTCAGAATTTGACCCATGACCTGAAATCAAATTCCGGGGAACACAAAGCTGGCGTCTTCATTGCTGTCCTACGCGAAAAGAGATCATCTTCGAGAACACGGTTTCGTTCTTGGGATCATAAATTGCTAATATCGGTGCAGAAAGCGGTTTTCTTTTTAGCTCCTCGAATGTTGGATCTCTAGCCATCTTTCGTGCTGAGGAGCGTTGGATATGCGCGTATTCCCTGTAAGTATTACGGTGAATCCCCTTTTCGCTAATACAATAACCGAGATAATCTCGATCGTTTGGTTGTACTTTATGTATGACATAAATTCCTTTATATTTAGGAATGAATTTTTTATTGACCCGTGCGGTAGTGTCAGTATTTTTTATGACCACATAGTCGCCGACATCGAATGTCTGAGGCGGTTTGTGTTTCCTTTCGAATTGTTTCTGTGCATATGCCTGTGATTAACTAATTGACTCGGACGCTGATGCCCGTACATCAGGAAGTCTGTTACTAACAGAATGTGCTTTCTTTTAGAAGCGAGCTATAGAAGTGGGTCAAAATGGTCAAGGTGCAGGATGTGGAATGGAACGGGTTCTTTTGGAATACACTGCAACGCCCGTTTGTCACTTCTGACTGGAACTGAGTGAATTATGCATTTGATGCTATTCTGCGTGAACGATTCGATCTTGCTCTGTTGAATGTATTTTCATTTGCTCATGGCATTTATTTACACCCCGATGCCCGATCTTCTTGTGTACCATTCGCAAAATATTGTCCTCCATCTCCTTCGGAACATAGAAAGCCAATTTCCCATTGCGATGTTTTCTTTAGACTAATCCATTATGTAACTCATAAGATACTAATAATTCCTTCTCAAGCCTATCACGTAATGACACAATTTCAGGGTCCCTAGCTTGGGTAGCCTGCAATTGAAAATTGACATCCTCTTGCTCAACAGTTGAAACCATATGACACCGGCTCAGCGCGTCCACGTGACCCACTGTAATACCACTTCGACGTTGAATACTGTAATCGTATTTTTCTAGCTTTAAATCCCACCTAGCTATGCGAGGATTAATAGACTTCTTACTGAGTGTTAGAGCTAGCGAACTGCAATCGGTTACGATTTTAACGGACAAGCTTGTAAGAAAAATCGGCGAAAAGCATAGATTATTGCCAGGGTTTCCAATTCGAAACTGTGGTATTTTTGTTAAACTGAGCTAGTGCTTTTGGAAAAATAAGCAACTAGATGCAGTTTACCATCCGCCTGACGTTATAGGAGCACAGATCCAAAACCAAAACCACTGGTATCGCAGTGCAATTCCGTTTCTCTTGTTATGCTAAAAATAGCTAATACTGGAGCACTTAGCAACTTTTTGCGCAATGTTTCGAATGCTGATGACACGAAGCACTGAAATTGAAATCCTTGTCCTTCTTCAGTAAGTCCAACAAGGGACGCGCAATTACTGAGAACGATTCGACAAACCACCTAAAATATAAACATAGCCCAACAAATGCATGTAGCTCCCTAGTATTCCTCGGAATCGGATATATTTTATAGCTTGGACATGTCTGTTACTTGGTAGTATACCTTGAGCGGTAACTTCATATCCCAAATATTTTATTTCGGTGTAGCAAAATTTGCATTTCGATAGCTTTAGCTCTAATCGATATTCTGAAATACAGTGTAAAAATTGCCGTAGCAGATCAAAATGCTCCTCTAATGAGGCTGTAGCAATGATGATATCATCAATATACACTACGACTTTTCCCGGAAATCTACTGAAAACTTGGGCAACAAATCGTTGCAGTATCGAAGGAGTATTAGACCAAACGGCATCCTCAAGTATTCGTATTGCCCTGAAGGGGTAACAAAGGAGATGATTTCACCGAGTCCTGAGCAACTTTAACCTGATGAAATCTGTTTTTCAGGTCTAACAAAGTAAAGTACCGTTTGCCTTCCAAGTATTCCAGGCAATCCTCTATTAGCGGTAGAGGAAAATTGTCTCTTATAGTTATCTTATTGAGACCCCGGTAGTCCACACACAAGAGGGGATTTATATGGAGAACTACTCGGATGAATTATTCTTTTCCGTAGGAGATCGTTGACCAGCTTATCCACGTCTTGTTTTTCACGGAGTGACAAACGTCTGGGCGGACTGAAAACTGGAGTGTCAGATGACAATTTAATTACTATTTCATAATTATGGTCGACGAGGGCAATTGGTTTCGCCTTAAAATCCCTATCCAATAGAAGGGAAACTTGAAGCATCCAATTTCCCCATATGTGACCAGCTCAGTATTTCGGAGACCAGTGTATTTAGATACTTTTAACACATCGTCACTAAGATGGGACGGCAACATTGACCCCCGAAGGAAGCTAACTGGGCTACCGGTATCGAAAAGAGAACAACAATCGAAGTGTTTAATGTCATTTGATTCATTATTTACGCAGAAAGTAACACTCTCCATTTGTAAATGATGTAGGATACGTAAGACTTCGGCATCTGACTCGGTCGCAGGTTCTTCTTCCGGGGATGGATCCGCTACTGCAACATGAGACACAGCTGCAACATGGTTTCCTCGATTTGTAGGCCTTGGACAGTTAGATTACTTGTGCTCTTTACTCCCACATGTAAAGCAGGAACCCAGAGCTCGTCTCGGTTTCCGACAGTTCGCTGACAGATGTCCGGCTTCGGAGCAGTTAAAGCACCTAATGGATGTTTGCTCCGTGGTGGCAGTGGAGTTCCTTCTTGCCTTCGGGTTGGCATTAATGGTGTTAAATGCAGCAGTGGCAGTGCGTTGACGATTCTTCTCGTACTTGATGAGCAGCGCCTTAAGTTCGAATAGGCTTGTAGCGCCGTGTAGCATTGCAACGTTTGTTTGGCCATCTCGCAGTCCCTCGATGATATACTCTAATTCATCGATTTCCTCAACCTCCGCTCGACTGGCCAACTCCTGCATACTTATAACATTTTTTTTTTGTTCCGTGGTTAGGTGGAAAACTTCGACAAGACTCTATGAAGAATGTTCGCACATAGAAGTGTAGAAGTGTGAGATTCTTACTCACTTAAACCACCTCCCTGATTTTTTTAAGACTACGACTAAGTGAAGCACTTAACCAGTAGTTTGCATTTCATGATTTAGGTACTGATCGGCAGGTTACTCTTCAATGAATGTTCCTGCTAACACCGCAACCATGTGTGGGTGTAGACTATCGCACGAGATTAGGGGTCTTGTCCTTTGCAGTCGACGCAAGAGATTAGTTTCCTCAAGTATGGGGTAAACTGCAGAGTTTATGTTCTCTTCTAGGCGGCGCTTATGTTTATAACCAAAGTTCTTAACTTCATCTTGGAGTGGTAATATTCTAAGATCTCTGTGAATATCATCGTTTCACCATGGTGCATTAACGATAGTTCTAAGCACCTTATTTTGAAAAGTCTGTATTATGTTCAAATTTATGGCGTACAACAACGCCATACGACCAAACAGGTTTTACGATTTGCTTGTATATAAGCAGTTTTTAGTCAATACTTACCTTGGAATGTTTACTAATAAGCCAGTACAGATCTTTATATTTCATGTCAAGTTCTGCTCGTTTCTTCTTAACGTAGCGGTGTCGTCAGCAAATGTGCCTAGAACAGTGTGTTCTTCTTGTGGTAAATCACTAGTATACAGTGGCTATATCAAAGGGGCCAAGAAAACTCCCTTGCGTTATACCTGTATTTATAATTTTAAAGCAGAGTATTCATTCCCATGCTTCACACATAAGATCCTATCAGAGAGATAGTTCGCTAAAATACTATGTTTCCCCGGTAGAGATCGGCATAGTTTTATTTCAGGCTTTCGTGCCAAACTTTGTCAAAAGCTTGACAAACATCGAGAAATGTGGCTGAACAAACGAGCTTTTGTTCAAATGCTTTTTCTATTACATCAGTTATACGGTGTACTTGGTCAATAATTGAGTATTTACTTCTAAAACCAAATTGGTGATTTGGTATGAGCTGTTTTTCTTCCACAATTGGACTTAAACCTCTAAGTAGAATTTTTTCAAATACTTTAGACATTACTGGGAGTAGTGAGATAGGTCTATAGGACTTTGTAACCGTTGGTGGTTTCCCGGGTTTTGGTACCATTATAACTTCTGTCTCTTTCCATTGACTAGCGGCATTAATTAAGTAGAGTAAGTTAAGAACGGCTTTCCTAGGTAACTCTTTAAGAATTTCTCCTATAGTTAAATCGTAACCAGGAGCCTTTTTCGGTTTGACATTTCTTAGTTCTTCCTTGAGCTTTTCACTTCTCAGAACATAATTGTCGTCGTATACGTCAAATCCATTGTAAATGACAGGGAGAGTTTGACCGTCGAATGGCTTAAACGTTTCTTCCAAGTAATCTGCGAAGAGATTATCTTCTTTAGCCCCTCGTCTCCATTCTTTCGGATTGGCGCGTTATGTGACTCAGGTTTTTTTAATCCGTTCACCGCCTTCCAGAGTGAGTTACTTTCTTTTTTTGCAGATAAGTATTTAAATTATTGTTTTTCAATGCTTTGATTTTCGCTTTCAACAGATTACACAATTGGTTAAAAACAGTTTTATCCTGTGGCGAGAGAGTTTGTTGCCATTTCTTCCGTGCTTTCCGTTTTTCCGTTACCATTTCCGTTACTGCTGGTGGGTATCGTAAGACGTGTTCAATTGTCCCTTTTCTTGCGTATGGCTTCATGCGGCATACTGTATATTTTCAATAAACTTGGCAAGTTCAATTTCTAAGTCGTATGAAGTTCTCAGCGGTATCATAAGTTCAACGTGATTTTGCAAGTAGTTCCTAAATACTTGCCAATTTGTACGATAATTAGTTAATGTAGGCGGCGCTTCTCTTTTCACGAGCGTATCGCTCATATTCAATATAATTGGAGAATGAATTGAACTGAGATCAAAGTTTTCTTCCAGTTTTAGACAATTTCGCGAAATACCCTTCATAACGAAGAAATCTACGACGTCTGGTATTTTCGTGAAATCCGTAGGCGAGTAGATAGGTTTCCCTGTCGAGTAAAACTCGCAGCCAAGTTTCATACCGGTTTTGTACAGTTTTCTGCCTTTTTGGGAGATGCCTCTTGTTCCCCAAAAGGAATGCTTCGCAGTGAAGTCTCCACCGATTATAAAGTTTGGACCGAGACTTAGAAATGTGTTTTCATACTCGTATTGTTTAATTTTACTGCGCGGTGGGCAGTAAATGGACGACACGTTATATGAGTGGTGTTTGTTATGTACGAGAACTGTAAATAATTACATTGTATGTGATTATATCTTTAATCCTACTAAGTGTTCGATGTTATCTCTTATAAACTTATGACCTGCCTCTTGCCCTTTGCGATGGGTGATAGGCTTGATAACCACAGTAACGTTGTAAACTTAAACGAGATTTCTTCGTTAAATGTGTCTCAGAAATCAAACATATGTCGATATGTTTTTTCCGAATACAAATCTATAGTTCGTCAAGCTTTTGCGGTAGTCCGTTCGCATTCCAATTCAATATTCTTACTGTCTTATTCATATTCGGTTATTTTTGTTGTTAATGTTTGTTTCGAGGATTAAAAGCCTTTCAAAAATATGTTTGTTTGTCTGACTCTGCTCCTCTAGTTTTTGCAATATAAGGGAGAGGATACGAGAAACTGGATCTAATGGCTTACTACTACTCTCACTCGGAGCTGCTACTTTTTGAGCAAATGTTTCCAATGTGTGATGACTTAGCTTATTTTGTCATATCCGTTTGCGACTGTGCTTGTTGAGTATTCGGTCTTGCAATTATACTCTTCCGTTGTTTTGTTATTTGTCTTGTATTCAGCGCTTGCAATAATGTCTTTTCTTACTGGTTTACGTGGTTGGCACAGATTTGCTTTGATCTTGTCACGTCTTTTTTGAACTTCACACCCACGTTTATTAGCTGGGTGCTTTCCTGTGCAATTAATGCAAGTTGCAAATGTCCCCTTGCTTGCATTGAATTCTTCGGATGGGTGCTCTCCCGCGCATTTAACACAACGTCTCGATCTTTTTGGCAATACTTTCTTGTGTGATTAAAACCTGACATCGCTTGCATTGAGGTATTAATTCCTGTGTACACAGTTCCTGTGTAAGGCTTCAATCTTAACAGGCATGCTTTAACATTGTTAGCACTATCATTCTTTTCTTGGCACTTTATCGACAAGCTCTGGTGAATAGCCGGCCTTTCTTTTTTGAGAAGCAGAGAGCTTCCATGCTAGTAATCTTAGTCCCAAGGTCTGTATTCTCTTGTTCTAGAAGTTTCAGTCTCGCTAAGGCGTATTCGTCATGAAGAGGCGAATGCGGTCTCGTTAGACATTTCCTTACCTGCGTTTTATGCGGAGTAATCTTAACTGGCGCTAATGATCTTGTTACCCTTGAACTTTTTCCAAAAGGGTCAATCAATCGCAATAACTGGCTCTCCCCAGAATCCATAGAGCCTGACTCAAAAGAGTGTGGATTTTCCAGTGTAACTGGCATTCCACCTGGGGTATTACTTCTGTGGACACAGCCAGGAAAAAGTGTCACGTCAACACAACATCTCCAAGTTCGAGTCTCGCCCGCTAGGAGCTCGAGAGCATATAAACCGAGGTTTCGTGTTTGACAAGTTCCACGAATCTGTCTCTTTTTCCGTTTCGCCGTTCGAGAATACGTAAGCTGCCGCTGTAGTAGATTTGGAGTAGAAGTTTAATAAAGATTTTATATAGAAATTAACTTTCTGGCTTTTATTCCATAACATCTACATTGGTGACCCCGACGATGGAGAATGAACAAAAAGAAGCAGGGAGCGATGCAAATACGAGCAGAGCTAGCTTGGGCGAAGCAAGGGCGATCGGTGGAGGATATCACGAGCCAGAGATAGGAACAGTATCGGTGAAGATACCAAAGTTTTGGAAGGAGAAACCGGAGTTGTGGTTCACACAAGTGGAATCGCAATTCTACGTTGGTCGAATAACGTCTGATATGCGAAAATATCACACAGTAGTGGCAGCTATCGACAGCGATATCCTGAACCAAGTCAGTGATATTCTTCTTGATCCACCCGTGGAGAACATGTATCAAACCCTAAAATCTAAAATAATCGAGCGATTTACAGATTCCGACCACCAGCGCTTACGCAAGCTCCTGCAAGAAATTGAGCTGGGGGACAAAAGACCGTCCCAACTTCTACGAGAGATGCGGGACTTAGCGGGCTCCAGATTGGGTGATGACTTGCTCAAATCTTTATGGTTGCAGAGACTCCCACCAAACATGCGTTCCATAATATCTGTCAGCACGGAAAAATTGCCTAAATTAGCAGAAATAGCTGATAAGATTGCTGAGGTGAACGAAACTCCGCAACTGGCCGCAACAACACGTCACAGCCCATCTAATTATAGTACCGAACTTCATCGGCAGATAGAAGACCTAACACGTGTGGTTGCTGAATTAAAATCGAGTCACGTAATCAACCGAAGGAGGCGCAGTCGTTCTCGTTCTCGCTACCGCAACGATAAGAACGTAAAAGTTACTATTGCAGAGAATCCCGGAGACGAATGCTGGTATCATCGTGCTTTCGGATCAGATGCTAAAAAGTGTCGAGCGCCCTGCAAGCATAATAAATCGTCAAACTAGAAGGCCAGTCGGTAGCGGCGACAACCTCTGGCCTGGAAAACTGTCGCCTTTTTGTTCGTGATCGTAAGAATCACGGTTTGAACTTTCTTATTGATACGGGCGCTGACATTTCTGTGATGCCCGCAACGCCCGTAGAAAGAAGAGTCCGCAACAATAACTCCACACTATTTGCTGCCAACAACTCACGAATTTCCACATTTGGCACCAGAATGATGACGGTAGATTTAGGTTTACGACGAGTTTTCAACTGGGAATTTGTCATCGCAGATTTGTCACGCCCTATCATCGGAGCGGATTTTCTCCGACACTTCGGTTTAATGGTGGATTTACGTAACCGACGTCTTATTGATCGTATTACCTCCCTTTCCAGCGTCGGTTCAATAACCTCAATTCCATCCACGAAGCTAACGAACATCGACTACAAGGCCCCGTATCATGGACTGCTGCAGGAGTATCAGGATATAACTCGGCCATTGGTAAGAAAAACAATCTGTAACAGCGCTGTTTTTCACTACATCGTCACCAAGGGGCCACCGATCCATGCACGTTACCGACGCCTGAGTCCCGAGAAGCTCCGTGAGGCCAAAGCTCAATTTCAGCTGTTAATGGAGCAAGGCATTTGTCGTCCATCAAAAAACCCATGGGCCAGCCCGTTGCATATGGCAAAGAAGGCAAATAACAGTTGGAGACCGTGCGGGGATTTTCGTAAATTGAACAGCATCACCACGCCAGACCGCTATCCCATCCCGCATGTTCAGGATTTCAGTCAATTCTTAGCGGGAAAGACTATTTTTTCAACACTTGACCTCCAACAGGCGTACCATCAAATACCTGTGGCCCCCGAGGACATACCCAAGACGGCTATCATAACGCCATTTGGGCTCTATGAATTTGTCTATATGACCTTCGGACTCCGAAATGCAAGCCAGACGTTTCAGCGATTCATGGACAACATGCTACGGGACTTGGACTTCGCATTCCCATACATTGATGACATCCTCATTGCCTCGGAGAACGAACAACAGCACAAGGTACATTTAAGGATAGTCTTCGAACGACTGAGGCAACACGGAATGGTTCTTAATGTCGACAAGTGCCAGTTCGGTTGTAACGAAGTACGTTTTCTGGGCCATTCCGTCAACGCGGGAGGAATCAAACCACCCGAGGAGAAAGTTGAGGCCATGATGAAATTTCCAAAGCCCGCCGTAGCATGTGAGTTAAAAAGATTTTTAAACTCCTTAAATTTTTACAGACGTTTCCTTAAAAATGCGGTTGAGGACCAAGCAATCCTTCAACAAGTAATCCCCAAGGGAAACAGGAAGAATGACAAAAGGAGGCTTCTCTGGACGTCTGAGGCGGAGTTGTGTTTCGAAAGGTGCAAGACAACATTGGCTAATGCAGCACTTTTAGCCCATCCGAAACCTAATGCCGAGCTTGCTTTGATGGTCGACGCTTCGGACATTGCCGTGGGGGGTGCTCTTCATCAGAAAGTTGCGGACGCATGGGAACCACTAGGTTTTTTTTTCCAAGAAACTGAAGGCTGCGGAAACCAAATATAGTACGTATGATCGGGAGCTTCTCAGCGCGTACCTTTCAGTGAAGCACTTCCGTTATATGTTGGAGGGGAGAGTTTTTTGTATTCTAACGGATCACAAGCCCCTAGTTTTTGCATTTAAGCAGAATCCGGAAAAGGCGTCGCCCAGGCAGCTACGTCATCTTGACTTCATTGGTCAATATACATCGGATATTCGGCACATCGCGGGAAACCAGAACACGATTGCCGACGCACTTTCGCGTATAGCAGAAATAAAATCTCACAGTACCATCGACTACGAGCGTCTTGCAGACGATCAACTACAAGATAACGAACTCAATCAATTGCTCAACGAACCCTCATCAACACTAAAGCTAAAGAAATTTCATGTCATTACAGATCCGAAGCGTTTCATCATCTGCGACACTTCAACACAGAACGTCCGGCCGTTCATTACAAAACCATTCCGACATGCCGCGTTCGAGAGTGTTCATAACTTGGCACATCCAGGGATCCGACCAACAATCAGAATGCTAACGGACCGATTTGTCTGGCCCTCGATAAGAAAAGATGGTCGAAACTGGGCAAGAGAGTGCTTGGCCTGTCAACGATCGAAGGTCTGGAGACACACAAGGGCACCAACCCATGCTTATCCACCGACAGACTCCCGATTTGAACACGTGAACATCGATTTGGTCGGCCCACTGCCACCCTCAGGTGAATATCGCTATCTTCTCACATGTGTAGATCGTTTTTCTAGATGGCTGGAAGCGATACCAATCAGGGACATCACGGCCGAAACAGTGGCGAGAGCTTTCTTCGACGGCTGGATCGCTAGGTTTGGAGTACCCCAGAGGCACTACGGACCAAGGCCGCCAGTTTGAAAGTAACATGTTCAAACAGCTGACACGATTGATGGGCATCAAGCACTTTCGAACAACACCGTATCACCCGAAGTCAAACGGCATGATTGAGAGGTATCATCGAACGCTGAAGGCAGCTCTAACTTGTCACTCTTCTAACAGTTGGACGGACGCTCTACCTACTGTGTTACTGGGGCTTCGTTCGGTCGTTAAGAGTGATCTAGGAGCAACCACCGCAGAGTTTCTTTACGGGACTCCGCTTCGACTACCAGGAGATTTTTTTAACCCATCGAAGGATGACGTCAACACACACGACTTCATCAAACAACTTCGACGATCAATGGCCACGCTGAAGTCAACGCAAACAGCTCATCACGATTCCGGCAAAGTATTTATCCCGAGAAACCTGCACGACTGTCAACATGTTTTCATTCGCAATGACGCGGTCAAGAAGCCACTGACACCGACATATAACGGGCCATACTTGGTGCTCAAGAGAACCGAAAAATATTTTCAAGTACAGGTGAATGGAAAGAAAGTAAACATTTCTGTCGATCGCCTTAAGCCTGCAGTCGGCGAAGTCAATGAAAGCCAGGACGCAGTGCAACCAGTAAATGCATCAGCTAACGTGGAAAAAACACAGGAGCAGCAGTATGTGACAAGAGCGGGCAGAAAGGTAACATTTCGAGGACAGCTTTAATGTATCACTTGCGTTGGAGGGGGAGTAGTGTGGACACAGCCAGGAAAAAGTGTCACGTCAACACAACATCTCCAAGTTCGAGTCTCGCCCGCTAGGAGCTCGAGAGCATATAAACCGAGGTTTCGTGTTTGACAGGTTCCACGAATCTGTCTCTTTTTCCGTTTCGCCGTTCGAGAATACGTAAGCTGCCGCTGTAGTAGATTTGGAGTAGAAGTTTAATAAAGATTTTATATAGAAATTAACTTTCTGGCTTTTATTCCATAACATCTACACTTCCGTTTGTATTACTCATTGCATTTTTGTATTTTACATTTTGTTTGTGTTCACAAACTTGGCTTTTAGTCGCCTTTTACGACAGGCATGCCTTCCCTCGGATATATTGTAACCCCTATCCTAAGGGGATTATAACATAGTGTAGTAGCGTATCATCCTTTCGCCAGGTCGTCTTAGACAAAAGTTGGTACACTTCTCTTCTACGGAGTCTTCGATCGAATTCGGGAATTAGTTGTACTTTCAGACCGGCCCAACTTTCCGTGTGAATGGTTCGCAAGAACAGCTTGGCAGTACCTTGTAAAAGGCGACGTCCACTGAGATACTTAAGTTGCTCGTCGCAGTGCAGGGAATCTGTTACTCCCTCGAAGTTAGAAATCCACTTTCGGATATCAAAGGCGTTGTCACCGCTTATGGCTAATGACACGCCATTAGAGATGTCGGTGAAATCCATGCCGCATGGCTGGGATTGTCCCTCTCTTCAAGCAGTTTTAGTTCACGATGTAGTTGGAGTATTTGCTTTCGTTTTTAGAGCCTGGAAAACAACCGTTCCATATCAATATCCTTATCGAGTACATCGGGCGCAGATGAAATTCGCTCGGAGTTGGATGTATCCACCAAGGTGCTGAGGGTGGCAGCCGGGATGTATTGGGAAATTCCTGGCAGCGATGAACTTCTCTCGGAGTTGGATGTACCCATGGAGGTGTTGAGGGTAGCAGCCGGTGTGTATTGGGACATTCCTGGCAGATATGAGCCAGGAGGTTTATTTTGCGGAAGTTTTTTTTCCTGAAGAATTTGATTTTTTGCTTTGGCTGCTTACACCACATTTGAGATCTTGCGATCCAATGATTTAAATTTTTTTTAGATTTGGATTGATTTTTTTATTTCGAATAATGTCCATTTTACAATAATTTAACAAAATCAAAATCAGCATGGCTTTGCCGTCTGCCGGATTGACTATAATTTATTATGTACAAGTAATAATTTTAGCTCTCCATGTAGAAAAATGCTCATTTCAAAAGTTCCCTGTTCGGATATTGTCTCTGTATTTAGTGATATTTTGCGGTGTTTAAACAACTTGCTTACGTCCATTTCGTTTAGGAGTGATAGGATTTCTTGTTCCGATAAGTCGTTCTTTCCAAAAAAGGATCTTCTAATTTCCCTTAGGATCGGACACTTGCCTAGGAAATGCATGATACCTTCTCTCTCTTCCAAATTACACATACTGCAGAGTATAGGGAGATACTCTCTATGCGGTACAAAATTCAGCTTTGGAATTCGCCTCTAAGTTTGAACATCACAGAAATTTCCTGAATGCTATGGATATCTTTAAAGTAATTTCGACTCCCCAGGTTGTGGTTGAGCCGGCTGTATGTAATGCATTGTATTGATCCCGCCGCTTTTTCCAAGAACTGTATTCTTGCCTGCTCGTCGAACTGCTTTATTAATTGGCATAGTGAGTTACCCCAATTACTACCATCTGCGTTCAGTACTACTCCACATTCACCAGCTAATTTAATCCACTCTTTGAACCATGCAGTTTTATTTTGAACAGTTTGCATCGCCATTATCTTTGGGAGTCTGTTGCCTGCCATGTTCATTACTCAGAGTATGTAGTTCATTTGCATCTTTATTGTTTTTATATGTAGTGGAGATATGCCTGTTTCAACCATGAGCATGTAGTTCGGAGTCTTCGGCGGGAGCTTAAACATTTTTTTAATAAAAAAGAAAGAAATTCCAATGCAGCCAATTTCAACTGTCGTGGTGGCAGCACACAGCGCGAGAAGGGTGAATTCAATAAATTCGCCACAAGAACTTCGCAACCAACGTTTTTTTATTTAATTATTCGCTTCAAACACTACCATCGGTTTTACTTAATCTTTTCCTACCAGAAAGTCCAAAGCGAATGATACAAGTACACTGACAGCATTATATGGTATTTCATGATTTTTATTTATTTCTATGTACGTTTAGCTTTGTTGGTACGTCCCGTCCCAAAAGCAGCGTTACCACGGCGTCGTTGTCTGGAATTATAATGAACGGATGGACTACAGATATATCTTAAAATTTAATAATGCAATTTACCGTACCAACTGTATTTAATTGTAGGGTGCTTTCCTGTGCAATTAATGCAAGTTGCAAATGTCCCCTTGCTTGCATTGAATTCTTCGGATGGGTGCTCTCCCGCGCATTTAACACAACGTCTCGATCTTTTTGGCAATACTTTCTTGTGTGATTAAAACCTGACATCGCTTGCATTGAGGTATTAATTCCTGTGTACACAGTTCCTGTGTAAGGCTTCAATCTTAACAGGCATGCTTTAACATTGTTAGCACTATCATTCTTTTCTTGGCACTTTATCGACAAGCTCTGGTGAATAGCCGGCCTTTCTTTTTTGAGAAGCAGAGAGCTTCCATGCTAGTAATCTTAGTCCCAAGGTCTGTATTCTCTTGTTCTAGAAGTTTCAGTCTCGCTAAGGCGTATTCGTCATGAAGAGGCGAATGCGGTCTCGTTAGACATTTCCTTACCTGCGTTTTATGCGGAGTAATCTTAACTGGCGCTAATGATCTTGTTACCCTTGAACTTTTTCCAAAAGGGTCAATCAATCGCAATAACTGGCTCTCCCCAGAATCCATAGAGCCTGACTCAAAAGAGTGTGGATTTTCCAGTGTAACTGGCATTCCACCTGGGGTATTACTTCTGTGGACACAGCCAGGAAAAAGTGTCACGTCAACACAACATCTCCAAGTTCGAGTCTCGCCCGCTAGGAGCTCGAGAGCATATAAACCGAGGTTTCGTGTTTGACAAGTTCCACGAATCTGTCTCTTTTTCCGTTTCGCCGTTCGAGAATACGTAAGCTGCCGCTGTAGTAGATTTGGAGTAGAAGTTTAATAAAGATTTTATATAGAAATTAACTTTCTGGCTTTTATTCCATAACATCTACATTGGTGACCCCGACGATGGAGAATGAACAAAAAGAAGCAGGGAGCGATGCAAATACGAGCAGAGCTAGCTTGGGCGAAGCAAGGGCGATCGGTGGAGGATATCACGAGCCAGAGATAGGAACAGTATCGGTGAAGATACCAAAGTTTTGGAAGGAGAAACCGGAGTTGTGGTTCACACAAGTGGAATCGCAATTCTACGTTGGTCGAATAACGTCTGATATGCGAAAATATCACACAGTAGTGGCAGCTATCGACAGCGATATCCTGAACCAAGTCAGTGATATTCTTCTTGATCCACCCGTGGAGAACATGTATCAAACCCTAAAATCTAAAATAATCGAGCGATTTACAGATTCCGACCACCAGCGCTTACGCAAGCTCCTGCAAGAAATTGAGCTGGGGGACAAAAGACCGTCCCAACTTCTACGAGAGATGCGGGACTTAGCGGGCTCCAGATTGGGTGATGACTTGCTCAAATCTTTATGGTTGCAGAGACTCCCACCAAACATGCGTTCCATAATATCTGTCAGCACGGAAAAATTGCCTAAATTAGCAGAAATAGCTGATAAGATTGCTGAGGTGAACGAAACTCCGCAACTGGCCGCAACAACACGTCACAGCCCATCTAATTATAGTACCGAACTTCATCGGCAGATAGAAGACCTAACACGTGTGGTTGCTGAATTAAAATCGAGTCACGTAATCAACCGAAGGAGGCGCAGTCGTTCTCGTTCTCGCTACCGCAACGATAAGAACGTAAAAGTTACTATTGCAGAGAATCCCGGAGACGAATGCTGGTATCATCGTGCTTTCGGATCAGATGCTAAAAAGTGTCGAGCGCCCTGCAAGCATAATAAATCGTCAAACTAGAAGGCCAGTCGGTAGCGGCGACAACCTCTGGCCTGGAAAACTGTCGCCTTTTTGTTCGTGATCGTAAGAATCACGGTTTGAACTTTCTTATTGATACGGGCGCTGACATTTCTGTGATGCCCGCAACGCCCGTAGAAAGAAGAGTCCGCAACAATAACTCCACACTATTTGCTGCCAACAACTCACGAATTTCCACATTTGGCACCAGAATGATGACGGTAGATTTAGGTTTACGACGAGTTTTCAACTGGGAATTTGTCATCGCAGATTTGTCACGCCCTATCATCGGAGCGGATTTTCTCCGACACTTCGGTTTAATGGTGGATTTACGTAACCGACGTCTTATTGATCGTATTACCTCCCTTTCCAGCGTCGGTTCAATAACCTCAATTCCATCCACGAAGCTAACGAACATCGACTACAAGGCCCCGTATCATGGACTGCTGCAGGAGTATCAGGATATAACTCGGCCATTGGTAAGAAAAACAATCTGTAACAGCGCTGTTTTTCACTACATCGTCACCAAGGGGCCACCGATCCATGCACGTTACCGACGCCTGAGTCCCGAGAAGCTCCGTGAGGCCAAAGCTCAATTTCAGCTGTTAATGGAGCAAGGCATTTGTCGTCCATCAAAAAACCCATGGGCCAGCCCGTTGCATATGGCAAAGAAGGCAAATAACAGTTGGAGACCGTGCGGGGATTTTCGTAAATTGAACAGCATCACCACGCCAGACCGCTATCCCATCCCGCATGTTCAGGATTTCAGTCAATTCTTAGCGGGAAAGACTATTTTTTCAACACTTGACCTCCAACAGGCGTACCATCAAATACCTGTGGTCCCCGAGGACATACCCAAGACGGCTATCATAACGCCATTTGGGCTCTATGAATTTGTCTATATGACCTTCGGACTCCGAAATGCAAGCCAGACGTTTCAGCGATTCATGGACAACATGCTACGGGACTTGGACTTCGCATTCCCATACATTGATGACATCCTCATTGCCTCGGAGAACGAACAACAGCACAAGGTACATTTAAGGATAGTCTTCGAACGACTGAGGCAACACGGAATGGTTCTTAATGTCGACAAGTGCCAGTTCGGTTGTAACGAAGTACGTTTTCTGGGCCATTCCGTCAACGCGGGAGGAATCAAACCACCCGAGGAGAAAGTTGAGGCCATGATGAAATTTCCAAAGCCCGCCGTAGCATGTGAGTTAAAAAGATTTTTAAACTCCTTAAATTTTTACAGACGTTTCCTTAAAAATGCGGTTGAGGACCAAGCAATCCTTCAACAAGTAATCCCCAAGGGAAACAGGAAGAATGACAAAAGGAGGCTTCTCTGGACGTCTGAGGCGGAGTTGTGTTTCGAAAGGTGCAAGACAACATTGGCTAATGCAGCACTTTTAGCCCATCCGAAACCTAATGCCGAGCTTGCTTTGATGGTCGACGCTTCGGACATTGCCGTGGGGGGTGCTCTTCATCAGAAAGTTGCGGACGCATGGGAACCACTAGGTTTTTTTTTCCAAGAAACTGAAGGCTGCGGAAACCAAATATAGTACGTATGATCGGGAGCTTCTCAGCGCGTACCTTTCAGTGAAGCACTTCCGTTATATGTTGGAGGGGAGAGTTTTTTGTATTCTAACGGATCACAAGCCCCTAGTTTTTGCATTTAAGCAGAATCCGGAAAAGGCGTCGCCCAGGCAGCTACGTCATCTTGACTTCATTGGTCAATATACATCGGATATTCGGCACATCGCGGGAAACCAGAACACGATTGCCGACGCACTTTCGCGTATAGCAGAAATAAAATCTCACAGTACCATCGACTACGAGCGTCTTGCAGACGATCAACTACAAGATAACGAACTCAATCAATTGCTCAACGAACCCTCATCAACACTAAAGCTAAAGAAATTTCCTGTCATTACAGATCCGAAGCGTTTCATCATCTGCGACACTTCAACACAGAACGTCCGGCCGTTCATTACAAAACCATTCCGACATGCCGCGTTCGAGAGTGTTCATAACTTGGCACATCCAGGGATCCGACCAACAATCAGAATGCTAACGGACCGATTTGTCTGGCCCTCGATAAGAAAAGATGGTCGAAACTGGGCAAGAGAGTGCTTGGCCTGTCAACGATCGAAGGTCTGGAGACACACAAGGGCACCAACCCATGCTTATCCACCGACAGACTCCCGATTTGAACACGTGAACATCGATTTGGTCGGCCCACTGCCACCCTCAGGTGAATATCGCTATCTTCTCACATGTGTAGATCGTTTTTCTAGATGGCTGGAAGCGATACCAATCAGGGACATCACGGCCGAAACAGTGGCGAGAGCTTTCTTCGACGGCTGGATCGCTAGGTTTGGAGTACCCCAGAGGCACTACGGACCAAGGCCGCCAGTTTGAAAGTAACATGTTCAAACAGCTGACACGATTGATGGGCATCAAGCACTTTCGAACAACACCGTATCACCCGAAGTCAAACGGCATGATTGAGAGGTATCATCGAACGCTGAAGGCAGCTCTAACTTGTCACTCTTCTAACAGTTGGACGGACGCTCTACCTACTGTGTTACTGGGGCTTCGTTCGGTCGTTAAGAGTGATCTAGGAGCAACCACCGCAGAGTTTCTTTACGGGACTCCGCTTCGACTACCAGGAGATTTTTTTAACCCATCGAAGGATGACGTCAACACACACGACTTCATCAAACAACTTCGACGATCAATGGCCACGCTGAAGTCAACGCAAACAGCTCATCACGATTCCGGCAAAGTATTTATCCCGAGAAACCTGCACGACTGTCAACATGTTTTCATTCGCAATGACGCGGTCAAGAAGCCACTGACACCGACATATAACGGGCCATACTTGGTGCTCAAGAGAACCGAAAAATATTTTCAAGTACAGGTGAATGGAAAGAAAGTAAACATTTCTGTCGATCGCCTTAAGCCTGCAGTCGGCGAAGTCAATGAAAGCCAGGACGCAGTGCAACCAGTAAATGCATCAGCTAACGTGGAAAAAACACAGGAGCAGCAGTATGTGACAAGAGCGGGCAGAAAGGTAACATTTCGAGGACAGCTTTAATGTATCACTTGCGTTGGAGGGGGAGTAGTGTGGACACAGCCAGGAAAAAGTGTCACGTCAACACAACATCTCCAAGTTCGAGTCTCGCCCGCTAGGAGCTCGAGAGCATATAAACCGAGGTTTCGTGTTTGACAGGTTCCACGAATCTGTCTCTTTTTCCGTTTCGCCGTTCGAGAATACGTAAGCTGCCGCTGTAGTAGATTTGGAGTAGAAGTTTAATAAAGATTTTATATAGAAATTAACTTTCTGGCTTTTATTCCATAACATCTACACTTCCGTTTGTATTACTCATTGCATTTTTGTATTTTACATTTTGTTTGTGTTCACAAACTTGGCTTTTAGTCGCCTTTTACGACAGGCATGCCTTCCCTCGGATATATTGTAACCCCTATCCTAAGGGGATTATAACATAGTGTAGTAGCGTATCATCCTTTCGCCAGGTCGTCTTAGACAAAAGTTGGTACACTTCTCTTCTACGGAGTCTTCGATCGAATTCGGGAATTAGTTGTACTTTCAGACCGGCCCAACTTTCCGTGTGAATGGTTCGCAAGAACAGCTTGGCAGTACCTTGTAAAAGGCGACGTCCACTGAGATACTTAAGTTGCTCGTCGCAGTGCAGGGAATCTGTTACTCCCTCGAAGTTAGAAATCCACTTTCGGATATCAAAGGCGTTGTCACCGCTTATGGCTAATGACACGCCATTAGAGATGTCGGTGAAATCCATGCCGCATGGCTGGGATTGTCCCTCTCTTCAAGCAGTTTTAGTTCACGATGTAGTTGGAGTATTTGCTTTCGTTTTTAGAGCCTGGAAAACAACCGTTCCATATCAATATCCTTATCGAGTACATCGGGCGCAGATGAAATTCGCTCGGAGTTGGATGTATCCACCAAGGTGCTGAGGGTGGCAGCCGGGATGTATTGGGAAATTCCTGGCAGCGATGAACTTCTCTCGGAGTTGGATGTACCCATGGAGGTGTTGAGGGTAGCAGCCGGTGTGTATTGGGACATTCCTGGCAGATATGAGCCAGGAGGTTTATTTTGCGGAAGTTTTTTTTCCTGAAGAATTTGATTTTTTGCTTTGGCTGCTTACACCACATTTGAGATCTTGCGATCCAATGATTTAAATTTTTTTTAGATTTGGATTGATTTTTTTATTTCGAATAATGTCCATTTTACAATAATTTAACAAAATCAAAATCAGCATGGCTTTGCCGTCTGCCGGATTGACTATAATTTATTATGTACAAGTAATAATTTTAGCTCTCCATGTAGAAAAATGCTCATTTCAAAAGTTCCCTGTTCGGATATTGTCTCTGTATTTAGTGATATTTTGCGGTGTTTAAACAACTTGCTTACGTCCATTTCGTTTAGGAGTGATAGGATTTCTTGTTCCGATAAGTCGTTCTTTCCAAAAAAGGATCTTCTAATTTCCCTTAGGATCGGACACTTGCCTAGGAAATGCATGATACCTTCTCTCTCTTCCAAATTACACATACTGCAGAGTATAGGGAGATACTCTCTATGCGGTACAAAATTCAGCTTTGGAATTCGCCTCTAAGTTTGAACATCACAGAAATTTCCTGAATGCTATGGATATCTTTAAAGTAATTTCGACTCCCCAGGTTGTGGTTGAGCCGGCTGTATGTAATGCATTGTATTGATCCCGCCGCTTTTTCCAAGAACTGTATTCTTGCCTGCTCGTCGAACTGCTTTATTAATTGGCATAGTGAGTTACCATAATTACTACCATCTGCGTTCAGTACTACTCCACATTCACCAGCTAATTTAATCCACTCTTTGAACCATGCAGTTTTATTTTGAACAGTTTGCATCGCCATTATCTTTGGGAGTCTGTTGCCTGCCATGTTCATTACTCAGAGTATGTAGTTCATTTGCATCTTTATTGTTTTTATATGTAGTGGAGATATGCCTGTTTCAACCATGAGCATGTAGTTCGGAGTCTTCGGCGGGAGCTTAAACATTTTTTTAATAAAAAAGAAAGAAATTCCAATGCAGCCAATTTCAACTGTCGTGGTGGCAGCACACAGCGCGAGAAGGGTGAATTCAATAAATTCGCCACAAGAACTTCGCAACCAACGTTTTTTTATTTAATTATTCGCTTCAAACACTACCATCGGTTTTACTTAATCTTTTCCTACCAGAAAGTCCAAAGCGAATGATACAAGTACACTGACAGCATTATATGGTATTTCATGATTTTTATTTATTTCTATGTACGTTTAGCTTTGTTGGTACGTCCCGTCCCAAAAGCAGCGTTACCACGGCGTCATTGTCTGGAATTATAATGAACGGATGGACTACAGATATATCTTAAAATTTAATAATGCAATTTACCGTACCAACTGTATTTAATTGTATGTTTCCTATTCCCCTGAACTGCGTCAGCTTCTTTTTTCCGCAACTAAATGGGGCTAGGGACATCTTGACAAAGCTACTTGGGCTACCGGATTCGCAAAATGTGTCGGTTGACCGCAGTGCACTTGTTACAAACGTCAATAAAGGTGGAACCATTTGGAACACCTTCATTTTCTCAGCGATCTGGCTGAAGTCCCGCAGGGTCTCGGCTTCTGTGTCCTCGTTGTCTTCCTGTTGGAAGGCAGCCGTCGGCTTCCTCTTCATTGGACAATTCTGATGGAAATGCCCCAGATCGTGACATTTAAAGCAGGCGTTGATCGGCATGGTGCACTGGCTCTGATAGTGCCCGAACTGCGATCAGTTAAAACATCTCACATCTTCGGCAACGGTAACTTTCTGGACAGCGGTTGTTCGGACGGCGGCTGTTTGGGCAGCAGTTGTGTCAGCAGCGGGAACGTCCTCTCTCGTATTTGTCGAGGAGATCCCAGCTGCTTTAACGTGGTGGCTTCCATTAGCGGCACGGACCGCGTTGTTGTTGCTTGATACATTCCATGATATCAACCTCACGGATGTTGGCGAGTGAGGCGATCTCCGGCATTTACAATGCATATGTTCTTACCAACTCCGTTGGCGTTGTTGCTGTTAATTGTTGCTGATACAATTTGTTTCGTTCATTGCACTTTCCGATGTGCTGCTTGTAGTCTTCCGTGAACGTGCTCAGCATTGTCTCTACCGTTGAGATATCCGATGATGTCGCAGGCTGAAGTTGTTCCATTCAGCAGCAGCAATTCCATTATTTTTCTGAGCTGTTCCATCTCGTGGTTCAGCGTGTGGTATTCTTCGGTTTCGAGAATAGCAACGACGTTAGCGGCGGCATCAGTAGCGACGGGCAAATTGACAGCATGGATGGTGGCGGCGGGAATAGTGATGACGGTGACAGAGGTGGCAGCAGCAGGACCAGCAGCGGTAGGGGCAGCAGCAGCGGAGACTGCGGGGACGGCAGTGATGACAGCGGTTGTAGCGTCGTCCATATTTGGGCAATCTTCTGAGTGTGCGCTGTTGCATAATCGCGGGAGATGCTGGATATGTTATCCCAGCTTTGAATAAGGTGTCCCTCTCCTCCTGCAGCTTTGTTGTTGCGCTGTTATCCACACTATACAGGACAATCTCGATTTACTCAACCCTCGATTCACCCAACTCCTCGATTTTCGCAACATTAAAATATTCAATTTCTTTAGAAAACAAACGCCTACTTTTGTATGTATCCATTTTAACTTTTGGTTTTCTGATTTTGTAAGAACTATGCTCAACAATAATTATTTGCTTTCGTTCAAAACATGTGTTTTCTTATCACATTGCCATTTTCTCTATACAAATGTGATCGATAACTGTGACAACCTCGGTTAGTGCAACTGCCTTAATTTCTATTAGTTGCGTAAATCGAGTTTGTATTGCATATGAAAAAAATGAGAGTAAATCTTCAATATAATGTTCTCTAGATCAACGGGAAGCAGATCAGCAGCGGTTTAAATCGCATTGTGTATAATATGCGTTGACCAACCAAACCAAACAAAAATTATATTTATAATTCTTTTCACAATATATACATTTACATTACTAAAATACATTTGTAACAAAGAGTTAAGCAGTGGTACTTTAGAATAATCGAGGTTATTTAATTTTTGCGGGACAAATTTGTAAATGTGGGACAACTAATGATGCGGGACAGCAGTGTGAAATGCAGGACTGTCCCGCTCACTATAGGTAAATGTATACATGTATTTCCGAACAATCATTTATGTTTTTCTATTTACTTATTACTGTCATGAATCTGAATTCATATTAACCGGTTAAATAAAATAAAATACAGAACAATATTCTCCCATTTTGCACATGCAAGCACAATTGAAGTGACGTTAATAATAACTGCATTTTGACATTTTGTCTACGTCTTCTACATTTTTTTTATGTATTTTCTTGTATTAGCAAGTGTGCAACGAGTAGCAGACTTATCAAAAGAAGTTATTCCAAAAAAGTGACATTTCTATCATCTCTGATATGGTGCAATGTAAACGCCGCAATAAAAATATCTTCTGACAAATGCGTCAATAAAACTTGCAAATAAATATTCGCACTGGAAAGTGTAAGTTGACTCTCTCAGTTAAAATCTGATTGATCAGATCGCGGAACTGATTGATTCTTGAGCTCAATATTTGGAAATATACGAGAAAATATATTGCTATCAGCTTAATTTCTATATGGTTTTTTGTTTGTGGAAGGATGGAACATCCCTCACCCACGTATACCCAAACTGAAATTGTTTTACCTGGTGTATCAAATGTTTAGTAACTTTTGGGCATATTGCTACGCCATCATACAACAACAATTCTATAAATTTAAACTCTAACTTTCAGAGTCCACCCATACTGCGGTTAAGATTGGAAAGGAAAAAGTCGCCAAAAAGGGTTGCCTTCTCTAATGGAACAGTGGACAACGAGAATATGGACAAAAAGAAGTCGAAATGTATTATTTGTGGTTTCATGTTATTGTTAATGTTCTAATTTTGTTTTGTGTAAAGGTTGCTGCATTTATAAAAAACAATTAGCATTTGGTGAGAGCTCATCATCGTCGGAGGAAGAATGTGAACATTGTTTTGGTCATCCAGAGAAACGAAAAAAGAAATGTAGACAACCGAGTTGTGTAGTCACTGAAAATGTAGATAAAGCAAATGAGTCTGAAACACAGAAATAAAAACAAGGTACATATTTTATACCTTCAGAAATTTTATTTGCATATTTAGCAATTGAGCCATTTCCATACATTTAAAGTTTAATAACATTTTATTATTTTTACTTTCTTTCAAATAGGTATATACAGTGGGGATCACAAATGTGCATGTTTGTGCTAAGTTTAATTAATACTTCATAACAGTAGAAATAGGTTAAAGTAAATCGAGCAATTTTTTTTGCACGATTCTAAGCAAAGCCATGAATAGTACATAACGGTGAAATGATGAGTTCGCAATCGCCAAAAAATGCGCATCTCGATAGCAGTACTGCCTTTGTGTTGCAATGCAATGATACTTACTTTGTATTATCAAATTCCAAAGGATTATACGCATCCATTATCCGACCCCTAAACACCACTCATCGCCGTCTCCACTATCTTT
The DNA here is from genome assembly GCA_964034865.1 of Eristalis intricaria. Lineage (NCBI taxonomy): Eukaryota > Metazoa > Arthropoda > Insecta > Diptera > Syrphidae > Eristalis > Eristalis intricaria. Next base: position 19,705,358 of record OZ035877.1, read on the forward strand.
TTATTAAATAGAACATGAGTCAAATAGAAACGTCAGTCAATTTCAAGCAGCTGATTTAAAAAGTCAAATTCACTGAGGTGTTCATTCGATAATGAATATTCTTCATTCGAATGTCAGAATACACAAAGTTAAAGTTCATTTGGATGATATACGAACGATTAATCTAATTGTTGCCTTTCCGTATTTGTGCTTGCAGGATATATGAGAAAGCCGCGCCGTTTTTTTGTTGGCATTGCAAAAATTTTCTAGTGTGTTGGAAGAGTTAAAGTTGTAAGGAAAGGTGTGTTTTTTTTTTCCAGGTATTTTGTATTTTGGAAGTTCGCTTCAGATTCGATACAGCTTTAAAGTTGTAATCAAATCAAATAACATTGTTTTCATTTATTTATATTTTTACGACAATAAAAATTCCTTTCATCAATTCATTTTTTTGAAAGCTATATTATGTATATATATATTGATGTAATATGATACACGTTCATGGATGTCTTCTTCCTTGCTTGTCTCAATTTAAAAAGATGGCCTCCTCTCTTCCTTTTTTAGTTAGAGAGGAATCAATGTTCACCGCCAGACGGCGTTTTTTGTAGTTTTATAAAACTTACATAATTTGACCTATACAGGAAGAGAGGGACATAATAGGTAAACTATTATAACTCGGCGAATCTGACAAACTCTATTTTGGGTGGCATTTTGTAACAAGCATTATCAGAATCTTCTAATTCAGTTGATGTTTTCCACCCTCGAATTATAGTTGCTTCGAGTACTCCATCATATGGCAACTTCTTAGGAATAACATAAGGGCCCCGATATTTTTGTATAACTTTCTTATTTGTACAACGGATATTCTCTGGCCGGTTGAGTGTGCTTTAAAAAGATTCTCTATAGCATTCGAAGCGTCTTGTTAGACCTTTCCAAATCAGGATCTTCCTCACCGTTAAACTTGTCTTCTAAGTATTCCGTTAGTTCGTCAACAATTACTCCTCGTTGATTTACACCTAATAATAATTTACTGGGTGATTCTACCATTCCACCCCACACAGTATTGTGTGTGTGTGGTATTATTAATTGGGTATTCGATTTGAGATAACTTTAAGCACCAATCTGCCTGTAGAATTGGCTGCGATAAGTTGGCTAGTATTCAACCTGACCATTTGCCTGGGGCAAAGCTACTGATACTTTTACATGATTCACATTACATTCCTTAAGAAAGTTCTAAAACTCGCGGAAAGTAAAACAAGTTCCTCGATCCGAAATTATTCTTCCAAGACGACTGTAATAATTAAAATACTTATCTAATGCACAACAAACCTCTTGTACTAGTCGATTTGACTGGATAGAGTCGCACAAATTTTGTGTTTGTGTTGAGTATATAATGCATTTAAAACAATTTTGTATATAGAGTTCGAATTTATGTCTCTCTCTCGAAAAATTGACTTAAGTGGCGTATATATCCCCATGAACCATACAAACAACATTGTCTTCCATTTCTGGTACTCACATGAATAGGCGGTCTGAATGGTCTTTATATATTCTACCTCGAACCTCCTTAACTGTAAATGTCATCTATATAGATAATCACTTTACGCATCAATCGCGAAAGATGTTATAAACAAATTTTCAGAGGAAAATATGTCGTTCATAACTAATCTAACCGCATTATATTGAGTTTTCTTTGACCGAGACAAAATATTATTTTCGGTTTGCGACCTACTTATGTATGTCAGTAGAACACATTTCCTGAAAACTCTTAACACACTCGATTTGCAATTCACTTCTTTATTTGGCGCTACAGTCCGGGGTGGACCTGGACCTCCCTCTCCAGCTAGCACGGTCTCTGGCTAGCTGTCTCCAGTGTCGCACGCCAAGTTGGTTGAGGTCCTTCTCCACCTGGGTGCGCCACCTTAAACGCGGACGTACTCTGTTGCGTTGTCCCACGGGTTCGGAGTCGAAGACTCTCCGGGCCGGAGCTGTGTTGTCCATACGCTCTACATGGCCTAGCCATCTTAGGCGTTGGATCCGAAGACGCCTGACTAGACTCATGTCGCTGTACAGCCTGTACAGTTCGTGGTTGAATCTTCTCCTCCAGAAACCGTCAACACAAACAGGACCAAAGATCGCACGCAGAGCTTATCTCTCGAAGAGACCAAGGGGTTCCTCATCCGCTTTTGAGATTTTCCATGCCTCCGCGCCGTCCAGTAGGACTGGGATGATCAAGAACTTGTATAAAGCAAGCTTGTTCCTTCGAGAGATGGCTCTACTACTTAATTGCCTCTTGAGCCCATAGAAACAGCGGTTGGCAAGAGTTACTCAGCATTTGATCTCGGTACTGATGTTATTTGTACTATTTACTGCGGAGCCGAGGTAGACGAAGTCCTTGACTACCCCGAAGTTATAGCTGCCCATTGTGACGCTCTGTCCAAGACGTCGATGTTGTGTGTCCTTTCTTTATGACAGCATATACTTCGTTTTGATCTCATTCACAGCTAGACCCATTTTAGCCGCTTCCGCCTCAATGCCAGCAAACGCCTCATTGACGGCTCGCTTTGTTCTGCGAATCACGTCAATGTCATCCGCATATGCTAGCAGTTGTACTTTTCCAGGATGATGTTAAAGAAATCACATGACAGCGCGCTGCCTTGTCTAAAACCTTTTTTGACATTGAAGGTCACGGTGAGTTCGTTACCGACCTTGATGGAGCAGCGAGAATTCTCCATCGTCATCCTGCACAACCTGACGAGTTTGGCAGGAATGTCAAAACTAGACATGGCGTTATATAGCTCGTCCTTATGCACGCTGTCATATGCGTTCTTGTACTCGACAAAAAGGTGGTGGGTGTCGATCTGCATCTCATGGGTCTTTTCCACAATCTGTATCTTCCACAATCAGGAATGTCAAAACTAGACATGGCGTTGTATAGCTCGTCCTTATGCACGCTGTCATATGCGTTCTTGAACTCGACAAAAAGGTGGTGGGTGTCGATCTGCATCTCATGGGTCTTTTCCACAATCTGGCGTAGTGTAAAAATCTGGTCGATGGTGGACTTTTCTGGCCTGAAGCCGCACTGATATGGACCTACCAGGTTATTTATAAACGGCTTCAGGCGAGTATACAGAACGGCAGAGAAGATCTTGTAAGCGATGTTCAGGAGACTTATCCCTCTATAGTTGGCGCATTTGAAGGGGTCTCCTTTCATGTGGATCGGGCAAACGATACTGAAATTCCACTCATCGGGCATGCTTTCCTCCGACCATATCTTACAGATTAGCTGGTGCATGCGCCCAACCAGATCATCTCCAGCTTCCTTAAAGATTTCAGCGGACAGTCCGTCCGCACCGGCAGCTTTGTTAGACTTCAGTCTTGATATTACTATCTTGACCTCGTCGGGGGGACGGAATTCTCGTCGATCATCGTCCATATTGAGTGGAACATTCTGCCTGACAGCGGTATTGGTGTCATCATCGCCGTTTAGCAGTCTGCAGAAATGGTTCTTCCAAATTCTCAGTATCGACTGCGACTCTACTACTAGTTGTCCCGGCAGGCTTCTCTGGTAAAACTTCCGGACATCGTTCCTACCGTAGCACCTCTCCATCTCCTCGATCGCGCGCTTCTCGTGCTCTTTCTTCTTTCTCCTGAGAAGCCGGGTCTCGTCCCTTCGTCTCTGTTCGTAGAGCTCACGAACAGCTCTCGTCGTTCGTTGCAGCGTTGCTTTGTAGGCATCCACCTTCGCTGCTAGGTGGGGCCGTAAAACTCAGCACATCAGTGGCAGCATCTTTGATGGCTTCTTGACAACGCCTGCAATCTTCTTCGATTGTTTGCGCAGGTGGCGACGAACTTAGAAAGAGATTCCGGGACACTCGATCGGCAAAGATGCTAGCAGTCCGTTGCGATTGTAGCTTTTCGACGTCAAACCGTGGTGTCCTTTCTCGACTCCGTTGATCCCTTGATATCCGAGTTCTTACCTTGGCTACAACAAGGAAATGGTCCGAGTCGATGTTGGCTCCTCGGAACGTTCGGACATCAAGAATGCTGGAGGAGTGTCTGACGTCGATCGCAACATGATCAATCTGGTTGACGAGGTGTGGGAACCGCGTGCTAGCTACAGAGAGATTACGTCCCGTGACAAAGTCCACCAGCCTGAGTCCGTTATCGGATGTATTGTCGTGCAGGCTGTGTTTCCCGATGACTTTGGCAAAGATGTCTTCCTTACCCAGCTTTGCATTGAAATCTCCTAGAACGATCTTGGTGTCGAAGCTGGGGCACTGATCATAGGTCCTTTCTAGGAGATCATAGAAGTCATCCTTGCTGTTGTCATCTTTGTCCTCTGTCGGGGCGTGGGCGCAAATCAGGCTGATGTTCCCGAATTTAGCCTTGATGCGGATTGTTTTGAGGCGTTCGCTTTTACAGACAAAGCTTAAGACTTTTTGCCTAAGTCTGCCTCGAACAACAAATTCACATCCAAATAAGCGCCTCTCCCTGTTGCAATTACCGTAGTAGATGTCGCAGTTTCTCATCCTCTTCTTGCCCGGCCCATTCCACCGCACTTCCTGGATTGCGGTGATGTCTGCTTTGTAGCAGTCCAGGGCCTCCGCGAGTTCTTCGGCTGCACGTGGTCTGTTAAGGGACCTATCATTCCACGTCCAGAACCGAAAATCGTTGTCCTTGTAACGTTTGCTGGGGTCGTCAACATTAATTCCGTCCGTATCCGAGGCAGTTGGTTGTCTCTGAACCATAATATTTTTACGTGGTGAGGGAGTTAACCCCACGCACAACCCCCAACTGGGAGGCCAGGCCCTATTCTTTAACCCTCGGGCAGAGGGTCCGGGTTTATCCGGAGTCGGTAACCTCGCTGGGGCTGTGAGCGCCGCCGTTGTCCCGAAAACTATAGGGATCTTCCGCCGCCATCTCAATTCAAAGGCCCCGACCTGGCCTTGAAAGAACCTTGTAGACCTGTGCTCCGAAAATGTCGAAGTAGCTTTAGAAAGACTGCGCACCAGGTAACTCCTTCTGACTGGATTTTCGGATGCCGCCTTTGGCCAGACAGAGAGATGAGCCCTGGTACAGGCACACTCTCCCCCCTCTCTCGTCTGCAGCCGCCAACGACGTCCCACGGGGGTTGGTTACCCCATCTTCGATCGAAGGTGCTCGGCTCCCAGATTTCACCACGTGGAGGTGAGAGTAGGAGTTCGCTGATAGAGGCTAAGTGCAGACGCTTGTGCCTGCATGAGACGCCATATTAACGCTTTGAAATCCAATTTTTTTTTTGCAATTCACACTCCTCTGAAATCACCCGATCATTTAGAATTATCGGTCCACTGAGATCACTAATTACTTCTAAATTATTCAACCCAGATGCATTAACATGTCAATTCAAATTTTTATTAAATCGAGACTTAATTTTTACAGATTTTTTTGTGATAAACGAATATCAACCATTTTCATAAAGTCACGCCCAAGGATTAACGGCGTTGAGATTGTTTCATCAGGTGTTACTAAAAGTGAGACAAATTTAATTACATTCCGAATTTCTACTTTAAGAGAGTAAGTATGTATTTTATGTTTTCCAAAACTACAGAATCTAGTTGACACAGCTACACTTGACAATGCTCTTGAGCGTTGTATCAAACTATATAGCGAAGTAACACTGTTGCCGCTATTGGGGATAACATCGAGAATGATGTCTACCAACTCCTGCTCCTCGATGTCGGATTTGGATGTAATTAATTACATGGCTACCACGAAGACCAAACAGGATTCATGGCTTAGTAGTGTGCGAGCCCTCAACTGGCGATAGACCTCTTGACGTGTGACAGTTCTTTTGAACCTGTTGATGAGTCCAGCCTTCAGTTCGTTGTATGGAAGAAGCCTAAAGTAGGGGACATACTGTTTAGCCGGCCCTTCCAAGCACCGCCGGACTGCCTGACATTTTTCTGAACCCGAATTGTCTATCTTAATTCCCAGACGCTCCCCTTTAATATATTTGCGCTAACCGAAAGCAATCTTTCCGCTTACATTCTTAATACGGAACTCTTCTCAACGGACTTCGCTGTTTTTCGCGCGGACGGTCAGCGCAATGAGGAACTCCCCACTGGTCGAGGTGTGCTCATAGCCATTAAAAACTTCCTCGACCCATCCCTTATCTCCCTCTCGAACACCACTACCTTCGAACTCGCCTGCGCTAATATTCCCATGCAGATTAATAACTGATATATATATTATTTGCTGCTACATTCGTCCCTCCCAGCCAACCCAAGTCTACCAGCTTGCCGTTAATAAAATCGAGTCCCTTATTTCTGAGACCGCCAACAGTGAGGACTTCATTATTGTTGGTGACTTCTTGCAATGGGTCCTATCTGAAGATGAGTTATATTTTGTTCCCTTAAACGCTTCCTCCGACAAAGAAACCCTTCTAACCAACCGTTTCTCAGAGATTGGCCTATTCCAGATAAGTGGTATAACCAATAACCTTGGTCGGTAACTTGACTTGACTCCTGTTCTCATCGGACGCCTTCAACTCTGTTGATAACGCGAGCAACCATCTGCTATCTACCCTCGACGATTACCACTCCTCTGTCTCTCTCTCTCTCTCTTAAACTCTTTTACAAGCGACAAAACATCACCACAACGTATGGAAACTCATTCTTCTTTAACTTTGGAAAGGCTGACTTTATTACGCTTAACAACTCACTGAATGATATTGACTTCAACCTTTTTATTAAATAAACTACGCCGATTGACATCCCCTTACAATTTTGTATGTTCATTGTTTATTTATTGTGGCAGTAATTTTACAATGGTTTTACATTTCATTTATGCTTTCAGAGATTCGGCTTATTTGCCTTACTACTAAAATATTAATAAAATTTCTTAAATAATATATCACATATGTAATTTGAAGGAAAAGCCACCAAAAACCTTCATAAAAAAACTCAGTGTTACTAGAGGGAAAAGAAAGGTGAGTTTATAACTTGATTTCAAAAGTTAAAACAAGTATCACATAAGTCAAGGAGGAATAATAAATAAATAAATAAATAACATGAGTAAATTATAAGTAAATAAATAAATTGATAAATAAATAAATAACAAATAAATTATAAGTAAATGAATAAATAAATAACATAAATGAATTATAAGTAAATAAATGAATAAATAACATAAATAAATTATAAGTAAATATATAGATAAATAAATAAATAAGTAAGTATGAGTAAATAAATAAATAATAAAACTATGAATTAATAAATAGAAATATATATGTAATTAAATAAATAAATAAATAAATGAATATATATAGTTGGATAAATAAGTTAACAAAAAAATGTATATTGCACTATTACGAAACAAGATTTGAAATCAAGTTATTTTCAGATGTTAAGCATGAGATATTATATTTATGGTTTAGTTTTTCAATTCTATATATAATCATTTCTACGTTGGATATTTCATGAAGTACCTCAGTAGAGAAGAACCATGGTAAATTGAAAATCATTTTCAAAACTTTGTTTTGGGATATCTGAAGTCTGCGCAGATGACTCTTTGCACAATTGCCCCAAACTGGTGACCCATAGAAAATTATGGCTTGGAAAATAGCTTTAAAAATTAATAACTTGTTTTGAATATCCAAGTGGGAGTTTCTGCAAATAAATGGATAAAGAATCCTCGCCGCGACATTCACTTTTTTGATAGTTTCTTGGACATGTCGATTGAAAGTTAAGCGTTTATCTAAATAGATGCCTAGATACTTTACACTGGACTTCCACTCAATCTGAACACCGTTGAGTAGAAGGTTTTTGCTAGGAAGGAGATAAGCTTTTCTTTTGCGAGTAAAGAAAATGGCTTGGGTCTTCGACGCATTAAATTTAATTTTCCAGCTATTACAATATCCTTCGAATATATTCAAGGTCGATTGCAAGTTAGTTTCAATACTGAAACCAGTTGAATAGGATGAGTAAATACACGTATCGTCGGCAAATAAGGCAGTATCACAGTTAGAAAATCTTGGCAGATCACAGGTATATAAGATGAAAAGGACTGGAGCAAGGACAGATCCTTGTGGAACGCCTGCGTTAATTTGTACTTCTTCTGAAATTATTATACTTATTGATACAGACTTTAAAACTTCGAGCTGAAAGAAATGACTGTATGATCTTTATAAAATACATTGGTAGATTAATACTTAATAGCTTATGTAGCAGGCCATTATGCCAGACAGTATCAAACGCTTTCTCTAAGTCTAACACTATCATACCAGTGCTATTGCCTTCTGAAAGATTTTGCTTGATATGCTTTGTGATTCGATGTACTTGGTGAACAGTGCTATGAAAAGCTCTACCCTTAGTTTGCTACCCTTATCTAAACATTGTAGCCTTTCGTTCCATGAATGGTTTCTAAAATTCGCAATTGCAAATTTAACTAGGGCATTCATTTTTTTGTATTCTCCTAGGTAAAATTCGTTTCTCGTACGGCTCCATCTGGATCTGCACGTATTTCTTAGCGTTATCATCTGCCGTATGTATAGTGGAAGAACGTTTTTTAAATGGCGGGTTATGGTTTTCTTAGGCACCGAACTCTCAATACTTTCCAATATAGCATTGGTAAATGTATTAACATTTTGGTCAATATGAGATTCACTTGTACCTTGAACTAGCCCATTTGCCAATTTTGTTTTCATCTGTCTCTTAAAAATGGTACAGTTGGCTTTTTTAAAGTCTTCTTGATTTCTTTTATGCACAGGAGAAGATAAAAGTGTACATTTAACAGGCAAATGATCAGAACTTAGTTCGTTAAGGGTTATAGGTGAACTGAAAAGGTCAGGAATGTTTGTTAGAAATATATCTAATGTCGACGGGTTCCAATTACTGTTTGATGGAACATACGAAGGACTAGGTGGATAAAGAATATCAAATGAATGCCTTGAGTTTAAGTCAGCAAGAATGTTTCCCCAAGTGTTAGCCCTCAGACAGCCCCAATGCCTATGCCTGCAGTTAAAGTCACCGCCTATTAGATACAAATCGTTAGTATTAACGAGTCTTATCAGATCATTATGTAGATCAATGCGCTTTTGTGCTGTGGGTCTTCCGCCTGGGAAATAACTACTATATATTTTCAGTGACATACCATTGTCAAGAGGTACTTCAATTCCAATACTTTCGATTAAATTCATACTTTCTAATGGGAGTACTTTGTGTTTGATTGATTTGTTTACTACGATGGCAACACCGCCACCACCTCTCTCTTCCCTATCCAGACGATAAGCTTTATATCCGGAGATTGAGAGACGATCGGCTGAATTCAGCCATGTTTCTGATAGAAGTGCTAAATCTATATTACAAGCATTAAGGAAAGCAGTAAATTCTACTTGTTTACCTCGAATGCTTCTAGCATTCCAACGAATTATGTTCATATTACTTATATTCATTTCTTAGAACTATACAAATACTTAATTGCCAATTGAGTGATTGTGTTAAATTGTTCCGCCTTTGTAGTGCAATTGCTGAGCAAGGTGATCATCTCTGCTGTAAGCCTGTTGATCTCTTCTAATGAAAAAAGCTCTTCGTCGGTCTTTGCATTATTGTTGTTGGTAGTTGTTGACCATGCGTTCGATGTCGTGCGTGTGTAAGTAGGTGCGGTTGCAACGCCAGCTGTTGATTTGTGATGTGATGGAAGAGAGGGGAAATCCATGACGTTTGGTACGAATGTTGGTTGTACGTTTTTAACACGATGGATTTTGTTTTTGGCCGCAAGCTTTTCTCTCATTTCTAGAAAGCTTTGACGACTAAGACAATTAAGATCAGTAGATTTATGTGTTCCACTGCAGTTGGCACATTTAATGTTTTTGGAGTTACACTCATTAGTTTTGTGACACTCGGAGCAGACAGCGCAATGAGTCTTGATGTTGCAATTTTTTTCCCCGTGCCCGTACATCTGGCAATTATAGCCCTGCGTAATTCTGTTTTGTCTTCTTCTTGAAAAGTCCCATTTGACTTGGGTTTTAAAAACAGATCTTAAGTTTTTTTTGAGTTCAGCTAGACGTACGGATCCGACTTCAAGGAACACCAAGTAAAGCAATTTTTTATATTGCTGTCTTTTACTGTGTAATCCAGTCTGTGCTTTTCGTTCTTCTGCCTTCGATTACGCCTCTTATCAAGAAGTTTTTCTCCGCTTTTCGTCCCTCTGTGAATTCCTCTACAACCCCTTATTTACACCAAAAAAAAGTCAGACGGGTTCCCTTCCACTCTAAAATTGAATAACGTTTCCTCTGACGACCCTCTGACCGTAGATAATCTATTCGCCTCTTTCTTTAGCCAATCGTTTAATGGTGAAAGCATGGTACGCCGCAAAATGAATCACCTATAGGACTCTCCTCTTCAGGCCCTGATGGCGTACCATCCATACTCCTTAAAAATGTACAAACTCGCTCTCAGAACCGCTCTCTATGCTCTTCCGCATTTCGCTCCATCAATCAATGTTCCCCTCAGCGTGGAAAGATAACTTCATTTTCCCCATTCACAAAAAAGGCGAAAAGAATAATATTTCGAATTGCAGACCAATAGCTAAATTATCTTCTATCCCTAAGCTCTTTGAATCTATCGTGCACCACTCACTGTACTTTTACTGTATACCTATATTTTCCCCACGTCAGCATGGATTCCTTAAGGGCAGATCTATTATAACTAACCTTATTGAATTTGTCTCCACTACCCTTTCAACATTAGAGCAAGGTTACGAAGTGGACGTAGTTAACACAGACTTCAGCAAAGTCTTTGACAAAATCAACCACCAAATAATATATTTCAAACTAAATGCCCTCGGTTTCCTCGGATTTAGGCGGCGCTTGTGTTTATAAGCAAAGTTCTTAACTTCATCTTGGAGTGGTAATATTCCAAGATCTCTATGGATATCATCGTGTCTGATATACCATGGTGCATTAACGATAGTTCTAAGCACCTTATTTTGAAAAGTCTGTATTATGTTCAAATTACTTGCTTTGGTAAAACCCCAAATTTGAACGTCATACGTCCAAACAGGTTTTAGGATTTGCTTGTATACAAGCAATTTGTTGTCAATACTTAGCTTGGAATGTTTTACCTTTAGGCTATTATATGTTGATGTGATAATGGTTCCAAAACTGGGCAAACCGTTGAACAGCAAAAAGTCGTACAACCCATATCGCTTTTACCAATAATATCCCACATTTTTGAAAACTCTTATTAAAACACATTCAAAAATTTATCGAAGAGAAGCAACTAATACGATCTGCTCCACCGCCCTACTTGACGTTTTCCAGGCCTTCGACAAAGTCTGGCATGAAGGCCTAAAATACAAACTAAGCAGGCTTCTACGGACAAGCTTGTATAAGGTACTAGAATCTCATCTCGATAACAGGATATTTAGAGTTAAACATTGAACTGAATGCTCCGATTTTAAAGTGATCCGAGTAGGAGTCCCTCAAGGGAATGTCCTTGGACCTACATCGAATGTTGTACACTAGAGACCTACCTCAAACTGAGGGTACACTTGTAGCTACATTTGCAGATGACAAAGCGATCCTGGCAACGGGAAGTTCAGTTTGATCCTCAACTGAAAAACTACAACTAGTTCTGGACAAAATAAACGAATGGTCAAAACGCTGGCGCATTGCTCCCAATGAGACCAAATCAACGCACATCAATTTTACCTACAGAAATATTGAAAATCTATCAGTTTTCAATAATTCTGTACAAATACCAAGTGGAAAACTCAAGTGGAAGGCCCACGTGAAAAAGAAACGGGGTGAGCTCGAACACCGGTATAGAGAAATGTACTGGTTACTTGGAAGGCACGCCAAGTTAAGCATGTACAACAAACTGATATTATACAAGCAAGTACTGAAGCCTATATGAAACTATATGAACGAGCATACAACTATGGGGTTGTACCAAAGCAAATAACAGAGGGGAGAGAGATTCAGTCCTTTCAAAATAAAATTATACGGGATATTGTGAAAGCTCCCTGGTATTTCAGGAATTGTGATATACAAAGGGAACTAGGGATAACTATCGTCGACGAATAAATAACAAACTCCAAAAGACTTCGTGGTCATTGTAACAATGGCATCCTCCAAACTTTGGACATGAGACATTTAGTACGCCGACTCCAGCGTACGAGACCGCTCGATTTGGCCCAATAGTAATGAACCTAACGATGGTCATGGCAGATGATTTGATCGAAGGTCTACCTGCAACACGCGAAAATATCCTGTAAGATATACTAGATAAATTAATTATAGTAAAGAAAAACCAAAAGGGAAGGGTGTTTTTAGTCAATAAAAATCTGACACTACTATGTGGACACGGGTCACATAGTGTCTTGTTGAAGATTTTCACCTATCAGTCGTTCACAGACCACTGTGGAGAACATACGTGTTTCGGCTTAGTGCATATCAGCGAAAGCAATAAATCAAGTGTTAAATAAGACATTAAATTGCAAGCCAATAGTGTGGCTTATTAGAAGCGGTGCAAGACCGGCCCGCAGAGGGTCCTTGGTTTGGTCCCTAGCCCGGAGATCGATTTTTCGATCAATTATTACTTTTTTTTCGTTTCGTGCTACCAGGAAAACAGAAAATAGCAAATTCTGACACCTGAGAACTCACGTGATGAGTGAGGCGGCTGGAGATGCTGCATCAGGCCACTCGGCAAGAATATTAGCAGAAACGGGGGGAACGGCCAAGAGGAGGAGAAAGGCAAAGCCCTCTTCCAATTTGGTAAAACGTCCTACCCTGTCAGCCTCTGCTGAAAAGCTGCCAGCCGAGGGAACGGAGGGGACACCATCAACACCCGCAGCCAAAACAGCAGGTATAATAACCCCAAAAAAGCAGATGCAACAGCCACTGCAGCAGACGAAACCGTGAACTCCCAAATATCCTGCGCCCAATTGGTGTCAGGAAGGGGCAATACGGGACAGCAAGAGCTGAAGGTAGCTGTACAGGCCCCACTGCCTAATGCACCTGAGGCCCAAGGCGCAGTTCTGACCATTTTGCTTAAGATTCAAGAGCAGATTGGACAGATACAGAGCCAGTTACATGAGCAGATTGGGCGTGTGGACCACATCTACACCATTCTGCCGAGTCTAACGCAACGTCAATCAACGATTGGGATCGATCGTAGGGAATCGTTGTACAAGTTGCTCGACGACCAAACGCCCAATGTATTACTGGTGTGCGAAACTAAGTTCACCCAGAAATACAGAGGGATTGGGAAATCATTCGCCAAACCATAGAGGGACCTCACTACTCAATTGGTGGGTACAAAACAACATTCGTTTCCCAGAAGCGGCTCCTATCTGGATCTACTGCTGTTCGACGAACGACTACAACTGCCTGACGTTGATCGACAAACAATAAACTGCCTGCGCACCCTTATGCACGATAAACACCATTGCGGACTTAGTGCCGAAATAACGATCCCTAATGAAACTACGGAACTCGAGGAGTTCAGTCAAACGCACTCCTACAATTATAGTAGGACTTGCTTCTCTCGCGACTTGACAAGAGCCCTTTCCTTAAATTTGCTCTATCCTCCGTCCAACAGAAACCTGTCAAATGAAGAGGTTGACTGGTACGAATGGAAAAGCCTTAGCTGACCGCAGTCTTTGGTGTTTTCTATGTTGCCACAGAAAGCTTTGCAGGTTTCTTTTTGCGCCGTCTTGATCCCTTTTTATAGGCCCTGAGACTTTGCTTATAGAGCTTCCAGCCCGCTGTTACGTTAGAGGATTTTGCGCTGTTGAAACATTTCCTGCATTTTTTGCGTAGCACTGACAGGTCGGGGTTCCACCATGGCGGACTTCTTTTCTTCTTCTGTCTATTAACAGGACATGCTGTTAGGAAGGCAGAATTCATAGCCGAGATTGGTTCGGAAGAGAAAGATTTTTAGGCTACTTCTGGCTAATACGCAAGTTATCTTCTTACCAGAGCTCGTGTCTTGATACAGATTATATCCTTTTGTCTTCAATCCAGCAATGCGAACAACTTCGTTGATCCATGCTTCCTGAATGAGGGCGATTTCTTCTCCGCCCTTTAGGAGGCGGAGCATTAGGTTGGCAGTGACTGCCTTATAGTGGTTCAGATTTATCTGGACCAACTTCATTCGGCTTTTCCACTACTGTGATGGTACAGTCTGTATCAGACGAATCGTCACTGTCTTTCTCCTTATGCAGCTGTTGGCAGTAATGTCCAGATTACCCAGAGAGGCCATACTTGAGATTTTGTGATTATCCCTTTCCTGCACCTTCAAGGAAATCTGAGACATGATGTAATTTAGGGTGATCTCCTTCCCCTTCATCAGTTTTAGGGGTCCCTCGTTGATGAGGAAGGGGACAAGCCTTCCTGTCTCTTCTGGTTTTTCCGCTTTAATGATCTTCCAGTTGCCCATACGGACACCCGGATTTTGCCCTTTCGGGAGTCTGAGGATCTGACCAGGGTCGCTAGGACCCGGGGGTAACCATGCCCTTGCTCTGGGTCGTACTGGAATTTTCGACCAATGATTAACCACTAATCGGGCGTTTGGCCATACATTTTTGATTTTCGGTATGACTTCCTGAAGAAAGTCTACCGAACACTTGTTATGGCACTCTATAAGTTTGGTGCCCCCAGCATGCCGTCCGGCATCAGTGAAAGTAGGTTTAGTCGCTGACGGTTTTAAACGATAAAATCTCGTCGGCTAGCTTTGTCCTTAAGACCCTCCAATTCTCCGCACTGAGCTTGCCTGCTTCGTCCTGCATGTCTGAGATCCCATACAGGTCACCCTTAACGACATCTCTGAAAGTTCGGTTCACTGTATCAATGCTCCAAGCATTTTTTGGTGTCTTATAGGGTTGGTCCTGGGATCCCGGTATCTTGAAGGTAGAGTTCGTTCGGGCTGCTGGTACTTGCCTAACTGTGTCAGGTTTGCTAGTCCGTTCGCCGATCGTCCTGTCACTAGTAGGCCCTCTTAATGATTGACTCGTACTAGGTCCTTCTGGGCGTCCTTCCATCCGGATCGGTTTACTGTTATCAGTCGACCTTTCCTTCTCTCCGATAGTAGCCCTATTAGGGTTACTAGCCTTCTCCTGGTTGGATGCGGGCACACCTGTTACAGGTTTGCTGTTAGCTCGCTTCAAGAGAGTGCTCGCCCAGCGATAAGTGTCTCTGCCTCTGTCTGTCCAGCTGTCCTCGGGTTTCTTAAGAATTCGATTGTGCTGGAATTTGGCACTCCTGATGGATCGTTGGTTTTTGCCGCATGGTGTACGTCTTTTGGCCGTTGAGGACTCACTTTCTGCAGTAGAGTTGCAGCCTGATCTGTTGTCAGTATAGAACATCAGATCCGCGGAGGCATCCCTGTAGTCAAGTATGTCCTCCGTTATTATTTCCGTCGCGTCTAGTATCGTTTGGTTTGTCATTGTTTATTTCGTTTGTTTTGGTTGTTGTTTTGTTATTGCTTGTGTTCATTTGTCAGTCCCACGAGTGAACCGGTAGGTAGAGTAGCCGCCATAGCATAGCCGGGTCTACTATGACGACAGCCAACACTTACGATAGGCTCTGGCCAGTGCACCTGAAGGAGCTCGTTCTCGGTTGGTGGAGGGGCACTATTCAACCCTTCGGGACGGTTTGCTATTTGCTCACATCACCACTGAGTTTTGGGGTTGATTGACTTAATTCGCCGGACACCCCATCCTTCTGATTGGGGGGCCTCTACCAGGCAGAATGCTCACCCTGGTAGAGTTATCCCTTCAGAAGGCTTGGCCGGCTTAAGCCCATGCACCATGTCAAGGCGTCCATCAAGCGGAAGTTCCAAGCTAAGCTACATTCCAAGCTAAGTATTGACAACAAACTGCTTCTTCTTCTTCTTCATTTGGCGCTATAGTCCGGGGTGGACCTGGGCCTCAACCAACAAGCCTCTCCAGCTAGCACGGTCTCTGGCTAGCTGTCTCCAGTGTCGCACGCCAAGTTGGTTGAGGTCCTTCTCCACCTGGGTGCGCCACCTTAAACGCGGGCGTCCTCTGTTGCGTTGTCCCACGGGCTCGGAGTCGAAGACTCTCCGGGCCGGAGCTGAGTTGTCTATACGCTCTACACGGCCTAGCCATCTTAGGCGTTGGATCCGAAGACGCCTGACTAGACGCATGTCGCTGTACAGCCACAGTTCGTGGTTGAATCTTCTCCTCCAAAAACCGTCAACGCAAACAGGACCAGAGATCGCACGCAGAGCTTTTCTCTCGAAAATACCAAGGACTTCCTCATCCGCTTTTGAGATTGTCCATGCCTCCGCGCCGTACAGCAGGACTGGGATGATCACGGTCTTGTATAGGGTCAGCTTGGTCCTTCGAGAGATAGCTCTACTACTCAATTGCCTCTTGAGCCCATAGAAACAGCGGTTGCCAAGAGTTACTCTGCGTTTGATCTCGGTACTGATGTTGTTTGTACTGTTTACTGCGGAGCCGAGGTAGACGAAGTCCTTGACTACCTCGAAGTTATAGCTGCCCATTGTGACGCTCTGTCCAAGACGTCGATGTTGTGTGTCCTTTCTTGATGACAGCATATACTTCGTTTTGCCCTCATTCACCGCTAGACCCATTTTAGCCGCCTCCGCCTCAATGCCAGCAAACGCCTCATTGACGGCTCGCTGTGTTCTGCCAATCACGTCAATGTCATCCGCGTATGCTAGCAGTTGTACGGACTTCTGGAAGATCGTGCCTCTAGTGTTGGCGTGTGAGTCTTGCACGATCTTCTCCAGGATGATGTTAAAGAAATCACATGACAGCCCGTCACCTTGTCTAAATCCTTTTTTGACATTGAAGGTCTCGGTGAGTTCGTTACCGACCTTGATGGAGCAGCGAGAATTCTCCATCGTCATCCTGCACAACCTGACGAGTTTGGCAGGAATGTCAAAATTAGACATGGCGTTGTATAGCTCGTCCCTATGCACGCTGTCATATGCGGCCTTGAAATCGACAAAAAGGTGATGGGTGTCGATTTGCATTTCTTGGGTCTATTCCAGGATCTGCCGTAGTGTGAAAATCTGGTCGATGGTGGACTTCCCTGGCCTGAAGCCACACTGATAAGGACCTACCAGGTTATTTATAAACGGCTTCAGGCGAGTACACAAAACGGCAGAGAAGATCTTGTAGGCGATGTTCAGGAGACTTATCCCTCTATAGTTGGCGCAGTCAAAGGGGTCTCCTTTCTTATGGATCGGGCAAACGATACTGAGATTCCACTCATCGGGCATACTCTCCTCCGACCATATCTTACAGATGAGCTGGTGCATACGCCCAACCAGATCATCTCCAGCTGCCTTAAAGATTTCAGCGGACAGTCCGTCCGCACCGGCAGCTTTGTTAGACTTCAGTCTTGATATTGCTATCTTGACCTCGTCTAAGTCGGGGGGACGGAATTCTCGTCGATCATCGTCCATATTGAGTGGAACATTCTGCCTGACAGCGGTATTGGTGTCATCATCGCCGTTTAGCAGTCTGCAGAAGTGGTTCTTCCAAATTCTCAGTATCGACTGCGACTCTACTACAATTTGTCCATTCTCGTCCCGGCAGGCTTCTGTCCGAACCTTATATCCACTGGATAACTGTTTCACCCTCTGGTAAAACTTTCGGACATCGTTCCTACCGTAGCACCTCTCCATCTCCTCGATCGCGCGCTTCTCGTGCTCTTTCTTCTTTCTTCTGAGAAGCCGGGTCTCATCCCTTCGTCTCTGTTCGTAGAGCTCACGAACAGCTCTCGTCGTTCGTTGCAGCGTTGCTTTGTAGGCTTCCAGCTTCGCTGCATGTGCCAGCCTACACTCGTTGTCAAACCATGGTTTTTTTTTAGGTGGTGCCGTAAAACCCAGCACATCAGTGGCAGCATCTTTGATGGCTTCTTGACAACGCCTCCAATCTTCTTCGATTGTTTGCGCAGGTGGCGACGAGCTTAGAGAGAGATTCCGGGAGACTCGATCGGCAAAGATCCTAGCAGTCCGTTGCGATTGTAGCTTTCCGACATCAAACCGTGGTGTCCTTTCTCGACTCCGTTGATCTCTCTATCCGAGTTCTTACCTTGGCTACAACAAGGAAATGGTCCGAGTCGATGTTGGCTCCTCGGAACGTTCGGACATCAAGAATGCTGGAGGAGTGTCTGACGTCGATCGCAACATGATCAATCTGGTTGACGAGGTGTGGGAACCGCGTGCTAGCTACAGAGAGATTACGTCCCGTGACAAAGTCCACCAGCCTGAGTCCGTTATCGGATGTATTGTCGTGCAGGCTGTGTTTCCCGATGACTTTGGCAAAGATGTCTTCCTTACCCAGCTTTGCATTGAAATCTCCTAGAACGATCTTGGTGTCGAAGCTGGGGCACTGATCATAGGTCCTTTCTAGGAGATCATAGAAGTCATCCTTGCTGTTGTCATCTTTGTCCTCTGTCGGGGCGTGGGCGCAAATCAGGCTGATGTTCCCGAATTTAGCCTTGATGCGGATTGTTTTGAGGCGTTCGCTTTTACAGACAAAGCTTAAGACTTTTTGCCTAAGTCTGCCTCGAACAACAAATTCACATCCAAATAAGCGCCTCTCCCTGTTGCAATTACCGTAGTAGATGTCGCAGTTTCTCATCCTCTTCTTGCCCGGCCCATTCCACCGCACTTCCTGGATTGCGGTGATGTCTGCTTTGTAGCAGTCCAGGGCCTCCGCGAGTTCTTCGGCTGCACGTGGTCTGTTAAGGGACCTATCATTCCACGTCCAGAACCGAAAATCGTTGTCCTTGTAACGTTTGCTGGGGTCGTCAACATTAATTCCGTCCGTATCCGAGGCAGTTGGTTGTCTCTGAACCATAATATTTTTACGTGGTGAGGGAGTTAACCCCACGCACAACCCTCAACTGGGAGGCCAGGCCCTATTCTTTAACCCTCGGGCAGAGGGTCCGGGTTTATCCGGAGTCGGTAACCTCGCTGGGGCTGTGAGCGCCGCCGTTGTCCCGAAAACTATAGGGATCTTCCGCCGCCATCTCAATTCAAAGGCCCCGACCTGGCCTTGAAAGAACCTTGTAGACCTGTGCTCCGAAAATGTCGAAGTAGCTTTAGAAAGACTGCGCACCAGGTAACTCCTTCTGACTGGATTTTCGGATGCCGCCTTTGGCCAGACAGAGAGATGAGCCCTGGTACAGGCACACTCTCCCCCCTCTCTCGTCTGCAGCCGCCAACGACGTCCCACGGGGGTTGGTTACCCCATCTTCGATCGAAGGTGCTCGGCTCCCAGATTTCACCACGTGGAGGTGAGAGTAGGAGTTCGCTGATAGAGGCTAAGTGCAGACGCTTGTGCCTGCATGAGACGCCATATTAACGCTTTGAAATCCAATTTTTTTTTTGCAATTCACACTCCTCTGAAATCACCCGATCATTTAGAATTATCGGTCCACTGAGATCACTAATTACTTCTAAATTATTCAACCCAGATGCATTAACATGTCAATTCAAATTTTTATTAAATCGAGACTTAATTTTTACAGATTTTTTTGTGATAAACGAATATCAACCATTTTCATAAAGTCACGCCCAAGGATTAACGGCGTTGAGATTGTTTCATCAGGTGTTACTAAAAGTGAGACAAATTTAATTACATTCCGAATTTCTACTTTAAGAGAGTAAGTATGTATTTTATGTTTTCCAAAACTACAGAATCTAGTTGACACAGCTACACTTGACAATGCTCTTGAGCGTTGTATCAAACTATATAGCGAAGTAACACTGTTGCCGCTATCGGGGATAACATCGAGAATGATGTCTACCAACTCCTGCTCCTCGATGTCGGATTTGGATGTAATTAATTACATGGCTACCACGAAGACCAAACAGGATTCATGGCTTAGTAGTGTGCGAGCCCTCAACTGGCGATAGACCTCTTGACGTGTGACAGTTCTTTTGAACCTGTTGATGAGTCCAGCCTTCAGTTCGTTGTATGGAAGAAGCCTAAAGTAGGGGACATACTGTTTAGCCGGCCCTTCCAAGCACCGCCGGACTGCCTGACATTTTTCTGAACCCGAATTGTCTATCTTAATTCCCAGACGCTCCCCTTTAATATATTTGCGCTAACCGAAAGCAATCTTTCCGCTTACATTCTTAATACGGAACTCTTCTCAACGGACTTCGCTGTTTTTCGCGCGGACGGTCAGCGCAATGAGGAACTCCCCACTGGTCGAGGTGTGCTCATAGCCATTAAAAACTTCCTCGACCCATCCCTTATCTCCCTCTCGAACACCACTACCTTCGAACTCGCCTGCGCTAATATTCCCATGCAGATTAATAACTGATATATATATTATTTGCTGCTACATTCGTCCCTCCCAGCCAACCCAAGTCTACCAGCTTGCCGTTAATAAAATCGAGTCCCTTATTTCTGAGACCGCCAACAGTGAGGACTTCATTATTGTTGGTGACTTCTTGCAATGGGTCCTATCTGAAGATGAGTTATATTTTGTTCCCTTAAACGCTTCCTCCGACAAAGAAACCCTTCTAACCAACCGTTTCTCAGAGATTGGCCTATTCCAGATAAGTGGTATAACCAATAACCTTGGTCGGTAACTTGACTTGACTCCTGTTCTCATCGGACGCCTTCAACTCTGTTGATAACGCGAGCAACCATCTGCTATCTACCCTCGACGATTACCACTCCTCTGTCTCTCTCTCTCTCTCTTAAACTCTTTTACAAGCGACAAAACATCACCACAACGTATGGAAACTCATTCTTCTTTAACTTTGGAAAGGCTGACTTTATTACGCTTAACAACTCACTGAATGATATTGACTTCAACCTTTTTATTAAATAAACTACGCCGATTGACATCCCCTTACAATTTTGTATGTTCATTGTTTATTTATTGTGGCAGTAATTTTACAATGGTTTTACATTTCATTTATGCTTTCAGAGATTCGGCTTATTTGCCTTACTACTAAAATATTAATAAAATTTCTTAAATAATATATCACATATGTAATTTGAAGGAAAAGCCACCAAAAACCTTCATAAAAAAACTCAGTGTTACTAGAGGGAAAAGAAAGGTGAGTTTATAACTTGATTTCAAAAGTTAAAACAAGTATCACATAAGTCAAGGAGGAATAATAAATAAATAAATAAATAACATGAGTAAATTATAAGTAAATAAATAAATTGATAAATAAATAAATAACAAATAAATTATAAGTAAATGAATAAATAAATAACATAAATGAATTATAAGTAAATAAATGAATAAATAACATAAATAAATTATAAGTAAATATATAGATAAATAAATAAATAAGTAAGTATGAGTAAATAAATAAATAATAAAACTATGAATTAATAAATAGAAATATATATGTAATTAAATAAATAAATAAATAAATGAATATATATAGTTGGATAAATAAGTTAACAAAAAAATGTATATTGCACTATTACGAAACAAGATTTGAAATCAAGTTATTTTCAGATGTTAAGCATGAGATATTATATTTATGGTTTAGTTTTTCAATTCTATATATAATCATTTCTACGTTGGATATTTCATGAAGTACCTCAGTAGAGAAGAACCATGGTAAATTGAAAATCATTTTCAAAACTTTGTTTTGGGATATCTGAAGTCTGCGCAGATGACTCTTTGCACAATTGCCCCAAACTGGTGACCCATAGAAAATTATGGCTTGGAAAATAGCTTTAAAAATTAATAACTTGTTTTGAATATCCAAGTGGGAGTTTCTGCAAATAAATGGATAAAGAATCCTCGCCGCGACATTCACTTTTTTGATAGTTTCTTGGACATGTCGATTGAAAGTTAAGCGTTTATCTAAATAGATGCCTAGATACTTTACACTGGACTTCCACTCAATCTGAACACCGTTGAGTAGAAGGTTTTTGCTAGGAAGGAGATAAGCTTTTCTTTTGCGAGTAAAGAAAATGGCTTGGGTCTTCGACGCATTAAATTTAATTTTCCAGCTATTACAATATCCTTCGAATATATTCAAGGTCGATTGCAAGTTAGTTTCAATACTGAAACCAGTTGAATAGGATGAGTAAATACACGTATCGTCGGCAAATAAGGCAGTATCACAGTTAGAAAATCTTGGCAGATCACAGGTATATAAGATGAAAAGGACTGGAGCAAGGACAGATCCTTGTGGAACGCCTGCGTTAATTTGTACTTCTTCTGAAATTATTATACTTATTGATACAGACTTTAAAACTTCGAGCTGAAAGAAATGACTGTATGATCTTTATAAAATACATTGGTAGATTAATACTTAATAGCTTATGTAGCAGGCCATTATGCCAGACAGTATCAAACGCTTTCTCTAAGTCTAACACTATCATACCAGTGCTATTGCCTTCTGAAAGATTTTGCTTGATATGCTTTGTGATTCGATGTACTTGGTGAACAGTGCTATGAAAAGCTCTACCCTTAGTTTGCTACCCTTATCTAAACATTGTAGCCTTTCGTTCCATGAATGGTTTCTAAAATTCGCAATTGCAAATTTAACTAGGGCATTCATTTTTTTGTATTCTCCTAGGTAAAATTCGTTTCTCGTACGGCTCCATCTGGATCTGCACGTATTTCTTAGCGTTATCATCTGCCGTATGTATAGTGGAAGAACGTTTTTTAAATGGCGGGTTATGGTTTTCTTAGGCACCGAACTCTCAATACTTTCCAATATAGCATTGGTAAATGTATTAACATTTTGGTCAATATGAGATTCACTTGTACCTTGAACTAGCCCATTTGCCAATTTTGTTTTCATCTGTCTCTTAAAAATGGTACAGTTGGCTTTTTTAAAGTCTTCTTGATTTCTTTTATGCACAGGAGAAGATAAAAGTGTACATTTAACAGGCAAATGATCAGAACTTAGTTCGTTAAGAGTTATAGGTGAACTGAAAAGGTCAGGAATGTTTGTTAGAAATATATCTAATGTCGACGGGTTCCAATTACTGTTTGATGGAACATACGAAGGACTAGGTGGATAAAGAATATCAAATGAATGCCTTGAGTTTAAGTCAGCAAGAATGTTTCCCCAAGTGTTAGCCCTCAGACAGCCCCAATGCCTATGCCTGCAGTTAAAGTCACCGCCTATTAGATACAAATCGTTAGTATTAACGAGTCTTATCAGATCATTATGTAGATCAATGCGCTTTTGTGCTGTGGGTCTTCCGCCTGGGAAATAACTACTATATATTTTCAGTGACATACCATTGTCAAGAGGTACTTCAATTCCAATACTTTCGATTAAATTCATACTTTCTAATGGGAGTACTTTGTGTTTGATTGATTTGTTTACTACGATGGCAACACCGCCACCACCTCTCTCTTCCCTATCCAGACGATAAGCTTTATATCCGGAGATTGAGAGACGATCGGCTGAATTCAGCCATGTTTCTGATAGAAGTGCTAAATCTATATTACAAGCATTAAGGAAAGCAGTAAATTCTACTTGTTTACCTCGAATGCTTCTAGCATTCCAACGAATTATGTTCATATTACTTATATTCATTTCTTAGAACTATACAAATACTTAATTGCCAATTGAGTGATTGTGTTAAATTGT
The DNA here is from genome assembly GCA_964034865.1 of Eristalis intricaria. Taxonomy (NCBI): domain Eukaryota; kingdom Metazoa; phylum Arthropoda; class Insecta; order Diptera; family Syrphidae; genus Eristalis; species Eristalis intricaria. Next base: position 19,728,919 of record OZ035877.1, read on the forward strand.
TCCGCCTTTGTAGTGCAATTGCTGAGCAAGGTGATCATCTCTGCTGTAAGCCTGTTGATCTCTTCTAATGAAAAAAGCTCTTCGTCGGTCTTTGCATTATTGTTGTTGGTAGTTGTTGACCATGCGTTCGATGTCGTGCGTGTGTAAGTAGGTGCGGTTGCAACGCCAGCTGTTGATTTGTGATGTGATGGAAGAGAGGGGAAATCCATGACGTTTGGTACGAATGTTGGTTGTACGTTTTTAACACGATGGATTTTGTTTTTGGCCGCAAGCTTTTCTCTCATTTCTAGAAAGCTTTGACGACTAAGACAATTAAGATCAGTAGATTTATGTGTTCCACTGCAGTTGGCACATTTAATGTTTTTGGAGTTACACTCATTAGTTTTGTGACACTCGGAGCAGACAGCGCAATGAGTCTTGATGTTGCAATTTTTTTCCCCGTGCCCGTACATCTGGCAATTATAGCCCTGCGTAATTCTGTTTTGTTTTCTTCTTGAAAAGTCCCATTTGACTTGGGTTTTAAAAACAGATCTTAAGTTTTTTTTGAGTTCAGCTAGACGTACGGATCCGACTTCAAGGAACACCAAGTAAAGCAATTTTTTATATTGCTGTCTTTTACTGTGTAATCCAGTCTGTGCTTTTCGTTCTTCTGCCTTCGATTACGCCTCTTATCAAGAAGTTTTTCTCCGCTTTTCGTCCCTCTGTGAATTCCTCTACAACCCCTTATTTACACCAAAAAAAAGTCAGACGGGTTCCCTTCCACTCTAAAATTGAATAACGTTTCCTCTGACGACCCTCTGACCGTAGATAATCTATTCGCCTCTTTCTTTAGCCAATCGTTTAATGGTGAAAGCATGGTACGCCGCAAAATGAATCACCTATAGGACTCTCCTCTTCAGGCCCTGATGGCGTACCATCCATACTCCTTAAAAATGTACAAACTCGCTCTCAGAACCGCTCTCTATGCTCTTCCGCATTTCGCTCCATCAATCAATGTTCCCCTCAGCGTGGAAAGATAACTTCATTTTCCCCATTCACAAAAAAGGCGAAAAGAATAATATTTCGAATTGCAGACCAATAGCTAAATTATCTTCTATCCCTAAGCTCTTTGAATCTATCGTGCACCACTCACTGTACTTTTACTGTATACCTATATTTTCCCCACGTCAGCATGGATTCCTTAAGGGCAGATCTATTATAACTAACCTTATTGAATTTGTCTCCACTACCCTTTCAACATTAGAGCAAGGTTACGAAGTGGACGTAGTTAACACAGACTTCAGCAAAGTCTTTGACAAAATCAACCACCAAATAATATATTTCAAACTAAATGCCCTCGGTTTCCTCGGATTTAGGCGGCGCTTGTGTTTATAAGCAAAGTTCTTAACTTCATCTTGGAGTGGTAATATTCCAAGATCTCTATGGATATCATCGTGTCTGATATACCATGGTGCATTAACGATAGTTCTAAGCACCTTATTTTGAAAAGTCTGTATTATGTTCAAATTACTTGCTTTGGTAAAACCCCAAATTTGAACGTCATACGTCCAAACAGGTTTTAGGATTTGCTTGTATACAAGCAATTTGTTGTCAATACTTAGCTTGGAATGTTTTACCTTTAGGCTATTATATGTTGATGTGATAATGGTTCCAAAACTGGGCAAACCGTTGAACAGCAAAAAGTCGTACAACCCATATCGCTTTTACCAATAATATCCCACATTTTTGAAAACTCTTATTAAAACACATTCAAAAATTTATCGAAGAGAAGCAACTAATACGATCTGCTCCACCGCCCTACTTGACGTTTTCCAGGCCTTCGACAAAGTCTGGCATGAAGGCCTAAAATACAAACTAAGCAGGCTTCTACGGACAAGCTTGTATAAGGTACTAGAATCTCATCTCGATAACAGGATATTTAGAGTTAAACATTGAACTGAATGCTCCGATTTTAAAGTGATCCGAGTAGGAGTCCCTCAAGGGAATGTCCTTGGACCTACATCGAATGTTGTACACTAGAGACCTACCTCAAACTGAGGGTACACTTGTAGCTACATTTGCAGATGACAAAGCGATCCTGGCAACGGGAAGTTCAGTTTGATCCTCAACTGAAAAACTACAACTAGTTCTGGACAAAATAAACGAATGGTCAAAACGCTGGCGCATTGCTCCCAATGAGACCAAATCAACGCACATCAATTTTACCTACAGAAATATTGAAAATCTATCAGTTTTCAATAATTCTGTACAAATACCAAGTGGAAAACTCAAGTGGAAGGCCCACGTGAAAAAGAAACGGGGTGAGCTCGAACACCGGTATAGAGAAATGTACTGGTTACTTGGAAGGCACGCCAAGTTAAGCATGTACAACAAACTGATATTATACAAGCAAGTACTGAAGCCTATATGAAACTATATGAACGAGCATACAACTATGGGGTTGTACCAAAGCAAATAACAGAGGGGAGAGAGATTCAGTCCTTTCAAAATAAAATTATACGGGATATTGTGAAAGCTCCCTGGTATTTCAGGAATTGTGATATACAAAGGGAACTAGGGATAACTATCGTCGACGAATAAATAACAAACTCCAAAAGACTTCGTGGTCATTGTAACAATGGCATCCTCCAAACTTTGGACATGAGACATTTAGTACGCCGACTCCAGCGTACGAGACCGCTCGATTTGGCCCAATAGTAATGAACCTAACGATGGTCATGGCAGATGATTTGATCGAAGGTCTACCTGCAACACGCGAAAATATCCTGTAAGATATACTAGATAAATTAATTATAGTAAAGAAAAACCAAAAGGGAAGGGTGTTTTTAGTCAATAAAAATCTGACACTACTATGTGGACACGGGTCACATAGTGTCTTGTTGAAGATTTTCACCTATCAGTCGTTCACAGACCACTGTGGAGAACATACGTGTTTCGGCTTAGTGCATATCAGCGAAAGCAATAAATCAAGTGTTAAATAAGACATTAAATTGCAAGCCAATAGTGTGGCTTATTAGAAGCGGTGCAAGACCGGCCCGCAGAGGGTCCTTGGTTTGGTCCCTAGCCCGGAGATCGATTTTTCGATCAATTATTACTTTTTTTTCGTTTCGTGCTACCAGGAAAACAGAAAATAGCAAATTCTGACACCTGAGAACTCACGTGATGAGTGAGGCGGCTGGAGATGCTGCATCAGGCCACTCGGCAAGAATATTAGCAGAAACGGGGGGAACGGCCAAGAGGAGGAGAAAGGCAAAGCCCTCTTCCAATTTGGTAAAACGTCCTACCCTGTCAGCCTCTGCTGAAAAGCTGCCAGCCGAGGGAACGGAGGGGACACCATCAACACCCGCAGCCAAAACAGCAGGTATAATAACCCCAAAAAAGCAGATGCAACAGCCACTGCAGCAGACGAAACCGTGAACTCCCAAATATCCTGCGCCCAATTGGTGTCAGGAAGGGGCAATACGGGACAGCAAGAGCTGAAGGTAGCTGTACAGGCCCCACTGCCTAATGCACCTGAGGCCCAAGGCGCAGTTCTGACCATTTTGCTTAAGATTCAAGAGCAGATTGGACAGATACAGAGCCAGTTACATGAGCAGATTGGGCGTGTGGACCACATCTACACCATTCTGCCGAGTCTAACGCAACGTCAATCAACGATTGGGATCGATCGTAGGGAATCGTTGTACAAGTTGCTCGACGACCAAACGCCCAATGTATTACTGGTGTGCGAAACTAAGTTCACCCAGAAATACAGAGGGATTGGGAAATCATTCGCCAAACCATAGAGGGACCTCACTACTCAATTGGTGGGTACAAAACAACATTCGTTTCCCAGAAGCGGCTCCTATCTGGATCTACTGCTGTTCGACGAACGACTACAACTGCCTGACGTTGATCGACAAACAATAAACTGCCTGCGCACCCTTATGCACGATAAACACCATTGCGGACTTAGTGCCGAAATAACGATCCCTAATGAAACTACGGAACTCGAGGAGTTCAGTCAAACGCACTCCTACAATTATAGTAGGACTTGCTTCTCTCGCGACTTGACAAGAGCCCTTTCCTTAAATTTGCTCTATCCTCCGTCCAACAGAAACCTGTCAAATGAAGAGGTTGACTGGTACGAATGGAAAAGCCTTAGCTGACCGCAGTCTTTGGTGTTTTCTATGTTGCCACAGAAAGCTTTGCAGGTTTCTTTTTGCGCCGTCTTGATCCCTTTTTATAGGCCCTGAGACTTTGCTTATAGAGCTTCCAGCCCGCTGTTACGTTAGAGGATTTTGCGCTGTTGAAACATTTCCTGCATTTTTTGCGTAGCACTGACAGGTCGGGGTTCCACCATGGCGGACTTCTTTTCTTCTTCTGTCTATTAACAGGACATGCTGTTAGGAAGGCAGAATTCATAGCCGAGATTGGTTCGGAAGAGAAAGATTTTTAGGCTACTTCTGGCTAATACGCAAGTTATCTTCTTACCAGAGCTCGTGTCTTGATACAGATTATATCCTTTTGTCTTCAATCCAGCAATGCGAACAACTTCGTTGATCCATGCTTCCTGAATGAGGGCGATTTCTTCTCCGCCCTTTAGGAGGCGGAGCATTAGGTTGGCAGTGACTGCCTTATAGTGGTTCAGATTTATCTGGACCAACTTCATTCGGCTTTTCCACTACTGTGATGGTACAGTCTGTATCAGACGAATCGTCACTGTCTTTCTCCTTATGCAGCTGTTGGCAGTAATGTCCAGATTACCCAGAGAGGCCATACTTGAGATTTTGTGATTATCCCTTTCCTGCACCTTCAAGGAAATCTGAGACATGATGTAATTTAGGGTGATCTCCTTCCCCTTCATCAGTTTTAGGGGTCCCTCGTTGATGAGGAAGGGGACAAGCCTTCCTGTCTCTTCTGGTTTTTCCGCTTTAATGATCTTCCAGTTGCCCATACGGACACCCGGATTTTGCCCTTTCGGGAGTCTGAGGATCTGACCAGGGTCGCTAGGACCCGGGGGTAACCATGCCCTTGCTCTGGGTCGTACTGGAATTTTCGACCAATGATTAACCACTAATCGGGCGTTTGGCCATACATTTTTGATTTTCGGTATGACTTCCTGAAGAAAGTCTACCGAACACTTGTTATGGCACTCTATAAGTTTGGTGCCCCCAGCATGCCGTCCGGCATCAGTGAAAGTAGGTTTAGTCGCTGACGGTTTTAAACGATAAAATCTCGTCGGCTAGCTTTGTCCTTAAGACCCTCCAATTCTCCGCACTGAGCTTGCCTGCTTCGTCCTGCATGTCTGAGATCCCATACAGGTCACCCTTAACGACATCTCTGAAAGTTCGGTTCACTGTATCAATGCTCCAAGCATTTTTTGGTGTCTTATAGGGTTGGTCCTGGGATCCCGGTATCTTGAAGGTAGAGTTCGTTCGGGCTGCTGGTACTTGCCTAACTGTGTCAGGTTTGCTAGTCCGTTCGCCGATCGTCCTGTCACTAGTAGGCCCTCTTAATGATTGACTCGTACTAGGTCCTTCTGGGCGTCCTTCCATCCGGATCGGTTTACTGTTATCAGTCGACCTTTCCTTCTCTCCGATAGTAGCCCTATTAGGGTTACTAGCCTTCTCCTGGTTGGATGCGGGCACACCTGTTACAGGTTTGCTGTTAGCTCGCTTCAAGAGAGTGCTCGCCCAGCGATAAGTGTCTCTGCCTCTGTCTGTCCAGCTGTCCTCGGGTTTCTTAAGAATTCGATTGTGCTGGAATTTGGCACTCCTGATGGATCGTTGGTTTTTGCCGCATGGTGTACGTCTTTTGGCCGTTGAGGACTCACTTTCTGCAGTAGAGTTGCAGCCTGATCTGTTGTCAGTATAGAACATCAGATCCGCGGAGGCATCCCTGTAGTCAAGTATGTCCTCCGTTATTATTTCCGTCGCGTCTAGTATCGTTTGGTTTGTCATTGTTTATTTCGTTTGTTTTGGTTGTTGTTTTGTTATTGCTTGTGTTCATTTGTCAGTCCCACGAGTGAACCGGTAGGTAGAGTAGCCGCCATAGCATAGCCGGGTCTACTATGACGACAGCCAACACTTACGATAGGCTCTGGCCAGTGCACCTGAAGGAGCTCGTTCTCGGTTGGTGGAGGGGCACTATTCAACCCTTCGGGACGGTTTGCTATTTGCTCACATCACCACTGAGTTTTGGGGTTGATTGACTTAATTCGCCGGACACCCCATCCTTCTGATTGGGGGGCCTCTACCAGGCAGAATGCTCACCCTGGTAGAGTTATCCCTTCAGAAGGCTTGGCCGGCTTAAGCCCATGCACCATGTCAAGGCGTCCATCAAGCGGAAGTTCCAAGCTAAGCTACATTCCAAGCTAAGTATTGACAACAAACTGCTTCTTCTTCTTCTTCATTTGGCGCTATAGTCCGGGGTGGACCTGGGCCTCAACCAACAAGCCTCTCCAGCTAGCACGGTCTCTGGCTAGCTGTCTCCAGTGTCGCACGCCAAGTTGGTTGAGGTCCTTCTCCACCTGGGTGCGCCACCTTAAACGCGGGCGTCCTCTGTTGCGTTGTCCCACGGGCTCGGAGTCGAAGACTCTCCGGGCCGGAGCTGAGTTGTCTATACGCTCTACACGGCCTAGCCATCTTAGGCGTTGGATCCGAAGACGCCTGACTAGACGCATGTCGCTGTACAGCCACAGTTCGTGGTTGAATCTTCTCCTCCAAAAACCGTCAACGCAAACAGGACCAGAGATCGCACGCAGAGCTTTTCTCTCGAAAATACCAAGGACTTCCTCATCCGCTTTTGAGATTGTCCATGCCTCCGCGCCGTACAGCAGGACTGGGATGATCACGGTCTTGTATAGGGTCAGCTTGGTCCTTCGAGAGATAGCTCTACTACTCAATTGCCTCTTGAGCCCATAGAAACAGCGGTTGCCAAGAGTTACTCTGCGTTTGATCTCGGTACTGATGTTGTTTGTACTGTTTACTGCGGAGCCGAGGTAGACGAAGTCCTTGACTACCTCGAAGTTATAGCTGCCCATTGTGACGCTCTGTCCAAGACGTCGATGTTGTGTGTCCTTTCTTGATGACAGCATATACTTCGTTTTGCCCTCATTCACCGCTAGACCCATTTTAGCCGCCTCCGCCTCAATGCCAGCAAACGCCTCATTGACGGCTCGCTGTGTTCTGCCAATCACGTCAATGTCATCCGCGTATGCTAGCAGTTGTACGGACTTCTGGAAGATCGTGCCTCTAGTGTTGGCGTGTGAGTCTTGCACGATCTTCTCCAGGATGATGTTAAAGAAATCACATGACAGCCCGTCACCTTGTCTAAATCCTTTTTTGACATTGAAGGTCTCGGTGAGTTCGTTACCGACCTTGATGGAGCAGCGAGAATTCTCCATCGTCATCCTGCACAACCTGACGAGTTTGGCAGGAATGTCAAAATTAGACATGGCGTTGTATAGCTCGTCCCTATGCACGCTGTCATATGCGGCCTTGAAATCGACAAAAAGGTGATGGGTGTCGATTTGCATTTCTTGGGTCTATTCCAGGATCTGCCGTAGTGTGAAAATCTGGTCGATGGTGGACTTCCCTGGCCTGAAGCCACACTGATAAGGACCTACCAGGTTATTTATAAACGGCTTCAGGCGAGTACACAAAACGGCAGAGAAGATCTTGTAGGCGATGTTCAGGAGACTTATCCCTCTATAGTTGGCGCAGTCAAAGGGGTCTCCTTTCTTATGGATCGGGCAAACGATACTGAGATTCCACTCATCGGGCATACTCTCCTCCGACCATATCTTACAGATGAGCTGGTGCATACGCCCAACCAGATCATCTCCAGCTGCCTTAAAGATTTCAGCGGACAGTCCGTCCGCACCGGCAGCTTTGTTAGACTTCAGTCTTGATATTGCTATCTTGACCTCGTCTAAGTCGGGGGGACGGAATTCTCGTCGATCATCGTCCATATTGAGTGGAACATTCTGCCTGACAGCGGTATTGGTGTCATCATCGCCGTTTAGCAGTCTGCAGAAGTGGTTCTTCCAAATTCTCAGTATCGACTGCGACTCTACTACAATTTGTCCATTCTCGTCCCGGCAGGCTTCTGTCCGAACCTTATATCCACTGGATAACTGTTTCACCCTCTGGTAAAACTTTCGGACATCGTTCCTACCGTAGCACCTCTCCATCTCCTCGATCGCGCGCTTCTCGTGCTCTTTCTTCTTTCTTCTGAGAAGCCGGGTCTCATCCCTTCGTCTCTGTTCGTAGAGCTCACGAACAGCTCTCGTCGTTCGTTGCAGCGTTGCTTTGTAGGCTTCCAGCTTCGCTGCATGTGCCAGCCTACACTCGTTGTCAAACCATGGTTTTTTTTTAGGTGGTGCCGTAAAACCCAGCACATCAGTGGCAGCATCTTTGATGGCTTCTTGACAACGCCTCCAATCTTCTTCGATTGTTTGCGCAGGTGGCGACGAGCTTAGAGAGAGATTCCGGGAGACTCGATCGGCAAAGATCCTAGCAGTCCGTTGCGATTGTAGCTTTCCGACATCAAACCGTGGTGTCCTTTCTCGACTCCGTTGATCTCTCTATCCGAGTTCTTACCTTGGCTACAACAAGGAAATGGTCCGAGTCGATGTTGGCTCCTCGGAACGTTCGGACATCAAGAATGCTGGAGGAGTGTCTGACGTCGATCGCAACATGATCAATCTGGTTGACGAGGTGTGGGAACCGCGTGCTAGCTACAGAGAGATTACGTCCCGTGACAAAGTCCACCAGCCTGAGTCCGTTATCGGATGTATTGTCGTGCAGGCTGTGTTTCCCGATGACTTTGGCAAAGATGTCTTCCTTACCCAGCTTTGCATTGAAATCTCCTAGAACGATCTTGGTGTCGAAGCTGGGGCACTGATCATAGGTCCTTTCTAGGAGATCATAGAAGTCATCCTTGCTGTTGTCATCTTTGTCCTCTGTCGGGGCGTGGGCGCAAATCAGGCTGATGTTCCCGAATTTAGCCTTGATGCGGATTGTTTTGAGGCGTTCGCTTTTACAGACAAAGCTTAAGACTTTTTGCCTAAGTCTGCCTCGAACAACAAATTCACATCCAAATAAGCGCCTCTCCCTGTTGCAATTACCGTAGTAGATGTCGCAGTTTCTCATCCTCTTCTTGCCCGGCCCATTCCACCGCACTTCCTGGATTGCGGTGATGTCTGCTTTGTAGCAGTCCAGGGCCTCCGCGAGTTCTTCGGCTGCACGTGGTCTGTTAAGGGACCTATCATTCCACGTCCAGAACCGAAAATCGTTGTCCTTGTAACGTTTGCTGGGGTCGTCAACATTAATTCCGTCCGTATCCGAGGCAGTTGGTTGTCTCTGAACCATAATATTTTTACGTGGTGAGGGAGTTAACCCCACGCACAACCCCCAACTGGGAGGGCAGAGGGTCCGGGTTTATCCGGAGTCGGTAACCTCGCTGGGGCTGTGAGCGCCGCCGTTGTCCCGAAAACTATAGGGATCTTCCGCCGCCATCTCAATTCAAAGGCCCCGACCTGGCCTTGAAAGAACCTTGTAGACCTGTGCTCCGAAAATGTCGAAGTAGCTTTAGAAAGACTGCGCACCAGGTAACTCCTTCTGACTGGAGTTTCGGATGCCGCCTTTGGCCAGACAGAGAGATGAGCCCTGGTACAGGCACACTCTCCCCCCTCTCTCGTCTGCAGCCGCCAACGACGTCCCACGGGGGTTGGTTACCCCATCTTCGATCGAAGGTGCTCGGCTCCCAGATTTCACCACGTGGAGGTGAGAGTAGGAGTTCGCTGATAGAGGCTAAGTGCAGACGCTTGTGCCAGCATGAGACGCCATATCAACGCTTTGAAATCCAAACTGCTTCTATACAAGCAAATTCTAAAATCTGTTTGGACGTATGTTGGTACAACTTTGGGGTTGTACCAAAGTAAGTAATATGAATATTATACAGACTTTTCAAAATATGGTGCTTAGAACTATCGTTAATGCACCATGGTGTATCAGAAACGCCGATATCATACAGAGGTCATATTACCACTCCAAGATGACATATCATATAAACATAAGCGCCGCCTAGAAGAGAACACAAACTGTGTAGTTTACCCGATCCTTGAGGAAACTAATGTGTAGCGCCGACTTCAAAGGACTAGGTCCCTTGATCTCGTGTGATAGTTTTTTTAGTTGCGGTGTTAGCAGGAACTTTCATTGGAGAGTAACCTGCCGATCAGTACCTAAGTCATGAAATGCAAAGTACTGGTTAAGTGCTTCACTTAGTCTTAAAAGAATCAGGGAGGTGGTCTTAGTGAATTAAAATTTTACACTTCTATGTGCGAACGTTCGCCAGTCTTGTCGAAGATTTCCACTACCCACGGAAAAAAAAGTTTGGGATGGTTCTGGGTTCGGGGAAGTTTTCAATAGCTTCTACCCGTTCTCGAGCTGATTATTCCATCCTTTGAGATGTGGAAACTTAAGAACTGCTGTTTTAAGCAAATCTTCGGATGCCATAGTAATATGGTAATATGCACGCACCAGGTCGATCTTTGAGAAGACCTTGCATCCACGAAGTATTATGGCAAAATCGTGAATATTTTGAAGTGGATCTCCAATCGTTAGGTTCACGTTTGGGGGCCATGTGCAGCGGAGTGGCACAACTAGATGGACGGTTTGCAAATACCAATTTGTACCATGTATTCGAATTAGTTTTTGGCTATTTTCAGTTTTATACTATTTAGTCGTCTAGGTAGTGAATGTAGCAAGGGGCTTTGAGAATGTGGTTATCAACTGTATGTTTGACTGGGAAGTTGAAGTCTGTTGGTTCCAAAATTGAAGGGAATTTTCTGACAATACAATTATATTTCTGTTCCACAGCAAACAAAAGTGGAGTTGTGATGACTTTGAGTTGCATTTTGAACGTCAATGTCACCTCATATCACCTCACCTCCTCATAAGCACCAATGATGGGTTTGGTTACTGATGCAATTAAGAATGTGTGGTTAACGACTCTTCTGAAGCCTATGCACGTTCGAATGTATTTTGTTCCGACGACCTTGATGGATGATCCGTTTGCTGCCAAAATAAATTTATCTGGTGTAGAATTCGTGGTATTAAGAGTTGATGCTGGAATGGCTGAAACGTCTGAACGTGAATCTATTAAAAATGTTATAGCTTATATTGAACCTTGGATGAAATGACGGTATTAAGTGTTATGCGTTATACTGCCATTAACCGTCCCAACGGCAGTGGAATTTAGTTTTAAAACTTGTACAAGTGTTGGAAGGCGACGTTTCCACAATTCTAGTATTAAACCATCCGTTACCATCATGGACTGACCAGCTAGGGTATGAAGTCTACGTTAGAATTCGGATAATTTTCCTGTCGCACATTTCTTCACCTGTCAAATGTGCTTCAATCCTTTTACCTTCGCTCATTGAATGACGGTCTATTAATGCTTTCTTCAGGTTTGAATAGGGGGTGGGAGATTCTTGGACCAAGATGTCGTGTACACTTGCGCCAACATTCTGGGGAAACGACTGTACGACGTAATGGAACTTTGATCGTTCAACCGTAATATTTCTCAGTGCGAATTAGGATTCAACTTAAAGAAACCTAATTGCAGGCATCTTTGTCAAAAATTTAGAGAGCTTCATCGCAACATCGCGAACCGCTGGCATTGATTTGACACCAGAAGGCTCAGCTGTCTGTCCACCAAATCGTGAGCGATTCCAGCGCGGAGTGGGGGGGAACCACGCGAAAGGAAAAGATAACACAATGACTCAAACTGTACGTGTCCACAAGACTGTGAATAAGTTGATTTAAAAGAAATAGTGTTACAAATTTTTAAATATTTGAATTTTGACACAATATGCATCAATAAGAAAATAGAAGAGTGGAATTTTAAGGATTAATTCATATGTATATAACTGAACTTAGCTTAATATTATATAAGTTATGGTTCCTCTTCTATTGGCTATTGTAGTTTCCCAGTGAGGTTAAAAGATGTGAAGACGATGATGGATTCTTCGTAGAGTTTGATTGCGATTTTCGTTAGCTTTAATGGCGCCGGTCGTGCATGCGAATGGATTTGAATTGGGGCTGGACGTGTTTCGCAACCAAAAATAAAACCTGTTTTTTCTTGTCTTTAACAAATTCTTACGTCGGGCTCACCAATTTTAGTTGCGTGTTATTGGCTATCAATCCTTTTGAAATAAAACGATGGCGTTGGTATTTCCTTTTAAAATTATTTATTTATTTTTTTTTGCGAGGGTAGATGGAAATCTTCAACAGACACTATGGGGACCGTACCCACATAGCGAAAGGGATTTTTACCCAGTAAAAACACCTCCCTTTAAATAAAATATATTTCCAGTACAACTAAGTAGTGGGTAAGAGCGTCGACTCCTACGCAGAGGGTGCCAGGTTCGATACCCGAATTTACCACCTATCATAATTCACGGCTCCACTTCTTTCGAGTCACTGACAATGCTCAAAGAGTACTCCTGTCTAGAAAAAGCTTCTCACATTCGCCGTTCGGAGGCGGCATTAAACTGTAGGTCCCTTCCACTTGTGAAAGAACAATAGCACGCACAACACAAGTGGTTGCTGAGAAGCTAGGCCCAGGTCCACCTCGGACTGTCGCGCCACCCATAATATTATTATTATGTGCTCTTCCAGGCGACGCTTACGAGCTTCATCTTGGACTGATGAAATTCCAAGATCTATGTGGATATCGTTGTTTCGTATATACCAGTGTGCGTTGACGATGGCCCTTAGCACTTTATTTTGAAAAATATTTTTTTTCCCATATTCCGATAAAACTGTGCAAAGTTTTCTCGGGAGAAATTGTTGAAGCTTGTGTTTCAAGCCTTCGTGCCAAACCTTGTCAAAGGCTTCAGAAACGTCGAGAAATACAGCTGAGCAGACTTTCTTTTGCTCAAACGATTTTTCTATAACATCAGTTATGCGATGTACTTGGTCGATGAACTGGTGGTTAGGAATGAGTCGTCTTTCTTCTACAACCGGGTTTAAACGTCTAAGTAATATTCGTTCGAACATTTTAGACATTGTCGGCAGAAGTGAAATCGGTCTATAAGACTTTTTGTCTGTTGGGACTTACCTAGTTTCGACACCATTATTATTTCCGCTACTTTCCACTGACTAGGGATTTGTTCTAATCTAAGGGCGGCGTTAATAATGTAGAGAAACATAAGAAGCGCTTTCTGAGTTAATTCTTTCAGAACTTCTCCTGTGATTAAATCATAACCAGGAGCTTTCTTGGGTTTGAGTTTTTTCAATTCTTCCTTAAGTTCTGTCAAAGTAGTATTTCTTATAGAAAAATTGTCATTATTTGAGTCTATACCGTAGGAGTATACAGGAGGTGTTTGTCCATCGTGTGATTTGAACGTTGCTTCCACATGATCTGCGAAGGGATCTGCTTTCTCTTTATCGTCTTTGGCCCACTCGTGATGGTTTTTCCGTATTGGGGCCTCATGTGGTTGGGGTTTTCTTAAACCGTTGGCTGCTTTCCAGAGTGAGTAGTTGGTATCTTTTTTCGCTGACAAACCTGTTAAGTAGGCATTAAGATTATTATTTTCAAACGACTTAATTTTCCCTTTCAGAATGTTAGACAGTTGGTTGATGCGTGTTTTATGCTGCGGCGCACGGGTCTGCTGCCATTTCTTACGAGCTTTACGTTTCTCTCTTACTAATTCTCTTATTTCTGGTGGGTATCGCAGTACATGTTTTATCGTCGTTTTTCTAACAAGAGGTGTATTGTTCCACGCAACGCACTGTATTACTTCTATAAATTTATCGAGTCAGCGGTACTCTGAGTTCGATATTATCTTGTAAGTGATTTCGAAATGCATGCGAATTCATACGTTTATTAGTTAACGTAGGTGGAACTTCCGTTTTTACAAGGGTATCATTTATACATAGCACAATGGGAGAATGATCTGAACTAAGATCAAAGCTTTCTTCAATTCGTAGTTAGTTTTTTATGCCAAAGAAATCAACAACGTCAGGTATTTTTGTAATCGATGTTCTCCCAGCGAAATCTCCAGTGTTTCAGTGCGTTTAAATTGGGTCAGCACAATGCACCTTTTGTTTGGCATACACTGCAATTAATCCTTTCGATGCAAGTCGGCTCGAATGCTAAAATCAATAATTTAGCCATTGCAATCACATTACAATAGCGATTGAACTTTATGTGTTGACTATGGTAAAATTAGTTTGAATAAGAGTGGAATAAGAGAATTGAGAGAATTGAATTGAAATAAAGTTTAGTCTTAAGACCACCGCCACTATAATATACACCAATGACTATGTCCCATTACGACGACGTTTTTCTTAAACTTATTTCAGTCTTTATAGTTGCATTATTTGCGCTTCATGTTGATTTCAGCATCACACATTTCCTGATGGGTCTATTACTTCATGTAGTCTATCTCACTACAATATATTCCAGTCGTGATCGGATCGTTTTTCGCATCAGAGATTCAATTTGCTGATCTACTAACTATTGCATTCATGGTTAGGCGAGATAGTGACTCGAATGTTAATGCCAATAGCATCCTCTCCAGACTTTGCCTGATAGTTCTGAAAAACACGTCAAAGTGCCTTCAATATTTTTCCTGCAACAATCAAATGAAAATATTCAAGTTACTTGATGAAAAAGACAGGAATCCAAGTTACTTGCCGTGACATTGATACTCATTCGAAGGTGTTCTTTGCATTCAAATCCATGTATCGGCAATTTTGTGCACACACCTACATCAAAGTCATTCAAGGCTGTGTTGGACGAACTTACCATTACCACCGTAAAGAATGAACTCATTTCTCATGGACTTAAGTGTTAAGGCGTAAAACTTATCAATCAAGAACACAAATCAGCCTTTTATGTTCGATAGTGACGCTTCCCGAAACTGAACTCATCCCAGTCAGCAACAACTTCTTCATCCTATGTAAGCAACAGTCCGTGGAAAAATTCAAGTCAAATTCAAGTTGAGAGCTCTGAAGTGGGGATCAGAAATGTAGTGTTACAGAGATCGCCGCTTATTGCTCCTACCCATCTACGAATTTGAGTGCCTTTGTGACAGATATTCATGAATTATTGCCGGTTATTCACGAAATAACGTGAATGGCGTCCCCTGATTAGTCAATTTGGTTTAAGAAAACGTTATAAAAAACAGATTGTAGCGGGAAAAAAGAGACAAGTATAGAGAGAGAGAGAAAGACACCATCGAAACACACATATTCACTATTACATATTCACTTCTGATTTTCCCACATTTCCTGGATGTCATTCGGCAATGTTTCCGGATGATACTTGCATCTATTCTTCGGATTCGGCCGGTTTACTTATCTAAACCTACTTGCAATCTACATTAGATAGCTATATTCTCTATTGCATTAAATGGAAAATCAATGTTCCCTCAAAAAACTCAAGCTATATTTTTTACTCGAAAGAGAAAAGCTTGTTTTTTTTTACCGAGCAACAATTTAACTAGTGGTAGCATAGAGTGGAAAATCCTTCAAATAATCTTTAAACTACCACGGGTCTTCGCTACTTCATGAAATAGCATACCATACCGTATCTTCTCGATTAGCCAAGCTTAGTTTAGATGAATATAACTCTATAAAACCCGGCACAGCGTGACCGTGTTTTCTAACGATGAACTATCTCCTGGGGCACTCTGGTTTCAGTTAAGTCCTCTTCACTACATACAAAGAGTGAGCGTAGTGCGACAGTTTTTTCCCCTTACTCGTGGGATCAAAATTAGCTCCATAAACAAAAACCCTTCAAGGAACTCTGGCGCAAATGAGTCGGGCACCAGAGACATCCATAAAACTGACTCTACCAAAAATGGCATTCCTTTAATCTCTTAAAATCCCCCACCAGGCAGTCTTCGGATGCTGCTCATAGCGGAGTAGCGGATGTGAGCCTAGCTGGCCTCATCATAGTCGACTACAACTCCTGCTCAGTTGCTAGCTCATACAACAGCCCAGTATCATCTGTTTCCTCTATGCGGAGCAGAGCGCGCAACTGTAAGCAGGAGCTTAACGCTGCCCTATAATGCGGGTAACCCCCGGACCTTATCCCCAAGAACGTTGTGGAAAAGGCTAATAAAGAAAAGTGCGATATCATACTTGGCTGTGATTGCTACTCACACCACACAGTCTGGCGAAGCTCGGATACAAATGCCAGAGTTAATGATCTTTTTGACTTTATTATATTGGATAATCTAAATGGTGGTTATCGTGGCGTAGTGGGTAACTGCATCGACTCCTACGCAGAGGGTGCCAGGTTCGATACCCGAATTTACCACCTTTCATATTTCACGGCTCCACCTCTTTCGAGTCACCGACAATGCTCAAAGAGTATTTCCTGTCTAGAAAAAGCTTCTCAACTACACCGTTCGGAGTCGGCATTAAACTGTTGGTCCCTTCCACGCGTGAGAGAACAATAGCACGCACAACACGAGTGGTTGCTGAGAAGCTAGGCCCAGGTCCGCCTCGGACTATATTAAATATTGATAATCGGTTGCAAACCCATTTTCATCACTTGCAATAGGCAAGAAGTGTTAGGCATCACTCTGTTCAATAAAAATGACCCAGGTTGGATATCAGAGAATGGATCCTTTTGAGACCAAAGGTTGATAATCTTTACAGTTAACAAAGTAAAGAACAAAGTTCGTAAATTCTGGAATCCCGGGAATAATCCATGGAATGGATTAACAACAGAAGTAGAAAGGCTCACGAGACAACTGGCTCATAAAACACTTCAGAGCACGAACGAAATTAAGCAGGTTCTCAAAGACCTGTCCTTCATATTCCGTCGTTTGAAAATACGTGTCCTCTACGGGCCTGCTCAAACAAGAGATCTCCACCTTGGTGGAATAACGACCCCCTTAACCTAAGGAAAAAATCTAGATCCCTCTTTAATACAGCCAAAGAATCCAGGCTCCCAGAAGACTGGAATGCTTATAAGGATACATTTCCCGTATGTACATGTCGAACTTTCAGCGACTGTTACGTTCCTAAATACCGCACAAAACGTTCCAGCGGTGAAATAGAATAAAATGGGCCCTCGACTCCTTTGATCCTTTCAAATCCCCTGTAGTCGATGGAATCATCCCCATCATGTTGCAAAAGACCAAGGAGATTCTCACTCCTTTCTTTAGAAACCTCTTCCTAGGCAGCCTAACTTACAGTTATATACCGTCCGCCCGGAGGGAAGTTAAGGTAGTTTTCATTCCCAAGGCAGATAAAGCTGATCACTGCACAGCTAACTTCAGACCGATAAGCCTTACGTCATTCATCGGAAAGACGTATGAAAAACTTATTAACAAATTCGTTCGTGCGAATCTCAAGCAGAACCCAATGTTGTGCTCACAATATGCGTTCATGAAGGGCAAAGGCGTAGAGACCGCGCTGCATGAAGTTGTCTGTCAAAGATTATGAGTATGCCCTCGCTGCTCTTCTAGATATTGAAGGTGCTTTCAACAATGTAGAGACCGATTCAATTAAAAATGTACTCGGAAAGAACAAAGTTGAGTATAGTTATAACTAATCTGCTCAGTAAAAGAACTATTAATGCAACTCTAGGCGACTCTACTGTTAAAGTCATAGCTTCAAGGGGCACCCCCCAGGGTAGGTTCCCCCTGCTTTGGGTGCTTGTCATCAATGTCATTCTTGAGAAACTGAAATGCTCGGGAACCAAGGCAATCTTACGCCGATGACGTGGTTATTATTGCCTGTGGCAAATTTCCCCCGACCCCCAGTGAGTTAGTAGAACGCGCAATTACTACCCTCCTCAAATGGGCAAATTCTTGCGGTCTTGGGATTAACCCATTAAAAACAGAGTCCTCTTTACCAACAAAAGGGTCATCCCGCCTTTCAATCTACCCAAAATTGAGGGTACAACCCTCAAAACCCTCAAAACTCAACTGGAAACTAAATAAAGAAGAAAGAGCAAAGAAGGCGGCCTGTGCCTTATACATGTGCAACAGGATATTTGGTAAGAAATGGGGTCTGACCTGATGTACACAGCAATTGTGACGCCGATCCTGACATATGGCAGTGTAGTTTGGTAGCAAGCTTGTTTGAAGAAGTCAAACTTAAAACTGCTCACGAGCATAAAGAGACGTGCATGCCTAGGTGTGATAGGGGCAATCTCGACCACCCCCAAAGCGGGTTTAGAGGTGCTACTGGATCTTCTTCCACTCGACCTCTATACATAGATGACTGCCGCAAAGGGAGTCATTAGGATCTTCCAATCCAAAAACTGGCAACTGGCACCAGCCCCTATGGTCATGCTTGTATTCTTGATAGACTTCACATCGAACAAATAGAAAACGACTACTCTCTCTCCACCCTTGACTTCGAAAAACCCTTCAAAAAGTATTTCCCTACAAGGGAGGAGTGGAGCTCAAATGAACCCATCACTCACTCGAGTTCCATCTATGTTTATACGGACGGGTCAAAGATGGAAAATGGAACAGGCGCGGGCATGTTCTCCGAATTGCTAAACATGCACTGCTCTATCAGACTACTTGATTACGGCAATGTTTTTCAAGCGGAGGTCCTTGCGGTCAAAGAAGCAGCCAAATTGATATCAAGTCTGAAAAGTTCAAACATAAAGCTGCTCACGAGCATACAAGACGCGCATGCCTAGGTACAGGTACAGGGGCAAATATTCTAGACAGAATTCACATAGAAGAAGTATAAGCGATTACTCTCAACCCACCCTTGACTTCGAAATACCCTCCAATATACATTTCCTCATCAATGCCCGAATTCCATCCATGTCCACACGAACGTGTCAAAAATGTCATATTCTCCGAATTGTTAGACATGCATTACTCTATCAGATTAATTGACTACGGTAGTGTTTTTCAAGTGGAGGTCCTTGCGGTCAAAGAAGCGCCCGAATTGATATCATTGTTGGAAATACCACCAACCGATAGTACCTTCTTAATTGACAGTCAAGCGGGCATAAAAGCAATTTCGGCTATGGAAATCAAGTCCAAGCTATTCGCAATCTGTCGCGAAGAGCTCATGGTTCTTGGCCAACAGCATTTGATCACTCTGTGCTGGGTCACAGGTCATAGGGCAAAACCATCTTGCCAGGAAAGGGGCCGAATCTGGGGTGCCAGCACGTAACTTAGAACAATCGAGTTAAGTCGATACAATCGAGCATGGGTAGCACCTATTTTGATTCAATCGAGTATCCTCGATTGCATCGTCAAAGTAGGCAGCATACAAATTCGAATATGCCGTTTGAAACAAAACTTTTTAGTCGATACAAAAAGTTATCGTCATCAATTAATAAAAAGTTGTCCTCATTATGGAAGCGAAGCAAAATATGTCCATCAACGAAAAACAAATTTTTACCGATTATATGAGTGGTCATCAAGACTTGGAAAAAAGCATATTAAAAAGTGCTCAAGGCCTAGAAGCAGCAGTTGAAGGAATACCTACAGCAAAAACGTTTGGAGTCGGACCTGGAGTCGGAAACATGCATGTTGTTGAAATGGTTGAGGTGTCCAATCGCAATGGAAAACTTTCTATGAAACCGAATATAATTCGAGATTACAATAAAGGAATGTCTGGAATTGACCGATCAGATCAAATGCTGTCGTACTACACATCTCTATGAAAGACTATTAGATGACCTGAAAAGGTTTCACTACATATTATAGAGATATATACACACAATGCGCGCAGAATTTTTCAAAAAGGAACTTATTCTAACATAAAACTGATAAGGTTTAGAGAAGAATTCGTCGTCGCGTTGATTGGAGAAGAAATTCAACCAGTTTCGAAAAAGATGAGATTGCAAGAGCTTCATTATTTAGAGAGTCTGCCCCCTACCGAAAAAAACAACGTCCGACAAAGCCATTTCGTATATGTACCCAAGCAAAAAACGCCGAGAAACGCGTTATTTTTGTCCGACCTGAGAAGAGAAGCCAGCCCTTTGTGTTTAAGAAAAAGTTTCACAAACAATAAAAATATTATTTTATTTCTTGATTTTGAATAAATTTTTTATAATTATTTTTATCTGTTTATTTATTAATAAAATTTCTGTTCATGTTTTGTTCTCTTCCCAGAAGCCATCTATCCATATTAGCACTGATATGCTACGAGTTCAATCGTAGCTGCGCGAAAATGGCAAGTAAGCACAGTACGAGATAACTGTACGAGTCGGCGTCCTAGCAAAGAACGCAATCTACGAGTTATCTCGTCATTCGTGGGCAGTCAACGTGTAAATGTATCGAATTTTATCCATTGAGGACAAAATTTGTTTTCCAAAACAACCAACGAACATCGGAAAAACGTTGACGCCGTTTTCTGTGCCATGCCCAATAGCACATTTCTTCCTACATTCGCTTGGTAACTCCCACTGGCCAATATACTTAAAGTTGCGCAAAGCTGGAGAAGTGGTAGAACCGATTTGTTTTAACGCTGTCTGGTAGATTTAAGTAGCTTAGTATCATCACGAAACATTCTTTATTCACTTTAAGCAGCTGTACAAAACTAAACAACAAATGGCTTTGTTTTCGATGGTATTTTTTTCTTTGTATAAATATATGAATACTTACTCATGTTCACACAATTCTAATGGATTGCTATTATCCCTAATGTATCTTCTTTTGATTTCGGCATTAAGTACTTCTTCATCTTCGTTTTCCGAATCAAAAAATATCATTCTAAATGCAATTTTACTTTAATGAACGAAGTTTATTTTGAAAATAACAAATTTGCCATTTCACAATGACATTTTTAAGTAGAAGTCAAGTTAAATGCTGCCAGAAAATATTTGCTTCGAGTTGAATGGCGATGAACAATGTTCGATTGTTTCAAGTTACGTGCTGTCACCCCTGACCTATCCCAGGCAATCCCATGGCTTTCCCCACCTCTGTCTGACATCAAGAGAAATGAAAGGTGGAGTTCCTCCCCACATGCAAGACCACTCGTACGATATAGCCTGGGCTTAATAGCGCAATAACCAATACTCTCCTCCAACGCAGCAGGAAACTACTGAGGATGATGGTCGGAGCTATTACATAACCATCTGAGGTACCACGAACACAAAATGGGACTTACCCATGACACCATTTGTAGAGGCTGTGGGGACGATGAAGAGATTGAGGATACATCCCACTATCTTTGCCAATGCACCAGTCTATGCAAATTGTATTATATATATCATAATTTAATATATTATAAATTAAATTTGTATCTTTTATTGTTTTTTAGTAAGAGGATACATCCCACTATCTTTGCCAATGCCCCAGTCTATGCAAATTGTATTATATATATCATAATAATGAAATTAACATTTAATACAAAAAGAAGAAAAAACAAAAAACACAGTTAACGTAAACAAACATAATAACATAAACAAAAATAACATAAACATAAATTCTTAATTCCTTCTTTCTTCTCTTCTGATTTTGAAAAGTTTTGTTTGCATAGATCATGAAATTTTACTTGAAGTTTTCGAATACAAAACGTTGTCGATTTGGTCTTAAGAATGCCTATACAACGAAAAAGATCGCTCGACGTCAACTGTAGTGGAGAATTTTTGAAAGCACAAATCTCATCGACGACGAAAGTGCCTTTAGTGCTGCTTGACTGCCTAAGAATATCTGAGTTATTTCGCCCTTGATGCCTTTGTGGAGGTTATGTCTGGCGAAGATCTCGATGGCGTGGATTTCGGCTTGGAACACCGTGGGACTCGACGCCATTGGTACGGAAATCCTTGTATTGAGCCCAAAGACTCCTGCATCACCCCAGAATCCATCTTTTATTCGTTCGATCCGAGCAATGAATAATGGTATCGTTTAAATTTCGATCTCATTCATACACTCTGGCAAAGTCCTATTTTTTTGTTTTTCGTTCAATGTTTTGCCAGCACAATCTAGTGCAGTTCGTACATGCAGCTTTGTTTATAAAGCGCATAATGATGTTGGAATAATGGTGTTGGAATTTCGTTCAGGATTGTGAAATGAATAAAAGAAAAAGATAATAGTTTTAAGTTTCGTTTGCACTGATATAAAAGGAATATATTTTCACTATTGAGTTAAATTTTGGAATTTATTATGCAAGATATGCATTTATAGTAAAATATGCACACAAATATACAAAATATGAATTTATGGTAAAATATGCAAAAATATGCACTAACGGTTAAATGCCATTTTAAAGGAAATATCATGATTCGTATACATAATGAGTTGCCTTGCATCGAAGGTGTTTATAAAAAAATATGCATTTGCATGAAAATCCGATCCGTAGTCATTACAATACAAATATACAAATAAACTTAATTTATATAGACATGTTATTTATTGATATATTATACTGTAAAATCTTTCTTTCGAAAAAAATATCCTTTTGCCCGTAGTTTCTCGTCATTGGGGTTATACTTAAACTTCATCCATTTCGGGCAAATATGTTTCATTTCACACATTTTTTTAATGCCTCCATCCATTTCATTAATCTTCAACAAAGTCATTAAGTTAATCAGTAATTCGAGACCTTTTATTTTGAAATCCGCAAACCGTTATATCTGATGAATTTCAATCCTTAGGCAATATTATTAATATGTCCCCACATTTGACGATACTCAAAAAATTGAAGACGAATATCGGCAAATAGAAATTGATAAATATGCATTAGATCTTTTGACATCGGGTTTTAACAAAAATGAGATTCAGCCAGTTGAACAACAATGAAATATATATATTTTCGCATGTAATTTTGTATGAAAGAAAAAAAAATGGTAATCACATCAGTAACGAAAATGTTGACTCAATTTTGCAAGTAAATTAAGGGACTTCTAAAAGTAAAAACTGTTACAACTCCTTTCCAACAATGTTATCTTTAATGAATTCGAAGCTTCCTTTTATCACTAATAACAAATGCATAAGAATAATAATTTGGGTGGGGCTACAGCGCATAGAGGGCGAGGGCGTAGGTTCTCAGAAACCACTCAGACTCGACCAACTTTTTGAAGCTTTACCTAGAGAGTTATTACTCTTTCAGCATTGTCAATGACTCAGAAGAGGTAGGGCCGTGAAAATGATTTATATCGTACCGGAAATCGAACCCAGATAGCGAGTTTCAGTTGCGAAGAAGTCGACGATATATACAATATTTGTAAATTCACATAAAATTAAACTAAAAAATAAAAATCAACATATTTCTTAAAGGCAAATCAATTGCAGTTTTTTATACCATTATTTAGTTTTTGTCTAGCAGATTTAGAAGTTTTTCGTTCTAGCCTTAGCAGGTTTGAATAAAATAATCTGGTAACGCTGAATAAATATCTCAGTCACACCAGTCAATTTCTTTACAATAGTCAACAATTTGATTAACCGATTGCTTTTGATTGACATATTTATCAATCGTCAATTTATTGATATTTGAAACTCGCAATAGGGGTGTATGTGTGTATTTATATATGCATTTATCATCTTTCTGTAAGTTTTATAATTAATTTATTAATCCAAATGTATCGTTTAATTATTGATTATAATGTAGTTACTTGTTTTTGTCAATTATGTACTGATATATTAATTAATTTTTTTGTTTAATCATATACTTTTAATTTATATATTTATTTGCTTTTTTTTTATTTATTTACATATTTCCCCATTGATTGTTAATTTATTTGTTTACTTTCTTTATATTCTTCTATGCCTCTTGCACTTATGCAATTATAAATTCTTCAATAAATTCTAAACTGTTATCAAATACATCATAAAGCTCAAACATACAAACTGTAATAGACAATAACGAAAGTTTTTTTTTTAGCTTTTCCTTGGAATTTAGTCTTTCTTCCATCAAATTTGGGTTTGCATTGTAGTCTTATCATTAGTAAGGTAGCTACCATATCTACTCATGTTTTCAATTGTATTTATGGACTTGTACATTGTTTCTAAATAAAATATATTACCACTACTACAGAATATTCGGAGTATTGTTTCCTCCTGTTCCCTCAACTCTTTAAAATTAGAAAACAAATATTCCTGCATAAACGCTCATTTTGCTTGTGTCTAGATACATTTGTCCTGGGAAAATATTTCAATGATATAGTAGCAAAAAAAAAGCAAACAAAACATACATTTTCACTTAATTTCCCTCAGAGCCATTTACAAAATCCTAAACACCTGGTTTTGTCGTTTAAATAGCAGTTTTTGAAAATTAATCGACAACCTACCAACACATGACGTCGGTTAAACGACAACCGGAAAACCGATCTCACACAGTCGATAAACGACAAGTGGAATAAGAGTGAATTTAATAAATTGGATACCTACCTACTCTTCTAGAACAAGTTCTCACACATCTTACTAACGAAGAAAAAAAACGAAAAAAGACAAAATAATACAAATTTGACAACGCTTTGTGTCGGTTGATTATACTGTATTTCTTATTGAAATATTGACGAATATTATTTTTACAAATTTAATAAGTCAAAACAACAAAAACATACACAACAAGTGAAAAACGTAATATAGAAAAAATATGGTTTTATGCTTAAGTACAAAGGCAACTGGAGAGTACTCTTAAGTACAAAGAGATGGAGTACTCTTTGAGGTATAGGATTTAAGGCAAAATAATATTATCAGAAACTATAATAATTCATGAATCAAATAAGCATATAATTAGAATTTATTTAGGACCATTGTGGGTTTTTGGAAGTAAGGGAGCTGTAACAAAAGAACACTTTTCTAGTTCTTTGGCATCATCAAGGGCTTTGTTTTCATCCAATAAATTCTCGGTAAGAGCTGGTTGGTTAGTTTCCATCTCGTTGTAAGTGGTCTTACTATTTCCAATAGAAAGATGACTTTCATTAAGATGTTGATCCTGTAAAGAGAGAGCAAATAAAATTAATAATCCACAAATAATAATCAATAGATATTAATTGACTGAGATAATATTTACAAGTTAGTTACGTACACAGAGACAATGTTCACAAGTAATTCAAGTTAATTCTACTTCATAGTTTTATTTGGGAAATGACTTTTCTTCTATTTTGTTGGAAATTATAACGACTCATTACTCCGAGTAGTCAATTTGATTTTTAACCTCCCTGCTTTATCCAGCTTAGTCAAACTTTGCAGAATCCTGAATGATATCGGAGTTAAGCCCAAGGTCTTAACATACAACACTAAGTTACATATCATATTATACTTGATACTGAGTGATATACATAAATAACATCTCACACCTAACATGAAGTGGGTGGGTATAGCTGAAATGCTTTCCTGCCTATTTGATGAACAAAAATGTCCATCGTAGAAGCATTCTTGTCAGCTAACCAAAAAAATTATGAAACAAAATATTCCGTTAACAATGTTACTGATGGATGGATTAGCTGAAATTAAAAAAAAAGAACAGCGAAAACAATCTGATACTAAGATTAACACTTAAAGAAGGCAAATATGCAAATGAAGTGATTAAATACATCTGTTCCGGCCTTGCTCAACCGACACCTATTGTGGAAAATCTGCAGATTCGCGAGATCAGGTCAAGAAATGCGAGAGCGAAGAACTTCATTCTCAAATTAGAATCCAATCAACAAGTCATATACGTACTGAAGGTCACACATAGATGGCGCCGAATGAAATGTAACGGGTTATTAGAAGAAAAAGGAAGATCGATACGGTAGCAAGATAGCGTTAGCATGGGAAGAATTAAGTCGACATTAAAAGATAGTCTAGTAATATTAAGTGTAATAAAGTTTGTTTTAAATAAAGCTTGTATAAAATAAAGATTGGTTTTTGGTTTTTCTACAATTTAAGTTGTAGTACATCACAACAAAAAATTGGTGACCTCGAACAAAAATAAATAAACAAAAGTGCAGATAAAACTCAAACAATATTGCAGTAATAACAGCTATCGTAGCCCGAGACTCTTCACAGCAAGAAAAACATACGCATCAAACAAACACATTAATATAAATATATAAGTAATTTGCAAACTACTAGCCACCTAAACCATCAACAATCCCTTCCGACAACACACATCATTACAACTTCTTCCACACAATATTCACGCACACCATCACGTCATCTCAGGATTCAACACATCATGTCGCAGGCATAAAACAGTATTTTTTACATACATATATATAAACACTACATTTGCATGTACCAATAGACCCATCTTGCCACTGAATTAACATTCTAAATTTATTTTAAACACAAACGAAACAGAAATGATAGAAAATAGTGAAAATGCAAACACAACGAGCTCCATCAGTCAGGAAGTACAAGATTTTATTTACTTATTTATTTTATTTCCTTTTTTTTCAAAACGTATAGTTAGTTACAAAACAATGTGTTATATAAACGGAAATAATAGAAAACATTCAGTAACTTAAGAAGTTGCTTCGGTAAATAAACTACTTTGAATACGTAAAGGTGCCTCAGGGGAAGAACATAAAGGTCTCTAAAAAGGGGCCAGCTATGTTGAAAACGATTTTTATTACAAATAAGAGGTCGGAGGAAGCTTAAATTGGTGTCTATTATCACTCCGATGTATTTATAGTGATGAAATATTTCAATATTTTCGCAATTGCAGAACAAGTACGGTTATATATAATGTTATTATCGCCACACTTATGAACAGGTAAACAAAAAACAAAACCTTAACGTTTGTAGGTCTTCTAAAAGATTCACAATGCAATCAAAATCTGTCTCATAAATATAAGTGAAAACAAAGTCATAGATGAAAAAGCGTACACGTAAATCAGAAACAAGAGAGGTCCCAGCACTAATCCTTTATTACAATTAGTGCTCTTTAGTGCTACAATCCTCAGTTGACACTCCTATTCTAAAACCATACTGACTACAACTAAAAAAGTTTGTACTACTTAAAAAAGACACAAACCGCGACTTAGGCA
This sequence comes from Eristalis intricaria, assembly GCA_964034865.1. Taxonomy (NCBI): domain Eukaryota; kingdom Metazoa; phylum Arthropoda; class Insecta; order Diptera; family Syrphidae; genus Eristalis; species Eristalis intricaria. The sequence goes on from OZ035877.1 coordinate 19,755,832, forward strand.
GTTTTTCAAAAATTTTAGCTATGGTTGGCAGCAATGAAATGGGTCTATAGTTAGATTAGTCTTTCTACAACCCTTTTTAAATATTTTAGTACGTTTACAACATACAAACTTATTTTTTCAATAAATTGCTAGATATGCCATCACTTGTACGGGCGTTTTTATTTTTTAAGGACAGAATAGTCCTGTTGATTTCTTGTGAAGAGATAGTGCTATAAACAAAACTATTTGGTTGACAATAAACATTCAGAAAGGAGGAAGGATAAAGAACAACTGTAACTTGACAGATTACCAACCAAAGGCTTTTTTTATCACTTAAAGTTATACCATCAATTACCAAACTACCGATTTCAGCATGTTCCTTAGTTTTTCCTAATATGTTGTCAATAACTTTCCATTCCTCTCTGATATTACCTCTTGCGTGTTGCCAACATGCTTTTATGTACGGTTTTACACAGGTTACTATAATACATTTTTAGTCTGACATTTTGTGGGTGCTTTTTACATTTAACAGCAAATTTATTTTTTCTTTTGACCAGTTGTAAAAGATTATCGGCCATCTACGGTCTAAGCTACCTGTTGCTGCAAGAGTTCCTTGGCGAAAAAGTAGTGCAATTTTTAATATGTAAGATGCAAACAAACCTATCGAAACCAATGTCTCCATCTTCCTCCGAGTAAACCGGCTCCCAGAATTCGTATGTAAGACATTCATTCAGTAAATCGTAATTATTCGTGTATTTCATTTTTATGCTTCGTTTTGAGCGTTCCTGGAATTCAGCATTACAATATGCAGTAAGAGCAACCATACAATGGTCTGTTAACCTCAAACCGTATACGGCACCACCAAATATACACTTATTGTTTTTATGCATGCGAATAAAAATATGTGCAACTTCTTGATAAATCAGTTACACGACCATTTGAGGCCATAAGAAATATATAACTTTCGGTATCTTTGCCCACTTCATAGAAAACATCAATATTTATATCACCCTTCAATATTTTTCCTTAACTATCGCCAAGATAAGCATGTTACGCGATATGGTGTACCCAGAAAAATAACCACTGATCAATGTTCACAATTTGAATTAACAATTTTCAGTGAACTCAACCAATTTGTAGGTACCACTCGCATCGTCAATCGCCCACTCATCATCAACTATCAACTCAAGGCAGTGATAAGATCATCGGGAAACGCCATCAAATTGGCCAAAACATTCCCACTCATCCTTCTTGGTATCCGCACATCTCTTAAAGACAACACAAATTACACCCCATCCAAGTTGTTGCATGGAGGAGAAATTAGAATTCCCTCCCATTTATCCCCTTCGTCCAGCGAAGACCATCCAATCGATCCAACTGATTTTGTTAACCAGCTAAAATTATATTTTAAAAATATCCCAGCCTTTCAAACACTCATCCCAAAAAACTTACACACCTCCAACCAAGTACTCTTGCGCAATGATGCAGTCAGACAAGCTCTCGGTTCTCCTTATGAGGGTCGATATAAAGTTTTAAAAAAGCTATGAAAGCAATTTATTATAGACACGAATGACAAACCAATTTCAGTTGCAGTTAACAGAATAAAACCTGTCAATTCGCAAAAACTTAATGTCAGTTTTATTGGAAGGGGATGATGTAGCGCACTAGTCGCACATATATGGTGCCACATGAAATGTTACGATTACTCGCCTGAAGAGAGCGACGCGAATATATCTTAGCAGAAAAAGGAAAAAAGATACGGTAGCAAGATGTGTAATGAAGTTGTTTTGAACGAAGCTTGAATACAATAAAGAGTTGCATTTGGTTTTTTATTGGAAATACAACCCCGAAACATCTGGAGAACTTGGACACAACAAATGAAAATATGAATGGGAAAGTAACAACAGAACTTGAGTGTGTAATTTGAATCCGATAATAAGCGAAAGAAGTTCAGCAAAGGAACAAAGGAAATTAACTATCTAGAATGTTATGGAGAGAAATAGAACAATTTTGAAATTAAATAATGGTACGGCATGTGGTTTGAATAACTAGATATCTTATTGGTTTTATGATGAGATGTCGCTACATTTTTCGGACATCACAAACACCCAGCAAAGAAATTGAAAATTCATCAGCGGGGACATCCACCGAATTAGCTGATCATGCGTAGGGTAAAACCGCCGTCTGTCAAAACTTGCAAATTATGTAATGAACAATATCAAAATATTAATAAACAAGATATCAATTGGCCCAGTCGGTAGGATCAGTTAGAGCTATAATGATCCTACCTTCAATTTAAAAAAAAAATATAAATACGCAATAAACAATTGAAGTGCAAAAATGGCACAAGGAGCGTAATATTTTTCATATACAAGTTTCATATACAATGCTAGTTTCATATACAATGCTAGTAACTGAGTTTGTTATGAATTTTTGAAATCAAAAATTATTAAAATGAAAATGGAGTACCCAACATTCTTCGAGAGAACAGGAATTCGATGGAAACCATAAAGAATGAACTAACTATTTTGTTATACTGGAAAACAATCTGCATAATCCCGGAGAAGACCGAAATATAACCTGGAACAACGAATAATTAACAAGTTAAGAGCTGTTACTATGGATAATTTCGCTAGGGAACTCGGAAATCTATATAATATGCAATGATGCGAAAAGAATTCTACTCTCATAAAATTTGAAAACATTTGAACATTCCAATGATCCCAAGAATAATAAAAATTATGCATAACAAAGTCATAATTTCATGATAAGAAATACAAGTAACAATAATAGGCAAGTTAGCGGTCTATCAAACCAACTTAGGAATGATTTCCGACATTATAGACGGAATGTGCCAGAACCAATGGATATTAACAATATTCACACAAATAATACTGACAGGTCTTTTAGAACAACGGGTTTTTTTTTTTTTTAAATTAAGCTGCGGGCAAATGTTAACGATAAATAATCACAAACATTTTGTATTTATTGAATAATATAGAGAAATATCACGATCACGAAATGGGACACTTGTGTTGTGAGAAGGTTTTGAAGTTTAACAAACTATTTCCATTCGTACAGCAGATCGAGACAGTGCTTTCACTTCAAAAGATTGCAAGAACTTTCTCGATGCCCATAACGTAGAACACGTCAAAATATCCACACCCTCACCGAAAGCTAATGGACGTTGGGAGGGCGAACAGAAGTGTAGCCGCAATGGTAGCAAAATTGTCTAGTCCGGGTACAATGTACTCACTGGATAAAATTTTGCCCGGAATTGAATTTTCAGTTGCATCGTAGTATTAGTGTATGACAATTATTGTTTGGAGTATTAAAACTTAAACTATGTAATGTGCCCTTCAGATAATATGAATCGCTACGAATCGCGAACTTCGAAAACTCTGGCACTTCATTTATATGGAGTTTTCTCATTCGCAGAGAGCAATGAGTACAATTTGAGCGAACAGAAACTTTAGCGCAAGCAGACATGTAGATCTGCCCCTCTTGTGTATTGCGAACCCAGATCATTTGTTTGGCTGTTGACAATGAGACTGATTGATTGGTGGAGAAAAAATGTAAAATCGTTTATAAGGATACTTATACTGACTATTGAGATTTTAGTCAATACAAAAACTCGATACCGCATCTTTTTGCTAGAAATTGATTATGAATAAATGACACTTTCAAGAAAACGATCTCTAACCCTGGAACTCCTTTCATATAAGTGACGTTGCGTGGAGAATTTCAAATGGTAAATCGGAAAAATTATTCGCGAGGCCGTACACCTTGTCGTGGTGCGAAGGCTTAGCACAGTTCAATGGCTCTTGGGACCATTCCCTATGAGTCAAGAAGCCAAGATGCAGTCATCCCTTTTCATCCCCCGTTACCTTATAATCTCTCTTTCCTATCCGCTTTCTTTCCTGTGGCCCGCATCAAGGTATCATACGGTGGCGATGACCAGCTTGGCTGGGGGCCCACTCTAAAAACTAGCTCAGTCGCGAACGGTGTGCCGGAGCCACCTGGCGACCCCGGGCAATAATCAGCCTTAGCTCCGTATTGTGGATCTCTGCAAAAGCCTGACATTCCTTTCAATTCAAACCCAGTGAACATACGGGTAAAAAAACAAGCTCCTGAAGTGCCGGTGTCTAGGAAGGCGGCCAGCTCTGCATCAAGTACTTCCAAAAACCGCGTGGCACGTTTTACGAAGAAACAGAATCAAATGCATGAAACCGCTGAGCTATCGAAGGTCATCGGGCCTTCTCGCAAAAAACAGCAGGATCTGCGAACCGCCTCCAGGGTGCTGCCTTAAGGGCATCCCTCAGAAGAAACTCTACGAATCCGAAAAATGGTCCATGGCCTGGGCTATCAAGGCCGTTCAGAATTTGGTCAAGGGAACAGTCTCTACGGACTCCAGGTCCAAGCGAGCCAGATCTACAGCTCGTGACCTAACCTCTGTTGAAGCAAGTCGACAGGGATTTCATTCCGAGTAGGCCCCGTACCTGCCTGCCTATTATACCCTCACATGTCACCTCCATTCTCAGGTTTATCCAAGCGTGTAAACCGCATCTTCCGACGCACAATTGGAAGATTGCCAAGCTGGACGACCCTAAGGCTGATGGTCTCTCTCTTTCAAAAAAACAATTATGTAATCGGTGACAATTGGGTGACACTCAAAGTCTATAAAAACGATAGGGAGTACCCCGCGAAGGTGGTGCACCCCCACCCACTGTTATACAGACCAGCTCAAAAGTAGCTATAGAGGCTGCGATGGAGGTAGGATGTACTACCACTTAGAACCTCAGCCTCTGTCAATATTGTGTAAGTAACACCGACCGTTACTACCCCGATGGAGGTTGTGGCAGATAGTAACGGTGAAAAGAGGTCCTCATCCAACCCAGAGAATCGGAATCGAGTACCGATAGTATCGGTCTATCCGATCTTGATCTCAGTACTTCCTTTGAAGATCTACGGTAGTCTTCACTGTCTATCTTCTTTCTAAATATAGCGATCAAAGCACGGTAATACCGTTATCTGGAAGCAGGCACGCAGTGCTTCTGGCTATCATCGGTATACATGGCAGGCGACCAGGTCGAACCACCATCTGAGTTACTCAGAAGAATCGCGGATGCGGCGAGATCCAGAACCCCACTCATCTTGGGGTGTGATGCTAGCGCACACCGTACGGAAGCACGGACATAAATGAAAGAGGCGAGTGCCTTTTAGAAGTTATTATAAGTAGCAACTTGGCAATTTGTAACATAGGTATAGGACCCACTTTTATTAACAGAATCAGACAACAACTTCTAGATGTCACCTTTGTCGGCGAGCATATATCGTATGGTATATTACTTTCAGTTTTATAAGCTCCACTCCCAGTGTAACTTCCTTCCGAAACGTTAGGAAAACCAACTGGATACTATTAGTGACCTATTAGCGGATACTGACACATCCCACCCGATAAATCCTTTAGAGCTTGATTTATCAGTTGAGAACTCACTCACATTAGTCAGATCTTGCTCCATAAGGAGAGCTGGGGGAAACCAAAGCCCCCATGGAGGCACTCTGTTCTTGACACTCTTCGCAAAGGATGCAGGAAACTTTTCATCAAATCCATGGCAACCCGAAATGTTGCGCCTTCTTATTGACACCAACTTCCCTGGAAACAGAGTTAAAAAGAAACATACTCGAACTGAAATCAGTTAAATTCAGTCACAGTTCGCTTAGGGTGACTAATAGTACTGTCATGTCGGCCATCAATTCCTTCAAACCCCACAAAATGGCAGGACCTAATGGCTTTTATGCAGTAGAACATCGAAGGATGCAAACATAATATCTACCTGATTGGTCTGTATCTTTCAATGGAGAACGACCACCGTCGTCTTCATACCCAAGACTGAGAAATGTTCGAATGTCAAACCAAAGGATTTAAGACCTATGCTGAAAATCGACATTTTGCCAGTGGTGTCTGCTAAACTAGAAAAATTGATAGACGTATTCATTCGACACCAGGTCATTGACAAAATGTCGATTTCTCAGCATGCCTACAACAAGGTCAGATCTGTCGAAATAGCCCTTCACTTGCTTGTCGGCACCATAGACAAATTCTCGAGTACAAGGAGTTCGCTCTTACTGTTTTTGTTTGATATTGAGGGTGCCTTTAACAACGTAGAACTCCACGCATAAATCTCAGCGCTCAATAGACTCGGTATCGAAAAGTGTCCACGCTCCAAACTTGGTGAGACCACGATCTGCAGATCTGCAAGCAGAGGTGCGCCACAAGGTGGTGTACACTTCCCTCTCTTGTGGAACGTGATAGTCAACGAATTACTACTAGACACTAGAAGGGACCGAGTGCAAGGTCATTGCTTACATCAGTATATAGGTAAGATATGTTGGGATGTTTTTTGAAGAGTTTCCATGCCAACTGCTTGTCTTCACGAAGTTTTGAAAAATTGGGACTCCACCATGGAACGGTACGTTTTTGAATTTTTGGTTGGGATTGTGGGATAGATTTATTTGCTGCAGACCTCATAGCTTTCAGGATTATCGCGGCCTCTTTGTTAGGTTTGGATCATATTAATTTACCAGCATTAATAATTCCTCTAATACTTATGGAAGTAAGCCCAGTTAGCATTATGGGTTTTTAATTTTGGTATACCTTGAAGGTTGGAATACCCATGGCAAAGAGCAATAGTGGAGATTATTGGAAAATGATCGCTGCTATGGAGATCATCCAAAATTTTCCAGGACATTGCACCAATTAATAATGATGTGTTGGGGCGCCGTCATTTAGAATAGTGAGATTAGAGTTGTGAATGAAAGACTCTATTTCTCTGCCTCTGGTGTTGGAATGGGCAGAGCCCCAAAAAGTACTCTAAGAGTTTACATCCCCGACCAGGATGATAGGGGTATGTATTTGGTTTGTTATATTTTCCAAGTTTTGAAAATCTTTGATCAGACAGTATATAAATCGTTACTACGGTAAGTTTAATGCCCAATAAAATTTCAACGGCAATGACCAAGAGATTAGAATTAATCAACAATCTTTTATGAGGGATATTATTTTTTATAAGGACAGCGATACCTTGTTTTGAAGAGGTGTTGAGGTCAAAGTTATGAAAGTAGCTAGTAAAACCTTTTGGTGTATTGGGTGAGTGGTTGAAGGCACAATGCGTTTCCTGGAGGCAAATAATTGAAGGGCTTTGTTCTTTGATTAATATATTTAATTCGTCATAGTTGTTGATGAATCCTCGTATGTTCCATTGAAGGATCTTAAACATTTTATTAATGCGGTTAGGCAAACTGGAGGGTTGGTGAGAGAAGGGTCGCGTCAGGAGGGGACGAGGTCGCCTGGAAACAGGCAATACCGACCCATTCTCAACCAGTGTATACTGCGACCCATGGGCGGGAGAATTATCTATAGAATTATAATTTATCATCCTTATCGGATGCGTTAATAAAGTAATTATTGCTGTTAATAAGGTTTTTGGTGATGGAGCTTAGTGGTGAATTTAGGGAAGATTGGTTGAAGTTTTATGTGGTGGGTGGTGATGAAAGTGGACGGTTTTGATGTGAAGTTGTATTAAGACCAGATGTTCATGGGTAAGAAGGAGAGGTGGTGGTATTATTGATTTGTGTAACTGACGTAGGGTGGTTAGGTTTATTGACTGAGGAGTGAGATGAAGTGTTGGAAACGTTATTAGAGGGAGTAGAAGTTAAGCTTGAGGCAGCAGTAACTGCTGCTCTGTTACTATTGGAAATTGGTTGGTTTGTTTGCTTTGTTTTAGCAGCATATGATTGGGAAGAGGAACTTCAATAGGTGTCAATAGGTTGAGATTGGTTGTAAATACGCTTTGCTTCTGCCATACTGCACCTACTTCTTGCTTTTATTTTGAGAATCTCCTTGTTTTGAAGATATTTCGGGCAAGTATTAGAGGCGGACGGATGAGCTTCCGAACAGTTTGCACACATGGTGGGAGTGCATTCAGTGGGTTCATGTGGTGGAAGGTTACATGTAGCACAAGATTTAGGATTATTCCACCTTTACCGTGTGTGACCGAGTAACTGCCAGTTACGGCACCTCATGGGGTTGGGTATATATTCTTGAACTTTAACTTTATACCAGCCAATGTCTACTGTTTTAGGCGCCTGGTAAAGGTCGAATGTTAGTAAAATTAGACCAGAGGGGATTCGGTTACCATTAATAACTTTTTTGAATTTGTAAACATCGGTTACACCTTGTGCCTTCATTTCAACCACAATTTCACTTTCAAGGATATTAATTAAACATGGGGCATATACAATTCCCTTTGATGAGTTTAGGCTTGTCTGCAAGTTTGACACGGACAGGGCATTGATTTGCATTGTTAGAGATTCGGAGGAATTTGTCCGCGACTCTTTGTGATTTGGCTAATATGAGTATATTGCCATCCCGCAACTGAGGTATACTCTCGTACTCTGTACTGATGTTATCAATGAATTTATTCAAAAGGAAAATGCTAACCGAAGTTAGAGGCTTATTTACATCATTTGCAGATATCAGTACGAATATAGGCTTTTTGATGTTGGTGGTCAGGGGAAGGTTGGGGAAATTACTAACAGAATTAGTTTTATTTTTTTTGGGATGGGGTTCGTAGCTTAGCGGGTGATCAAAAGCCAACTCGCTAAATTTATTCCCGGGTTTAGTTTTATTTTGCCCCGAAGCCATCGTTCTGTTGAAGACAAGCAAGTGGTGGGAAAGTAAATTAAACACGCGGTTTAAAAGAAAATAGGTGACACTACAGAGACGAGATAAGCAGACTTATTTAGAGTAAGAAAACACTATCGGCAAACACTGGAAATAACAAGCTAGTCACAATGTTGACGCTGAGAGCTCGACGGAGACTGAGATAAGAATTAATATTCAAAAAGAGAAAATTAATCTCATATAAGATAACATAATTTTGGAAAGATTAGGCATCATACAGCCAAGTATTTTAAGCAACGAAGAAATAATAAAATTTAAAATTGATATTAAAAAGCACGGTAGTTTAAAAGTTGAAAGAGCGAAATTTGAAAATGAAAATCTTATTTTCGTTATAAAAACCCTAACACCTGTAATCAAGGCAAATAAGAAATTATTACTACCCATTGCATTCGAAAATGTACAATGTATGTATAATGTATGTATCTGAAACGTATGTAGTTCAACTCCAAAATAAGACATATACATATGAAATTAATTAAAGCTTACAAGATTTAAGATTTAAAATTATATATCCTTGTTATGATCTTATAATTTTAAATAATATTAAGAACAAAAGCTTTAAGAGTAACTGCGATGAACGAAATTGTATGTACTGTACTTTGCCAACTGCTCTGTAGAAAATGGTGATGAAAAATTCAGCAATAACTTGTCAAAAGCCATTGATAGATTTTATATACCAGGTGACGAACCAATTAATCCCAATAATTATATATTAACATTTGAAGAGTTTATTGTACATAAGGAACATGGCCCATGGTCCTCTCAACTTCGCGAGATGCCAGCAACGATCCCTGTTAAATGCACAGGTCAAGTTGACATACAGCCTCCTCGCGGCGCCCTCTGGATAGCCTTTACAGCAACCGCTTAGAGGTGAACAAACCACGTGCAGCCGATGAACTTGCGGAAGCGCTCGCAGCTTAAAGAAAGAGGGCAAAACGAGGATGAAAAACTGCGATATATACTTCAGCGTTTGCTACAAAGAGCGAAGGAAGCGCCTGTTCGGATGCGGGTTTGTTGTTCGAGGCCGATCTAAGCAAGAAGTCGTAAGCTTTAAATACATAAGCGAGCACCTCATAAAAATCCGCATCAGAACTACATTCGGCAACATCAGCCTGATATGCGCCCACGCCCCAAAAGAGGATAAAGATGACTTTTATGATCTCCTAGAAAGCACATACGATTAATGACCCAACTACGACACCAAGATCGTTCAAGGAAATTTCACAGCAAAGCTGGACAAGGAAGACAACTTTGCTAGAGCCATCGGGAAGCACAGCCTGCACGACAACACGCCCGTGAATGGACTCAGGCTGTAGACTTCGTAACGGGCCGAAACCTCTTTACAGCCGTGATCAATCACCCGCTTCAACTAGGTTGATCACATTGCGATCGACATCAGACACTCCGCCAATATTCTCGATGTCCGAACATTCCGAGGAGCCAACATCGACTCGGATTCTTGCCTTGTTATAGCAAAGGTAAGAACACGGATATCGATAGGAAAACGGAGTAGAGCAAGACCAAAACAGTTTGATGTCGGAAAGCTACAATCGCAATTGACCGCTAGCAATTTTGCCGATCTGAAGCTCTCAGAGAGTCCAACCCTGTTAGACGAACAATAGAACCGTTGTCAAAACGCCATCAGAGAAGCTGCATCTGATGTGCTGGGTTTTAAAACGCCACTCCAAAAAACCCCTGGTTTGACAACGAGTGCAGTAGGCACATTCAGCGAAGCAAGCAGCATACAAGGCGACGCTGGACAGAAGGACGAGAGCGATTTGTGAACTCTACGAATGTAAAAGAAGGGCACCGACTTCTCAAAAAGAAAAAGAAAGAGCATGAAAAGCGCAAGGAAATGGAGAGGTGTTACGGCAGAAAAGATGTCCGGAAGCTCTACCAACGGGTAAAACAACTATCCAATGGATACAAAAATCGAATAGAAGCCTGTCGTAGCGCAGAGGGACAACTCGAAGTAGATTCGCAGTGGATGCTGAGAATCTGGAAAGATCGTTTCTGTAGACTGTTAATCGGCTCTGCCAGTCAGAATGTTTCACTCCACACAATTGACGATGATCCCCCGTCCTAGACGAAGTCAAGATAGCGATATCGAGACTAAAGTCGAATAAAGCTGCTGGTGCAGACTGTCTGTGGAACTCCTTAAGGCAGCTGGAGATGAGCTGGTAAGGTATATGCACCAACTCATCTGTAAGATATGGTCGGAGGAAAGCATGCCCAACGAGTGAATCTCAGTATCGTTTTCCCGATCCACAACAAAGAAGACACCTTCAACTGCCCAACTACCGAGGGATAAGTCTCCTCAACATTGCCTATAAGATCCTCTCTGCCGTGTTCTGTGAGCGCCTGAAACCATTCGTCAACAACCTGATAGGTCCTTATTAGTGCGGTTTCAGGCCGGGGAAGTCCACCATCGACAAAATCTTCACATTACGGCTAATCTTGGAAAAAACCCAATGAAGATCGACACCCCGCCCTATTCGTCGATTTCAAGGCCGCATATGACAGCGTGCATAGGGACGACCTATACAACGCCATGTCTGAACAACAACAGTTTCAAATTCGGACATATGCTGCATTATTTATGTATAATGATCTTAAAAGGTTTATCACTTTGTTTGAGACCAATCACGGATAACTTATAGAAGAGAGTCTCGCGTGCAATAGAATCGAAAGCCGCACGGAAATCAGTAAAGAACACGAACGTTTTTTTTTCTTCGTCTGTATATAGTGATCTAAGTCTAAAAAAGCTGCCGGTGCGGACGGACTGTCCGCTGAAATCTTTAAGGCAGCTGGAGATGATCTGGTTGGGCGTATGCACCAGCTCATCTGTAAGATATGGTCGGAGGAGAGCATGCCCGATGAGTGGAATCTCAGTATCGTTTGCCCGATCCATAAGAAATGAGACCCCTTTGACTGCGCCAACTATAGAGGGATAAGTCTCCTGAACATCGCCTACAAGATCTTCTCTGCCGTTTTGTGTACTCGCCTCAAGCCGTTTATAAATAACCTGATAGCTCCTTATCAGTGTGGCTTCAGGCCAGGGAAGTCCACCATCGACTAGATTTTCACACACTTTCACACGCAAATCGACACCCACCACCTTTTTGTCGATTTCAAGGCCGCATATGACAGCGTGCATAGGGACGAGCTATACAACGCCATGTCTAGTTTTGACATTCCTGCCAAACTCGTCAAGTTGTGCAGGATGACGATGGAGAATTCTCGCTGCTCCATCAAGGTCGGTAACGAACTCACCGAGACCTTCAATGTCAAAAAAGGATTTAGACAAGGTGACGCGCTGTCATGTGATTTCTTTAACATCATCCTGGAGAAGATCGTGCAAGACTCACACGCCAACACTAGAGGCACGATCTTCCAGAAGTCCGTACAACTGCTAGCATACGCGGATGACATTGACGTGATTGGCAGAACACAGCGAGCCGTCAATGAGGCGTTTGCTGGCATTGAGGCGGAGGCGGCTAAAATGGGTCTAGCGGTGAATGAGGGCAAAACGAAGTATATGCTGTCATCAAGAAAGGACACACAACATCGACGTCTTGGACAGAGCGTCACAATGGGCAGCTATAATTTCGAGGTAGTCAAGGACTTCGTCTACCTCGGCTCCGCAGTAAACAGTACAAACAACATCAGTACCGAGATCAAACGCAGAGTAACTCTTGCCAACCGCTGTTTCTATGGGCTCAAGAGGCAATTGAGTAGTACAGCCATCTCTCGAAGGACCAAGCTGACCTTATACAAGACCTTGATCATCCCAGTCCTGCTGTACGGCGCGGGGCATGGACAATCTCAAAAGCGGATGAGGAAGTCCTTGGTATTTTCCAGAGAAAAGCTCTGCGTGCGATCTTTGGTCCTGTTTGCGTTGACGGTTTCTGGAGGAGAAGATTCAACCACGAACTGTACGGGCTGTACAGCGACATGAGTCTAGTCAGGCGTCTTCGGATCCAGCGCCTAAGATGGCTAGGCCATGTAGAGCGTATGGACAACTCAGCTCCGGCTCGGAGAGTCTTCGACACCGAACCCGTGGGACAACGCAACAGAGGACGCCCGCGTTTAAGGTGGCCCACCCAGGTGGAGAAGGACCTCAACCAACTTGGCGTGCGACACTGGAGACAGCTAGACAGAGACCGTGCTAGCTGGAGAGGCTTGTTGGTTGAGGCCCAGGTCCACCCCGGACTGTAGCGCCAAATGAATGAATGAATCAATGTATATAGTGATCTGCTATGTTGTATTGTTCATTTGAATATAAAATATATAAGTGAAAAAGAAATATTTTCTCATGACATATGCTTCATAAGATTAATGAATGAAAATAAATTAGCTATATACATCGGATATCATACATATTCTATTATTACCAGAGCAAACCCACATTAATAGTAGGGAGATATAAATTTTCGATATAAGAATCATTATGAAAATTTGAACAGATCGCAAATTGATCATAAGTCAAAACTAAATACGGTTTTGATTACAGAACTTTGTGAAATATATATCTAACTTACATTGAGGGATGGAGAACGTGTCGTGCTACCGCTTTTTAATAGCATTGACTTCTTCAAGGACTCTTTTGTTCCACGTTCGTCATCGTTAAGTGAATGAAGCAACTAAAAGTAAAATCACCATTAAACTCATCTCAAAAACAAAAATTAATGAAATATCAATGTATTTGCACAATACATTTCACATTCTGTTGTTAATTTTTTTAATTATACTGAAATTAAAGACTACAGAATGTGAAAATGGTGTGAAATAGTAGTAGCAAATGTTACTTTTTCTACTTCTGCATCAACTGCTTCTGTTTCCGTTTCTACACCTGACTTGCGTGATTTTTCAAGCAATGTTGCACGCTTGGCCGTTAAGTAAAGATTGCGTTTTATTGCTATATACGTAACATCAGTAACAGCGCGCACAGAGTAATCGGGAATGAAAGATTGCCTTAAAGCAGAATCCATATTGAGAGACTGCAACGAACCCATTATTTGCTGTGTCTGATTCGGGGAATCTATAATTTATATAAATTTATGGTTTACTAAATAATAATATTGTTAAGAAATCATAAATTACCCAGAACAATATTTTGTAGTAAGGCCTGCGTTCCAAAGTATGTGAATGGTCCACTTTCAAATAATAAGTTTTCTCTTCCAATAGTAACTTCCACTCGCCCTTCGAGTATAAGTACGAAAAAATCGACGGACTTTCCTTGCTGAAATATTAGTAGACAAGGGTCATCTTTATCTTTGCCCTTACATTTGATACTATGAATTATATCCTGATTAAGTAGGCGCCGTAATATTGGTTCAGATATATTATTCTTTTTAAATGCATCAACAGCTAAAACAAGTTATATATATATTAAAATCTTCCTTATGTTTAAATAATGCCTTACCTGTACTTAAGTACTGAAATGTTGCCAATATTAATTGTGGCGAAATTCGTATAGACTGGTGCTCTCTTTTTTCTGCAAATGCGCTGAAATCTTGTTTTTTGTTTCTTTGTCTTTTTACTTTGGTACGATTATCTACAAAAACATCGGTTTCATCAATAATTTCGGATTGAATTAATTCTTCAATAACATCTTCTAAGGTAAGTAATCCGATTGTTTCATAAAAAGGATCTCCTTGTCCTTCATTATTTACACGTCGAACAAAAGCCATATGACCTTTGTTACCTTCCTTAAATTGATTAAACATTATATCCAAGGTAACGTCCTCGTAAACAAAATGACATGGGTTCTGATAAAATTCACATAATGTTTTAAGTGGAGTATTATCATCCGTATCCACAAAGGCTAAATCTTTGATGTAAAGTAATGTGACAATGTTTTTTGGATGGCCATCATAAACGGGGATTCTAGAAAACCCTGATTTCATTATATCTGACACGGTTTCAAAGTCAAGTACTGCCTCCAATGATAACATAAATGCATCTTCGATACGAGTCATTACATCAAAAACGGTTTTCCTTCTGAGTTCCAAAGCGCCTGAAATAATATTTACCTCATTTTTGTCTAAGTCATTTATGCCTGTAGTAACCTGTTCAAGAAATAATTATATTTTTTTTATCAAAATATATCTTCTATTCATAAAAACAAGGACGAAGACTTGATGCGTGAATAATTAATCAACAAAACAAGAGAAACTATTGTAAATGGATTATATAATGATTTTATAAATGATGATTTCGTTGTAAAAAACTTAGGTGTTTGGAATTTTCGGTTAGAACCAAATTCAAGTAGCAATATAAGACATACAAATATTCAGAGAAAAACAAAAATAAAATATAAAAAACGAAACTTTCTCACGTTTGTGTACGTCCTATGCATATTACTATCTAAATATGATATATATACATACATGCTTATATATAAAAAAATCAAAATTTGTTGTGTTTGTTGGGGCTTTATGGACTCTGTGGTGAATGATAGAGTACTGAAGTCTTTGGCAGCTTTGTTGAGAATTCTGTGAAATAAGTTTTATGTTTTACACACATCTTTCTACAAAACGCCTGAACAGATTTGAATATGACTTTATTCTTCGGTTAGTACCTTTCCTGGCGAAGAGATTTGTTTGTATCAGTCATTATTCTGTGATTTTTAAAACTCAAGTAATAAGCAAAAATGTAATTATTTGAGATTTACATATTTTAAAGATGTGTGTAGTCATTGCAATCAACAGCCCACCAGTGGAGTTCGCACACGCACATCCATTCCGTGAACACTCCCAAAGCCACAAACACAATGATTACTTCCACCCCACTTTGAAGTTGTGATGTGCCATGTTCTCTTCAATTTACATACAAATATATAGATTGTATCGGGATTTGGTAGCGAACTTTTTTGAGGTAAAGAATGTTGGGAGACATTTTTGTATGCGACTTCATGTTGTGAGTTGTGTATGAAAATACATATGCAATTATGAAAGTAAAAGAAGTTCTCTTCATAGCATTTTAAAACAAGCTGGATGTATGTCTGTCAACATGTTTGTTAGTACATATGTATGTAGTTTTGTTAATGTAAATAAGTAGTAGTTCAGGACCTGGGCGTGGGAACAGCCGCTAAGGACTCAAAGTCTAAACGGGCCAGATGGGCGGAATCGTCGCCCAACCTCTCGAAGAGGTTAAAGCAGCCTGCAATCCGCATTTTCCGACGAAAAATGGAAGATTTCCAAGCTGGAGGAGCCGAAGGGGGATGTCAGAGCTGCTACAATTATCTATCAAAAAACAATTTCGTAATCCACTACGGATTCAATTGGGTTACGTTAAAGGTGTACAAAAAGGATGGGGAGGATCTTGCGAAGACGGTGCACTCTGCCCCACTCTACCCTCTGTTACACAGGCTGGCCCACAGAGGCGGTGATGGAGGTAGCATGAATTGCCTCGGAACAACCGAAGCCCTCCACCTAAACCGCCATCGATAGTGAGAAGGCAACGCCGGCCGCTATTATCCCGATGAAGTTTGTGGCGGATGAGGAGAACACCACGGTGGTCGAGAAGGTATCCGCTATGAAGGTAGCGGATAGGGAGCCTCCGCCTTAGCCAAAAGGGGGGGTATGTTGCCTCGTCCAGGAGCCTTGGGTCAGAAATGATCTGATCTGCGGACTTGGGCGCGGAATTATAATCTATTCTCCGTAAGAAACACAGGTAATCCAAGAGCCTATATTCTTGCAAAGTCTTCACTTAATACCTATCTTCTCTCCAATTACAGCGATCAAGATACAGTAACCGTACGTCTGGAGGCAGGAATGCAGCGAACATGTCTGACTTCGGCATGCATGGCAGGCGACCGTGCCATACCGTCGGAGTTACTGAGGAAAGTCATCACGGATGCGGAGAGTTCTAGGACCGCACTCATCCTAGGGTGTGATACCAACCCACACCATACTATCTGGGGAAGCACGGACACTAAAAAAGGGGTGAGTACCTTTTAGAATTTATTTTAAGTAGCAAGTAAGCAATCTGTAATATAGGTAACGAACACACTTTTATTAACAAAATCATACAGAAGGTTCTAGACCTAACCCTTGTCTCTGACCACATAGCAGATGTTATAATGGATTGGAGGGTGTCTAAGGACCACTCATTTTCTAACCACCGTTATATCACTTTCAGCGTTATTAGCTCCACCCTGGTGTAACTCCCTTCCGTAACATCAGGAAAACAAATTGAGACATGTATAGGGGGACTGTCAGTCAGCTGTTAGCGGCTTCTGACAAATCCCAACCGCTGAATCCTTCAGAGCTTGACTCATCAGTGGAGAGAGTCACTGATATCCTGAATCAGGCTCTAGTTAGATGTTGTCCTATAAGTTAGGGGAAAGCCTAAGCCCCCATGGTGGCATTCAAAACTTGATTCCCTCCGCAAAGGTTGCAGGAAACTCTTCAACAGAACCAATGCAGCTCTTATAAAAGAGCTCTCAGTACCTTTAAATATGAGCTACGAACAGCCCAAGGATCGTCGTGGAGAATCTTTTGCGAAAAATATTAGCATCATCACCCAAAATGCCCTCTCTGATTCAAATGGCTGATGGGATCTGGACTAAGCCTGGTGAGTCTGGGTCTTCTCATTGACACTCACTTCCCAGTCCAACCAGTCATCCCCATCTCTCTCTCTTCCTTCAGAACTGCAAGTTGTAGACCTAATCTCGACCTGGCTGGCCAACATCTTTCAAGGATGTTTAGATCTAGGCCAAGGACTCGCAATTTGGAGAACGACCACTGTCGTCTTGATACCCAAGACTGGAAAATGCTCACATGTCAACCCAAAGGATTTTCGCCCTATAAGTCTTTCCTCCTTTCTTCTGAAGACTTTGGAAAAACTGATCGACGTATTCATCCAACACTTAGCCACAGACAAACTTTCGATCTCTCAGCATGCCTACAATAAGGGCAAATCTGTGGAAACAGCCCTGCACTCACTTTTTGGCACTACAGAGAGATCTCTCGAATTCAACGAATTTACTCTCACTGCCTTTGTCGATGTCTTGTCTTTAGTGACTTTTATTCACCGGCTTCTCAATAACAGAGTGATAAGCTCGAAGTTTGGTGATACCACGATCCGCAAATCTGTGAACAGAGGCACTACGCAGGGTGGTGTACTCTTCCCTCTACTGTAGAACATAGTGGTCAACGAACTAACTTGTGAAACTAGATGGGACTGGGTGTAAGTTCATTGCCTATGCAGATGATATAAATCTGGGAAATATATATCCATGATCAGGGATATTAAATAGTACTAGCCCTATCCAAGCTAGTGAAATGGACGAATGCGGCCTAGGTGTCGATCCGCAAAAAACGGATCTAGTCCTCTTTACTAGGAAGTATAAAATTCCTAGGCCTTATAGTAGACACGAAGTTAAGCATTGGGACTGCAACCGCGAAATGGGGACTGCAACCACGAATGGTTCACTGGCTATTTATATCAGTAGTCAGACCCATACTGCTATATCGTGTCGCAATTTGGTGGAGCGCGAAATCAACATCACCCCACTCGCTAGAGTGCAGAGGATGGCATTGTATGTATTAGCGGACCGCTATACATACCGCAGGACCATCTCCGCCGAAGCATTAAACATATTCCTCACCCAGACAGCAGCTAGCACGGCGATTAGATTAAGAACGCTGAGCAGCTGGAAAGAGCTTCAATCTGGACATTCAACGATTCTACGCAGGTATGCCTCTTTACCTATAGATACAGACCTCACTCTACCGAAACTCCTCTTCAAGAAGAATTTATCACCCAGCATACCGCCCAGATCTTACTGGGAGTCTGAACACGAGATGCTGGAAGGTCCACTGCGAATCTTTACAGATGGATCGAAGATGGATGCAGGTGTGGGTGCTAGATTCTATTCCAAGGATATTTTCGACTACGTAATCACTGTAGCGTCCTTCAGGCTGGAACTAATGATTAACGAAGCCCTGTCTTGGCTAAAAAACAATTTAATATCGCGCACAGATATCGTCATCTGTTCCGATAGCCAGGCAGCAATCAAATCTGTGGTTTTAGTCCCTTTTAATTCCAAGACTTTCCTTAATTCCCGCCTATCTCTTAACGAGATGGCCAGGTACTTAAACATCTAACTAATGTGGGTGCCGGGACACTGTGACATTCCAGAGAATTGCGAAGCGGACGAACTCGCTAGAAAGGGTACAAACTCTATGCTCTTTCCGGGTGGAGAACCTCCATTCCTATAGCTATTATAAAACATCTGCTAAAGCTTGAAATGCTTGCTCAAACAAACCGCAGATGGATATCAGGAACAGGATGCCTCATTACCAAACAACTATGGTCTATGATCGATCCCAAGCGATCGCTAAGCTTGATCAGATTAAGCAGGCCAAACCTCAGATCTCTTATTGGCGCTTTAACAGGGCATTGTGCCATCGGAACTCACGCCTTTAGACTAGGCCTTCCCTATAATGATTTCTGTAGATGCTGCATGGACGAGGATGAGGAAGAAACCATCGAACACTTGCTATGAAGTTGCAGTGCTCTCTCATCCCGTAGACTCAGACTTCTGGTGGCTCATTTCTTTGTTCATCTCGCTAAACTGAGCAGCATCAGAATCAGCCCTCTTCTTCGCTTTATCAAAACCACAAATTGGTTGGGTATTTTAATAGGTAGCCTAAGATCCGCGTTTTAACGCAATGGGCCTATGTTTGGCCTAAGTATGTATGCCGTTCGTATGCGCGGCAATCAGCCACCTCAACCTACATTTCATACGCGAATGAAATGTATTTCATTAGAGTTGACCGTAGTCTGAGTACTTTTGTGATCAGCTGTTTTTTTAAATATGATTTTTTAATATGCGTAGTAACGCGAGTTTTGCCAGTGCCAAACACCCCAGCAATACCAGTCAGCAATATATCGGATGTCCAACGACCTGATTTAAGTTCAGCGAGAATGCTTAAATCGGCGTCTACGACGGAAATCGTCATTGCAATTTATGTTTTATTATTTAGGTTAGCAATTTGACACTTAGGTATCATACACATAATATGTGTATGAGATAGGTTGAGTATGAAATCCAGCAGTATACTTTTGAAAGCGTTGAAATAAACAGCAATGTATTCAAATTTAAATGTTAAATTTCATTTGAACGGGTTTCACTTTTCTCGCGCGCCGGGTACAGCTATTATGTATATAAAAATCTTCTGTCTCGTTGTTAGTTTGTGATAATCTCAGGAACAACTTAACCGACATGATTGAGATATGATTAACTCGATTATTTACTACAATATTTATTTTTGCGAAATCTTACAAATGCACCATCTTGGTTTTTATCATCTGAAAATGTTCTAACAGGCACAGTCGGTCGTGTGGAGGATGTCACATTCAGCGAAAGGAAAGTTCTTTCTGGAAAATCGAATCTCTCACCAAACGAAAACAGAACAATTTGTTCGTCTCTATGCTGAAATTATGAATATGAAACTTCTGAACGAATTGGCCGATATAAATGAAATGGAAGTGATAGGCTAATCACTTGATGTGTTCCTGTTGAATCGGAAGTGGATTGTGAGACATATCAAACACATCCGTTTAGAAGCTCATAACTACCTTAATATCTTTTCTCAATATCTGAAGAGGGTAACCGTTTTACCAAAGACCAACAGTGGTAGTGGATGGTAGCTCGAAGCTTATATATATTTTTTTATTATTACCGATTAAATTGTTATTACCATACTGAATTGTTTGAATCTATTCTAAATCCATCTGAATTATTATAAGTCCATTCGATTATAATATGAATACAAATAATTATTTAATTGTACTATGTTAACCTACTTCCTTATCTATTGAAGCGACCTCAGATAATCAACAAATAATTTTTGATAAATTTCAATTGAACGCAACATTGCAATATTCGACTTATTCCACACCAACAAACGAAAATGATAAAAAAATTGAGCCGTGCCATCGTCGGACGTCTTCAGCAGTAGCTCGCTAATTACAATTTGCAATTCTATGCCAAACACAACAATTAAATTTTCATCAGAATTAATCTACATTTTAACAATTTATTTAATAATAATTTATCTGAAAACTTGCAATGGGCAAGAAGGAACAGGTAAATGCCAGCGTCAACAAGCTGTACGAGGCATTCGTACAGAGATGCATGTAAAACGTCGGTTTATACGGTCCGGTATTCGCCTCGGATTTTCGCCAAAGACTTGGTAATTGTGGAGTCTTTCATGAGCCTGCAAAACAAGAAGAGGAGCGCTTAGAAGGAGAGAGCATTGATGGAAACTCCGACACCAGGCAGCGATGGACCACTACCACCAAAGCAATCACAGCCGCCATCACCAAAGCAATCACAATCACCACCCACCTCAACAACCCTGAAGAGGACCATCATGCCTCCCATCATCGCTTTCCACCTGAATATAGCCGAGCTGGCTTAAAACGCCAAGGAAGAAGGCATTCTCCACAGAATACACAACATTAATATAACCAAATCAAAACGCAGGAGGGACATATTAAAATCCGGGAGTACCTCTAATAAGAAAACGGAATACAACACATATACTCTGAGAGCAGAGGGAGACACTCCTAGTGCTAAAAAAAAGTGCACAGCACTTACGGTGCAGCAGAAGTAAATGCTGCATTAAAAGAAGAGGGAGTCGATACTATTAAAGTATCCCCATCATGTATACTTTAATCAATCAAGGGAAATGGTGTCAAATAACTTCGTGGTAAAAGTTAGTAACAACGCTGGCATTTCCGGAATCTGCTGCTAAGTAAGACCCTCGCATGGGCGAAATTCCAGGGACACAATGTAAAAATTGTCAAAAATTCGGACACGTAGCATCAAACTGCGGGATGAAATATAGATGTGTAAAATGCAAGGAAGACCATGAATCAGGCAAATTCACAAGGACGTCGAAAGATTCAGCAGGATAGTGCACCAATTGCAAAAAGGAGGGACACTCTGTAAACTGCAAGGGATGTCCTAAATACAAGGAAAAGCTCGAAGAGAAGAAAAGAATAAGGCGCAATCCCAATTCGCATCTGCGAAGAATTACATCACTTAGGGACTTAACATACAATGTCAACTTGATTTATTCAGTTGGCAAAAGGAGTAAGTGTACTCCTCGTCTTTTCATAAAAAAAATAAACAAGATATTCTACTTTTGCAGGAAACGAACATAGCAGCAAGTACATCGAAAGGCATAATCGTGATAACTTCTACAATTTCTTTAAGGAAACAACGATAGAGTGGGAGATCTCAATCAAATTACTGCTATCATTACCGATAATGCTGCCAATATATGTAGGCATAATGCGCCTAACAATTATCACCTAAATTCTACAACAATAAAGCCCTAATAAAACCCCTTGCAAAAATCCACCGCAATTACCATATTTGGTAATCATCATCCAATTTTGAGGAGAGGATAACTTTTTAACAATTACCATATTTGGTAATCATCATCCAATTTTGAGGAGAGGATAACTTTTTAACACCCACGCCGAGCAATGTATCAAGTTTTTCGATCATTCAAGCAAAGCTACGCATCGGCAAGACGGATTCAATCGTTACGAGAACTTATTTTTTACTACACGCAAATTGAAAAAAACTGTTACGGGACAATTTGATTAATTCCTTTTATTTATTCATTCCTATTACACTTCACATTTCTGAAAGTTTTATCTCATTTCTAAAAAGAATAAAAACTAAATAACTTGAATTATTAATGGATTAAATGAAGATGTTTTATTTAAAAGAACCCCCATACCCCTATCCCACATATATACAAATGAAATAGCGGATACCCTGTCAAAAGTAAAGTCCATTGTTCAGTATATTAAAAGAAGTACCAAAGCAGTGAATAAGCTAAAATAAATACAGAAAATTAGCCTTCTTGAATTAAAACTGAAAAAGAAGTTCCAACTCGTTGGAATTCAAGTTATGATATGCTGGAACGTATTGTGGCTATAAAGGACGCAGTGATTAGCTCGATTGAATTCGTACGACTGGGTTATCAGAGACGAAATATGATATATAAATCCATTTTACGAAGTGACATCGAACATCAAATCTACATCATAACCGTATTCAGGATACCGTATTCGTATTTTTGTATTTGTGTGTACTTGTGTGTCGATATCGATACATGCAAATTTGTTCAGGAATGAAGCAACAAATGTCCCTGATGATCATTTCTGCACACGCTTTTGAACTGAAAAGACCGATATTCTCTTCTTTGTGCGAAAATATGGAAAACATGCGAAAACAGACTACTTTGTCAATGAGAATGCTCATAATTAAGCTATTTTGCGAGGGGAAGTCGATGCGAAAAATAGGAGAAACAGTAGAGCGATCGCATGCAAGGGTACAAAAAATAATAAACAATTATAGATATGAAGGGACACTAAAAAACAGACCTGGAAGGGGAAGAAAAAAATTGCTCTCAGAATAAAACGAGCGGTATATTGTTCGGACAATCAAGTCCAATCCAAAATCTAGCGTTCCAAAGTTGACGGCTGAGGTGTCATCCGCAATTAATAAGCCTCATTCAGTGGAAACCGTTCGCAGAGTCTTGAGAAAGAATAATTTAAACGGTAGGATCGCCCGAAGAAAGTCGTACATTTCCCTAGTTAATAAGAAGCAAAGATTGGAGTTTGCTAGACAATATGTAAACCACCCGGAAAGCTTTTGGGAAGGTGTTTTGTTTTCAGATGAAACAAAAATAAATTTATTTGGGTCTGATGGCAAACAAATTGTTTGGAGGCAACCAAATACAGCTCTCAAAGCTAAAAATATAAAGTCAACCATAAAACACGGGGGAGGATCTGCCCCGTGGGGTTGTATGGCTTCAAATGGCTGTGGAAAGTTCGAATTTATTGAAAATACTATGGACAAAATTGGGTATTTGAATATTTCAAAACGGCATTTACGAAGTGCCGCAGTAAAATTAGGTCTACCTTCGGTTTTCTACTTCCAACAAGATAATGATCCGAAGCACACCTCTTATTTAGTACGCGAATGGTTGCTTTATAACGCTCCAAAGCAGCTAAAAACACCCCCACAAACGCCGGATCTTAACCCTACTGAACATCTATGGCACGAAATAAAAGTGCGGGTTAAAGAAAGTACCTGCTCCAATAAGCAGGAGCTAAAAGCACATATTTAGGCAGCTTGGGAAGGGATTCAGCCATCTTTTACTGAAAGACTGGTAAAATCCATGCAACGGCGGTTACAAGCTGTCAGAGGTGCCACGCGTTACTGAAATTTTATTTGTAACTGTTTTTGTTTTGTGTTTTAGTCGTAACTCGAATTTACTTTAAGTGTATGCTCAATTTTGTGTGTTAAAATGAAGTGCCTTTTTTATTTTGCTTAGAAATAGCAAGTTTTTTTTTTAATTTTCATATTTTTGTTTATGGTTTTTAGCAATTGAAATATGTCAATTCGAACTGCATTTAAGTTTATTAATTAACTACTTTTTGTAAGGCGAAAAAGATAAAAATATGTTTAAGCTGTGAGTGTATGCTCAATTTTGTGAGTTACTGTATATTATACACATGCTAGAATTTTCCATTTAGAACTTAAGGAATTGATGGTTTTAATCCGTAAGGAGCTTCATGCTAAAGTTAGTGCTTGTATATTCGGTAGTGGTGTAGGAGAAAATGGCATATTCGATATATCTTTCCCATTTAGTTTGATCATCGCTTGCGTAATTTCTCATGTAGTCACCTAAAGTTCGATGTGACCTTTCTAGTACACCATTTGACTTTGGGTGGTATGGGCTGCTCTGGATCTTTCTAATTTTTAGAATTGAATATTATATAGATATAATATTAAATAGATATTTTTGAATAAACTGCTCGTAAAATTTGTTCCTTTGGTGTCGGAAGGCGCACTGGTACGCGCCGATTACTGCGGTACAAAATGGCTTTAGACGTTCACACAGTACGCTGGTCAGCATCTTGTAGGCGGCGTTGAGCAGGGATATACCCCTATAGCTGTTACAAGAGGTAGAATAGCCGTTTTTGTTACAGGGGCATATTTTCGTGCACATATCATAGAAGAAGAATCTTTTAAATTAAACATGCACAGACTACTGTGAGAGATTTCTTTTCTTTTTAATATTCTACCAGCGTTTGCGAAA
Organism: Eristalis intricaria; assembly: GCA_964034865.1. NCBI lineage: Eukaryota > Metazoa > Arthropoda > Insecta > Diptera > Syrphidae > Eristalis > Eristalis intricaria. The sequence goes on from OZ035877.1 coordinate 19,780,702, forward strand.
TTACTGCACCGATGGTTTCATTACTAGCGTCGGTGATGATGTAAAATTTTTTACTAAGGATTGGATAAATTAATATGGGTGGTTTCGTTATGACTTCTTTTCTGTGTCATTGTCAAATGCCATTTTCATTCATTTTCATTTTGTTAATTTTTGGGTGAAATTAATAATCCTAGTTCATACCAGAGCCAAACATGTATTCTTTCTAATCCCGTTGGACTTTTTGGTTTCAGATATTTCCGTGAGTGGAAAAGAAGGGCTTTTGTTTGATCACAAAAAACAACAAAAAAATGAATGGATATTTTTTTTTTCTTTTTTAAGTCTTCAAATTACAAATATTTTGTTACTTTGTTTTAGTCGATTAAGACTCACGAGTACTTGTTCATAGAAAATGTATTGAGAAAAAAGTAACTGCTCGTGTTCGTTTGTACCGATCGTACTTCTTGCCCCAGGTCAACCTCCTAAATGGATGGAAGCAACAGCCATCGTCATAAAGATGAGCAGCAATGAGACACCGCTGTTGGTTTGATGGTTCAGCCTCAGATGCACACATACAATACGATCGAATGGTGATCAATAACGGCTGCAGCCAACACACCTTTTGCATTATTGGAGGGTATTTCACTTCACTGTCATGATCAGCGCGCAAGAGACATACATTCAGAATTGGATGGATGACAACAGTCATCTACACTTACTTGTAATCATCTCGCACCCGATCAAATCATTCCCCAGGACACCATTTATCCTAGACTTCTTCCTGCCCTCATCGAATTTCGCCAATATCCTACCAGATTTCAGATCTGCACATGTCAGTGATTCTGATCATCTGGCTATTGAACTTAGAACACCACTTACAACGGACTGTTCCTGAGTTGTACACTAAGTTTAAAAGGACTGTTGAACTTCAACTGTCAAGAAATGACATTAATCTGGACAACGCAGAAATTGTACAGTACGATTCATCACTTTCAGACAGTGATGAATGGGGCCATTGACAGGACCAAGGACAAATACGGACGCCTCCCGGAATATATCCAAGCTATTTAGGCTCATCGACAACAGCTTCCCAAACGCCCCCAAAGGATAGTTCAGGGGAGACGACGAGTATAGAGCCATACATTCGCAGCCCAAATGCACTAACATCATTTTCCAGCCAGCGGTGAAGAACTTTCGAGGCGAATACCTCCGGAGAAGACTGGATGACATCAAACCAGGACCAGATGTCTCCTCCAAAATCCAGATGTCTCGAGCACATTGTTAGGAACAACAATTTCAACGGGCGAGAAAAATGGGAAGCCTTCGCTACACTTCCACTGAAACATCAAAGAGCGAGCACCAGACCATCTGCCAGATTTCATTATTGAAGTACAAACACGTGCCACCATATCAAATCTGGCCAACAGCATCTCATCATTCAACACCATCTCACATCAACACTTCTGTTGACCCAACGACCGGTGAGTTGTTCACTAATGTTGAGGAAGTTAGAAGCATAATCCAACACGGTGCAAGGAAATCGTCTGGTAATGACCAGATTTCCAGCTTCTTATTAAGTAGGTAGGTAGGTAGGCAGGGTTCATAGTGAATTCACCAGAACACTTAGACAAAGTTGGTCCATTGTGATACCAACATTCAGACTACTACCACTGATTGACCACACCAGTGATCCAGTCCCAACAGCAAATGGTGACTGAAACCGACTTGAAAAACTGATAAAAGCGTATTTCGCATTAGCGTATTTCCTTCTTACTAAAGAAGTAAACAATTCTGGCACTACAGCTGTTGACGATTATATTCAGCAACTGCATAAACAACAGCTACTTCCCAAATACTTGGAAAATAGCGAAAGTCCCAAAGAAGCTTAAACGTTTTCGCGTGGCTTATCGACCTTTTGCCTTGCTTTCTTGTAGAAGTAAGGTCATAGAATCAATCAGAAGGATTAATATAATCAGCGCGGTATCCTGGCGTCGTTCCAGTATTGATTCACCCGAGGCCTTAATAAACAGGAAACGACAGAGACTTTTCTGTTGGAGATCGAGGAGGCCTTCGATACAGTTTGGATCAAAGGACTCATGTTCAAACTAATCAGCTTTCGATTCCCTACGTATCTGGTAAGATTCATATACAATTTCCTCACTAAGAGAATCTTCAACGAAATCTACTTACTGGTCTTGCAGACCAGTCAACCAATGCAAATGGAAGCCAAACACTCCTTTATGCCGTGACTCCACCCGTGCAACCAATGCGTTCCTTTGCACAACTTACAACTGGGAGATACTACAGCATGGTACATTCTATTTAGCGGTCGCTTACCCTCTTTGTTCTGAAATTTTGGTTGCCTTTGATCTCCCTTCGTAGCTCATATAACACATTTTTCCCTAAAATTTTGAAAATAGACGCAAAATGTAAACACAACAAAGGGACAAATGGTTCACCATAGCGGCACAATTGGAAAAAAATTCGCCAGACATACAAGTTCCAACTTGTATATCCTGCATTGGCGAGGACGCTGCCAGCGGCTATACATTAGTACCATCCACTCAAAATTTGAGCAGTTCTTTTCTCCAAAGGTTGGCAATTTATAGAGCTCCACGGACAATTCAAAAGTAGACGCCATAAGTATACATCATATAAAAAAAAACACATTATAATACATACAAATGCAGTCGTTGCGGAATAGAACATGCAAAAAATAACTGTCCAGTTTGCTTTTAAAAGTCGTTGTAGGTTCTGTAAACGTAAAGGTCGCTTTGTGGAGTTCTGCTTTAAAAGAAGAATTAAGCAAACACAAAGAAAAGATGTTGATGCTATAGAAAAACACTCACATAGCCCCAACAGCATTAGTAGCGAATGTTCAAGTGAACTAATTGTCTTAACCATAGAGATATCAGTGACAAGCAGAGACGAGAACAATAACTGGTGGAAGAAATACTATCGGCGGCAAGAGATGTAAAGTAAAATTAAACTCGGCAGCAGAATGCAATATATTCCCCTTAAACTCAATAGACGAAAGCAAAAAACATAAAATACAGAAAACAAACACAAAGTTGCTAGCATTTGGAGGTACAACAGTGGATGTGTGTGGAGAAGTGATCATCAAATGTGTTATACGAAAAGAAAAGACAAGCAAATTTGTGTGAGTAAATGATTTCCCCAATTGTGAACCGATCCTTCGTCAAAACGACTCTGAAAAATTGTCTCATAAATCGCGTACATGACCTCAATGTAAATAACAACATATTCCAAGGATTGGGAACAGTTAACACTTTTGATATCGATTTAATCGAAAATCCTTCATTCCAAAAGAAGGAGTTCACATGTGAAGTTCCTAAAAAGAACTCCACATGTCCACAATCCGCAATAAAGTAAAGTCGAAAATAGACGAATTGGTTGTTCTAGATTGCAAAAAAGGATTTTGGCTGATCGAAGTGACAGAGAGAACAAACAAGTACCTATCAATAGCTACTCCTTGGGGAAGATATTCTTACACGCGGTCTAGCATCTGCTCCAGAAGTGTTCCAGGCCATGATGTCGCAGCTTTTAGAAAATTGTAAGGAAATAGACGTGTCCATGGATGGCATGAACCAAAAAGGTAATCAAAATTTTCTCAGATGCTGACCTTACACTCATCAAAGATAAATGCGTCTTCAATGCTAATAAAGTAAATTTCAACCGAAGGTGTTGGCGCAGATCCGGATAAACCGCAGCAACAAAAACCTGAAAAAACCAAAACACACAAGGACATGACCATTTACTTTTACATTTACCATACTTGTCACAAATAAGACAACCAATGCGTGTACTACTAAAGAAAGACGTTGCCTGGTTCTGGTCACATGAAAACTCGGAAAGCCGACTAAAGTCTTGTTCTCTACGCCAATCCTACGATTTTATGATCCAACCTTAGACGTAATCGTTCAAGTTGACGCAAACAGCTCGTCTGCAAATCTAGCATCGGGGCTGTTCTTATGCAAAATGGCCAATCAGTTGCCTATACATCTCGATCCTTGAAAAGCGGACAACAAACATCACAGATATTCAAAGCAAATATGGGATTACGGGAATTTCAGAGAAGAACTACCTATGAGCGAAGGAATAATTTACAAGGCAGGAAAAATAGTAATACCAAAATCGATGAAAATAGATGTCTAAAATTCATACCTTCCGATTCTTTATAGAATATTTCGGTATATGCCAGTCACAACAGGCAGCCAAGACGAAAGAGTCTTCCATACTACAAAGGCTTCCTAGCATGCCATGGGAGATCGTAGCAGTTCACTTATTTCACTTCCACAACAATAATTTTTTGCTCACTGCAGATAGTTATTCTGGATTTTTCGACTTTGAAAAACTAAAGCAATGAACATCAAATGAAGTCATACAACTCCTAAAACGATCGTTTACCACTCATGACATACCGGTAATTCTTGAATCTGACAAGGGATTCAAGTTTTCATTCAATGTCTTGATTGCTGCTTGCGTTCACGAATTTTGGAGAAGAGTCCACCAAGAACTGAACCTGAAACGTTTAAGGTGGCGCACCCAAGTGGAGAATGATATCAACCAACTAGGCGTGAGACATTGGAGACAGCTAGGCAGAGACCGTGCTAGCTGGAGAGGCTTGTTGGTTGAGGCCCAGGTCCACCCCGGACTGTAGCGCCAAATAAAGAAGGAGAACTTGGCGTTAGACACTGGAGACAGTTGTCCAGAGATCGTGCTAGTTGAAGAGGCTTGTTGGTTGAGGCTCAGGTCCAACCGCACTTTCGGTCCAAATAATAAAAATAAAATAGAAACAACGCCCGAAGCAGCACAGTACAGTTGATATTGTGTTCGGGGTTAATAGAGTCAGCCTGAAAGGCAGTTTGTATTAAAGTAATAGTGGTGATTTATTTAAAATGTAGTCACGACTAAAAAGCGACTAAATTCATCCATTCTATAGGATAAGTGAACCCCTTTGGATAATTTAACCCTCTAATAAATTATTTCTTGATTCGATCCAAATTTTTTTCATAAAATGGTATGCACCACAACAAAGAATAATAAAAAAAACTAAAAAATGTCCTTTCGGACCTTTAGGTGGTAAAAATAGGTGGAAATCTTAAAGACACCTTGGATTGATCAGGGACAGAAGACTTACGCCCGTGTGTAATTTGAAAAGAGCAAAGTATTACTGACAACATTGAATATTTTTCCACTTTGATTAATAAATAATTGGAATTATGTGGTTTTATGGTCGAAAATCTTGTCTGCACAAAAATATTTATTTTCGTCCAAAAGGTTTTTTTCGATTTAAAAAAAATTAACCGTTACCTCTTAACATTTGCAAACGTATAACGGTGGTAGGGATTAGAAGGTTAATTGGCATTACGTAGACTCATTTCTGCAAAACGTAAAAATAAGATTTTGAATAGATTGAGATGCATAATATCAAAATTGATTTCAAATGAGATTTGTTGACCATCGATTCAATAGAAAATCGATACTCGAAACCCGAGGTATAATACCTAAGATTCGAATAGCAACTAAAAGCAATAATATACTTATGCGAATAGTATGTTTTAACGTAATCATAATTATATTCATAAAATCATTCCATTCCATTTCTGATTAATACAAATCAAATAAAAATCACACAAAAACATTATTACCTTTACAAGTTCCTTAAGGCGCTCTCTGTTGTAAACATTTCCAATTTCTTCACCAAGAATACAATCTAACGCCTTTGATGTAGGGTAGGCCAGTGGAGATGTGATTATCATAACAGCTTTAGTTATATAAATTGTTTTGGCTCCTACAGCAAGACCATGTCTAGAGCAAAGAGCCTACGAAATTAAAGACGTTGATATACATTATTATTATTATTTAAGAAGAAACTTACTTGGGGACAAATTTCTCCAAATATAACAATGGCCAAAGTAGAAAATATCACTGCAATAAGGCCTGATGTTAATCCATCTAATAATATTGTAAATGTTGAATTGACTAAAACATTGCCCAAGAGAATACTGCAAAGTAGGAAGTTTCCTTGGTCCCGAACTGGCTGTATTTTTTTTGCGTACAGTCTCTCCTTTTCAGTCCCTGTGTTCCTTAAAATCTTAAAAAAAATATCGTAAAACTTTTTTTTAAATGCATTGGATTTTATTACCTTTAATTCAGTTCGATCCAAAGACATTAATCCAAGATTCAAACCAGAAAATAACGCAGAAAAACACAGGCAGATTGTTATAATTAGAATAGATGCCCACAAAGGTAAAAGGTTTTCATATGTCCCTATTTTCAGCCAACTTTCTCTTCCCTGATGTATAAGAGGATCCGTCGAGCTGTACGATTTCTAAAAAAGAGGAGTAAATGTAAGAAAATAAATATCTTAGTTCAATTCGTCAATTGCATGTGACGATTAAATTAAATAATTAAAATTATTACTGAGCGATCAGTGTCAAAAAATAACCGGACGACATGTTTTAGGTTTGTGCGTCGACTCCCAGGCACTTGAACCTAAGAGTCTCTAAGTTTGAATCCGAAATAATTTTCACGGCCCAAAGAGTAGTAGCTGTCAAGAAAAAGCTTCTCAAACTACGCCATTCGTAGGCACGCACAAGGTCAGTTATTGCGGTAGTAGCTAGGCCTCAGCTCTAGGCCTACTACCGCAATAACTGGCCTTGTGACCAAGACATATATTATTGTTGTTATCACTATTCTTATACATAATTTTGAATATTAGTAATATCAAAATATATTAAGGCAACAAATTACTAATTGAGGTTTTTTTTTTTTTCAGTTATTGAAAAATCGCCATCGCTGTCTGCGATCGAGTCGTGGTTTGTCACAATCACAGTTTGATGTAAGAAACACACGGAGGCTAGTCTTTCAGATATACTTTCAAATGAAACCCCAATTTATCGGCTGTTATCATAACTCAAATTCACTGATTTCAAATCAACTTTTGTCGTTAAATTAATTACATAATATATATATATATACTTTTTTTAAGGATATTCATGAATTTTTGACGGTTACTCACGAAATAACGTGAATGTCGTTCTCTGATTGGCCGATATGGTTTGAGAAACCGATATAAAAAACAGTTGTCAAACATTTTAAGGGGCAAGAGAGGTAGAAGTCGGGGATCTCTGTAATGCTTCATTTATGCAGAAAACTCTTAGTTTGTTAGAAAAGCTCATGATTTGAAAGAACAATTTTCAGTTTATAGGAACGGTTTCACAACGCATCTCTCCCGCTTTATTTTTTTCTAAATCGGTCAATCCGTTCAGAAGTTTGATATTCATAATTTCGCCTAATTTAATCATTTTGTTGAAAAAAAGCAGAGAAGTAAAATATTGTGTCTAACCTTGAGTAAGTGTGTACCCACAGCCATTGCTGTGTTTATCTACTTAACATGCATGGATAGATTGTGTATGGTATGGTAATAAAAAGGCAAAAATGTTTATTGTTTTGTTTTCGTTTGATGAACGGTGATCATTCAGAAAGAGCTTTCCGCGTGAGCTTACCAATGTGATTTCCTCCACTCCAGATGCACTACCTTGGTATTGCAGTAATGTCACACTAATCCGAAAAAATTATTGCAAGAGATTATACGGATTATCAAGTTAGTCAGACTACGAGTTGCTTATTTGACAAATAGTCAATAACCAATAGTCAAATGCAGGCAACAATGAATAATGAGAATCTGTATAAATATGCATTTATAATTGCGATACCAAGGCAAATAACGTGTAGTGCTTGAGAAAAATTATGGTAAAAGCTAAAATTACTGTGTAAGTCAATATCTTCGTATGTTTTTTAGTTAGAATTCCCCCCCCCCCCCCTCCCCCAAAAAAGGGTAATTAAAATCGGCTCCTCAAGTACCGGAGGACAGAAAGGCTACCAGAACCACTAAAGGCTACAATATGGATCGGTAAAACCGCGGAACTGCTGTACTCTCGAAGGCCATAGGACATTCCCTGAAAAAAACAGGGATCAGCGTTTCGTGTCTACGATAATGGAAATATTGAAGGGCATCCTTATTGAGAATATCTCCGATAATAACAAGAGATTCATGGCCTGGTCCACTAAAGTGGTCAAGGTCAAATGGAGCAATGCCGACGGAGAGGTCGCCCAATGACCCCAAAAGATCCAAGTCAACCGGTGGTGTACCAATCATCGGGGGGCCGAATCGATCGTAAAGTGAAGTACCACCTCACTTTCTCTATAATCCACAGAGGTGAGGTGATGAGAACTGTGTTAGTTCTTGCGCCTACTGGTTTAGATTGACATTGGAATCAATCGCCTCTACCTTGAGATTATGAGGGAAAATTGTGGTCGGGCCCCTGACGCCTTCGATGCTGTGTGGCATAAAGGACGCATAAAGGTTGTGTCCTTTAAGGGCCAAAGATCAGCTGACCTCTACATAAAATCCATTGGTAAGCTAGGAGACTGGATGGCGCAGTTGGATGGCAGTTAAGTCCCTGCCCTTCATTGAAGGTGTCAAAATACTTTATCGGCTTTTCAAATCTGGTCCCTGCCCTGCCACGGAGGAACCTAAGCTCTGAGAACATAACAGTGGTAGAGAACATAACAGTGGTAGAGAAGTTTTTCGTTATGGAAGTAACGAAGAGAGACCGCGATAGTTTGTGATGCTTCCGGTGATCCAAATTATCCTTCACATAAACTCAGGACACGGAATTACAATGTTTTCTTCTTCGCAAGAAATGCGGCGTTTAAACTACGACCTCAGTTATTAAGTGAGACGTGATTGCCATGAGACTGTTTTGCATAAAATCGTTCAGTACATTTACAACATCCGCTCTTCAAAAGTGAGCGAGTCCACCGCATCATCAATAACCTTAGAAAATTTTTTTAGAGAAATATCGGAATTCAAAGAAGTGCAAAAAAAAGCTATTGGATGCTCTTCTATGCAAAAATAAAGTGTATGAAGAGAAAATAACTTCTAGACAACACCAATGCAATCTTCAACGTTCCCAACCATCCCAACCCTTCCGGTAGCGATATTGCTCTCCAAGTGTTTTGTGATGGTTTGTAGATGCAGACGAAAGAGATACTGACATCTATTAGATAAAAAAATTAAAATAAAACGAATGCAGTGAGAGGGTCAGCGAAGAAAATCAATATGTGAGACTTTTCCCACGCTCTTGCAAACAGCTCATTCTGAAGGCGAAAAATGTGCACAAATCAGAATTGATGACAACTTTAATCAACATGAATGCTGAACCACAGATGATGTCCTATGAGTGCAATAAAATCATTACACCCGACAGTTGATCAAAGCTGCTACTGTAATCAAACAATCCAGAGGTTATAAATATTTATGGACGAGGAATGGGACATTTTATATGCGGAGGAAGGAAAGTGATAATTTAATTAATATAATTTACATTAATGATTTGCATAAATTGTAATATCTGAAAAGCTTATTTTATTATTATCGTTCTAAGTGAGATTTGGATCTTTAACTATGAGTTAGATTTATACAATATCCCAGGTTATTCACTCTATGCAAAGTATAATGATTCATACGCAGCTGGTGGTGATGTTTTGTGTTATGTGTGATTGCACATTAGTCAATATTCCGAGTGCATATATAATAAAATTATCACTTATATATGGTAATGATGAGTACATGATCTTGTGCATATACCGATTACATGAATTCCGTAAAAGTGTCTGTATTGAAGAATTAAATTGTATTTTAAGCGCAATTAGAGCTTAAAAACGTATTGTAATAGGACACATCAACATTTATATTTTATGAGTCGGATAGTGATACCGAAAACTACTAATGTTTTAATGGTTTCAAGAGTTTTGTTAATGAAACAAGTCATGTATTTAATACATCCGAAATGTGTATTGACCATATATTTACACGACTGCAAAATAACAGATCACCTTATTGCTAACTTTAAGCACCAATCAAGTCACTAACCCCATCAATATAGACAGCCCACACCGTCAAATTCAAAGGACGAACTATTCCATGCTTAATGAATGTCTTAAATAAGAAATTTGGGATTCTGTCTTATGATTTTAAAGAAACATATAACTGCACATATCAGTTTTTACCTAGTTCTAGAAATAGAAAATTCAAGCATTTAAAACCTTGGATGACAATTGACTTGTTAAATAAAATAAAGAAAAAGAGGAAATTTTCATTTAAGTGTAAAAAAAAATCCGAATACCTTGAGACTTAAGATTTATTACGATAGGTTTAAACTCCCACATGACATCTTTTTTGGAAAATCAGATATTTTTCTGAAATGAAAAAAAATATTTTTCTGGAAAAATCAGTTTGCTTTCAGTTCAGGAAAATCCAAGGAAAATGGACGGATGTGACGAATATAATCGTCTAGTAGACCACAATTTTCTTTTGGACAAATTGTATAATTCATGTTTTAGAGGAGTCATAATGGACTGGATTTATTCTTATCTCAAGGACAGGAAGCAAATAGTCTAAATAAATGCGAATATGAGCAATTTTCTCACTATCAATCAGAGTCCCACAGGGATATTTCCCTGGCCCTCTGTTGTTTTTGATTTTTATAAACTCTTTGTTCTACCAATCTTTCAACGGTTTTTAATTTTTTTTGCGAACTAAAACGATGGAAACTTGGATGTTAAATAGATGTTTTAAAATCGAATCAGATAGCGAACAAGAGTGTAATAATAATACAAGTGTTATAATCGATTCAAATTTGAATTGGAAAGCACATATAGAAGCTACGAAATCGTATATGATGTAGGTTATTCGAAAAATGTATCTTTTACGACCCTATGGTTCTAAGCAAGTTTTAACTTTGATTTATTATGCACTTGCAAATTCTAAAATACAATACGATATCTCGAGTTGGGGAGGTGCTTATGGCAACACTTTTGATCCATTATTCAAATCTCAGAAATGTTTGTTTGAAAATCGCTCCACTTTAGGAGCTTCATATTCTCCCTTTAAGATACCTTTACCTTTTTAAAGTAATCAGGGAAATCATGGTTTTGTCATCATTTTTTATCTGGAAAGTCATTTAACTTTGTATAAAATTATCCTCTCTGCACTTCTATTATGTAGTAATACCCCACATAAACGCTCCATATGAAATAGGAATCAGACACTAACTTTGTATATAGTTAGAGAATGATTATCTTCTTTCTTCTAAGTTTTTAATGAATCAATCGAAATTTCAAATCGAAACTGTCTCTAATTTTATGGTATTCCGTAAATCTACTTAAGGAGAGTCCACTGTATTTGGGAGTTTCTTTGGAGTTCGGCTGGGATACTGCCGTTAAATCCTGTAAACATACAAGTTACCTTCCTTCTTTACTGCTCGATTTATTCAATCTATTTGATGAGAATAATATACACTATCGCAGTTATTGTCATTCAATTTATTAATTTGAATAATGCAGCGCTCATGTTCATTTACTTAAAATGTACTTGATGAAGAGATTTCATCAAACATTCTCCTCCCCCAACAAGTTCAGGAATTAGACAAACATGTGTGTAGTAGCTCTTATACTCCTAACTGTAATACTATTCTTCTTCATTGCTTAAAATACTCATTAAAGTTAGGTCTAATAAATATATTAAACTGATCGAACGCGGTTTTTCTTTACTTAACAGGTTATGAGCCCAGACCCGCCTTTTTGGGAAATAATTGCGAACAAAACGCGGAAATTAGTATTTCGGATAAAAAAGGCTGTGTGGTCAGCAGTGTGGTAACTCTTCACGTGAGATGTGGATAAAAGTAGAATATGTTTTGAACAGAAAACTCAAGCTAACATACATAAGCTAAAACAGAAATGTTATGCCCTTAGGAAAAACGAGGTCAACGGTGTTGATGAGTTGTGATATCAGAGTCTATGTTAATCAAAAAAATTCTAATGACTATTGTAATGTATAAGACAACCTTTCAATTTAACCTTTAATTGTATAAAGCAACCTAATCATTTTATATTGAAAATAATGAAATTTTTTGAAATTAGACAGTTGAATTGAATATTAAGATAGAAGAACACGTGTTTCAATAATTGTCTTGGCTGTTTTAGTTTCTTACCAAATAACAACACTACATTTAGCGACGAGGATTTAAAGGTATATTGAAATAAATTCAATTTCATATCAACATCAAAAAAAAAGACAAAAACAAAAAGAACATAATTCAATATGGAAGGAGGCAGAATTCCATTTTTCAACTACAACGAAGATGCCAATGTTGTTTGAAAATTTTTTAGTTGCGAGCTACATCAATAACATCGAGAGACAAAAGTCGTTATTATTGCATTATGCATGTGAAGACGTCTTTGAAATTTTCCATAATTTGCCAGAGCCAACAACAGCAGAACAAACATCGAGTTCGAAGTATATTCCTTTCGGCAGGCAAAACAAAATCAAAACGAAACAGTAGGTCAATTTTACGCCAGGTTTCTATAATTAAGTTCCGACTGTGATTTCACAGACAGGGACAAAGAAATCAAATCTCAAATAATATGCACAACACCATCGCATAGTCTAAGAGATTTTACATTTCAAACAAAGCCAACTCTTCAGATATTATTATAAGAGGCAAAAACTTATGAAATGTCTGAAGAGCATAATATCAAAAACGAAGCACAACAGCAGCAACAACAACCTGAACAGTGCAACTATATAAAAACAAGACAACATCAACAATCAAGGCGCACCAGTGCAAACAACAAAGATGAACACAGAACAAAGCTAATTAAAAACAAAAAACCTAATTGCATGAACTGTGGAAATGATTGGCATACTAACGGTCTCCAACAATGCCCAGCACGAAATGTTCTTTGCAACTCTTGCAAAAAGAAAGGACATTTTGCTTAGGTCTGTCTTAGATCAACAAATTCAACGAATATTTTCAGAACATACAATCTAAAACAAACAGAAAATGAAACACTAAAAACAGCATTTAACATAAATGACACAAACAACACGTTGCCAACAATATTAATCTTACTTAACAAGATGCCAACAAATTTCACAATAGATACAGGTTCCACAGCAACCATAATTAGCAACAGCATATTCAATAAACTCGAAAATAGACCAAAACTAACAAAACATACAGTGAAAATCATACCCTATAATTCAAACACATCACTGCCCATAATTCAAACAACATTCCATTACCGAAATCATATTCGTAATAGCTAGCCAAGCAACATCCTTACTCAGTTACAATGCATCAAAACAATTAAATATAATCCACATAGTTCAACATTTAACAAACAACATCAATATTAACATCAAAACTAAATACCCTGACGTATTCAGAGGTATCGGAAAAGACAATAAACAAAAAGTTCATCTTTTCATCAACAAAGATGTACCACCAGTGGCACAGCGTTTCCGCCGGAAATAAACCGACTTGAAGGCAGACATCATAGAGAAAGCACCGGGTCCAACACCATGAATATCACCAGTGGTAATTGTACCAAAACCCCATAACCCAACTGCTATTCGGATGTGTATTGATACGCGAACCGCCAAAAAAGCCATTCAAAGAGTAAGAAAGGTAACACCAACACTGCAAGATATAATAACATCTCTAAACGGCACAACAGTATACAGAAAAATCGATCTGAACGAAGGTTATCACCAAATCGAGCTGGACGAGGAATCACGATTTATAACAACAGTTAACACTCACTGTGGAGTCTACAGATATAAACGATTGAAGAAACGAAGAATTTCAGGCAATCATAAGACAAACACTGAGCAACATCAAAAACGTCCTGAATGTAAGCGATGACATCTTTATTTTTGGAAGAACACAAGCTGAACAAGATGTTGCACTGGAAGAGGTTTTTCAACGACTTCGTGCGAACAATCTTACCGTCAATGAGAAAAAAAATGCGTTTTCAGCCAACCGCAGCTGAAGTTCTTGGTTTTATGTTTTCTAAGGATAGCAACCAACCAGATCCGGAGAAGGTAGCAGTTTTCAAGAAACTTGAAACACCCAACAAATGTGTCAGAAGTTCGCAGCATTCTTGGTATGTTAAACTTTGCGTTGCCTTTTCTGCCAAAATTAGCAACGCATACTCAACCGTTGAGAGAACTCATTAGAAAAAACAAGGAGTTCATATGGGAGAAGAAGCATGAGGAAGCACTAACATTATTAAAACAACTAATGGGAGATGCTTCTAAGTTAGCCCATTATGATGTTAATAAACCAACACACCTACATGTCGATGCAGGTCCTGAGGGTCTATCTGGTATATTATCTCAATATCACAATACCGTATACGAGATCGTTGCGTATGCAAGTCATGCACTCAGTCCGGTCGAAAAACGATATAGCCAGATAGAGAAGGAAATGTTAGCAGCAACATGGGCAATGGAACATTTTAAGATCTATCTGTTTGGAACAAAGTTCACGCTCCATACAGATCAGATGCCCTTAATCAGCATTTTTCCGAAATCCGCAATCCAAGCCAACAAACAGAATAGAACGTCTACTACTAAAAACACAAAATTTCAATTTCAACATCCCACATCAACAAGGTAGTTCAAATCCTGCTTATTATTTGTCTCGACATCCAACAAACAATAGAAATACCAACACAAGTAACGAAATAGAAAAATATATCAACTTTATTATTCAAAATTCTCTACCAAAAGCAATTTCTCTAAAAACAATTCAAAAAGACACGGAACAGGATCCAGTATTACAACATCTTATAAAGGTTATAACAATGAACAACAAAAGGATGTGGGACTGTGCAAAAATTGCAAAATATAAAGGAGTACGTCAAGAACTGTCCGTAACAGAAGGATGTATTTTAAAAGGAACGCAACTGTTACTTTCCGAAAAGCTTGTCAACGCAGCTATCGCCCTTGCACATAAATCTCACATGGGTATAGTAAAAACCAAACAGCTCCAGAGATCAAACATTTGGTTCCCGAATTTGGACAAACGTGTAGAAGAAACAATTTCACAATGTCGCATATGTCAAGTGGTTACAAATCAAAACAACCGCGAGCCACTTGAAATTCTTCTTATTTCAAACATTTCAACAGGAATAAACAAAACAATAAAGCAAACATCTTAAGAGAACCTGCAATTAAAAACAAATAAAGATATTCATCATCAATTATTGAAGCTGAACAATTGAACAATGACAACAATAATAATAATGAGCAGCGACAACAAATTGGAATCAATTCTGACTTAACAGCTGACATTGACAATCACACACCAGAAAACAACAGAGAGATATCCAACTTCTACCTCCTTTGCCCCTTGATTTCATCTGATAGCGTTTTTATACGCTTTTTGTCCCGTGTCTGTGAATACGTGTGAGCTCTTGAGAACAGCTGATACCCTTCCCCACCTTAATAATGGGGTGAATCAGAGTTCTTATTTAAAAATTCGGTAGTTATTTTAACGTTTTTTTCAAATTTCGGTTTCAACACAGTATGGAGGGGTAAACGAACCAACAAAGCTTATGTTCATGAAGTCGATTCATTAAAACTTTGAGCAAGTTAAAATCTGAGATACTAGGACATAATTAATGAATGTACAACATAGTGCGAATTTTTGCATGTGAATAAAAATGAATAATACATTCACACGTTCAGTTAACCAATAATAAAAATATTATTTAAGCGTGAATCACAAATAAGAAGTTTTGACAACCATTTTTATGCATTAGTAATAGCTGCAATATTTGTTACATTGTTGTTATCAAATTGTTTAAATTAAATTCATGAGTTTTTCAGAATTCTCGAATTAAGCGTATAAAGCGGACTTCATTTTTTGAGTTAAAAAAAGGTCAAATAGTTTCAGTTAAATGGGCATTGCAATACATTTTTATTCACGAACGTTCATATTACAGTGTAAGAAAATTCTCTATAGGAGGTAACATTTGAACACCCTCCGAACAACATACCAATGTATATTACATGGATCGTACATGGATTGTTGGCAAATTCAGAAATCTGCCGCCATTTTTCCCACTAAATTCACGAATTTGCAGCAATTTCCACTAAAATCCACGAATCGGCCGCAATTCCGTGGTGGATCCATGGTTTGTGTAAGAGTATTTGTGAAATACAAGGGAACACGAATACTTTTGCATTTTCTCCGGTGTGGACCAGGGAAAAAAACGGCCGAAGTTGGATATCTCTATTATCCCTTATCTCTGCTACTGAGGATGAAACTTTCACCACACCACCAAATTCACCACAGCCCTTACACCAAGGCCACAAGCGAGTTACAAGAAATCAGAAGTCGCAGCGTTTTAATGATTACGTTTTGAAATAACTTTTTAACACAAATTTGTTTTGAAAAGCTTACTTATTATAATAAGCAGTTGAGGAATGTAATGTATAAAGCAACCTTGCAATTTAACCTTTAATTGTATAAAGCAACCTAATCATTTTATATTGAAAATAATGAAATATACTTTAGACAGTTGAATTGAATATTAAGATAGAAGAACACGTGTTTCAATAATTGTCTTGGCTGTTTTAGTTTCTTACCAAATAACACCACTACAACTATCAGAGAAATATGCTTTCATACAGCCTTGGAACCAACGACAATTTCGAACCCTACATAGCTAAATTTAACCAGTAGCATGATCAAAGAAAAAACCCATTTATCATTTCATCAACCAAAAAAACCAACAAAATGCATTCATAGTCGAAACAAGGAAGAAATTCAAACCGAATTCGTCTCACGCGAGAAATTACAAAAATGTCAATGGTAATATTGCGCTTGGTGGTGATGGTGGCAAGTGTTTTCTCTGTAAGAGACCAGGGCACTGGAGATACTGTATAAAAAGAAGGCTCGTAAACAAGACAAAGCATGCGTTTATATGTAATCTCCTGTGGGGGCAAATAATGATTCCCAAAAATTGTTTTTGGATTCAGGAACAACAGATCACATGACTTTCAACAAAAAACTATTCTCATCATACAATGAAGTTGATCACCCTCAGAGTGTACGCGTTGGTAATGGAGCGGTAATAAAAGCCTTTGGTCGCGGTGATATAAATATTTTTTCTTTCAACGGTTCTCCTTGGCTAAAACAATATTTGAAAAATGTTTTGTTTGAACCGTGGGATGATGTTTATACTCGTTTTCTGACAATTTTTTTCTGTGAATCGTGTATTTTCGGAAATCAATCAAAATTAAAGTTCTGTCCAAGTGAAAGCAAAACAAGTTGTCCTGGTGAACTCGTTCATGCTGATTTTTTAACGGCCCAATGCTAACTACCGCGCGTTTTATTTTCTAAAGCGAAAGACTCATTCTTTATAATTACCTAGAAGACTACATTATCAAACTCAAAACAAAAACCGGTTACAATTTAACAATAATAAGAACCGATAATGAGACTGACTTTTTAACGAGATTTTAAAAACATTCTTAAGAAATAAAAAATTGCTCATCAAACGTCGGTGTCTTATTGCCCGTAACAAAATGGTAAGGCAGAACGTCAAATGATGACTCTGGTGGAAGCTGGGAGGACCAAGATGCATGCTAAGGGATTGTCGCTAAAACTTTGAGCTGAGTCTATCAACACAGGAGGAGACAGAGAAAGTTATATCCATCGGATACATGGCAGAAAGAAAAGGATATAGAGTATGGATCCCCAGAACCAACAAAGTAAAAGTGAGTCGTGACGTGAATTTTTGCTGATAAAACATAGACGTTTCAATGTCAGGGGAGAAAATAATGATGAAGGTGACGGTCAATATGGAGATGAAGGCGACGATCTGGCGATAGAGTTGACGTTCAATGTGGCGATGAAGATGATGATGAGACCAGCAATGCAGGTGATGGAAATTTATGCTGCTCAACTGAAGAACAGGAAGTGCCGTTCAAGGATCGGTTGAGAAATGCAACCACTTGTGTTGTGCGTGCTATTGTTCTTTCACGCGTGGAAGGAACCTACAGTTTAATGCCGACTCCGAACGGCGAATTTCAGAAGGTTTTTCTAGACAGGAATACTCTTTGAGCATTGTCAGTGACTCAAAAGAGGTGGAGCCGTGAATTATGACAGGAAGTAAATTCGGGTATCGAACCTGGCACCCTCTGCGTAGGAGTCGACGTACTTACCCAATACGCCACGGCGACCCTATGTCCACATAGTAGTATCCGATTTTTACTGAAAAAAACACTGATTCTTAGCTTTCAAGGGGAGTTTGCAATTTCTTTGTCGACGGAAGTTATCCCTAGGTCCCTTTGTATATCACAATGCCTGAGATAACAGGGAGCTTTCACAATATCCCGTAGAATTTTATATTGAAAGGACTGAATAAATCCTGTCTTTCTTTTTTCGAAGATAAGTTCTTTAATTTCTGGCGGAAGATTTGTTTCATCGAATTTTGATAATTTTTTTACTACGAGGAGCATTTTTCCAGTCTGCTTTCCGGATGTTACCAATAAACTTTTCAAATTCGTGTTCTAACTCGATGGTTGTTTTTAAAGACCCATTTAGATTAATATTTTTCTCACAGTCATGTCGAACATTTTTTCAGTTAGTTTTGTTATCCGTCAATCTCGGCGCACATTCCACTTTCCTTAATTTATTACTTATGGTCAAGATTACAGGTGAGTGATCGGAAAACAGGTCAAAGATTTCTTCTACTTTCACGAAGTTTGTAGGTACCAATTTAATAACAAAAATGTCTACTTAGTCGCGTACTTTTGCTGTATATGCGGGCCATTATGTCGGTTTTTCTGATGAGTGGAAGTGATATAGGTATTCTTCTTCTCTTGGATGGCTTCTTGAACTCCGGGTGTTTTAAACCACGCAGTTCATTTCTCACCACCAGCCGCCACTCCAAGCTGCTTTACTCCACAAACATCCCGTGCAGAGGCAATGACAGCTGTTGAAAACAGTCGCCATTATTCCTCTACATGCGATGGAACAGTTGGAATTCGCTCAAACCTTTACGATATGTGCCGTGCAAAATTAAGCAGCAACTCACTGTTCTGTAGTTTCTCCCACCGTATGCGTGTAACCATTCTTGGTTTCCGTCTTGGCAGAAGAGGTACTTTATCAGTGAGGTACAGCGTACACAACACCAGGTGATGATCAGTTGACAGATCAGCCCCTCTCATCATCTATACGCTGGTACCACAAAGAGATCTATCAACGATTTCTGCTGAAGACTCTGACGATACCACGGGTATTTATGGATGTCTTTGTGTGGAAAGAAGGTGTTCATTATGGACATGCCATTTTCACAGCAAAAGTCCAACAGCTTCTCTCCCTTCGCGTTCTGGTGAGGATCAGCGTTCCTCCCAATCAAACTCCCCTAAGTAGTTACATTAACACCCACATGAACATTGAAGTCACCGATCAGGATATATGAATCTACCTCCGCTACCCTATCAAGTGCAGCATGAACTTCATCCAGGCAAGCCCCGTACTCTGACTCTAGATTAGGTGCATATACCTGCACCAGAGCCAAAGTTGACCTTTCAAGCCTGAGCCTTAATGTACCGACTGTCCCACCTAATAGAATCCACTCCAATACCCTGTCTGCCAGCCTAAGACTTGTGAGTATCCCTATTCCCGCGTGTGCAGACATTTGAGGTGAAACTCCCGACAGGAAAAGTTTCCACCCGTCCGAAAGGTCCATATTTCTAGATCCCCTTTGCTTCGTCGAAGAGACGATATCCAACGATACCTGGCAGGCTCTTCAACTAACTCGAGATTCTTTCCGGTGAGCGATGAGACGTTCCATGTGCCTATCCTAATTCGATGCCGTTGTCCGTTGCCGTTTAATACCTGCACGCACTGGTTAATGCATGGCGTGACTTCCCCCCACCACCGTAACGGCTCACGAGGCCATTGACGGGTTGCTCGTAGTTCCTTCGGGATAAGCCCGGCCGGCTGCCGACGCTCGCATACTGTCACCATTCAGGCCTGGCTGCAAAAGGGGCCCTGGGACACCAGGCTAGGGGGGTTACACTTCGTTAGCCAGGCTTGGGTGGAAAATAAATTCATACACCCCAAACTTGTTGCCTGCCCTCAACGACGAGGAAGTCAGCTGCCGGGGGGCGGCAAGAAGTCTTAAGCTGTAAATACATAAGCGAGACAATCCGCATCAAGGCTACATTTGGCAACATCAGCCTGATCTACAAACACGCCCCCAAATTTTATGATCGCCTAAAAAGGACATACGACCAATGTCTCATCAACGACACCAAAATCGTTCTAGGAGATTTTAAAACAAAACTGGACATGGAAGACATACGAACTCAGGCTGTTGGATTTCCTAACGTACCTACGCAGTTACCTCTCTGTAGCCAGTATGCGGTTCCTTCACCTCAACATCAACAAAGGGACCTGGCGGTCTCCTGATCAATCAACTGTCAACCAGATTGATCACATTGCGATCGATGTCAGACACTCATCCAGTATTCTCGAGGTCCGAACATTTCGAGGAGCCAACATCGACTCGGATCATTCCTTGTTGTAGCCAAGGTAAGAACACGGATATCGATAGGACAACTGAGGAGAGCAAGACCGAAACAGTTTGACGTCGGACAGCTACAATCGCAATTGAAAGCTAGGAATGTTGGCGATCGAGTCTCCCTCTCTTAGATCAGCTCTCTTAGAGTCCAACCCTGCCAGGCGAAACAATCGACGCAATTGAACCGTTGTCAAAACGCCATCGAAGAAGCTGCATCTGATGAGCTGCGTTTTAAAACGCCAACCAGAAAAAACCCCTGGTTGGAAAGGGCAAGCAGGCACATTCAGAGAAGCAAGCAGCATACAAGGCGTCGTTGGACAGAAGGACGAGAGCGATTTGTGAACTCTACGAATGTAAAAGAAGGGAAGAGCACCGCCTTCTCAAAAGGAAAAAGAAAGAGCATGATAAGCGCGCGATAGAAGAAATGGACATGTGTTACGGCAAAAATGATGTCCGAAAGTTTTATCAACGGGTAAAACAACTATCCGATTGGTACAAAATTTGGATAGAAGCCTGTCGTGACGCTGTACACTGTTAAACGGCGAGGAAGATCCCAATACCGTTGTAAGGCAGAATTTTCCACTCCACACAATGGACGATGATTGATGAGAATTCCGTCCCCCCGACCTAGACGAAGTCAAGATAGCGATAACGAGACTGAAGTCGAAAAAAACTTCTGGTGAATGCGGACTGTTTGAGGTACTATTTAAGGCAGCTAGAGATGAGGTACATGCAACAGGAAATTATGTCCGACGAGTGGAATATCGGAATCGTTTGCCCAGTGCACCATCAACAAAATCTTCACATTACGGAGAAAAAACCCAAGAGATGCAGAAGCATGGAATCAAGGATAATCTGAAGAGGATGAAGAGCCACCGGTCTTGTCGAGAGAAAAGTGTTGCGTTTAATCTTTGGCCCTGTCTGCGTTGATGGTTATTTGAGAAAAAGATTCAACCACGAACTGTACGGGCTGTACAGCGGCATGAGCCTAGCCAGGTGTTTGATTCAATGTCTAAGATAGCTAGGTCATGAATGAGTGCATAGACAACACTGCTCCAGCCCAAAGACTCCTCGACTCCGGGCGCTCACGGAACCGATGGCGCACCCAGGTGGAACGTCAACCAACTTGGCGTGCGCAGTTGGAGACAGATGGCTAAAGATCGTGCCAGTGGAGAGGGTTGTTGGTTGAGGCCCAGGTACACCCCGGACTGTAGGGCCATCAGAAGAAGAATACTTTGCTGGCACCAATTAAATTAGTCCTGGTATCGGAAGAAATAGTGCGAAAGAAGAAACGTATCGAAAAGGGCGTAGAGAGAAATAGGCATACGTTCCGTTTTTCAACGGATGTGCTGGCATAACTTTGGTCAAGCATCTCATTTTCAACCAAGTGTCGATCCTAATTTTAGTTATTGTATTGTGCAGTTCTTACTCTTCTTGCAATTAGAGCAAGTGGTAAAACGCAAAGAGTGTAACGGTGATGTTCAATTCAACAAGAAAGATGAAAGAGGCTTGGGTTTCAAGTTGCATATAGCTTGTAGTTATGCTCATGAAAAGGTCATTGAATCGTGTCTCAAACTTGGGAGAGCATACGAAGTAAACAGTGATGAGGAATCGGATTAGCAGGAGCGAACACTTTCTGTGGGCTCATGGATCTAGGCAAAGGCATTAGCGAACGAACGTATTATAAGATTATTGATGACATCAGTTTCGCAATTGGTGCTGTATCTGCTGTATCTAGAAAAGTTATTACGAAAGCTACAAATGAGAAAAAGAAAAGAACAAAGCAGCTGAAGAGGGAGCAAAAGAGGCTTTTCATCTCTTGTAGGCATCGTATCGTTAGCTAGTAAATATATGAACAAAATTATAGCCCTCGTTGTAAAGTCGAGTTTTTGTATTGTATGCAGGCCATTTAAAAATAAATGTCCCGCCAACCATTCTTGAAAATGTATATAAAGTAGAAGTGGACGGCATAAACGAAATGTTCGATTGACGGAACGCAGTGGTACATTAATTAGGTACTGACAGGATGTTAGAATGATTACCACGATGACTATCCCTACCGCCTTCAGATAGGTGTCCGAAGTAGGCATGCCTGTAGTAAGAGGCGACTAAGATCCACAAATTCAAAACAAATGACTCTGTCTTCCTGGCAGGGAGTTGTGTGTAGAAATAACTGTACTACCAAATAAAACCAAAACGGTTACAAGAACTATGGCAATGAACAAAACTAATAATAGAAGTACCTCAGGTGGAAAACGATAGAATCAAAAAGCTTTAGGGCCGAAGATAGTGCTGTAATTGTAAGTATTCTGAAAACAAACACAAAAACCTGAAACTGACATCAGTCTAATTGAGAGTGAACTAGATTAACAAGCGAAAACAAAAACAAACAACTATTAAAACCAATAAAGAGAACTAGAAAGAAGAGTCACCATGCTGTACTGCTCTCTCAAGAACTCTCCTGCGCAACCTGCCGAGAAAAGTAAAGAAAATTAATACCATACAGATGAAGACAAAGTCGCACTGGGAACAGAAGGCAATCTAAAGAAAAACAAAAGGGCTACGAAAAAACGCAATGCTGAAGAAAGCCCTGAGATATCTGCAAATGGACAGGATGCTTAACAAAGGAATGGAAAGATAACCTCTGGTTCAAATAAATATTTGGAAGCCAAAAACCAATGACAAAACACATTAAACTATCTCTTTTTATGCTTTCCTTTCATAATCAAGAAGTCGAAAAGATATACAATATAAAAACTATAATGGGTATTATTGTTAAGATCGAGCCACTTCATAAGAATTCAAACTCAATACTCCAATGCAAAGTTATTGGACGTGAAAGCAAATTGTATGAACTGTAATGGTGATCAGCCAGCAAATTATAGGGTTCTCCTATGGTAAGAATATACCAAGAACGGAAAAGCAAAGCAAAAAAGTGAAAACTGCTGCTAAGACAAACATACCAGAAAATAAATCGCATTCCCAAATAGTGAAAATACACGAATAGAAGAGGAAATATCGATAAAGGAAATGCTTATTACTATTATCCAAAGAAAGGATAAAATTATTACCTTGCTAAGTAAAGAAGCAGAAAAAAAACAAGAATTTATAATCCTGTGTATTTTCGTTATCACTCTCCAAATCCAACTGACAATACCATGGGTGGAAGTGCTGTGATTGTAAACGGTACATTGGACACATGTGAATTATCAAAAATAGCAAAACAATGCAAGTAGCGACAAAAGAAACTAAAGGCAAGGAGTTTAAAATAGCTGCGATATACTCCCCATCCAATCACTCTACTACAGATGAAGAACTAATTGACCTTTTTCAAATGTTACGTAACAATTTCACTATCGCTGGTGATTTCAATGCTAAACATACTTATTGGGGACAAGCCACAGGCAGGAAGCTCTTGAAATCAAGACGAAATTTTAACTGTGACTGAAACACCAAATAATTGGCCATCTGACCCAATGAAAATCCCAGATGTTATCGACTTCTTTAGGTATTAATAGAAAATAGGTTAATGTTGAATGTAGTGATGATTTGTCATCGGATCATACACCAGTGATCCTAATAGTCAATGGATTATCGATAGAAAAGATCCAAAGGAAAAGGTTAAACTCTTCAGCCAGTAACTTTAAATTTTTTCAAACCGTTTCCACCTATGGTAGTAAACGAAGATCTTGTTTTCTTTAACAGAGTTGACGAAAAGGAAGTTCCCTCATAAGAGATTAGAGTATAAACTTCATAGGGACCTACTTAGACAGTACTATAAGATCCTTAAATCTCATATATGTAAAAGATTATTTAAAGTTCTTTATGGTTCAGCGTATTCTGAACTTAAAGAAAGACAAGCTGGTGTTTCACAGGGAAGTGTTCTGGGACCCACCCGGCATATCCACCCACCCACCTAGTGATATACCGCATGCGAGTGATACCAAGATAGACCCATTTACAGACGATACTACTCTTCTTTCAACAAATACATGTGTAAATAAAGCTACTGAAAAGTTACAAAATGAGAGACATGTCTCTGGATGCGCAGCGATGGCGAATTAAACATTAACCCACATTAATTTTACAAATACAACAAAACTTCCCGTGATTATTAATAACCAAGTAGTTCCTTACTCGAACACAGCTAAGTATCTGGGTATGCATCTGGAAACTAAACTGGAATGGAACGAACATGTGAGAAAGAAAGTAGGAGAAATAAATGTTATATATAGAAAACTTTAATTTGGTTGCTAGGATATAATTCAGAATTGCCCATTGAGAATAAAATTCTATTATATAATCATATACTTAGACCCTTTTGGACATATCCAATTATAAGGTCCTTCGAGGAATAGTTAATGCCTCATGGAATATTAGATATAGTGACTTGCGCCGAGACATGCAGATTGATCTCGAAGCAGATGCAATTAAAAAGGACGCTATACGTCACAATGAGCGTCTGCAAAGACATATTAACCCTGAGATAGACGATGTCTTAAATATACGAAATATTATTCGTAGAGTAAGAAGAACCAAGCTCCATGAACTATTTTGAAAACTACGAGAGTCCGTATTTAAATTATAATACCTTCTCCAACCCAAAAATCTTTGTCGATCACCAATTGATTGGTCATGATCAAGGAGGTGTTTTAGTGCGGTTAGAGTCCCAAAGTAGTGTACTTTGGGTTTCTAACCCCCGTCCTTTTCTTCTCAAAAAAAGGACATTAGACGAACATTACGATTGTCAGACCTGACAAATGACGACCAAGAAGAATTTACAGTCCAAAAAACAAAGGAAAACTAGAATGTCACATGATTTATGACAAATTTTTCATATGATATTTCTGCAAAATCAACATGTTGAATTTTGAGACGATACACGTACTACTGTTTTGATTATGACAAATAGGATGGAGATGAAAGCCGAACAGTAAGAATTTTGTATCTATTGTATTATAGGGCATGGATAAACATGGAAATAAACATTCACATACAAATTGTACAAGAAGGATAGACTAAAGAGAATTATCTTAGTTTTAAAGTTATAACGAAGTTGTATTCCGCAAACCATTGGCCCATTAGATTAAGATCCCAATTGACACCACAAATAAAATCCAATGAGCTGCTTAGGTCATAAGAGAAGACATTGTCGTCAGCAAAAGCAGTTGGCGAACCCTTTAAGTTTAGCGAAAACAAAGAATTCCTATTATACAAGCAACATCGTCTGACTTACTCTTTGCGACCTGTGTTTGAGACACGAACTAAACCATTGGAGAATAAATAAGGCCATGCAATCCAGCCTCTTACAGTATTTTCAATTGGATATTGTGGTTGATCGTATCGCATGCTTTCGTTATGTCAATAAATAATCCAGCTGTACATTTCTTACCATCTAGCTGTGTCATAATTTTCGAACAGAACTGTAATCGTGTATCTTCAGTCGATTTGCCTTTAGAAACCCAGCATTAACAAACAATAGTTTTACCTAAGAAACGTATTATTCTATATTTCCTAACTGTTTCATAAATTTTGCTGAAAGCCGAAAGAATTGAGATGGACGTTTATTCACCGAGTTCCATCATAAGCATCAGCATGTTTAAGTTCCAAAACGTAAACCAAACATGCAATCATTTTTAGAACAATATTTAATGTACCATTAGGTCCACAATAAGTTCTTTTGGGTAAATTACCAATAATTTTAAAAATTTTAAGAGAAGAAATAGTCCGGGAAATTAAACTATATTATACAAGTTCTCAGAACGTTTACATATAGAAGAACATCAAATCGATGGGACAAACTTCGAATGTAAGCGGCAACCAACATTTTTAAAATAACAGTTAAAATCATCAGCAATACCAACTTTCTCATACACTTCATATTTATCAACACGAAAACAGTAAGCTTTTTGGAAACTAATGATCTATTTAAGGTAATTTTGTTCACTATTGCTCAATTTGCCGGAAAGACTGGAAGTTGACCAACTTTGGAGTTGGTCTCAACTGGTAATTTAACCGGAGGAGTTGATTTCGATCACTATTTTAACTCAGTCTTAAATTTAAAATCCAGAAGATGTCCAACTCTCAGTTTTTAGTCCTCCAGTTAGATTAGTAGGTAATCCGACGACTCTGGAGGGCGAAACCAGGTCATTATCACCCATACTGCACGGCCTTCAAATAGGGTAGCCGAGGCCAAGAGACAGCCACCCCAAAACTCATTGGTGGTGTGAGCAGAGAGCAAACTGAGCCGAACGGTTGTATGGTTGAGGGGCAAGTCAAACGCTAACGAACTCCTTCAGGCACACTCGACAGTGCCTGTCGTAAGTGTCGTCATAGGAGACCCGGCTATGCTATACCCGGCTATGCTATAGTGGCTAAAAGTTTTCACCGGATTACTCGTGGGACCTAAAAACAACCTACAACCGACAAAAACAATACGAACGATAAAAAAACAAACGACGACACACCAACCGCAGCAAAGACAACATCGACAATAGATGCCTGGTATGGTTGACTACAGGGATACCAGCATTGACCAGCTATCGGACTAACAATAGATCTGTATGCAGTCTGACAAAATACACGCCTCGACGGCCAGAAAGAAAAAGAAACCCGCCTTAATCAAAATCAAAAAATTGGAGCCATCCGGAATCCCAATTTCCAGCTAGTCCGTTTCGATAAGATAACTAAAGAAAGTTGGTCGGACAAGGAACATAACACTTTTCCTTCCCCCTAGCAGGGGAGCTACCAGAAAGGGCAGATCAACCGATTTCGGCTGATCTAATCGGAACGACGGGTGCCCTATAAGACCTAGTAGGAGCCAGCCTATTAGAATACCGGCTAAGCAATAACAAAACAGTCGGCAAGCCTAATGTCAAACCTACAATAGCTTGGCAGGCGGCCGTTGCCCCCATGAACCAAAGATTGAAAAGACACAAGTCCCAGGATGAAGCCCACAAGACACCCAAGAAGATGAGGAGTGCCGAAAAGTACTCTACAATGACTTCTGCAAAAGCTGCAGGGATGAGGTGGAAGAGGAAACTGTGTTATACTACCTCTGAATTTTCTCGGCCCTTGCAGAGACAAGAAAGAAACACACGGGCAGCTATTTCTAAAACTGTCTTGGAAAAATAGTGAACATAAACAAAAAACTGTTTATAGGTAACAATACATACACCGAGAGGGTAAGTGAGAACAAGCCTAGTGGATCAACGAAGTGGGGGAAAAATCCGATGTAGTGACACCACAATGGACATTAATGGTCTAAGTGAGGCAAATTCCCCGGAGGATATTTGCCAGTCACATCTACCTACCTACCTACCTACGTTCAGTTCTTAAATTTAATAAAGGTGTTATCTTTAGGAAACATGATATATGTTTTAGTTCATTTAAGTCGACTTTCGC
Source organism: Eristalis intricaria (assembly GCA_964034865.1). Classification (NCBI taxonomy): domain Eukaryota; kingdom Metazoa; phylum Arthropoda; class Insecta; order Diptera; family Syrphidae; genus Eristalis; species Eristalis intricaria. The sequence goes on from OZ035877.1 coordinate 19,808,563, forward strand.
TCTTTTTGAAGAAGTTCACCGGGGGCGTTGGACTTCGCCAAGGGTGCGTCTTGTTACCTCTCCTTTTCATTGTTTATATGGACTGGATGTTGCAACGCAGCCGAGGCGAGCAATGTTTCACATTGGGAGAGTTAGAGGTAAGTCATCTTCCATTTGCGGATGACTTAGTTATCCTCACATCTTCCCAGACGGAACTCCAACTAGATAGGATTGTGGCAGTAGGTGCTGATTCTGGGATGAAGGTTAACGTGGACAAATCAGAGGTTATAGTAATTTCCAGAACGCCTGTTCAATGCACTCTACATGTTAGTGGAGTCCCATTGAAGCAGGTGGAGAAGTTTAAGTATCTCGGGGTCTTCTTCACGAGTGATGGGAGGAGTAATAATGAACTTTCCTGTAGGATTGGTCAAGCTGGGTCAGTTTTGACACAGCTTGGAAGATCTGTAATCAGGAAGGCTGAGCTTAGTGTGAAAGCCAGGTTAACAGTTTTCAACTCAGTATTTATTCCAACCCTCACCTAGGTAGGCGACTACTTGGCAGACCCAGGATGAGATGGTTGGACCAAGTCCAGGAGCTCGTCTGGTTACGCTTGGGCATAACCCCTGATGAGTTTAAGTCGATGGCGGAGGATTGAGTTGTCTGGAGATCTCTCGCGCGTGGTTTACCCCCGCGACCCTTTAGTGGATCATGCGGGGCAGAAGATGATGATGGTGATGAAGAAGTTCAGAATATTTTCGATAATGTTAATATCAAATACACACTTTACACACGTATTGACCACAACATTATGAAGAGGACCAAAAATATGATCCAGACAAACATACAAAAAATAAAGTAAAGATAGCTATCAGAAAATTCATTTAAGAACCAGAGATCGGCATGCGATCATATTTTTGTGAACTGCGATACACTCACAAAAAAGGCGGTGTGAGTGTGTACGACGGAGACTAGGATACGATCATTTCTTGGGACTAAAAATCTACTCCCAAAAAACGGTGGACGAGTGCACCAAACTCGAGTACTACGTTTTTGAGTCAATGCAACCTGCATTACCGCATTTTCATATTGACATTGCCGAAATAATGGTTTGTGCGGCCGCTTATGAACAAGAACGGCATCGAATACTAGTTGTGGTGTATGCAGCGTGTATAGAATTGGTGCAAACAGATGACATCCCTGGAGCGGAGCATACGAACATCGTAAGGAACATCCCTGCATTCGATCACCGCGTGGCTTGGGCGAAGAATCAAAGGATAACGGCATCATGCCCAACGGTGAGTACCTGCCGCTAATTACCAACGACCCTTTGTTTAGCGATAACGGAGGAGACGACGTGCTTGGCTCTGTTGATGTGGTTCGTTCTATTTTGTCTCGACTCGTCACACCAGATGGTTCGGTGATATATTTGTTTTCCATATTAAAATATTATTTCTTACACTCCATATTGTGTTAATAAAGTGGTTTCGATTCAATCATTGTGTGTGTTTATTTGAACGTTTACCCCCCTAACACAGCGTTTTTTACTACAACGATTTGATGAAAGATGACAATTGACACAACTGGGGTTACGAAAATAAAATTTCAAAAATCTTTTGTCTTTGAGTCATCAAACATATGCGGTGTATCTATGCGGTATTTTTCTTATTCATAATCGGCCGCTTCAGCTATGTCAATATGAACATGCTGTAGTGCAGGATGTATCGACTCAAAAGCGTACGAATAAAAACATTCGCAAAACTATCACAGCAATTGCGGTGGCGGTTTACACTCGCACGACTTTTTCTCACACATCGCTATGATTTGAGAAAAATGATCATGATCGCATTGTGCTTCGAATGTTATGACTACATGAACGCAACACCATATGTGTTTGCGATCAATGTAATTGAGTTTGAGATGAATATTGGATCAATGAGTTAGAGTGGTAGTAAAAACCCAATGTACATGCGTTGAACGAATAAGTGCGGTGTATAGCTGCAGATCTCTATTACGAATAACATTGCAAAGACATAGACACAAAATAATGCATATAGTTAGGACATCAACACTCACGAAATGAATGCACAACTGCAGCTTTCTGGATTCTTCTTTAGGATTTTCGGATTTGGTAAAGAAAACGGCAAGTTGCAACATCACCATCCATTACGGAAAATTATCCTTGCGATTTGCTGTAAGTCTTATTTGTTATTTTATTTCATGGATGACAATCGATCAAATTTGTATAGCCCTAAGAAGAAAGTTGTCATTTTGGAGGGTTGCTATTCTTGGAATTCCACTTATCTACAAAATTTACACAAATGCTTCATAAAATTTTGACTTAAAATGAGCTTTTTTGGATATTTATACTATGTATAGCGGTGAAATTGAGAATATATATATATATATATATATATATTTTATATATTATAAATGAAAATTACAATAAATCCTTAAATTTGATAGGGAAATCTAAATTTACTGGTATGCCCTATCTCCTGACTGTTTGCCATTCTCCTTTCCTTTCCTGATAATTTATCGGCTCTTTCGTTGCCCGGCATACCCTTGGGCCCAGGTACCCAGCAAAAGGAAGGTTGTATATGTCCACTTTCTCAATGGTATGATAGGCGGCATAGTTTTACCATCTTGGAGTTTATAGATGGTGTTTTCAAAGCCTTTACGGCCCCTGACTATCTATGTACATAAACAACAATAGATATTGGAGTCATTGTTAGCCAGAGGGTACCTGTAATGCCGATCTTTGTATAAAACATTTTAGAGTGAGTTATTCGATGCTATTCGGCGGTGGAAATAGGAGTCATGAAGAGAACTTGATACAACTTGTGAAGACTAACTAAATGGTAAGATTCTGTGTAGCTGAAATTATAGACAGAGCATGGCGACGTCCAGTTTTTCAACTGAGCAATAATAATAGTATAACAATGTATTAGATGTATAGGGTGATCCAAAATAACACACGATATGAATTAAACAAAACACACAGTTTTTAGTCTTATATTGTTATATTTTTAATGAATCATGAGGTATGTACATATATTATGTAATGGCCTCGACGTCTTTCTGGTACAAACGCACACTTCTGTCAAGAGGTGAATTACGTTGTTCTATACCCATCTGTAATGCATGAGTCGTTGTGCTTTTTAAACTAAAAAGCGTGCTGACCATTTTTGTCATACTCTTTTACAGCGTTCTACTCAACCGAATGGCATTTAACTTAAACCATCAGAAATGTTATTTCGCGTAAATGTGCACAATGCATTTTGCAAACGGTTGAGTAGAACCACAGATCATAAAGTTTAAAAAAATGTTCGAAAACTGGTTGTTGCATTCAAACACTTCAAGTTGTGTAGTCACAGATGTCAACCATTCTCCAGTGTGTTGTAACTTCGTTACACACTCATTTTTTTATATTTCATTTTGCCCCGACCCTTTATTTTGTTTGATGTCTCAATACATCTTGCAAACTACCACAAACTATTTTACGAATGGATCACCAAACGAAAATGAAACAATAAGCATCTTCTAATACTATCTGTTTGTGTATGTGTGCCCTTATCATTTATATATATAATTTTGTTTTATTTAAAACATTTTAACTTACTTGCTAGCCAAAAGTACTTGAAATTAACCTAGGTTATAAATGTGCCTTTCGGCTTGATCTACGTTTTTTTAGTCTATTTGACAATTTTTTAATTACATATTTCATTTCCCAAGAAGACTTACCTACCTTATACTAACTTACCTTAACATAAAACGTATATGCCGAACACATATAATTTATAAGCTGTGGCGAACCTTTTTTTTTGTTTTTTTGTTTAATATATATATATATTTTTTTTGATTTTATGTTCTATATTTTTTTAGATCTTATTATTGTTTTTATAATTTTGTTTATTTTTAAATCTGTGTGAGCTGGCCACTATGGTTAACTACCGGATCATTGGGAAATGCTAGCGGTGGCGGAGGCTGGTTTTGGTGTAACCACCAGTAAAATCGCCGTTCTTTGACAGACTCTTTCGTATCTCGAACGGGGATCGCTGTACTGAACCTGAGAAGATCCTCGTGGGTGCAAGCGGCATCCGGTTCGTATTGGAGTCGCCTGTCCACTGTTCGGCGTACAACATGAAAGATGACAGGACATCCTTGTGGATCCTGTATAAGGCCAATTGTGTCTAGATAAAGGAATAAATCGGGAAGAATAAAGCCGTTAAGGCGCACCCATTCATGGTACATAATATTGGAGTAGTAAGCCTCAAAGATCAGACTGTTAGAAGAGGTCATAGCTCGTGCAGTGTGCCAAGTTATCCACGCTTTTCACGTTTGCCTCGTTGTGTGTATCGTTAGAATAGTACTTCTTGTACTCAGCTCGGGTGTACGATAAAGACGGAGACAGCTCCTAAGACACTGCCTCTCGAACAACCTCATCTTTTTCATCTGGGAAGGACTCACGGTGAACCACAATGGACAACCGTACATCATAATTGGCCGTACGAGGACCATTTAACAGATTACTTTCACTCTGTGAAAAAACAATCCCCTTGCCGCAGCAAAGGCTTTCTGGCTTTTAGTTTATATTTATCAAAATACAGATATTGATCCAACCAAATACCAGGATATCTAACTACACTTTTCACAGCTAACGGCCCACCATGCGGGTCAAATATGCCCAACTTGCGTGAATATTGGCGCGTGCATGTACAACAGGGTCCGGGAAATGTTAGTTTCGCACTTCAAGAAGTTAAAAACCAACTTCCAGTAGTTGCACAATTGCTGAATTTTCTCGAAGTCACGCTGCAAAAAGATGTTTATTAACTCGGCCTTCGGACCTAGATCGTCGGCATACGCTAATAAGTGCGGCATGGAACCTACAAGATCTGTAGTGAATATAGAAATCAAGATCGGTGATCCGATAGCCATAGTTCACAACGCACTTACTACCTGTTATCACGTCAGGCCACGTAGAGCACTGGTTTACTTATTCCAAGCCTTGAGGAAGAGGCATTTCAATCAAACTGTGTCGAACGCCTTCTCCAAGTCAGTCAGACGTGTACTGATTTTTGTATTTGAATGTCGGACACCAGCTCTAACGCGGCATGAATGGTATCATGCCCTGCTCGGAATCCGAACTGGCTGTCCGGTATGATTTTCTTTTCATCAACCCATTGCTCAACTCACCTGACTATCTTTTCAAACACCTTGCTCATGCAGGGAAGCCTATCATCCAGGTATGCATGGGTGTACACACAAACCCAGCTATGGGTAAGGGCATAAGCGTAATTCAACTTACAAAATACCATCCTCACCTGCACGTGGTATACCCTGCTTCAGACTAACGAGGCTCTGGTGACCGAGTAGGGGCGGTATAACTCCCATCATATCTGGACCAAAGAAGTCCAGACTGAAGATAAAAGTCGTAGCCAGGAAGGCGAGTGGCTTCAACATCCGATCCCGCCTCAGGCACAAATGCCGCAGGCATTAAGACCGAGCCCAGTAAGGTCTTAATTATGGTATACTGGAAACATCGATTTGGATTTCGGAAGCTATAAGGGCTGACGTTGGTAGTATTCTGTTACCCGAGTAAGCTGGAGTGAAATCCGGTTGAAACGGCTCTCAGGCTAATGCTACACACGCCCCCGTCCCATTAAAACCTTGGCAGGACTCAAAGAACGCTCAATGTTGCGTCGCCATTAAGTTGGTGGTGTAGGTCCAGATGTAACATCCCTGGTTAGCACCGATCCGGCTCTGGCACACGACCCCATAAGGGCGCGTGTCAACCCTCGCATGGCCTCCCTGCTTGCATAGACAACCATGGGATCCCGGGTGACTACACATTCGAACATTGATAACGGCTTTGAGTGGGGACCAAACAACATGAACACAACAAGTAACTTAAACAGAAACGGAGGAAGCGAAGGGACGATTGTCGCGGCTTTTCAAAGGAGCGCGAAGGTGCAGAGATCACCAGTAGGGCAAATATCAACGCCCCGAGCAAGCGAGGAGGATAGCGTGGCCCAACAAGGACGCGCAAAGCCCATACCTGAAGCAACTAGCAACCCATCTATCTTCCACAAACTAGGGGAACAGATCAAAGCGCTGGTTGAAATGCTGGAAGACGGAAAGAGACGCTCAATCCACCAGCCAATGCGAGACGCCATCGAGAGCATCAAGGCGCTCTATGAACTGGCAGCTATCGAGTCACACGACGACAAGGCCAAAGAAGTGATACGGAAGAACAACGCTTCCCAAACATCCCCATGGATGAAACCCGCAGTTGCGGAAAAAACCAAGCGAGGCCCGGAGCAGAACGGGAAAAGCCCGAGCCCTAAACGGAGGCAAAATCAGCCAGAAGCGACGGGGAAAAATATCACCCGCAAAGAGCAATCCTCGCGCAAGATCGAAGGAAGAGAGAACGCGGAAGCCCATCCCCAAAAAACAACGAAAAAGCCGAAAGCGAAACCCGCGGATAGCAGCAGAAAGCTGTACTCTGCGAAGGATTCGCAGAGGAAAGATGATATTCCGAGGAAAACCAAGGAGAAAACAAGACCTGACGCAATAGTTGTAGCAGCGAAGGGCGACTTGTCCTACGCGGATATACTGCGGAAAGTCAAGAACGATCCCAAGCTTGGAAACCTCGGCGAATCGGTGACAAAAATCCGCCGCACACAAAAAGGAGACCTGCTCTTCCAGCTAAAAGGAGCGGGAATAAAGGCCGAACATTTTAAGGGAATAATTGGAGAATCCCTGGGAAAAGACGCAGAGGTCAGAACACTGACCCACTGCGTTACCGTCGAAATCAAGGATATAGACGAGGTAACCACCAAAGCGGATATCTGCGAGGCAATAGTATCCCAGACTCAGCTGACCGAACTGAAGGAAACAGACATAGTAAGTCTGCGCAAAGCCTATGGCGGCACCGAAGTCGCAATGATTGGATTACCCGCAGAAAATGCAAACTCACTGCTGAAGGAGGGAAAGATACGGATAGGCTGGATCAACTGCCGTATCCGGGAACGCACAGCGCTAACCAAGTGCTTTAGATGCCTAGGATTTGGGCACACAGCACGTCAGTGCAAGAGTGAGCAGGACCGCTCCAAAATGTGCAGAAGATGTGGCACAGAGGGCCACATAGCTAAGAACTGCTCTCACGAGCCGAAGTGTTTCTGGTGCAAGAGCACCAACCCCGACAACGCAGGACATGTAGCTGGCAGTGCAAAGTGTCCGGTTTTCAGGAGGGCCCTCACCAATAAAACATGATGAAGGTTATACAAATTAACCTTAATCACTGTGCGGCCGCACAAGACCTTCTGGCACAAATGTCAAGAGAAGAAAAAGCGGATGTTGCCATCATCAGCGAGCCGTATAAATCCCTAGATGGCGGCAGCTGGACAGATGACACATCCAAGAAAGCAGCAATTTGGATCTGTGGAAACCACACCTTCCAAAACATTAGCACAGTAACGGAATATGTTGCGTGCGCCCGGATAAATGGTACCCACTTTTACAGCTGCTATGCTCCCCCAAGTCTACCACACAGAGAATACCTGAGTCTCTTAGATCATATAGTAGCGGACGCACGAGGAAAGCATCCGGTCATCATTGCCGGAGACTTCAACGCGTGGGCTACGGAATGGGGCAGTAGATGCACAAATAAAAGGGGGGTTGCCCTCCTAGAAGCATTCGCATCGTTGGAGATTGGCCTAGTAAACAAAGGTTCAACACAAACCTTCCGCAAAGCAGGCAGAAGTTCCATAGTTGACATAACGTTCGCAAGCAACTCTCTATTGCCCAAAACAAATTGGCGAGTCAGCGAGAAATACACGCACAGTGACCACCAGGCGGTTGTATTCAAGATTGATAGTGTGATGCCCAAAAAAAGTGAAAGGCAGTAGGACGCCTCAACTAACCTGCCCACTGACGCTCAAAACAATAGTGGAACACCTGTTCCCCAGGAAACCTCCTACAATGTTCGTCCTTACACAAGGAGCTAGTTCGGATCAAATCCCACCAGTCACGGCTGAAGAGCTGCAGATTGCGTGCAGGAAAATTGCCGACAAAAAAGCACCTGGCCCTGACGGCATCAAGGTGATCGGAGTCAAGGTGATCGGTTTTGCCGACGACATCGCGGTCGTGACAGTAGCCAAAAATATCCACGAGGTGGAAGCAGCCACAAACGAAGCGATCGCCAGGATCAAGGATTGGATGGAATCCGCCGACTTAGAACTAGCTGACCACAAGACTGAGGCTGTCTTAATAACAATTAAGAATTGAATTGGTTCCCAGATAATTCGATCGAAGATGGCTCTGAAATACCTAGGGGTAATGCTCGACAACCGGCTTAACTTTAAAACGCACGTCGAGTACTGCAGCAAAAAGGCAGCAAGGATGCAGGCAGCGCTCTCAGGAATGCTGCCCAACATCGGAGGACCTGGATACGAGAGAAGGATCCTGCTTTCCACAGTGGTAAGCTCAATCCTCCTATATGCTGCACCAGTATGGGCGGGGGCCCTGGCGAACACGGATGCAGCAAGGAAGCTCTCGACATCATACAGGCTCTGCGTGATAAGAGCAATCAGCGGTTTCCGAACAATTTCGTACGAAGCAGCCTGCGTCATTGCGGGTATGGTCCCGATCGACATTCTCGCCAGCGAAATGCAAAGGATCTACCTACGGAGATCTGCAAATCACTCGGTGACTAGCGCAAGAGGTCTAAAAAAGGAAGAAAGGGCAACATCAATGGCACTGTAGCAAACCAGGTGGGACACCACAACCAAAGGCAGATGGACCCATAAATTGATACCCAGAATAGAAGCCTGGACAACGAGAGCTCACGGGAACTGCAACTACCACCTCACGCAGTTCTTGTCGGGCCATGGGTGTTACCGAAAATACCTCCACAGATTCGGTCACGACAGCTCACCCACTTGTCCAGAATGCGCGCGCGAAGATGAAGACGCAGAGCACATAATATTCCATTGCAGACGCTTTGCCGTGGCGAGAGGAAGTCTACCAACTCCCGAGCTCGTAGTTAGCCATATGATGGAGTCAGCTGACAAATGGCTAGTGACATGTTCCTTTATTACAAGGGTGCAGATCGAGCTAAGAAGGCTGGAAAAAGAAAGAAAGGCCGAATTGGCAAATATAGATCACATAGCGTGATATGCTAACCAGCCCCGCGAAGTAATACCTAACGGCAGTTCCGCGGGGAGAGTGGTAGAAGTGTGCAGAGGTGTGGTTTAGGACGTAGGCGCGAGGAAAAAGGAGAACAATATCCCGTGAATCGTTCATGCTGGTAACACGGGTTACCAGTATCTTGAAGAAGATTCCACATCCATTGGCGCAAACCATAAAAAAAAAAAAAAAAAAATGGGTAAGGGCACACGCTCGCGCGTAGGTAGATGGTATTCCCTTTTTTAAGAACCTCCTCATATATCCTTCACAACACTGTGTATTACTGTGTAGATAATATTACTCCACCATGTATGCACACCTCAACAAATTGTATGAGTGGGAATGTGAATGAACGAAAGATCGGGATAGGCAAAAATGGTTAAATAGTGTCCGGTATATACATGTGTATGCACATATGTTCCCACTTGCAGCAAAAAGGAAATAAGCAAAAATAACAAACAATTTGTTGATCCTTTTGAAATCCGTTGAAATTTGGAAGAACATCATGTATTATGCACTTGAGGTGGAAGCGTGAACTGTGCATGAGTCTAACATGAGGCGACGCAAAAACTCCAATAGCGACCCACGATAAAATAAATCGAATGGTGGTAAATCACACGATCTGATCAAAGCAATTAGAGAGTAAAAGACAAGAAAATGTACTGTATCAGACATTTCAATTCAATTATTTCTCGGGCTGTATATATGGAATGTCGAAACCACATATTGGCCACATCAATGTCATCCAATTTCGACAGAAAGAACTAATGCAGCGCAAGATCGAGTAACACACCCTGCACTGATTGATCAATCTTATTTTCAAAAAAAAAAAAAATATGGCCCGACTTTCATTGTTTTTGATATATTGTTAATTAATGAAAAAACGTTGTTTGTGTGACGCTTTCTTTTTGCCGCCAAATTGTTTTTTTAGTGGTACCTGTATTGTACTATTTAGCAACACTACGGTAGAGTGCGAGAGGTGCTCTTCGATACGTTATAATACTCATAACATACATATTAGCTGCTATCTCTGTCATGTTGTGCGAATGCGCCATCTTGTCTCAGGCCGTTGTGATCAAGTGCGGATGCATCATGAGTCGACACTATATTTGGCGACAAGGTGAAAACAATTTAAAAAAAATAAAGTGCGCAGGTAAATAAAAGTGAATCGGAGTGCTTATTCCAGAATTTTTGTGATTTATTATCTCGATAGCGGGAAATTGTGTAATAAATCAAAGTTCAGAAATTTTTTGCTTGCATGGTTCCATTAAATTGTAAATATGTTAAGGCAGATAAGGAAGAAATACCAATAGATGTTTGGTAAACAAAATAAGCTTCAAAGGAAGTTTGGTTAAAAACAAATGGTGAACTTCAAAGTATGTTTGGTAAAAAAAGGAAAATTCAAATGAAGGTTAGGTAGAAAAAAAATCATGATCACTTGATATGAAATAAACTTGAAAAATATAGCTTCTTTTGATTGATTTTAATAGCTAATAAGTTATTCATTCTTATTCTGAGTGAAATAAGCACGTCTACGTTAAGTATACGATAACTCGACAGGATTGATTAATTGACAAAGAACTGATGCAGGTACATAGGCGGGGGTACTTCGACCCCGAATAAAGTACTTCGAAACCATGGCCCATTACTCCAGTGTCTTTCAAGCTGAAATTAATGCCATAGACAGATGTGTTCAAATCAATCTAGGAAAGGAGCAGTAAACCGTTTCATATGCCCAGAAACACTCAGCGCTGTAGGAGACCATGTTCTCAGTGAAGAATTCAGGGAACTAGATAGAACCTGACTTGACTTCGGGAACTTGAGAGACTTGGGAACAACGCTCATGACATGAAGCAGTCCAAGGAACTCTTGAGCCAATATCACCGAAAGAGGTTTGCTGCATGTAGCAAGATGAGCAAGAACAACCTCCGTACCTTAATAGACTGCCTAACATAGACTGCAAACTCAGGGACCACTGAAGGAAACTAGTGTTATCAGAAGAAGTATCACGTACTGGGACTTCGTGTGGCACTATCAAAAAAAGACAAGGATTTCTGGGCAGAGACTTTTTACAAGATGAAGAAATGCGCAGCAGGAGTAAATACTAATCAACTCTGAAAAGAACTGTATATACGTAATACGTAAGAGGGCAACGGTATCGGTAAGGAGGCACAATAGCTCTAAAGGTCGCAAAAATACTTCAACAACAATAATAATAATTGGCGGAAATGAGCCTGCGAACATTGTTAAGCTAAAGGTGTACAAAAACGAAGCCATTGATTCAGTATTTCACATCAACAATGAGGCTAAACCGTAGTATTCTAAAACGGTTGAGAATAGAAAACAATGAAGGAGTGTATAAGGGAATAGTTGATGATGTACAAAAGTACAGCTCATCTAATCAACTTTGTAATACATTGAATAAATAGAAGAAAATAAAACTCTATCCGAGATAAGAGGTAGTGATAAAGAGGAAAAAATAGAGGCGAACTGGAGGTCGATGACAGATTGAAGAAAAGTGTGTATTCAATTAGCAACTATATATCTTGGAAAAAAGAATACGATTACATATCTTAATAAAAATAGTTGATAAATGTTTCCTTTTATATGAATTAACTTGTGAGCTAAAAATATAATAATAACAACATAAAAAAAAAACATGGAAGAGATGTAGTGCATTGGAAACACTACGGTACAACGTGAGAGGTACTCTACGATATGTTATAGTACTCATAACATGCATATTAACTGTTATCTGTCATGTTGTGTCCAAGATTTGTAAGGTCGTTGCTGATGTTACGATTAAGAAATTTATACGGTTAGGATAAATATAATAACTGCGTAGCGATTACAAGCGTACACCTATAGGCAATGATTTTCTTCAGATTAATGCCATAGTGTTACACTAGGACAAAGCTTTTGGAACTTTGTAGGTCAGAACGAAAAAGAATTAAAATTTTAAGAATCATTCTACACAATCGTTTCCGCAAAAATTCCCATACAACCCTTTGCCCCAAATCTTGCCGATCAACCTACTGAACTAAATATGAAATCTGTGCCTACAACATAGATTAATGCCTACCACAGCTCTAGTACGACATGAAGAAGGGGTGTTTCTGGAGCCCTGATATGAACAGAAATATTAAGTATTGAGATAGAAAATCTAACACTGAAGCCCGTTTCCACAGTGCGAGCTTAAGTGTCGATCCATGGATAGATTCAAAATCTATACAAATGTCGTTTTCATAGTGAAGGTTTAACAACAAATAGCAGTAGCAGTTTGAGTGTCAATCCAGAGAGTACACAATTTCCAATAGTGTATTAGTTGAATCAACCCAAAATACATAGATAAAACCCACATAAGCAACCAAATATTTTGTCTGGGAATGCTGCAGATTTCAGCCTCTCCTGATTGGACGAAATTCACTCAAATAATTCCGTGTTTTCACGTCCACTCCAAGTTTCAAGTTGCACACAAATTCGACCACAAACACGTTTTGTGCCTGCCACACGTTTTGTGTACAATCCCAATCTCACTTTATTTCATAAGTGGTTCACAATGCCACTTAATCCATGGCTTAAATATTGACTGTGAAAACGATATCTTCTCGAGTGAAGTTTATGTTCGATCCTACACTTCGCTTAACCAGCAGATGAGCTTGCACTGTGAAAACGGGCATGAATGAACTTGAATGGAATTGAAGCAAAATAAATACAGGTGACCATGAACCCATAGCTGCGAGTAACTAAAGAAAGAGCCTATTAATGTGAATATCCTTGTACTCGACTTAAAAAAAACCCATTCGAATCTGTGTAGATTAAAGGCGGTTTAATAGCCCTTTAAAAAAATAGCTTTAAAATAATTTTGATCAGTAAACAGCGAAATACAAATATTGATACATCATTCAAACCACGGTTTTATTAGTACTTCCTTTTTCGTATATTTGTTTTATTATTTCTATGTTTGGCGTTTAGCTTCTGCAGCAACCACTTGTGTTGTGCATGCTATTGTTTTCCCGCGAGTGAAAGGGATCTACAAATTATGCAGAGTCCAAATGACTAATTTTAGAAACTTTTTCTAGACAGTTCATACTCTATTTGTGTGGGTTTGTAGTAGCTATACTACACCAAGATCGTTCAATATAACGCATTCTATTATAAATTGTTCACAGTTGTTACCATACCCATTATCACAGCTTCTTTGTGGGTAGCTCTTCCTAGGGCTTTAGCAGTTATTATGATATCCTCTTTCTTGTCTGATGTCGGTGGAAACTCAGTGATGGGTTAACCCTTTAGATGCATGATGATGTGATGATGATGAGATGAAATGTGGATTAAATATTACCGTGATTATTCAACATGGCTCTAGAAGTAATTTTTTCATTAATTTCTTGTTTTGTCAAACTGTTTATTAATAATTTGTTAAAATACAGTATGTCAGCAAAGGGACATCAGGCAATTAGCCTTCAAGAAATAACTCTATCTATATGCAAGGTGGCGCAAGGTTAATCTTCATATTTGATATAACATCTTCAATCATATTTGATATTTGTCAACTAGACAGCTGCAGTATACGAGTGTGTGTGGTTTGATTGAGTTTATTTAACCAATTATCGGTCGGTGGGATTAGGGCAGCGTAAATTTCGACTTCGATTTCCATCGCTTCGCACCAACTGGACAAACATTCCGGCGTTACCTACACGAATTAAATAGGCTGGAAGCACAGGAAATCATGACGACGCGACCGGAGAACGTTTTGAAATCTTGCTGCAAAATGTGATAAAATGGACACAAATGTATATCAACACTGGCGTCAAGTAGCTTGACAAATCATCTTTTCCACGTAAGAGAAAATATTGCAAACGTCAAAATAAAATGTTTTTTTTGTTAAAAAAGTAATTCAAAAACAAAATTGGATGATTAATTTTGCGGCACTTACAAAAATTTCATTTCATTTATTTATTATGGGGTGAATACTGCAGAACCTTAACATACATACATACAACATATGTAAAATTAAATAAACATTTCTATTTTATGGTACTGTGTACTTTGGCACCACTCACACCTGACATTAGGTAAACCTATATCTTTATCTAATGTCCTCCACTCATCTCGTTTCATCTTTTTCCTATGTACATATACATATAAAATGGGTCAATCATTTTTACTATAAAAGCCTTTATTTCCGAAGTGTTAAATAAAACTTATTAAAATTGAATTGGAAATGTGTTTTTTGTCTTTGCGGAGTTAAATTTATTTCATGGTGCTGAAACCGGGAAGTCCGAAGAACAGATTTAATAAGTTATTAACTTTCTAGCTTTCATCATATTTTTCTTGTTTTATTTCTGCCACTGAAAAAAATGAAGATGCAAACACGTGCTGGTTTTCGTAGGCAAATTACAAAAATCCTTAATGAAGTGACAGAATATTTTAAATCGATTAGTTCAGGCGACACGGACATTTTTTAATAAGATCTTGCTTCGCTTCTACAAATTGAATCTAAATTAAAGAAGATGTTCAGGGTTCAGCAAAATGTCCACGATGAGTATGATACATCGACCCTTTTTTTACGGAGACGAATAAGTTAAAAATATATTACGCTTTCTAAAACAGGAAGTTGAGTTAATGGAAAGAGCCAGTATTGAGAAAACGATGAGATCTCAAGCCAAATATACGCATGTAACAACAGCCGCAGATCTCTTCATTTCTGCAAAAGGAAAGCCAGTCATTTTTTTTAATCCCATTGATCATTCAAAACTAAAACAATAAGTTATAAGAAGCACAATGCTGAAAGACGGTGGGTGTTTCAGGTGCACTCGTAAAGGCCATACTGGCAAATAAAGCAAGTCAAAGGAATATTGTGTAAAAAATGTGAGGGGATGCAAATGCTTACATTCTGTGTGAAGGTAGAAAATTGCTAACGAAAGAATCAAGAATCAATCAAGAAAACTGCAAGAAGTACAGCATCCTTATTGTCATCAACGAATTTGTTTACTTCAAACAAGTCTTCTAATTTAATATTCTCACCCACAAACGGATGTGAATTATTAGTGCGGCAGCAGTGGCTGAGGCACGTTGCCCTCAACGAATTTGTTTACTTCAAACAAGTATTCTAATTTAATATTCTCACCCACAAACGGATGTGAATTATCAGTGCGGCAGCAGTGGCTGATAGATTAAACGTGTGGGCACGTTGCCTTCGAAAACGTGAGTGTCATTCCCTTCGGCAATATCAAAGTTCCTAAGTTAAAATGATTGAAAACCGCACAGTTAATATTAAGAAGCCAACTAAAAATTGGAGGGTATGGGCCTATGCATCCAGGGTAAAGTTGTTGACTGCTCTCAACTTGGCGGGATGCCAGCAACGAGTTGACATACAGCCTCCTCGCGGCGCCCCCTGGATAGCCTTTACAGCAAACGCTTAGAGGTGAACCAATGTATGCAGCGGTCCCTTTGTCCAAGGGTTTAAGTCCGGACCTGTTCCTCCAGGCTCGGGTGTTGCGCGTGGTGTTAACTTCTCCACCGTGTAAAAAAAAAGTTCAGAGTCGACTAGAAACCCCGTCGCCTGCATGTGGAATATGAGGTCCCTGACCAGACCACGTGCAGCCGATGAACTTGCGAAAGTCCTCGAAGCTTATAAAACAGATATCACTGCCATTCAGGAGGTGCGGTGGAATGGGTCGGGCAAAAATAGGATGAAAAACTGTGATATATACTTCGGCCATTGCTACAAAGAGCGAAGGCAGCGCCTGTTCGGATGCGGGTTTGTTGTTCGAGGCCGACTTAGGCAAGAAGTCTTAAACTTTAAATACTTAAGCGAGCGCGTCATAACAACCCCCGTCCCAAGGCTACATTCGGCAACATCAGCCTGATCTGCGCCCATGCTCCAACGGAGGATAAAGATGACGATAGCAAAGATGACTTTTATGATCTTATAGAAAGGACATAAGATGAATGACCCAACTACGACACCAAGATCGTTCAAGGAAATTTCAACGCAAAGCTGGACAAGGAAGACATCTTTGCTAGAGTCATCGGGAAGCACAGCCTGCGCGACAACACGCCCGTGAATGGACTCAGGCTGTTGGACTTCGTAACGGGCCGAAACCTCTTTATGGCCAGTACTCGGTTCCCTCACCTCAACATCTACAAAGGGACCTGGCGGTCTCCTGATCAATCAACCGAATCAACCAGATTGATCATATTGCGATGGACGTCAGACACTCCTCCAATATTCTCGATGTCCGAACATTCCGAGGAGCCAACATCGACTCGGATCAATTCCTTTTTGTAGCAAAGGTAAGAACACGGATATCGATAGGAAAGCGGAATAGAGCAAGACCAAAACAGTCTGATGTCGGAAAGCTACAATCGCAATTGACCGCTAGCAACTTTGCCGATCGAGGCTCTCCCGAGTACAACCTTGTTAGGCGAATCAATCGACGAACAATGGAACCGTTGTCAAAGAGCAATCAGAAAAGCTTCTGATGTGCTGGGTTTTAAAACGCCACCCCAAAAAAACCCCTGGTTTGCCAACGAGTGCAGGCAGGCACATTCAGAGAAGCAAGCAGCATACAAGGCGACGCTGAACAGAAGGACGACACAATTGCTTCGCAATACAGTGTTCTTTATCTTGCAATCAGTCAGTGAGTCAATCCCTGCTCGATCGATGTGGGTCATTGCGATCATATTGCAAGAGCTATTGAACCTCAAATGCTGACAGTTAGGAAATTAATTTGTAAGGTAGAATAAAAATTTGCACATAATAAAAATTCAGTCTTAAGACCACCGCAAAATCATCAGTGTTTATTTCTTTGTAACTCGCGCGATCGAGAAAATGGAGAGGGGTTACGGCAGAAATGATGTCCGAAAGTTCTACCAAGGGGAAAAACAACTATCCAATGGGTACAAAACAAATACAAAATTCGGACAGAATTCTGTAGTGACGCAGAGGGACAACTCGTAGTAGATTCGCAGTCGATACTGAGAATCTTGAAAGATTTCTGTAGACTGTTAAACGGCGAGGTCCACACAATGGACGATGATATACAATTCCGTGCCCCCGACCTAGACGAAGTCTAGATATCGAGACTGAAGTCTGCAGGTGCAGAGGCTGCAGAGCTCTTCAAGACAGCTGGAGATGAGTTGGTAGAGTGCATGAACCAACTCATCTGTAAGATATGGTCGGAGGTAAGCATGCCCAACGAGAGGAATCAAAGTATAGCTAGCCCGATCCTAAAGAAAGAAGACCCCTTCAACTGCGCCAATTACCGACGGATAAGTCTCCTCAAAATCGCCTATAAGATCCTCTCTGCCGTTTTGTGTGAGCGCCTGAAACTATAGGAACTTATCAGTGCGGCTTCAGGCCGGGGAAGTCCAACATTGACCAAATCTTCACATTAGGACTGATCCTGGAAAAAACCCAAGAAATGCAGATCGACACACACCACCTATTCGTCGATTTCAAGGCCGCATATGACAGCGTGCATAGGGACGGACGAGCTATACAACCCATGTCTAGTTTTGACATTCCTGCCAAACTCGTCAAGTTGTGCAGTATGACGATGGAGAATTGTCGCTACTCCGTCAAGGTCGGTAACGATCTCACAGAGACGTTCAATGTCTAAAAAGGTTTTAGAAAAGGCGACGCGCTGCCATGTGACTTCTTTTATATCATACTGCAGAAGATCGTGCAAGACTCACACGTCAACACTAGAGGCACGATTTTCCAGAAGTCCGCACAATTGCTGGCGCGGTGATATTAACGTGATACACAGAAAGCAGCGAGCAAATGAGGCCTTTGCTGGCATTGAAACGGAAGCGGCTGAAGCGAGTCTGGCGGTAAAGAAGGGCAAAATGAACTATATGCTGTGATCAAGAAAGGAAGCACAATATCAACGACTCGGTCAGAAAGTCACAGGTAGGCAGCTATAAATGCTAAGCAGCTAGTGAAGAACTTCGTATACCTCGGCTCCACGGTAAACAGCACAAACAAAACCAGTACCGCGATCAGACGAAGAGTAACTCTTGTCAACTCTTGATTCTGTATAAGACTTTAATCATCTCCACCCTCCTCTACGGCGCAGAAGACTATATCCTTGTTTTGGCTCACGAATTGTATGGGCTGTACAGCGACATGAATCTAGCCAGGCGTCTAAGAATCCAACGCCAAAGTTGGTCAGTTCACTTACAAGGTGGAGCACACAAGTCGAGGGGAACCACCTTCATGAACTGAAGATATTTTATTGTCCTTTGTATCTTATTAATATATTACACAGATTTCTGTGTTAAAACAAAGTCTTAAAAGGCAGTTTCCAGTAAATATAAATAACTTAATTTCATTGTTGGGGCGCTAGCTATTATCACAACCTGACCGTAGTACAACTACTTGCTACTATTTGCTATAAAATATTAAGTCGCTCCTAAGAGTTGGAAAAAAATATCAAAAGTAGTGATCTTGAGGAGGAAGAAGACTATGTTCCATTGCTTTTAAATCAGGATCAAATTATGTCAGAAATATCTGATATTAAGATATGGGCACCGATGACATCTCTCATTAGATCTCCAAAAATCTAACAAAACGTAGAATGTGAAGAAATTTCCGATGATAGTGCGTACATGGAACTTATTGGTATACAGCCCAAAGTAAAATTAGAAGCCGTAATAAAATGCTTGTAGTGAGCAAAATAAAATTACCTAACCATTGAAAAAATTACAACCGCAAAATACGCGAGATACAGCTGCTGCCAAGCGATCATCTGCAATGCAACTGCTGAGTTTTACATATTATGTAAATAAATTTGTTTTTTTTTTAAATAGAGATTCAGGATATTTTATTTATACATTATATACTGCGTAAGCTTCCTTTTTTAGAGTCTTTAAGATACCTATTCGGTTATTGCAACGGGTTATGTTTCCATTAGTTCCCATAATCGAAATTACACTGTAACATTTAAAGCGATATATTTTGATAATATTTTTGAGTGGGTGTGTGGTACCCCAGTAGGTTTTAACGAGGCAGAAGGGATGCTCAACATGCGACGGCTTACTTATACAGGTAGACCTGTGTTAACACCCCGTGTTACGTTCCTGAAAAATATCGTGTTAAACAAAATCGTGCTTAACGAAACCAGAAACCAGTCCAAAAGACGAGTTAGGTTCCATAATCACAGAAAAAAAACTATGTTTTTTTTTACTTTTTAGATTACTTTTATTTAAAACTTTTATTAATTCATACATAGAAAGTAAACAAAAAACATGCTATTTGTGCAATATGTAAATCAAAAGTTCATAAAAAAACAACAAACAAATAAAAATCTTATAAAGTCATCTCACATCGTATTAGTACAATTAATATGGGGAAGCCCTTATTGCAGTACTGTACATATGCAACAAGTAAGCATAAGGTATGAAACTCTCTTCAGATGTCTCCGACTGAGCTCGGAAGATACCTATTATATAATTGCAGGAGATTTGAACTCCAGGCATCAAGACTGGGGATGCAATAGGAATTGCGCACGGGGGATCGCTTTGAAGAACTGGTTGATTGGGCATGATGAGTTGAGGGCTGATCTGCTTGCAACCGAAATACCATCGTTTCCCAGAAGCGGGAATTATCTGGATCTACTATTAATTGACAGACGACTGACAATACAGGATGTAGATACAAGCACACGGAATTGTTTAACCACGATAGAGTACGATAGTGATCATCGTGCTTTTTCAGTGGTTATTCAACTCCCGAACGAGGTGGCTGAGCTGGGGGAATATGTCCAGCGAAATCCTTACAATTACAATAAGGCTAGCTGGCCACGTTTCTCCAGGGCTTTAGCCAGGGAACTCCGGTCGAGTGCGATCAATCCGCCAACGAACAGAAACCTAACGAACGAGGAGGTTGATAGGCACCTCAAACAAATGGACGACGCCATAGTGCGTACAATGGACAGGACGATACCGAAGGTAGTGCCGACCGATGACTGCGATGTCTATCGGAATGCCACCATCGACGCACTTCACGTGCAGAAAAGTAGACTGCTGTCAAGACTCAAATGCTTGCACAGACAGTTTACAGACCCGAGAAGTCCGGAAGTTAGATCCCTGAAGTCAGAGATCAAAAACCTCCAACAGCTAATAAAAATAAATTATAATCTTGCCATAAGCTTGCATTGGGGCAATAAAATCCGGACTGTACGATCCAACAACCCGGGTATGTTCCCGCAAGTAAATAAATTATTCAGGAGGAAAGATCAAAATGACATTCCGATCGTCCGACTTCCGAGAACAAACGACAACACACAGCTACTGACATCAGTTGATATAGATCCAGATGAGTCCGTGCTAGATGACGAATTCTTCGTGGTCGAAGATCCCCAAGAGAAGGTTAAGACCATAGGCGCTGTTTTCGAGAGAGTGTACAAGGTCAACGACGTCAGTCAACCAAATCACGATCTAGAGAACAGAGCCCTGGTAAATCACTTTTATCTCCGTGAGGAGATCAGTCGATGGCGATCTGAGAATCCTGGTTTCACCAGATTCGATGACGTAAATACGGCAAATAATGTCATCGCCAACGATGCAAATCACATAGTGATCACGCAAGAAGATCTCCAGGGGGTCTTTAAATCCATTAAGAACAAGAAATCGGCTGGGATAGATGGTATCCCGAACATCGTGCTTAACCATCTCCCTCCGGCTGCAGTGGAAATTTACACTACACTGTTCAACAATGCGCTTAGTAATGCACATTACCCGGCACATTGGAAGACAGCTGTAGTGCAACCAATCCCTAAACGGGATAAAGACAAAAGCATTCCGTCTAATCTTCGGTCGATAAGTCTACTTCCTTGCATCAGCAAGGCATTTGAAAAGATTGTCGTTCGAGCTCTGCAGACATGGGTAGAGGACAATAATATTCTACCGGACAACCAATTTGGATTTAGGGCAGGGCATTCGACAGTGCATGCTGCTGCAAAGTTGGTTTCCGACATACAATGGAATATGGATAAAAAACAGTGTACGGGTGCCTGTCTGTTCGATTTGGAAAAGGCATTTGATACCGTCTGGTTAGAAGGCCTTTTCCTTAAGTTGGTCAGACTTAGGCTAAATAAACCATTGCTATACATGATTTATGATATGATAACAGGTAGAAAGTTCGTCGTGAAAAATGGCGGCGTAACGTCAAGTAGAATATTTAGCATAGAAAACGGTCTACAACAGGGGGCTGTAGGATCCCCATTATTGTTTTCTATATTTACTGCAGATCTTCTATGGTCTATGCCGCACCTTATCGCGTATGCCGATGACCTAGTGGCTTACAGATCAGCACCGAAGGTAGTAGTCATAAACACCCTGTTGCAACGGGATGCAAATAAAATAATTGGATATTGTAATGACTGGAAGTTGCTTATCAACTTTCTAAAATGTGAAACTGTTCTTTTCCGTGCCCCGGTGCACAGGGCCTCAAGTGATACGCGTGCGAACTGGAAAGAGTTTTGCATTATTGACCCTCAGGGCCAGCCGCTAATCGTGAAAAGTGTAGTCAGATATCTCGGCATTTGGTTGGATCATTTTCTGTATTTTAACAAACATATAGAGAAGGCTTTGACCAATGCTAGAAAAGCCTTTGCTGTGGCAAGAAAGCTGTTTTACAGCAGCCAACTTGATACCAGGGTGAAGGTAATCTGCTACATGGCCCTCATAAGGCCCATCATGGTATATGGTTGTCCCCTTTGGTTCAACGTGAGCCCTTCCCAGATGGAAAAGATGAGGGTGTTCGAGAGACGGTGTCTTAGGACCTGTCTCCGGTTGTATCGGACACCTGAATCCGAGTACAAGAAGTACTATCGCAACGAGGTCTTGTACAACAGGGCTAACGTGAAAAGAGTAGACAATTTTATAATTTCACTAACGCGACGACACATTGCAAGGAGTATGATGTCTACCAACAGTCTGATCTTCGGGGCTTATTACCCGAACTTTATGTATCATGAAAGGGCGCGCTACACCGGCTTTATTCCACCTGAGGCTTTCCTCTATTTAGATTCATTAAATCTGATTCAGGACATGAGTGGATGTCCTATAATCTTCCACGCTGTACGCCGAACAGTTGACAGGCGACTCCACTATGAATCGGATATCGCTCGGGAACACGAGGATCAACTCCGGTTCAGTAGAGCGATCCCCGCTCGAGATAGGAAGGAGAGTGCAAAGGAGCGGCACTTCTTTTGGTGGTTACACCAGAACCAGTCTCCGCCATCGCCAACGCCTGATCGGATAGTCGGTCTGTTGGACAACAGCCCACTTACATAGATTTAAGTTAGGTTAAGTTAGACTACACGCCCTTGTACACACGTCCGCAATGTCACGGACATAGTTTAAGTGCATTAGAGTTAGGGTTAGTTAGTTTTAAGAAAATTTAAAAAACAATGTTTAGAGCGCCAAGTTTTTCCTAAGTTTTCTTGGCCAGTAAGCAAAAACAATAAAGATTGTCCATATAGACTACAAAAAAACAATATTAGTAGTAGACGCTGAAAGGCAAATAGATAAGTTAGTTTAGGTTATTTTAGAGCACCTGCGAAGGGTCAGTAAGATACATTTTAAGAACATGAATTGTTTAGATAGTAAGATAGATTTAATCATTTTTGTCTAGTTTTAAGAATCAAGAATTTAAAAAATAAAAATGAATTTTAAATTAAATTAAAAAATAAGCATAAGGTATACCGTTTACGTATGTATGTATGCACAAATTAACAAAACTTGCATTTTCAAAGTGCGAAAACATTTTCAGCAACCGTGTAAAACAAGGTTTTAGAAAAAGCGACGCGACAGTCATGTGACTGTCAACATCATTCTGGAGAAGATCGTGCATAACTCCCATGCTAACACAAGAGGCACGATCTTCCAACTCCGTACAACCGCTAGCATACGCGGATGTCATTGACTTGATTGGTCGTACACAGCGAGCCGTCAATGAAGCGTTTGCTGGTATTGAAGCGGAGGTGGCCAAAATGGGTTAAGCGGTGAACGACGGCAAAACGAAGAATATGCTGTCATCAAGAAAGAACGCACAACATCGACGACTTGGCCAAAACGTCACCATAGGCAGCTATAACTTCGAAGTAGTGAAGGACTTCGTCTACCTCGTCTCGCAAGTGATCAGTACGAACAACACCAGTACCGAGATTAAGCGCAGAATTACTCTTGCCAGAATTACTCTTTGGGCTCAAGAGGCAATTGAGTAGTAGATTAATCTCTCGAAGGACCAAGCTAACATTATATAACACAAAGAGGGACAACGCAATAGATGACGCCCACGGAACCGATGGCGCATCCAGGTGGAGGAGGACCTCAATCGACTTGGTGTGCGTAGTTGGAGACAGCTGGCTAAAGATCGTGCCGACTGGAGAGGCTTACTGGTTGCGGCCCAGGTCCACCCCGGACTGTACCACCACCAGAAGAAGAAGCCAATAAAAAATTAAAAAAATGAATATGTCCGTGGTCGTCCCTCGAATTTTCCGCGACACAATACCTGCTCCAGATCAATTCTATCAACAAACAGACGGACTTTCTCTGCCAGATTCTAATTTGTGTGAGTATGAACAAATAAAAGGCTTAAGTGCCTTAATTAGTGCGGCTAATTTTTGGAAAGTTGAGACCGGAGTATATCAGCGTTTTGATACTGGGCTGACCGCGGTAGATACTATATTTGGATGAACGCTTCAAAGCCCGCATATTTATGTATACCCCCCCTTCGGGTTAGGCGAATGAATGAATAAACCCGAGGTAGGCATGCCTGTCGTAAGAGGCGACTAAAAATCCACCCATCGTAAATGGGTTTAAATAGTATACATAAAAAAGGCAATGAGGATTTCAAAGCGTTGATATGGCGTCTCATGCAGGCACAAGCGTCTGCACTTAGCCTCTATCAGCGAACTCCTACTCTCACCTCCACGTGCTGAAATCTGGGAGCCGAGCACCTTCGATCGAAGATGGGGTAACCAACCTCCGTGGGACGTCGTTTGCGGCTGCACTCGAGAGAGGGGGGAGAGTGTGCCTGTACCAGGGCTCATCTCTCTTTATGGATGGCGGCGGAGGAGCTGGAAACTGTCTGGCCAACGGCGGCATCCGAAACTCCAGTCAGAAGGAGTTACCTGGTGCGCAGTCCTTCTAGAGCTACTTCGACATTTTCGGAGCACAGGTCTAGAAGGTTCTTTAAAGGCCAGGTCGGGGCCTCTGCATTGAGATGGCGGCGGAAGATCCCTATAGTTTTAGGGACAAGGGCGGCGATCACAGCCCCAACGAGGTTACCGACTCCGGATAAACCCGGATAGTCCGCCCGATGGTTAAAGAATAGGGCCTGGCCTCCCAGTTGGGGGTTGTGCGTGGGGTTAACTCCCTCGCCACGTAAAAATATAATGGTTCAGAGACAACCAACTGTCTCGGATACGGACGGAATTAATGTTGACGACCCCAGCAAACGTTACAAGGACAACGATTTTCGGTTCTGGACGTGGAATGATAGGTCCCTTAACAGACCACGTGCAGCCGAAGAACTCGCGCAGGCCCTGGACTGCTACAAAGCAGACATCACCGCAACTCAGGAAGTGCGGTGGAATGGGCCGGGCAAGAAGAGGATGAGAAACTGCGACATCTACTACGGTGATTGCAACAGGGAGAGGCGCTTATTTGGATGTGGATTTGTTGTTCGAGGCAGACTTAGGCAAAAAGTCTTAAGCTTTGTCTGTAAAAGCGAACGCCTCATAACTATCATCATCAAGGCTAAATTCGGGAACATCAGCCTGATTTGCGCCCACGCCCCGACAGAGGACAAAGATGACAACAGCAAGGATGACTTCTATGATCTCCTAGAAAGGACGTAAGATCAGTGCCCCAGCTTCGACACCAAGATCGTTCTAGGAGATCTTAATGCAAAGCTGGGTAAGCAAGACATCTTTGCCAAAGTCATCGGGAAACACAGCCTGCACGACACCACATCCGATTACGAACTCAGGCTGGTGGACTTTATCACGGGACGTAATATCTCTGTAGCTAGCACGCGGTTCCCACACCTCAACATCCATAAAGGGACCTGGCGGTCCCCTGATCAATGAACCGTCAACCGGATTCATCATGCTGCGACCGACGTCAGGGACTCCTGCAGCATTCTTGATGTCCGAACGTTCCGAGGAGCCAACATCGACTCGGATCATTTCCTTGTTGTAGACAAGGTAAGAACTCAGATAGAGAGATCAACGGAGTCGAGAAAGGACACCACGGTTTGATGTCGGAAAGCTACAATCGCAACGGACTGCTAGGATCTTTGCCGATCGAGTCTCCCGGAATCTCTCTCTAAGCTCGTCGCCACCTGCGCAAACAATCGAAGAAGATTGGAGGCGTTGTCAAGAAGCCATCAAAGATGCTGCCACTGATGTGCTGGGTTGTACGGCACCAACTAGAAAAAACCCATGGTTTGACAACGAGTGTAGGCTGGCACATGCAGCGAAGCTGGAAGCCTACAAAGCAACGCTGCAACGAACGACGAGAGCTGTTCGTGAGCTCTACGAACAGAGACGAAGGGATGAGAGCCGGCTTCTCAGGAGGAAGAAGAAAGAGCACGAGAAGTGCGCGATCGAGGAGATGGAGTGGTGCTACGGTAGGAACGATGTCAGTGGACATAAGGTTCGGACAGAAGCCTGCCGGGACGAGAATGGACAACTAGTAGTAGAGTCGCAGTCGATACTGAGAATTTGGAAGAACCACTTCTGCAGACTGCTAAACGGTGATGATGACACCAATACCGCTGTCAGGCAGAATGTTCCACCCAATATGTACGATGATCGACGTGAATTCCGTCCCCCCGACTTAGACGTGGTCAAAATAGCAATATCAAGACTGAAGTCTAACAAAGCTGCCGGTGCGGACGGACTGTCCGTTGAAATCTTCAAGGCAGGTGGAGATGATCTGGTTGGGCGCATGCACCAGCTGATCTGTAAGATATGGTCGGAAGAGAGCATGCCCGATGAGTGGAATCTCAGTATCGTTTGCCCGATCCATAAGAAAGGAGACCCCTTTGACTGCGCCAACTATAGAGGGATAAGTCTCCTGAACATCGCCTACAAGATCTTCTCTGCCGTTTTGTATACTCGCCTGAAGCCTTTTATAAATAACCTGGTAGGTCCTTATCAGTGTGGCTTCAGGCCAGGAAAGTCCACCATGGACCAGATTTTCACACTACGGAAGATCCTGGAAAAGACCCAAGAAATGCAAATCGACACCCACCACCTTTTTGTCGATTTCAAGGCCACATATGACAGCGTGCATAGGGACGAGCTATACAACGCCATGTCTAGTTTTGACATTCGTGCCAAACTCGTCAGGTTGTGCAGGATGACGATGGAGAATTCTCGCTGCTCCATCAAGGTCGGTAACGAACTCACCGAAACCTTCAATGTCAAAAAAGGATTTAGACAAGGCGACGCGCTGTCATGTGATTTCTTTAACATCATCCTGGAGAAGATCGACCTCACACGCCAACACTAGAGGCACGATCTCCCAGAAGTCCGTACAGTGGCTAGCATACGCGGATGACATTGAGGTGATTGGCAGAACACAGCGAGCCGTCAATGAGGCGTTTGCTGGCATTGAGGCGGAGGCGGCTAAAATGGGTCTAGCGGTGAATGAGGGCAAAACGAAGTATATGCTGTCATCAAGAAAGGACACACAACATCGACGTCTTGGACAGAGCGTCACAATGGGCAGCTATAACTTCGAGGTAGTCAAGGACTTCGTCTACTTCGGCTCCGCAGTAAAACAAACGCAGAGTAACTCTTGCCAACCGCTGTTTCTATGGGCTCAAGAGGCAATTCAATAGTAGAGCCATCTCTCGAAGGAGCAAGCTGACTTTATACAAGACCTTGATCATCCCAGTCCTGCTGTACGGCGCGGAGGCATGGAAAATCTCAAAAGCGGATAATGAATTCCTTGGTATTTTCGAGAGAAAAGCTCTGCGTGCGATCTTTGGTCCTGTTTGCGTTGACGGTTTCTGGAGGAGATCCAACGCCTAAGATGGCCAACGCAACAGAGGATGCCCGCGTTTAAGGTGGCGCACCCAGGTGAAGAAGGACCTCAACCAACTTGGCGTGCGACACTGGAGACAGCTAGCCAGAGACCGTGCTACCTGGAGAGGCTTGTTGGTTGAGGCCCAGGTCCACCCCAGACTGTAGCGCCAAATAAAGAAAGAAAAAAACATGCAATGAACAAAACAAACAGGTGGCAGCCTAGTTACACTGTAGAATCCACTCTCTTCATTTCTGGGGAGAGCCAGTTATTGCATTTAATAAATCCCTTCGCGAAGAACTCAAGAGTAATTCGGTCTCCACCATCAAGACCACGAATCTCCGAAAAAAGAAGTCCGCCGGATGTGGAAACACAAAACC
This sequence comes from Eristalis intricaria, assembly GCA_964034865.1. Classification (NCBI taxonomy): domain Eukaryota; kingdom Metazoa; phylum Arthropoda; class Insecta; order Diptera; family Syrphidae; genus Eristalis; species Eristalis intricaria. Next base: position 19,836,165 of record OZ035877.1, read on the forward strand.
GCATGGACTCAGCGAAATTTAAAAGTTTGGAGGAGGAAAATAAAGAGCTCCCCACCAAACTAATGAATATCGAGAAAATATAGCCCTTAAGAACTCGGAATGGCAAAAAAAGAGAATGAGGTCGCCGCTCCTGTAACCAGTCCAAGATACACAACGGACGAAGAGGAACTGGATCGGGAAACAAACTGGTTATCGAAGAAAAGACCCAGTAAGAAACGCAAAGCTCTCTTCACCGGAAGCTCAAAAGGAAGAACTCAAAGAATATGGGCTAGGAAAAAAGCGAGTACAAGAGAAAGCAAGCCCTCCGCCAGCAATAAATGTCAATACATTGCTCCGTCTCCTCAAAGGAACGTTGGCGGCGGAATTTAAAGTAACGTTGCTTCGGAATAACGCCTGGACAGTTAACGTAACTGACCCCGATAGCTACAGAGCATTGTCACAAAAATTAAATAAGGAAAATTACAGTGGCACACACATATTAGTAAAGAGGCTACCTATCTGTGCAAATTGCAAGGGCAAACATCCAGCTAATTATAGAGGCTGCGAGATTCCCAAAGAGCTCCCCTCCGGAAGAGCCAGAGGGGATCCTCCTTTTTTATTAGAGACAATATAGAGCACTTCATGAATACAATAACAGAAATTCAGTTAAAATAAAATATAAGACATCGTATCTGACCATAGCTTCTGTATATTTTCCCCCACGATGCGTGCCCACAAGGGATGACCTTGTAGGTCTTTTCGAGAAATTTGGAACGAGTTTCATGTTTGGTGTGGATTTTAACGCCAAACACACCTTTTGGGGCTCCCGTAAAAATTCAACGAAAGGAAGACTGTTGTACAAAGTCGGTATGGGGCTCGGGGTCGACCACTCATCAGGAAAACCGACATATTGACCCTCCGATACGGCAAAAGTACCCGACTTAGTAGGCTTTTTTTTATTAAAGGGGTACCTACAAGCTTTGTGAAAGTAGAAGAAAGCTTTGACCTCTCTTCCGACCACTCACCTGTAATCTTGACCATAAACAATAAATTAAGGAAAGTGGAAGGTGCGCCGAGATTGACGGATAACAAAACTAACTGAAAAAATGTTTGACATGACTGTGAGGAAAATATTAGTTTAAATGGGTCTTTAAAAACAACTTCAGAGTTAGAACTCGAACTTGAAAAGTTTATTAGTAACATCCAGAAAGCAGCCTTTAAAAAATACACCTCCCACTAAAAAATACCCAAATTTAATGAAACAAATCTTCCGTCAGAAATAAAAGAACTTATCCTCGAAAAAAGAAAAGCGCGCAAGAAATGGCAACAGTCTTGCGCCCCTCAACATAAAACATACCTAAACAACAAGCTTGTATAAGATACAAGAATCTTATCTCGATAACAGGATATTTAGAGTTAAACACGGAACTGAATACTCCGATTTAAAAGATATCCGAGCAGGAGTCCCTCAAGGGAGTGTTGTTGGCCCTACACTTTGTACACTAGAGACATACCTCAAACTGAGGGTACACTTGTGGCTACATTTGCGGATGACACAGCGATCCTGGCAACGGGACGTAAAGTTGAGTCATCAACTGAAAATTGACCATACTGAAGCCTACATGGACTTACGGCATACAACTATGGGGTTGTACCAAAGCAAATAACAGAGGATTTATTCAGTCCTTTCAAAATAAAATTATACGGGATATTGTGAAAGCTCCCAGGTATCTCAGGAATTGTGATATACAAAGAGACCTAGGGATAACTACCGTCGACGAAGAAATAACAAACTCCGCTCGAAAGCTAAGTATCAGACGCCATCGTCATTGTAACAATGCCATCCTCCAAACTCTGGACATAAGACGTTTAGTACGCCGACTCCAGCGTACAAGACCGCTCAATTTGGTGCAATAATAATAAACCATCCTAATGATGGTCATGGCAGGTGATTTTACCGAAGGTCTACTGCAACACGCGAAAATATCCTTAAATGTAAGCTACTAGATAAGGAAACTTAGTTGTAGTAAGGAAAAACCAAAAGAGAAGGGTGTTTTTAGTCAGTAATATTCTGACTCTACTATGTGGACACGGGTCACATAGTGTCTTGTTGACCAAGTAAAAAACCCAAGTAAAAAAAAAAAAAAAAAACAAAAAATATTTATTTCCAATGATGTAAATAATTTCGAATCTGAACATATGTCAAGTCTTTGCAACATCGAATTGCTGGGCATAACAAACGAGCTCCAAACGAAGTGTGTACGTAAACCTTCAACGAGATGAAGCAACACACAAGTTCGAATATGCTACCAGATATTTTAAAACTACTAGCGTTCTTTGAGGTCGCTTTAGTAGAAAAAAAACCGTGACAGTCACCGATTTTTGAGGTTTGCCGATGAGGATTTGCCATCGTAAGATACACCGCATATTGAGGAGTTTCGCATAAACCGAATCACATACAGTCCTTTTCTTTTGCCAGCAACCATTGATTTAGATCATCGCAAAACCGCCTTTCGAGAAACCGTTCTTTCTATACGGAAGATTTGGTCACCATTATGAGAAGAATATATGAATTTGGAAGTGGGTTAGCTTCGATATAGTGTCCGTAATTTTTAAACAATGACAAAATTCACTAGATTCGAACAGTTTTGAGTGTACGATGGGATATTTTCAATGATAACTTAACTTTCCTTCACGTGGTTAAGGTTGAGAGATGGCGCAAAGCCCAAATTTTTTAGGTCACGTAAGTTATCTTTTTCTCTAAACAAAATTTCGAAATATTATACTATTTATAGCTTGTTTTTAAGAATTCCTGGAGTGAAAGTATTCGTGGACGACATTCTCATTTCCGCCAAAAATAGACAGGAACACTTTGAAAGATTAGAAATTGTTTTTTTTCAAAATTAAAGGACGCTGGTCTTAAAGTTGCCAAGGAAAAATGCGAATTTTTCAAAACTTCCATTAATTACCTTGGGCACATTATTGACAAAAATGGCCTGCACAAAGACGACAAAAATGTTGAAGCCATCATAAAGTTGTCGAGTCACTCACCGATCTCTTTGACAGCGGACGTGTTTTTTTTTTTTGCTCCCGGTGATCTGTGACTACGATCTTAAAAATTAAACGGAATCGCGATTCGTCGCCAAACGATATTGACTCCCATGAGTCCAATATCGACGAAATTGGCAATAAAAATAAAAAACATTAATTCGAACATAGACAGCAACACCATGAGTCCAAAATAAAACGCCACGTTTGAATAGTGAGAAAGCGGAAAGTTATAACTCCCTGAGTTCAAATTCCTTCTATTCTCTCTCCCAGTTAATGGACACTATCAGGACGTTATGTTATAGGCAGAGATTTCAACTCTCGACACCTGGCTTGGGGATGCCTAAGATCCAACTGTTGGGGCAATATCTTGCACGATCTACACAATAAGTACCCGTTTGAATATACCTACATTCCACGCAATGAAAGAACCAATCCATCAGTAATTGACTTCTTTTTTACCTACTCTCCTGAAACCCTTTCTCAACCAATAGTAATCAATGACTTATCATCTGACCATTTACAGTTTCAGTTGATCTATCTCTAAATGCTGACATAAATGTTCCTTATAAATATAATTTTAAAGCCATGAACATAACGCGTTACCAAAACTCAGTTAAGAGAAGAATAGGCAATTTGACTGGTTTATCACTTTCAACTATACAGCACAAAAGTGATGTTGATTCTATGATCTCGTCTCTGTCAATTGTCATAAAAGATAGTATTGAGGACTCAGTCCCACGAATACCCAGTTCCGCAGTGCAATTCAATTTCCCTAGTTATATTATTGATACAATAGCAAGAAGAAATATATCTCGTAGAAATTGGTTACGATACAGGTTACCAGGCTATAAATTAAAACTAAAATATCCATCGTATAAAACTCCTTGTTAGTGAGTATAGAAATCGGAACTTGTTGATACGGAAAAACGTTCAAAGCCATTTTGGAATCTCACTAAAATAATTAGAAATAAGCGAATGCCAATGCGTTATTCCCCCCTTAAGGGTAAATGATACGAGGTATATCTCTAATGCTGAGAAGTGTGAAGTCTTACTCCTCGTACAGGACTTATTTATGTTACGCTGATTATCAACGGCTGTCTTAAGCTACTTTACTTTCCCCAAGCCTGGAAAGTTGCGAAAATGCTTGACTTACCCAAGCCCCGGAAGCCTCCTGACATCCCGTCTAGTTACCGCCCAATAAACCTTCTAAGTAACTTGGCAAAGATCTTAGAAAAAGTAATTAAACAAAAACTTATAGAGTTTATTGAAGACAGCTCCATATTTAAAAACCACCAATTCGGTTTCAGATCTGGACATAATACTTCTCACCCCGTTTTGAGATTAACTAGACACGTGCAATATCAACTTTCGATTAAAAAATTGACCGGTTTGCTACTTCTCGACATTGAATCAGCTTTTGATTTGTGTGGCATAACGCTCTTTTGTTTAAAATGAAGCACTTTGGTTTTCCCAATAACCTGATAACTCTCATCAAAGACTTCTTATATGGACGTAGCTTTAAAGTATTCATGGGTGCTACCACATCTACACTCAAACACATATCAACAGGTGTACCACAAGGATCGGTCCTAGCTCCAGTCCTCTTCAATATCTACCTAGCAGATTTCCCTAGTTATTGCCATTTATCAATTTTTGCGCACGACTCCGCATTATATTGTTTCGATGAACTTCCTTCGCCTATTTGCTGAACTCTGCAATATGGTTTTTTCCACTACAAAAAACTACCTCCACAAAGGGAGAATTAAAATGAATGTCAACAAAACTCAGGCAATGTTCTTCACTCGCAGAAGAAGTACAAAGTTTTTACCTAATCGTCACCTTACATTAAGTAATTGCGACATTACCTGGTCAGATGAAGTTAAATATTTAGGAATCACTCTCGAAAAAAAATTAACCTTTAGCAAGCATGTGTCAGCTGTGCTGAATAAAATCAATGTTTTAATAAAAGTTCTGTATCCATTTATAAATAGAAGGTCTACCCTAAGGATTGAAAACAAAATTATTATATTCAAAGCTATTTTTCAAGCCATTATGACATATAGTGCTCCCATATGGTATTTCTGTGCACGCAGTCATATAAAAAAGATACAAATAGCTCAGAATAAATTGTTGAAGATGATATTTAATCTGCCCTGGTATTTCTCCACCTCAGAACTGCACAATATAGCAAAAGTTGAATTAATAGAAGACAGAATTAACAATATTGCTCTCCACTTCTTTAATCGTTGTTCATATTCGCAAAATCCACTTATTCGGCAACTTACGTCAAATCCTAACTAATACGATATATTTAAATGTAAGCTGTTTTATATAAAAAAAGGCATTGGGTTTAGTATGAGACTTTATTTTCCCATATTTCTTATTATTATTATTTTTTTCTTTTCTGGCAGTCTATATAATACTATTATAGTTGCATGAACGATAATGTTCTAGCTCTAACTTGTAAATGACGAAATTGTAAAACTGTATGCACTTATTAAGCTTCACACAAATAAATAAATGAATGAATGAAAATCATAAAGTTGTCTCCACCTAATAATTCAGTAGAGTAACAATCCTTTTTAGGAGTAGTAAACTTCTACAGGCAATTTATGCCAAATATGGCAACTGTTGCTGCACCATTATACCTATTACCCGATAAATTTGAATGGGAACCCAAAAAGCAGTAGGTTATTGATGAAGGGAAATCAAAACTATCGGCAAAGGTTTGTTTGTTTGGACTTTGAAAGATTAGAAATTGTTTTTTTTCAAAATTAAAGGACGCTGGTCTTAAAGTTGCCAAGGAAAAATGCGAATTTTTCAAAACTTCCATTAATTACCTTGGGCACATTATTGACAAAAATGGCCTGCACAAAGACGACAAAAATGTTGAAGCCATCATAAAGTTGTCGAGTCACTCACCGATCTCTTTGACAGCGGACGTGTTTTTTTTTTTGCTCCCGGTGATCTGTGACTACGATCTTAAAAATTAAACGGAATCGCGATTCGTCGCCAAACGATATTGACTCCCATGAGTCCAATATCGACGAAATTGGCAATAAAAATAAAAAACATTAATTCGAACATAGACAGCAACACCATGAGTCCAAAATAAAACGCCACGTTTGAATAGTGAGAAAGCGGAAAGTTATAACTCCCTGAGTTCAAATTCCTTCTATTCTCTCTCCCAGTTAATGGACACTATCAGGACGTTATGTTATAGGCAGAGATTTCAACTCTCGACACCTGGCTTGGGGATGCCTAAGATCCAACTGTTGGGGCAATATCTTGCACGATCTACACAATAAGTACCCGTTTGAATATACCTACATTCCACGCAATGAAAGAACCAATCCATCAGTAATTGACTTCTTTTTTACCTACTCTCCTGAAACCCTTTCTCAACCAATAGTAATCAATGACTTATCATCTGACCATTTACCAGTTTCAGTTGATCTATCTCTAAATGCTGACATAAATGTTCCTTATAAATATAATTTTAAAGCCATGAACATAACGCGTTACCAAAACTCAGTTAAGAGAAGAATAGGCAATTTGACTGGTTTATCACTTTCAACTATACAGCACAAAAGTGATGTTGATTCTATGATCTCGTCTCTGTCAATTGTCATAAAAGATAGTATTGAGGACTCAGTCCCACGAATACCCAGTTCCGCAGTGCAATTCAATTTCCCTAGTTATATTATTGATACAATAGCAAGAAGAAATATATCTCGTAGAAATTGGTTACGATACAGGTTACCAGGCTATAAATTAAAACTAAAATATCCATCGTATAAAACTCCTTGTTAGTGAGTATAGAAATCGGAACTTGTTGATACGGAAAAACGTTCAAAGCCATTTTGGAATCTCACTAAAATAATTAGAAATAAGCGAATGCCAATGCGTTATTCCCCCCTTAAGGGTAAATGATACGAGGTATATCTCTAATGCTGAGAAGTGTGAAGTCTTACTCCTCGTACAGGACTTATTTATGTTACGCTGATTATCAACGGCTGTCTTAAGCTACTTTACTTTCCCCAAGCCTGGAAAGTTGCGAAAATGCTTGACTTACCCAAGCCCCGGAAGCCTCCTGACATCCCGTCTAGTTACCGCCCAATAAACCTTCTAAGTAACTTGGCAAAGATCTTAGAAAAAGTAATTAAACAAAAACTTATAGAGTTTATTGAAGACAGCTCCATATTTAAAAACCACCAATTCGGTTTCAGATCTGGACATAATACTTCTCACCCCGTTTTGAGATTAACTAGACACGTGCAATATCAACTTTCGATTAAAAAATTGACCGGTTTGCTACTTCTCGACATTGAATCAGCTTTTGATTTGTGTGGCATAACGCTCTTTTGTTTAAAATGAAGCACTTTGGTTTTCCCAATAACCTGATAACTCTCATCAAAGACTTCTTATATGGACGTAGCTTTAAAGTATTCATGGGTGCTACCACATCTACACTCAAACACATATCAACAGGTGTACCACAAGGATCGGTCCTAGCTCCAGTCCTCTTCAATATCTACCTAGCAGATTTCCCTAGTTATTGCCATTTATCAATTTTTGCGCACGACTCCGCATTATATTGTTTCGATGAACTTCCTTCGCCTATTTGCTGAACTCTGCAATATGGTTTTTTCCACTACAAAAAACTACCTCCACAAAGGGAGAATTAAAATGAATGTCAACAAAACTCAGGCAATGTTCTTCACTCGCAGAAGAAGTACAAAGTTTTTACCTAATCGTCACCTTACATTAAGTAATTGCGACATTACCTGGTCAGATGAAGTTAAATATTTAGGAATCACTCTCGAAAAAAAATTAACCTTTAGCAAGCATGTGTCAGCTGTGCTGAATAAAATCAATGTTTTAATAAAAGTTCTGTATCCATTTATAAATAGAAGGTCTACCCTAAGGATTGAAAACAAAATTATTATATTCAAAGCTATTTTTCAAGCCATTATGACATATAGTGCTCCCATATGGTATTTCTGTGCACGCAGTCATATAAAAAAGATACAAATAGCTCAGAATAAATTGTTGAAGATGATATTTAATCTGCCCTGGTATTTCTCCACCTCAGAACTGCACAATATAGCAAAAGTTGAATTAATAGAAGACAGAATTAACAATATTGCTCTCCACTTCTTTAATCGTTGTTCATATTCGCAAAATCCACTTATTCGGCAACTTACGTCAAATCCTAACTAATACGATATATTTAAATGTAAGCTGTTTTATATAAAAAAAGGCATTGGGTTTAGTATGAGACTTTATTTTCCCATATTTCTTATTATTATTATTTTTTTCTTTTCTGGCAGTCTATATAATACTATTATAGTTGCATGAACGATAATGTTCTAGCTCTAACTTGTAAATGACGAAATTGTAAAACTGTATGCACTTATTAAGCTTCACACAAATAAATAAATGAATGAATGAAAATCATAAAGTTGTCTCCACCTAATAATTCAGTAGAGTAACAATCCTTTTTAGGAGTAGTAAACTTCTACAGGCAATTTATGCCAAATATGGCAACTGTTGCTGCACCATTATACCTATTACCCGATAAATTTGAATGGGAACCCAAAAAGCAGTAGGTTATTGATGAAGGGAAATCAAAACTATCGGCAAAGGTTTGTTTGGCGAGTCCCGTTGGTCTAAGAGCCTGTTGGAGAGACCCATTTCATTCGCCTCAAAGAGATAATCTGCCACTGAGATAATATCTACTCTCAGATAGAAAGAGAAGCGTTGGCAATCGTTTTTGGTACACAAATTTCACCAATACCGCTTTGGTAACAGATTCACTCTAGAGACTGACAACAGACCTTTAGTGTCGATTTTTGGAGAGAAAAGGGGCATTCCTGCATTTTCGGCAAACAGGCTACAAAGATACGCATTGTTTTTAACAGAATACACGTATAAGGTTCAGTACAACTGGCTCCTGATGATTTTCAAGATCAGAGCTTCTGGGCAGAAAATGTTTATGTAAATTACTGTAAGGAAGAACCGAACTCAGCGGTAAACTTTAAAGACATTCAAACTGAATCTGTAAAGGATGCAACACTCTCAAGGTAAGGGGGTCATTGAAAATGGTTGGCCAAAACGATTAGATGATCACACATTCACTACACATTTTATGAAGAGAAATGAGCTTTCCGTAGAATCGGACGCAATCTTCCGGGGATGTAGGGTAGTTATTTCCGAATTTTTAAGAGCAGCCGTCATAAAAGAATTGTACAAATCCCACTTAGACATTGTAAAAATGAAGGGAAAGGCAAGAGCTTATTTGTGGTGGCCTTCGCTCGATAAACATTTAGAGGAAGTTTCGAGTTCGTGCGAAGGGTATTTGCCTTTTAAAAACTGTCCTCCGAAGTGCCCATTAATAAATTGGAATTGGCCAGATTAACCATGGGAAAAACTCCATTTAGATTTTATGGGACCAACATTTGGATATATTTTTTTTATAATTGTGGATGCACACAGCAAGTGGCTGGAGTTTATACCCATGAACCAAAGCATCACAAGTGCTTAAACTATTGATCAGGTGAGGTCAGCCTTTGAACGTTTTGGGTTACCGAAAATGATCGTCACCGACAACGGGAAGTCGTTCATATCATCTGAATTCTGCGTAACAATGGAATTGTTCACTTGACCTCCGCTGTGGGTCATCCAGCAACAAATGGCCAAGCTGAAAACAGTGTCAAGACAGTAAAGGCAGGTCTTAAAAAGCCTTGAGTTCAAATGATATAGGCCACTATTTAAATAACTACTTGGACTCATTTTTAATGGACTACAGAAATTCGATTCCCAGTACCACTGGCTTTTCACCGGCCCAGTTGATTTTTAAAAGGAATTTAAGAAAGAGATTCGATTCATTAAATCCTTTTACAAAAGGGAGAGAACTAGATCTTATAGACCTTAAACACAATATCGAAAATAACCAATAAAAGCAAAAGAGGAATTACATCGGAAAAAAAGAAAGAAAATTGGCAATTCATGATTCGGTAATAGTTAAAGATTCTAGTGTTCCAGGGAAAATTAAATGGGTTGGAGGTAAAATCAATACAATCTTAGGTAAAAGACATTTTCTGGTACAAATTCCATCAGAAAATAATGTCTCATGGAAGCGCAATATCAATCACATAAGATATTGTTTAAGCTGCAGTGAAGATATGTACATTCCTCAAACTTTAATGGAATTAGTTTGTAAGACTTTTTTAAATGATAATGAAATTCCAAACCAAGACAACCAATGCGAAACTAATTTTGGTGCAGACAGTAGGCCATGGTAAGATTGGTCAGCTGAACAAATATTTATAATATATATATTATATATAAGCAAAATAATTTTTGCCATTACATATTGTTATTGAAACATAATCTTTGAATTGAGATAAATGAATTCATTATTGTTCATTATTGTTGTTATTTCTGCTAGATCATAAGCGAATTAGTGGGAGCATTGTGATGTATTAAAATAAGTATTCATGCTTATAGATATCACCACACACACACACATCAAGTCCGAACAAGACAGACTATCAGATGGGCAGACGAAGTCAGTCTTATTCGGACCACCGTGACACTAATTCGCTTTAATAAAATGAAATGGAAATGAATTAATGAGTTGTGTTTTATTACAATATATCACAATTATCAAATTATTTCTTTAAATTAATTCTTCCAACCCCTAAAAAGCACACCAGATCGCAATCCAATGAAGCTGAGCTCTCAAAGCTCATTGAAAAAAGCAGAAGGATCTGCGCGACGCCTCTAGGGTTCTACAGCGTCTGAAAGGCGTCCCTCAGGAGAAACTCTCCGAATTAAAAAAAGGTACATGGCCTGGGCTATAAATGTATTTCAGGATCCAGGCGTGGGAACAGCCACTAAGGACTGTACGTCTAAACGGGCCAGATCGGCAGAATCGTCGCTCTTCTCGAACTAGTTAAAGCAGGCTGGCAGTGTCAAGGGCACCAATGAGCCACCACGGCCGTATAGTGATATATTCAAATGTGATCTCTTAAGCCAATTGGAGGAAGATAGAGCGAGGCATCAATCTAAAATACCTGAGCCTGATTGTCGAAAATGGCGGCGTGGCACCCGTCGCCTTTGATGCAGGATAGCCCAAAGGGCATATTAGACTTCTGTCCTTCCAGGATCAAAGGTCAGCTGACCTGTATAGGAAGACCCTGTAAGGTTTGGGAAAGGTGTCGGAGGGTGCAAAGGTGATGTTGTGCATAGGGATGCAATCCCTAGTAGGCCCACTCGAGCCTGGCCACCTACCATACCATACGATGCCGTCTCTATCCTGAGTTTCATCCAGGCCTGCAAATCCGCATTTTCCCACGCAAAATTCGAAAATTGCCAAGCTGGAGGAACCGAAGGGAGATGTCAGAGCCGCCACAATTATTATAAATAAGGAGTCTCTGCCCCCCCCCCCCACCCCCCACCTTCCCCCCCTTCAAGAAACAACTTCGTAATCCACTACGGATTCAATTGGGTTACGTTAAAGGTGTACAAAAAGGATGGGGAGGATCTCGCGAAGACGGTGCACCCTACCCGACTCTACCCTCTGTTACACAGGCTGGCCCCGAGCGCGCCGCAGAGGCTGTGATGGAGGTAGGATATACTGCCTCGAACCAACCGAAGCCCTCTACCTCAACCGCCATCAATAGGAGGTCCTCACCCGTTCTAGAAAATCGAGACCGGGATGCTGATAGTATCGGTCTTTCTGATCTCGATCTCGGTTCAACGCCAACCAACAGCGAGAAGTCCTCTTTGGAGTTCTCAGATGAGGAGAACACCTCGGTGGTCGAGAAGGTATCCGCTATGGAAGTAGCGGATGGGAAGCCCGATAGCCATGCTTCGGGTGAACCAAATTAACCTTCACCACTCCATTGCGGCCTCGGTTGCACTTATTATCATTCTCAACCAAAAGAGGGAGGATGTTGCCCTGGTCCAGGAGCCTTGGTCGGAAATGATATAGCGATTAAGATACAGTAACCGTATGTCTGGAGGCAGGCATGCAGCGTACATGGCAGGTGATCGTGCCATACCGTTGGAGTTACTGAGGAAAGTAATCATGGATGCGGAGATTTCTAGGACCCTACGTATCCTAGGGTGTGATGCCAACGCACACCATACCATCTGGGGGAGCGTGGACACTAACGACAGAGGTGAGTACCTTTTAGAATTCATTTTTAGTAGCAAGTTAGTAATCTGTGATATAGGTAACGAACCCACCTTTATTAATAAAATAAGACAGGAGATTCTAGACATAACCCTTGTCTCTGACTATAGCGGATGGTATAAAGGAATGGAGGTAATCCATTGTGTTTGCTTATTATGTTTTCTTTATAAAATAATTTTTTGTATCGCCGACTGACATTTTACGTGGATTCCCTTCTACCGCTTCAAGGTTTAATTCAGCATTGAGGGGATAACTCTATGGAAATATTGGAAGGCACTTTGTAACATATTTGTAAAAACTCAATGTTTATAAACAGTTTGGGACAATAAAAACTCAAGTAAACTAAACTAAACTAAAGTCTAAGGACCACTCATTCTCTAACCACCGTTATATCACTTCCAAGCTTTTTGTGGGAAGATCGAAGAGGCCTCTGAGACTTTCAGGCTGCGAAAAATATTAGCATCTTCACCCAAAATGCCCTCTCTGATGCAAGGGGCTGAAAGAACCTGGACTAACTCCTGGAGAAGCTGGGTCTAATTCTTGACAACCACTTCCCCGGCTGTAGTGATGGGGAGGAATACGCTCCTTCCCATTCAACCAGTCCAACCAGTCATCCAACCACCCCATCTCAGCTCACTAAGGGAGAACAAAAACACAGTCCTGTGGCCTTTCAACTGCTTTAAGCCCTACAAGTTGGCAGGACCTGATGGTATTTTTTCCACCAGAACTGGAAAAAGTTCCTACTAAGACCTAATCTCGACCTGGCTGGTCAACATCTTTCAACGATGTTTAGATCTTGGCAATTGAGAGAACGACCACTGTCGTCTTCATACCCAAGACTGGGAAACTCAGATGTCGACCCAAGGGATCTAAGGCCTATAAGCCTATCTTCCTTTCTTCAGAAGACATTGGAAAAATTTATCTACGTATTCATCATCCGACACATAGTCACAGATAAACTTTCGATCTCTCAACATGCCTACAACAAGGGCAAATCTGTGGAAACAGCCCTGCACTCACTTGTTGGCACTATAGAAAAATCCCTCGATTTCAAGGAATTCACTCTCACTGCCTTTGTCGATATCGGGGGAGCCTTCAATAACATAGCACGCAATAACCAAGCAATAACCTCAGCCTCAATAACCTCAGCAACAGACTCAACAGACTCGGTATCGAAAAGCCTATAGTGACTTTTATTCACTGGCTTCTCAATACAGGAGTGAAAAGCTGGAAGCTTGGTGATACCATGATCGGCAAATCTGTGAACAGAGGCACACCGCAGGGTGATGTACTCTCCCCTCTACTGTGGAACTTGTGAAACTAGATGGGCCTGGGTGTAAGGTCATTGCCTATGCAGATGACATTGCCATAGCTGTAAATATTTATCCACGATCAGGGATATTATGTAATCTGCCCTATCCAAGCTATTGAAATGGACTAGCGAATGCTGCCTAGATGTCAACCCGCAAAAAACGGATCTAGTCCTCTTTACTAGGAAGTATAAAATTCCTAACTTTGACCCTCCGACACTATACGGTACCCCCTTGGTGCTAAGCTACAGCGCTAAATTCTTAGGCCGTATACTAGGCACGAAGTTACGCTCACTCTACCTAAACTCCTCTTCGAGAAGAATTTGTCAACCAGCATACCGCCCAGATCTTACTGAAAGGTCCACTACGAATCTTCACAGATAGATCGAAGATGGATGCAGGTGTCTATTCCAAGGGTCTAAATATGCAGCTATCTTTCCGACTATCTAATCACTGTAGCGTATTTCAGGCTGAAACTATAGCGATTAAGGAAGCCCTGTCCTGACTAAAAATCAGTGTAATACCGCGCACAGATATTGTCATCTCTGATTTCAGTCACTTTTAATTCCAAGAAGAGATGGCCAAGTATTTTAACATCCAACTTATGTGGATGCCGGGACACTGTGACATTTCAGAGAATTGCGAAGCGGACGAACTCGCTAGAAGGGGTACAAACTCCGTACTCTTTCCGGGTGGAGACCCTCCATTACTATCGCTACTAGAAAACATCTGCTAAAGCTTGAAACGCTTGCTCAAACAAACCGCAGATGGATATCTAGAACAGGATGCCTCATTACCAAACAACTATGGCCTATGATCGATCCCAAGCGATTGTGCCATCGGAACTCACGCCTTTAGACTAGGCCTTCCCTATAATGATTTCTGTAGATGCTGCATGGACGAGGATGAGGAAGAAACCATCGAATACTTGCTATGTAGTTGCAGTGCTCTCTCATCCCGTAGACTCAGACTTCTGGTGGCTCATTTATTTGTTCATCTCGCTAAGCTGGGCAGCATCAGAATCAGCCCTCTTCTTCGCTTTATCAAAACCACAAACTGGTTGGGTATTGGGATAGGTAGCCTAAGATACGCGTTTTAACGCAATGGGCCTATGTTTGGCCTAAGTGTGTCTGCTGTCCGTATGCGCGGCAGTCAGGCACCTCAACCTACATTTCATACGCGAATGAAATGGATTTCATTACAGTTGACCGTAGTCTGAGTACTTTTGTGATCAGCTTTTTTTTTAAATATTATTTTTTAATATGCGTAGCAACGCGAGTTATGCCAGTGCCAAACACCCCAGCAATACAATAATGCAAAGATGTTAAGAAAGTGTCGAAGACATACGAAAAATACACTGAAGTCTATATTTTATTTGTTGAAAACAGAACCGTAAGGTTGAGTGAACCCAAAAAATTATCGTTCTATATTTTATACCCAAATAAACTGGAGCTTCCACCGCCAAGGAAAGAACAGTGCCGTAATTACTAAATGTTTGGACATGGCGAAAAAAACTGCCATGCAAAGTCATATTGTTCCCTGTGCGCTGGTCATCACAAGCCTAATGAGTGCACGAACCCAAACATAAAAAAATTCGCCAACTGTCAAGGTAATCATGTGTCAACAGATAACACATGCGTGAGTAGGAGCAAATATGTAGAAATGAGACAGCAAATTAGAGTCAAAAGCTCACTTAGGCGAAACAACAACAATAACAAGGTAAGGAACCTCGCTTCCCTGCAACAAAACAACAATAACAACCTATAACTGTTCTCTATGAGTGACTTTCCATCACTCTCAGCAAAGCATCACTCCCAGAAAACAACAACATCACTAATTCAAATGAATGGGCATACACAGCATCTAATTCATCAGCATTGCCGTCAGCAACTACAGGAATTAACAACAACAATGTCCCAGTCACCAATGGCAGTGGAGATCTGTTCACAATGGAGGAATTGAATTCACTGGTCATGGAGATGGTCACAAAGCTTGTTTCATGTATATCTAGAATAAATTAATTTAATGTTGTTGCACAATAAGCTACAAAGTTTCTGTATAATGATGTTAAATAATTTAAGTAACAATAATAATAAAAATAATATGGGCGGCGCGACAGTCCGAGGTGGACCTGGGCCTAACTTCTCAGCAACCACGTGTGTTGTGCGTGATATTATTCTCTCACGCGTGGCAGTAACAATAATATTAATATTATAACATGGAATGCTAGAGGTATAAATCAAAAACATGTAGAATTGATGCATTTTTTAAATAATAACAAAATTGATATTGCTGTGGTTACTGAACTCGTATATCCACCCCAATATATAAATGTTATCGTGTACACATAGTAGACAGAAGAGGTGGGGGTATCGCAATACTGGTAAAGAGAACACTGCAGCATAAGCTTTTGCATAGTATGCAGATTACGTTCATTGAAAATGTAAGAATCCAAATAACTTTGTCCGACCTAAGGAAAGTAAAGATTTTCTGTCTATATTTTTCCGGTAAAACAAGAAGAAATTTTACTTTAGAAAGGAACTCAGAGAGCTCTTAAGTATGAATTGTGCGTTTGTAGTAGGTGGTGATTTAAATTGCACGCATAGATCCTGGGGTTGTGTTAGGGCAAATTCGTGGGGAAATATATTGCCTGATTTGTCTACTCCGTTACCTGTTTGCATTAAATTTCCACCCAGTTTTACTTACGTCCCTTCTCGTGCTGTTGGAAATCCGTCTGCCCTTGACTTATTTTGTAACAAATGTCTCTAGTTTGATAACTCAACCAATCACTCTGAATGAGTTCAGCTCGGACCATTACCCGATGTGATGAACTACATGTGACATGAATACTATTTACATCTCAAACATGCTGACTGGAAAAAATATCGCAGAGATTTAAACATACAATTCAGAGAGAGTCCGATGAACCTCGACCTCATTTCAACTAAAGAGGATGTTGACTTAGTTGTAAAAAGATTTTCGGACTATATCCTAACCTCTGCTAACAACAATATTCCAAGAGTTTGGCAAAAAAATGTTAGCTTAAGACTCCCCGCTCTCATTTTAGAACTAATTAGAATAAGAAACATGCACAGAAGAAACTGGCAAAGGTACCGTCAAATATCTTCTCGTAATACAGTTACGCAGGTCAACAAAATAATTAGCTACAAAATAGAAGAGTTTCGCAATACGGAATGGAATTTTAAATTCAATTCACTTGATGAAGGTTCTAAACCTTTCTGGAACAAAGTGTAAATTGTTCAAAATAAGGAGAATAATAAAAGGAGATTCCTTGTCTAAAGAGCGGTGTAAAAACATACATTACAGACAAAGAAAAAGCGAATGTACTAGAGAAAAATTTTGTAAAAAATCACCTTGTCTCTCAGCACCTAGGAGACGCAAGCACAAACTCTATTGTAGACAATATTCTTCAATCTTTCAATTACACAGATACACAGTTCTTTGTAAACTTTAATCTGTCAGAAAAAAAGGGGTGTAGATAACATTAAGAACGTTTACATGAATAATCTAACAAAAATGGGGATAAAGTAGCTTACTTTTATAACTTACTTTCTTAAAGTTCAATACTTTCCAGTTGCATTGAAATTAGCAAAAGTAGTCGCAATACCCAAAACAGGCAAACCTTCAAACAGAATTGAAAGTTATAGATCAATTGGCTGACTGAGTACAGTAAGTAAAATCTGTGAAAACATATTAAAAGAAAAACTAGTCTCCTTTATCGATGCTCATGAGATATATCCAAAACAACAATTTGGGTTTAGGCGAAATTATGGTAATTCACGATAAATTCTTAGGATATGCAATATCAATAAAGCCAACCGTGCAGTGGGAAAATCTCCCACTGCATGAATATCGAAAAAGCTTTTGATTCTGTATGGAACGACGGACTCATATATAAAAGGTTAGGGTTCAAAATACACAAACCCTCTGAATCTTTCAAAATCAGGTGCGGCGACGTGCGTTCCCGACAATCCTCTCATAAATGAATCTACTTAATATGTACTTACCTATTTATTGTTTCGTTTATTTTTGCAATATATGTCCATATATGTATACATACTTATTTGTTTCTCCTCAATAAACTTTGATGCCTATTTATTTGTCTATTTAGGTACTATTTATATATTCATTTCATTATATATTCATCTATCTGTTATATTTATTTATTTATCAATTTATTCGTTTAATAACTTATTTATTTATTTATTATTTTTTGTATGAGGTTTTTCTTTCTAGATGTAGTTTACTCAATATATGTAAAATCAGTCTTTAAAAAATATCCTTTAAATTTTTTTCAAACATCGTTTTTCAGTAGTAAGATTATATATGCTAATCATATCTCTGTAATTGGAAACGAAATGAACATATCTATCTATTTATCTATCCATGCCATTTCCGATTCTAAGCAAACCTATTTTGATCGGGTAAATGCCCCTAACTACATACGACCCATTTAGTTAGAAGAAACTATTGAGAATTACTTGCTACGTTTTCTTCACGAAAAAAAACCTGCACCGAAATGTCATCGGACTCTCTCTGAAATGTTGCAGCTATGGAACTTCAAAACGCTGAACATTATTAGTTGAAATTCATTCAAAAGTCCTCTTTTACTAATGAAATTTTGTTTACAGTTCGGAAAACTTATTTCTCGTTCTTCGACTTTGATTAACATCAATCGAATTTTGCGTAATGATGGCCTTCTGCGTTTGGATAGCAGATTGCAACAACTTAATGAACCGGCAGATGTAGTGGACTTGTTAATTCTACCCACATTTTGCCCATTGAGCTGGCAGATGGCGACGTATTTTTCTTTCTATTCCGAATCGAAACGCTCCAAAATTCCGAAGCGAGTGCGCAGTCGTAGCAGTGAAGATCTTAGATTTTCAAACGCAAAAGTGACAAAAAACAATACTAAAATGAGTAAGCTAGGAGAAGTATCCAGTGAAAACTACTGGCATCTCTTGCAATTGGAATTGCTATGGTGCCCAGGAAAACTGTGACTAAGACCATTGCCCCACCAATCAAAAAACTTCAAAAATCCGGTGAATTTGTAAATAACTTGATGAAATCACTTACTATAGAGAATTATTCAGTTAAAACAATTTCAATCAGTATACAAGAATTTTGCGAGTGCTTAACTGCCTAAAAATTAGTGTGCGCAGCATTAAAAGCACTTCTTCTCTTTTATAACAATATTTCACTCATGACCTCAAAAGTGAGAGATCGTTCAAAGTATTTCTCTTCGGGTTGGTTGAGAGGTGAAAATCGATTTTATTAAAATGGTTGAAAATAACTACTGATATTACACCGAAATTTTTTTATATAATTTTTCTTGAAAAACGAAGTTTTGAAATCGGGGACATAATAAGAAACATTCGTCATGTTCTCCACACTCAAGTTCGTTGAGAATTTCAACGCAACTCAATACCGTAATTGTCAAATGTATGGCCGCTGTGAGAAAAACTGTTTTCAAAACCTATAGTGCGATTTACTCTCAATCTCATAAAACGAGTGAATTTACTGCCACCGGAATTTCTAAACGTGTTAATTGTCAGGGAAATCATAAATAAGTTAAAATTATTGTGGCATTCTATTATTAAATTGTTTATAATAAAAGGTAAACCACACCAAAAAATTATCTCAACAACAGATAGATAACTATTTGGTTGATAGGAGTGACAGTAACGAGGATCCTTTTGATACAGAAGCGAGTGAAACCAGCGAAATGGAAGACGAGATTGAGAAAGTTGAACAACACGCAGACACACTCTTGGATATAGATAGAAGATATGTTAGTTTCCTTTGCGCACAGAACATGACACAGCCAAGCCAAGACTTTAGTGACCCCACTGCGTCCTTTATGTTATAAAATACTGTACTCCAAGGGTTAACCTCATATATGCCGAAAATTTGGATTTTTTTAATGCATTTGCAAATGTTTCTTTCTTATGTAATAAACCTAATCAATCAAGAAATAAAAAATTGCCGAATATAAACTTCATCTTCACAAATAGGTCAAGTTTCAGAGATATATTGCTTCTCACAATTTTGAAGAAAGTAAGATTTATGAAATAAGAAAATATCTGGTCCACTTTTATGTAGAAGTTTGTGGTCAAACAAAATTAAAACTTCTTGCGCACTTAAATGTATAGGTAGTGGTGGATGGTATAATAATCTCAATTTTGCGCAATATCTTTTCCATTCTATCCTGAAAATCTTAAAGAACGCAAAATTGTTTGAAGGTGGAAAACCAATATCATTTAACTAAATATTATGACGCCGACATTATAGCTTTTTGGGTCAGACTAAAAAAGAAGAAAACATATTTGGAGAAAAAAAATTTAATAATTTATGTACATACAGGTTAACTTTGTGTTCTAAGCCATAGTAGTGCCGCAGCAATGAACATTTTCAACAGTAAGTTTAGTGAAGGATAAACTGGGAAACACACAAAATGAAACTCCATCTTCAATGCTATAACGCAGCTTGTAAAGCGTGTTAAGTAAACTCAACTCTCTTATTGTTTTATGTTGGAATGCCAGAAATATTCGAAACGAATGTACTGAGTTTTACAATTGACGTGTGTTAATGATGTCGATGTATGACTTGTGTGTGAAACACGGGTTAATAACACCATCTCAATCTCACACAATGAGTATTACTGCCATATCATCAGACCGAAATAATGATGAAATTTTTGTTAAAAGAATTTTGTATATAATTTCATATCAAAGGTAAGCACACATTTTTGAAACAATAGGAATAGAAATATTGTTAACTGAAAACTCCAAATTTAAAATTCTGTCGGTTCCTAATGATCAAAAGATTGATTTCTTCAAAACAGATTTTAGAAAACTCGTCACTGGTGATCATCTTACTTGGGGGTGATTTCAACAGCAGGGCATCTGGGTTGTGCAAGAGCAAGAAAGTGGAAAATTTGCTACCATTTTCATCAATGAACCTATTGAGTTCAGATCACATTGCAATAAATTATGATATTTTACTAAATAGCAGAAAAGTAGAAGTACCTAGATATTAAAAATGCAAATTGGAATAGATTTAGAACCGAAATAAAGGAATGTTTAAGATTCTGTGAAATAGAAAGAAAAAGTAGTCCCGTAGAGCCCGTAGAGACTCAGGGCTTAGCTTCTCAGCAACCAATCGTATTGTACGTGCTATTGAACGGCCACGTTTGAGAAGCTTTCTTTAGACAGCTATTACTCTTTGAGCATTGTCAGTAACTCGCAAGAGATGGGACCGAGAAAATTATTTTTGGTCGTACCGGCCGGAAATCGAACCCTGGCAGCGAGGTTAAGTCGCGTAGGTTTCGACGCACATACCCTCAACTAGAGTTATACACATAGGTAAGCACAGCCTGCATGGACAAACGCAGGAGCTCAGGAGATAAAAGAAAAAGCAGGAGAAGCGCGCGACCGAATACCGAAAGTTTTACCAGAGGGTTGAACAAACTTGCCGGCACGAAAATGGACAACTTGTAGTAGAGTCGCAGTCGATACTGAGAATTTGGAAGAACCATTTCTACAGAGTGCTACACGGCGATGAGGACACCAATACCGCTGTCAGGCAGAATCTTTCACTCCCCACAATGGACGATGATAGAAGAGAATTCCATCCACCCGATCTAGACGAAGTCAAGATAGCGATACCGAGACTAAAATCGATTGAAGCTGCAGGTGCAGAGTTCTTTAAGGCAGCTGAAGATGAGTTGGTAGGGTGCATGAACCAACTCATCTGTAAGATATGGTCGGAGGAGAGCATGCCCGATTAGTGGAACCTCAGTATGGTTTGCCCGATCCACAAGAAGCGCCGATCCCTTCAACTGCGCCAACTACCGAGGGATAAGTCTCCTCAACATCGCCTATAAGATCACATTACGACTGATCCTGGAAAAAACCCAAGAAATGCAGATCGACACCTATCACCTATTCCTCGCTTTCAAGGCCGCATATGACAGCGTGCATAGAGGCGGACGAGCTATACAACCCATGTCTAGTTTTGACATTCCTGCCAAACTCATCAGCTTGTGCAGTATGACGATGGAGAATTGTTGCTACTCCATCAAGGTCGGCAACGATCTCACAGAGACCTTCAATGTATAAAAAGGTTTTAGAAAAGGCGATGCGCTGCCATGTGACTTATTTTATATCATTCTGGATAAGATCGTGCAAGACTCACACGCCAACACTAGAAGCACGATTTCCCAGAAGTCCACACAATTGCTGGCGCGGTGATATCGGCGACTCGGTCAGAAAGTCACTGGTAGGCAGCTATAAATGCTAAGCAGCTAGTGAAGGACTTCGTCTACCTCGGCCTCACGGTAAACAGTACAAACAAAACCAGTACCGCGATCAGACGGAGAATAACTCTTGTCAATCTCTAGTGTTTCTATGGGCAAGAGGCAATTGAGCCCTCTCTCTTGACTCTGTTAAGACTTAAATGACCCATCCGCCTCTACGGCGCAGAATACTATATCCAAAGCAGATGAAGAGGCTCTTGACTTCTTTTGGCTCACGAATTGTATGGGCTGTACATCGACATGAATCTAGCCAGGCGTCTAAGAATCCAACGCCGAAGTTGGTTAGTTCACTTACAAGGTGGAGCACACAAGTCGAGAGGAACCGACTTCACAAACTGAAGTTATTTGATCGTCCTTTGTCTATATATATCTTATAAATATATTGCACAGATTTCTGTGTTAACACAAAGTTTTAAAAGGCAGTTTCCAGTAAATATAAATAACTTAATTTCATTATTGGGGCGCTAGCTATTATCACAACCTGACCGTAGTACAACTACTTGCTACTATTTGCTATAAAATATTAAGTCGCTCCTAAGAGTTGGGAAAAAAATATCAAAAGTAGTGATCTTGAGGAGGAAGAAGACTATGTTCCTTTGCTTTTTTTTTGCGATCATCTGCAATGCAACTGCTGAGTTTTACATATTATGTAAATAAATTTGTTTTTTTTTTAAATAGAGATTCAGGATATTTTATTTATACATTATATACTGCGTAAGCTTCCTTTTTTAGAGTCTTTAAGATACCTATTCGGTTATTGCAACGGGTTATGTTTCCATTAGTTCCCATAATCGAAATTACACTGTAACATTTAAAGCGATATATTTTGATAATATTTTTGAGTGGGTGAGTGATACCCCAGTAGGTTTTAACGAGGCAGAAGGGATGCTCAACATGCGACGGCTTACTTATACAGGTAGACCTGTGTTAACACCCCGTGTTACGTTCCTGAAAAATATCGTGTTAAACAAAATCGTGCTTAACGAAACCAGAAACCAGTCCAAAAGACGAGTTAGGTTCCATAATCACAGAAAAAAAAACTATGTTTTTTTTTACTTTTTAGATTACTTTTATTTAAAACTTTTATTAATTCATACATAGAAAGTAAACAAAAAACATGCTATTTGTGCAATATGTAAATCAAAAGTTCATAAAAAAACAACAAACAAATAAAAATCTTATAAAGTCATCTCACATCGTATTAGTACAATTAATATGGGGAAGCCCTTATTGCAGTACTGTACATATGCAACAAGTAAGCATAAGGTATACCGTTTACGTATGTATGTATACACAAATTAATAAAACTTGCATTTTCAAAGTGCGAAAACATTTTCAGCAACCGTGTAAAACAAGGCTTGAACTGTGTTAACCGAAAATATGTCCCAAAAAGTGAACCGAGCTAAAACGTCCGAGGCATATAGAGGCCGAGCAATAAGAAGTATGTGTGAATTGATGCACACCAGTATTAGCAGCGATCCCCACGACTTGTCGCCGCCTACCCACGACCACTTCCAAACGGAGCTTCAAACACTGTCGCTTCAAACACACTTCACACCTTTAGCAAAGGTAGAAATCTGAGTACCTGGGAAGCCTTCGTTTGGCACATAATTTTAAGAAATTACAGACATAATTCTTGTTTACGACGCTGCAACTTCAAAAATTCAGTGGAAATTGGCAATAGTGTGGTGCGTTTCGCTGATGGAAAAACATTGCGAAAACCAATACTGCTTTTATATTCCCTGAAGTTCTGTGAGAATGAAGTGTCGCGGGCGGGGATGTTAAAAATTAAATAAGCATTTCTTTTTTATTATACTGCAGAATTTAGCATCTGATTCTTACTAAACTTTTATCTTTATCTAATGCTCTACAATCACTTCTTTGCATCAATTTCGGTGCGGGGTCTTAATGCTGCTGAAGGGGTAACTTTGCCAGGCTAGGCAGCTTCGGACAGAGGTGCTACAATAAGAAGGATGGGATGTTCAGCGAACTAAGGGTTGTTTTGTTCACTATTGCTCAACTTGCCGCAAAACTGGGAGTGAACTTCGGAGTTGGTCTCAACTCGTAATTAAATCGGAAAGTTGAAAATTGTGATTTTTCACTATTTCCATTCACAGTCTGATATTTTAAACCTAGAAGTTGTCCAACTTTCAGTTTTTAGATTTTCCCTGGGATATTTTTGACCCAAAGCCCACCAAAAAGCAAGAGCACGCAAACTGGCGAAATGGCAAGCGAGAGCACAGCTCTAACTTTCCAGCCTCTAGCTGAGGCAGTTGGGCAGTTGAAAGAAGGGAAATCGAGGCTGACCAAGCTTAAAACGCCACGACCCCTCAATCTCCTATGGCCCCTTCTAGTACAACCAGAAAACCAGCAGGCGGAAAGCGGGGCATCAGCTCCCAACGAGAAAATGCAAGGTAGCCCAGATGAACAATCACCTCGCTATAACAGGCATCTGCTGTAATAGCAAGGATATTCACAATGGAAGGTCTGGGCTGCCAAATATCCTGAAAGGAACAGTAAAAGGACTGACATGCATGAATTCGAAATTAATTTGAAACAATAGGGTACCCAATCCAAAAGCCGGCATTCTTGCCAGAGCAAAAGCGTTGTATGCCTAAGCATTGAGATCGAAATAACATTCGAAAATAATCAAACATTCGAACGCTTCACAACAAGGAAAGGGGTGAAGCAAAAATGTATCTTGAACGCGCTTTTGTTTATCTTATTAATGAATGAATTGGCTATGTGTCATTGGCGGTGTCAGAAGGGAAAATCCAAAATTCCAGGACTAAACAAAAATTCCTGTACAATGGCGAGCAAAACTGGATATTCAATCAGTATAAGTATCAGTCAAATATTTTACCTTACGACGGGTTTGATTAAAATTTTAAAATCCGTAGCCAAACATATTACATTATTTGGAACCCGACGTAAAACGAAGAGAACGAAATTGATGATAATAATCAAAATTGCAGAGATGATGATGGTGCTATGAAATCGGAAGATAATATGTAAAAAAACACCACATTTCAAGTTATCCGAAGCAAGGCGAGCAATAAATTACTTTTGAGATTTATCGTGAGAGCTCATAAAGATATCGATACAGAAAATCATTAATACTAATTATTTTCTTTGTCACCTAAATGTTTTCGGGACCTGAGGGACATATATCTAGCGTTGGTCAAGATATCATCTTTCTTTTCTTTTTCTTTTATTTGGCGCTACAGTCCGGGGTGAACCTGGGCCTCAACCAACAAGCCTCTCCAGCTAGCACGGTCTCTGGCTAGCTGTCTCCAGTGTCGCACACCAAGTTGGTTGAGGTCCTTCTCCATCTGGGTGCGCCACCTTAAACGCGGGCGTCCTCTGTTGCGTTGTCCCACGGGTTCGGAGTCGAAGACTCTCCGGGCCGGAGCTGAGTTGTCCATACGCTCTACATGGCCTAGCCATCTTAGGCGTTGGATCCGAAGACGCCTGACTAGACTCATGTCGCTGTACAGCCGGTACAGTTCGTGGTTGAATCTTCTCCTCCAGAAACCGTCATGGCACGCAGAGCTTTTCTCTCGAAAATACCAAGGACTTCCTCATCCGCTTTTGATATTGTCCATGCCTCCGCGCCGTACAGCAGGCCTGGGATGATCAAGGTCTTGTATAAAGTCAGCTTGCTCCTTCGAGAGATGGCTCTACTATTGAATTGCCTCTTGAGCCCATAGAAACAGCAGTTGGCAAGAGTTACTCTGCGTTTGTTTTACTTCGGCTCCGCAGAAGTAGACGAAGTCCTTGACTACCTCGAAGTTATAACTGCCCATTGTGACGCTCTGTCCAAGACGTCGATGTTGTGTGTCCTTTCTTGATGACAGCATATACTTCGTTTTGCCCTCATTCACCGCTAGACCCATTTTAGCCGCCTCCGCCTCAATGCCAGCAAACGCCTCATTGACGGCTCGCTGTGTTCTGCCAATCACCTCAATGTCATCCGCGTATGCTAGCCACTGTACGGACTTCTGGGAGATCGTGCCTCTAGTGTTGGCGTGTGAGGTCGATCTTCTCCAGGATGATGTTAAAGAAATCACATGACAGCGCGTCGCCTTGTCTAAATCCTTTTTTGACATTGAAGGTCTCGGTGAGTTCGTTACCGACCTTGATGGAGCAGCGAGAATTCTCCATCGTCATCCTGCACAACCTGACGAGTTTGGCACGAATGTCAAAACTAGACATGGCGTTGTATAGCTCGTCCCTGTGCACGCTGTCATATGCGGCCTTGAAATGGACAAAAAAGGTTGTGGGTGTCGATTTGCATTTCTTGGGTCTTTTCGAGGATCTGCCGTAGTGTGAAAATCTGGTCGATGGTGGACTTCCCTGGCCTGAAGCCACACTGATATGGACGTATCAGGTTATTTATAAACGGTTTCAGGCGAGTACACAAAACAGCAGAGAAGATCTTGTAAACGATGTTCAGGAGACTTATCCCTCTATAGTTGGTGCAGTCAAAGGGGTCTCCTTTCTTGTGGATCGGGCAAACGATACTGAGATTCCACTCGTCGGGCATGCTTTCTTCCGACCATATCTTACAGATCAGCTGGTGCATGCGCCCAACCAGATCATCTCCACCTGCCTTGAAGATTTCAACGGACAGTCCGTCCGCACCGGCAGCTTTGTTAGACTTCAGTCTTGATATTGCTATTTTGACCACGTCTAAGTCGGGGGGACGGAATTCACGTCGATCATCGTACATATTGGGTGGAACATTCTGCCTGACAGCGGTATTGGTGTCATCATCACCGTTTAGCAGTCTGCAGAAGTGGTTCTTCCAAATTCTCAGTATCGACTGCGACTCTACTACTAGTTGTCCATTCTCGTCCCGGCAGGCTTCTGTCCGAACCTTATGTCCACTGGATAACTGTTTCACCCTCTGGTAAAAATTTCGGACATCGTTCCTACCGTAGCACCACTCCATCTCCTCGATCGCGCACTTCTCGTGCTCTTTCTTCTTCCTCCTGAGAAGCCGGCTCTCATCCCTTCGTCTCTGTTCGTAGAGCTCACGAACAGCTCTCGTCGTTCGTTGCAGCGTTGCTTTGTAGGCTTCCAGCTTCGCTGCATGTGCCAGCCTACACTCGTTGTCAAACCATGGGTTTTTTCTAGTTGGTGCCGTACAACCCAGCACATCAGTGGCAGCATCTTTGATGGCTTCTTGACAACGCCTCCAATCTTTTTCGATTGTTTGCGCAGGTGGCGACGAACTTAGGGAGAGATTCCGGGACACTCGATCGGCAAAGATCCTAGCAGTCCGTTGCGATTGTAGCTTTCCGACGTCAAACCGTGGTGTCCTTTCTCGACTCCGTTGATCTCTTGATATCCGAGTTCTTACCTTGGCTACAACAAGGAAATGGTCCGAGTCGATGTTGGCTCCTCCATCAAGAATGCTGGAGGAGTGTCTGACGTCGATCGCAACATGATCAATCTGGTTGACGGTTGATTGATCAGGGGACCGCCAGGTCCCTTTATGGATGTTGAGGTGTAGGAACCGCGTGCTAGCTACAGAGAGATTACGTCCCGTGACAAAGTCCACCAGTCTGAGTCCGTTATCGGATGTAGTGTCGTGCAGGCCATGTTTCCCGATGACTTTGGCAAAGAAATCTCCTAGAACAGCTTTGCATTGAAATCTCCTAGAACGATCTTGGTGATAAGATAGATATCATCCACCTATTCTTAAATTTCTTTACTCCCTCAAATCAAAAATTTAGATATGATACTTCAGGAAAACGCTAGGTATACTCTTCAGCCTTGCCTTATATGTATTGAAGTCCTCAAACTGCCAATCTGTTTTATTTTTTTAATTTTTCTTTTATTTATTGATTTCATAATTTCTCATAATTGCATTTGTGTTCCATAGACGATAACTGATGTATGTTCATCGTAGGAATATGTAAATGCATTGTATATTTCGAATAAGGAAACTAGGAACTGTACAATATACAATATATAAAAATTATAAAAATAAAAAATAGTTTAAAGACTAAAAAATAATTACCTGGTCTTCCGAGTCATTATTTTTTGCGCATAGGTACAAGTAATGACTTGCTTTCGGTAATCTTACAATAAATAATGCTGTTTTCTCGCTTACAGAACCCGGAACCACGTCAAATATTCCAGTGTTTGGGATTAAACACGAACCATTAAATTCATTTGGTGCTTCCGTAAAAGCAATACCGGTTTTATTGGTTATACCGGATCCAAAAACACGAATTACAACTTCTGAATCACTGAGCACTTTTGGAACACCATTATTATCAATCTCTGGTTCTTTCGAACTAGATTCTATCCGATATCCGTGGATTCTTAACATTCCTTCATCAAACCCCCGATAAGGTGCACTTCGAAGATTTCTGTAAATAAAAACAGTTAATTATATTATAAATATAATTTTTTTTATGTAATAATAATATATAATAATAATATGGGTGGCGCTACAGCAACCACTCGTTTTGTGTTCTAGTGTGCTTTCGCATGTGAAAGAGACCTATAGTTTTATGCCGACTCCGAACGGCCAAGTTGAAGAAGCTTTTTCTAGACAGTTATTAAACTTTGAGCATTGTAAGTCACTCGAGATAGGTGACAAATTGTTATTTGTTTTGTCTTACCCAAGCAGCGAGGTTCAATAGCGTATGAGTCGATGCACATACCCTCAACGCCACGTTTTTCAATTAATATATATGTACATTTACATACTCAGTATCTATTTCTAATTAAATAGTTTAGTTTAAAATTTGTGCAAATTTTTCTTGAAAACTATAGGCTGTGGGGGATGATTTCATGGGAGTGTGGAAAAATGAGGGAAGACTGAACTTTTAAAATCTCTGTGATTTTAGTGAAAAATGAACGCGATGAACTCAAAAAGTTATTGCGATAATTAAATATTATAATAATATAATATGGGTGGCGCGACAGTCCGAGGCAAACCTGGGCCTAGCTTCTCAGCAATCACTCGTGTTGTGCGTGCTATGGTCTTTCACGAGTGGAAGGGACCTACAGTTTAATGCCGACTCCGGACGGCCAAATTGAGAAGCTTTTTCTAGACAGGAGTACTCTTTGATGTCAGTGACTCGAAAGAGGTGGAGCCGTGAATTATCAAAGGTGGCAAATTCGGGTATCGAAACTGGCACCCTCTACGCCACGGCGACCCACTTTATTATTTACTTACATTAAATATTATATGATATTTATTTATTTATTATTTCGAGAATGCTTAGTAACTGTAAGATACAATATCTTATTAGCTAGTTATAAGCTAATTTCTCCAAAAGCAGAGCAAATTTAAAACAAAAGTTTAGTATAATTAAATTGTATTCAATCGTAAAGAAGTAACATTTTAAAACCCTTTTAATACTTAATACATTTTGAATTCCTTTTATATAACGTGATACAAAATTCCACAGACGGATGGAGTGTACGACAAATTGCCGCTCGGATGTTAAAAATGAGCAGCGAGGTTATCCCAAGTCAGAAACCGATTAAAGGTCACTCCGATGCTTTTTTCGGTATTGACGTATTCGATAGGAGCATTATTCAGTATGATCGGAGGAAAATATGATTGATCCAAAATTTTTCTCGAGATTACAATACATTTGGATTTTGTAGAATTTAAGATAAGACCATTTAATTGTGACCATTTTGAGATTTTCTCAAGATCATCGTCGACCAAGTAGACAACTAAAATATACATAATTGGACATCATCAGTGGAGCATTTATCGATTAAGGATGGAAGTTCATTAACATAAATTGAGAGAGGATAAAAGAGGACCAAGTATTGAGCCCTGAAGGACGCCACTGGCATTCGGGAGAAATCCAGACAAGTTATTCCCGACTTGCACTGATTGTTTTCCGTTGGTCAGGTAGGAATGAATAAGCTTCGTAGCGCTTCCCGAAAAATTAAAGTTTTGCATAGGTTTTTTTTTACATAAAAGAACATGATTAATTGTATCGAATGCTTTTGAGAAATCAAGCAAAACAAAAAAGTTACATCAAAAAGTCATCAAGCTTTTGCCTTATATCTTGCGTAACGGCTGGGAGTACTGTGATACAACTGTGCATCTTACCAAAACCAGATTGTTTCGGGGTAAGCATAGAGTTCGCCGAGAGATAAACATTCATTTGATTAAGTAAGATATTTTCAAAAGGTTTGGATAAAAATGAGACGCTAGACGCTTTCCACGAATCAGGGTACTCGCTGTCAATAGTATTGTGATGTATACAAAGGTGAAATAGGGCAGTATACCTGGCAAGATCATGAACACGAATTAAGGGTGTATATTGTCCATATTAACAGCATTTGACTTTATGGAATGTAGGTTTACAACGACATCAGCGCTATAAATAGCAGAAAACCCAAAGCGAGAGCGACTAGCCTGATCCATGGAGGATATAGAGTTTTTCGCATTCGACGGTGGAGCCCGAGTCGATGACCGTCGATATCATCCGCTAGATTGCTCTTATGCTTACCTATACCCGAGTTACGTAAGTTTTTCCATAACTGACTACCGCTTGGGATGTTTTAAGCTGGCGAGAAAATATTGGAGATTTGGTAAACGCAGCTCCTGTAATCGGTAACGTTTCCATGCGTTATACGCCTGATCCCGTTCTTGGATTAAAACTCGATTGCGTTCTGTAAACCATGGTTTATTAGTTGGTTTAAGAACTTTGCTTATTAAGCGTACCTGAGTATCAAAAAGAGAATTGATATTCTGAGTAAGGAACTGTTGATTAGAGGATGGCATGTAGTAGATACTATCTCAAGTGTGTTGATGTTGTTGTATTAACAGATCTCAAATTAAACATTCTCATGATAAGAATATAGAGTAAAGGTATTGTCGTGTAAAAGGTTGCAATTATGGTCTCCACATAAGACAATATTAGGAGAGACAAACGAAATATCTGCCAAGAGTGTAAGCAACAGCGAATTAAATACGATCGTGATGGCGGAGTTGGGTGAAGTGTGTTTCGCACGAGTTCGGAAGGTATTGGTTAGAGTGGGTGGCTTCATATTAATAGTGTCACATATTAAATTAAGAACTGATTTCAGATTTTCGTTGGACAGAAATGGAATAAAAAAAAGCATCTCTAGCAATGATGCGGTTCTCATAAGAGTTTATGGATTGTCTTAAGTTTATCAGCTCAGGTCAATACTGGCTTGGGTAGCCAAGCCAATACAGGCTGAGTGTGTGCAAATTGTTTCAATTTTTCTCTCTTCGTATTTTCTTCTACTCGCACGTCACAATATAGCTTCATCCCCGCCCAAAAAAGAGAGACTATTATGTATGCATACAAAGCACACAATACGCGAAAAGTTGCCGAAATGTTGCAGCCTACGACACGAACCAATATGGAATAAGGCACCGGGTCTACAGTTTTATTATGTGTTCGGTTCGTTTCATCATTTTTAACCCGGATTGACACACCACTATCCAAGATTCCAAGTTTTCTCAACGGTTGTAATTTTAGAGGATCCTAGAAAGAGTTTAGGGATATAGTCTAGATCAAACTTCTGTTTGGAAATAGGTATTAGCAGTGACTTAATTGGATTAAGATGTAGCCCATTAACACTTGAAAAGTCATAAATACGTTTTAAGTCGCTGTTCATAACAGTCCCAAGTTCACCAGGATTCGGCCAGATGCAATTCAACATCTTCAGTATACAAGTGTACTGAGCAATGCCTACACGGAAGGTAAATCATTGAGGAACATGCACAAAAAATCGGACCTATCGGAAATCGGAATCTAGCCACTGTATCACTAAAAACAAAGTACATCTGAAGCTGCCAGCACAAAATATTATGGATTACTTTTTCGAAGCTTTTGAGATATACAACAGATACAAATAAGAAATGATTTATTGTCATAAAATGTCCTTATCTCTTCGAGAACATTAATAATAGCAGTTGTTTTTCTCAAAGTCTCCACAATAATCAGACAGCGAAGAAAGAGTGATCATGAAATTTCCTATTATTTATATACCTACACATGCTACCAAACATTTAGTATTGCAATCGAATACTTGAACCATACTTTTCCACTGCCATTAGATTTTGAGATTATTTTCCAAATTAATCGGGATTTGCAATAAACTGCTTCTTCACAACTCGTTGTATCGGTCGATCGATCGTTTCTAAACAAGTCATAATTTAGTGTGATATATTTCTAATCAGGGGCGCATGGCTTGAACCACGAACCACGAAACCGTGCCGAGGAGAAGGTATCGTTTTCGTTCAACATGTGACGTTCTTGACGCAGAAAGTGAGGGGAGCGAATTTGTAAGGAGGCTACCCAAATTTTAAATAACGCAGATAAGATATTAAGGAAATTTCGGTTCCCACTTTTTTCCTATTACACAAAAGGTATTGAGGCTGTCTTTTTTTGTCTTCAGCGATGAGACTTTTTACTTTCTTGCAACTTAGGAAAAACAACCAAACGCATAGTGCTTCAGACGATAGCAAGAATTTACGATCGTTTGGTTCGGTTGCACCCATTATTATCAAATTAAAGTACAATATCATTAGTATTATTACAAAAATTGATGAGCACGTGCTGCAAGGACATTCAGCTTTTTAAAATTGAAATCAAATGGTAAATTAAGATTTATTTACATAATCGAGTACAAGATTGAGATTTGTTTTCGTAGGTTTTTTTTAAATGTCTTTAATACGTATTTCTTTAAAGAGGGTTCTTCTAAATTACTTAGAATTGGGTATTATACGAGAATGTGCGAAGTGTCCATAGTGGCGTTAAAATAGGTGCAGAACGAAGGATTGGTTTTGTTCAGTAGATGTTGTGATGTGATGATGTGATTCATCTGCGAGTTCGTTGCCTCTGATTCCACAGTTACCAGGAATCCACATTAGCTTTATTTTATGGAGATTCTTCATCAGCAAGTTTCTTGTGTTGGTGGGGTGGAATTGGTAACATTTTGAATCGCTTTGATAACTTAGAGGCTGTGCGTATAATGTATTTGTCAGAGACTGTTTTAGTGGCTTTTAGAATTGCAAGGACCTCTGTAGTGAATATGGAAGTAAATACAGGTAGAGTACTAAATTTATGGATCGATGATTACAGTACTACAGCAAAGGATGTGTTGGTAATCGTTTTATATACATCGGTATACATGAAGTTCCATATTTCCAGATAGAAGCAAGAAAGAACGTTGGCCAATAGATGACGGAACACGTTGGGACAGATGTTGCTTTTGTCGTACCAAGCCAAGGTGGGTATGGTAGATGCCTCCGGTAACGACCAGGGAGGTAGTGTACATTTGTAAGTGGATGGACTTTTTGCGAAGTCCAAGCTGTTAAAAGTTTCGAGCCCTACTAGTCTCCAGGCATAGGTGACATCCGAACGGCGGAATTACAGTACGGACTGGATATACTATCGCCGTGGCTGAGGGCTACTTTTAACAGCTGCTTAAGATGCAGCTATATCCCTAAACTGAGGAGGAAAGCTTAGGTGGTATTCATACCAAAAAGGCAATGTCCTATCCCGAAGGTATATCCAGTCCGAATCAGGTCACCACAGTACAACCAGGAAAGTATTCAGGGGAATCCCACAAAGAGGGGTACTCTCCCCCATCTCTGGATATTGGTAGTGGACGAAATTCTTAAGGAACTAAGTCGTACAAACTGTAAGCCAATAGCTTATGCAGACGACATAGCCCTAGCTGTAAGGGAAAAATCATCTTCATTTCAAAATAAAATAGAGAAGTCGACAGGAAAAGCAGGCCTTTGCGTTAAATCCGTTACAGAGCTCGTACTTTTCTAAGCTGAAAAAAAAGAAACTTAGCTTCACTAGTCAGGCTAAATACCTAGGAGTAATTTTATATAGCAAGTTAAGCTGGAAACCAAGTATTAAGAAACGCATTAAGGCCACCTGAATGGGCAAATGAAATGGGGCAGGGCAGGTACTTACACATGTAAGAAAATCTTTGGCCTCACATGGGGAATTAAACCAAGGATGGCCCACTGGATGTATACGGCTGTTGTTAGACCCATCTTAACGTACGGCTTAACGGTCCTTGTTTGGTGGCCAGCACTGAATAACAAATCAAATCTTAAATCGGTAAGCAGTATTCAAAGATCAGTGTGTATCTGCATCACGGGGACTTTGCGATCCATCCACACAGCCGCCATGGAAACATTGATGCATTCATGGAGATTCTTCCCATGGTCATCTATGGGAGCAGCCTTAAGGCTACGGGAGTGCAACAGCTGGAACAGGGAGATCCCATAGCTTTGGTTATACAGAGATAATCAGAAATGGGAAACTACCAGCGCATACAGATTATACAACACCCGCTTTAGACTTCGAGTTTGGGTTTAAAACAGTCTTACCAAACAGAGAAGTTTGGGGAAAAGGATCTGGTAAGAAAGCCAGGCTACCTGGAGATCTACACAGATGGTTTAAAAACAGACGAGGGTACCGGACTAGGAGTATTCGCGGTATCGCCGGACATATCCTTTTCCTTGTCTCTTCGACTGCCCGACCATTGCAGTGTATTCCAGGCAGAAGTTAAAGCTATCCAAGAGGCTGTCCGCTTACTGTCAATGAACCCGATAGATGGACTACCTATCGCCATCTACATAGATAGTCAAGCGAACATTAAGGCTCTGGATATTTCTTCTTCTTCTTCTTCTGGTGGCGCTACAGTTCGGGGTGGACCTGAGCATCTAAAAGTAAGCCTCTCCAGCCGGCACGATTTTTAGCCAGCTGTCTCCAACTGCGCACACCAAGTTGATTGAGGTCCTTCTCCACCTGGGTGCGCCATCGGTTCCGTGGGCGTTCTCTATTACGTTGTCCCACGTTGAATCCGTAGACGCCTGACTAGGCTCATGTCGCTGTACAGCCTGTACAGTTCGTAGTTGAATCTTCTTCTCCAATGAAAATCAACGCAGACAAGACCAAAGATTGAACGCAGAACTTTTCTCTCGAAAAGACCAAGTGCTTCTTCATCCGCTTTTGTGATTGTCCATGTCTCCGCAACATAGAGCAGGACAGGGATGGTCAAGGTGTTATATAATGTTAGTTTGGTCCTTCGAGAGAGGACTCTACTACTCAATTGCCTCTTGAGCCCAAAGAAACAGCAAGAGTTATTCTGCGTTTTATTTCGGTCCTGGTGTTGTTTGCGAGCCGAGGTAGACGAAGACCTTCACTACCTCGAAGTTATAGCTTCCTAGGGTGATGTTTTGGCCAAGTCGTCGATGTTGTGCACCCTTTCTCGATGACAGCATATACTTCGTTTTGCCATCATTGACGGCTCGCTGTGTTCTGCCAATCACGTCAATGTCATCCGCGTATGCTAGCAGTTGTACGGACTTCTGGAAGATCGTTCCTCTGTTGTTGGCGTGAGTCTTGCACGGTCCTTTCCAAACCCTTTTTTGTCTAAACCCTTTATTGAGATTGAAGGTCTCTGTGACTCAAGAGTTCTGGATACACCATTAATGGTGTATCCACTAGCAAATAATCAGGACACCCCATATCCCTCACTCCAAGTAATTAACACCATGTTACATACAGATGAAGTCGACTCCACTTATCGGAGATAGATGGAATTAGATACATGTAGGACTTCGAGGCTTATTTGACCCACACTAAGTCCAAACAAAACAAATATACTCCTAAAAATAAACAGAAATGTAGTAAGGAACGTAGTGGGCATTATGATCCAGAATGCCAGATGCCAGAAGAATGGGAGCCCCCACAATGACTACTGCAGAAGCTGAAGAGAAGCTAGAGACGAGGAGGAGGAAGAAAATACTTTCACATCCTCGGCACTTGTCCAGCACTTGCAAAAGCTAGAGATGATATACTAGGCAACTACTTTTTCAGTAACCTAGAAGAAATGTCACACATAAAGATACAAGACATAGCTAAGTTTATCAGGAAAACACATTGGCTATAAATCGACATTGTAGTGAATTTGTTAAAATACCTAGAATACTAGAATACCATTAGGCAGTCTCCAGGTTTATATTATTTTCTTTAATGTAGTCCCTTGAATTAAAGAGGAGCCGGTTCATAGCATTGGAAAGTAATAGCACAAAGGATCCAGGATCTAAGTGAGCCACAACTCTACAGTGGTAGCAATCACCCTAACTTAACCTAAGTGGAAGGACGTAATTCTAATGAAGCAGCTAGTTCAAGGATATTGTCAATTGTTGATGCCTCGAGTGTTGAAGTCGTGCCACCACTACAATATATTTTATAGGTTGTCCGGTACGCCTGTTGATACGCAGGTTTTAAGATCTGTAGCGTAGTTTTGGCAAAGTTGTCATAAATATATATATAATTTTACTTAAAATTAACATTTTAGTTATCGTGCAAAGGGTATTAGTTTGTACACAACTTTTTTGTTAGATAGATATTTAACAATATTGTTCCTTGCAGCGAGTGCTTTCTTAAGGTGTAAGCAATTAGCTTCCAGTTGTATTTATCATTAACATACTGTTTCTAGACATTGATACATATTTCATTAACTTTACTAAAATCTAAATCTAAAATACATAATTCATTAACATTACTTATTAAAATCTAAATCTAATTTTGGATAAGAACATTTATGCAGTGTTTTGCATTTTTCAATGGAGAGCTATCACTCCAACGAAGAATACCATTGAGAGCATCCGTTAGTAATTTTATGTCTTTATTTAGGTCCTTCTGCTTATATGTAAACATAGTTAGCATAGATACAATGCTCTGTTTATGCATCGATAAGATTTTGCTGATGTTGTCAAAAGCTATAGAAAAAATAACTACAGATAAAGGTGCTATTAGGTTTGAAGCCAACTTGATAGTGGTTGATTAGATTGTTTTCTCTCGGTAAACCACTTTAATCGCTTAGCTGCAATTTTCTCCAATAATTCGGCTGAGCAGGCGAGCAGAAACACT
Source organism: Eristalis intricaria (assembly GCA_964034865.1). NCBI lineage: Eukaryota > Metazoa > Arthropoda > Insecta > Diptera > Syrphidae > Eristalis > Eristalis intricaria. Next base: position 19,872,975 of record OZ035877.1, read on the forward strand.
GGTCGAAAGCCGTTGATTAAAGATTTGCCTCTGCCTGGTTTAGGAATTGGAAGGAAAGTCGCAGACTTTGTTATAGAGCTGAATTAGATGAGTTTTAGTTACAGCAGGGAGGTTTTTTAGCAATTGATAAGATATCCTATTTCTTCCCGGGGTTTTACCTTTCATTTTACATAGGCTGGCTTCGAACTCCATTAAGGTTATTGGTTTATCGATGAGTATAGCCAAACGGTTAATCGGATGTAGGCAGGAGGGCTGCTAACACATTCACCAGCCACATAGACCATGTTGGTCCATTGTGATACCCACAGTATGATCAGTACGACCGATTGACCACTCTTTGCTTTTACTTGGATTCGAACCGAGGACCCCGCTAACAAGGGGCAGGCACTTTAACAACTGCGCCGTCCAGTCGTCCGAAGTTAACTTCGTCAGAGTATTCCGGCCAGCTCTAAACAATAGAATTAAAAATTCGCTTAGGATCACACATATATATAACGCCGCTAGGAGACAAAATACTGGGAATTGGGTGTCAGTTAAGGATGGGATTTCTTGACAGATTTTTGAAGAGGACGTGCTAGGAATTAAGACTGAAATGATAAAGTGAAATCGACTGAAATACGATTGTGTTGAGTGGGGTATTTTTTTTTTAAAGTTTGCCAGGCAACCATTTTATATTTTCTCAGTGCGCTCAATTGTGGGTCCTACCATAATAACTGCGTGTTCTACCAACGGAACTGAACGACTTCCAGGCTTTGGATGAGGTTGGGGGATTGAAATGTTAGCTGCAAATCTAATTAATTTTGTAAAGATTACTGCCTCCCTATTATATTTAAATTTGCATTGCAGAAAAGCATATTATTTAGATTTGATTTAGAATTGTGTTGAATTTTGGACTAGGAAAATTGCTTGTTGTGGGGTTACAAGATCTAATAATTGTGACAATGGGAAAGTGGTCGCTGTTATTTATGTCCTCTTATATATTCCAATTAATATATCGGTATACCTCGTGGGAGCTGTTTGAATGTATGTAGATAATATTTTTAACTAAAGGAAGCAGGAGAGATTTTCGAAGTATCCTTCGCATGTTTTTAGAAGAATACTAGTGTGTTGGAAAGAATAATGTGTCTCTTGCGAGGAGATTGTAAGTGCATTGCGAGATGTTTTTAATGAATATGTTAAGCACATCATAAATGTTACTGTAACCATTTACATTCAATTGTAAAATCTTGAGAGATTTACATCTTTGATACACCATTCTTTCATTATTTCGCGATTATGAAGACGTACAGGTTCTTTGGTTGGTTGGATCCAATTGTAGAGAAGCAGAGCTGTTTTGATTAGAAATTGTTAGTAAGCGTAAGTTACGACTCTTCTGTTCGGTTTCTGAACCAACAGACCTGAACAGCAGAGTCGATACTAATAAAACATATAATACGGATGGCACTACAGCCCGTAGAGGCCAGGGCCTAGCTTCTCAGCAGCCACTCGTGTTGTGCGGGTTACATATCCCTAAGTAATGATATTCGATCCGCAAGACGAACACGCGCCCGTTAAATTTGCATGTTTGTTTTTCCACTGCACGCGCACTGGTGAATTCGCTGAGAGTCCTGTTTATCGATTTGAGAACTGAGCTTGGGAAATAGGAATGAAAAATTGTTAGTTAGTAAACAACAGTGTAAGGGAACGTTACAGTTTTATAAAATAAAATATTTTTTTGGCTCCACCGCGAGTACGTTATTTATGTTGCGACAATGTTTGTACCATTATAAATGTGTTTGGGGCAAAATTCCAGACACAATTGTTGAACGACTCGTTGTTGTTCTGCGTATTATTCCCCAGACATCGGTGAAGAAGTTCATTTGTTGACAAATTTATGAAGATGGGCAAGATGAGACTGCACGTCATCGTGTAATTCCGGTGGATGTTTATAATCTTGCAATGTCCCAGCGGCTTAAGACTTGCGCCAATTGCACCAAGAGTCAGTTCCAGGAGGGCTTTTTATCAGTTGAAATTTTATGACAAAATGAAGCCCAAATTTCATTTTTCATATCTTCAATGGTATCGGAATCACGTCGAAATGTCCATTTTCATAAGTTTTTCCGTTAGTTGAGCTTTTTTAGGAGACCGATTTTTACGTCTTTTCGACGGTGCGGCTGGCTCTTTACGCTGCTTTCTTATCTCCGTTATCAATTTTTTGGCTTCTTTCAATCGTCGGTACATTCTCTTCTTGACGTGTAAAACACATTTTTTTCTTTTCAATAATGAAGTTAGGTCCATAAAGTGTTCACAACTGAAGTGAATGTTTTTGTATCGCCGTCACCGATATAATGTCTATATCTCACATCGGGTAGATCTTCTGATCGCTCGAACATTTCGTGTTGACCCAAATGACTCGTATTCTACAGAGTTCTCTTTACCTTTCCATGGTCTGCATACAATACAAAAACTCGACTTTACAACTAGTTCTATAATTTTGTTCGTATATTTACCAGCTAATGATACGATGTCCACAAGAGATGAGAAGCTTCTTTCAACCCATGAACCATCACCTGAAACCGCTATCTCCCTTTCTGAACGCCCCGCTGCTTTGTTATTTTCTTTTCCCTCACTGATCGCTTTCGTAATAACTTTTCTAGATACAGCACCAACTGCGAAACTGATGTGATCAATAATTTCATAATACGTTCGTTCGCTGATACCTTTGCCTAGATCCATAAGCTCACAGAAAGTGTTCGCTTCTGCTAATCCAACTCCCAGTAATCTCATCACATATACAAAGCGCCTGTTTACTTCGTATGCTTTCCCAATTTTGGGACGCTTAAGGGGAAATTAGATTTAAAGGAAGGTGACAGGCGGAGGCTTCAGAACGCTTCAGAAAGCTCGGCTGGTATGACACCAACCCCAGGCTACTCGACGGCTGACAATTGCAGAATTGTGGAGGGGAAAGAGTGGCATCCTTTAACAGACGTCCGGGTGCTCCCCTGAGAAGGAGGAGTGGACGACATCCGCTCACCTCACCCAGGGTTGAATCCCTCGACTAGCTCAGGCCGGGAAGCAGGTATTGGGGCCTCCAAAAGAAGTCGCCACGGCAAGTCGCTGTCCCCAAGAATAGTTAAGAGATCAGCAAAGAGGCCGAAATAATCGTTAAAGAACGTTTGCAAGCTGTGGTAGTGGACTTTGGAAACCCTGAGCGAACCAATGGCAACTCGTGGACCATAGAATCCTTGATGGGGTGAATGACGCTATGACGAAGAACGAGGAAGTAGTTCCTCCTCTCAACGCGGAAAATGGACATTGCCCTCGTACAGGAACCTTGGATTCACCAAGGACGTGTACAAGGGCTTAGTGGAAGGAATCGAATCACATTTCCATCAAACCCAAATGGCTAACATATCCATAATATAAAATAAGAGGAAATAAATTAATCTCTTTCTTCTACCTACCTTCTGTGGCGAAGACCAGAGCCTAGTCCAATTATAGCGCAGCGGCACAATAAGCCGCTGATGGTATCAGTATATATACCATACGAAGCGGAAAGCAGACCCTCGAACCAGACAACTGGGAAAATTGTGTTAGAAGCCAAGAAGGAAAAGTGAAACCTAATCCTAGGCTGTGACATCAATTCACACCACAAAATCTACGAAAGCTCGGTAACCAATGACCAATCCTAACCATCTTTTTGAATTATGCATACAGAATAATTTACGTATTGAGAACACGAACGTACCCCCTTTCGTCACCAGTAATAGGCAAAAAGTGCTAGATCTTATGCTTAGCAGCAGTGCAGGCCCCCTCTCGATCGATAACTGGAAAGTATCAGACAAAGCGTAATTTTCGGACCATAGAACGATAAACTTCACGGTCAACACAGAATTGTAAGCCTTGTATATTGAGAGATCCTAGGAACACCAACTGGTGTAAATTTACTAATGAGGTTAGGGAACTTACAGGGCACTTGGCTCAAAAGGAAATCAGCAGTACCAACGACCTAGAGCAAGCTGCTACACAACTGTCCTGTCCATGGCGGAGCAATGAACTCTATTCTGACAAAAAAATCTAGATCCATCTTTAATGCAGCCAAGGCCTCCAGACTTACAGAAGACTAGACTGTCTGTAAAGAGGACCTTAGGTCATTTAATACTTTCGTCCCGCAATTCGAACAAGTAAGCTAGAAATAATTTGAGTGTTTTAACATGTCGCTAACCAACCCATAAGTTATGATATGTAAAGACATAAGCCGAAGAACCCAGGATTGTTTGAACTTTTGCTGGTACATTCATGTACCATGCGGGGCGAATGGGTTAAGAAGGCTGTCACCGCGGCCAAGCGCGACTCGTGGAGATCTCACTGCAATGATATCAGGTCACAACAGAGTCTGCCAGATTGCGTAAAATCCTGCTTCAAAGTCATACGGTCCCTGGCTTCATCAAAAGTAAAGACGGCGTGTGAACTCAGTCGTCAAGTGAGACTTTTCGTCTATTAGTGGACGTGTGTCCATTTTCCGCTCAGCGTATCAAGCGGAATTTTTAACGAAAACAAAATCACACCCGTTTAAATCATCCCAATCCTTAAGAACCGCTTCCTGTGTAGCTTAACATATGGTTGTATACCGTCTACCTGGAGGGAAGTCAAAGTCGTTTTCATCCCTAAAGTAGGTAAAGCTAGTCACTGCACAGCTAAGGACTTCAGATATATAAGTCTAACATCATTCATCCTAACGACGTTTGAGGAGCTCATCAATGCCTTCATTCGAAAGAATTTCAAGCACGACACTATATCAAGTGCACAGCATGCGCATAAATGAAGGGCAAAGGCGTAGAAACCGCACTACACGAAGGTGTAAGTGCAATTGAAAAATCCCTAGATGTTAAAGAATGTGCCCTTGCCGCATTTTTAGATATTGAGGGGACCTTCAATAACGTAGAGACCGATGCTATTAAAAATGCACTCATAATGATCGGTGTTGAGTAACCTATTACGTCAATAATAATGTATCTTCTGAACTGAATCATTAATGAAGCCCCAGGCAACTCGACTATAAAACGACAAAGTCGTGGCCTCAAGGGGAGGTCATCTCCCCTCTTTCTGCGGGTGTTGGTCATTAATAAGATTCTAGAAAGGCTTAGATATTCGGGAACCAATGCAATTGCATACGCAGACGACGTTGTCATTACTCCCCTTGTAACATCCTCCCGACTCTTAGCGAGGTAGTTGAACGCGCAATAAACACCCTCCGCCCTCCCTCTTGCGGTCTGGGGATCAACCCTAAAAAAAACAGAGCTGGACCTCTTCACCAACAGAGTCATTCCGCCTTTCAACCTTTCATGAATTGAGGGTACGATCCTCACACTAAGAGAAAGTGGGATAAAATGTATGTCCAATCCTAGACGTGAACAAAAATGTAATCTTCATGTCAAAGAAAGATGAACGACTCGGCCACACTTGCTATTTCGCGTTCAATGCTGGCTCTTCTAAGCGGCGTTAAATCGCGCGAACGAGGCGGCCAATCGACTGGCCCATTACTTGAGATAACACCCTCGCCATACTTACTCTTCAATAAATTCATTGAGCCAAAAATGAGCTTCGTCACTGAAGATGATTGACGGTCTTAAAATTGCGGTCACCGACTCCGAATTTCGGTAGAAAATTTTTATAATTTGCAGACTTTGCTCTTTCGTGTACTTTACCCTGATGAAAATGTTGAGTTTATTGAGTAGATTGACGGTGACAATTTGATGACTGAAAGAGTGCATTCACAAATTAAATTCAAAGTTGTCAAATCCCTATTGCAAAACCCTTTACCGACCCATACAACCCAATCCCATGTATATACCCACCCCAGGCACACGTTAGAAAGAAAGTGGAGCTAGTTGAACGCACAATAAACACCCTCCTGGGGTGGGCAAAACCTTGGGGTCTTGGGATCAACCCTCAAAATACAGACTTGGATCTCCTCACCAACAAAAAGGTAATTTCGCCTTTCAACCATCCATCAATTGACGGTACGACCCTCACACTAAGAGAAAGTGCGAAATACCTATGTCTAATCCTAGACAGGAAATTAAATTGGAATCTTCATGTCAAAGAAAGATGAAAATGGAACTGGACACAGTCTCAGAGACACTACTTCTAATAACGAACACCCACTTCCAAGGGTGTTCGCAAGTCTGTCCCTCACAGCTTAAACCACACCTGAGCCCATCTCTGACATTTCTACAGGAATCGACGTTCTTCTTAAAAACCAAGAACATTATTATCCTGGTAAACCTCTTTTCCTCGCATACTAGTCTACGGTCATATACCGCACACCTGGAGTCAAAGTTGTCTGCATTCCTAAAGTAAGCAAGACTAGTCACTGCACAGCAAAAGATTTCAGACCGATAAGCCTAACATCCTTTGTGCTAAATAAATTCGAGTAGTTTATCAATGTTCACATACGTAGCAACCTCGAACGCAATACCATCTCCTGCGCACAGCATGCGTACATGAAAGATAAGAGCGTAAAAACTACCTTCCACGAGGTAGTTAGTGTTATCAAAAAGTCTCTAAGTGTCAAAGAATTTGCGCTTGTCACATTCCTGGACATCGATCCAGAGCAATTAAAGAAGCATTAGCAAAAATTAAATATAACGGTCTATTCCCACAGTAATAGTAAGCCAGCTTAACAAAAGAATCATTAATGCATCTCTAGTCGACTCGTCCATAAAAGATACCCTCAAGGGGTACCCCACAAGGTGGGGTTATTTCCTCTCTTCTATTAGAACTAGTCATTAATGATATGATACTAGTCATTAATGCTTCCACTGGAACCAGAGCAATTGTATACGCTGATGACGTTGTCATAATTTCGTGCGGTAAATTCCTCCAAGCTATCAGTCAGCTACTTGAACGCGCTATAAATACCCTTCTAAGATGGGCAAAATCTTGCGGTCTCGGGATCAACCCCCAAAATACGGAATTAGTACTATTCACCAACAGAAGGGTCATCCCGCCCTTTAACCATCCAATCATTGGGAGAAGAACCCTTAGGCTTCAGGAAAGTTCAAGTACCAAGGTCTGTTACTATACAGGAAACTCAATGGGAAAGCTAATATACAAGAAAGAGTGAAAAAGGTGGACTGCGCCCTTTACCTCAGCAATATAATGTTCGGCAAAAAATGGGGACCATACTCCAAACAATCGTCTGAAAAAACACCAACTTGAAGCTGCTAACGAGTATACAAAGACGTGCGGGCCTTGGCATGACAGGAACAATCTCTACCACTCCGACTGCTGGTTTAGAAGTTCTACTGAACCTCCTTAAACTAGACAGGTCGACTGCAGCAAAAAGTACCATCAGGAGTACTCAGTTCAAAGGCTGGTGCCAAACCCGACAGACTACAAATCGAATCAATACAAAGTGAGTACCATTTCCCCTTCCTTGACTTTGAAATACTTTTCGGGTGTAAATTCCCAACAAGGAAGGAATGGAACCTAAAAGAACCCATAACCAACCCGACGTACATATATGCAAAGGGTTTTCCAATAAAGACGTGACAATTATTTTTAAATAAAACGCAAACCATTTGAGATATTTCAAAAACTTTATTAACGGCTTGAATTACAATCAAAACATTTATGAATGGAACTCGACTTCAGTCATATGGCCACCGCTGGCACGTTTGCAGCGGTCGATTCGTTGGACCCAATTTTCAGCTACTCGGCCACAAAGTCGCTATTTTGGGTCCAATGTCGGCTCTGAGTTCTTCCAACGTCGTCGGCTTGTAAGCATACACCAATGACTTAATGTAGCGCCACAGAAAATAGTCAAGCGGCGTTAAATCGTACGAACGAGGCGGCCAATCGACTGGCCCTTTTCTTGAGATAATACGCTCACAATACTTACTCTTCAATAAATCCATTGTAACGTGTGATGTGTGCCTTGTAGCACCATCCTGTTTCGACCAAGTCCATATCTTCCAATTCGGGCCAAAAATAATCGGTAATCATGGCGCGATAATGCTGACCATTCACACAGTAACGTTCGGCTCGGCTCAATAACGCTGCCGGCATGCAAACCGCACCAAATAGTTATTTTTTGTGGATGAAGTAGTGATACATGAAGCACATGTGGATTTTCACCCGGCCAATAATGCATATTTTGCTTATTGACGAACCCATTGCGGTCACCGACTCCGAATTTCGGTAGAAAATTTTCAGACGTTGCTCGTTCGTTTACTTTAACCATGATGAAAATGTTCGTTTAGTTTGATGATTAGTGAAAGAGTGCATTCACAAATTAAATTCAAAGTTTTCAAATCCCTATTGGAAAACCCTTTATATACAGATGCTTGCCGAAACTTGATGAACATGAAAGGGGCCGAAACAGACCTATTCCAGGCAATCCCATGTATATACCCACCGCTGGTAGACGTTAGAAAGAAAGTGGACGATCAAACCATGATAGGTGGATCTCTTTAATCACCAGTGAGATCTGCTTTTTGTTTTTTTTTTTGTTTATTACACCAGGGTCTCCCGACATTGCTCAACTTTTCCCACTTTTGGACGATGAGGATATTTTGGTTTGGCGCGAGCTTTCAATCTTTACCAGGGACGATAAACTTCAAGCAACCTATAATAGGGGTTTGCATGGAGGTGTCATCTCTATTCGAACCCGGTTTTGGATCCCCAAAGGAAAAAAAACTGGTAAATAAGCTGATCAACACGTACGTTACTTCCAAAAACTAGGGACCACTACACGCAGGACCACTACCAGCTTTTTCCGACCCTTTCGGTAACTTCGAATACGTTCGAATGCCATATGCCATTCGGGCTTTAAAATGCCTATTCGACCTTGCAACGTCTAATGAATTCAATTCTAAAAGAGAGAGATAAGTGTTAGATTGTAAGCATCTTACTGTTTCTAAGAATGTTTGAGTCTAAGTCGAATATGATCAGGTCTGCGAGTGTTTTTAGAGTTCAGTAGTAGTAGTCGATGAAGTATTGTAGTCGAAGGAACATAGAGACCAGACGCCAGAAGCGTGCGTCGCACATTTGTTTTTATGAATTTAATTTACTTAGCATTAGAATTGGGATTGATCCCCGCCACGTATTGAATAATTTGTGTCCGTGTTCGCGGTAGTGTTGAGAAAAAAAAAACGTATAAAATCAGTTTTTGGTGTTCGTCAAAAAAAAAGGCACAAGGTTTTGGTTAGTAACAAACCGGATGTCCTTGCTTTGACCATGACCACTCCCGCGTCGATGTTGACGCTAGAGTAAATCATCGGGACCAATTGCAGAGTTTTGACTCTTACCTCGCGTTGAAAATGCCCTACTAGGGAGGGAAAAAGCTTGGTATAGGAAATATGGGTTTCAACATTACAGCTGGATCTACAGGCATCTATAATCCACACATTTTCAAGTGGTGCTGATGTTGTCCAACAACTCCGAAAAGTAGCAAAAGACGGTCCAAAGCTTGGTCGATCATTTATCGTCTATTCGTGAAACACCTAATCAAAACCCTTGAAACCTGGCTTCTCGCTCATTCATAAGAAAATTCAAGGAATTTCCAACCGTAGACTCCGCTACAAAACGCCCCGCTTATAAACAGATAGAAGATGTTACGGGTGTGGTCAAGTTGGACATTTTAGAGCGAAATGTCCCCAACAGATCCAGCCACGTCCATTGTTGAAAAGGCTACGAATGTAAAAAAAACGTACGTTTTGCCGTAAAACAGGACAAGAGGAAATTACATGCTAACCAAAGCAAAAGCCAAAATTTTCTGAAGAAACCACTGTAGTCTTGGTCGATGGAAAAGCTTTCCATTGTTTATTAGACTCTAGTTCAGATTGTGAAAGTGCAAAGAAAGTGGCACACTTCTTGAGAGGCTCGACACTAAAGTTGAGTTCGAAGAGATACTTGTGGAGGTTACCTTTCACATCATGGACCAAAAAATGCTTAAAGATTATAGGTAGGGATATCTTTAAAGATTCAGCAGTAGAGATTTCTGTTAAAGATCGCGGATCAACTCTACGACGAAGGAATAATCCAACAAAGTGCTCAACAAATTAAATTACCATTCGATAAAGATGTACATTTTCGCGGACCATATGAAGTAGTTGGTGTCCTGCTCAGCGATCGTTATAAATTAAAGAAGGCGAATTCCAACACCACTCTCGCTGCCGCAAGAGAAATGATCCGCCTTTTGAACACGGACTATGTTGAAAATAGAAATGGTTCGTTGGCTAGGTTTTGTGTTAAAAAAATGTAGTTCGTTTTGTTGTGTCAAATATAATATATTGGTTTATGATATACTTAAAAACAAGGAACTTGTTCTGAGAGAAAAATTAATTTTGGTCATAGACAAGCTTAAGATTGCCTCTGAGTCATGGACCTTAGTGTTAGTAAAATTAATTTTGGTCGTAGACAAGCTTAAGGTTGCCTCTGAGCTATGGACATTGGTATTCATAAAATTAATTTTGGTCGTAGACAAGCTTAAGAGAACCTCTGAGCTATGGACCTGCTAAGAATATAAAATCAGCTAAGACATAGTAGTTTAGATAAGATTGCCTCTTATTACTTATCTAAAGTGTAATAGAATTTACTTATATTCAACCAAAAGTTGTTTCAGAAAATGAAGTCACTGACTCGATCTTTTTTTTTTTTTTGTGCAACTAAATTTTAAACTATTACAGAAACCTAACCACATCCGTGTTTAAAGTGATTTAATGAATGGTGTTCATTGAAAAGGAGAAACTGGGGATGTTTATTGTAATCGAGGGAACCTAGAGACCAGACGCCAGAAGCGTGCGCCGCAGATTTGTTGTTGTTGTTTTTCTGAATCTAATTTACCTAGCATAAATTGTCAAACGAGTCAAATAGCGTCATAACGACAGAAAATGGTAGTTAGTGTCGAGCCGTCAACGCAGACGGATGCGGATTGTATTCAGTTTCACAGTTCTTTTTATATTACCTCTTTGAATTCCCTTTTCCATTATATTCATTATCAACTTGTGTGTGTTTAATAATATTTTGCTTTTAAATAAATAAGACATATATGCTATAATAAAGCTATCTTTGACTACTCAGAAGTGGGATACGCATCACTTTATCCACAAACGAATATTCCTGAGGTACACACATATACTTACAAACTCAAAGGGGAGAATTGACACGAAAGAGCGATAATCTTTACAGAAATGGTAAGACGATCACTTCATCGAAACGGAATTTGAGAAATTCCAACGGAAAGGAAACGATATTATCCACAAGAGGGGAGAAAACGACTACCCAACGAAAGACAAAGGGATAATTTGTCAACGATAGAGACGGCTGGGAAAAGGAAAAAGATGGTCGGAACATCAACGAAGGCACAACGCAATCGCACCGGCGAGATAAGCACGAGGAAAAACTAAAAACGGATATACGCGGAAAAAATATCGAAAATGGTGAAATTAACCACGCTGAAAGTTGAGCAATTAAATAAATTATTGTAGTCACACGATACACCGATTACGGGTGACAAAGCACATTAAATCGCAAAACTAATCGAAATACAGGGCACCGACGAAGTGGACATCGAGGAGATCCACGCGATGGAACCGTGTGCAGCTCAAATTGTACAGTTGTAAACGATTTGGTGGTGGACGTAAGTACTATCCGACACGAAGGTACACCGCAACGAATGCAAACCAGAAACGGAAATCCAACGGCATTGGAGGATCAACGTGATGCCCAAACTGTAGCAGCCAGTAGAGCCACACCAGCAAAGTACACATTTCCATCTTCATCGCAAATGACTGACGCCAACAGAATTGTAGATGTCATCGGAATTCTCCCGAATTTCGGTCCACTCAAGCGCACACTTTCATCATCACAATTCATCAGCAAATTGGAGCAATTGCAACCATTGTATTCTTGGACGGAAGACATGACACTGTTCGCACGAGTTGCTGAGGTCTCTGGAAAATGTCTCATCATTACCGGCAATGTCACGACCAACGACAACAGAATCGCTAAGATCAATATCTGATGGTGGTATTGCACACGATAGAAGAGGCGTCAAGTGTTTTAATTGCAACCAAATGGGGCACATAGCGACGAAATGTCCACAGCCGCAAAGAAAGTGTTCAAATTACAATAAGCCAGCACACGAGGCGAAAGATTGTCTTACAAAAAAATCAACAGTAGCCAAAGTCGATTTAGACCGAGCCCCAGACGAATTTATTCCAAATTGTGCCGAATGAGTTCTTGCCTCAAGGATTGCTTTTAGGAAATGATGTCTTGTGTCGACAAAATCAGCGAATGGTGATAGAATCCGGAGTGTTGCAGGTCCTATTGAATAACTCCAAAGCGTTTCAGATTGGCAAGGAACTCGACGAAGATCATCGGAAAGAAGTGCATGAAATCTTGGCAAAATACAACGATTGCTTTGCAGAAGATGTCTCCGATTTAGCCAGTAAGTCTAATGGAGAAAGTCGTATGTGCGTCGACTACCGCGCTGTAAGCGCAGTCACTGTGAAAAAACAATTTGTAATGCCAGTGATAGAAGAGCAACTTTCGCAGATGAAGGGTAAGAAATATTTTACCACCGTCCACATGACCGAAGGCTATTATCAGATTTCATTAACCGAAAGGAGTAAGGCACTCACAGCTTTTTTAACATCAGATGGTCTGTTCGAACACAATGTTATGTCATTTGGGTTGGTAAATGCACCAATGATCTTCCAGGAAATGGTAACGCAGCTCATCAGAGGCCTGAAGCATCGAAGCAACATCAGCAATTACGTAGATGAGGTCATCATTGACACGGATACACTTGACAAAGGGTTTGAAGTGTTGGAAGAATTTGTATGGGCAGTGAGGAACGTTTGCGTTTTTATGCGTTTTTATGACATCGATAGTAAACTTCCTAGGAGTTCGAGGGGTATAAAACCAGGCAAGGATAAGACTAAGTGTATTTGAGAATTTCCCAGAACAAACAACACAACGGTGGGATCACGGCTTTCTTCCGAGGTTGTGAAGGGTTACAGTTGTATTGCGACACCATTGACACAGCTGTTGAAAAAGGATGTTATCTTCAGTTGGAACGATGAACAGGAGATAGCATTTACGGAACTGAAGTCCGCTATCAGTAAACAACCGATCCTGGTACTTTTCGATGCCGTGAAAGTGTCAGCCAGAATCGGATTGATTGGATGATTAGACGTGGAGCAGCCATATAGTGAAGAAGTCGAGACGAAGACATCAAGCCGCAGAAAATATTTCGGAGGAGAGGCGTAAATGGAAAATACGATATGACAGAAAGCATCATGCTCCGTACCAATACAACGAGGGTGATTTGGCAGACCGAGAAAAAAATGAATAGTACCAATTCAAAATAGCGGTAATAAGGAAATAGATACGAAACTTAAATATGTCGAAGAAATACTAAACCAAAACTTAAATTCGACAAAGGAAGTCAAGTTAAGTAAAAATTGCATAAATCGGAAAAATGTGAACTTATAACAAATGTTAAAGAAGAAACAATACTGTTAATTAATTACCTACTAATCCTCAAAAATATAAAAAAAACAAAACGTCGAACAGCAACTGTGACAAGAGAATAAAACGAAAACTAATTTGTAACATTCAACAATTGTACTGTTGATTTCGAAAGTAATATTAACATAAAATTAACAAAAAATGTCATAAACTAGTTAATTACAGTATAGAAGGTTCCTCTACCTATTTTTGGTGTGAAAATAATTAATATTTCAAAAGAATCGTAAAACTAAGGAGGGAGGTGTTACGTCACCACTGACCAATTGGAAATTAGATTTCTCATCTAGTCTCTCGATGAGAACGTCAAGCGAAATGCTTCGAGTGGTGTTTTCCACAAAAGTAGTTAAAACAAAAAAGCAGTTTTTGACCGTATACTAGCTGCTTCCGTACACTGCAGATATTTTTTGAGCGCACTTGGGGAAATCAATTGACGGTGGAATCGATCAACAAGATCGTTTGCAGGTTAGATTGGTGGGAAGGCGTAGTAAAAACAGGCCACACTGAGGTATAGTTAGTTGTAATCTATTCCATTCTAACATTCCGAAAGGTATTGTTATGACCTTATTCACGGAGAAGACTTCAATGTGTCGAATTGGGTGTCGGTCAGGTACCCTACAGGAGTTGAGCTACCGAAAATCACTGTATAGCCTCAAATCCTAATTTTTTTCTTAACCAGGTGGACAGATTGGTGAAGACGACAGTCGGCTGATGCAGAAACGGATCCTGTGCTCGAATTCTGTTTTTACTGCTTCAAAACGCTCTGCGTCCAGTCGTCTCATCTGAGTTACAGGTGGTTGACCTTTCGTCAAAATATAGTGCACTTCGGAATGTTTTACCGGGTTAAAATAATTGGGCTCTTCCATGGCCAATGGAAATTTCTTTAATATTTTTCCGTATTAGTTGTCAATCTCAAATTGTAACGGGATATGATCATTCTTTCTTGTTACCGACGCACTGGTAAATAATTTTCTGCAACGATCGAGCCACTTGCATGTTTGCCGTTGTAACAACAGAACTTGCGAGTTTGGTTCTATCCGACCCAGGGTACGGCCTGTGGTCGCTTCTCGAGGGAGAATAAGAACGAGAACGAAATGTTTCAATCATGGCTTCGATTTTTTTGGGATTATTATTGTGTTTCACGGTTTCGGCCGCGAGTTCCGCTACCTCGACATCAGTATTACCAACAGAAAGTAATAGTCTATAATACTTTATTAATGTGTTGCGGAAAGAGCCTAATCCACATCCAAACCAATTTTTATTAATTTCATCGCTTTTTAAAAATTTTAAGTATTTCTTCAAAATAAGGGAAGTGTTTTGAGTTTCGTCCTTGTACTGACAACTGACGTCAACATAATTTAGTACGCTAACACGATATATTTCCTTCCATAGTTTAGCGTTTCTAACTTTACTTAGCCGGAGCTCAATACTGAAGAAGGGAAACGAATTTGGCTTGTCTCCTGTATGACAACGAGAGATCCGTACGATAAAGTCCCATTCGGAAAGCTATAAAAGCCGCACAAGCTAATCTTCTTCTTCTTCATTTGGCGCTACAGTCCGGGGTGGACCTGGGCCTCAACCAACAAGCCTCTCCAGCTAGCACGGTCTCTGGCTAGCTGTCTCCAGTGTCGCACGCCAAGTTGGTTGAGGTCCTTCTCCACCTGGGTGCGCCACCTTAAACGCGGGCGTCCTCTGTTGCGTTGTCCCACGGGTTCGGAGTCGAAGACTCTCCGGGCCGGAGTGGAGTTGTCCATACGGTCTACATGGACTAGCGTCAGACACATCACACAACAATATTTGAGGTAGCAACGACATCAACGACAAAGGTGAGAAACTTTTGTTTTCATTCTACAATCGAATCTCTATATCTATAATGTGGGCCAGAGCCAACTTTCATAAATAGAATCAGAAAGGAGGTCTTAGATATAACCCTAGTTCCCAATGGCTATTCTCTGTTTCTGGCCATTGATACATCCCATTCTCGCTTTATTTCAATATACCCTATACCCAGTCATTCCGAAACCCCTGGAAGAGAAAATTACAAACAGAGGTCACCACTGAGTCGTGCTCGGAAAATAACAAATGATATGAACTCTGCCAACTTAACTGTTAGCAGGCAGAGGAATACTAGCAGCACTGCTATACTGGCAGCACTACGTAAACATGGCAGGGAATGTTTCAACCGGGCAAAATCATATAAGGAGACGGCAGACATGGACGCCAGAAGCAAAGTCTCACGGCCTTTACAAAAGAGCTGGAAAGCTTTTTGTGGTAACACAGAAAACACTAAAGATTGAGGGCCGTTTAGACTTCTACTCTCAAAAACCCCGACCAGGCCAACGTATATTTAATCGTCGGAAGGAGTTCGCTGAGGAGACCTAGTCGAATAATCACGGGAACAAATATTATGTTCGACTTATGGAATGTTCGAGTTATGGGGCATCCGAAAAAAACTCAATACACCTGCTCAGATTGATTTGCTATCAGAGCATATGACGAACTTGTCTGGAAGGTGATTGATTTACTTTGGTTTTAGCTTTGGTACCAACATGACGCGGTTTGCTTAGCTTCGTAGACTACGAAAAAGCATTTGAGTGCAACACAAGAAAATTATGGAGATCCTGCATAGTAAGGGTATCGATAGAACGACAGCAGAGTGAGTTTCGGAGAGGAGTGAGACAAGGCTGCATCAGATAGATATCAGTTTACAGATATTTAAAAGGCAACCATCATAATAGCAAGTGACATAGATAAATTAAGTAGTTCGACGAACAAAAAAAAACAATGTAAGCAGCAATTATGGTTTAAGCTTTAATCTCGCCAATACAAAGTTCATGGTAACAACTAAAAAACATCAGTTACTAAATCTGAAATAGACTATAGACAACAAGACCATCGAAAGAGTCAACAATATATATGGGAACGACAATTGAAATTAATGCCAAATAAAGAAATAGATAGTAAAAAGCGGAGAAGAACCCTAAGAATAGTCAGACAAAAGAGGAACCGGTGCATCAATTTCGAGACATATCCTCATGGATCCAACCAGGACCTAAATGGGTCACAACTGTTGCAGTTGTGACAATCACTTCAACCTAACCTAACCTATGTATACATTATATTCGGTCAAACTAGATTATACATATACATCCTTCTTGGGATGTTGGAGTCTCGTAGGACTAGCAGTATAATTGTCATATCGAAAAAAGAAAATACTTTATTTATTATTTTGTAAGGGCGCTTAAAGTGCTCTCTCGAAAAAAAAATACACATATGGAATCATACTGTTTTTATTACTGCTTCTTCTACACAAAAATAACAATACGCGAGTAAATTTCACAAATTTGAAAATATAATTTTGGGCGATAATGAATTATTAGAGCAAACAGAAGCTGTAACAAGGAAATCGTCTTCAATCAAGGTATACATTTCTCAAGAATGGAACAAAATAGGTCATAAGACAGAGTATTTTGTTTTAAATTTCATTTTGTATTCTAGCTATAAGTAACTTTGTTTGTGATTTCGATTTATTTTAACACTAGTGATTTAGATTTTATAACACTAGTATAATTTTTACGATTCAAAAATCAACAACATGCAGACCGAGAAAAAAATGAATAGTACCAATTCAAAATAGCGGTAATAAGGAAATAGATACTAAACTTAAATATGTCGAAGAAATGCTAAACCAAAACTTAAATTCGACAAAGGAAGTCAAGTTAAGTAAAAATTGCATAAATCGGAAAAAAATGTGAACTTATAACAAATGTTAAAGAAGAAACAATACTGTTAATTAATTACCTACTAATCCTCAAAAATATTAAAACAAAACGTCGAACAGCAACTGTGACAAGAGAATAAAACGAAAACTAATTTGTAACATTCAACAATTGTACTGTTGATTTCGAAAGGAATATTAACATAAAATTAACAAAAAATGTCATAAGCTAGTTAATTACAGTATAGAAGGTTTCTCTACCTATTTTTGGTGTGAAAATAATTAATATTTCAAAAGAATCGTAAAACTAAGGAGGGAGGTGTTACGTCACCACTGACCAATCGGAATTGCTAACGCTTGCATTTTCAGTCTGTTTGGAAATTAGATTTCTCATCTAGTCTCTCGATGAGAACGTCCAGCAAAATGCTTCGAGTGGTGTTTTCCACAAAAGTAGTTAAAACAAAAAAGCAGTTTTTGACCGTATACTAGCTGCTTCCGTACACTGCAGATATTTTTTGAGCGCACTTGTGGAAATCAATTTACGGTGGAATCGATCAACAAGATCGTTTGCAGGTTAGATTGGTGGGATGGCGTAGTAAAAACAGGCCACACTGAGGTATAGTTAGTTGTAATCTATTCCATTCTAACATTCCGAAAGGTATTGTTATGACCTTATTCACGAAGAAGACTTAAATGTGTCGAATTGGGTGTCGGTCAGGAACCCTACAGGAGTTGAGCTACCGAAAATCACTGTATAGCCTCCAATCCTAATTTTTTTCTTAACCAGGTGGACAGATTGGTGAAGACGACAGTCGGCTGATGCAGAAACGGAGCCTGTGCTCGAATTCTGTTTTTACTGCTTCAAAACGCTCTGCGTCCAGTCGTCTCATCTGAGTTACAGGTGGTTGACCTTTCGACAAAATATAGTGCACTTCGGAATGTTTGACCGGGTTAAAATAATTGGGCTCTTACATGGTCAATGGAAATTTCTTTAATATTTTTCCGTATTAGTTGTCAATCTCAAATTGTAACGGGATATGATCATTCTTTCTTGTTACCGACGCACTGGTAAATAATTTTCTGCAACGATCGAGCCACTTGCATGTTTGCCGTTGTAACAACAGAACTTGCGAGTTTGGTTCTATCCGACCCAGGGTACGGCCTGTTGTCGCTTCTCGAGGGAGAATAAGAACGAGAACGAAATGTTTCAATCATAGCTTCGATTTTTTTGGGATTATTATTGTGTTTCACGCTTTCGGCCGCGAGTTCCGCTACCTCGACATCAGTATTACCAACAGAAAGTAATAGTCTGTAATACTTTATTATTTATTATAATTGCATAAATCGGAAAAAATGTGAACTTATAACAAATGTTAAAGAAGAAACAATACGGTTAATCAATTACCTACTAATCCTCAAAAATATAAAAAAAACAAAACGTCGAACAGCAACTGTGACAAGAGAATAAAACGAAAACTAATTTGTAACATTCAACAATTGTACTGTTGATTTCGAAAGTAATATTAACATAAAATTAACAAAAAATGTCATAAGCTAGTTAACTACAGTATAGAAGGTTCCTCTACCTATTTTTGGTGTGAAAATAATTAATATTTCAAAAGAATCGTAAAACTAAGGAGGGAGGTGTTACGTCACCACTGACCAATCGGAATTGCTAACGCTTGCATTTTCAGTCTGTTTGGAAATTAGATTTCTCATCTAGTCTCTCGATGAGAACGTCCAGCAAAATGCTTCGAGTGGTGTTTTCCACAAAAGTAGTTAAAACAAAAAAGCAGTTTTTGACCGTATACTAGCTGCTTCCGTACACTGCAGATATTTTTTGAGCGCACTTGTGGAAATCAATTTACGGTGGAATCGATCAACAAGATCGTTTGCAGGTTAGATTGGTGGGAAGGCGTAGTAAAAACAGGCCACACTGAGGTACAGTTAGTTGTAATCTATTCCATTCGAACAAAAGGTATTGTTTATGAAAGGTATTGTTATGACCTTATTCACGGAGAAGACTTAAATGTGTCGAATTGGGTGTCGGTCAGGTACCCTACAGGAGTTGAGCTACCGAAAATCACTGTATAGCCTCAAATCCTAATTTTTTTCTTATCCAGGTGGACAGATTGGTGAAGACAACAGTCGGCTGATGCAGAAACGGAGCCTGTGCTCGAATTCTGTTTTTACTGCTTCAAAACGCTCTGCGTCCAGTCGTCTCATCTGAGTTACAGGTGGTTGACCTTTCGTCAAAATATAGTGCACTACGGAATGTTTGACCGGGTTAAAATAATTGGGCTCTTCCATGGTCAATGGAAATTTCTTTAATATTTTTCCGTATTAGTTGTCAATCTCAAAACGTAACGGGATATGATCATTCTTTCTTGTTACCGACGCACTGGTAAATAATTTTCTGCAACGATCGAGCCACTTGCATGTTTGCCGTTGTAACAACAGAACTTGCGAGTTTGGTTCTATCCGACCCAGGGTACGGCTTGTGGTCGCTTCTCGAGGGAGAATAAGAACGAGAACGAAATGTTTCAATCATAGCTTCGATTTTTTTGGGATTATTATTGTGTTTCACGCTTTCGGCCGCGAGTTCCGCTACCTCGACATCAGTATTACCAACAGAAAGTAATAGTCTGTAATACTTTATTATTTATTATAATTGCATAAATCGGAAAAAATGTGAACTTATAACAAATGTTAAAGAAGAAACAATACTGTTAATCAATTACCTACTAATCCTCAAAAATATAAAAAAAAACAAAACGTCGAACAGCAACTGTGACAAGAGAATAAAACGAAAACTAATTTGTAACATTCAACAATTGTACTGTTGATTTCGAAAGTAATATTAACATAAAATTAACAAAAAATGTCATAAGCTAGTTAATTACAGTATAGAAGGTTCCTCTACCTATTTTTGGTGTGAAAATAATTAATATTTCAAAAGAATCGTAAAACTAAGGAGGGAGTTGTTACGTCACCACTGACCAATCGAAAATGCTAACGCTTGCATTTTCAGTCTGTTTGGAAATTAGATTTCTCATCTAGTCTCTCGATGAGAACGTCCAGCGAAATGCTTAGAGTGGTGTTTTCCACAAAAGTAGTTAAAACAAAAAAGCAGTTTTTGACCGTATACTAGCTGCTTCCGTACACTGCAGATATTTTTTGAGCGCTCTTGGGGAAATCAATTGACGGTGGAATCGATCAACAAGATCGTTTGCAGGTTAGATTGGTGGGAAGGCGTAGTAAAAACAGGCCACACTGAGGTACAGTTAGTTGTAATCTATTCCATTCGAACATTCCGAAAGGTATTGTTATGACCTTATTCACGGAGAAGACTTAAATGTGTCGAATTGGGTGTCGGTCAGGTACCCTACAGGAGTTGAGCTACCGAAAATCACTGTATAGCCTCAAATCCTAA
This sequence comes from Eristalis intricaria, assembly GCA_964034865.1. Taxonomy (NCBI): domain Eukaryota; kingdom Metazoa; phylum Arthropoda; class Insecta; order Diptera; family Syrphidae; genus Eristalis; species Eristalis intricaria. The sequence goes on from OZ035877.1 coordinate 19,893,644, forward strand.
TTTTTTTCTTAACCAGGTGGACAGATTGGTGAAGACAACAGTCGGCTGATGCAGAAACGGAGCCTGTGCTCGAATTCTGTTTTTACTGCTTCAAAACGCTCTGCGTCCAGTCGTCTCATCTGAGTTACAGGTGGTTGACCTTTCGTCAAAATATAGTGCACTTCGGAATGTTTTACCGGGTTAAAATAATTGGGCTCTTCCATGGCCAATGGAAATTTCTTTAATATTTTTCCGTATTAGTTGTCAATCTCAAATTGTAACGGGATATGATCATTCTTTCTTGTTACCGACGCACTGGTAAATAATTTTCTGCAACGATCGAGCCACTTGCATGTTTGCCGTTGTAACAACAGAACTTGCGAGTTTGGTTCTATCCGACCCAGGGTACGGCCTGTGGTCGCTTCTCGAGGGAGAATAAGAACGAGAACGAAATGTTTCAATCATGTCTTCGATTTTTTTGGGATTATTATTGTGTTTCACGGTTTCGGCCGCGAGTTCCGCTACCTCGACATCAGTATTACCAACAGAAAGTAATAGTCTATAATACTTTATTAATGTGTTGCGGAAAGAGCCTAATCCACATCCAAACCAATTTTTATTAATTTCATCGCTTTTTAAAAAGTTTAAGTATTTCTTCAAAATAAGGGAAGTGTTTTGAGTTTCGTCCTTGTACTGACAACTGACGTCAACATAATTTAGTACGCTAACACGATATATTTCCTTCCATAGTTTAGCGTTTCTAACTTTACTTAGCCGGAGCTCAATACTGAAGACGGGAAACGAATTTGGGTTGTCTGCTGTATGACAACGAGAGATCCGTACGATAAAAACCCATTCGGAAAGCTATAAAAGCCGCACAAGCTAATCTTCTTCTTCTTCATTTGGCGCTACAGTCCGGGGTGGACCTGGGCCTCAACCAACAAGCCTCTCCAGCTAGCACGGTCTCTGGCTAGCTGTCTCCAGTGTCGCACGCCAAGTTGGTTGAGGTCCTTCTCCACCTGGGTGCGCCACTTTAAACGCGGGCGTCCTCTGTTGCGTTGTCCCACGGATTCGGAGTCGAAGACTCTCCGGGCCGGAGTGGAGTTGTCCATACGGTCTACATGGACTAGCGTCAGACACATCACACAACACTATTTGAGGTAGCAACGACATCAACGACAAAGGTGAGAAACTTTTGTTTTCATTCTACAATCGAATCTCTATATCTATAATGTGGGCCAGAGCCAACTTTCATAAATAGAATCAGAAAGGAGGTCTTAGATATAACCCTAGTTCCCAATGGCTATTCTCTGTTTCTGGCCATTGATACATCCCATTCTCGCTTTATTTCAATATACCCTATACCCAGTCATTCCGAAACCCCTGGAAGAGAAAATTACAAACAGAGGTCACCACTGAGTCGTGCTCGGAAAATAACAAATGATATGAACTCTGCCAACTTAACTGTTAGCAGGCAGAGGAATACTAGCAGCACTGCTATACTGGCAGCACTACGTAAACACGGCAGGGAATGTTTCAACCGGGCAAAATCATATAAGGAGACGGCAGACATGGACGCCAGAAGCAAAGTCTCACGGCCTTTACAAAAGAGCTGGAAAGCTTTTTGTGGTAACACAGAAAACACTAAGGATTGAGGGCCGTTTAGACTTCTACTCTCAAAAACCCCGACCAGGCCAACGTATATTTAATCGTCGGAAGGAGTTCGCTGAGGAGACCTAGTCGAATAATCACGGGAACAAATATTATGTTCGACATATGGAATGTTCGAGTTATGGGGCATCCGAAAAAAACTCAATACACCTGCTCAGATTGATTTGCTATCAGAGTATATGACGAACTTGTCTGGAAGGTGATTGATTTACTTTGGTTTTAGCTTTGGTACCAACATGACGCGGTTTGCTTAGCTTCGTAGACTACGAAAAAGCATTTGAGTGCAACACAAGAAAATTATGGAGATCCTTCATAGTAAGGGTATCGATAGAACGACAGCAGAGTGAGTTTCGGAGAGGAGTGAGACAAGGCTGCATCAGATAGATATCAGTTTACAGATATTTAAAAAGGCAACCATCATAATAGCAAGTGACATAGATAAATTAAGTAGTTCGATGAACAAAAAAAAAACAATGTAAACAGCAATTATGGTTTAAGCTTTAATCTCGCCAATACAAAGTTCATGGTAACAACTAAAAAACATCAGTTACTAAATCTGAAATAGACTATAGACAACAAGACCATCGAAAGAGTCAACAATATATATGGGAACGACAGTTGAAATTAATGCCAAATAAAGAAATAGATAGTAAAAAGCGGAGAAGAACCCTAAGAATAGTCAGACAAAAGAGGAACCGGTGCATCAATTTCGAGACATATCCTCATGGATCCAACCAGGACCTAAATGGGTCACAACTGTTGCAGTTGTGACAATCACTTCAACCTAACCTAACCTATGTGCTTATAATACACAATATACATTATATTCGGTCAAACTAGATTATACATATACATCCTTCTTGGGATGTTGGAGTCTCGTAGGACTTGCAGTATAATTGTCATATCGAAAAAAGAAAATACTTTTTTTATTATTTTGTAAGGACGCTTAAAGTGCTCTCTCGAAAAAAAATACACATATGGAATCATACTGTTTTTATTCCTGCTTCTTCTACACAAAAATAACAATACGCGAGTAAATTTCACAAATTTGAAAATATAATTTTGGGCGATAATGAATTATTAGAGCAAACAGAAGCTGTAACAAGGAAATCGTCTTCAATCAAGGTATACATTTCTCAAGAATGGAACAAAATAGGTCATAAGACAGAGTATTTTGTTTTAAATTTCATTTTATATTCTAGCTATAAGTAAGTTTGTTTGTGATTTCGATTTATTTTAACACTAGTGATTTAGATTTTATAACACTAGTATAATTTTTACGATTCAAAAATCAACAACATGCAGACCGAGAAAAAAATGAATAGTACCAATTCAAAATAGCGGTAATAAGGAAATAGATAAGAAACTTAAATATGTCGAAGAAATAATAAACCAAAACTTAAATTCGACAAAGGAAGTCAAATTAAGTAAAAATTGCATAAATCGGAAAAAATGTGAACTTATAACAAATGTTAAAGAAGAAACAATACTGTTAATTAATTACCTACTAATCCTCAAAAATATACAAAAACAAAACGTCGAACAGCAACTGTGACAAGAGAATAAAACGAAAACTAATTTGTAATATTCAACAATTGTACTGTTGATTTCGAAAGTAATATTAACATAATATTAACAAAAAATGTCATAAGCTAGTTAATTACAGTATAGAAGGTTCCTCTACCTATTTTTGGTGTGAAAATAATTAATATTTCAAAAGAATCGTAAAACTAAGGAGGGAGGTGTGTGTTGAACAGGTGGACAGATTGGTGAAGACGACAGTCGGCTGATGCAGAAACGGAGAATGTGCTCGAATTCTATTTTTACTGCTTCAAAACGCTCTGCGTCCAGTCGTCTCATCTGAGTTACAGGTGGTTGACCTTTCGACAAAATATAGTGCACTTCGGAATGTTTGACCGGGTTAAAATAATTGGGCTCTTACATGGTCAATGGAAATTTCTTTAATATTTTTCCGTATTAGTTGTCAATCTCAAATTGTAACGGGATATGATCATTCTTTCTTGTTACCGACGCACTGGTAAATAATTTTCTGCAACGATCGAGCCACTTGCATGTTTGCCGTTGTAACAACAGAACTTGCGAGTTTGGTTCTATCCGACCCAGGGTACGGCCTGTTGTCGCTTCTCGAGGGAGAATAAGAACGAGAACGAAATGTTTCAATCATAGCTTGGATTTTTTTGGGATTATTATTGTGTTTCACGGTTTCGGCCGCGAGTTCCGCTACCTCGACATCAGTATTACCAACAGAAAGTAATAGTCTATAATACTTTATTAATGTGTTGCGGAAAGAGCCTAATCCACATCCAAACCAATTTTTATTAATTTCATCGCTTTTTAAAAAGTTTAAGTATTTCTTCAAAATAAGGGAAGTGTTTTGAGTTTCGTCCTTGTACTGACAACTGACGTCAACATAATTTAGTACGCTAACACGATATATTTCCTTCCATAGTTTAGCGTTTCTAACTTTACTTAGCCGGAGCTCAATACTGAAGACGGGAAACGAATTTGGGTTGTCTGCTGTATGACAACGAGAGATCCGTACGATAAAAACCCATTCGGAAAGCTATAAAAGCCGCACAAGCTAATCTTCTTCTTCTTCATTTGGCGCTACAGTCCGGGGTGGACCTGGGCCTCAACCAACAAGCCTCTCCAGCTAGCACGGTCTCTGGCTAGCTGTCTCCAGTGTCGCACGCCAAGTTGGTTGAGGTCCTTCTCCACCTGGGTGCGCCACTTTAAACGCGGGCGTCCTCTGTTGCGTTGTCCCACGGGTTCGGAGTCGAAGACTCTCCGGGCCGGAGTGGAGTTGTCCATACGGTCTACATGGACTAGCGTCAGACACATCACACAACACTATTTGAGGTAGCAACGACATCAACGACAAAGGTGAGAAACTTTTGTTTTCATTCTACAATCGAATCTCTATATCTATAATGTGGGCCAGAGCCAACTTTCATAAATAGAATCAGAAAGGAGGTCTTAGATATAACCCTAGTTCCCAATGGCTATTCTCTGTTTCTGGCCATTGATACATCCCATTCTCGCTTTATTTCAATATACCCTATACCCAGTCATTCCGAAACCCCTGGAAGAGAAAATTACAAACAGAGGTCACCACTGAGTCGTGCTCGGAAAATAACAAATGATATGAACTCTGCCAACTTAACTGTTAGCAGGCAGAGGAATACTAGCAGCACTGCTATACTGGCAGCACTACGTAAACACGGCAGGGAATGTTTCAACCGGGCAAAATCATATAAGGAGACGGCAGACATGGACGCCAGAAGCAAAGTCTCACGGCCTTTACAAAAGAGCTGGAAAGCTTTTTGTGGTAACACAGAAAACACTAAGGATTGAGGGCCGTTTAGACTTCTACTCTCAAAAACCCCGACCAGGCCAACGTATATTTAATCGTCGGAAGGAGTTCGCTGAGGAGACCTAGTCGAATAATCACGGGAACAAATATTATGTTCGACATATGGAATGTTCGAGTTATGGGGCATCCGAAAAAAACTCAATACACCTGCTCAGATTGATTTGCTATCAGAGCATATGACGAACTTGTCTGGAAGGTGATTGATTTACTTTGGTTTTAGCTTTGGTACCAACATGACGCGGTTTGCTTAGCTTCGTAGACTACGAAAAAGCATTTGAGTGCAACACAAGAAAATTATGGAGATCCTTCATAGTAAGGGTATCGATAGAACGACAGCAGAGTGAGTTTCGGAGAGGAGTGAGACAAGGCTGCATCAGATAGATATCAGTTTACAGATATTTAAAAAGGCAACCATCATAATAGCAAGTGACATAGATAAATTAAGTAGTTCGATGAACAAAAAAAAAACAATGTAAGCAGCAATTATGGTTTAAGCTTTAATCTCGCCAATACAAAGTTCATGGTAACAACTAAAAAACATCAGTTACTAAATCTGAAATAGACTATAGACAACAAGACCATCGAAAGAGTCAATAATATATATGGGAACGACAATTGAAATTAATGCCTAATAAAGAAATAGAAAGTAAAAAGCGGAGAAGAACCCTAAGAATAGTCAGACAAAAGAGGAACCGGTGAATCAATTTCGAGACATATCCTCATGGATCCAACCAGGACCTAAATGGGTCACAACTGTTGCAGTTGTGACAATCATTTCAATCTAACCTAACCTATGGTCTTATATTACACAATATACATTATATTCGGTCAAACTAGATTATACATATACATCCTTCTTGGGATGTTGGAGTCTCGCAGGACTTGCAGTATAATTGTCATATCGAAAAAAGAAAATACTTTTTTTTATTATTTTGTAAGGGCGCTCAAAGTGCTCTCTTGAAAAAAAATACACATATGGAATCATATTGTTTTTATTCCTGCTTCTTCTACACAAAAATAACAATACGCGAGTAAATTTCACAAATTTGAAAATATAATTTTGGGCGATAATGAATTATTAGAGCAAACAGAAGCTGTAACAAGGAAATCGTCTTCAATCAAGGTATACATTTCTCAAGAATGGAACAAAATAGGTCATAAGACAGAGTATTTTGTTTTAAATTTAATTTTATATTCTAGCTATAAGTAACTTTGTTTGTGATTTCGATAATAAATTTTAAATTCATACTGACTTTTTATAAAAATAGAAATTTATACTTATATTAATAATGTATGTGTATATATGGATATAGTGTTTGGCATCAATGAACTATGGATAAAATTATGTTTTATGTTACTTATGAAAAAGTAATGAAATAGTGTCCGCGGAAATTTGAGTAAATAAAGTTGTTTAACATTTTCCTACTATGTTACATTAGAAAACTTAAATTTACTATAAAATATATATGGACGTAAATGTATTTTCAAACGCACATACACATTAAATATGTATACATATTACGTATGTTACGTACGACACCACTCAACGATATATGAAGAGTAAACTTATTAGAAATATTAGAATATAAAATAAAAATTTTAGTAATATTATCAAATGTTAGTTTTACTTATTTTTACATATGAATCCCAATTTAGCTGACCCCTTTATTTATCAATATGTGCATGTTTCTAAATATTAACACTTTTAATACACACCGGTGCCGTACGTAAATATGTTTCTTAAAACAATATACATATGTACATACATACATACAACTCACAATATATAAAATGCACAAATACTGCCGGGAATGGAGATGATGAAAGCAGTACATTTGAGATTTATTTTTAGTAACATTTTAAATAATAACATTTATACCTTGTACTGTAAAATATATTGTTTAGGTTCTGGTCAATAATCGCATTAGCATCACTATCAAAAATACTTTTAGTGCATGATATATGCGGAATATTTAGTATTAACAATATTAAAACACAGGGATAACACCATTTATAACAAAAAAAAAACATTTTCATTAATTTTGTAGTCCGACTCAGTTCTAATGAATCCATAATGCTGAATATATTTTAAAAACGTATCTTCATGTAAACTGAAAAAGGCAGATTCCCAACTACTTAGTTATAAAATCAGTAGATATGTTTTCTTGTTGATATATTATCTCATATGTCAAGTGGATGTGAAAATTCTGTTTTTTCAGAATTTGGTATTCCTTAGACTTAACCCACGTCTATATCATGTAAGCCATATACTTGTCATGAAAACCAACAATTGTCCCACCATCCGCACTACAGATGTGGTAATGTCTCTCATAACACACCGACCCCACTAGAGTCTGACTCTCTTTTAAAGTGTCTGATATTCACAACAAAACATTTTCTTATCTTTCCTGGGCAAATCATGTTATGACAATTTGTTTTGTATCGTTTCGGCACGGGAGAATGGTAGTGTCGCTTTATGCTGAAGAGAAAGTAATTATGTATTTTAGGCCTTTAAGATAAATGCAGGGCGCCTGTTGATTCGACTTAACATCAAATTCCCAAAAGAGGCACGACATCTCATGTTAGTTTTGAATGCCGACGTTTCTGTTTTAACATAGATTGTAACATGAAATTTGACAGCAGCCATTTTTTTGGTGTTTGTGACCTGAATGTCATTTTTTGTCATATGTTTTTGTCTTTCAGAGCGGTTACGTTAAATTTTCGATATTTAAATCACTTTTCTCTGCCATTCCTGGCATTGAATCGTCCATTTAGCCACAACTCATACAGTTGCACAATTGAGACGTCTGAACATAATTTTCCCAGTCACGCTAAAATAAATGTTTGTCTTTAGATGTCAGCATTAAATGTTAGACATAAATAACAACCACTTGTATGAAAAACGCAATTTAATGAGACTGCAAAATTGCACTTCCAGACAAAGGGCAATAAAAATGTATCTACCAAATTTCATGTTTCATTTTAGTTATCACTGTCAAGACAAAAGAGCAGAGAGAGATCTCGAACAAACAAGACAATTTATTGCATGATAAGAACTATGACACATTTTATCTCAGAATGGGTGTTAATCAGATATTTTATATAACACTTAGTTTTTTTCGTATTTTTAATAAATTATATTGCATTTTTTCAGAAACACAGAATCATATACTGGCTGTGAGAAATGTACATGCATATGTGTATTATCAATACAGTGGGTTGTATGGAATTGGTTTTCAAACAGTGAATCCCTGGAGAAAAGGGATGGACTGTACGAACACAATCTACAAGCAGTTGAATAATATTGATGGGCTACAATTTTTAATAAATTGTGTTTAACGTTCTCCAATTTATGAGGCTATTGCATCGCTCTCAATAGAGAATTTTTCGCACTGTTCTGTTTTCTCCTTCAACTCTAAAGAATACAAAATAAATGTAGTCAGATAGCCATAAACAACGTTCAGACACTACAATTTGTCGTGACGATTTGTTTGGCAACCGTGGTTGATGGGCAAAATCCACAATCTGAACGCTCGTTACTTTTCAGCTTCAGCAAATCGTCAAGACAAATTGTCGTGCCTGAACGTCGCTTATGGCTATCTGACTACATTTATTTCGTATTCTTTAGAGTTGAATGAGAAACAGAGCAGTGTGAACAATTCTCTATTGAGTGCGACGCAATAGCCTCATAAATTGGAAAACGTCAAATGAAATTTATTTAAAATTGTGCGGAGGGATAACAACCCGCCCACATAAGAACAAACAACGTTATGAGAGATCAAGCAGCCTCGGATACGCGGACGGACCTAAAACGAAGGAAAAGGACAATGATTTGCGGGTGTGCTCCTGGAATGTAAGAATACTCTACACTCCAGGGGCCACTCATAAACTGGAAAACATCATCACGCAGTATAAGGCGGATATTACTGCGATCCAGGAAATGCGCTGTATAGGACAAGGGACCATGAAAAAGAAAGAGTGCGACATATTACAACTGTCACAAAAGGTTGCACAAATTAGGATGCCGATTCGCTGTGGGAAAATGGCTAGGGTCGATAGTCGTCGACTTCAAACCGATAAGTGATCGCCTGGCTGTGATCCGCATCCAAGGCAGATTTTACAACATCATATGTGCACACGCTCCTACCGACGAGGCTGAAGACTCTGTCAAAGAAAACTAGTATAACGTCCTGGACAGTGCCGCCGGAGCCTATCCGGAGTACGATGTAAAGATCGTGCTCGAAGACTTCAATGCCAAAATTGGTAAGGAGAACATCTTTGGCGGAGTGATCGGAAAGTACAGCCTCCACGAAACGACAACAAACAACGGCTTTCTACTCGCAGACTTTGCGGCAGCACGTAATATGGTCATAAGCAGCACTAGGTTCCCTCGCAAAAGAATCCACACAGCAACCTGGCGATCTCCGGACGGTCGAACCGCCAACCAAATCGAGCATGTGCTCATTGACGCAAGACTTGCGTCAAATATCCTGGATGTGCGAACATTCGGGGCAAGCAAACGTCGACTCTGACCATTTCCTCATAGCAGCAAGTTTCAGAGCTCGACTGTCCAATGTCAGAAAGCTGCACCAGGCAATAAAGAGGAGTTTTGACATTGGACGCTTGAGCACACCCGATATTATCAGAGAGCCTACGAAGAGCAGCTGAGTGAGAGACTCTCTGGTATGCCCACGTCATACACCAATGCCAATGAGATGTGGTTGCATTGTCGCTCGGCTATCAAAGAGGCAGCCGAAACCACCTTATGCTACCTATCACCTCCGACGAGGAACCCGTGGTATGATGGCGAGTGTGAACAGAAGAAACACGCAACTGACGAGGCATACCAAAGGGCGCTTCTACGAAGAAAAGGAAAAGGTGCCGCCGCTGTTTCGAGCACCAGCATCGGTGCGGATTCCGCACGCCATGTATCCTTTACGCACGAGAACAAGAACATGCCCGATGTTCTGCGACATCTCCGTGAACAGAACTCACTACTTTTGCGATTATGCAGCGATCTCAGTGAGGAACAGTCCATCGTGCAGCGACGCAAGGAAGAAATTCGAACCAAACTAGAAACGAGTAATAGTACATCGCTACCTCCCAGCTCAAGGATATGGAAGAATCTATGGACAAGTATAAAATACAGGCCTTCTACAAAAAAGCCAAAAGCCTTGCCGCTAGCTTTAGGAAAGGCACCCAGGCTCTTCGAAATTGTAACCTGGTAACTGACCCTCAGGGAATAGTGGATGTACTTAAGCAGAACTTCCACCAGCTGCTTAACTGTCCTGACCAGGACAGAGTCATAGAGAATAAAGAAATCCCAACTCCAGTCGATGAAATAGTCCTCCCAGCTAGCTTTGAAGAAGTCGGCACAGCCATTAAAAGGTTGAAGAACAACAAAGCCGCAGGCTCAGATGGCTTACCATCTGACCTCTTCAAGGCCGGTGGCGATGTTCTGGTAAGGAACATGCACCAAATCATTTCTAGAATTTGGGAGTACGAAAACATGCCCGACGACTGCAATATCAGCTCCATATGATCCATCCACAAAAAAGGCAATCCTACCTCTTGCAACAACTATCCCTGCTCAACATCGCCTACAAGATCCTGTCCAGCGTTTTGCACCGCACTAATCGGCACGCACCAGTGCAGTTTCCGGCCCGGCAACTCGACAATACACCAAATCTTCACACTAAGGCAAATCCTGGAAAAGACCAGCGAGTTTCAAATCGATACGCACCACTTTTTTATCAATTTTAAAGCCGAATACGACAGCATTCATAGCAAGGAGTTATTTGGTTCGTTGGCCGACGCGATGCACCGTGCAGTTCAGCTCGAGGACTTCCGATCCGTTTGAAACCTGCATCGGATCTAGGCAAGGAGATGCGCTGTCGTGTGATTTCTTTAATTTGGTGCTTGAGAAGATAGTGCTGCGGGCAGCTGTAAGCACGGAAGGCACTATCTTCTAAAAATCAGTCCAACTGTTGGGATATGCAGATGACATCGACATCGTCTCGCGTTTCCAACGTGCCATAGTGCAATCATTTACGGCAATTGAAGAAGAGGCGAAGCGAGCCGGTCTTAAGGTCAACGAGATAAAACTTATTATATGCTGTTCACAAAAACGATCCGTCACACACCACCTAGGACAAAATTTTACAATCCACAGCTATAATTTGGAGGTGTTAAAGGAGTTTGTCTACCTCGGAGCATACGTAAACTCCACAAACGACATCACTGTGGAGATCCGACGTAGAACCGCCTTTGGCAACCGGTGTTACCTCGGTTTGTCAAAACAACTGGCGTCAAGACTCCTGACTCGAATGACTAGGGTCATGCTCTACAAAACCCTTATTTTGCCAGTCCTGCTATATAGAGCCGAAAACTGGACGATAAGCAAAATTGCTGAGCTGATTCTTGGTGCCATCGAAAGAAAAATTCTACGTCGGATATATGATGCCATATGCTGCGAGGAAGGCGAATGGAGGAGGAGACACATCCGCGAACTCTTTATGCTGTACCAGGATGTGAATTTAGTCCGGAAGGCAAAGATCCGTCGACTGCACTGGCTCGGCCACACCGAGCGCATGGACAACAGTGCTCCGGCTAAGAGGATCTTCGAATCCAAGCCTCCTGGTTCGAGAAGGAGAGGAAGACCGAATCTCCGATATAAGGACTAAGTAATAGCGGATGCAAGACAGCTTGGTCTTCATGACTGGAAGCAGAGTGTCCAGGACCGTCAAGAATGGAAAGCAGCTATCGCTCAGGCTCTGATCCTGCATGGGTCGTCAGCCCAATAGGTATGGGTAGGTTACCTCTAGTCAGACTACTACCACTGATGCTTTTACTGGGACTTGAACTGGGAACCCCGCTAACCAGGAGCAAGCACTCTACCAAATACGTCATCCAGTCGTTTCAGTCTGATAAGTAAGTTGAATTTAAAATATGTTGCCAACATATGTAGCTACATGACATATAAATGTGATAATTAGCTAATGCTAAGGATTAGATAATTTGCATATTATAACCAGAAATGAAGTATTAACTATATGGCCGACTTCACAGCTGATTGCCACCTAGTACATCGACGAATTTAAGTGCCTTTTTGATAGATATTCATGAATTTTTGTCGGTTATTCACGAAATGATGTGAATGCCGTTCTCCGATTGATCAATTTTGTTTGAGAAGGCCATATAAAAAATAGTTATCAAAAATCTTAAGAGGGAAGGGAGGTAGATTAAAACAGACTAGAACGACACTACTTCTGCCAAAAACATTGATAAAGCAATGAAATACACAGTTGGATATTCCATTAAATGACAAACAATTTACTGAAAAGTATTCACAACTTTGTTTAATCTACCCAATAGGAAAATGAAAATGCTTAGCTGTTAAACTTAACTGGATAAAAAAACAAAAGCGAATGCGATTGCGTAGTATTATTACATACATTTTTAATACATATATTTTAAACACGGCTTAGAACTCTTCAAAACATGTATTACTATGAATTTTTAATTTGAATTTGAATTTTAAATAAGGAGGAGGTTACAGGAATGTAGAAAAATCGAGATGAACACCAAAGAGGAAAAAGAAGGTACTGTTGTGATCACAACAGATGATATATGACGCCAACTCCTATTTCACACAGCACTCAACACACGGCACACAACACACAGCACACAGCTCACAGCACACAACTGCACATATTCAACTCATATTTCCACTATTATTCTAGTGCACATTTTTCGTTCACCTGCACTCACCTCTTTCGCTTGTTATTTCTTCCTATCAAAAAATGTACATATCTTGTAACATAAGAAAAAATGAAAATGTAGAATAAGCACATTTATACTATATAAGTAATGATTTGCACAAATAAAGTTTAGTTCCATACAAAATCCTGTGTAGTAAGTTGACTTCCCCCCACCAGCGGTAAGGGGTCAATTAATTATTATTCAGATAACACATTGGTGCTCTAAGCATTCATTGGTCCTTCGAGCCAAGAACGGCAACCTAAACAGCGTATCCAGGGCTCACACTGGAAGTGACAGCGTATCCAGGGCTCACACTGGAAGTGATAGCGTAACCAGGGCTACTAAACACTGGTAGTGAATCAATCATAAATACATATCTTCGAGTACAACATCATTAACAAAAAAAATAAATTTAAGTATGGAAGAATACGAAATAGTAGAAATTGTCGCAAGACAAAAGGAATTAGCATTGGAGTTCGAAAAAGCAAAAATCAATTTGGGTAAAGATAGTGCTTCGAGGAAAACCCAACGCTACAAGGAAGAGCGTTTAAAAAAAATTGAAGAAATTTGGACAGAATTCCAGAAAAATCATGAAAAAATTAGTGCGGTGGTGAAAGAGGAGACTCCTTACATACAAGGAAATACTTACCAACTGGTAAAAACGCTGTACGAAAATTTAAAACGTGATTTGGAAAACATTAAACCTACAGAAACTGAACCTACAGTTAGTGGTAAGCTTGCCGCAATACCTACGGAAAACAGCGATCAAATTCAACGTTTGAAAAAATTAGACATCAAGATTGGCGCCATTATGAGAAGTATTGACGCTTTCGAGCAAACATTCGAGAAATACTCTACAGAGGTTCACGAATACCAACAACGGATCTTACTAGATCAATGGAGAAACCTTACGGAATTACACGAGGAATTCTTATCAAGTGCGTCTTCACAAGACTATAAGCTTCCCTATATAATCAATAGGCGTTACGAAGAAGTCGAGGGCGATGTTAACAACTTTCTTCTTCAGATGGCATCACGAATGTCAGAAATGAATAAAAAGAAACAAGTACAGGCAACCACAGAGGTTCGGCTTCCACAATTAAAGATTCCTGTCTTTAAAGGAAGTTACTTAGAATGGCAATCGTTTTGTGATATATTCACAACGATTATTCACAACAAAGCAACATTAGGTGTCACCGAAAAAATGGAATACCTAAAAACACATTTGAAGGTGAACCAATGCAATTAATACAGCACTTAACAATCTCAAGTGCAAACTATAACTGCGCCTGGGAGACCTTAAGGGCTAGATACAATAATGAAAGAAAAATCTTTGGAATGCACATGGAAAAAATGCTGAAGGCTGGTCATCAGGGAAATCAATTAACGGCAAATTCAATAAAGTCACTACTGGATGCAACAAAGGAAGGACTATCGGCAATAAAAAACATGGGTTTTGACACATCGTCGTGGAGCCCAGTCATTGTCTATTTAGTTACAAAGGCATTAGATCAAGAAAGCAGGAACCTTTTCGAACAAGGGTTAGAACAGCCAAACAAGACCCTTTCTAAGTTATACGATTTTCTACAGAGGAGATATCAAGCCTTGGAAGTACTAGGTTCATCGCGCCAGAAGCAGTACAAAGAAGAACCAAACGTTACGGTACGCAATTATCATTTACCAACCCGAGCTAAGTGTATATTTTGCAAAAATGACCATAACATTTATTCATGTAATAAGTTCATGAACTGGACTCCTAAAGAACGTTGTGAGCAAGTAAAACAAGCAAAGCTTTGCATGAACTGTCTAAGGCATGATAGAATGATTACTTGCACTAGTTTGCGAACATGCAAGCAGTGTAATAGAAAACATCATACTCTACTTCACCAAGATATCTACATGACGAGGAGGCAACCCGATCAATCTCAATTACAAGGAATACAATCAAATTATGGTTATCAAAACCAAGGTGTACTCCTAGCCACAGCAATGGTCATGGGGACCAACATGGATTGTCATCGCAGAATGTTAAGAGCTTTAATTGACCCAGGATCCCAGGCTACCCTTATAACTGAAGAAGCAGCTAGGAGCTACTAATGCTGGTACGGCACGCAGCAAGGTTGAACTGATACTAGAACCAAGATTCGAGTCAGACTTCAAATTGCTGGTTCCCGCACTTGTGTTACCAACTCTCACCAGATTGACACCGGACAAAAATGACTTCAGTGGAGTTCCCAGTGAGATGAAACAACTTTTGCTGGCCGATCCAACCTTTTACACACGGTTCTATTGACATGATTCTTGGTGCGGACGTTTACGGAGATATCATATTAAATGGTATAAAGAGGGGCCCTAAGGGTTCTCCAATAGCGCAAAGGTCACATTTTCGATGGTTTATCACAGGAAGAATATCTCTTAAGAGTGCAAATGTTAAAATTATTGGAATGGTTGCGCAAACTACCTTGGAGAACGAAATTAAGCGATTCTGGGAACAAGAAAAAATTCCAGAATCCGGACTATCAACACAGAAAGACGTGGACTGTGAACAAATGTACGCAGAAACCCATGTTCGAGACGCTGAGGGCAGATACACTGTTGATATTCCATTCAACAATCATTTGGAGCAGAAGTACAGCCTTGGAGCTTCACGAGATCGAGCGGTTGCAAGACTACTGCAACTAGAAAAAAGATTCAAAACGGACAGTCGCTTGCATCTGGAATATAACAAATTCATAAACGAATTTATACATTAGGCCACATGGTGGAAATTTCTTCCAGTGATAAGCAAGCAGAGAGATCTTACTATTTGCCGCATCACCCAGTATTTAAGCCTGACAGTACTACCACAAAATTACGTGTGGTGTTCGATGCATCATCTAAAACATCAACCGGGATCAGCCATCATTACGCGTTGGTGAAGACATCAGTACGTATACACAGCGGACATCGAAAAAATGTACCGTCAAATTAAAATAAATGGGAAACACCAAAACCTTCAACGAATAGTATGGAGAAACTCAACAAAAGAAGAAATAAAAGATTATAAGCTTACCACTGTGACATATGGGATAGCTTCCGCGCCATACTTAGCCGTTAAAACACTTCACCAGTTATCATCTGATGAGCAACAAAACTATCCAATTGCCGCAGATATCATCAGAAGAGATTTCTACGTTGACGATCTTATGTCTGGAGGGGACACCTTAGACGAATGCCAGGACGCACAGCAACAACTGATAACCTTATTGAAAAGTGGCGGTTTCCATCTCCGAAAATGGGCAGCAAACCATAAGGATATGCTTGATATGATTTTGGGAACTCATTGTCAATCACTCATTACCTTTAACAAGGAAGACACCATAAAAACACTAGGCATCATTTGGAGCCCAACATCCGACACGTTTCATTTCAAAGTGAACATAGACCAGCATACGAAGATTGACAAGCCATCAACCAAACGAGTCACACTCTCCGAAATTGCACGCATTTTCGACCCATCAGGATGGTTGTCACCACTAACAATCAGTGCAAAGATGCTCATGAAGAACTAAAACGATCTTGGACTCGTTTTAAAACCGAACTACCTGATGCTGAGTTGATCACAATTCCTAGATGGATGAACACATCAGGGTCCCAACAATTTGACTTGCACGGATTTTGTGATGCAGCAGTGATCTACTCAAGAGTGCACAATAACACGGGATATGTAACCACACTGCTGACATCAAAGACACGAGTTGCACCGATAAAGGAGAAATTAACAATACCGAAGCTAGAATTATGTGGAGCACATCTTCTCTCCAGGCTGTTGAAGGAAGTACAGCAAACATTTGGATCACAGATAGATAAAGTGACTGCATGGACTGACTCCACTATTGTGCTTGCTTGGATAAAGGGTAATCCCACGAGTAAAATGGCGTTCATAGAAAATAGAGTAGCCAAAATACGCGAAGCCATAGATCCAAATGCGTGGAGGCATATTAGATCTGCAGAAAATCCTGCTGACTGTGCGTCCAGAGGTTTGACGCCTAAACAATTAAAAAATCATACATTATGGTGGATACCAAGATGGCTGCAAGATGAAGAGGAAGTATGGCCTTTACAACCAGAACCGAATCTCTTATCAGGAGTTTCTACTGACACACCAATGGTGTTAACATTGACGGTAGAAGGATGTAACATATTTCAAAGATTTTCCTCCTACACTAAGCTAATCAGAACATTAGCATATTGTAAACGGTTTATGTTCAACATTAAAACTACGGCAGCAGCAAGAAGGATAGGATTGCTCACATTGGATGAAGTTGAAGTCGCGAGAAAACACATAATCCGTATAATTCAAAAAAGGGAGTTTTCGAATGAAGTGAGGTGTCTATCGGATGGAGTCACAATTCCCAAAAGCAGCAAACTCTTATCATTGGATCCACAACTAAACGATGAAGGAATCTTAACTGTGGGGGGACGCATCGAAAGGGCAAACCTACCACAAATTCAACGACATCCCTACATTCTTTTATAACGACAACTTCACTAAGTTAGTGGTAGAGAACATTCATAAGAAGACGCTTCATGGAGGACTTAAACTTACTTTGGCGACAATAAGGCATTCGGTCTACAAAGTGCTATGTGGCAGTTTTCGTTTGTTTTGCAACCAAGGCAATTCATCTTGAAGTGTCTTGTTAGTGATCTGACATCAGAAGCATTCTTGGCAGCTGTGAGAAGATTCGTGTCCAGAAGGGGTCTTTGCTCCAATTTCTATAGTGACTGTGGAACAACATTCGTAGGAGCTAACAAGGAATTACAACATATTAATCAACTTGTTACCAAGCAGCTCAAAAATGAAGTGGCAGACAAATTACTTTTGGATGGTATCCAATGGAATTTCCCCCTCACTTCGGAGGCTTATGCGAAGCTGGGGTAAAATCGAGGAAATATCACTTAAAACGAGTTATTGGTGACACAATGCTTACCTTTGAAGAATTCACAACAACACTTACACAAATAGAAGCTTGTTTGAATTCACGTCCATTGACTAATATAAGTAACGATATTGATGACGATCAGATTCTAACTCCTGGACACTTCTTAATTGGATCAGCACTAAATGCATTACCAGATCGCGAACTAACTCAAATTAAGACATATCGATCCCGATGGTTGCTTACTCAAGAGATGGTCCAAGACTTCTGGCAAACTTGGTCTTCAGAATATCTAACACAGCTACAACACCGATGTAAATGTAAGCAAAAAGAAACGAATGTCGCCATTGGAGACATAGTATTAGTTAAGGATGATCGCTTACCCCCCACCAAGTGGAACATGGGAAGGGTCACAGAAATACATCCTGGAGTAGATGGACAAGTACGTGCAGTCACTGTATATTGCAACAAAAGACTTGCGAAAAGGCCGATAACAAAACTGTGCCCCCTGCCCATAGAAAATGATACCGAACCAATAACGTCCACTACAGCCAAAACAACCGACCCGAACCCGAAAAATAAACCTGCCGTTTTATTGGGAAGAATGAGTTTTAAGTCACTTCTTTGGATGTGCATATTAGCATTGACCATAGGCATTATATCTGGTCAACACATGAGCGAAAGCTATAAAATTACAAGATTTGAAACAACTCCAGGAATATATTTTGAAGATATTGGACATGCAAATATGGTTGTTGGTTCGTGGAAAACCATAGTGTTCTTCAATCTGACCAACTATTGGGCAGATGTCTATACGTACCGAAAATTCATAAAACATATGAGGGACATTTGCTTGAACACAAATTTGTCAGAGTCGAACTCTTTGCTTTGTGATAGCAGCCTACATTTATTTGATCGTCAACTACAACAAATCGAATTAAACAATGATGTACTGAGTCACGCGAACAATGAATCACCACAAAGAATGAAACGATCACCCTTCGATTTCATCGGAACAATTAGCAACAAATTGTTTGGCATTCTGGATCAAAACTTTGCTATTCAATATGAGCAGACAATAGCAGATATCACAGAAAATGACAACCATCTGCTTAATCTATTAAGGAATCAAACTAGCATAATAGATTCCACCATCAATCTCTTCAAGGATGATCGTGCGGCAACTCAAAACCAGATGAGGATACTGTATAAAATTATTTCAAAGTTGGAAACTCAAAGGGACAATGAACATGCCTTTCAGATGTTTATATCAACAGCTTTTCCTGCAATGTTAACTATGATAAACTTCTACAACACGCAAAATACCTTATTAGACATCTTGTTGGCAACGCACCATGGGAAAATTCATCCCTTTATATTGACGGTTAATCAACTGAAAACTGAACTTACTCGAATCCACAACAATATAACAAGAAGCATGATGATATCGGGAGAAGGGAATCACGAGTCAATAATTCAACTATACAAGACATTACAACCAAGAGCACGAGTAACGGGCAAAAATGTTATCATCGAAATAACGCTGCCACTTTTGTATAATGAAGAATTCAAGATGTACAAACTTCTTTCGGTACCAGCTTGGCGATGAAAAATTTTTCCGTTCATTGTACCATCATCAGACTATTTGATAGTCAATATTGAAGGCGACCACTTCTACCCTCTGAACGAAATGTCATTTTCGATGTGTAAGCAGCAATCAACAGGAACATTCTGGTGTGATGAAACATCCTCTGTATCTTACAGAGTCGACAACTAGTTCCTGTGAAATGGGGCTCTTAAGACATGCAAAAGAGATTCCACTATCCTGCGTCGTTCAAAACGTTAGTCCCCAATTATATTGGGTACAGATGCACCACACAAATACTTGGATATACAGTACACCAAGCGCGGTCAATGTAGACATAGCAAGTGGCCAATTATCTTCGACAGCTCAATTGATGACAACTGGAATATTGCAGTTGCAACCAAACTGCAGGATTCTTCAATCCAGCATGATCATTTTTGGCAGGCAGTCAGTAACAACGAGGAAAATGTCATCATATTTACCACTGCCAAACATATCTGATTTACCACGTGATCACTATTATCACAACGAACAACCACCTGTTGTAGGAACACAAATTTCACACAAGATCGCAAAATTACAACATGAGATCGCTCTACAAAAAAGTCAAGAAGTATTATCTAACCAAATCCGAAGCCACAAGATTCAACAGTATTCATTAAGCGGTGCAATAACACTTGTCATTGAAATCGCATTGTGCTTTGCTGTACTGAAATGGCTTAGGAACAGGAAGTCAGCCATCAAAATCTTGACCACCCCTAACCCAGCACCACGTAGGCGAGGAAGTGAACCAGTCGCATCATCAATATTCAACGACGACCACTTTATGATCTAGGCGGCCCCAGCATGTTGTGATCACAACAGATGATATATGATGCCAACTCATATCTCACACAGCACTCAACACACAGCACTCAACACACAGCACAACAGGGGTATAAAGCGTAATTCAACTTACAAAATACCATCCTCACCTGCACGTGGTATACCCTGCTTCAGACTAACGAGGCTCTGGTGACCGGGTAGGGGCGATATAACTCCCATCATATCTGGACTAAAGAAGTCCGGACTGAAGATAAAAGTCGTAGCCAGGAAGGCGAGCGGCTTCAACATCCGATCCCACCTCAGGCACAAATGCCGCAGGCATTAAGACCGAGCCCAGTAAGGTCTACATATACTGGAAACATCGATTTGGATTTCGGAAGTTATAAGGGCTGACGTTGGTAGTATTCTGTTACCCGAGTAAGCTGGAGTGAAATCCGGTTGAAACGGCTCTCAGGCTAATGCTACACATGCCCCCGTCCCGTTAAAACCTTGGCAGGACTCAAAGAACGCTCAATGTTGCGTCGCCATTAAGTTGGTGGTGTAGGTCCAGATGTAACATTCCTGGTTAGCACCGATCCGGCTCTGGCACACGACCCCATAAGGGCGCGTGTCAACCCTCGCATGGCCTCCCTGCATGCATAGACAACCATGGGATCCCGGGTGACTACACATTCGAACATTGATAACGGCTTTGAGTGGGGACCAAACAGCATGAACACAACAAGTAACTTAAACAGAAACGGAGGAAGCGAAGACACGATTGTCGCGGCTTTCCAAAGGAGCGCGAAGGTGCAGAGATCACCAGTAGGGCAAATATCAACGCCCCGAGCAAGCGAAGAGGATAGCGTGACCCAACAAGTACTCGCAAAGCGCATACCTGAAGCAACTAGCAACCCATCTATCTTCCACAAACTAGGGGAACAGATCAAAGCGCTGGTTGAAATGCTGGAAGACGGAAAGAGACGCTCAATCCACCAGCCAATGCGAGACGCCATCGAGAGCATCAAGGCGCTCTATGAACTGGCAGCTATCGAGTCACACGACGACAAGGCCAAAGAAGTGATACGGAAGAACAACGCTTCCCAAACATCCCATGGATGAAACCCGCAGTTGCGGAAAAAACCAAGCGAGGCCCGGAGCAGAACGGGAAAAGCCCGATCCCAAAACGGAGGCAAAATCAGCCAGAAGCGACGGGGAAAAATATCACCCGCAAAGAGCAATCCTCGCGCAAGGTCGAAGTAAGAGAGAACGCGGAAACCCATCCCCAAAAAACAACGAAAACACCGAAAGCGAAACCCGCGGATAGCAGCAGAAAGCTGAACTCTGCGAAGGAATCGCAAAGGAAAGATGATATTCCGAGGAAAACCAAGGGGAAAACAAGACCTGACGCAATAGTTGTAGCAGCGAAGGGCGACTTTTCCTACGCGGATATACTGCGGAAAGTCAAGAACGATCCCAAGCTTGGAAACCTCGGCGTATCGGTGACAAAAATCCGCCGCACACAAAAAGGAGACCTGCTCTTCCAGCTAAAAGGAGCGGGAATAAAGGCCGACCATTTTAAGGGAATAATTGGAGAATCCCTGGGAAAAGACGCAGAGGTCAGAACACTGACCCACTGCGTTACCGTCGAAATCAAGGATATAGACGAGGTAACCACCAAAGCGGATATCTGCGAGGCAATAGTATCCCAGACTCAGCTGACCGAACTGAAGGAAACAGATATAGTAAGTCTGCGCAAAGCCTATGGCGGCACCCAAGTCGCAATGATTGGATTACCCGCAGAAAATGCAAACTCACTGCTGAAGGAGGGAAAGATAAGGATAGGTTGGATCAACCGCCATATCCGGGAACGCACAGCGCTAACCAAGTGCTTTAGATGCCTAGGATTTGGGCACACAGCACGTCAGTGCAAGAGTGAGCAGGACCGCTCCAAAATGTGCAGAAGATGTGGCACAGAGGGCCACATAGCTAAGAACTGCTCTCACGAGCCGAAGTGTTTCTGGTGCAAGAGCACCAACCCCGACAACGCAGGACATGTAGCTGGCAGTGCAAAGTGCCCGGTTTTCAGGAGGGCCCTCACCAATAAAACATGATGAAGGTTATACAAATTAACCTTAATCACTGTGCGGCCGCACAAGACCTTCTGGCACAAATGTCAAGAGAAGAAAAAGCGGATGTTGCCATCATCAGCGAGCCGTATAAATCCCTAGATGGCAGCAGCTGGACAGATGACACATCCAAGAAAGCAGCAATTTGGACCTGTGGAAACCACACCTTCCAAAACATTAGCACAGGAACGGACTATGTTGCGTGTGCCCGGATAAATGGTTTCCACTTTTACAGCTGCTATGCTCCCCCTAGTCTACCACACAGAGAATACCTGAGTCTCTTAGATCATATAGTAGCGGACGCACGAGGAAAGCATCCGGTCATCATTGCCGGAGACTTCAAGGCGTGGGCTACGGAATGGGGCAGTAGATGCACAAATAAAAGGGGGGTTGCCCTCCTAGAAGCATTCGCAGCGTTGGAGATTGGCCTAGTAAACAAAGGTTCAACACAAACCTTCCGCAAAGCAGGCAGGAGCTCCATAGTTGACATAACGTTCGCAAGCAACTCTCTATTGCCCAAAACAAATTGGCGAGTCAGCGAGAAATACACGCACAGTGACCACCAGGCGGTTGTATTCAAGATTGATAGTGTGATGCCCAGACAGCGACCGAAACGAACGGGGCCCAAGTGGAAGGACACCACTTTCGATGAAGAAGTGTTTGGAGAAACGATAAGCTCTGACTTCCCCGCCAACACCACATCAGCATAAAGCATGTCGAGTAATCTGATCCAAGCATTATCAACAGCATGCGACGCAGCGATGCCTAGGAGGTCCACTAGCGGAAGGGGAGAACCATGCTACTGGTGGAACGACAGCATAAGGAATCTCAGGACAACCTGCCTTAAAGCCCGTCGTAGATCCCAGCGTTCCAGAGGTAGACCGGAGTTCCAGGAACAATTGGCCGCCTTCAGGCTGGAAAGGCGCAACCTGGAAAAGGCAATTAAGGAGAGCAAAGCAAACTACTTCAAGAATCTTTGCAAGGAAGCAGACCTAGACCCCTGGGGAGGAGCATATAAAGTGGTAATGAAAAAAGTGAAAGGCAGTAGGACGCCTCAACTAACCTGCCCACTGATGCTCAAAACAATAGTGGAACACCTGTTCCCCAGGAAGCCTCCTACAAGCTTCGTCCTTACACAAGGAGCTAGTTCGGATCAAATCCCACCAGTCACGGCTGAAGAGCTGCAGATTGCGTGCAGGAAAATTGCCGACAAAAAGCACCTGGCCCTGACGGCATCCCTAATAAAGCCATCAAGGCGGCCGTCGAGAAGAGGCCCGAACTGTTCACAGCGACGATGCAAAGGTGCCTCGAAGAAGGTAACTTTCCAAATTGCTGAAAACTCCAAAACCTGGTAACGATACCCAAAGGCAATAAGCCCCCAGGAGAACCGTCAGGGTACCGACCAATCTGCCTGCTTGACACCACGGGAAAGATCCTTGAGAGCATCATATACGGCAGGTTAATCGGTGTGGCGGAGGAGCGAGGAGCCTTGTCCGACCATCAGTTCGGCTTTAGGAAATCGCGCTCCACCATCGACGCCATCAAAGAGGTGGTAGACACAGCAAGCGAAGCGATAACGGGTTCAAGATGGAGGGGCGGTACAAAAAAATACTGTGCCGTAGTTACGCTGGACATCAAAAACGCGTTTAACTCAGCGAACTGGTCCTGCATCATGAGAGCCTTGAATAGGATGAGCACACCGCAGTACTTGAGGAAGATTATCGTCAGCTACTTCACCAATAGGAAACTTAGATACCAGACTGGCGATGGAATGAAATACCACGAAGTCTCGGCAGGCGTTCCACAGGGCTCAGTCCTTGGACCCCTCCTGTTGAACCTAATGTACGACGGAGTACTGAGACTCACGCAACCAGATGGAGTCAAGGTGATCGGTTTTGCCGACGACATCGCGGTCGTGACAGTAGCCAAAAACATCCACGAGGTGGAAGCAGCCACAAACGAAGCGATCGCCAGGATCAAGGATTGGATGAAATCCGCCGACCTAGAACTAGCTGACCACAAGACTGAGGCTGTCTTAATAACCAGTCGAAAGACGGTGGAATACGCTAGCTTCCGGGTTGGTTCCCAGATAATTCGATCGAAGATGGGGCTCTGAAATACCTAGAGGTAATGCTCGACAACCGGCTTAACTTTAAAACTCACGTCGAGTACTGTAGCAAAAAGACAGCAAGGATGCAGGCAGCACTCTCAGGAATGCTGCCCAACATCGGAGGACCTGGATACGAGAGAAGGATCCTGCTTTCCACAGTGGTAAGCTCAATCCTCCTATATGCTTCACCAGTATGGGCGGGGGCCCTGGCGAACACGGATGCAGCAAGGAAGCTCTCGACATCATACAGGCTCTGCGTGATAAGAGCAATCAGCGGTTTCCGAACAATTTCGTACGAAGCAGCCTGCGTCATTGCGGGTATAGTCCCGATCGACATTCTTGCCACCGAAATGCAAAGGATCTACCTACGGAGATCTGCAAATCACTCGGTGACTAGCGCAAGAGGTCTAAAAAAGGAAGAAAGGGCAACATCAATGGCACTGTGGCAAACCAGGTGGGACACCACAACCAAAGGCAGATGGACCCATAAATTGATACCCAGAATAGAAGCCTGGACAACGAGAGCTCACGGGAACTGCAACTACCACCTCACGCAGTTCTTGTCGGGCCATGGGTGTTACCAAAAATACCTCCACAGATTCGGTCACGACAGCTCACCCACTTGTCCAGAATGCGCGCGCGAAGATGAAGACGCAGAGTACGTAATATTCCATTGCAGACGCCTTGCCGTGGCGAGAGGAAGTCTACCAGCTGACAAATGGCTAGTGATGTTCCTTTATTACAAGGGTGCAGATCGAGCTAAGAAGGCTGGAAAAGAAAGAAAGGCCGAATTGGCAAATATAGATCACATAGCGTGATATGCTAACCAGCCCCGCGAAGTAATACCTAACGGCAGTTCCACGGGGAGAGTGGTAGAAGTGTGCAGAGGTGTGGTTTAGGACGTAGGCGCGAGGAAAAAGGAGAACAATATCCCGTGAATCGTTCATGCTGGTAACACGGGTTACCAGTATCTTGAAGAAGATTCCACATCCATTGGCTCAAACCATAAAAAACAAAAAAAAAATTAAAAAAAACACAGCACACAACACACAGCACACAGCTCACAGCACACAACTGCACATATTCAACTCATATTTCCACTATTACTCTAGTGCACATATTTTCGTTCACCTGTACTCACCTCTTTCGCTTCTTATTTCTTCCTATCAAAAAATGTGCATATCTTGTAACATAAGAAAAAATGAAAATGTAGAATAAGCACATTTATACTATATAAGTAACCATATGCACAGATGAAGTTCAGTTCCATAAAAAAACCTGTTTAGTAAGTTGACTTCCCCCACCAGCGGTAATGGGTCAATAAATTATTATTCAGGTATTAAGAAACACATTGGTGCTTTAAGCATTCAATGACATCGAATGCTTTGTATATACGGACTCCTCCAAGGTCCGATATTGGATCCAAAGCTATCTTCGAGCACGCAACGTATTCGTTGATAACCGAATATCGCAAATTGTCGCCCAATTTTCACCTTCAATTTGGTGCTATGTTCGTTCGGTAGACCACCCCGCCGATTGTGCTACTTGCGGTTTAATACAAAGAAAGTTGCTGGATTTAAATATATGGTGGAGTGGTCCATCTCTTTTGCGTTATACGGTTATAACATTTTCGGTACTTCCATGTGCAAAGGAACGGCCCGTCGAGGACGCACCTTTAGACCGACTTAACTAATGCAACTGACGAAGTTAGGTTAGGTTGAGGTGGCTGACTGCCGCGCAAACGGACAGCAGACACACTTAGGCCAAACATATGCCCATTGTATTACCACGCGGATCTTAGGCTACCTATTCCGCAAACCAATATGAGCTTTTGATAAAGCGAAGAAGAGGGCTGAGTCTGATGCTGGTCAGTTCAGCCAGATTAACAAAGAAATGGGCCCGCAAAAATTGGGGATGACAGTCCACTGCAATTACATACCAAGTGTACGATAGTTTCTTCCTCATCCTCGTCCATGCAGCTTTTACGGAAGTAAAAGTTTCAGGCCGAAAGATGCTACAGTGATTAAGTAGTCGAAAATATAGCTGGAAATTTAGATCCTTGGAATAGACACCAGCACCCACAACTGCATCCATCTTCGATTCATCTGTGAAGATTCGCAGTAGACCTTCCAGCGTTTGGTGTTCAGACTCCCAGTAAGATCTGGGCGGTATGCTGGTTGAAAAATTCTTCTCGAATAGGATTTTAGGTAGAGCGAGGTATGTATCTATGGGTATAGAGACATACCTGCGTATGATCGTTGAATGTCCAGACTGCAGTTCTTTCCAGCTGTTCAGTGATCTTAATCTAATCGCCGTGCAAGGACTACCTCGACGGAGGTAGTCCCTAGCGCCCCGCTGATGCATACGCATGCCATCGTCTGCACTCTAGTGAGTGGGGTGATGTTGATTCTCTTGTCGAGTGCGGTCCACCAAACTGCGACATCATACAGCAGTATGGATCTGACTATTGCTATAAAAAGTCAGTGAACCATCCGGGGTCGCAGTCCCCATTTGCATCCAATGGCCCTTTTACAGCAGTAGAGAGCCGTTGAGGCCTTCTTGACACGTTCCTGGATATTTAGCTTCCAGCTTAACTTCGTGTCTAGTACAAGGCCTAGGAGCTCTGTCGCTTAGAACAAAGGTGGTCCCGCATAGTGTGGGAGGGTCAAAGTTAGGAATTGTATACTTCCTAGTAAAGAGGACTAGATCCGTTTTTTGCGGATTGACACCTAGGCCGCATTCGCTAGTCCATTTCACTAGCTTGGATAGGATAGATTGCATAATATCCCTGATCGTGGATAAATATTTCCCAGATACTGCTATGGCAATGTCATCTGCATAGGCAATAACCTTACACCCAGCCCCATCTAGTTTCACAAGTAGTTCGTTGACCACTATGTTCCACAGTAGAGCTTATCACTCTGTTATTGAGAAGCCGGTGGATAGAAGTCACTATTGGCTTTTCGATCACAAGTCTGTTGAGTGCTGATGTTGTTGCGTGATGTTCTATGTTATTAAAAGCTCCCACCATATCGACAAAGGCAGTGAAAATAAATTCCTTCCAACAGACGATAGTGAGTGGGACATTTTTGATCGATTCTAAAAGAAAAACAATCGATCCAGAAGGTTTGGTTCGCGTCGGAGGACTGTTTAAAAACGCGCGCATCTCGTTTAACCAAAGGCATCCTATAATCCTTGAAAAGGGACATCATGTAACGTGGTTAATCGTAAGGGACAATCACATTAGCAACCTGCATGCTGGACTGCGTCAAATGACCTATCTTTTTGCAATCGATTATTGTAAATACCAGTGCACAACATGCAGGCGTCGGCGGGCAGTTCCCTTTCAGCAGCAGATGGCCAATTTACCGAAACAGCGTTTGGAGCCTGGAGTTACTTTCGGCAACACTGGTGTGGGATACGCAGGTCGATTCGTCTTTCTTGGAAAGGGCGAGGTGATAAACAGTAAAAGGCTTAAGTTGCCCTGTTGATGTATCTAGCTAAGAAGGCCATACATCTGCTGCTGGTCTCGGACCTATCATCGCTAGCGTTTATTGCAGCGTTACACCGTTTCGTGGCCAGACGAGGTAAATGCCACACAATTTTAAGCGACAACGGCACAATCGGTGCTAATCAACATCTACGAGACTGGGCCAACCTACTTCACTCCGCACAATTTCAATAAGTCTCAAGATTACATGTCTCAACTCTTGACGCATTCTAAGTGGTTGCTTAGGCACAAAAACCTCCAGGCCAACGACGTGGTCCTTATTAAATACTAAAATCAACCTTCATGTCGATGGCTTATCGGGCGAGTCTCCAAAACGTATCCAGGATCCGACGGACTAGTTCGGGTCGCATCAATCCAAATGTCAAGATTAGAACTGAAGCGTCCACTGTGTTAGCTGGGTCGCATCAATCCGAATGTCAAGATTAGAACTGAAGCGTCCACTGTGTTAGCTGTGCCCTGTGAGAGTTGAAAGGACCTTTCAACGACGGGAGTATGTTCGACGTTGATGCAAGCGGCCTCTTCAAAATCTATATGTTGATTTGTCTCCCTCTAACTTGTCATTCTTTTACATTAAGTTATTGCTTTTGCATATCCCAAAAAGGTTTCTTTCGAAGCCACTTTTATTATACTTCAGGTTCATTGCAAATTTTACTTTTAATGACTTGAAGTATATAAAATTGACTGGAATTGATTTACTTGTATGTGATTAGTAAAATAGCAATACACAATACAATTTCAGAAAGCCTTTTTGCAACGCCACGCGACTGGAACTAGTATTGGTTGATCCCAGGACTGCTCATAAAGTATATGGGTATCCGTGTCCAAATTCTTGAGAAAAATATGAAGCAGTGGCAATGATTCTTAAATATCTTTAAAACAGTTGGGCACTTTTGTGGAATGTTGAATTAGTAAAGATTCTTATGAATATGTTTTTACAGCAATTACTTCTGTATCTATTGAAACTGTATACATAATAGGTGTTTTTTATTATAACTAAGAATCCCTAATTGGCTCACTAGCATAATAAAACAGCCCAGAGTTATACATGGTGGGTAATAGTTGCACCCTACTTCTGTCAAAAACAGCAAACTGATTCCGTTGAAATTTACTTGCTAACGAAAATATTTCACGGCATACACATTTTTTACGTTCGCTGTTTATGGTAATGATAATTAATAATAGTAATATATTCACAGTTCCCTCAAGAGTTTTTACAAATTTAAGTTAAGTAACAAATTGCATATCATAATGAGTGAAATATTGCTTTATACGAACACCAAAATTATTATACTAAATTCAATTCGCAAAACTATATTTATCAGGCAATGCTGTACAAATGAAGTTGCCATGTTGTGGCGAGTAGAGTAGTTGGCAGTCAGCTATCGGGATCTTGTAAAATAATCCTGAGGAGCTCAGGATAATTTTGTTATTGTTGTAATACGTATAATATCCAGGATCCAATTCGGGATAATGGGCATAATAAAACAACCTAATATCGTTGTATTTGAAACTAATAGTACTCACTTGATGAAAATGTAAGTGCGCTATCTATGATCGCGAGGACCAACTACACAGTGTAGCCAGATGTTATGGGCGAAATTCCCCATTACCGCCCTCGAAATTCCCCTTTTTTTCCTGATGAGTTTCGCAATGAAATAGTTTCCCTCACAGTCATTTTTTGAACTTTGCTGGTGAAACGCAAATGGTTACTCTAATTCAAACAAAAATTAAGCCAAGCTTGTTTCAATCTAACCATAAAACAATTTGTTGGTTCGAAATGCCTGTACCTTCATCAACTACAACTAATAAGGCGAAACCCGCCAAATCGCTACAAAGCATTCTGGTTAAATTTAAGCTTATAGATTTTCAATGATATTAGAACAAGATTGTAGTCCTTACTAGAAAAAAAAAATAAACAGCAAATTTTAGATTCTACAGAGATATTCATAATAAAGGGACAAGGTGGTCAATATTATGCAAGGTCACACTATGCTAGCAAATAATGCACATAATATTTTCCCATCTCATTATTCACAGGGGTGGGTCGCCGTGGCGTAGTGGGTTAGTGGGTCGACTCCTACGCAGAGGGTGCCAGGTTCGATACCCGAATTTACTACCTTTCATATTTCACGGCTCCACCTCTTTCGAGTCACTGACAATGTTCAAAGAGTATTTCCTGTCTAGCAAAAGCTTTTCAACTACGCCGTTCGGAGTCGACATTAAACTGTAGGTCCCTTCGACGCGTGAGAGAACAATAGCACGCACAACACGAGTGGTTGCTGGGAAGCTAGGCCCTGGCCCTCTGCGGGCTGTAGCGCCACCCATATTATTATTATTATTATTATTATATTCATCACAGGGAATTCACAAAACAACAGGTTCCCTTAGTACATGTATCCCCTCAGCATCTTTATAAGTAACTGATGTTTGCTGCGCAATTAATGATCGCCTACCGATTTCGCATTCTTCTCATTATTTCAATAAGCAATAATTCTACTAATATAAACCCAATGAAAAAACACAAATTTTTAAATTCAAATAAAGATAAGATTAAATCAATTTCGTTCAAGAGCTTATCAAATGTTCTTATGCACCTAGAAATAGGTTCATTGCAACCAAAACGTGTTCAATGTTTTCAATCGAAAAGTATATTTCCCACCCGAATAGAACTTTGGGGAGCATAAATATTTATAATCGAATTCAATCGTGGAGTATTTGTACAATTAATATATGTCGCGAATAAACAAGACTGAAGATGCCTTCCGCTTGAAACATACGTTTTGCAAGGCATGATCTTGCATCTTTCGTCATAAGGAGGAAAATTTGTCAAACATGTTCAATTAAATCTTTCGAATTTAAGTTCTTGGAAACCATTTGGGATACCCCAATAATGCAAGTGTAGGTATTCCAAATGAGCCCTGACCAACGAGTACTGTATAGTTTTAAGACAATAAACTTATGTACCTACATCTTTTTTATTTATTCACCTGTTGTAATATTTTTCTCGTTGGCAACAGAAGCCTCATTGCTGAAAATTTAATAAATCAAAGCGATGCAGCAATTGCATGTTATGTATATATATACATAAATACGTGTCTTGCCATTTTAATGTGATTGATTAACTCGGTTAACTCGGTCTTACCGGTTATCATAGTTAAGGGCATTACATTAACATGATAAGCCAGATTGTTTCAAAAATAAAGATTTCAGTCAACCATATTCAAAAAGATGTGGGAAACAGGCATTTTGCAACAATTTGGCTAAACAATACTTACGATTTGTACGGAAAAAAAACAAAACATTTTAAAAACTAAAGTATACTAGATCTAGAAAACAAAAAATATGAACTATGAACTATGGCAAAACTAAAACAATTTTCAGCGACAAAAATTAGGCTCGACAAGTTTCTTCAAACAAATTGGTCCGATTTTGAGATTACCCATATTTTGTTCTACCAGATTATAGATTCCCATTTTCCCTTTTTACCGAATTTCATACCGGAATTCCCCACGAAAAGGGGACATCCAATTGTTTGAATTACCAACATGTTGTTGAATGCGAACACAAAGCGAGTTATTTCGTACTTTACCACAAGGTAGTGTACGTGTGAAAATGAAAATTAAGAGGCATCGTGGTTAAACTGCGATGTGATTCGACTTTTGTGTTTGTGTTTGTTGTAAAAGTGGAATTTGAGTCAAAATGATTGTCACACTGTATAATTCTTTACACATTATTGGTGGAAAGGAATTTTATGAATTATCATTGACTCGACCGAAACCATGCACCTGAAATGTCTATAAATCGCACTAGCAGTTGAACATTTCTTGTTTGTAGCTGTGTTGGTTGCTGTAACGAGGATATTGCAGAAATATTAAAGCTAACAAAATCAAACAATTGGGAATGTGGCTTGAAATCTGATTACTCTTTTAACTTGACTGATTTTAATCTGATTACTGATTACAAAATGTAATCTGTTATTTGATTACTCTTAGTATTATTGCAAATGTAATCTATAGGCCAGAGTACGAGAAAATGAAAACAGAAAACCTTACAAATTACTGGTTGCAAACGAAAACAAGCCATATTTTGATATAGTAAGCTAGAGAATTTTCTCGATGAAATAGAGGTTCATATGAGCGAAAGTCTTCAACTTGCAGCATTACAAGAAAATTTAAGCAAATCTTTTTCAAAAAAAATAAAATCGTCAGAAAATGCTAGTTATGAAAATACTTGTTAGTCGAAGCAGACTGTTGACTGATCTTAAATGTGACTATGATTAAAAATGGAATCGTTACCACCCAAGACTATGCTAATAATCTTTTCATAAACTTTAGAAGCAGCTGTTAAGTCATTCTATTGTGAACCCCCAAAACTACTTCTTTGTCTCATCATTATCATCTTCTGAACCGCGTGATCCACTAAAGGCGTCGCGGAGGTAAACCGTGCACGAGAGATCTCCAACTCGATCTCCCGCTATCGACTCAAACGCATCAGGAGTTATGCCCAAGCGTAACCAGGTGAGTTTTTGGACATGGTCCATCCACATAGTCCTGGGTCTGACAAGAGGTCGCCTAGCTGAGGGAGTCGCATTTTTGGCATGCCTCGGAAGTCGTGATAACAACAGCGTGAAGATGATCCATTACCATAGGTGAGAATTGGAATAAAACCTGAGTTGAAAACTGCTGGTGAGCATTTTTGGCATGCCTCGGAAGTCGTGATAACAACAGCGCGAAGATGATCCATTACCATAGGTGAGAATTGGAATAAAACCTGAGTTGAAAACTGCTGGTGAGAATTGGAATAAGACCTGCGTTGAAAACTGCTAACTTGGCTTTCACACTAAGCTCGGCATTCCTGAGCTGTGTCAAAACTGACCCAGTTTGACCAATCCTTCGAGAAAGTTCAGTATTATTCCTCCCATCACTCGTTACGAAGAGCCCGAGATACTTGAACTTCTCCACCTTCTTCAATGGGACTCCACTAACATGTATAGTACATTGAACAGGCGTTTTGGAAAATACCATAACATCTGATGTGTCCACGTTAACTTTCATCCCAGCATCAGTACATACAGCCACAAATGCGTGTAGGAGAGGCTTATGGTCTGTCGGTGCAACAAAATGTCGACCATCTAGAAGGTGTCTCAAAAATCGTATGGCTAAATAAATCGCTAGCAATTCTCGGTCGTTGGTGCTATAACGGCTTTCTGTAGCTGATAGTTTGCATAAGAATAACCCAACAGGATAATTGACACTACCCGTCACTTGCTCTAACTTGGCCTTGTCTGATGCGTCAGTTAGAATCATCGATGCATCAGAATTGATGTCTTCTGTTTCCGAAGTCCAATGCATGGGACGACGATCATTCTTTTTGATGTCCTCGAGAAGATCATTCAGTGGAGCTTGAATATTTGCACAGTTGCGGATGTAGCGCCTGTAATTATTTACCTTCCCTAGGAACCGTATTAATTCTGGGAGATTAGTAGACTTGGTGTAGTTCAATATGGCTTGAACTCTGTCATTTGGAGGCTTAGTACCAATTCGATTTATTGTATGATATTATTGTTAGGTAAGTAACTTCAGGCTTTCAGGAGATACATTTTTTTACGTTTATTTTGAGTCCGTACTTCTGGAAGCGTTTCAAAACGATGGATATGTGCTCCCGATTTTCAATACCACGAATTTAAACAGACCGAATGGTGTTGCTACGGCTGTCTTTTCAATGTCTTACGGTGCCATTGGAATTTTATAGTACGCCCTGTCCAAATCTAGGATCGTGAAAGTAATTTTTGCTCCGTAGAGTTTCTGTGAAATCCATTATGTGAGGAATGGGATAACTATCTCGTTGAGTTGGGGATTCAGTCGACGATAGTCTCTGCAGCATCTTCAACCCTCGTATGTATTTTGGTCAAGGTGAATTGGGCTTGCCCAATGATTGCTCGATATTCTGCAAATTCCTTCGTTGGTGAAATTGGGCTTGCGCAAGAATTGCTGGATATTCTGCAAATTTCTTCGTTCAAACTCTTTGGGAAGTCAAACTTTGCTTGTTTAAATTTCTCTCCAGAAAGTTGACGTGGTCGCTCATAATGGGTTGCCTCATTGTAGCAGTTCGATGCCTAAAGTATCTCAATTTTTCGCCAGGCGAATTGTTGACATCGTCCTGTAAGAGAAATTCTCTGACTAAATCAGCATAAGGTTGCAGTTCGGTGTCAGCAGAAAGGCCAAAAACGGATGCTGTGCGGATTTTCCTAGGAACCTGTATTGATGTGTTAGCGTCGATGACACGTCGGGCTCTTAGATATATCAAAAGGCCGAAGTGAGCTAGTAGATCAGCGCCGATTATTACCGTTTTGACATCGGCAATAATAAATGACTCCTTGATTGCGCAACGTAAACCTAAGTAGAGCGTAAGTGTGTATTAGGCTATTGTTAGCTGCGTATAACGTTAGTTTTCGAAGACTTATTGTGTAATTGTGTGGACGGGGAAGGACAGATATAGTTGAACCAGAATCAACTAGGAATTTTTGGTTGGTTTTTTTTTCTTGTAGATATGAAGACGGTATCCATATTACCTGTTGCCTCCCGTATCAGCAGATAACAGTGACTTTAGTTTAAATTATTTTTGTAGTTACATGGTTTTAGGCACTTCCTAGCTGCATCACCTGCATACACCCGAAGATGGTTCAAGGGACGATTTCCTCGATAATGAGCGATTGCGGAAGTTTTGCGACCTGTACTGTGATCTTTGCCAATTTTTAGAGTTGCGGTCGGCTGCCTTTCTTGGAGTAAGGCAGACAATGATTTCTCAATTGCCTATAGCCGCTGGTCTATATCACTTGATGAGCTTTCATGCTGATGTATCATCGCACATACAGATGAACCGGACATGTTCTGAACAAATTTGTCTGCAATTTCGGCTAATCTATTTAGAGATATGCCGTGTTTGGATGACAGATGTTCTCATGAGATTTGAAAGAATCATACTTATCTTCAGAAGGAGGGGCTTGCAGCAGATCGCACACTTCATTTAGGTCTTCGGATTGCATGGCATCGACCACAGCGTTATATTTGCAGGTGTTCAATTGTGCTTGTATGTGAAGAATTTGAAAACATCTAAAAAAAACTGCAAAATCCGCACGTAATAAATGTAGATAATCAATGAAACAAATTAAGCAAGTAGTTTATTCGAATAACTACGCGTAATTAATGGAGTAGATTACCTCTTGTAATCTATTTTGCCATCTGAGTCATCCAATTTGTTTCATAGACTATCTACATTTGCTACGTGTGGATTATGCAATTTTTTTTAGAATGCTGTCACATTCTTCATATAAAACCACAACTGAACTGCCGTTGAATTGACATCTCAACTACATTTTGAAATTGTTTTTACATCTGCTACATTATCTTACGTATACTACATTAACTATCACAATAAGTATTCTAAAAAAGTGACTGCGATCCTTGGTCAGCGAAAATATAGGAAAAGCGGTGTCATAGAATCACCCCGTGCGTAATTAGACGAACTTGCAATTCTCCAATTCCACCGTGTGTTATTCCTTTAGGTACGCCATCTGTATATTCAATGTTAAATTACACACTAGCATCTTCGCTTGCTGAATGTGCTTGTTTTCTTGAAATTAACGCCACTAGTGCTTTAAAAGCGGCATCGTCAGTGTGTAGCTTGTATGAAGTAAATGTCCAAGAATTGAATATTTGTAAAATTGTGTCTAGTCTGCTGAATAATAAAACAATTTTTGGAATTTTTACCGTATTCTTCAAATTAAAGGTTTGTTCATTGTCATATATATATACAGGGATTTGATCTGGTTATTAGCTCATATGAAAAGATAATATGGCACACAAATAGCAATTATGTATAGTTGTTTTGTACATCTGCTTATATATATATATATATATCTGTATATTTTGCATATATGTACACATTTCCATAAAGAATTTAAATCACAAAAAGCTAAACAATGTAAGAGAGGACAATAACGTTTATTTGTTTACAACATTTGCATTTCAATTATCTATTAAACACAGAAATGTTTGTTTGCATAATCTAACATTTTTATTTCAGCGAAATGTCTGCAAAACGAAAGGCTGGAAGTAACTCGTCAGGAGCGAATAAACGCCGACCCAAAAAGAAAGAATCAGATTTTGAAGATGAGGGTAGTGATGCTTCTGCGGACGAAGCAAGACATTCTACTCAAGTTGAAGTGCTTATTCCTAGCGATGATTTGGACCCACCTGCCAAATTGCCGGATGATCTATTGCTAACTTTTAATAAGGAACCTGGGCAGTTATTAATAGCTGGCATGGTAACATGGGACTTAACTGGTCGAAGGGATAGAAAGAATGTTCAAAAAGTTCGTCCTAATCTGTATAACTTCCATCGTTTTACAAATGATAAGGTAAACAGAAAGAAACATTTACTAAATACTGCATGAATAAAACAAATTACAGTTATCTTGAAATAAGTAAGTTTTCATATATCGATCAGTATACATTTTGTACCTACCGTTATGTCGTTGTGTGCTCCCCAGTGTTAGTAGAGGTACCTGCGTCCTCACCAAAAATTAATTTCAAATTGGACTCTAAGAAAATATAACTGCGATCGTCTAAAGCAATAGCTTATGTACTTAAACACACAAAATATATGAGGACTTCTCAAACACTAGGCACAGTGAGTCAGAAACCTGAAAAAACTGCATTTAAGTTTTTTTCTTTGGAGTCCTGTTTAAATTCAATTTTTACTGAAAACGCTTTTGTGACTGATTGTACCTATCTATGCTTATGGAAATTGCATAGAATAATTTTGACTGCAAATCCGAATACTTAGGCTGTTATCATTTCAACTAATCTCCAAATTGTTTATACGTAAAATTAAATTTTAAAAATATAATATTTACATATTTTAAAGCATTTGAAAAGTCACATCCTTTTTGGCTTGAAAACCTGGTTTTAATCTCATCAATCTCTCAAATATGTTTTTCAGTTCCTAATTTTTTGATATTGTCTGAAACTGCAAAAAGGGGAACATTTTGCAAGTTTTGTTGTTCTTTTTTTGTTTTGTTGTGAGTTCCTATTTCTGTTACGATTTTTGGGGTACTTTTACTTCGTTAGAATCTAGTTTTCTAAGATGCATTGGAAAGCACTTACCAGTTCTAAAATTATACTAAAGGAGCACTTTTAAAGTGGCTGGCAACAAGTATGGAACGCCTTTAGACAAAAGTGTTAAGATTCACGAGTCAAATATCTCCGGATTAATTATGACGTTTCTTCTTTGGAACTATTGGTATGCTTAGTATAAAATTGTAATCATAACTCTTCGAAGAAGAAATTTACATGCGAATGGTGTGCAAGAATACTTTTGGTACATTGGTTCATTACAAAATTTCCCAATAAACAAAAAGTTATACTTTTTGGTAATCAAGAATGTGGGGATTGAATTATCGAGTTACTGTATCGACTAAAGTCTCAACAGTCATCCCTATCATGAATTCAATCATAATCGAAAATGTGCCGCGAACTCCGTAAAATCTATCACAGAATTCATTCGTAGTAAAATAGTAGCGAATGTTGGATATTTCTTTTTCTCCAACAAGTAATTGTGATGGAATTTTCTCGTAGTTCGTATTGTAAGTTTGATTCGTAGCTTTGCTAAGAATGGATTCTGTGATAAAGCTGAATAATTAGTTTAAGTATCCTTAATGATTTAATTTTTTTTTTTCGCGAATCAATCATTCTCCCTGCGAACTGTCAACCTGAGTTCGCTATTCGCAACGGGATCCACAAATTCACACATGGCTTAGTAAGCTCATATGAATGACCCTTTAGTAGATGGATCCCTTTTCCCATTGTTTCCTCGTTTTAACCACTGTGCATCATTTTATAAGCTCTCGGGATGTACATCGTTAAGATCCCAGAAAAGCTGATTCTAAGACAGAGAGGCTATTTAATTTTTTTTTTCGGATTGTTGGTTTAAATTTAATTGCAATACCTTCGTCAGTTTTCATCGGTGATGCTAGAACATGATCGTCAATATTCACATCTTGCTCCCAGTCTGCAGCCCAATTATGATTGTACAAGCAAGTTCCTTTAAATGATTATTGTCATCTTCAGTTAATCCTGCGATGTTGGTCGTTATATCCACAGCAACGATAACGTCGCTTTAAAACACGACGACGTTAAATCCGACGGAAGAATAGCTTTAAATATTAAGAAACCAACCAAATAGGAGGAAAACGGTTGCTATAACAGACTGGTAGTTAAAAAGCGACTTCCACTGTAATTAAATATTCGTGTTTTCAAATAATTTTATATTTTGCCTTAAGAAAAGAAACTCTTTACGGCGTTTTACTTTCAACCTATTTCTTATCGCAGCAGGATTTTATACAGTAATCGATGGGGCACTTCCAACTATTAATTGGCGGTTTTTTCAAAAACTGTCGTTTGTCAATTATTGCATCACTTATGGGAACTGTAGGCTTTTCTTCTTGAATCTTCGCCGGTGAAAACAGCAATTCTCTTGACTTCTTTGACTTAGATCCATTTCAGTAAGGTCCGTAGTTTCAGGTGCAGGAATATTGGTGTTTCCGGATGTAGAAGCTCTTCGGCGATTATTGCAATCCGATTATTGATTATCCAACTAGCACGGTCTCTGGCTAGGTCCTTCTCTACCTGGGTGCGCCACCTTAAACGCGGGCGTACTGTTGCGTTATCCCACGGGTTCGGAGTCGAAGACTCTTCGGGCCGGAGCTGTGTTGTCCATACGACCAAAGATCGCACGTAGAGCTTTTCTCTCGAAGAGACCAAGGACTTCCCCATCCGCTTTTGAGATTGTCCATGCCTCCGCGCCGTACAGCAGGACTGGGATGATCAAGGTCTTGTATAAAGTCAGCTTGGGGATGATCAAGGTCTTGTATAAAGTCAGCTTGGTCCTTCGAGAGATGGCTCTACTACTCGATTGCCTCTTGAGCCCATAGAAACAGCGGTCGTCAAGAGTTACTCTGCGTTTGATCTCGGTACTGACGTTATTTGTACTATTTACTGCAGAACCGAGGTAGACGAAGTCCTTGACTACCTCGAAGTTATAGCTGCCCATTGTGACGCTCTGTCTAAGACGTCGATGTTATGTGTCCTTTCTTGATGACAGACTTGATATATTTTCGGTTTGCCCTCATTCTCCGCTAGACCCATTATAGCCGCTTCCGCCTCAATGCCAGCAAACGCCTCATTGACGGCTCGCTGTGTTCTGCCAATCACGTCAATGTCATCCGCGTATGCTAGCAGTTGTACGGACTTCTGGCAGATCGTGCCTCTAGTGTTGGCGTGTGAGTTTTGCACGATCTTCTCCAGGATAATGTTAAAGAAATCACATGACAGCGCGTCGCCTTGTCTGAATCCTTTTTTGACATTGAAGGTCTCGGTGAGTTCGTTACCAACCTTGATGGAGCAGCGAGAATTCTCCATCGTCATCCTGCACATCCTGACGAGTTTGGCAGGAATGTCAAAACTAGACATGGCGTTGTATAGCTCGTCCCTATGCACGCTGTCATATGCGGCCTTGAAATCCACAAAAAAAAATGGTGGGTGTCGATCTGCATCTCTTGGGTCTTTTGCAGGATCTGCCGTAATGTGAAAATCTGGTCGATGGTGAACTTCCCTGGCCTGAAACCACACTGATATGGACCTATCAAGTTATTTATAAACAGCTTCAGGCGAGTACACAAAACGGCAGAGAAGATCTTGTAAGCGATGTTCAGGAGACTTATCCCTCTATAGTTGGTGCAGTCAAAGGGGTCTTCTGTCTTGTGCATCGGGTAAACGATACTGAAATCCCACTCATCGGGCATGCTTTCCTCCGGCCATATCTTACAGATGAGCTGGTGCATGCGCCCAACCAGATCATCTCCAGCTCCCTTAAAGATTTCAGCGGACCGCACCGGCAGCTTGTTAGACTTCAGTCTTGATATTGCTATCATGACCTCGTCTAAGTCGGGGGGACGGAATTCTCGTCGATCATCCTCCATATTGATTGGGACATTCTGCCTGACAGTGGTATTGGTGTCATCATCGCCGTTTAGCAGTCTGCAGAAATGGTTCTTCCAAATTCTCAGTATCGACTGCGACTCTACTACTAGTTGTCCATTCTCGTTCCGGCAGGCTTCTCTCCAAACCTTATATCCACAGGATAACTGTTTCACCCTCTGGTAAAACTTTCGGACATCGTTACTGCCGTAGAACCTCTCCATCTCCTCGATCGCGGGCTTCTCGTGCTCTTTCTTCTTTCTCTTGAGAAGCCGGGTCAGCCGAATAGCTCTCGTATTTCGTTGCAGTTCAAACCATGACAACGCCTCCAAACTTCTTTGATTATTTGCACTGGTGGCTACGAACTTTGAGAGAGATTCCGGGAGACTCGATCGGCAAACCGAGTTGTCCTTTCTCGACTCCATTGATCTCTTGATATCCGAGTTCTTACCTTGGCTAAAATAAGGAAATGATTCGAGTCGATGTTGGCTCCTCGGAACGTTCGGACATCAAGAATGCTGGATGAGTGCCTGACGTCGGTCGCAACATGATCAATCTGGTTAACGGTTGATTGATCAGGGGACCGCCAGAACCCTTTATGGATGTTGAGGTGTGGGAACCACGTGCTAGCTATAGAGAGATTACTTCTCGTGACAAAGTTCTGTGTTTCCCGATATCTTTGGCAACGATGTCCTCCTTACCCAGCTTTGCATTGAAATCTCCTAGAACGATCTTGGTGTCGAAGCTGGGGCACTGATCGTAAGTCCTTTCTAGGACATCATAGAAGTCATCCTTGCTGTTGTCATCTTTGTCCTCTGTCGGGGCGTAATGTTTCCGTTATGAGGCGTTCGCTTTTACAGACAAAGCTTAAGACTTTTTGCCTAAGTCTGCCTTCCTGTTGCAATCACCGTAGTAGATGTCGCAGTTTCTCATCCTCTTTTTGCCCGGCCCATTCCACCGCACTTCCTGGATTGCGGTAATGTCTTCTTTGTAGCAGTCCAGGGCCTCCGCGAGTTCTTCGACTGCACGTGGTCTGTTAAGGGACCTAACATTCCACGTGCAGAACCGAAAATCGTTGTCCTTGTATCATATGCTGGGGTCGTCAACATTGATTCCATTCTAACACTCTAAAAAAAATAAATTGATTTACATAATTTGTAAAACTCAATAGTTGTTTTGCAGAAGATCGCTTGGCAGCAGCTTCATCTCGTATATTTTGCGGTTGTATAATTTTTTTCAATCATTACGTCATTTTGTTCTGCCCGCTACAATTATATAGTAAAATTTTATTACGGCTTCTAATTTCACGTTGGGTTGTGTGTCAACAAATTCCTTTTCCGCACTATCTTCGGAAACTTATACGTTTTGTTATATTTTCGGAGATCTATTCAGAGATGTCCTCGCTGCCCACTGCCCATATCTTTAATGTCTTTCTGAAAAAAATTTGATCCCGAATTAAAAGCCAATGAACACAGTCTTTTTCCTCCCAATGATCAGGAGTTTTGATAACTTTTTTCCAACGTTTAGTGATGGTAGTCGTTTTTAACTCTTTCCATGAAAAGAAGCGACGAGTAGTATTTCGTGAATAACCGTCAATAAGTCAAATAGGCAAGGGGACAATCAGCTGTGAATTTGGCCAACTCTATAGTACTTATGTACATATTCTTACATTTCAAAATTGTAAAAGTCGAATCGAAAATAGGTAAGTTCATTACATTGGTTGCAATAATCGAAACTGAACTGTAGATTTATTTTTACATCTGGAAATATAATAGTGACGTATTTTACCTGAAGGCTGCATGGGTTGGTGGCTGTGTTGAAGTATTAGCTGATTCTCCGACGTATTGCTGAGTTCGACACCCAACTGTAGTATAAGGTTCCGTCTACTCACTTGATGGTTTTCCACCTCCTGATATAGAATCCAAGCATTTATCGCAGCGGAATCTAATATATTATAAAATACTTGTACCTACCATATTCTCGAAGCTGCCTTGACACTGTAATTTCTACCCATTTGGTCAAGAACATCAACATCACATTTCTACCTTCACTGAAAAACGGTTCTACTAATCTCATGACCACATATTCTCCAAGACTCTGATTTTCAGAACAAGTTTCATCCCTGCCCAAATAAGGTCAGGCATTCAAAATATATTTTGAATTCTTATATGCCCACAGCCAAAATTTTGTTCGACATATATTGAATAAATGCACATCTTACT
The DNA here is from genome assembly GCA_964034865.1 of Eristalis intricaria. NCBI lineage: Eukaryota > Metazoa > Arthropoda > Insecta > Diptera > Syrphidae > Eristalis > Eristalis intricaria. The sequence goes on from OZ035877.1 coordinate 19,935,767, forward strand.
TTAGTTGGAAATAGTTGTTCGCCGACAGTCAGATTTTCACCTGGCATGTAGCAAGATATACAGTTTTCTATAAAACGGTTCCTTATGTGAGAAATAAGTGCAGTCTTAGGGATCTTTCAGATTGCAATTAGAATCTTATATATTATATATCTTTGAAAGTCTTAAACTTTGAAAATATGTTTAGTATTTAACATATAAAATTGATATCAATTTATAAAGCTCATCAATAGAAATTGAGAAGTTTGAATAACCGAGTACTCGCTAACCTTGAGATTCTGTATATAATTTCATGTGACGCAGAATACAATCATCAATCAAGAGTCTCCAATCACTCACAAACTTATCACTAATGGCTCTTCGTGCGGGCGCAGTCAGTCCAGGCTGTGGAGTAAACATGTTGTGACGTGCTCGTCGACCTGCAGTTACATTTTCAGTCGCGATTTTTCATAAAACTCCGCCTGGTGACATCATACTATTTTCATCAACATTTATCGAGCCTCGCCACGTCCACTATTTCGTGCTTGATATTGTAGATCAGCTGAATAATAATAATCAACTAATATAACTTCTCATAATATTAAAAAAGTACCTAGGGGCGTATTGTCATCCAATTCGTCAATACTAGAAGAACATGATTATTTGCAACTTTCTCACCATCTGATTGATCTTCCGGTAATTATCGTAAAAGCTCTAATATTTCGAGATCAACAAGACGAGACATTATAACAACTAAATTACACTTTTTCCACTAAGAAACACCAGTTTTTATGAATTATTGCGTTTGTATGTGTTTATACGGAAAAAATGTGTGAAACTGATTTAAAAAAAAATCTTAAAAAAGGTTTTTTGTTCAGAGATTCGGTACTGTGACCGTCCTCGTGATTAGTTTGATAGAGAGTGCTCAAACGACAATCGCGAGGTATGCATGAACAATTTATTTACTCAAAGGATATTAAGATCTTGCCACAAACGGTTTTCTCTCATTTCAAACCATTGCATCCCTCCATCGTTCGTAGAACAGCAAAAAGAACAGTGAACGCAAGTAATAAATATGTATCTTCCTTTTTAGGTATCTTATGCGTGCAAGAGCCATCGAAATTGAGAGTCTGTATGAAAAATTACCATATATGTCAAATGACACACGCCGGCTTTCTAGGTAAATGATATGTTTATTCATTTCCTTATGAAGACATAACAATGAAATTACAGTGGATTCCCCTAACGAATTGTCACGGGATAGTATAATTTGTTCGAGTTAGAGAGATGTGACGTAGATAGAGATTTTTGTATGAAAAATTGTAAAATAGTTCGAGTTAGAGAGATTTTCGACTTAGTGAGGAGTCCACTGTACATTTAAATTTAAACTATTTTAATAAAAGTCACAAAAGGACATCCCATAGAAATTATTAATTGTAAAACGCTTAACTTGAAAATGGGTCAAATGACCCTATCAAAAAGTAGTAAGTAGCAACCTTCAGAATATATTTTCATTCGCTTACTGGTACTGTCACTTTTATGGCAGTTCACTGTAGGTATTATACACTCAAAAATATAAAGAAACAAAGTTTGCTTAAAACAAACTGATAATTATACATAATTGAAATTGATAAACTTAATTATGAAGTACACAAAATCGGAAATATGTCGATTCATTTGTGCATCATAGTACATTTGTGGGTTCACTGGCAACCATTCCAAAACGCAAACAAAAAAGGTAATGCCAATGCATACTTTTCCAAAACGAAATTGGCTACCGGCCTCTATATCTTTTTCCTTTTATTAGCAAGACCCTCGAAAAAATAATAGCTAAAAGATTACAAACAAAAACCAATCTCAATTCTCTCAATTGTCTTCGACAAAGCATTTAACATAATTTTTGGGTTCACTGGCAACCATTCCAAAACGCAAACAAAAAAGGTAATGCCAATGCATACTTTTCCAAAACGAAATTGGCTACCGGCCTCTATATCTTTTTCCTTTTATTAACAAGACCCTCGAAAAAATAATAGCTAAAAGATTACAAACAAAAACCAATCTCAATTCTCTCAATTGTCTTCGACAAAGCATTTAACATAATTCTTAATATTAAAGCATACACGTAATATTAAACAACTTGGTAGAAAGTAGGTCCACAAATATTTAATTATATCAAAGCTTTTCTAACCAATCGAAAATGCCGTATAAAACTTGGGAAGAACTAAACCAAATCATCTTCATATATTCGAATATTGAACATACATTGTATACAAACGATCTTAGTTTCTTCTGGAAATGTAGAAACTTTCACTCAGTAAAGTCTCAGTTTTCGAACGTCCTAACTGATATTTCCACCTTTACACCCTTACATCCGTAAACTCCAATCTGCCAACTATAATTTATGTAATAATATGTATAATATTATAATATGAGGCAATTTCATTGAAATTTTTTTAAACACGGGTTAACTCGGTTTTGTTAAACTTTCGGGTTGGCACAGCACTAGTGGGAAGATATAGAATAGATGCTCGAAACATTTTGAGAGCAATAATTTGTGAAATTACTTAAATATCAACGCTTATCGGATACAATTTTTAATATTTGCTAGTGTTATTTTCTACATACACTGGTCAACAGATGGTATATAGGATTCTGAAAGTTTCTTTTACCAGTAAAATATGTTGTATATGTTGTTGTGATTCAATTTAAAATAAAAGAACATAATGAGTAGTCTATATAAATACGAGCTGATTGCTTTGTATCAACAACAGAACAATGGTAAGCATTTTTTTTAAAAACGCATTCCCGACATTTCGGGGAACTCGAAAATAAAAAGGCAAAATCGTCTTACAGCGAAAAGAATTTTAGGTTTTCCGTTTTTGCTATATTTTCGACAGTAGGCTGGGTCTGCTGGTCCCATGGGTTTTTTTCTCTGTTTCTTGTAAAATAGCTCGCTATCGGGTTCAGTCAACGACTGATTTCTTTATTCATTATTTTTCTAAAAGTGCTGAGAAAGGCAAGATTGGATGGATTCATTGACATTGCCCTTTTTTAAGAAGTGGAGGGAAATCTCTCAGACAGAGGCAACATCTCAAGAACGCATGAGAACGTAGTTAATAAACGAATTGTGTAAATTATGTCATTTATGAAATGTCAAATCTGCAATGTCACATACAATCATCACATACATACATACGAAAACAAAACCAAATGCACAGCAAACTATTTGAGTATTTGACACATCAATTGATTTGACATAACCAACAAACTATCCACATAAATTTCTTGTCTTAAAGTGGGCATGGTGGAGAAATTATTTATTCTCTCGAGAGATCACTCGTTTGACATAAAACACACATTTTAGGGATACGGGAACATACTTTCGTAGATTTTCGTTGTTTTGTACTGTTTATTTATAGCATACTATTATTTATATATATTTTTTTATATATACTATTTATTTATATTGTTTTTGTATGACATTGATTGGGACTCTATGACATGGATTGTTATAACCGAAAGTTCGCTTTAAGCGGTCACTAGTGTATTTGGTAAAACCTTGAGCTACAGTTTGACTGCTTGCGGCCGTTTCGACGTTCTAAGTAATTTGATATCACAAAAGAATCCTCCCCATTGTTTTTAAATTTTCAAAGCTTTCCGTTTAATAATTTTTTTTCTTTTCTTATTATACATTTTTATTGTTTTTTACTTTCAGTACCAATTTTGCACAAGTGGTTGCTCGTCAGCGCACAGTATTTTAATAAATATGAATAAAAAAGCAGTTACATTTGGTCGTAATCCGAATGGACAATTAGGCTTACCTGATGTAAAAATATGCGAAATTCCAACAATTGTTCCCGGATTAGAAAACATGAACGTCATACACGCAGCTTGCGGCAGACATCATTCTCTATTTCTTACTGACACAGGGACTGTATATGCATGCGGGGATAATAAAATGGGTCAGTGTGGTGTTGGTAATAATCAACCCAACATAAATGTTCCAACGAGAATCAACTATCGTGGTCCACCAATAATTCGCGTTGGCTGTGGAGCGGACTTTTCCGTCATTTTAGACATAAAAGGAAACTTGCATACATTTGGCCTGCCAGAATACGGACAATTGGGCCATAATACTGACGCAAAATACTTTGTTAATGCCAACAAATTATCATTCCATTATGAAACATCACCAAAAAAAGTCGTTTTGTACATAGAAAAATCCAAGGAGGGACATGTAACTCCTGTTGATAATGTTCAAATTGTCGATTTTGCTTGTGGAAACAATCACACTGTAAGTAAATATTAGATATTTAAATACTTATGTATTGCAAGAGTTAAATCTTTCAGGTTGCTGTAGATTCAAAAAAACGTGTCTATAGCTGGGGTTTTGGAGGCTTTGGAAGATTGGGACATGCTGAGCCAAAAGATGAAATGGTGCCTAGGTAATAAATTTACATAATTTTAAAGAGAGTACACACTCGATTTACGCAACTAATAGAAAGGCAGTTGCAATAACCGAGGTTGTTGCACTTACTGGATCACATTCTTTCAATAAGAAATGATAGTCAAAACGGCTGTTTGTAGAGAAAATGGCAATGTGATAAAAAAAAACACATCTTTGAAACGAAAGCAGATCAATATTGTTGAACATATTATTTATAAAATCAGAAAACGAAAAGTAAGAATGGATGCACACAAAAGTGAACGTTTTTTCCAAGGGAAGTTGGATCATTTAGTGTACCGGAAATTGAGGAGTGAAAGAAGAAGAAAACAGCTATTAGTTTTAAATCAATCAACAAATCATGTTTATTTCGTTCATAAGTTCAGAAAGCCACCCATCGAACAATTTACAATTCAGAGATTTGATATATTACATAATGCCATATAATTTTACAGATGCGTCATCATTCTACTGAAATACATCTCAAAAAACAAGTGTAACTTGAAGTAATTATTTGCCTTTAGATTATTATTAATGACATTTGAACTACATAGGATAGATAGACAGGTCTGAAGGACTGAACTAACTGCATAAAAATAAATTACATAGTGATATATCACAATTCCTATCAGCGAAACGAAAGGTCCAGCCCAAAATCAAGAATCAATTTTTGGTATGAAATCATCGACATTTGGTTTGGTGTGACGCTCTATTTTTGCTAATATGGCCTGTATAGAATTTACCAAAACTACGCATGGTTGTGGTGGCTTTGGCATAATGGGTATGTACGTCGATCCCTACGCAACTTATTAACCTCGCTGCCTGGGTTCGATTCCCGTCCTGTACGACCAATGACAATCCTGAACGAGTAATAGCTGTATAGAAAGACAAGTTTCTCAAACAATACGAACTTTTCACCCGAATTGTTGCAATATAATCATGCTTCATATGAAGTCCCCGCTATTGACAATCTCTATCGGAATGTGTTTTCCCAATTTAGTTTGAAAGTGTGAACATTTCGATTTAAGCTAATTAACTTCTACAATTTTAACCCTAGCGGCATACAATTATATATTGCAATCGAATAAATCGACAAATGTTAAACATATATTTCGATTGTCGATTTATTCGATTTTACTAAAAAACAATCGAATCGAATTCAAGAGACTTTATTTCATTACAAATTACAATCGAGAGAATAGTTAGAGGGTCTCTTGGTATCTGTTGCACAGGTATGGACTTGTTGATTGATTTTTGAATAAGATGATTTCAATTTAAAAAATAAATAACCGCTGCAATACCAATAAAACTACAGAGCAAACAAGCTAGAAATTATCCTATGTGCTATCGCAAGATCGAATTTTATGGTTGAGATATTTTTCCTTAGCATCGTTGCCTAGATTCGTAACACCATATCATAAATCTGACTATAATCATTCGCCGAAGGTAATGCCTTCCTGTTGTTCTTGTTGAAATTTCATTTTTTTCACAGTGAAGAACTCAGCTGACCTTAAACGGAGTTAAAATGTTCGGTTACACAGTTAATTCTGAATTATCAGTTGAATTCATCATGGTTTTTTCAATGCGATCGAAAAAAACTCGGCTTTCCAACTGGTGCGTACACACACTACTTGCTGTATTTGCTATACTTTGTAGGTTTAAAGTGTCTTGGGTGTAGTCCTTGGCGCTTTTGCTAGATAGATAACAAAGAAAAGAAAAACATACCAAATCACCTCAGTCAACCCATCTCTAAGTATGACCAATGTAAATAAAAAACTACCTATTGCTGCATAAGGGGTAAACATTTTTTCAAATGTTGAAAATACAAAATTGTAGTGAAGGAAAATTGAGGAAGGAATGAATTCCATTATCGAAAATCAGTTGTAAAAGGGAAACAATGAATATGCGGCAACTCACGTTGAAGTGAAGTTTAAACCAAAAGTGGAGTTTAAACTTCCAGAATATGAAATTTTTATTATTATTATTGTTTATTACAATATAAATAAATTTACATTAAAAGTGTATGTGCAGCACTAGCTACCAGGGCTTTCGGCTAGCTGTAAAAAAAAATTTGATTTTTGTGTCGATGTTCAGTATTGTTAGTAATTTGTAGATAGATCTTACATTGTTAGTGGAAATAACAGTTAGGAGATCGGTTAATTTTTTGTTATGAAAAAGAGCATTACATAGTTCGTTAATTTAAGGCATTCCGATACAAGATGGTTGGTAGTTAGGTTGCGACTGGATTGGCAGAGATGACAGATGGGTGGGGGATCCTTGTTCAAGAGGTAGCTGTGGGTCAATTTCGTGTGTCCGAGGCGAAGGAGAAGAAAAAAAGAATTCATTCGAGCGGATGTGTCTACGGGGTACTTCGTTGGACTAGCTGTTGGGTTAATGGCGGAGTAGTAATGTGTGAATGCGTTCCATTCAACTATTCTTTTCTGTTCCCAGTGTGTGCTTATCGTCCTCAGGAAATCCGATTTAGTGGGTGGATGCGGTGAGATGTTTAGTTCTTCTGAAGCCGTTTTAGCTGCACTGTCGGCTAAAATATTGCCTTTTATATCTGCATGACCTGGGACCCAGACCAACATTATATTCTTTCTACATTTAATTATGTTGTCGCGGATTTTGACGATCGTAGAAGATTGGTTATTAATATTGGTGATGGCATTTAGGGATGAGAGGCTGTCCGAGCAGATCATGATGTTCTTTGCATTGTTTTGTGCCAGTTCAGTGGCCTTTAAAATTGCGTGGGATTCAGTAGAGAAGATGGAATAGTAGTTGGGTAGTCTAACCGCATGAATCACTTCACCACTTTCCGTAACAATAGCGAAGCCAGTACTGTTGTCGGATTTTGAGCCGTCTGTGTACCAGATATCCCACAGATTCGTGTTGAATTGGTTTTTCAATTCCAGGAATAGCTGAGAGTATTTTTGTTTGCTGGTAGATAATTTTTTGAATGTAGCAAGCGTGGTGTTGATGGTGTCGAGTGGTAGTAGCCATGCTGGGAGTAAACCGAGACGTGATGCAATCAGTTCAGGTGTGATACCTATGTTAGCGGATGCCTTTAGTGCTAGATATATGGTGGAAGGGCACTTAGGTTCTTTTTTGGCATCCATGATCACTGGTGATTTGTAGAATTGACATATTTTGGGGGCAAGACGGGATGTAAGAATGTCTCTCCGGCGCTCGATGGATGGTAAGCCGGCTTCGGTGAGCATGTTCTTCACTGGAGAGGTTGTAAAAGTATTCATGCAAATCGAAGCAAAACAAAAAGTTTTATTGCCTATAAAAAATAAAAAATAAATGATCGCTGAAGAGCTGTGGATGTCGGATGATTGTCTAACATATTTCAGGGTAGTAAATAACCCCATTATTGTTTGTGTTTTCATTGAGTAATGTAAATTTTTTTGTGTTGTACTTAGAATGTGAGCATTACATATTTATTTATATTTTTACAACAGGCTTATCAAATACTTTGAGACTCAAGGACGCGGTGTTCGAAGTGTGCATTGTGGAGCTACTTTTAGCTTAGCAGTTAATGATATTGGTGTGCTTTTTTTATTTGGGCAAAATAAAAAGACTGGGGAAGCCAATATGTATCCCAAACCTGTTCAAGATCTTTCAGGTAAGTAACGTTTGTATATTTTGGAAACATTAACAAAATATTGATTTCATTCTTAGGATGGCATATTACTAGTATTGGTTGTGCAAATACTTCAATAATCATATCTGCCGATGACACTGTCATTGCTTGGGGTGCCTCTCCCACTTACGGTGAACTTGGAATTGGAGAGTTTCAAAAATCTTCTACCGTTCCTAAAGAAGTTCCTAAAATGGACGGAATGAAAATTCCCCAATGCACAATGGGTTTTTCACATTCGTTGCTTTTAGTTGATACTGACAACGAATCAACACGGCTCAAATATGAAAAAATGCCTGAGTATACGATAGATGATTAAGGCACGCAAATAGTCATCATGACAGCACAATTAGAAACTGCTAATTTTGCAGCCGTATAATAATGATATATTGCGAGAAAATGACAAAAATTTTGAATCATATTAAATAGTAAATAAAACCTTTCTCCGTTTTTTTTTTAATTTTATACTAGAATAAGTATAATTGTTTTATTACATTTATTATATAATACATTTTACTCCCATACGTACTCTTCATTTTGACAAACAGTATTTACATTGAATACAAATTTTGTATACAAAAAAAACTTTTATTAGATTATCAGAATAAAGGAATAAAAATTTATATCATAATTTTATTTTTAATTAACATTTGGCAGCGAACACGTTCACTTCTATTCCGCTTGTATTTTAACTATTGTGTGAGATCCGGTTTTCGTTTTACATCACACAGCCTTATTCTGAGATTCGAACGATTCCATTCGAATGAATGATATTCATTATCGATTGATGAATACCTCAATGAATTTGACTATTATATATAGCCTTAGGGCACACGTCCTATATCACTTTCGGATTGGGTTTGAATGCTGCCAACTTTTTATCAGTAATTTCCGAGAATTGAGCTGTCAAAATAAAATAAACAAAAATTCAAATAAGTCAGTCGATTCATTTCAATTTATTTACTTTTAACACATTTAACAAATAAATAATCTATATATTCAGGAAATTGGATAATTACAAAAAAAAGACATTCAAGTTTTATCAGGCCAGAAGTATTCAACATGTGAGTCATGTTGGCTTGAAATTGTAAAAAATAAAAGACTGATATTTACAACACACATCCTTACAGATCCTTGATCTTAGTCCCATCGTACACTTATTGGGATATCTTAGGTAGACGCTTGCAAACATAAAAATAATTCTTGGGTTCCATGATAACACTGGGCGAAGAGAGGTGTTAGTTTACTATCGTACATACAAACCTACTTATAAATTCTATTCGTATCATTGCAATCTCTACCACCAAGTAAAAAGGAAAACAAACGTATTTTGTTTAATATAATGAGTATGTTAAGTGTTTGACAGTTTTATCCATTAAAAATTGGAGTTAGATTGCAGAATCTGGAGAATATCGACTCCATTAAAGCAAAGGCATAGCTTTGAAACAATGAATAGCAAATTTATGAAATGCTTGTGCCTTTTGGATATTTTTAATATTTTAAGTCGAATAATTTTGTTCCTCAGTGTATATAAAAATAGATCCCTGTTGCCTTGGTTAAGCGATAATTGAGAACGACTTTCTTGATTTCAATCAGAAATTAAGTATTACATGGATGCCCGGCTTGTACCCCTCTTGACCCTTGAAATTTTTGACAACTGTTTTTTATAACGTTTTCTTAAACCATTGACCAATCAGAGGACGACATTTACGTTATGTTGAGAATAACCGTCAAAAATGCATGAATATTTGTCAAATTCGTCGGTGGACTAGGGGGCAATCAGCTGTGAAGTCCCGACAAAAATTCAACTTGTGACAGAGAGGGATCACGTCTGATATTTAAATATTTTGTAAAGAGCGATGCCCGTATATTTTGTTCATTTCTATTTTGCCTCTTATTCCCATAACTTTTTTTCTGAAAAAAAAACGTCATGTCGCCCAAATATACAGTATTTGTTAGTATTTTGGAAGTCTCATTGTTAAGAAATGTATGGTATATATCGAAGGAATTTTACTTTGAAATTTGAAGAAAATTATGAAAACGAAAACTACAAAAAACGTAGAAAATGATTGTGAAGATTATTATAAGGAAAAAATGATAGCCGAAAGAATGAAGAAAATTCTAGCTAATTTTAGGAAGGATGCTTTAGATGCTTTGGTCAGTTGAATTTGAAAATGAAAGTAAAATGATAGATTTAGATTATGAGAAGAAATATTAAGTGTTAAGGATAGAGAACAACTGTTGAAAATGCTTAAAAAATCATATTTCAAATATGAGGACAGGAGGAGTCAGCTGTACGTTATCAATTACGTAAATTATTATTATTATTATACAAGTTACCCGAGGTCAACATACACTCAATCCATTCACCCTGCTTTTCCGTCACACGTTCCCAGCACATTAACCTCTATTCACTTTTCACTTCCCTCTCGCGCAACATTTTTCCTTATCAGTATTTCCCAACATTAGCGCGATCACCCCTAAATGCATTTACCGGATTCAACACTTCCCGTACAAGACCCAGCATCAGTAAATTGTTACGATAGGTTTAGAAAAAGAAAGAAGAAATGAAAATTAGTCAGTCTTGATTTGACTGTAACACATAAAGAAGTGTTTTAACTTACATAGTTCGGGAGACCTATATTGTCAGGAAGGCCGAATTGTAGTAATAAGAAAAAATTATATGATAAAATGACACGACACAAAACTTTTCCAACCTACTGTATTCTGTCCAACTCCATACCAATCTAACGTTAACTTTAGCACAGCTACCATCACTCTCTGTTGTCAGCTAAAGAATTTTAATGGAATGTAAAACGAACCAAAATAAAAAAATAACAGAATAAAGTGAACTTTGTAATGACGACCGCTTCATTACATTGTTTTATTCTGCAAAATGCAACAAATATAATTATTTTCAAAACTTTTACATTTGAATATTTTTATTGAAACCAAAATAACTTTAGAATGCAGCCACCGACCACCACATGTGAGTTCGGGCAATCAATAGTCAATATCAATAGTTATCTTGATATATACCCACCTCCCAACTTAAAAAATAAAAAACGAAAAAAACAACATTCTCTCTACCTTGCCATTGAACATTCGATCAATACAATCTCCTCTCTCTCAAATTAAAGAAAACCGAAAACGGAAAACAATTTGCTAATGGCCTGATTCTTTTACCTTTGACCTGTTCTGACCACCTTCTACCCTCAACATCGGTTGGTATAACATTCAAGTTAGGGAATACTTCCCTAACCCGATGAGTTGCGAAAATTGTCAATTTTTAGGGAACACAGCAAAAAGATGGAAAAATAACACGTCATGTGTAAATTGTAATCTTCCACCACACATACCCACTGATTGTAAAAGTATACTTTGTGCGAATTGTGGTGAGAAACATCGTATATTTTGAAAAGTTCACTGCAAACATCAACTGAAACTACTCATCAAAAAAATTATGGGCTGATATAAAAACCCTCGCTGGCCACTATGTACCTCACTCAATCAAAGCTATTAGAACTGAAACAGAAACAATCACTTGCCGCAGGAAATTGTTGAATTTTTTGCAAAAAAAAAATGGAAACTTTCTAGCGAAGATTAAAACGTTCATCCTACTTTTATAAGAGAAAAAAACACAATCTGATAATACCATCTTATACCACCAGTTGTTATGCTTGTCTTAATGCAACAATTAATCAACTGCAAAATTCTTTCCTAGGCAATAGATACTTCCTCATCAAGGCTAATGGCACTTACTCATCCATCCATAGTTTGAAAAAAGGTATTCCACAAGGGCCTTTATCGTTTGTTCTGCTTATAATTGCATTCAATGAAATTAGCTCTATAGTTGCCGACGACAAATCATATGCATTTACTCCAAATGCAAAGATTTAACGTTTCTTTCGAAAACATCCTTCGAAGCCTCTCCGAATGGTGAAAGCACTCTGGTGAAAAAAATTTCAGTGCAGAAATGTGAGCTGATGCATATATGCAAAAAATATAGCTGTAGTAAGTCTTCTAGTCCAATTTCATAACACTAATATAAGTAATGTTAACTCTACAAAAATTCTTGGCATTGTATTCGATTCTAAATTTACATTTAAGAACCACTGTACAAATTTAAAAAAAGAGTCTTACCACTAGGGTTTACTTAGTAAAATACCTCTCTTGTAGGAACAGCTATTGTAACGTTAACGTTATCATAAATGTAATAAGATCAGTTATTTTGTCAAAAATCGACTATGGGTTAACGATTCGAAATCATCCGTCCAACTCATCGCATCACCATACCACGCAGCTATCAGAAACGGCTTTAGGGCTTTTGGCACTACTCCAATTCGGAACCTCTTGACAGATGCTGGATTATCACAACTGACCGAAAGTATTGCCTATCTTGCTAGATCACCTATTCAAAGTTATTCCGAAAAATCATTAAACGGAAAAAATTTCCAAGGCCTCAATCAAACTCCAAGCTGCGGTCATTGCCATTAAAAAATGTAATCGAATGCTCCACCCACCTTGGAATTTGCAAAAGAGTCCATAATCTTCAAACTGTGCGTTTATAAAACCATGATTATCGAAATGGCAGAAAGTTACAAGAAACAAGGGTGGAACCTCTTATTTACAGATGTCTAAAAAAACGCAAGACAGCACGTCATTTGCTGTTGTCACTGAAGACTTAACAACCATTTCCAAAGGTATTCTCCCAGCTTTCACTTCAATATTTACAGCTGAAGCCATTCTCACTGCAATTGACTATTCAAAAAAAAAAAAAATAATAAGACTATTATCCCTATTACCGATGGCGAGTCGAACGTTCGCCTGCTACCGAACTGTTAGGCGATTGTAGCTATAACGGTTCACGAGTTTCTCAATTTGCCTAAATTTCACTATTGCCACCATGACGATGAAAAAGCAACATATGTAAAATGTCAAATGAAATTTGTTGATTCATTCTAGTCTGGCATTTGAACACATAATGAACAATAATGTGTTTTAAAGTAGAATGTTTATTTCAATCCGATTTTTATTTAAACGGAATAAATAGCGATAAAAATACGTTATTCATGTATCCTACTTCATTTCAACTTATTTGCTTTGCTACTCTGTTTGCTTCGTTTGTTGCTGAAAGTTCGCCATCTGGTTATTTCTTTTTCAGTTTATTAACTAGACCTGAAAAAGGACAAAATGGTATAAAACATTGCACATTTGGTTAAAAATCTTACTTAATGCATATTCTTTTTCATAACATGCAGGTGGTTAAAATTCGATTGCAAATGTGTCCTGATGTCCTCTTTGTTTTTTTTTTTCTTTTTTACTACCGACATTAGCGATATCTGCATTTGCTACCATTAATTGGTAGTTTCCAGTTTCCTAAATTTAAAACGAATCATTAAAATTAATTCATTTCATGTCGTACTTTGTATTTTCTGCCATATCAATAATTTCTTTTACTTATTTGTTGTTTAATTTGTGTTTTTTGTACACATCGTCCATCAGTCACCAAACATTCGCCAACTGTAATATGGAGATCTTGCAGCTCGCCTAGTTTCTGATACTTGAGGCGAATGTGATCTGAGCGACCCGCGAAGGGTAATACCAATTATCACCATTTGGCGAATTTTTCGTTCGACTCGCCATCGGTAATGGGGGTATATAATTTTCACAGACAGTCTGTCCTCTATAAAGCCATCAAAAACGAAAACCATCATATTGAAATTATCAAAACCGTTCGCAACAAACGCATCTCCAGGAGCGGAAAATTAATGGGTCCCAGGGCACCGGGTTAACCTATCAACCCATCTACACTAAATTTAACCCTAACGGCGAAAAGTTAAACATCTCATCAATAAAGAAACGCCCCCGTTTTGTCACTTCTGCGATCAAAACCAAACGCTTACCACATTTTTTCATGTAACCAAATTAATTTAATAAGTAAGACTATCAACAATACAAATTTTACTGATCTCTTAACGCAAATATCAAAAGACAATGTAAACCATGTATATAGGCTGATATCAGCACTTTGTTTAGAAAACTTTATATAGACTATATTACCAGTTGAAAGCACTACCAGCTACAACTTTATATTTATAGTTATTGACATTGTTATTTACTTCATTGTTAATAAACTTATAATAATAACAATAATAACTTTAAAATGGATTGATCACAACTCCAATCATTTCTCAAATTTTTCTTTGCTTAATGCTTTGGTAAAATTAAACTTTTGCCTTTGAAAAATGAAACCAGAAGTAGACCTTTTTGTGACAATGTCAGGATAATCGGCATCGCTGAAACATTTTAAAGATACATTATTAGGATTCTTTTTTTAAGGATATCCATTTGCTTCGTTCTACTGAGGTACTCCCACTTTTCCGAAGTTTGCACACTTTTCCAGTACCGTCATCGAAACCAAGAGGTAGACGCAACCATTACCAAACGTTCCTTGTACCTTTTTTCCCTTGTGCGTCAAAGTTCTAGATGTTGAATATCCATTGGTTAAGCATCGGTTAGTATCTTAAATAAAAACAAGGAAGCGAAATGGCTTTTCGAAAGTTTCTTATTTTTAAGTTTCCGCTCAAATTGTCTATACTGAAGCAACTTCCGCACTGTATAAATGTAACAAATGATCAATGTAAGTTTAAGGAATTTTGTATATACTATAGGCATCACTTTCAGCTATATCGGTTTTCAATGAGCAAATAAGAACAACATGTGCTCTTGAAGGGTAAAACAGCCGACTTAGCCACAAGCTCACAACGCAGGGCAACTTTTCTTAGTTCTTAGACTGCTTGTTGCATGAAAAAAAAAAACATAATGCCGAGATAGTTTACTATGTCCTTGGATGAAACTTGTGATATCTTTGAACGCCGAAAAAATTTAGAGATAAAAGCCTCCAATTGTAGTAGCTTTAAAAAAATTTGACAAACAAATTATTTCACTTTATGACTTCCTTAACCCAATGACAAATCAACAAAATAATATAGTTCGTGAAGAAGCTGCTATCGTTTTAAAGATATAAAAAAGATAAAATATAAAAATATAAGCCAATGAACAATGCCAATCCTCTATGTTATTTGCTGTGAAAATATACGATCTATTCTTTTGCAGCCATGCAATAATTTCAAACTTTGATTGAGTTGTTGTACACATTTGGCACAGAAATATACACCAAAAAATAAATCGTTAGGCACAATTTCACGGCACCATTTTGTGTTTGGTGATTTAAATATTAGGAATTTCTTATCCAACCCGACGAAGGTTAAGAGTATTTGGACCCCGGACAAAGAAAAAGCACCAGTATCTTTCAAGCATAAGTCTATGCTATGGACAGATGCGATAAAATCAATCATGAAATCAAACTATACCAATTGCGACTAAGCAATAATGTCTGACAGTCGTGCTCTTGGCATTAGACTTATATTTTATCAAATTCTAGCCTGCCTACATAATCTTAAAGAGAATGAAAGAGATGAGAAACAGATTATCGGAAGCATCGGAATCTGTTATATTCCTCGAACCATTCTCCGCTGTAGGAGACCATGTCTTCAGGGAAAAATGAGGGAACTAGAGAGAAGGAACCGGGAAGATAACTGGAACAACGCAAGTTGCACGGAATGAAGCAGAAACTCTTGGGTCAACATAACCGAGGTTTAAAGCATTTGTTAAGATGAGCAAGAACAACCTTCATATAAAGAATAACAGGGTACTGTAGACTCATTGAGGTCCCTCATTATTATGTGCCCTCTTGGTGGTATGTGTGGTGATAACGAGAAATTAGCTGATACGACTCAATGATCAGACGAGCTTAGAGGTATAACGGTTTGTCAACAGAATATTTATATATCTACTAGCTGTACCCGACGCGCGTTGCTACGCCTTATAGATATATGCATGCAAGCATGCAAGGGGGAGGATTTACAGATTACAGATTATATTTTGTATTCATTGTGAAAAGTAATAAGATTACAATCACTCAGATAATATTAATCAATAAATTAGATAAAAAATCTGATCCCAAGAGCACTCAGGTTACGGTCGACTCTAATGAAATACATTTAATTTGCGTATGAAATGCAATCAACAACGAAGATAAATTGCAATAATAAGTGGAATAAATAACAAAACTACGTACATATGTACTAACAAACATGATGACAGACATACACCCAGCTTACCTTAAAATGCCAAGATCACAAACAAAAATGTCTAACAACATTCTTTAATCATATAAAGTGGTATAAAGCCAAATTTCTCAAAAAAGTGCGCTGCCAGAACTAGATACAATCAATATATTTGTGTATATATAGGGAAAGCCCAGTCAAAAATACGGAAGAGCACATGGCACATTACAATTTCAAAGAGGGGTGGAAGTAAGCAATGTGTGAGTGTTCACGGAATGGATGTGCGTGTGCGAACTCCACTCCACCACTCCACCTGTAAAATATGTGAATCTCAAATATTTACATTTTCGTTTATTACTTCCGTTTTAAGAATCACAGAATAATGACTGATACAAAGAAATCTCTTCGCCAGGAAATGTAGTAACCGAAGAATAAATTCATATTCAAAACTGTTCAGCCGTTTGTAGTAAAATGTGTGTGAAACATAGAAAAAACGGATTTTTTTGTTAAAAAATCATATAAAGGGGTTTAAAGGTATTAGGATACTAAAAACCAAAACCTATTTCACAGAATTCTGAATAAAGTTGCCAAAGACATCAGTGCTATCTATCTTTTACCATTTAATAGTCAATAAAGCCTAAAAAACAAACAAACAAACAAACATTGATTTTTATATACAGAGATTATACATTCCAATTATAGTTATTATTATGCAATGTCATGTTGTGTCCGTCTCGTTCGTGCGATTTAACTTCGCTTGGCTATTTTCTGTGAGGCTACGTTGTCATTGGGTTATGTCAACAAGCCGACGTCGTTGTCAGAGCCGGCTATATCAGAGCCAATATTGGATGCGAAATAGCGGCCTTGTCGGCCGAAATGTTTGGCCGAGTCGTTGAAAATTGGATCCAATGAATCGACTGCTGCAAACGTGACCGCGGTGGTGAGTTCCATTCATGAATGTTTTCTTTGTACTCCAAGGTGATAAATGTATATGTAAATACAATAAAATGTCAAGTTCTTATTGGAAAATCCTTTAGTACAGTAGTGGATTATATACTTCACCACAGAAAATTTAATTCCGACAAAACTGCATTTATGGCTATATAATAAAATAATCCACAACACAACAAACTCAAACAAAAACACTCGTCCCGGTTACATCGCTTAACAGTTTGTCCTCTATGAAACTAAAGTTATGTTAACTTTCTAAAACTTCTACACTCTCCGACACAATTAATGCAGATATACACTGTTCTTTCGAAATATATAAAGCAGTCTCTTGGGAAATATCGGATGATCTCCACAATATTGATAAAGGAAGAGTACACAATGTTATAAGAATACCCGCGAATTGCCATCACACAAACCATGCCAAACAGTCAGAAACGAACAGCGCCATGGTAGAGTCGAGTTTTAGCAACACTCAAAGTAAAAGCAGTCTGCATGGAAACTTTGCAAAACACATCTTCTCACAATAATTATCATTACTTTCAAAAAACGCAAACGAAATGTTCGTCGTAAAGTCAAGGATAGCAAAGGTAAAAGTCTATATGAGTTCACATCTGCCACGAACTCTACTCCGGCACCAAACAAAAAAACTCTGGCATTGCAATTATAGGCTCAGGGTAAAACATTGATAGACGACTGGCGTATATGCAACCACCAACTAAATTTTTGCTTAAGTTGTTTCTTTATTTTAAACTCGCTAGATGTTGGGCGCAGATTTAAGGGTTGTACGTAAATCGCGTAAAAACTCGTATTCCACATAAGGATTAAACCGAAGAAAGAAACAAATTTTGTTTTGTGATCTAAGAAAGAAGAATAATAATTTAAGGTGTTCTGCAATGGCAAATGAAATCACATTTCAAGATCTAATAAATCGATTTGTCCCAGTGTTCACAGAACGATCGTATGAGCTTGATTCGTTTCTTGCCGAAGCAGAGTATAGTTTGTCCTTGGCGGTATATGACAACGCTAAAAAATATTTGTACAACACCCTCGTTACGAAATCGCAAAGCGAAAAAAGAAAGAATATTGGGAGACATTTGTATGAGACTTTATGTTGTGAGTTGTGTATAAAAGTAAAGGAACAAGTTATCTTCATGGCATTTTAAAGAGAGCTGGGTGTATCATGTCAGTTATAATGTTTGTAAGTGCATAGGAATGTTGTTTTTTTATTTATGTCACTTATAATTGCTATAAAGTGGTGGCCGTGGCGTTGTGGGGATCTGTGCGAGTTCGATTTCCGGCCGGTACGAATAAAAATAATTTTAACGGTCCCAACTCTTTCAGGTCAGTGGCAATGCTCAAAGGGTAATAACTGTCACGAAAACCTTCCCAAAGTTGGCCGTTCGGAGTCATCGTAAAACGACGTTGTGGCCCGCGTAAGATTTTACAAAAAGCATACTATTTTCCTAGAATGCTGCCATTGTGTAAAAAGATTTTTATTTTATAGTCTATAACTGTTTTTACATCACATGTAAGAGAACTGTACTGCACACTGCGCATCACAGTTCACGCAGGCCACACCACAGTGGCTGCCCCGCTACTGTCACGTGTCTCTTACGTCGCAAGTGAACAATGTTGTTGATGAATACATTCTTTGTCTTGATTCCTTAAACTTCAATACAATAATGACTGAAAAATCAGTAAAACGTAAAATTGATGGTGAGAACAGGAGTTTCAAAGGAAATTGGGAGATTGATTACTTGATTGCTAACAAAAGTGGAAAGTTGTAGTGTGTAGTGTGCGCGAATGTTGTATCAGTACCTAAAAATTATAAGCTTAGAAGACATTAAACAACATTGCATGAACAGTACTATGCTACGTATACGAATGAAAGTCGGTGCGAGCTAGTTACAGATTTGAAGAAAAAGCTTAATTAGCAAACTGGTAAAATAGTGTAATATTTTATATAATATATACTAATGTAATATTTTACTATAGTCTGTCTACAACTTTACTATAGTAAAATATTACACTCTTAAACGCATTTTTTGCATGCCATCTTATGCTGTGTCGCTTGGCTGGCAAAGGCAAAAACAACTTTCACTGATGGTAATTTAATTAAAAAATGTGCCGTTGAAATGGCGAAAGCTTTTGAAAATACTAAAATGGCGGACAAATTTTAATCAGTGCCATTTTCACATGAAACCATACAAAGAAGGATTGATGCTATGTGAGAGCAAGTAGAAAAATCTATGCTTAACCTTGTTAAAAAATATCATACTTCACTTTGTGGATGCTTCTATAGCAGATCTGACTAATCATGTTAACAGTTTAAACCAAGTCTTCAAGGAAGAAACCAGACGGTTTCAGATTTGATCGGAATAATAAACGGATTCCGGAATAAGTTGAAAGTGTTTAAACATGCTTTGGAAAAGAACAACCGGACACACTTCCCTAGCCGTCTGGAACTAGCAGAAGAATTCAATAATGAGGAAAATATTGAGTTTTCATGCTGCAGTTCACAAATTCAACAAGTTATGCATGCATTCAATACAAGATTTGAAGAAATCTTGAAGCCTCAAAGGCTGTGTACTGCTTTATAATAATCCTCTTGGATCAGAGAGATTTTGGAAGCAAATACACATGTAAAAGTGCCTTTTCCTCCATGAAATACATCAAAAACCACACAGAAGCAACCTTAACGATTATTCCTTACGTCATCATGAGACTGTCTACAACTATTGTATATGAAACTATCATATACAATGCTACAACTGAACTGGAGGTGGACATTTCTTCATTGGTGGCTGACATTGATACATCTTTTTATTATTATTACAATATTTGTCTTAGTTCTTGAAAAATAAAATATCTATACAATTTTCATTTATCTCTAAAAAAATGTAGTTGAAGAATAGAAGAAATAATACTCATTTTTTGTCCTGATTATCTTTATACCTCACATTATTTTGTTATTACATCAACAAAATTGTTATATGGCCCGTAATCACATCAAAAGTTTTAGTCTTGCTCCGTGAGGCCTTGCAAGTTGGACATTCCTCTTATAGACTGATCATGTAGTCTGTTTTTTTATCGAATGCTCCATATCTCGAACGTAATATTTGTTCCCGTGACTATTCGAATTATGGAGATTCTACTGTATTTGATAAAAAAAAGTCGTGCATGTATATAATTATGTAAAATATATTTCACTTAAGGTTTATAATTAATTTTTCATATTCTTAGGGAGTATGTCTCTATCTTCAATACGGTCCACTCTAGAAATATAAGATTTCCGTCTTCTCTGGACATATGATCGCAAACATCGATCGGATGTAGGTGAATCATTAAACTCTGGAAATACAATAAACAAAGAATAATAAAATAAAATTATATATTTTTACATTCAATAAATTGTTCATAACTTGGTATATATATGCTTTGTAGTCTGTTTTATATATAACTAGCTGTACATAAGTAAAATTTGGTACGAAACCCTTTTTCTGAACAATGTTGCCAAAGACATCATCTCTTTTTATTTAAGAGTCTTTAAGAGACAAACAAACAAACATTGATTTTTATATATAGAGATAATAAAAATTTACGTACATAAATAACCGGTATAACTTAATAACTTTTCTTATTTTTCTAAATACGAAGTATTATTAGGCTACCAATCTCCTAATTCAGCTGACAGTGCTGGGATACCTATATAATACCCAAGTGCAAAATCCCCAAACCGCAAGATGCCCTGCTTTTGAAAAATACACGATTTTATAATCCCCAAGTACAAAATCACCTAATCCAAAATCCGGTGGATAGTTATACGTCCACAATGAACATTAACTCTTGGGTGGGTTATAAGTCCATAATTCAATACTCCACATATATATCTAAATATATAACTTTGGCTCGAGGCGCAATGCACCGTGTGCAAAATAAAATTTTACGCTGGATGTGGATAGAAAACTTCACTGCAAGAGCGCGAGGTAGGTCAGCTAAAAAAAGACAAAATTGTAAGGGTTGGGCAGCCGAGGGCAAAATGTGAAAACGGATTCAAAAGGGGAACATTATAAACCTTACCATGGCTACATTTTTGCATTAATTTCGGCTAGATTTACAAAATAATTCACTGTGCAATAGTCCGAAAACGGATTCACTGTCTCAACAAGCTCTAACTTTTTTGTTTTTAAAGATAAAAGGGTGAAACTTGGTTACATAATCTTAAATATTTAGACTTCGAAATAATGAAACTTTTTTTGTTTTCTTTTTTTATAAGGCTTTGAAGGTTTTCCGCGCTCTGCAGATGTAGATGTATTGGATTGAATGAGTGAAGATGAATTACAGTTTCACCGGATCACTATTTACATACGTAACACGTCCGTCATTGATCAATGGACTGTTATGAGAAAATATTTATTGGTAGCAACTTTATTTTAGCAGCCAGTGACCAGTGTTTGAAAATGTTTTCATTTGATCTGATTAACTGCTGCTTATGCATCAAATAACGATCATTGATGAAATGCACATCAGCTTCAGCAGTTATCGTTTGATAATTTCTCAATTTGTTTTGCTCCTGCTTTCGGTCAGCAGCACGAGTCGAAGCAGCATTTGTGGAACTGCAGTCCCAGTTTACAGTTTTCTACTGTAAGGGTCAACAACTCCTACTCTAATTCTCTGCCGCTTTTTAATGGATTCCCCCAAGAATCGCCTCTCTCTGTAATTCTTTTCATAATTGCTTTTAACGACCGTTCGACTCTAGTCAGAAGCCACAAGCTTCTGGATCATATTATGTATACAGATGACGTTCTCGTCCTCTGTAAACAAATTGACCTTAATCTTACCAAAAACTTGCTATCATATTTGGTAGAGGATATCAATATTTTGTCAGAGTCATTTGGTGCAAGTCTTTCTCTTAACAAATGCAAAGCACTAGACATTTGTCGGAAAAACCCTCCATAGTTCGAGTATATCAAAGAAATTAGGTTTGGCATTGGTTTGGGGTGGTCGTGGCATTGTGCGTATGTGCGGCAACCCTTACGCAACTTAACCTCGCACATAAAGCTGCCCGTCGGAGAATCAACGCTTTCAGAAATAGCCCGATCAAAAATGTTCTTGACGAAGCAGGTCTTCCATCAATTGAGGAGCGAATTGAAACTTTATATAAAGCGGTCCTACTCCTAAAACTCGTTCATAACGTACTAGTGGGAGTAACCTGGGCTAACCGTACTACACCATCGCACACTAAAATTTCGCCGTAGACCATAGAAACTGATTCATTTAATTTGGACATGACAAGAAAAATATCCCGAAAGAGGTCCTTCACGCATCCTTTACAAGAATCTCCGCCGATCTCAAACTCAAAGGGTGGAATTTTATCTTAAAGGATGTATTTTATCTTACGTATTTTTCTGTCGTTAAAGCAGAAGCTTTAGCGATCCAAAAGTCAATTAACTATACTCTAAATATGTCATTTGCTCCGACAGTCTATCAGTGATCAATTCTGTAAGAAACAGTCGGAATAACATAGAAATTGTAACGGATGTTCGAAACCATTTCTTAATTCTTCCAACAAATTTTAATTAATGTGCATTCACAGTCATACCGGCATTAAAGGGAACCGATCAGGTGACTTAGGAGCTAGCCTTGCCCACCATGCTTCAATCCTTCGATTCAATATCAGAAAAATTACATATTTTGCGCCTAATAAAGAATAAACCCCACATAAAGCAAGTAGCAAACTGGCGGAACTAACAGCATAACTACAGCCTTGAAAATCCGGAGCGGATATGCCTCACGTATCCAATAACTACATCTAAGATCTCCAACACTATATTTACATGACTAAGATTGGGACACACAGCATGTACTCATGAGCATCTTCTCAAAGGTAAGCCTCCTCCCATCTGCAACATTTGTCAGCTACAATTGGATATAAACCACATACTGGGCACGATAGGATGTATAAAATTCTACAATCAACAACAAAACCAACATTATTGTCATTTAAATGATTAAAACTCCAACATACGGGTATGTAATATTTATAAATATATTGGACAGCATAATCTACATATATACTATGTATACACCATAGAGCCGTAATCTATTGCAGCGAGGGTTCTTCTACTGTTAGTGTGTAATTTTAATTTTCATGATAATAAATTAAAATAATAAAAAAAATTAATATCGCATTTAAATCATATGTTATTTTAACTATCGACTTTCATCGAAATAATTCGAGGAACCCTACTTTCGTAAAATAAACATTTATGAAATAGTTTTGTATGAAGAAGTTCCACTGAACCCCTGCCTGAAAGTTTTTCACATACCAAAGGAGAGTGACGAAATCGTGTGAGCGGTTAAGCCCAGCGGAAAAAGGGTTAAGATCCTGTTACCGAGGCGAGGCGATTTGGCCTTTCCATATAAAATGTGGGTATAATTCGATGCGGAAATGAAAATAAAGCCAATAATGACATAATATGGGTGGCGCTACAGCCTGTAGAGGGCCAGGGCTCGTGTTGTGTGTGCTATTGTTCTCTCACGAGTGGAAAGGACCTACAGTTTTATACCGACTCTGAACCAAATTTGAGTCACATTTTATATACAGTTATTACTCTTTGTGCATTGTCAGTGAATTGAAATAGAGGGTATCGTGAAGAAGTGTTATCGGCCGTACTTGCCGGAAATCGAACCCAGACAGCGAGGTTAAGTTGCGTAGGGGTTGACGCACATACTCCCGACCACCCCAAACCAAAGCCAAGCCTAATTTCTTTGATACACTCGAACTATGGAGGGTTTTGGGGGTGTCGTGACATTGGGCGATAATTAGCATACTGACGGTTTTAAACATGTCACAGGGCCAAATATTAACATTTGGCATAATGTCGCTTTCAAAACCGTTATAGGGCGAAACTAATTTGCGACATTGTGTTAAATGTGACCCTATGACACTTTGTAGAAGTTAAATTAAATAATATTTTTTTATTTTTTTATAATAAACATTTTTTATTAATAAATGAAATAATATATTCAAATCGGATGTTCTTACAGTAAAACTGGTTTAATATTTGCTTATTGGCATTTTACTGACTCTTATGCTTGTAATTCGTAATACACCGGCTGCTTCAAACGCAAAGTGAAGCAATGTTGTCATTGTTCAAGACAATTGTATTATTAAAGTTTCGAGTTTTGTGAAAGTTTTATTAGAGGAAGTAAACTTCTCTATATTCTACAAATTAAAATTTCAATGCCACAGTCTCCGACTATCCTTCAAGCCGTAAGCATCGTTCTCGCTTCTTGGTCCGCTTGTTTTCGTCGGTTTCTTTCCCAGCTATTTCCTTAGCTAAACCATTCATATTGTTATCTCTTTCTCTCCCAATAGTAAGTGCAACACATTAGTGAGTGATAATTAACTGTGTTAATATGGCCCCAGGGCCACACGTGCTTTCGGGCAACCCTTTTAGTTGTCTCGATCCAGATCCACAACCCGAAACAAAAAATGAAGAAAGAAAAAAATCAAACTACACCTGCATCGAAAATCTCGCAATCCCTTCGTCCCTTAATACACCAAACCCCAAGTTCATTGTGATCTCTCCATCTAACGCCGACAAACCTCTATCCGCCTTCAATGTCTTCGCTCTTAAAAAGGCAATAGACGGCATCAGTACTGGCTATGAGTGCGTATCCCAACTCCGTGATGGCAATCTACTTCTGCTAGTAAAAACTCAGAAAATCGGTGATATTTTCCTTTCAAAAAAAATCCTATCCAACCTGTGTCCAATTAACGTGTCCCTTCACAAGAAATTGATGCCCCTTATCTCATTCAAGTTCCAGAAGATGAAATAGTTAAAGAAATGAGTGCACAAGGCGTCACAGAAGTGTATAAATTTACAAAGAACGTTGATAGTAAACAGACCCCTACAGGTGTCATTCTTTTCACGTTCGATCTGTTCCGCCCACCTTCCTCGGTAAACATTGGCTGGTACAATTGTAAAGTGTCCGAATTTTTCCCCATCCCCATGCGGTGTAAAAAATGCCAACTCCTTGGTCACACCGCCAACAGGTGCAAAAACTCTCCTACATGCGAAAAAGCCTCCCACTGCAAGACCCACATTCGTGCACCCGCACCTTCTGTGCAAACTGTTCGGAGGAACACCCCGCCTCTTCAAAATCCTGCAAGAGCTTCCTGAAAGCCAAGGAAATCCTTAAAATTAAAACCATTAGGAAATGCACTATCCCTGAAGCCAAGCAGATTTATAAAGAACAGTTTCCTGAACATCCGTCTTCCCAAACATACGCCTCGGTTGCTAACCTTTCTACTAAATCACACCCATCCACTACCAGCAATCCCCCAATTTCACTTGAATTGTCCACTGCAAGCACCCTCCGCCCCGCGCCCCAAACCGCATCTCAACATAACAATGAATTTGCTAAGCAAACAACCGCACCATATAACCTATCTCATCAACAAAATCCCTCACCCAACCCCATCACTCAATCCCACACCCCAAACCCATCTCGAAAATATAACAAATCCATTAAAAACAACTCATCTTCGAGTAACTCTCCTCTACTTGTTCAAAATAACCCTACTACAATAAACCAGATTAGCAACACCACAGAAAAAAACTATAAATTAGATCTCTCCAATGAAAACCAACTCATCTCTATCCAGTCTTACAAATTCACTATTAAATACAAATGATTACTATATTAACCCCCCCATACACGATGATGAAAGCATATAATAACACAAGCTATTCCAACAGTAACGACTCCATGGACCAGAACTTGGGGCAACCGGGACCTTCAAACGCCCCGATTGCCACAGGCTCTTATCAATAGAGTCAATTTCAACCGCGCACCAACTTTAATAACACCAACAATGGCTTCTCTCGATATAACTCCATATATTCTGAACATAAGCCACCTCCTGCATCAAAACCGCTGCTAAAGGTTCTTCAATGGAACCTTAATGGTTATTTCAATAATTGTCATGAGCTACAATTACTGGTAAATAGCCATAGGCCTTCTATAATTACCCTGCAAGCGACCCACCTGCCTGCCAACGCCTCGCCTCACACCCCTAAACAGTTCACTGCTTATTTCCACAATTTACCATCTAACATCTCTGCCAAACAGGGCACAGGTCTGCTAATACACAAATCCATTCCCCACAGACAACTCTCAATAGATTCAAATATCTCCGTGGTTGCAGTCGAAGTTAATCTCAACATGAAAGTAACTGTTATCTCGCTATACATTCCACCTTGCCAGACATTCTCAGCCGTTGACCTGATAAACATTGTCAACTCTCTTAACTCACCCATCCTACTAACAGGTGACATCAACTCCTGGAACCCTTTATGGGGTTCTCCCACCAGAAACCAACTCATTTCTCAACCCACAAAACTTGGACACATGTTGACATTTCCGCGGTATCACCCGTTTTGTTGCCCAAATCCACGTGGAAAATCCTTGATGATCTTCATGGTAGTGACCATCTGCCAATAATTACAAGTCTGGACATTGGCATTAAAGCAGTTCATACCAAACCGCTTCCAAAATTTCAAACTGATCGCGCCAACTGGTCACTCTTTCAAAACTTCATATCCGACTTCAGCAATAGCATCCCAATATCGAATAACATCAATAAAGAAGCTGCAACCATTACCAAAATCATACGTTCCGCAGCCAACCTCTTCATCCCACAATCAAAAAACGTCCCACACAAATTGTTCGTCCCATGGTGGAACTCAGAGTTAGCTTCACTACGACAAAAAAAACAACACCTATGGAAACTTTTTAAAAAACACTCCACTGATTTCAACCTTGTTAACTATCGCAAAGCAAACGCTCTCTTCCGACAAAGAGCTAAAATCTCAAAAAAAGAAAAATTTCAAAACTTCACCTCCAACATCAACCCCAACTCAACTGCAAAAAAAATATGGGCTGATGTCAAATCCCTTACTGGCAACTATACACCATACTCCATTAAATCATTAGCTGCAGATAATCAATTACTAACAAGCGCATCAGAAATCTGCGAACACTTTGGCAAAATCTGGTCTGATTACAGCAGTGATCTTAACTTTTCCCCAACCTTTCTTGCAGCCAAACAATCAGCTATTCATAGCACACCCCCAGCATACAACATTTCTTTTGCAGCTAAACCCATCGAGAAACAAATCACCCCATTCGAGCTTATAAGCTGTTTAAAAGCCTTTAAAGGGAAAACACCTGGCTACGACCGTATATCATACGCCATGCTTTACAATACCCCATACTCACTTAAAATGCGCATCCTCAGCCTGTGCAATCACATCTTAATACCTCAGGCATGGAAGGTGGCGAGTATTATTCCAATCGTCAAACCGTCAAAAGACATCACTAATCCAAATAGCTTTAGACCAATTTCGTTGCTACCATGCCTAAGCAAGGTGTTGGAAAAACGTAACCTCATAAACCCAAATCAAGTTGCGTTTAAACACGGACGTGGTGCAATCGATTCTCTACTTCACATCGATGAAATAGTCACCTCGGCGTTGTCATGCAAGAACCACGTATCAATTTTATCAATCGACGAAAGAAAGAGCTTTTGATCGAATCGGAATTCATATTATTTTAAAAAACCTTACCCAATGAAAAGTCGGGCCAAAAATGTTCTCATTCATAAAATCCTTCCTCACCAATCGTAAATTTAGGGTAAAGGCAAACAACACCTACTCCACGGTTTATAATTTATCTAACGGGATCCCCCAAGGCTCCCAGCTCTCAGTTACTCTATTTATAATTGCGTACAACGAGATTAGTGAATGCATAGCCCGTTATAAAAATATTAATCATGTTCTATATGCCGATGATTTAATCGTTTTATCCAAATGCAGTGACAACAATCGCGCAAAACTCCTTTTGGAAAATATCCTCACCGACCTAAACCAATGGTGTAATCTATCAGGCTCAATCATCTCTCCTGATAAAAGCAAACATCTTCATATATGTAAAAAAACGTCCTGTAATAATCTAGTCCTTAATTTAGCTCTAACCAACACTTACACACTAATCCAAAATGTAAATAACCTGAATATCTTAGGCATAATTTTTGATAGTCGTTTTACCTTTAAGCACCACTGTCTTAATCTTAAGAGGAAACTAGCTACCAGGCTTAACATCATCAGATTCTTATCATCTAAATACTCGTTAGTCCATCATAACTCTTTAATTTCTTTAACCAAATCCATTATATTATCGAGAATCGACTACGGATTGGCAATCTACGGCAAATGTGCAAAATCAACCATCCAAATCATAAAACCATCATATCATTCGGTCATTAGAGCCAGCCTGAGGGCTTTTACAACCTCTCCAGTGAAAAACATGCTCACCGAAGCCGGCTTACCATCGAGCGCCGGAGAGACATTTTTACATCCCGTCTTGCCCCCAAAATATGCCAATCCTACAAATCACCAGTGATCATGGATGCCAAAAAAGTACTACGTCGCAAAAAAGAACCTAAGTGCCCTTCCACCATATATCTAGCACTAAAGGCATCCGCTAACATAGGTATCACACCTGAACTGATTGCATCACGTCTCGGTTTACTCCCAGCATGGCTACTACCACTCGACACCATCAACACCACGCTTGCAACATTCAAAAAATTATCTACCAGCAAACAAAAATACTCTCAGCTATTCCTGGAATTGAAAAACCAATTCAACACGAATCTGTGGGATATCTGGTACACAGACGGCTCAAAATCCGACAACAGTACTGGCTTCGCTATTGTTACGGAAAGTGGTGAAGTGATTCATGCGGTTAGACTACCCAACTACTATTCCATCTTCTCTACTGAATCCCACGCAATTTTAAAGGCCACTGAACTGGCACAAAACAATGCAAAGAACATCATGATCTGCTCGGACAGCCTCTCATCCCTAAATGCCATCACCAATATTAATAACCAATCTTCTACGATCGTCAAAATCCGCGACAACATAATTAAATGTAGAAAGAAAATAATGTTGGTCTTGGTCCCAGGTCATGCAGATATAAATGGCAATATTTTAGCCGACAGTGCAGCTAAAACGGCTTCAGAAGAACTAAACATCTCACCGCATCCACCCACTAAATCGGATTTCCTGAGGACGATAAGCACACACTGGGAACAGAAAAGAATAGTTGAATGGAACGCATTCACACATTACTACTCCGCCATTAACCCAACAGCTAGTCCAACGAAGTACCCCGTAGACACATCCGCTCGAATGAATTCTTTTTTTCTTCTCCTTCGCCTCGGACACACGAAATTGACCCACAGCTACCTCTTGAACAAGGATCCCCCACCCATCTGTCATCTTTGCCAATCCAGTCGCAACCTAACTATCAACCATCTTGTATCGGAATGCCCTAAAATTAACGAACTATTTTTTACAGCCAGCCGAAAGCCCTGGTAGCTAGTGCTGCACATACACTTATAATGTAAATTTATTTATATTGTAATAAATAATAATAATAAAATTTCAATGCAATGCTAATATGTGTATGCAATATGTTTGTTACAATAAATTATGTTGTGCTAGGGCAGTTATCGATTTTGAAAACACAACTTTGGCCCGAATTCCAAAATCTAGTCCCGCGCATAACCATCCAATTAATGAAGATATTTGACAAAAATTAAAAGTAGTGGCTAAAATTATGAACAGTCGTGACAATGTTGCACTGAAAAGAAGTGAAGTCCGTGAAAAAATTTAGTAAATTTTGTGCCCAGAACAGAGCAGAGGCTCAAAAAGTAACACCTTTTATATATTTTATGTTTCGTTTTCGTCATTGACTTTTATGTAGTGCATCCCAATATGTCTTGGAGCTTCTCTTTATAAATTGTGCTACACTTTGCGTTTCTTCTATAAAAGGCTGTTAAATTAATTCGCAGATCCCATTTGGAAAATTACATAGGCAACTCAAGAGAATTCGAAACAATGCGTTTCCGAAAGTCTGAATTTGTTTAGAACTGAGAGTGCAATGAAAATTTTTCCGTTACGAAAAAAGTTTACCATTTTATAGGTTTGTCCTTTTATTGCTAGCTCTTGTCCTTCACAGACCAAAGGTCAGCGAGCTAAGACAGTGCCAAGTTTGGGGGAGGTATGGGAGGGTGGACATGCATCTCATCCCGATTAGGCCCAGGACTCGCGCTTGACGGCCTATTATACCCTCCGATGCCACTTCCTCCATCCTAAGATTTATCCAAGCATGTAGTTCTCATCTTCAGACGCACAATTGGAAGATTACTAAGTTGGAGAAACCAAAGGGTCAGAGCTGCTGTTATTGTTATTAACAAGGAGCCTCTGGACTCCCGTGCTAAAAACAATTATGTCATCCACTATGGATTCAATTGGTTTACGCTCGTCTTTGTAAGAAATATGGGTAAGCCAAGTGTTCTTGCGCAGTCTTCACTAAATGTCTATCTCCTTTCCAAGAACCGCACTCATCCTGGGGTGCTAATTCTGAACCTCATCATGTCAAGTTATCATTTCTTCATCACTAAAAGCGAAATTCCGGCAATTCACTTTTCACCCCAGGAAAACGACACTTTAATGTGTATTTATATTCCTCCAGAACAATCTTATACCTCTCTGAAATAAAAATTCCTTTCAGAAACTTCAAGACTCGTTTTAATTGCAAGAGATAATAACGCCTGGAATAACATGGAAAACTTTATTCTTAAACACAACCTGTTTGTTTTAAATTATGGGTCCCCCCACTCATTTTTCGTTCACTAATGTCGATATTTCATGTTGCTCTAATTCCATTTACTTGGTGGCGAGATTCCTTTTGAATCAGGTAGGTTTTATCCTCCAAGACCGCTATACGTGGTGGCTTTCAGTCCACCCTACACGAAGTGCCCCTGTTTCTACCGAATACAGCGGATCTAGAGGGGAATAACTCTATAAAACCTACTATACTACCCTGCCTATGGACGAATGGCACAGCGTGACCGTGTGTTATAACGGTGAACTCCGGATTCTGGGGCACTCTGGCTTAAGGTAAGTCCTCTTCACTACATACACTGGGTGAGTGTAGTGCGACAGTTACTTCCCCATTACTCGTGGGATCAAAATTAGCTCCAAAAACAAAAATCCTTCCAGGAACTCTGGTGCAAATGAGTCGGGCACCAGAGAAATCCATAAAACCGACTCCACCAATAATGACATTCCTTTAACGGAAGAAGAGGAGGAACTCCTCTTAAAATCCCCCACCAGGCAGTCTTCAGATGCTGCTGGTAGCGGAGCAGCGGATGTGAGTATAGCTGACCACATCATAGTCGACGACGACTCCTGCTCAGTTACCAGCTCATCCAACATCTCAGTGCCGCCTGTTTCCTCTATGCGCAGCAGAGTGCGCAACTGTAAGCAGAGGGTACGTAGGTTGCAGGGTAGGTTAGATTTGAATGAGGGTGAGAAAGCTAGGCTTCAAAGAGCTATTGACTTCCTTGAGGAAAGGCCGGAAGAAAGGGATCAGCATTCTGCTATCCAACCGAAAGCTGACCCGAAGAAGGTCAATAAAGCTGAAGTACTGATGGATAACTCGAGAGCGGCCAGTATCAAGAAGCCAAAGCTAGACACCAGCTCAGCTCAGGCTGCCCCGGCGCCAACCACAGGCCATTCCGGTCCAGCAATTGCCAAAGGCAGACAAACAGGGGAGAAAGGTGCAGCCTCCTCTAGTAGAGGAAAGGCTACTCCGCCGACTGGGAAGAACTCATCCCACCATGAGACAGGCCCGGGGCCATCTAAAAGAGGCCGACACGATGAGTCGCTCTCCCCGCGTACCTCGACGTATAAAAAAGCTAAGAGGTCAAAATACTCGGCAGTAGCTAAGGTACGCACACAAGTCTCAAGGGTTGACTCTGCAACCCTGAGAGAAGACTTACAAGCAAGCAATGGCACCTCATTGAGATTAGGATCCCAGTCGCTTCGTGGAAATCGTGGAGTGTCGAAACAAAGAATCCAGTGAATGGCTGGGAAAATGCAAGGCCTAGACGGCTGCCCCTTGGGAAAAAGCCGACCTACGTCTGGTAGATAAAGAGGAAGTCCTTAATTACTTCAGGCCAAAAGGACGTATTCACTTCAGGGTCCTTACTTCCAGAAAAGATCCTGTATTGTAGCTAGAAAATAACCTATTTCTTCTACCTACTTACAGTAACGAAGATCAAGCCGTAGTAAAATTCGAGTGTAGGAATACCATCCCGTTGATGTTGGCATCGATATATATGCCCTATAATGGGGGTAAGCCCCCGGACCTAATCCCAAAAAATATTGTGGCAAAGGCCAACAAAGAAAAGTGAATGTTATACTTGGCTGTGATAGTAACTCATACCACACAGTCTGGGGAAGCTCGGATACAAATGACAGAGGTAATGATCTTTTTGATTTTATTTTATTGAATAATCTAAATACTGAGAACATAGGTTGTGTTTCGTCACTTGTACTAGGCAAAAAGTGTTAGACATCACTCTGTCCAATAAAAAGGACCCCAACCTGGTCAGTCAATGGAAGGTTTCAAATTCACCATCCATTTCAGAAGCTTTACGGTTACCAAAGAAAAGAACAAAGTTCGTAAATTAAGGAACTCCTGGGATTACTGACTGGAATGGATTTACGACAGAAGTAGAAAGGCTAACGAGGCATTTGGCTCATAAAATAATTCAGAGCACGAACGACATTGAGCTGGTTGCCAAAGACCTGCCCCCTCCATATTCCAAGTGTCATTTGAAAAAACGTGCCCTCGAGCCTCTTCCGCTAAGAGATCGAGAGCATAAAAACCGAGGTTTCGTGTTTGACAGGTTCCACGAATCTGTTTCTTTTTCCTTTTCGCCGTTCGACGATACGTAAGCTGCCGCTATAGCTGTTAAAGGTGCAAGGCATTTGTCGTCCATCAAAAAGCCCATGGACCAGCCCGTTGCATATGGCAAAGAAGACAAATAACAGTTGGAGACCGTGCGGGGATTTTCGTAAATTGAACAGCATCAAGACGCCAGATCGTTATCCTATCCCGCATGTCCAGGATTTTAGTCAATTCTTAGCGGGAAAGACTATTTTTTCGACACTTGACTTCCAACAAGCGTACCATCAAATACCTGTGGCCCCGGAGGATATACCCAAGACGGGTATCATAACGCCATTTCTATATGACCTTCGGACTCCGAAACGCAGGCCAGACGTTTCAGCGTTTCATGGACAGCATGCTACGGGACTTGGACTTCGCGTTACCATACATTGATAACATCCTCATTGCCTTGGAGAACGAACAATAGCATGAGGTACATCTAAGGTTAGGCAACACGGAATGGTACTTAATGTCGACAAATGCCTTGTACGTTTTCTGGGCCATTCCGTCAACGCCGAAGGAATCAAACCACCCGAGGAGAAAGTTGACGCCATGAGGAAATTTCCAAAGCCCGCCATAGCATGTGAGTTAAAACGATTTTTAAACTCCTTACATTTGTACAGACGTTTCCTTAAAAATGCGGTCGAGGACCAAGCAATCCTTCAACAATTAATCCCGAAGGGAAACAGGAAGAATGATAGAAGGAGGCTTCTCTGGACGTCTTAGGCGGAATTGTGTTTCGAAAGGTGCAAAACAACATTGGCTAATGCAGCACTTTCAGCCCATCCGAAGTCTAATGCCGAACTTGCTTTGATGGTGGTCGCTTTGGACATTGCCGTGGGGGTGCTCTTCATCAGAGAGTTGCGGACGCAGGTTTTTTTTCCAAGGAACTGAAAGCTGCGGAAACCAAATATAGTACGTATGATCGGGAGCAGTTCAGTGAGGCACTTCCGTTACATGTTGTTCTTGACTTCATTGGTCAATATACATCGGATATTCACATCGCGGGAAACCAGAACACGATTGCCGATGCATTTTCGCGTATAGCAGAAATAAAATCTCAGTACCATCGACTACGAGCGTCTTGCAGACGATCAACTACAAGGCAACGAACTCAGTCAATTGCTCAACGAACCCTCATCAACACTAAAACTAAAGAAATTTCCCAACATTACAGATCCGAAGCGTTTCATCATCTGCAACACTTCAACACTGAACGTCCGGCCGTTCATTACGAAACCATTCCGACATGCCGCGTTCGAGAGTGTTCATAACTTGACACATCCAGGGATTCGATCAACAATCAGAATGCTCACGGACCGATTTGTCTGGCCTTCGATAAGAAAAGATGGTCGAAACTGGTCACGAGATTGCTTGGCCTGTCAACGATGGAAGGTGTGGAGACACACAAGAGCACCATTCCATGCTTATCCACCGACAGGCTCCCGATTTGAACACGTGAACATCGATTTGGTCGGCCCACTGCCACCCTCAGGTGAATATCGCTATCTTCTCACATGTGTAGACCGTTTTTGCCAGATGGCTGAAAGCATCATCGATCACATCACGGCCGAAACAGTGGCGAGAGCTTTCTTCGACGGCTGGATCGCTAGTTTTGGAGTACCCCAGAGGATCACTACGGACAAAGGCCACCAGTTTGAAAGTAACATGTTCAAACAGCTGAAACG
The DNA here is from genome assembly GCA_964034865.1 of Eristalis intricaria. Lineage (NCBI taxonomy): Eukaryota > Metazoa > Arthropoda > Insecta > Diptera > Syrphidae > Eristalis > Eristalis intricaria. The sequence continues at coordinate 19,970,483 of OZ035877.1, forward strand.
ATTGATGGTCATCAAGCACTTTCGAACAACACCGTATCACACGGCTTGATTGAGAGGTATCATCAAACGCTGAAGGCAGCTCTAACTTGTCACACTTTAAACAGTTGGACCGACGCTCTACCTACTGTGTTATTGGGGCTTCGTTCGGTCGTTAAAAGTGATCTAGGAGCAACCACCGCAGAGATTTCTTTACGGGACTCCGCTTCGACTACCAGGAGATTTTTTTAATCAAATCGAAGGATGACGTCAACAGACACGAGTTCATCAAACAACTTCGCAGATCTATGGCCACGTTGAAGTCCACGCAAACAGCTCATCACGATTCCGGCAAAGTATTTGTTCCGAGAAACCTGCACGACTGTCAACATGTTTTCATTCGCGATGACGTGGTGACCACTGACACCGACATAAAACGGACCAACTTGGTGCTCAAGAGAACCGAAAAATATTTTCAAGTACAGCTGTATGGAAAGAAGGTAAACATTTCGGTCGATCGCCTTAAGCCTGCAGTCGGCGAAGTCACTGAAAGCAAGGACGCAGCGCAACCAGTAAAGGCATCAGGTAACGTGGAAAAAAACACAGGAGAAGCAGTATGTGACACGTGCGGGCAGTATGTGAGGACATTAAAGCTGTCCTCGGTAACATTTCGAGGACACACTTCGAATTTCAAGTGGCAATCAGACCGTAACAAATATCAACGGTAGTAGAACCGGCTATGCTATCTGTAAGGCTGTAAAGAGAGAGAGAGAGAGTACTAAAATGCGGTATCATTCCTAAAGGCCGTAGTCACCAACACAGGTGAATTATGGAAGGGTGCTAAGCTCTAAGTTGTGAGTAAGGACAATATCTCGCTCCGGCTAAAGTTCGCGCGAATTTCCAGTGAGCCCCAGTGACCCACGGGATATTTTGCTAATCTGAGGCAGAATCTTGATCTTCCAACCACTGACTGGAAGATAACAAAATCTGAGCTAGATAAGACCAAAGGCCCAGAGAGAATAATTTCGCTACTACTCTTAAGAGATCCTTAAAAACCTGCAAACTGTCCTTCTCCATAATAACAACAACACAGATTTTACAGCGGCTAGTCTGGAGCTTAAGGAAGAAACGATTTGGATCGGCGCTGCCTACATTTACTAAGACGACATTGGGTTCCTTCGAGAACAGTACGTAAAGCGGAATCAATAAACCGGCCAATACTCATCGCTTGCGACGAGAACTCTACAGTTTGGGGTAGCAGCAATATAAACAAAAATGGGTAGAGTCTTTATTAAAATATATTTTAGAGTCTTAACTTGATATATGATATTTCAGGTGGGCCAAGAACCCACATTCGATAGGAGGTTATCGACATCACCGTGATATCTAACTCTCCGAAAATGGCTGTACAAAATTGGACGGTGTCGAAGAAAAACTCCTTCGCAGATCACAGCTACATCTGTTTCCAATTACGTTGCACATCCTAAGGCTCCTTTTAGTAACGCCTGGAAAACATATTGGGAACTCTATCAGTATCATCTAGAAACGTCCCTTAGCAATATTCCCTATAACAACCTAACATCAATAGAGGTAAATGATAACTTTACTTGTTATATTACTAAGGTCATGAATATGACATTAACCAAATCATTTCCACTAAGCAGACCCGTAAAAAACAAAAACCATCCTGGTGGTCAGAGGACCTGCATAAACTAAGAAATCTTATAACAACCCTCTTCAACCGAGCCAAGACTGTATAAGTACCTAGTAAGCTATGACTAGAATATCCAAGAACCTCTGCTCGAGCATTGAAAACAACACAGTAGCCAGTAGACTGAACAACGAAGGCGGTTCCATGACAATATCGAGTCAGGAATCCCTTCAACTGCTGCTAGACGAGCACTTCTCAGGCAGCGAAAAAAGGTTCTCAGGGGAGCAACAGACATTCGAGGACAACCAATTAGTCACCCCTATGGTTGTAGTATGTAAGAAAAAAAACTTAAATGGTCTATACACAATTTCCTACCATATAAATCCACCGGCTTAGAAGACATATGCCCCATAGAATTACAACGGACATACAGCATACTGGAGCCATGGTTGTTAAAACTCTACAGGGCCTGTCTGGACTATAGCTACATACCAATGGAGTGTAGGAAAGTAAATGTAGTCATCATTCTAAAATCGGAAAAAAATATCCCACATAACCGCAAAGGACGACAGACACATCAGTCTCTCCTCATTTCTTCTACATACGCTGGAAAGACTTGTAAACACTCAGTAGCTCAGCATGCCTAGTGCAAGGTGGAGTAACACACAAGGAGGTATACTCTCCACACAACTTTGGCTTATTACCGTAAATTAACTACTTCTCTCGCTAGAAAAGTGTGGTTGTAAAGTCATCGCATATACGGACGACATCGCCATAACGGATGCGGAAATACCCCCAAACTCTGGGGGATCTTATGGAAAACACTCTCATAGGGTTATCGCATTGGACCAGGAAATGTTGCCTGGTTGTAAATCCAGCAAAAACTGAAATAGAACTCTTTTCGAGAAATCATCAGACGCCCAGAATTACACTATTAAAGCTCAATGGAACTCCACTGACTTAATCAGATCAGGCCAAAAATCTCGGCATTATATTAAAGAGAAAACTTAATTGGAAACTGAACTCACTAGAAAGAATACAGAAAGCAACTACCGCACTTTGTGCGTGCAAGAGGGCTTTAAGTAGGAACCTTCTCACCTGCTTCAATGCAATCAACCCCAAGATTATGAGATAGCTTTACACCGCCGTGATAAGACCCATACTGGACCCGGCTGGCGCTGGATAAAGACAGGTACTCAAAGATGATAAAAAGCGTTATGGAGCAATCAACGCACATGTCACTCCAGTATACTAAACTATACAGTTTTACCGAACAACCTACAGACTACTTAATCCCGATCTTAGACTTCGATATAAAATATAAAACTATAATTCCGAGTAGACAATTATGGGAGACAAACTCGGTACTGAACGAAAGCAACTGCAATGAAATCTACACAGATGGATCTAAGACCGGTAGTGGAATGGCAGCGGTTATATACTCTAGACAGTTCCAGATCAGTCGGTCTTTTAGACTTCCAGATTACTGTAGTGTTTTCCAGGCAGAAATAAAGGCTATTCGTGAAGCCGCTGAATGGCTGTTGATGAGGACGATATCGATCGACAAGTAACAATTATGGCACTGGAATCACAATTTCATCATCATCATCATCATCTTCTGACCCGCAACTCTATCTTTCGCCCTCGACTCTAACTCAACAGGGGTTATCCACAAGCGTAACCAGGCGAGCTTATGGACTTGGTCCAACCATCCCATCCTGGGTCTGCCAAGTGGTCGGCTACCTGTTTTGGAAACTATTTCCATTTCTTCGCCATTTTGTTGAATACCATCATTTTTGATTTCTCAAGATTAATAGTGAGGTTCCAACACTTCCAATACGCGCTTATATTTGACTTAGCGCATACTGTAAGTGTTGGAACCTCACTATTAATCTTGATATTTATCATCAATTACATTCCTTGAATCGAGTCATTCGGAAAGACAATATCATCGCACAATATCATACATCAAAGCGGGTATTTGTACCCCAGAGTGATGTATTCCGCCTTAAAATACGTCCTTGTTTGACGCCCATTGGCGGGAAATTACCATGAAAAAGGGAATTACCATAAACTCTGATTTGTCCACCTTAACCTTCATCACAGAATCAGCACATACGGTCACAAACCTATCGAGTGCGCGCTGGAGCTCCGTCTGGGAAGATGTGAGGTTAACTAAGTCATCCGCAAAAAGAAGATGACTTACCTTCAACTCTCCCAATGTAAAACATTCCTCGCCTCGGCTGCGCTGCAACATCCAATCCATATAAACAATGAAAAGGAGAGGTGACAAGAAGCACCCTTGGCGAAGCTCAACGCCCACGGTGAAAAGTGTTGATTTAGCACCGTTACTCGAACACAGCTTCTACAATCTGTGTATAAAGATTGAATGGCCCTCAAAAGAGGACCCTCAATACCATATTCCTACAGAACACTCTACAGTTTCCCTCGAGGAACTCGGTCATATGCCTTTTCCAAATCTACAAAACAGCTGTAGATGGGTTTCATTTCACATCCCATCCTTGCTCATTCCCCATCTTTGTCGACCATAGCTCTAGAACGCGCTTCCAAGACCTTAGCCTAGACTTTCCAGGGGAGACTTAAGATCACACCATCTTCGGATTTGACTCCTTCGATGGCGATTGATGAATTTCCTTCCTCTGAGTCGGCGAATTGTTTGGCAGAACACCTTTTTCGCAGATCTATGGTCGCTTTCTAACTTCTCGCCGCAACTTCTTCGAAGACTGCTCTTTAGCGGTTCGCACAGTCAATTTGCAAATTCTTCGCAAACAGAGAATCCTGCTGGGTTCCTCTGGACATAGAAGTGAAGGAGACGAGCTAAAAATAAAAATCACAGAGCTAGCGATCGGCAGTGCCCATGAAAGATGGAATAATTTTAACGCGTGCCTACATGCTAAACAAGTATGGCCAAACCTGGACCTACACAGAGTGACGGCCATACTCAGTCTAGACAGGAAAAACGTATGAAACCTAGTTGGGATCCTCACAGGACATTGCGCAATGGGTAGACACGCCGCAAGACTGGGATTTCTCTACAACAACTTCTGTAGCAGATGCATGGATGAGGAAGAAGAGCAAAAACCCTCAGATCTACTCTGCAACTGCCCTGCACTCTGCACCCTGCACCCTGGTATATACTATAATACTATATAAATGAACTAGACATATCCGAAAAGGATGTCAAATCAATCAATAATTTCAATTCGTCAAAAAAAAAACAAAGTGGTTCCAGGAGTAATGAACGGTAACCGCCTCAGTGGCAACACAATGGACCCCTCGATCTAAGTGAATCCATAACTTTCGATGGAAGCCACATAACCTAACCTATCTACCACATCGGAACTATTCGCAAGTTGCCAACTTATTTAATGACTTTTTTACAAATTTGTGTTCCTCGCATAAATTTTCAAATTTAGATGTTCATACTTGTCATTACGGTTCATTCATTTAATTCATTCATTCATCAATTCAGTATGGAAACATTTGCAAAAATTAATTAAAAATGGGATTTTTCCAGAAACATTGAAACAGCTGTAGATACAAGCAGAATCTGCCATACATAAATTCATCAGAGAAATTCATATTAGCATAAATTTATCTAAAAGATATGCAGCATTTTCCGTGGATATAAATAAGGCATTTCACACAGTTGTTATTAACTTTATAAGCTGGCTTTAAAGATTTCATTTTTAACTGGTTTGCTTCTTTAGCTCGTTAAAATTGTTCCACAAGGATCGGTTTTGGAACCTATTTTGTTCTTAATGTATGTTAACTCTCTGTTTAGCCAACCTTTCAAATGAAAAATATCTGCGTTTGCTGATAACATTGCTATTTCGGACTCTCATAGTAATTATTCTAATATTTTTTTTGATGTAAATCAAGACCTTGATTTACTGAGACTATGGTTCAATCATCATAAGCTCGTAATCAGCATGAAGACCAAGTTTATCATCATTAATATCAGAAGAATATGCAAACAAAAAATTTCCTTATCTTACCATAGCCCGAATTGTACACGTTTTCCTTTAAGCTGTTGTTAGCAGAATTCTATAAGTTTTAATCACAACACCAATTGTTGATTGGGATGTATTACACGCACATTCAACCGTTAAGTAAGCAGTAACATGCAGTCAAAATTATCTGCAATGTGTTATCTGCAACTCACAGCTTTTAAATTTTTAGGAACCTGGAATTTCTTCCTTAACGACGCTTACTGCTATACGATTTTAAAATTTTTTTTTGAGAAATCGGGCTACTATCAGGTTGGAACATATAAAAACAACAACTTGATCAATGGCCGGAATTTTGTAACAGTACCAGCAGTTAATAAGTCACACTTTTCTAGATTTTATTCTGTTGTTGCACCTTGTCTCTTTAAATTGCTTTCTCAATACAATAGATGCGAAAGAGTAAAAACCGAATTTTTAGTTAAAGTTAAGAAATGGTTTTTTCCTTTCAATCACACGCATATTGAACAACCTTAACCTCTTAGTAACATCTGTTTGAATATTCTGCTTTTATTTGGATTTTTTTTTGACGGCAGGCAAACCGTTTCCGATGTATGGACTTTTCAATGGACAAGTCCAAGAAGTGACTTTTACCGACATTTTTTCCTACCTTCTACTGGTCGCAGCGACATGGATAAGGGTTCAAAACAAACGTCTTTTCATTTTCTGCAAATAAAGACGCGCCGTTCAGGGCATGTAGAGGAAAGTGGCGACTGTTTTCAACAGCTGTCATTACCTAGCACGGGATGATGGTGAGAAAAGAACTGAGTGGTCTAAAACACCCGCAGTTCAAGAAGCAATCAGAGAGACGAAGACGACATACAGAGACTGAATTCTTTTGGGGGATTCTCGTGACCGACAGTTAAGGAGACGTCTTGGAAGGAGTTCGGTGAGAAGTTGCAAAGCGACCATATTTCTGCGAAAAAATGTGTTCTGTAAAATCATCGAAGGAGTCAAAAAATATTGCATACACGTAGTATTGAGTGGGGCGGAGAACAGTCAAACGGTGGAGGAAGTGATTTTGGCGATTGAATCGTTAAAGGTTGGCAACACAGGGGCATACCTCTTTAAGTCTCCCCGGGAACGGAGTTGGAAGCGCGTTCTTGTTCTAGCGCTAAAGTCGACCCCAGGATGGAGCATGAACAGAGAGGCTTTCGTCCCGGAAAAAGTAAAACCGACTTACTTTTCACTCTAAGAATGGTACTTGAAAAGACTTCGGAGTATGACAAACCCATCTCCAGCTGGAAAAGGCATATGACCGAGCTCATCGAGTTAAGCTCTGGAGTGTTCTGCAGAAGTATGGGGTTGATAAGACAAGAAGCAGATTCAAAAACCCTAAGAAGGCTGACTGGTTAAGATATAATGAGACTTTTCAACGAAAATTGAGTCATAGAGCCTGCAATGAGCCAATCTCTACACAGGATATTGACGAACTAGTTCATGATCTCACAGGGACTATAAACTCTGCTTTTCAGACTGCCTGCCCTCTAAGCAGAATAAAGAGAACTACCACACGGTTTCATATTGCTAGCACTATGGCTGAAAACAAACTTAACAGCTGCCTTAGATTCAGGTACACTCCATTATTATGCAGAAAGGCTAAAGTGATATTTATATCAACATGTGGGAAAGCAGCACATATTGCGTGTGGGAAGCACCCATAGCCTATGTAGATGATACTAGCTATCACAGGTAAGTTCCCAGAAACCATCACTGACATAATGGAGTCAGCCCTGAAAACTTTGCAAATGGACGGACAATGTCGGACTCGATGTTCACAAGAAGATAAAAAATTCCAGCCATCACTTCACCACAGCTGAAGGGCAATTAGCTTTCACTGATCTAGCGAAACACTTGGGACTTATTGTCGACAGCAGACTAAGCTGGATATATTACATACAGGAAAGCATCGATTGATCTTTACACCTGCAGGAAAATCGTCGGACTCAAATGGGGAATCCGACCCAGAATAACACACTGGCTCTGCACGGCTTTAGTAAGATCGGTATTTACATACTGATTATTTGTGCGGTGGAAGACACTACAAATAGAGCAATAAGAAAAGTACGAAGACCGGCATGCATCTGTATCACAAGTTACTTAGATCAACACCAACGCCGGCCCTTGATAGCTTACTCCATCTCCCTTCCATGGACATTACGAAGCTTACCACCTAAGCAACAATAAGACTGAGAGAGTGTAAGCGATGAGGAAAAGTCAACGGCATATTCAGATACTTCATAACTCGAAAATCAGCAATCAACAATCCGACTATATAACACCATCTGATGACTTCAAAATTAATAGAATAGGATGAAGGAAATGTGTGCAACCCCGCTGTCACGGAAATATAAGCCGACGGCTTCAGTTCGGAGGAATGCACAGGCTCCGGTGTATACGCCAGTTTTCTTGAGCTAGCAATAGACATGTGGCTCCCAAACCACTGCAGTATTTCCCAGGCAGAAGTAGCAGCTATTCAAGAGGCAGCCCTCCGGCTATCAATGACTCCGATAGACGGAAGATCTATTTTTATTTACATAGATAGTCAGGCGGCCATGAAGGCTCTGGAAACATCATCGGTTAATTCTAAGATGGTAAAACGCTTCCGCCCATCTCTGAAAGTGATTGCGGATGGATGCAACCTTACCCTGTGTTGAGTCCCTGAGCACAAGGGTATTCGGGGCAAGCGGTAAAGCGGTAAAATCAATGGCAGAAGAAACTAACCCTAGATGGGAGGAACTGGACACATGTAGCTCATCGAAAACGATGTGGCCTACATAAGATCCATATTGAACCAAGAAGAATATCAGTAAAGCAGTAGGTGTAATTACTGGGTATTGCCTAGTTGGCAATCATCAGGAATGTTTCACATTGGGAGAGTTGAGAGTAAGTCGTCTTTTTTTTACAAATGAGTTAGTAATACTCACATCTTCCCAAACGGATCTCCAGCACACACTCTATAGGTTTGTGGCCGTATGTGCTGATGCTGAAATAAAGATTATCGTGTACAAATCCGAAGTTATAGTAAATTGGTAATATGCTCTTCAATGAACTCTACATGTTAGTGGAGTCCCAATGAGATGTTTAAGATGGAGAAGTTTAGTTTAAGGATATCATTATAATATTGTATCATCGTCTTCTTCATGAGTGTTTGGAGGATGCTGAATTTTCCATAGGTGTGGCCAAGCTGGATCAGTAATAATCTGATCAGTATTTATTCACACTATCGCCTCTGGTCATGGAATTTGCGTAATGACCGAAAGTATATAAGCGTATACAAGATACTCCTCTAATAAATACGCTCTAATAAAACCAGTCGCATTCTCCGTGACTGAATGTATATATGTAACTATGTATGAATTGTATATATATGTATGTATCACACAATCACTTCTACAGGAACTGTAGAAAAGTAAATAGTAATATAATAATTTATCCAAAACCTGGTCTGCGAATGACCAGCCCTAGCAAGGAAAAGAGCTTATTGAAAAGTAAAAACCTTCCTTTCCCAGTATAGAACCACCTATCAGTGATAAATGCAAAGGACTTAACATGTTGGTTTAAATGAGGCAAATACGTAACAGCAAAGACAGAAAGACAAGAAGATTGCACTTTCCGATTACACATATCAGTTTAATCACATTAACTGATTTAAGGAACTCGATGTTGAGTAGCTGTTTCTTTTAAAGGAAAGGGCTATGCTTCGATTATGTGTTTACATGCCACATGTCACATGTGTTTACAATGGTAGGCGACCGCTTGGCAGACCCAGGATAGGGTGATTGGATAAAGTCCAAAAACTCGCCTGGGTATGCTTGGGCATGTGGCAAATTACGTTAAGCTAAATTTTACTTTTTCATGTCATTAAAAAAAGGCAACCTTTGAGTGACAAATTTGTAATACATATAACAAATAAATAAGATATGAAATTGAAGATTTGAACTTTGGTACATCATAAACACATACAACGAATATAAACCAGATAAAGAAAGAATATAAGCAAGATATTAAGACCTTAAAATACTCACTGCCATTCCCTGTGTTATTGTATGATTTCAACAATTTCCGCGTCTCTTTAAGTTTTTCTAATAGAATCTCATTTTTCCTCCTTTCAATAGCAAGCTCTTGAGTCAGTTGTGACTTTGATTTCAATTCTAAAGAGCAAAGGACCCTAGAATATTGTTATTTTTATTATTTTTTATTCAAGACATCATAGTTGCAAATTTTATATTCAAATCGAGATAGAGGGTTCGCGCGCAAAGGCTTTGACTGTTTCAGTAAAAAAAAGGTACATGTACCATATAAATCGAAATATCATGGCTTACATTACGAGCTCATACACATACCGTAATTTTATAAACCCGAGTACAAAGTGTGAGGTAGAGCTACACTGTACTAAATATTTCGAACTTTTTGACGATTAAATTTAATTAACAATAAAACATATTTAATGAACATAAAGCGTAGTTTAGTTGATATTGAGAAATAACCAACGCTGTTTACTTCAATTTCTCCTTCCGCTAATGCAAACAGTCAAAGGAATGACGCGCGAACCTTAATTTTGCATCCATACAGTAGATTCTTAATTAGTTAATTTTCCATTAGTCTATGTGACTAATATGTCTATAATTACTCAGAGTCCGTGAGAATTGTATCCAAATACTAAGTACATACTTTGAAATACTAGGAATGTTTTATTTTTTAATTCCAAAAATGAATTAAACAAAATACTTACTCAGAAGATGAATATTATTGAGTTTTACTGATATCGCTACTCTAAAACTGCCATCATAAACAGAAATAAAAAAAAACAGAGGATATTATTCCCATTTGGATTTTAACAAGTAAATGGATTATGACAACACAAAAATTAATACATTCAATTCGAATATTTGTTGGAATTTGTATATTCCAATTGCACCTATTTATACATACTTGTTAATTTTAACTGACCAACGTTACATTTAAAATTCAACATCTAGTATATATGAATGCAAAAAAAAAATTATATTTTCAAACAAATTCGTACTGACGAATTAAACTTACGGATGGTTAAATATTGTTGTGGATGAGGGTCGCTTCTCTGGATCTGGATGTGTCATCAATTTTATGAGATCATTAAATTCCCTACTAAGAGATGGAATGTCTGGTACATTTCCATTTCTCAATTTGTGCCAATCGGGACCATTTTTTGGTAAAGGGCCACCTCCTGCTGCTTCAAATAACGTTATCCCAAGAGAAAAAATATCCGCCTTGAATAAATGAAGGAAGTCCTCCTGTAGAATCTCATTTGGTAAATATCTGCAATCACCCTCTTCAACGTGAGCTTCCTTAACTGATGTGACATGTCCCAAGTCCCCAATTTTATATGTTATTATACATTCTGCACTTTCAAGTTCTTTGTATATTCCTTCAAGACCATCTTCGTAAGAGTTATCCGATAAAGATAAACTTTTTGAATTCACTTTTGTTAAAAAAATATTGCCCGCTTTTAGGTCCATATGCACGAGGTCGTTGGAATGTATATATTTCAGTCCCTCAGCGACATGTAAAAGCAATATTTTAAGCTCTTGTTCAATTAAATGGCGCTTTTGAATAAATGATTGTAAGCTGCCTCCGTTACAAAACTCATTCTGGATAAGCATATGGTTATCCTCAGCCCAAGCAGAGTAGTAACGTACAACATTATCATGTTTTCCAAGAACAGCATGAGCCCAAACCTCATTCAATGCCCGTTTTCTAAAAAAAAAAAAATGTTTATACAGTATACAAACATATAAAGACAAGATTTTACTCGAATGAACTTCCTGCTACAGGCTTGATACTTTTTTTTATGGCATAAATGCAACCGTCTAATCGATTCAGGCATTGATAAACTAATCCAAATTCTCCAACTCCTGTAAGAAAAAACTTCCTTTTAAATATGGTATTAGATGAATATTAGATGCTGCTATATATATATTTGAGTTTATTCAGTTTAACGTGATTTAGTTAGGGTCGATCGACGTTTTGAAGCAAAGTATCACTATCACAGTTATATAACTGTCTTCTGATTTCTATAAGACCGTGATCCGAAGTATATACAAGTTGCCATACATTTGTTTGGAGCCACTATATTATTGGGTAGCATCAAAGATTATTTTATTTTAAGTAATTTCAATGCATTATTGATATCCATTTACTACACATAACATTCTATAACGAAATGCAAAATAGTTTTACAGTACTATGTATTACTGTTAATCCTAAGGCATGCGTTGCTTACCACAAAAAACCATATATAAATTCATTTATGTTCCCGTCTCACACAATTCACAAGCGTTTATGTAACTTGCCGCATGTGCGTCGATGACGTCACACCAACAAGCGACAATGACTGCTCGGACATCTCTTGAGCCGGCAATTTTCGGTGAAGACGATCTCCACTGAGTTTTTTTTTACCAACAAACATAATTCCCTGAAGCCATTAAATGGTCAAAAGGGCGCTAAGAATATTCAAAAGCGAGGGTATTTTAAAATAGCAACAAGGAATGTAAGGAGCCAGCAATATTTGAAAATATTATATAAGAAGGGAAAAACTAGTTAGGAAACTTTTTTAGGAATATCCAACGTTCAATCGTACGACAGTGGAAATACAAAAAAAAACCACACACAATACTACGCATGTGGGGAACAAATCGAAATAGGTACGGAGTAGTAGTCTTTATCGCAAACAATAAGTAAAACATTTCGTGACAGAAGTAGTTTATTTATCTATATGGGTCAGATTAATGCAATTAAAATCCAAAAATACATTACTTGACATCACCTGACTGTTAACTGCGAAGACACGGGAAAATGAAGAATAGAAGAGGGTGTGGGCGATTATGGCCTTAGCCATAATAATTAAGGAGGGCAAAAACTAATCCAAAAATGTTCCAAAAAAATAGGAACAGACCACAACCACATAATTGTGAAAATTAAGGTACAGCTTAAGAAGTTGTGAAAAAACTCAAAAATGATATCAATGTAACTGAATATCCTCAAAAAACAAAAAAATACAGAACGAGGTTAAAAGAGAGAAAAAAAAAGTATTAGTCAAGGGCATACTCCAAACCACAGAAGAAAATATTGACTCGAGATGGACAGAGCGGATCCTATTGGAGACAGAGGAGATAAAGGAAGTCTCTGGCATTGAAGAAGAAAGCACTTAGGTGGCTTAAAAGACAAGGAAGGCAATATATTAATGACAGCAAAAGACAAGTTATAAAAAAAAAACTGAAGATATTTTCATAGATAATACACAAGAGAATATACAACACACAATATGATGTTGGCGCCCGTCAATTTGGATTTAGAAATGGCATTAGTACCCGCGAGTCACTGCGAGTGATCAGGAACATATACTGGTCAAGAGGAGGAACGAAAAAGAATCAGATAAAGTAGAGATTTTTAAGTATGCAACATGTTTGTATGTCACCATGTTTTATTATATTTACATAAATTAAGTGGGAATATACAGCGTTTTATCAAAAGGGACGCTAAACTTTCTTTCGTACGAACGGTAAACGACGCCATGTTTTGTTAAGTTTTTTTTTACATTTATACTTATATTTAGTTGGTAAATCATCATGGAGCAGTACACACTTGAACAACGTTTGCAAGTTATTCAAATGCATAACTATAATTCGCGTTTAAGAGCATTGAGTGACACAAAGAAGTGCGCGCAGTGAAGAATAATTGCCGCCGCTTGTGTTTCCGATCAAAAGGACCCAAATCAATCACTCACACGACGTTCTCAACATTTGGGCATCTGTGACGTTTTTGTGGCGAATTTTGCGAAAAGACCTCGATTTAATGCCTTTAGAATATTTTCTTTGGGCTACGTTAATTCATTGGTTTATTGCAACAAGCCGACAACGGTAGATGAGCTGAAATAGCTCGAATGTCGGCCATTTTACGCGAAAAAGTGGTCGAAAATTGGATTCAACGACTGCACTTCTGCAAACGTAACCGTGGTGGTCATGCGAAGGAAATTTAATTTCATACATATTTGCCATTAAATGTTCTTGAACACATAATACATTTTATTGGATATCTTTTTGTTTTAAAAAAAAAAACTCTTTATATCTACGCCGGACACTATTTTACCATTTATGCCTATCCCGATCTCTCATTCACATTCTTACTGCATACAGTGGCGAGCAAAACTGGATACATAAATTCAGTTTTTCTGGATTTTCATCAATAAAATTGTTTCCGACGGATTTGATTGTACATGGGAAAGTACTTATGTGTGCTGCAGCAAAACGATTGGACTGGAGTGCCAGCAACAATTTTACATAGCTTAGTTAGGTATAAAAGAGATTTGGAGATTGGAGATGGGGATTGACAAAAAACGGTTCTTGGGAATTCCGTAACAATACTAACAATACAATACTGTAACACACTATGTGATTAGTTTGGATCGCAAATTTTATCTAAATCGGCCCGTTCAGATGTTTGATATTTATAATTTCTGCAGAATTGAGCGATTGTGTTGAAAAGCTCTTCCGAAGCAGAGAAGTAAAATATTGTCTCTGCTTTTCTGTAAGTTTGTGTCCAAATCAATAGCTGTGTTTGTTTTTATATCCATATATAGATTGGGTATGAGAAGTTAAGAAATTTGCATTTGCAACTTTTTATTTTTTGTTTGGTGACGCAGTCGGTCGCATATGTTGGTGTGAAAGATCGTTTGAAACGTTAAACAAAATAAAGAGTTGCAACAAAATGTGTGTATATCGAAGTTACAACACACTGGTTGTAATCCATCACACACAACTGGAAATGGACTGATGCAACAAGCCATTTTTTGAGAATTGTATTGTTGCTTAAAAAGTGGTAAATTATTATTGCTCTACGTGCGATATCTATGTAACTTTATTATCTGTTCTCTAGTGGGGAATAACTTGATAAGAACCGCAATTGCAGGAGTGAACACTACCGTGCATAGGAATGAATGGCACTGCGTGATAGTGGCTTTTAACGGCTGTGGTAATCTGCTTTCAATTCACTGCATGCAGGGGGTGGGTGTACTGAGACCTTTTCGTCCACTTACTCGTGGGAATAAAATCAATTCCAATAAACAAAAACTTCAAGGAGCTCAGGTAAAATTGTGTAGGGCACCAACGCAAAACAAAACGAAAATTCCTTAACGGAAGAGGAGTAGGGAGTCCTTCCCAAGCTAAGTAGTCTTCGAATGCAGTAGTGGTAGTGAATCAGTAGATGGCAGCCCGACCGAATATGAATAGAGGACACATCGAAAGGATTGGAAAAGTCCTTCCCTGGCTATCCGTCCGACGATCAATCTGACGGAAAAGTCCAAGGGAAGTTACCACCCATTCTACTACAAAGCCCTCGAAATAACTTGGAACTGGTGTGATGATGGATGGATCCCACAAAAAAAAAACATAGTTCGATTCACTAAAGGGACAACTAAACTTCTTAATAACTCTAAAAACTTCTTTAATGACTCTTAAGGTGTGCCCAGTTTCACACTACAATTTTAAACTCCACTTTTGGTTCAAATTTCAGTTCAACAATTTACTCAGTTTCACGGTTTCCTTGAACTGAGTTCAATTTGAAATGGTTTATAACTCAGTTCAGCAACACAGTTGCGTTTTGTGTCACTCTTTTGAGAGCGAGAGCAATTTGCTCTCAATACAATTGATTTTCATTAATAAAATCCATCCCTTCCTCATAATTCCTTCCATTTCATTATTTTTTTAATTTTCAATTATTTGTACCTTTTTATGCACACATTACACAAACGAAGTTCATATTTCACTGTGAAACCGAACGAGTTGATCAAACATTTTCACTTGGTTTAAGGTTCAGCTGAAATTAAGATTAAACCTACACTGTGAAGAAAAAAGATAAACAGATGACACTAAAAGATGTAAAACTTCTGAATGCTCGCAAAAAAGGAAAAAAAAAAAACAAATGCCTTCTGGTCCCTAAAACAACGAAGGGTTGAAAGCAATACTGAATATCCCACAACTACAAGAAAAAAAAAACAAGTGCCTTCTGGTCCCTAAAACAACGCAGGGTTGAAAAGCAATACTGAATATCCCACAACTACACACTGCCATACAAGCTGAAGCTGTAAAGGAAACTATAAAGAAGGCAACCTTGTTTGACATCTAGAAATTCTTAAAAGAGTGCATATCATTTGTGAGTTGACCCGAGTTAGTGATCTAATGTCCCCTGAGTTGAACTTTAAAATAGGCTAAGAAATAGTCATACCATGTAGAGGATTGGAATCCGACTTGTTAATAAATGTCGACGAAATGAAGGTGCTACTTACAAAGAATACAAACGACGCATGTAAGTCATTTGGTGGGCACGCCACCAACTTTGGCATTTACTGCATTGCCATCCATTAAATCCAAAATCATCCAAACCATCTATTCAATATCCAAATTTTAACAATATTTGGTGTACATTTTGTAAATACAGTGAACTTCCCCTTTGCGCCCACCCCTCTATAAGAGACACCTCGCTTTACAGACAATTCGTCTTGTTTCCCGCATGAAGACACAGTGGACTCTCCCTAATTCGAAACTCTCTCCAACTCGATTTTTTCGCCATATTTATATATAACCCCTTCGGCTTAGGGGTTAGAATATACCCGAGGTAGGCATGCCTGTCGTAAGAGGCGACTAAAATCCACCCCTCGTATACACGGGTTAAATTGTATACTAATAATCCAGACTCACTGGAAAATCCACCCTCTTCGGAGATCGGCTCTATGGATTCTGGGGAGAGTTAAAATCTGCGATTGGACAAAACTCTGGCGGATTGCCCTAAATGAAACCAAATCCAAGCATATTAATTTTACCTACAAAAGCATAGACAATACACCCGTTCTCATTAACTAGGTACAAATACCGTACGCAAATGAAGCCAAATATCTCGGGATGACGTTGGATGCTAAGCTTAATCCATACAATATCCTCTCTCTAACTCTAACAGATTATGGTATCCCATCGACACTTCAACATCACTGTATTCGTATATTTTAGCCCCTTCAGGACGGACTTCGGCTATGGAGGAGTTTCACTGTAAGTGGAATTCCAAGTATAACAACCCAACAAAATGACAATTTGCTTGTTAGGTTTATACAAATTTGGAAATGTCAATTTTCTGTTTGGTTTAGGATTTTAGTACGATTTGGTAAATAAAACAGAAAGTTGTCATAGAACCATCCACTACACTTCGGCAAATTGTTCTAGCGTTTGGCTGTACATTTTATTTGCTATTTTACTTCACGGATGACAGTCGGTCAAATTTGTATAGTCCTAAAAGTAATTTGTCACTTTGGTGAGTTGTTATTATTGGAATTCCACTTATTTACAAAATATATCCCAAATAAACCATTAAATTTTGACTTAAAATGTGCATATTCAGAAAATTTATGGCTACAGTGCAAAACTGGCGTAACCCACAATATTTGTTAAGTGCTATTCTGCTGTTACATATATTTCTTATATTACCAGCTATCAATAAAACATTGCTGTGGGCCATGTCTTGGTATTCAAAAGCAAATTTCAAGTACTTAAATAAACGAATTATAATAGCAATAGGTCATGGAGACGGAAGATGGTACTACTGTATGTAAGTTCAAATAATGTGTTATTTACAATCTTGGTTAAAGTTGAAGATTCTGAAGAATCTGGCTCTAAATATCTACCATTCTCATCACAGAATAATGACGCTGAAGAAGTCTAAGAAAGTAGAACTAATTCAGTTAGAAATTTACAACAGCCACAGCCATGCAGCAGAACCGCAGGTAAGTAGGTCTAGACAAAGGTCACCTCAAGAGTAGAGCGCGAGTAAAACAGCCAGAGACTTGGCAGCGAAATGTGATTAAATTATGACAAGCAAACGGAAAAGCGAACAATATACAAACTACAAAGAGAACATTGTTCCTGCGAAGACACCTAATATAGGCGAATGTTTATGTAACAAGAAATATCATATAAAAATAGATGAGGAACGTCAGCTGGAAATATTTAGAAGTTTTTACTTATTGGCCAATTTTTGGCACTCAGATTGCATTACTCTCCTCATTAGTTAGAGTGACTAACAGATGCAGAACTTACACAGGAAGATACAAATTAAGGCCGATGAAACGTCCATAGTCGGTCACGAAACCACAAAAGCATCTAACATGCTTTTAGAAACTGGAATATTCATTATAGATTCATCACGATTAATCATGATTCGCAAAAACGCACTTTTTTTTTAGTCCCGCCCTATACAACTATTCGCACGTCACGTGAAGTCTTTCGTTATGCTCCTTGAGTTTAGGTACCGACAACTCCCTCGATCCCTCATAACACCTTTTCAATTTTCCATTGTAAAGTACCTGTTGCTGGCTTAATTCCAAAAGGTATCCTGTTAATTAAATAGTTGCCTATGGGGTTACTCCACGTTACCAAATGTCTTGACGACTCGCTTTATCCTATTAGGCGTTACGCGGTAAGGGATGATTAGTAAGGAGTAATCGTTTTCTTTCAAAATTGACACAAGGGGTGTATCCGACGGTGTGGTTTAGGTTTTCGTTATAATTCCGCGTTTGACTAAATCGTCAACCATTCCATTGCAAATGGAATCGGTAGCGCTTTGACAGTATCGTCAATTTCAAGATACATCTTACAATTTTTGAATTTGTCGTATTTTTAAGAAAAAAGCGTATCATAATTTTTTATAATTCTTTTTAAATGTTGTTCTTCAGTAACTAAAGCGTTTATTTGAATTTGTTTTATTTGGAAAGCCTTAAAGAAGTCTCTTCCAACAATTGGGTTTTCAACCCTATAAATGACTAGGCACTTAAAAGACCATACAATATTGTTGTAATTGATATTACAAAATAACAAACACTTTACTGTTAACATATTGTTAACATAGCCAGAAACATTGGTGTTCTTTCTGCAATTTAATACTTATGAAAAAACGAATATACGTTTTCCATGGAATGGCTGAAACGGCTGCACCCGTATCAACTTGGAACTTAAGGTTTTGGTTGAACAAATTTAGCTCAATTTCAATGATCTCAGTAATAGGTTCTTTACTATTAATTGTTGAAATGTTTTTTGATTTTTCTTACGGACATTCGCACATCGATGCTATGTGCCCCACTCGTTCACAATTGAAACATGTAGCATGTTTGTATTTGCACTATTGAGGTCTGTGGTTATCAAATCCACAGTGTGGACATACATACCTTAAACGCTGTTGTTACTCTGGACCCTGCTTGTGCGGCTGTTACCTTCTTTGTTGCCCGTTCTCTGCTGATGTTTGCCTGTCCGCTGTTGTACTTGCTTGCTCCTGATAGCTTGTTTTAAAGGCATAGATATTTCCCCTGTGTTTGTTCTCTTTTGATTCACTTTCGTCTTACATAACTTGGCGAAGACGACTCCTGACATGCCAATGACAAATTTATCCAACAGTATGCTTTCCATCCGGGTGCCAAATCCACACCTCTTCGCCAAATTAATTAATGTGATGATATTCTTGTGCAGTTTCATTCCCTTTTATATCAGCTTCGAAAAAGTTCCGTCTTTTACAATACAGGATCGTAGGAATTGTGAAATTTCCGTTGGATATCGTAATTAGCTCCTCACTTTTCCCAAGGCGTTTTAGGTGCACATAATAATTGTACAACCTCGACGTTGTATCTCCCAATAAATTGATGAGAGCTGATTGTTTCTTCGTTTCGTCCGTGATGTCGGCCTGGCAATTTTGCACATCGTACATATGTGGGAATACTAAACACCGTTGATGAAGGATTCAGTGAAAAACTGGCCTGCTCATCCGGGATTTTAGCACGTCTTTGTTCCAACTAACTTATAATCCGTGAAAAGGTAAACAATCACAATCACTGCACTGGTTGCTAAAGTAATATCGCAAAATTTAAAAGGAGAACTAATTTTATTTTAGTTCACTTTTATGTGAGATTTTACTAAATGTTGTGTTGTACACAACGCAATTTTATTTTTTATTTTAAATGTTCGTTCCGGATGACGCTTGAATGTGTGACTATATTTCAACAATTTTACAAACTGTCGAACATATGTAACTTATTATTTGTGGATGACGGGGTGTTGCCAAACGCATATACCACAAATACTTAGCTCATTAACGATAGGAACTACTGAGTTTTAAAAATGACATCAAGGTTTGTACATGCTCATTTTTTGAAAATATGCAAGTGCTTGCCATGGCTAGGAGAAATAATTGCTCCAAGACCAAATTTTGAATTTGGAAATAATAGAATGACTGAAGGGAAACCTTTCGGGATTCCATTTTATACACTTGGCCGCGTGAAACTGCGTAGAACGCAAAAAATGGAAGAGAGGGTAAGATATAAATTCTTAGTGCTCAACGTTTAGAATCTAGGAAGGCTGGGAGGAGGTTTGTGTCGTGAGAATAAGTTGACAAAGTCCTGACAAAGAGATAACAATCGAGGAGTGTATGTGACTCGGTGCTTTTATGGATCGAGGTGTGTAAGCAGCCCACATTTTTGTAATGCTTGACTTCCCGTTAATATTTGCTGTGAATGGAATAAAGCATTTGCCTTCCGATACTATATAAGGTTATCGTTCGCAGGGTAATTTCTAAAAAAATCTATAGGTGTTGTGTGTTTTTTCTTGAGTGGCAATTGAATGAATTGATGAATTTTAATGTTACTACTTTGAATTGAGCTCATGTTACTCTTACTTGAAGAAATTATCAAACCTTACTTTTTTCCTATATAAAACGGGGATGTGCCGCCATCAGAGACTCGCAAAGAGAACGATTAAGAACTAATTTCAATTTAATTATGAATTTAAACTTGTAAAATACAATTTAACCTTTTAGATAATAAACCCAACAGCCATAAAAAAAGTTTTTCATTTCCGATCTCCAATATCCTTATTAT
Organism: Eristalis intricaria; assembly: GCA_964034865.1. NCBI lineage: Eukaryota > Metazoa > Arthropoda > Insecta > Diptera > Syrphidae > Eristalis > Eristalis intricaria. The sequence continues at coordinate 19,991,082 of OZ035877.1, forward strand.
TTAATCACCACTCATGAATCGCCCAACAGCCAGAAGCCAGACTGGTACAGTGATAAAAACCTGCAGAGATGATGGCTTTTGGTGCGGTGCATATGTCCGAGGTGCCCGGTGTAAACTTGGAAGAGAGGGTCAAGAGTCTGTGTCTGAAATTGATGCGAAACAACGATACAACGTTAATTTCTTACGAGCTATGAGGACACATAAGAACGTTGCTAGCATCGTTGTTAAGTTAACTAGAAGAGAAGACGATGGACGTAACACACAACCACTTACGGACACCAAAGTAACTATTCACAGAGATTACCCAGAAGCAGGGCGTTGGCGAAGAAAACGCTTGATGAATCTTAAAGCCGACTTTAAGACCAAAGTAAATACATTAATGATGTCGTTGCAGGTCGTAAGCTGAAAATTGGAGACAAACTATTACTTTTTTGACAATAACAACGATCTTCGATGCGAGTGATATAAACCTGTAGCAACACAAAAATTCGTCATACGAATTGAAGACCTGCAATTATCGTTTGCCGAATCTGAGGAGAGAGAGCCACATCAACCACCCATTCGTAAGCTGCAAGATTCACCAGAGTTTTCTGGCTTATCGGAACCAGGGCCAATGTTTTCGGTCACCTGCAAGGAAACATCTGCTGCACATGGATACACGGACTTAGAAAATCTGTGTCGCCTACATAGCAAGACAGTAAGTTGAAGCACTGCTTATTCAGCCGAACAGCGTTAATACCATTATGAGCACAACCAAAGTTAAGGCCTTTCCAACTGTTCATGAGTTCAGTGTAATTGAAATTGTCAACTACAGCACTGTGGTATCCAATGTAACTGCGTTCTCAAAGAATGTAGATGCAACGCCACATTAAACAAATCCAACATTGCTTGACGAACTAGTTGGAAAACTCCCTTTAAGCAAAGAGTAGGCTAAACATATGATCGCAAATATGTCACTCTATCCATATGTCAATAATTAGTTGAAACAAATTGTAACATATATCACTAAACTTAGCTACTGAGATAAAACAAAATAGTTCCTCAGTATGCAGTCACTATTGCAGGAAAAAAATATTTGTATGTACATCTAGAAATGAACATACAAACAAGCGAACGGCAGTCGCAGTTGAATACAACTGTTAATAGCCATGCAAACAAAGAGTACCAAAGGGAAATAAAATTACTTAAATGATTGCATTTGCAGTTAAATAGATGGCGGCGGAGAAGATAGAAAACTTTCTGGCCTACGGCAGCATCCAAAACTCCAGTCAGAAGGAGCTACCTGATGCTGATTCGACATTTTCGGAGCAGAGGTCTCGAAGATTCTTTCAAGGCCAGGTCGTGGCCTTGGAATGGAGATGGCGGCGGAAGATCCCTATAGTTATAGGGACAACGGCGGCGCTCACAACCTCAGCGAGGTTACCGACACCGGATAAGCTCGGACCCTCCGGCCGAGGGTTAAACCACAGGGTCTGGTAGCCCAGTTGAAGGCTGTGTGTGAGGTTAAGCCCAATCACCACGGAACAAAATTGTATGGTTCAGAGACAACCACCTACCTCGGATACGGACGGAATTAATGTTGACGGCCCCAGCAAACGATACAAGGACAACGATTTTCGGTTCTGCACGTGGAATATTAGGTCCCTTAACAGACCACGTGCAGCCGAAGAACTCGCGGTGGCTCTGAACTGCTACCGAGCAGACATTACCACAATCCAGGAAGTGCGGTGGAATGGGCCTGGTAAAAAGAAGAGTAACTGCGACATCTACTACGGTGATTGCAACAGAGAGAGGCGCTTATTTGGATGTGGATTTGTTTTTCGAGGCAGACTTAGGCAAAAAGTCTTAAGCTTTGTATGTAAAAGCGAATGCCTCATAACAATCCTCATCAAGGCCAAATTCGGGAACATCAGCCTGATTTGCGCCCACGCCCCGACAGAGGACAAAGATGACAACAGCAAGGATGACTTCTTTGATGTCCTAGAAAGGACTTACGATCAGTGCCCCAGCTTCGACACCAAGATCGTTCTAGGAGATTTCAATGCAAAGCTGGGTAAGGAGGACATCGTTGCCAAAGACATCGGGAAACACAGCCTACACGTACCCACATCCGATAACGGACACAGGCTGGTGAACTTTGTCACGAGACGTAATCTCTTTATAGCTAGCACGTGGTTCCCACACCTCAACATCCATAAAGGGATCTGGCGGTCCCTTGATCAATCAACCGTTAACCAAATTGACCATGTTGCGACCGACGTCAGGCACTTATCCAGCATTCTTGATGTCCGAACGTTCCGAGGAGCCAACATCGACTCGAACCATTTCCTTTTTTTAGCCAAGGTAAGAACTCGGATATCAAGAGATCAATGGAGTCGAGAAAGGACAACTCGGTTTGCCGATCGAGTCTCCCGGAATCTCTCTCAAAGTTCGTAGCCACCAGCGCAAACAATCAAAGAAGTTTGGAGGCGTTGTCAAGAAGCCATCAAAGATGCTGCCACTGATATGCTGGGTTTTAGGGCACCACCTAGAAAAAAACCCATGGTTTGAACTGCAACGAACAACGAGAGATGTTCGGCTGACCCGGCTTCTCAAGAGAAAGAAGAAAGAGCAAGAGAAGCCCGCGATCGAGGAGATGGAGATGTGCTACGGCAGGAACGATGTCCGAAAGTTTTACCAGAGGGTGAAACAGTTATCCAGTGGATATAATGTTCGGAGAGAAGCCTGCCGGAATGTCCCACTCAATATGGACGATGATCGACGAGAATTCCGTCCCCCGACTTAGACGAGGTCAAGATAGCAATATCAAGACTGAACAACAAAGCTGCCGGTGCGGACAGACTGTCCGCTGAAATCTTTAAAGCAGCTGGAGATGATCAGTGTGCCTTCAGGCCAGGTAAGTCCACCATCGACCAGATTTTCACACTACGGCAGATCCTGGAAAATACCCAAGAGATGCAGATCGACACCCACCACCTTTTTGCCGATTTCAAGGCCGCATATGACAGCGTGCATAGGGACGAGCTATACAACGCCATGTCTAGTTTTGACATTCCTGCCAAACTCGTCAGGTTGTGCAGGATGACGATGGAGAATTCTCGCTGCTCCATCAAGGTCGGTAACGAACTCACCGAGACCTTCAATGTCAAAAAAGGTTTTAGACAAGGCGACGCGCTGTCATGTGATTTCTTTAATATCATCCTGGCAGAACACAGCGAGCCGTCAATGAGGCGTTTGCCGGCTTTGAGGCGGAAGCGGCTAAAATGGGTCTAGCGGTGACTGAGAGCAAAACAAAATATATGCTGTCATTAGGAAAGGACACACAACATCGACGTCTTGGACAGAGCGCCACAATGGGCAGCTATAACTTCGAGGTAGTCAAGGACTTCGTCTACCTCGGCTACGCAATAAATAGTATGAACAACGTCAGTACCGAGATCAAACGCAGAGTAACTCTTGCCCTCCGCTATTCTACTAAAAGACTTCGATTACTCGAATGTATTGACAAATCGAAGAGATTATGTGGCGTCACCTTCGATAAGTCGAACTCTGAAGAGTAATTCCTAAATTCTGCATATTCTACAAGTTCGTTTTATAGAGTCGCTTTCGGAGCAAAACGTTGGTAAATTCCTTTGATTTTCAGAACTGAACGCCAAAAAAGAAAAAAATGAGGGAGAAATTCAACTGCAGATGGAATTTAATCTTTAAAAAATATCAGGTGTTTCGTATGATGAATTTCTCCAGGTGGGTGGCAATATTGTTACTTAGGAGTCTTCCACAGATCAAGACATTGTCTAGATATTTAGGTGTGAATCCAAATCTTCTCAGCTCAGCTTTGATTCAACTACCTTCGTTTTATCGCGTTTATAAGACTCATAAAACAACAAAAGACTCTGTGTACCTGCAATGGATTAAATTCCATTGAAGAATTAAAAAAAAATAAAAAAAATCCACTCTTCAGTCATGTGTAACAGACTATTTTAAGTTATAATTATGCTCCTCTACATTTTATGTGTTACATCGCAGAGAAATACATTTATATATATATATATATATAACTAACACTTTTTTAATATACATCATTATTATTATTGTTAGGGGTAAACTGCACCGCGACCTTCAGATATATTGTGCCCCTATTCATACAGGCCAGGTAAGTCCACCATCGACCAGATTTTCACACTACGGCAGATCCTGGAAAATACCCAAGAGATGCAGATCGACACCCACCACCTTTTTGCCGATTTCAAGGCCGCATATGACAGCGTGCATAGGGACGAGCTATACAACGCCATGTCTAGTTTTGACATTCCTGCCAAACTCGTCAGGTTGTGCAGGATGACGATGGAGAATTCTCGCTGCTCCATCAAGGTCGGTAACGAACTCACCGAGACCTTCAATGTCAAAAAAGGTTTTAGACAAGGCGACGCGCTGTCATGTGATTTCTTTAATATCATCCTGGCAGAACACAGCGAGCCGTCAATGAGGCGTTTGCTGGCTTTGAGGCGGAAGCGGCTAAAATGGGTCTAGCGGTGACTGAGAGCAAAACAAAATATATGCTGTCATTAGGAAAGGACACACAACATCGACGTCTTGGACAGAGCGCCACAATGGGCAGCTATAACTTCGAGGTAGTCAAGGACTTCGTCTACCTCGGCTACGCAATAAATAGTATGAACAACGTCAGTACCGAGATCAAACGCAGAGTAACTCTTGCCCTCCGCTATTCTACTAAAAGACTTCGATTACTCGAATGTATTGACAAATCGAAGAGATTATGTGGCGTCACCTTCGATAAGTCGAACTCTGAAGAGTAATTCCTAAATTCTGCATATTCTACAAGTTCGTTTTATAGAGTCGCTTTCGGAGCAAAACGTTGGTAAATTCCTTTGATTTTCAGAACTGAACGCCAAAAAAGAAAAAAATGAGGGAGAAATTCAACTGCAGATGGAATTTAATCTTTAAAAAATATCAGGTGTTTCGTATGATGAATTTCTCCAGGTGGGTGGCAATATTGTTACTTAGGAGTCTTCCACAGATCAAGACATTGTCTAGATATTTAGGTGTGAATCCAAATCTTCTCAGCTCAGCTTTGATTCAACTACCTTCGTTTTATCGCGTTTATAAGACTCATAAAACAACAAAAGACTCTGTGTACCTGCAATGGATTAAATTCCATTGAAGAATTAAAAAAAAATAAAAAAAAATCCACTCTTCAGTCATGTGTAACAGACTATTTTAAATTATAATTATGCTCCTCTACATTTTATGTGTTACATCGCAGAGAAATACATTTATATATATATATATATATAACTAACACTTTTTTAATATACATCATTATTATTATTGTTAGGGGTAAACTGCACCGCGACCTTCAGATATATTGTGCCCCTATTCATAGCTTTGCTTTCTAAGAGCTCCGCTTCCATGCAGCTCTTTTCAGAGTTGTATTGGTATATATATAGTGGTAGTCCAGTACAACAAATGCCTATATAGAGGGTTCCTGTTTCTTTTGGCTGTCGCACGTGCGCTATGGGTATTTACATCTGTTAGTATGCACATCTCTTAGTTTAGAGTAAGAATGAGCGGCTGAATACACGCTTAGATTTTTTCAAGCGAAACTTATATGTGAAAATTGTCGGTCACGTTCTATGTTGTGCTAGTAGTTCGTTAAGCTTGGTTTAATTCGCAAAAGTAAAAATGATTGACGAGTGCAATAAGGAAGCCTCGCTTAAGGACATTTCATATCAGTTTTCAATTCTAATATCGAGCATTTCTACCGTTAAGAAAAATGGAGGCAAGATTATCAAAAACCTGAGGGATACACATAGTGTATCTTTTCGCAAACGATCGTAAAAGAACGGTGAATACTCAAAAATGGAACATGCATTGTACGATATTACCCAACGTGAGAGACACATTTTCATAATTGGAAATATTCTGAAAGCCAAGGCTATGGAATAAAAAATATTTATTCTAAGCAATTTACAGGAAAAAAGCTGTAAATTGCTGCGTTCAAAGTTCACGAAGCAAACGCTTATTGCGATTTCTTTTTGAAAAATTAATCCAAAGATTTTTTGTTCGTGGTTTATAATTACTTTTTTATTTTTAATAGTTTTCTGTTAAGGTTAATAATAAATGAAATAAAAATATAATTAAAATTATGAGTAGAAATAATATTCGCACATTTACCATGTTTCGTACGAGGAAATTTTGCTCGATATTGCGAACCTCTCGATTTAACGAACACACCTGGACATTATCATTCGTTTTACTGGACCACCCAATATATGAAAAATTGTTTTTTGTAAACTAATAATAAAATTAAAATCTTAGAACTTTCTTTGGCGTCATAACCGGACACTGTGCCTTTGGAATTCAAATCTCCAGACTAGGTATCCCCACAAAGATTTCTACAGAAGTTGTAGGGCCCCCTCTTCTCGCACATTTAGTAAATTGGACACCTCATATTTCTATTTTACAGGAGTAATATTAGCATTAGTCACCTTCATTGCTTTATTTAAAGCTCCAGATGATTTACGGATAAGAATCTGCTAGACCTTTGTGGTAGCACAGCGGGCTTACTTTGGCCTTAGTGTGGCCAAAACTTTTTTAAGGTAGTCAGTCACTCTAACCTAACCTAACTTGGTCGGAAATAAATGAAAAAAAAACTATATACATAAGTATGTAGTTCATCCATCGCAAGGTTGTGATGTGGTCGAAACTCACAAATGTATGTGTTGCGAAAATTGTCATATCTTGGGTGGATTATGCTATTTGGTACTGCCAAAAGCCTTACAAGAAAACAAACACAAGAATTATTATGGTGTGGTGAATTCGTTTTCAAAAATTTGTTCATATCGGTTTCTTTTTCTTTTACGTTGAAAGGACAATCATGCTTATAATGAATAAATTTCCTTCAGGACTTTTTCTCTTATTGGAAAACTCGCTATTGTGTACAATGTTCCAAAAGAAAAGGAAAAAGTTCTCCTTCTTATTAAGGATTTTCCCCTGGATTTTCACTGAATTAATTTTGTTAGAGCAATTCAAGTGAACTATTATGAATAAAATTGCCTCAAAATTGCTTAAATGGGGCTGAACAATTAAAAAACTAACATACAAGGTAAAAATAAAAACGAAATTATTGTCGACGCACGCTGGAAGTATTCTCAAAATTATTGTCAGTACACAAATCACCCTTTCAACTGTTAGAATATAATACACAAATAATAGCACATACATCCATCTTATTTTTCGCATTAACTTCGTGGGAAAAAAATTCCGATAGAGGTTACGAATAGCAGGGTCTTTTCCCACGGATGAAAAAAGTAAGAGAATAAGAAATCGTGCAGCTATTCATAATAAGCATGAATGTGAAGACCTCTCAATGTGGGAGAAGAAAAATGTATGGCAAAATGTTTTGTATCTATTTCATCCTTGTGATGTGCTAAGAGAACATTAAAATTTGTTTGACCTTTGTGTTTTTGTAACATTTTTTGGATTTACTTTGAAGTTTTGATTGCTGTGTCATAACATTTTTTTTGATTATCCGCATTCTTTTGGTCTTGGTTCTTCTTCATCTGAAGATGATGTTAAAAAAATGTATTAATTTTAAATTTCAAATTAATCTATGATAAGTAATTTAGAGGCCTAGAAGCCCTCTTTAAGATGCAATTTCAGTCGAGTTCACGTATTTGAATAAGATCAGATAACTTTTTGTAACAAATCGTGTGACCAGAACTCGCCGAATGAATTCACTCTTCTCGTATTTTTGTAGATAACAGAATTTGACACAAACGCAGTCAGTCACACGGTTTGATGTAATATTGTAAGCACAAGGTGCAATTAGTTGAAAGAAATTATATCCGGCAAAAAAACTTGTTTTATTCACTTGCGCACTTGCAAAATTGAACATTGGCGACCGAGACAAGACATTAGATAATAAAAACAAAATTTTGTGAGTGTTAATAGAAAAAAAATGATACAAGTGAAAATGGAAAGTGGTGATGTGTTCGTGGCAGAAAAGAGTTTGGAGTATTACTCATCCCTACAGGAAAAGGTTGGTGAGGAAATTTGCCGTATCGCCAGGAATTACAACAAAGACAGTGATTGGAGAATAACTCCTAAGTATCTCCAAGAAAGACTTCAACAATTAAATTTGGATTCGGCTCGACAGAACGGACAGTGAAATTCGAGGAGCCTTCTCCAAAGAATTAAATCATCCTGACTTCAGTAAGGATTATTATCACGAAGTAAAAGGGGTGACATATCGCAACACGGAAGATAATGAAAACCGCATACAGATGCCAGTAGAGCCAGATAAGGATGATCGTAATAATCAAGATTTCGGTGCAATTGGAGGTGAGAGTTAAGGTGAATCGAAACAGCTGGGTGCGAGGCCAAAAAAGAAAGTAGAACTGCTTGTAAGTCTTCAAGACAAAGATCATGAAGAGGGAGATCATTATCGTTAGGGAAACTTTAAAGAATCCAGACGATGCTAGCCCCCAAAGAAGTATTCTAACACTTACAGAAAGATTCGATCTTGTAATTACTATACTGCGGAGAGCACTAAGTAAATGTGCCATAGAATTGCGTACACCACAAACTAAGCAATTTCAAACCGTCAAGATAAAGAGTCTGCAACAGACCTGGGATGATGACAGATGACGAACTGAGATATCTAACTTGTATCAGAAGTTAGAAAATCAAATCACAGCGTCTGATGTTGAGGAATACTATGATCTACAAGAGCGAGTAGACATAATGGTGATGCAGTTACATCAACAAATCAGCATACCAGATCCAGTGAATTCCACAACAATGATTACCTCTTCAATGAAACTACCGAAAATAGAGCTGCCCAAGTTTGACGGGAGTTATTTAAGTTGGCGACAATTCTACGACAAAAGCTTTACTACTCGAGGGCAAACCTCACTGGAGATACGGATAGTCTGATTCAACATTTTCAGGCTACTGACGCAAATTATGATACGGCCTGGACAACATTGGTTGCGCGGTATGATAACAAGAGATTACTTTTGACCGCGCAACTAAATAGGTTATTTAACCAATCGAATACAACTGCTACTGCCACCAGCCTAAAAAGACTCCACGATACAACAAAGGAGGTCTTGCAAGCCGTTGGCAATCTGAACTACAACATCAATAATTGCGATCCCATCGTTGTTCATTTGATGTTGGGAAAATTGAACAAGGAGAGACGCATGCTGTTCGAACAGGACCTGAAAGATCCAAGAAGCAGACCATCAATAGCCGAGTTCCTGAAGTTGTCGAGTCGAGGTTCCAGAACCTTGAAGCCACCAGCAGCCGAGAAGAGAGAAGGAAGACGTCACTCGCTACAACAGAAAGAAAAGTTAAGGGTTCGAGCTGTAATGTTTGCAGTTCAGGTAAGCACCAGATATTTAACTGTTCCGAATTTTTAAATCTTGCAGGTGAAGATCGGTCAAAGTTAGTTCGCAAGCAGCACCTTTGCAGAATCAGCTGTCAAATCGGCAAAGGCATTATTGATTCGCTATATTGGGGAAGTATCCTTGACATACGAGCAGTTGTCAACAGTTGTGAAAATTGAAGCAATTTAACAACGAACTCATACATACTTTTCGAGGGTCGAAATATGATAAATTAAGAGTGGCGAGGTCTCCACTAGATATATTTGGTACGTTATCTCATAGTTTGTTTGGTATATTGGATCAAGACGATGCTCAACGCATACAAGAGCAAATATCTAATATACATGCAAAAGAGCATCATATGTTGAATTTGGTTAAATAACAAAGTTCTGTTGCAAATTCGACTACAAACATGCTAAAGCGTACAGCAAATGAAATAAACCAACAATTTCAGGCGTTTCGTGTATATTTAACGAAAACTTTATATCTTATAGGAGAGAAGCAAGCGTCCACTGAAGTCAAACAAATGCTAACGTCTCTAACTTCCTATCTTATATTGATAATTACATATTTTGAAAGGCTGCAACAAGTGCTTCTAGACGTTCTTTTGGATTTAAATCATGGCAAAATCAATCCCCAGCTCATTACTCCTGAGCAGCTCAGCGAGCAACTTCAGTTAATAAGAATTAATATACCATCAGCATTAAGTTTGGCAAGAGAATCATTGATAGATATTTACCGTATGGCATCAGTCAAAGACCGCAGCCTTAATAATTCACTCGTATTTGAAGTATCGATTCCACTTACAAACGCTGAGGAATTCCAACTTTTCAGCTTGATACCTGTTCCTATGATCCACAAAAACGACAGCTGCATGATGCGAACATCATCACCATATTTGGCGGTCTCATTTGCAAAAGACAAGTTCTTTCCATGGACTGAAATGAAATTTATAGCGTGCAGGTCTCTTATATCCAGAAATTACCTTTGTAGCGAAATACATCCAACTCATGTACAAAGAAGCACATCTAATACATGTGAAATGGCTTTGTTGAATCACAAAAAAGACGCTCTATCTGAGTGATATATCAACAAGATACCACTTCAAGATTATTCGCGGTCTCTTAAGGACTCGAACAGTTGGATTTTCGCAGTAGTTTCCAATATAACGGGGCACCTCATCTGTGCTGATAGTACGAAATCAATCGATCTTGCAGGTTGTGGTCTGCTCGAATTTCAAGATGTAATTTCAGTCGAACTCAGGTATTTGAATAAGATCAGATAATTTTTTGTAACAGACCGTGTGACCAGAACTCGCCGAATGAAGTCACGCTTCTCGTGTTTTTGTAGATAACAGAATTTGACACCAACGCACGGTCGCACGTTTGATTTTGATGTCTTTGTAATATAAGCACGTGCAATTAGTTGTAGAGCTCGACGCAGTCTGTAGTGTGAATCAAACGGGTCAACACCCAAGAAATAAAATCCGGAAAATATACTTGTGTTGTATTTACTTGCGCACTTGCAAAATTAAACAAGGCTCTTGTACCACTTGGTTCCATCCTTCCCAACGCATAAGTTACCTGAAACCTCACTAGCATCATCTGTTTGTATAAAATATGTAATCTACTCATATTCTATTTTCAAAACTTCGATTTCAGCGAAATACCGTATTTATTGGATTGCTATGAGTTATTGTTATGGTATTCGTGTGTGTTTCTTTTCAAATGCATACACACCCCAAAGTAAACAAATTTGCAACCTTTGAATAAAAACGAAGAATATTAAAAAGAAAAAAGTGACCCATATCCTAGGATGGAACTGATACATAGTGTATGAGATTATTTTTTAACTACCCTGCTAGATACTGTTCGCTTAAGTAAATCAAAATTGGTGTTCATGTGAAGGTTAAGCGCAGATTAACTTTTAATAATTGCTCTTTTATTAGGCTCAAGAGGTTCTCGAAGGACTAATTTCACATTATATAACACCTTAATTATACATTTCATAGTTCATATATCATTTAATACTCCTAAACGATCCACTTAACAAACAACATATTTTGCTTCTGTTTTGAAATTTAATTTTTAAATTTTTTGTAGCAAAATCATGAGTGCTTCCATTTTGCAAATCTACTACAAAACTTCATAGGGAATCACGGTGAGCATGTTGCTTTCAAAGAAAGAAACAAATTTGAAGATCTGTAATCAGGACAGCCGATCTTGGTGACGAATCCATTTATACTAACCATATTTATATCAACTCTCACCGCCCGAGGTTAACTGGGGAAGGATGAATGAATAAAAACTGCTAAGAACTAGAATTGCAGCAGATCCAGCAGCAGAGAGGATCGACATAGAGGCCTTATATCGAATGAAGATTGGGGAAGTCCAGCGTAGCGTGAAGCGCAATTAAATCAATGCTTACAGACGGCCGAAGCTTTACTTAACACCCAGTGAAAGGCTTAGACGGTTCGAAGCTCATATCGGTTGAGGACCAACTTAAAGAGTATTTTGCTTCTGGTTTAAACTCAGTATTTTATTATACCAGAGAAAAGAAATTCCCGAATTCGCACCACAACCTCCAGTAAGGAAGAGATTATTACCGCGACCAAAGCTTTGAAAACCAATAATGCGGTAGGCCTTGATAGGATACCTGCAGAGCTGTTTCGAGCTGCGCCAACAGCGTCAACTGAGCTATTATTCCCACTTGTCGAGAAAACATGGGAAGCTGAGAGTTTTCGGACGAATGGAAGAAGGAAATAATATAATAGGGTAGCAATATAAAAAATAGTAATTATCAATGCTAGGCTGTCTGAGGAATTCGAGGTCCAAAGTGGGGTTCAGCAAGGCTACATATTTTAACCAATACTATTTCTATTGGTGATTACAGGTGTGCTGAAGGCGGTGCTGAAGGCTTGTCAACAGGAAATGGAGGAATTCGATAGACTCTTACATCTGAACACAAACACCTTGACTACGCCGACGATGAATGCCTTCTGTCTCACAGAATCATGGAGCTTAACAAATCACAACTGTGGATAGGGAAGCAGACGTCGTTGGGCTCAAAATTAACAATGCAAAAACAAAAATTATCAGCCTAAGACCAAACTTATCGACTCCCAAGGCACCCGAAGATGAACCCGCAAAGAAGGTCTCCTAAAGAAGATGCAAAGGCAGATGCAGAAAATGATGAGAAGCGAATACACATTTCGTTTCGAATGCGCTAATGATATGTAGTTTTTTTCTGATAAGGGTTCAATAAAGCTTACTAAACACTAAACAGTAAACAAAAAAAGTATAACTGACCAGACGGTCGAGAGAATAGATTTTCCAATACCTTGGGAGTATTGTCTCAACCGATGGCGGCACATTACTGGATATAGCCAACCGCATAGGCAAAGCAAAGTAGGCGTTTGTGATGCTATACACAGTTATGTGAAGTAATGCAATAAGCTTATACACCAAGTTCCATCGTTGAATCCGTTGTACTATACTTGGAGGGTGAACACCACTATCACGACGAAGCTTCAAACGTTTGCCAATAGGAGTTTTCGCTACATCTTAAGGATAGTCTGGCCAAGCCGTATCTCGAACAAACAGCTTTATGAGAGAACGGGCCATAAACCTATAAGCACAACCATACCACGACGAAAGTGGCAGTGGATTGGTACAATCTCTGAAAGGGTGACAGGTCCATAGCCAAGCGATGCAATGGAACCCGCTTGCTAAGAATGGTAGGATGTGCAGCGGTGCGCAGAACAGTTGAGAAGGAAACACGGCAACTGGGAAAAAAGTTGGGGAGAGCTGAGGCACATTTCCCGAAACCGCATTCGATAACGCGTAGGCATTGTAGAGGCCCTAGGACCCACAATGGGATACAGGACGTAGGTAAGTAAGTCACCTATGGTCATGAAATTTGTATAATGACTGAAAGAATAAGATCGGGAGTACAGGCGCAGTACTGTTGTGGGAAATACTCGCGGGATTGGATGAAAAACACTGACGCGAGGAGTTTAATGGATAGCAGTTGCTTCTTCGAACGGAAAGGGCTATATTTGCTTCGTCACTTTGCACAAATGTTACCATCATCACGAATTCCGAGGCGGCCCTTGAATGCAATTCCATCAGGTTAGCGACCGCCTGATGGACCCAGGACAAGACCCAAACTCACCTGGTTACTCTTAAGCTTAACTCCAATTGGGTTAGAGTTGAGAGCGGATAATCGAATTGCATGGAGACTTTTCGTGCGTGCGACCCGTGTCTATTGGATCAACTTATAATGATATTCAATTGGTGCAGAAACTTTAATAAAAGTGAAGTTATTTCTCACCTAAAATGGGAAATAATTTCACATGGGAAAAAACTTATATACCATAAAAAATATATTTCTTAAAAACTATTTTTTTGGTACAGGTAACTTCACTGGTAATAACTTCACCCGGGCAATAACTTCACGCAAGTTACCTGAAGTGGAAATAATTTCACAACACATTTAGTGAAGAAGAAAAAACTAGGTGCAGGGAAATAACTTCACTGGTAATAACTTCCCTGCACTTTTCAAATTAGAATATTAATAATAATAATAATAAAAATAACAATAATATCAAATTGAGATCAATAATAATAAAAGCTAGAACAATATTAATAACAAAACGCAATTTTTTTTTATTTTGACTGAATACTTAATGTGTACTTTTTATAACTTCCACGGTAGAATATTAACATAAATACCTATTAAGGATATTTCCAAGAACTCTTTTTTGTACCGACTAATATTCGTGTCTTGTAAAGCTAAACGCTTCGGCGGCGGTTGATTGGTTTCTTCAAGTAAATCTACTGAAGAAATTCCAGTATCAAAAAATGATTGAATTTCCGTTTTTTGATTTTCTCTGCCAAACTGTGTCCTGCATCGTTTTTTATTTCGTGCTAATAAGCCTTAAAAAAAAAAAAGTAAATAAAAGAAAGATATCCACAGAAAAAATAACTTACTATCTGGTGTAAAAGGATTGACATTAGCTGACTGTATTGAATTTTCCAGTATCTTACTACACAGAGGAAATGATTTCGGTATATCTATTGCACTTGGTGTGATCTCAAGAGATTTAGTTGCATCAGTTAAACAGTTATCCGATGTTTCCGAAAAATAATTAAAACTCTTTCCGGAAGATTTTTTAATTATGGTTTTGGGGGTCGCTGGGGAGTCGAAGAGTCTGCAAATCATAGGGTATGTGTAAATTAATGTAAGACTTAACTAATATCATTATTATAATTTATATTAAATGCTAACGTTGCCGCTTAATAATAGTTACAGCTACTGACAATTATCAATAATTATTTACTACCGTCCAAATTTTAGGAATTATTTTTAGTAAGTAACTCGATTTTTAGGAGTGTAGGCTTTTTTGTTAACAAAAAGATTTATTTGGAAAAACTATTTTTCTTTAAGATGATGTACACTACGACTGTAACCATGAAAATACTCATAATGAGAACAATAGACCTGTAGTCCTGTGCATATATGTTTCGAAACCATACCATGTCTGTATCATATAACTTGATTCCTTACCAGGATAGCACAGAGTCAACAAATGAATAGCCAGCTCGTATAAAAGTACTGGTTCGGCCGTCGTTGTATTTATATTTAGTATGAAGGTGAGTGTCCCAACTGGAAGTCTAATATAGAAAACCGGGTAATGAAAGCAAGTGCAGCTTTCTACGCCTGCAGTACAACATTCGGCAGAAGGCCCTAGATGATCATTTGGTTGTAAACAGCTGTTGTCATTCTCACCTACGAAGCACTGAAATTAATTCTACACCTCCTCCCACAAGCTCATAGCAGTGGGATTTTAGTCATCAAGACCGTACCCAGCTCCTACGAACCTCTTTATAGACTTCGACAAGTCAGCTACACGAAAGGACTCATGACCTTTTAACAAAAGATTAATAGCCCATAAAAGTGCGATTTCGATGGACCATAATAGGACCAAGAGAAATATGTGTATGCCAAATTTTACAATATTTTACAATAAAAAGGTGAAATAGGTTCGGAGGGTGAATCCCATGCTTTGGTGGCTATAGGATTTATAGTAAGTGCAAGGAGTGACGTGAAATAAAGCTCAACGAAATAAGACCAAATGTAAAATTTGGCCATATTTTTCTCCTCTTTCAGAAACATCACAGTATAGAAAAAAAATAATAATAAAGAAGCCGCAGAACTCACAGGTGGTGAGTGTAGTGAGACCTCTCTTCCCCCTTACTCCAGGGAACAATATTAATTCCAAAAAGCAATTACATAACATCAATGAGCTCTGGTGCAATTGAGACGGGCACCAGTGACTTCCAAAAATTGACTCAAACAAAACGGAAATTTCTTCAATGGAAAAGTATAAGGAAATCCTTTTCCAATCCCCAGGCAGTCTTCGGATGCAACTGGTAGCGGAGCGATGGATGTCAGCCTGTTGCCAGCTCATTCAAAGGCACCATTTCGTCTATGATCTACCTACGCAGAATACGAAAGTGCAAGCAAAAGATGAGTAGTCTTAAAGAAAAACAAGGGCTGATGAAAGGTCAAGGCAAAAAGGCAATAATGTCCCCATGAATGATTGTAAAATCTTGGCAGATAAATTTAATGTCTCCTTTGTTGAGAGTGTACTAGAGTTAAATACATCCATGCCGTGTGTGCGTAGCCTGATCTACCAGCTCAGTTCCATACGGGCCCAAACCCAACTCCTGAAGAGCCGGGGTCTAGGAAAGCAATTAGCTCCGCACCTATCACTTCCAAGGGTTGCGTGGATCGAGTCCGTCTCTGGTGTTATAGACCCCTTGAAGGGCATTGCTCAGGCGAAACTCTCTGAAACGAAGAACAGGTCGATGAGCTGGGATATAATGATAATCCAGGAGCTGCTCCAAGCGGGCCAGATCGACGCCCAACCTCTCAAAAAGGTTAAGGCAGGCTGGTGGCGCCTTACTTACGCCGTTATATATAAGAGTGATGATTACTGCGCCATTTCGCCCGCTAACTGGCGGAAAATAGAGCCTGATTGCCGAAGGTGGCACCCGTCGCCTATGATACCTAACGACATCAAGACCACATAAGACTTATGTCCTCCTATTTAACCGTTATAAAAAAAACCGTGCTTGGTTTGGGGGAGGTATGGGAGGGCGCCCAGGTAGATTTTGTGCACATGGACTCTATCGCAAGAAGGCACAGGATTCGTAGCTAGCTACCTATTATAACCTCCGATGCCAACTCGATCCTGAAGTTCATTCAGTCTGGAGGAACCAAAGGGGAATATCAGAGCTGGTCTTATCATTATTAACAAAGAGTCCCTGGCCCCTCTTGTTAAACACAACTACGATCCACTGCGGATTTAATTGGGTCACACTCAAACTCCCCACCCTGCCCTTTGTTACACAGGCCAGCACCAAACTAAGCCCGTAAGCCATGCTTCGGGTGAACCAAATTAACATTCACCACTCTTCAGCCGCCTCGGCCGCTCTCATTCTCCAGCTTCATCACCAAGGGGAGCATATTGCCCTAGTCCAAGAAAGCTGGATCAGAAATGATCTTGTATATGGCCTCAGGGCGCAGAACTATCTCTAAAAGGAACCAATCTAAAAGGAACTGTATTCTTGCGAAGAGCTCACTAAATGTATATCTCCTATCCAATTATTCAAGACACAAAACTGTCTGTTTGGAAGAAGGCACACAGCACCTATGACTAATTTCGGCGTGGGACGTGTTGAACCACCTTGAACCGCACTCCTCCTGAGTAGAAAGTTGGCAATTTGCAATACTGTTAACGACCCCACATTTATAACGAGAAACAGACAAGAGGCCTGGACCTTACACTTGTCTGGGATCATATAGCGGATGTTATCAAAGATTGGGGGGTGTCCAAAGACCATTCCTTTTCCGACCAATGCTACATTACTTTCACCTTTAAAAGCTCTATTACTATTAAGACCAACTAGATGTACATATGTATATAGAGAAACTGTCAGCAATTACTTAAGGCATACGGACGAATTCCACTTGCTAAATCCATCAGAGCTTCATTCATCAGTAGAGAGGCTCACTGATATTCTTAATCTTGCTCTACTCAGATCTCGTCATCCACGATCACGAGGGCTAGAGGAGAACCGAAACCATCAGATATGGAGAACCTTCGTAAAGGACGCCGAAAGCTTTTAATAAAGCCAAGTCAACAAAAATTGATGCCGACTGGGATACAAAAGAGCTATTAGTACTTACAAAAATGAATTAAGAACAGTCAAACTGGTCATCTTGGAGTCTTTCTTTTGTGGAAAAATCGATCGAATCCCAGACCTCGAGGCTCAGAAAAATGCCCGACTTGACGCAAAGGCCGGTTGGAGCCTGGACCACCTCCAATCTGCATAGTACACAACTGCTCATTGACTTTTACTTCCTTGGAAACTGGTTAGGCTGGGACTCCAACCAGTCATGCCCACTCTTATCGCAACTCCCTCAGTTGACCAATACAAGCACCGTCATATGGGCTCAATTCCTTCGAACCCTACAAAATATCCACAGATGGCAATTTCCCAGTAAAACTTCAAAAGATTGCAGACATCATCTCTCTTCCTTTCTGGTCAACATATTTCAAGGATACCAGAATCATGTTTATGTACACAAGATTTTGAGAACGACCACCATGGTCTTCATACCGAACACAGCGAAACGCTCGCATGTCAAACCAAACATTCTGTCATATTCAAATTGTCAAGCTCACAGTACGCCAACAACAAGGGTAGATCCGTCGAAACAGCCCTTCATTCGCTTATTGGCACTATAAAAAAATCTCTTGAGCACTTACTGCTTTTGTTGGCTTTTAGCGAAATTTTACCATTAAACCTCATCCAATAACCTCAGCATTCAACAGTCTCGGGATCGAAAAGTCCTTAGTGGATCTTATACACCTGCTTATCAATAGAGCGATAAGCTCGAAGCTAGGTGAGACAACAATCTGCAGATCTGTTAACAGGGTACACCACAAGGTGGTACTGGTACTGTACTCTCCTCTCTCTTGTGGAATGAAGTGGTGGCTAAACTGCTACTGATACAGGAAGGGACTAGGTGTAATATTGCTATTTCAGCATCTGGGAAATTTCCTCTTCACTAGGAAATATAAAATCCCAAACTTCAATCCTACCTCAATATGTGGGAACTCTCTAAAGCTAAATGCAAGAAAATGACCAAACATCTTAGGCCTTATATTAAACATGAAGCTATACTTGAAGCGCAATATTCAGGAATGTGTCAAAAAGGTCTCTAAGGCCATCTACTGCTGTAAAAGGGTCATAGGGTGCAAATTTGGACTACAACCCCGTCGCAATTTGGTGGAGTGCACTCGATAAGCGGTCGTTTATAATAAGGCATTGAACCATCGGAACGTCTCTAGACTAGGTCTTTCCTACAACGACTTCAGAAGCTGCAGAACTAAGCAACATTTCGCTTTTTTAAAAGCACTAATTTGTTTACGGAATAGGAACTCATAATATGCATAAATATCAGGACCCTTGGCCACCTGCGTCTGGTTTGTGATGTGATTTGAAGTAATTAAATTATTTACTACAAGTTGTTTACTCCAGGACCCTTGGCCAACAGCGTTTGGTGGGTCATGTGATTTGGAGTAAACACCTGCGTCTGATACCTATGTGATTTGGAGTGGGCAGCTTGTTTAATCAAGGCTGTTTGCTCTAAGCTTCTTGGACACCTCCCTTTAGAATGGAAAGTTTTGGCGATGTGTCCTGTTCGCAGGTTTCGGAGTAAAATTTTAGTTTTGTTTTCGATGACATAGAAACAGGTTTTTAAAGAAGACATTGAATGAAATATTAAAATAAAGCAAACCACAATTTATAAAAACAATAAAGTGAAATAAAAGAGAATTATTATATTTATAAAGAGATGTTAAGGTAAAATAAAAAAAAATGTATATTTTGTTTATACCAAAAGAAGTTGTTTAATTTACATCCAACAACAAATTGATGAGTAGTAGAGTATTTCGTTTTCACACTCAATATTTAGGGGTGGTATATAATAGTGATTGTAATTGAACACGAACAGCACACTGCTGAAAAAAGGAAAAAGTACTATTTAAGTGGAATCTATCACTAAACTTCTACTGTGAAAACGAAGTTTCGGGCATAACTCGCCCTTTCTTCAATATATCGCCACTTCTATCAATTCCTGAAGATTCAGAAAGAATTTATATATTATAGCTTTGATTTTTGAACTATTTTCCCGTTTTCAAGATGGGAGGAATGTTAATGCCAATATAAATTTATTATATATTAATAAAATATATTATATATTAATGATTATGTTAAACTTTTGTAATGTTTCTATCAAATCTAAAGCTCTTTTTAATGTACCATTCATGTCTACTCATATAATCATTCATTGTTCTTTTCATTATGTACCTATTTCAATCATCGTTGTAACTCGGTAACAAAATACGTCTAATAAATACACATCTCTCTGCTTGTTATTCATGAAAGCTTAAATTTGTTATTAATTTCGTCAAATCAACGAATCTACACTTGTTGTGTAAAATTGAAAGAACTTTCTACTCTACGAAATTAACTTTGAACTCTACAATTAAACATCATGTAAATTAAAAGCTGTGCTAGGAGCTTAAAAGTTTAATGTCCTTCATAAACTTTAAGACGGTGGTTCAAACAGACTGTTAGAGAACCCAAAAATCAATCTTGGATAGACTATTGCTAATCCATCGATACACTTAAAGACTCGGCCAGACTAAGTAAAACTCTGTCTCAAGAGCACCCAAATCCAAATCCGTTTCTGAGGAAGCGAGGGTGGTGGACAGAATCGTCTGCAGAAACACTGTTAGTTACACATTCCTCTGGCTGCATAGCTAACGCAACAGAACTTCACGTGCCACGATCAGTGCCGCCTCACAATTGCTTTGCCTTATTTAAAACACCGTGCCCAGACGGTATTATTTCGATCATGATACAGAAGTATGTTGTATTTCAGTGGCTTAAGCCAATTTTCATTATCCTAAGCAATTACGTACCGATGTTAAAGCGGCGGAAGACAAAAAGACGCGGAGAAAATAAATGCGAACTACTTCAGACCAATCAGCCTCACATCCTTTATCTTGAAGACAGACTTTGAGAATCAAAATCCCAGTCGCATATATGAGAGGCAAATTAACAGAATCACGCGAAGTGGTGAGCGCTGTTGAAAAATCTCTATACTATAAAGAATATACACTAGTTTAGATATAGAAGGAGTTATCTCACCTCTTCTCTAGCTTATTGTCATGAACATTTTTTTTTATTGAAATACTCTTACAACTAGATAGGTAACGGATTAAGGAATATCCAGATGACATGGTAATGAACAGAAATCCAGTCAGGAAAATCGATGAACAGCGAGATCGTAGAACTTGCTTTAAAGAAAATTTAAACCTGGGCTAAAAATTGTGGCTGCTGAATCGATTGCCTATAGACCTACTACACATACATAACATTACCTTAGACTCAGAGAATCGAAGATAATAACAATAATAAAACCTCAAAACCATATGGTCACAGCCATATCCTTGACTCGGTACCGAGGGAATTAGCACCAAATCAGACAGATTTTATACCAACTTATTATGATTTTGAAAATACGTTGACGTCGTACTTCCAGAAGAGAGGATTGGGATAGTGTACCCATGAATTTTATCTTAGATGTGGGAATCTACACAGAAGGTTCAAAGATGGATAACGGAGTCAATGCAGGTATCTTTTCAGAAGATCTGAGCCTTAAAACTACCGAATGAAGCAAGTATCTTCCAGACAGAAATCCAAGTCGCCATTAAAACTGCAGTATCTACCACCCATAAATAACTTGCTAGTTTAGCAGAAAGATTCAGGGTAACCATTCTCTGGGTTTCTGAGCCCAGAAACGTCCCAGGTAATGCCAACGAACTCGCCAAGCAAGGTTTCGCACTCGACAACTCATATGAAATGGAGGTACATATACCATTAGGTGTAGTCAAAGGTAAAATCTATTCATACTTCCGAAAATGGCTGGTATCAGGTGGTCTCATCTGAACACTTGCGCAAAATCCAGCAAGACATGGCCGATTGCAAAGGTGTCTCGAGGAAGGAGTGTTCCCAGAACCATGGAAGTTGCAACTTAGTGCTACTACCAAAAGGAAGTAAACCTCCAGGAGAACCATCGTTATATCGCCTTATATGTCTTTTAGACACTTGAGCGTATAATATACGACTGACTGCTGGCTGTAGCAGAGAAGAAGAGAGCTCCATCAAGCCACCGGACCACAAAACAGAAGTTGTTCTTATTACGAGGACAAAACCCGTGGTATACATTAATATTCAAGTCGGCAACCAGATTGTCCGATCGTAGGAAGCGGTAAAATACCTAGGAGTGATGTTGGACAACTGGCTACGGTTCAAACCACATGTGGACTTACTTA
Source organism: Eristalis intricaria (assembly GCA_964034865.1). Classification (NCBI taxonomy): domain Eukaryota; kingdom Metazoa; phylum Arthropoda; class Insecta; order Diptera; family Syrphidae; genus Eristalis; species Eristalis intricaria. Next base: position 20,012,973 of record OZ035877.1, read on the forward strand.
CTCATCAGGCAAACGACCCATTGAGGGTCTGAGCCTGAGCAACCACATGTGGACTACGTGAGGACAAAAGTAACTTTAACGATTGTAGGCGGACCTGGATATGCTGCACCAGTCTGGGTAGATACTCTGAGAAACTGTCAGTGGTATTCCGACTCTGCGCACCAAGGACAATAAGCGGATATCGGACGATTTCAAACGATGTATCTATTATCGCTGGAATGATTCCCATCGACATCCTCGTGGACGAGATGAGCCAAATTTACCGCAGGAAAACCTCAACAGGAAAAAAGGATACATACAATTATGATGGGATAATATCACAACGCAGGCCTGTGGGGTCATGAATTTTTATAAATTCATGATCTGTAAGAATATATAAGACCGAAACAATAAAGCTTTCGTTTGGAAAACAGTATCAAAAGGCAAACAAACTTGTGTATCGATTGCCAACCGACATCTCTGAGGAACAGAATTGTTGTACGGAGATAACATACAAGAGATATATCACTAACCTTAAGCACCAGTGAGCAAGTCTCACTAGTCAATATACCACTCAATGTCTTAATGAAGGGATAGCTAATCATAACGTAAGGGTGATCACGAGCTTGATGGAATATATTTATATTAGTTGCCTTTTTAAGCAAAAATTTGTGTTTTGGCTATTAAATGTTATTTTCTTGCTTTAAAAAATTCCCCATTGAACTTTTCGTTTATCGGAAGCTGAACGCTTAATTGCGAAAAATGGCCAGGGCAGAAAAATATTTGAAAATTTGAAATGCATTTGGGCAAAAGTTACTGCACACTTAAATATATTTACTTACACCCCAATCATATCATTTAGGGCCGATTGCTGATAGTACGTACACTCATTCTACTTCATAGCCAAGTTACAGCATTATGCTCAACTATTTTACGTGGTATCGTAAATATCTGTTGGATTCCAAAAATGGCGCTGGTTGAAACGAAGCTATTCGAACGAAATGTTTTTTGGCAAATGCAATTTCGATGGTAGTCGTCGATAGTTTTATATGTTGTTTCAAGAGTTAAATTATCGCTTTCGAAATTATTTAAACACTTGAAACGTACATGCCTCAGAAATCAGCTAAGCTCTGCATACAAGTTCCAGCACGTAAACAAGTGTGTCTCCTGAAAACAGAAGCAACGTATTCCAATTTGCGTATTCCTTAGGCTCTGATAACAACGTTTTCCTTAATTAGCCCTATCACAGAATCGAAGATACGACACCAGCTACCAGAAAATGCTATCACACAATCCAACCGGAGGCATAATTCCGACGTAAATTGCCTGGCATTGAAAAACATACAAAAAATATCACCCTTCCTTCACCAAACGAAAACAAAACAGAAAACATTTTAACCCTGTTATTATCTTCTCATAAACAATCTATAAAATGTAAGCATGTACACACAAACACAGCTATGGATGTGGGTACGCAATTACACAAAAAATTACACAATATTCTACTTCCCTGCTTCAGGATGGATTTTTCAACAAAATCAGTACATTTTACTGAAATTATGAATATCAAACTTCCGAGCGGATTAGCTCATTTAAATAAAATTTGAGAGCTTGACTAATCGCATGTGTTGTAACATAAGCTAATTTTTTTAATTCTTACCACGAATGTATGCACACACTTAACAAATTATATCATGAGTAGGGATGTAAATGAGAGATCGAGATAGGCATCAATGACAAAACAGTGGACACATGTGCAGAAGTATATGTCCCCACATTAGCAAACCCAGAGCCCAGACTCCAGAAAAAGAAGAAAAAAAAGAGCTTCAGTTCTGTTTTCAGTAACCGTGCAGATTGAATAAGAAACACAACAACAAATTTGTTAAAGCACTGAGCTCAGCAGAGCTCTTGACAAAAGACAAAGTTTGGGGTCGTATCACAGAGCCCCCAAACAAAATTCCGATAAAAAAGAACCTCAGAAAACGAACTTGTAGAATACGCAGAATTTGGGAATTTCTCTTCAGAATTCGACTTATCAAAGGTGATGTCAAATAATCTGTTCGAGTTACCACGACATTCGATTTATGGAAGTCAAATTACATGTAAATTTCAGTCATGACGCTTTTGCTAGCCAATTTCATTCGAGTTAACGAAGTTCGACTGTATCTCTTCTCAGTACTCTTAGTTTTGAATTCATAGTTGTTACATTATATTTTTTTATGTCTTCATGTAAATAATAAATATTTTATCTTAATTTAATTTCATACTATATTTTTACTATGAGAAGAGTCTACGCACCCGGGGTAGAGTCGTTGATCGCTCCCAACTTGGCGGGATGCCAGCAACGATCCTTGTCGATGTACATATCAAGTTGACATACAGCCTCTTTGCGGCGCCCCACAATGGGACGATCCATAGCAATAATTAAAAAAATCAACTATTTTAGTGGTACTTTGAGTGATTAGTAATATATGTGATTAGTAAGTCATCTTAAATATACATATTCCCTAACTGCATTACAATTTTTGTATTTGTCAACTGGTGCCATAGTTATAGAGCATTAAACATTGCCTAGTTTAAATTTGTTCGCGAAGTGATATCACGTGTGTTTTGTGACATCACTTAAATTGGTTGTTGGTGGTGAAGTGTGCGTAGAAATAAGTATATGACTATGAATTAAAATAATAATCAAGGTATGAGTAATCATATAACGATAACGAAAATTGTTTATTTTTCGTGGTTCTTCTAATATAATGATTAGAATGTGTTGCTAATTTGAATAAAGAAAAATAAGGAATTTTATATTTAAGCCAACTTCTCTAATACACCGAAAAACACCAATGAGATTTCTTTGTTTTATTAATAATTGACATTGACAAAATGTCGACCTCTTGCAAACATGGATTCAAAGTGATGAAATTGAATCACCGTTGCTGCAAAGATTCGATATTTACTAGGTTTAGAAGAGTCAACTGAAGATGTTGAACGTAAAATTCAAACATCTTCTAAGTTCTATTGCATTAAGCTAAAGCAAAAATGTTAAACATAAAATTTGAACACATTTTAAGTTGTATTGTCTTAAGGTAAACCAAAAATGGGTCCAATGCCAGAGGAAACAGGACAGGTTCTTGGAAGTCAATGAACAATGGCTAAACCTTAGTTTGGTTATATCCGATAATTTTAAATTCGGCCTTTTATCTTTGCATCCCTGGATAAGATGCTTTAAGTACTTGCTACATATCTCATACAGATTGCCTTTTAAAATTTGACAAATACGTGGCTAGGAGAATAAAGCACCATTAGGAGAAAAAAAAAAATATTCAAGAAAATTAGATATAGATTAAGCATCCACCCTGGACACGGAACTCATCCGCAACTTCGGGAGGATTTTAAGGACAATTTGCAACTGGTCGTCAAATTAATATTGAGTGATTCTATAAACTATTGGAAGATACAAAATATATGTATCTTTCCAAATACAATTGGTACTACATGCCTAGCAGCGTCCATAAGCTTCTGATTCACGGGAAAGATATAGTATCATTTTTTCAATTCCCTATTGGTGTACTCCCTGAAGATGCATTGTAAGCTAATGTAAGACATAAAGAAATTAAAAAGGCCAGGCTAGACCACAGTCGAAAATGCTCCAGGATCAGTACAATGATTGATTTAATTAATCACCCTTCGAAACATTGAGAGTAACGTTGTTACTAGGGAATAGTGAATGAGTTTAAGAAGCACTGCCAATAGCTCATTAGCGGGCCTGACTAGGAGAGAGTGATAGGGAAACCAGAAATCCCAACTTCAATGAAGCAGTATTCTTCTCACCAAGCTCTGAAAAAGTCGGCACAGCCATTAAAATTCTGAAAAACAACAAAGCCGCAAGCTGTGATATTTTACCATCAGAGCTCATCAAGCAGGTGGCGATGTTTTGGTGTGAGCATGCACCAGATTACCTAGAGAATTTGGGAGGACGAAAGCATGCCCATCGATGGAAAAAATATAAGCTCCATATGTCCCATTCACAAAAAAGGCGATCCTACCACTTGCAACAACTACAGAGGTATACCCCTGCTCAACGTAACATTCAAGATCCTATCCAGCGAACGTTTTACACCGCACCAATCGGCACGGCAAATCGATTATGGAGAAGACCAGCGAGTTTCAAATCGATTCGCACCACCTTTTACTGATTTCAAAGCCGCATACGACAGCATTCATCGCAAGGCCGAATTCGGGATCCCGAGAAAATTTATCCGATAGTGTCGGACAACGGTAACATATACGCAATGCACTGTGCATTTTGGCTCGAGGACTTCCAAGCCATTTGAAACCTGCACCGGATTTCGGCAATGAGATGCGCTGTCGTGTGATTTCTTCAATTTGGTACTGAAGTGCGGCGGGCAGCCCGAAACACGGAAGGCACTATCTTCTACAAGTCAGTCCAACTATTGGGATATGCAGACGTCACCCTCATAGTCGCCCTATCCCAACGTGGCCGTAGTAGAAGCATTTACGGGAATTGAAGAAGAGGTGAAGCGAGCTAGTTTTAAGGTTAATGAGGATAAAACAAAGTATATGCTGTCGACCAAAAAACGATCTGTCACACACCACCTAAGACAAAATATTACATACTAGTAAAGGAGTTTGTCTACCTCGGGGCAAACGAACACTCCAGAAACTACATCACTATGGTGTTCCGACGTAGAACCGCCTTTGGCAACCAGTGTTACTTCGATTTGTCAAAACAACTAGCACCAAGACTCCTGACTCGAAGGACCAAAATCATGCTATACAAAACTCTTATTTTGCCAGTTCGTATAGAGACGAAAGCTGAACGATAAGCAAAACTACGGAGCTGATTCTTGGTGCTCTCGACAGAAATATTCTTCGTCGGATATATGGTCCCGTCTGCGAAGAAGGCGATTGGAGGAGAAGACACAGCCCGGAACTCTACGAGCTGTACCAGGATGTGAATGAAGTCCGCAAGGCCAAAATCCGTCGACTGCACTGGCTCGGACACATTCTGGTTTGAGGAGAATAAGATCGAACCTCCGGTTTAAAGACCAAGTAATTGCGGTTGCAAGACAGCTTGGTCTTGATGACTGGAAGCATTGTGCCCAGGACCGTCAAGAATGGAAAGCAGCAATTGCTCCGGCTCAGACCCTGCATGGATCGCCAGCCTGATAATTATGTAAGTAGATATGCATAGGCATAAATATGTCTATTAACAACGAAAAGTTTAAGTCGAGAAATTTGTTTAGAGCCGGTTATAGCTAAAGTCTACTTTAGGCACTATTAATGAGCTGACTATGAATTTGCGCCATTATTTTAAACTATGATTAAATTCTCTTAAAGTCGACTTTAAATTACTGAATTTGCGTCATGTCTATATTTATTATTTAGTCATTGTTAAAATATTTAAAAAAAAAAAATAATACAAAAGTCACTCACTCAAAAACTTTTTGTTTCGCATATTCATGTTGCATTTATGAATAGATTTTTGGTAATGCTGTTGAAAACTTTCAGCTGTAATTGCTCAGGTACTCAGGTACAGTGCATTCACCAGCACACTTAGACCATATTGGTCCATTGTGATACCCATAGTAACACTACTACCACTGGTTGACTACTCCAGTGATAGTGCCGTTCATTTAATCCCAACGGCAAATGGGGAATGGACCAGATTTGAAAACCACTCGGATTCGAACCGGGGACCCCGCTTACCAGGGGCAGGCACTTTACCAACTGCGCCATCCAGTCGTGTATGTCTATTTCTTTTCTGTAGTTGTAACTATCTTTAAATGCGTAATGTTTTGAGTTCTATTGTTCAAGGTATCAGGTAGTATTTGTTATCAGGTAATGATGTCATTAATCGTTGTGTGGTTTTTTATTATGGCTGTTCAATTCAATTATTTTTATGGAATGGACCAGATTTGAAAACCACTCGGATTCGAACCGGGGACCCCGCTTACCAAGGGCAGGCACTTTACCAACTGCGCCATCCAGTCGTGTATGTCTATTTCTTTTCTGTAGTTGTAACTATCTTTAAATGCGTAATGTTTTGAGTTCTATTGTTCAAGGTATCAGGTAGTATTTGTTATCAGGTAATGATGTCATTAATCGTTGTGTGGTTTTTTATTATGGCTGTTCAATTCAATTATTTTTATATGTTCTTATTTCTATATTAATATCTTATTATTATTACGATACGAACTTGCCTTTTGATTTGGTTGTGATACTTCTGTTATTAAAGCTTGGGCTTCAGTCGTGGCTTAATACAGAGCCATCTTCTTGGGTCACGGCGAAGAAATTGTAGTGTTGTGTTTCCGATCCGTCTGTGTAGATGAGCTTCCAACCATTTGAGACCAAGAGAGACGTTTCCTTTGAAAACATTGAGCGTAGTATAGAAATGCTTAAGTTTTTCGACTGATAGTTGGCTAGTTCAAGAAGAACAGCGTCAGTACTGATGGCCCACGGTGGTTCTGTTGGGAGAAATTTGCGGGAATGTTTGATGGGTATTTTAAGCAGTTTGCCCAACTCTCATGATTTTTCTATGGCGGAGACAACTCTTTTTCTTCACTTTCGGTTGACTTGGCGGTAGATGTCGTTATCAATCGGTGACTCATTTAGCAAAAAGCAAGAAGATTTAGAACTGCTACCGATGTGAAGATGCAAAGAGAGTAGTCTATTTTGTTTACTATGATCGGTCTAGTGATGTTGCACAGGGTGTTCGGGTGAGTATTACTTTTTTTGTAGGACAGAAAATTCAAAATGTTGCACCTTGCAGCCAATGCTTTCTTAAGATCTATACAGTGTTTTTTCCAATTATACTTAGAATTGAATAACCAACCAAGAACACTTAAACTAGATACATATTCGATTTTCGTTTTATTTACAAATAAATCTGGAGGTGTGCACAATTTTTTACGACAAATGTGTATCATTTTGCATTTATATAGCGAAAGGTTAGCGGTAGAGGTAGAACACCATTGCATAATATCTTTTAATAGATTTAAAAGATAGCTATGTGATTATTATATAGATATCAATAAATCAATAATTGTCATAATTCAATTCAATAATGTATGTCCATTAATGTCGAATTCTTTTCATCACATAGCTCTATGTTTAAATGTTGAATATAGTAGTCCATTAATAAGGTTTAAGTAATTATTTTAATTTGTTTGGTTGGTTGAACATTCTCTCCGGTCTAAACCTACATGAAATGCACTATGCATTTTTAAATATAATAGAATATGGATTCATTCAGTTTGTTCCCCGTATTAGAAAAAGATTCTACGTAAAATTGCCGCGGCATAACCAACGATTAATAAATTTAAAAAATGCTAAAATAAAAAGCATTTAAGCTATTCAAGAAATCAAATTCAGTGCACAACAAACAGCGTTTTTGTCAATTTCGTCGGGAATATGAATTTTTAAACACATTTCTTTATAAACACTATGTTATGAACACTGAATCTAATATCGCTAGGAATTTTAAAGGTTTCTGGACATTTGTAAATAATAAAAGAAAGCAAAATAGGACTTTGCAAAATGTTGAGTTCAATGGTAGAGTATCACAGAGTAGTGAGACAACCTGCGAGCTCTTTGCAAAGTTCGAATCAGTGTATAGAGATTACTCGAATATTCATCCACCTTTTTTTAATGAAGATGTTTGTAATATAAATCTTGGATCACTATATATCTCAACTGATGACATACTGCAGGGAATTCATTCTTTGAACTCTTATGTGAATCCCGGTCCTGACAATGTTCCGTCTGTTATTGTCACACAATGTAGTTCTTCCTTGTCGCTACCATTGAAATTATTTTTTAATATGTCTTTGTCTTCCAGTACATTCTTGGAGGAATGGAAAATTTCCTTTATAACACCAATATTTAAAGCTGGTTCTCGACAAAAAGTGGAAAATTATAGAGGAATCTCCAAGATTTCAGCTATTCCGAAACTTTTTGAGTTAATTGTCACAAAAAAATGTATTTTGCAATCTTCACATTTCTTTACACAAACATGGTTTTGTTTCTGGTAGATCCACCTTAACCAATCTGACAATATTTACAAAATATCTCTTTGCTTCAGTAGAATCCAGGTATCAAGTTGATGTTATTTACACGGATTTTAGAAAAGCTTTTGACACTGTATGCCACAATATTCTATTAAGCAAACTAAGATCATTGGGTATTCTTTCAGTACTACTTAACTGGATAGAGTTAATTAAAAAATATAACTCAAATGGTAAAAATGTATAATTATGAATCTAGAATCATTAAGGTATTATCCGGTGTTCCCCAAGGTAGCAGACGACCTTAAGATTTACCTCCGTGTTAAAAATCATCAAGATTGTATGTACGTTCAAAATGACTTAAATATGTTATGTAATTGGTGCGATCTGAATGGATTGTAACCCGTAATATATAACTATTCGATAGGTGGAACTTGTCTTACTAGGAAAACGGAAATAAAAGACATTGGTGTAAATTTCGATACGAAACTTTCCGTCTCATTTCATATTGACTACATAGTTGCAAAAGCTAATTCAATGCTTGGATTATTGTAAGGAACATGTGCTGAATTTTCGAATCCATATGCCCTAAACATCTGTCTGTATGTCCATTGTACGTCCGCATCTTGAGTATTGTTCAGTAATATGGTGTCCATTATACATAAACTCTATAGTGCGACTAGAAAAAGTTCAGAAGTCATTTACTAGATTTGTTATAAAAAGATTCCATTGACATCATGCCACCATATTTTACAAGATGTGCATTAATAGGTTTAGATACTTTAGAACGAAGACGAGGTGATCATAGCATAATGTTCATTTATGATAATCTTTCGTATCGTGTAATTTGCCCGGCAAGAATTCTTCGGACCCGAACGTTCTTATTACAACCAAAACACCTGTACAATTATTGCTTTAATGAACCTCTAAGTAAATGTATAACTCAATTTAATTCTGTTTGTGTAGAAATAGACCTATGCGATGATAGACAAAAATTTAAACAGTTTATTCCAAAATCTTTGACAATTTCCCTTAATTAGTTTAATTTACTACTTACTACAAAATATATTTATTTAATTTATTGTACTGTGCAAATACTTATTTATTAGCAAATCTATTTACGATTTTTTTGGCCCAGCACCCCAGTCATTCAGTTTGTTTATCACTAAATGGATGCCTATCCGGTCAAACGCCTTTTCTTAATCTAACGCGAGAATCGAAACATGATTTCTAGCGGATAAAGCGTTAGTCACAACAAAGTCGATGTGTAAAGGCGCATCGATGTAACCGCGTTTAGGTTTAAAAGCAACTTGATTTATGCTAGTCAGGTTCATAGACTCCGTAAACCACAGAAGTCGGTTTGCGCCAATTTTTTCAAGAATTTTAACATCGTATGAGAGATATTGGACTGTAACCGTCAATACTCCAGAGGTTTTTGTTAGGTTAAAGGATAGAAACTATTGTTGCAGTTTTCCAGCTTTGAGGTATGATTCCAGTATAAAAGATGTTATTGTAAAGGTTAATCAGTCTATCTATAACGAGTTGTGGCAGGTTTCGCAGCATTCCCAGTGGTTAAAGTCGGTGAGAGAAATATTTGTTTCTAAGCTACCGGGGGCAGGGTTGCTAGGAGGTAAAGAAGTGGTGTCTAACGATTAGCTTTTCTTTACATTGAACGCGGTAGGGAAGTTGCTGTCGTGAGAAAGCTGGGACCAATTAACTACAAGATACTTGCAGTTGAGGGGAAAAATAACACCTCCTGGCGTGTTTATAGCCGTGACTGTTCTTGGAGTGTAATTGCCTGTCAAGCGGCGAATGTTATGTCATATGGTTTGATTAGAAGATGCTGGGCTGATGGTGGAGGTGAACTCATGGAAACTTTTGAGCTTTCTCTCTTTGAGTAGCCTTCGAAAAATTGCATTAGCTTTCTTAAAGGCTATAAGATTGTGTTGATTGGGTCTATTCTTAAATAGTTTCCAAGCAGCAACCTTTTTGTCCCTTAGATTCGAGAGCTCCGGGCTCCACCATGGGACCATATGCTTTTGTGGTTTTCGAAAGATTGCATTAGCTTTCTTAAAGGCATAAGATTGTATTGATTGGGTCTATTCTTAAATAGGTTCCAAGCAGCAACCTTTTTGTCCCTTAGATTCGAGAGCTCCGGGCTCCACCATGGGACCATATGCTTTTGTGGTTTTCGAAAGATTGCATTAGCTTTCTTAAAGGCATAAGATTGTATTGATTGGGTCTATTCTTAAATAGGTTCCAAGCAGCAACCTTTTTGTCCCTTAGATTCGAGAGCTCCGGGCTCCACCATGGGACCATATGCTTGTGTGGTTTTCGAAAGATTGCATTAGCTTTCTTAAAGGCTATAAAATTGTATTGATTGGGTCTATTCTTAAATAGTTTCCAAGCAGCAACCTTTTTGTCCCTTAGATTCGAGAGCTCCGGGCTCAACCATGGGACCATATGCTTGTGTGGTTTTGGCGCTGATTGCGGAATGAAAAGGTTAGCAGCATGTCCCATGCTAGCATTGCAAGTATTTCAGCGGCTTCCTTGCTAGCGAGAGGGGAGGTGTCCTTTGTTGAAAGGAAATTGGTGAGGTAGGTTTTTGTAATCTGTATACTAATAGTTATCATTCAATATTAGGAGAGAGGGCGATGCCTATGAACATCTCTAATAAAATCGTATGTCCTGTAGTGAGTAATCAATATTACATGAACAGCCGATTACTGTGCAGACAACTTGTGTTTGCAGCGTATGTTTATATATATATAAAAAAAACACATATACAATATATGTTGGTATAGCCACGCATACAAAATTAATTTAGAAAGTCCGTGTTCCTCACATGGGCGACTACATATATGTGGCCTGTTCATGCGTCGGAAGACCCAGCGCTTCAACAAAAAAAAATAAAAAATAAAAGTTTGCTTATACATATGTACATATATACTGACTTTTTTTTTAAATATGATTTTTTAATATGCGTAGCAAAGCGCGCCAGGTACAGGTAATTATTAATAAAAATGTTTAACATGTTCCTAGTACATCTAATAAACTTCTTCTGTATCTTTTCTGCTAAGGATGGGGCACAAGGGTGTCAAATGCATTGCGTATAAAAAAAATTCTTCTCTTATTTGTCGATTAAAAATTGTAATCGGTTTGCAGGAATTAAATTTAAAGTAATGTTATGTAATTAAATCATCTTCTATCAAACTTACTTACTTTCACGCGAGAGAGAACGTCGGTTACTTTATTTTCTTCCCCTTGTATGTATTAAATATTATATGCTATAGTTGCATTCATGTTTATTTAAGGTACGTGATGCAAATGAGAGAGGTCCATGTGTTTGACTCTGCGTTGTGTCTCTGACTACGGCTCCAATAGCAAAGTTACTTGCGTCGGTAGTTAGAATAAATCCTTTTGAAAAATCTGGGTGCCTATTTAATAGGTCATCTGTCATTAAAGTTTTTTATTTATCCCAATACGCTATGTAACTTTCGTCATCAGTATTTATTATGCTACCTTTTTTAATTGCAGCATAGTCAGATGTAAACTTGCGGTATTATCCCGATAATCCTAGCCTGATTTGGTTCAACGCCATTAGAGTCACCTCATGACCTGGGAATTCTGTTTCTTTACATAGCAATTCAAATTTGTTCTATGATACTTTAAGATTTGCGTGCTTAAGTGTTTAGGTGTTAAGTTCGTTCAATACTTTGAAAAGTAACGGGTGCAGTTTTTAAGCTGAATGGTATCCGTACGAACTCATAGTGTCCAGATAGAGTGCTAAATGCTGTTTTATCTCTATCTTTAGGTTCTAGACACCTTTTGTTAGACCCAGAGTAGAGAAATACACTGCATATCATAATTTATCTAATACTAGCTGACCTAGCCAAACATTGCTGTGGCTCTGTAGATATCGTACGCTGAATCAATTCAACCCATGATTGGTCAAGAAATAATTCTTTTCTTTTCTTCTTTTCTAAGAAATTCTCTTTTTCAGTGTGGATTACGCGTGAAGCATATAAATATGTAAATTTGGTGTTACATAATGTCGTCAGATGTCGTATTCTGAGTATCCTGACCATATGTCGCTCATTAATGCATATATCGTGTATATGTCAACGCGCATTATGTTACATTCTGCCGACATTCTGTGAATTTCTGTGACCATCGATAGCATAATTATTCCTTGAAACGGATTGTCAGTCGCTTAGTTTAAACTTTGAGTTTGACATTGCAAATCCAGGTGACACTGGGATCATAGGTATGTTTGGAATCAAAACGTTTTCTCCTTTCAAGATTCATTCATTTCGGCGCACGAACTTAATCTGTCAATACTTAAGAAATTCATTGACAATGTTTTTTTAACAAAAAAAAACAAACATATGTTCTCTATATTCATCAAACTCGCAAAGTAAGTTTTGTGAAATTATCCGTTTTATATATGCATATTCGAACTTCGATAACTCGAATATTTACTCGAATGAAACTGGTTGGCAAAAGCGCCAAGACTGAAATTTACATGTAATTTGACCTCGATAAATCGAACTTGGATTACTCGAATGTCTTGATAGCTCGAACAGATTATTTGGTCACCTTCGATAAGTCCAATTCTGAACGGAAATTTCCGAATTCTGCGTATTCCACACGTCCGTTTTATAAGGAATGGTATGTTCCTTTGACCTAGTATAAACAAAATCGTGGTTTTGGTGAATATTCTGAGCGGGGGGAAGATTTTGCGGCTAGTGGTGGTTCGAGTTATCGAAGTTCGACTGTATATAGAAACAAAAAAACGGCCCAACCGATGTAATATTCCGATTTGTTCATTTAAAGCTATGCTTTATTTAACCCTTTGGCACCTATTTTTCTTAGAAATATGCTAATGGTATGTTATTTGAAAAGATAAACACAAAATTATTGATGATATGTACATATCATTCAGTGACTGCATTCCGGGTCGAAAGTGTTTTTTGGAGGGGTCCATTTTCTCCAGCTACTACAACCTAATTCAACAAAGACAAAAATAACAAAACGAATGGTCTTCGTCGTATTCGCCATTAACCAAGAATACCCCTTATCTACACTAATTTCGTTTGTTTTCATTTGTGCTTGATAACAATTTTGCTATCGGGTATGAATGGAATCTAACATTTGTTTTGAATCTAAGCTTCAACAAGAGTAATTTTAATATAGATTCCAACACTTTTTACATGGTTTGTCAGCGTCTACCCAAAATATCCCATATGTAGAGTACGATGGGATTAAGATCAGGAATCTGAGGGTCTGTGTGCGCAGGGTATATGTGTGTTCTGTTGTAAATATCTGTAATATCAAGCCAACAGAATTTAAATGCGTAATAACTCTCTTCATCGGTGTATCAAAAGTTGAAATAGTGGTTTCTGAAATTATCCAATTTCCTGCGCAATTTTCTTAGTTTTTTGTCTATTCGAAAGAACTTTCAACGTAAGTATTAGGAAACTTGAAAGAAAATTAGAATGTAATCGGTAAAGCGGTTCTCAAGTTGTGGCCTGACCACGGGAAATAGCGCTTCAGTTATATATTCATATATGAATTGAGTCCATGTTTGGTATAGGATATTTGTCTTCCAGTTATATTTGTTTAATTCTCTATAATAGAAAACTATGCACCACCCTTTATTACCGACGTGGTCTTATTTTTTAGGTACGACCCAGATTAGACCATGTACAATGGTCATGTGTACCATTTTTATACATAATTACTGCTAACGCAACAATATTTATGGTAACTGTCCCAACACTCGAAGCCACAAAAAATTCTTTGTCCGCCAGAATATATGCTAAATTAGCAGTTACTAAGAACTCACTTATTATAAAAAAATAAACATCCAACGCGCTATAGCTCGCAAACTGGCCGTATTCTGGTTGTGAGTTGAGCATAACTCACAAATATATCTGTGATACTTGTTGAAAAATGAATGAAATTATGCAGACAAACTATTCTTTATTCTATCTGAAGTATTGCATTTATTAAATGTATTACCTATAAATATCATTTTCTTTAATTTCGATATCTTTGACATTTTGAATTTGTATGAATTAACCCATTTTTACTTCACTTGTCTTTTAAACTCTTAACGGATTGGACCGAACAACGAAATTCCAAGTTACAAAGTTTCTCTTAAGTCTTGACCTTTCTTTAACTTTTAAAACGGGTTATTATTTCTATAATGCTAAAATTGTGATACCTTGCTTGTAAGGTTTGAGCGTTTTGGTATTCTAGCAAAGAACACAGAAAACACACCACGGTGTGGGGAATTTGTTTTCACGTAAAATTTCTTTTCTGTTTCTCTTCTCACATTGTCCTCTCAATGTGGGAGAAGAAAAATATGGAACATAATAACAATAACCGGAATTTAGAAGAATTTGATGAAACATGTTTTCTCCAATGCGAAAGCAGAATTCATTTTTCATAAATTCTTTAGAATATTTCTATATTGAAGTCCAATAAAAGTAGACTCCGAGGTTAAAGTCGACGTTAAACTTAAAATAAGCGATTGTCGGATTCGATTTCTGAAAGTTCTTTGCTTTTTTTTAAATAATTGGAAGAAATGTGGATCGAGATTTTGAGATATTTGATGGAGAATTTGAATGGCCAAAAATACATAAACCGTGATCGAATCAATTCAAAGAGTTAAAGGAGTAAGAATTTCATTCGCGGTACAGATGCGATAAAATTACGGTCACATTTTAAGTGCTGAATGTGGAAGAAAAACAAACTAAAACTGCAGTGCCGATTCCAAAAATCTACAATTACTGGTGACATGCGTTATTTTTATAAGAAATACCCATCAATTTGATGTGAACTGGTCCCTTTTTACTGACTGAACTACCACTTCCCATTTCTACTTGCAGCAGTGGATAGAATCATAAAGAAACAATATCAAAGCGGATTGCATTACTATATCTTAATTTCATTAAATTTCCTTTCACAGCGACAGAGTTAGACGAAAGAAAGCAGGAATTTTATAGAAATGCTAACTTTCCATCTGAAACATATGTCGATGCTTGGATTGATATACGCGATGGTAACGCGATTTCCAAAAGCTAGCTATTTATAACAATGTTTGAAGCCCTCAGACCTCTATAAGACGATCAGCATAATTTCAATTAGTCTGGGTTATCTTAAATTAAAAGCTTGTTATACCTTCAATTGATTTTTCCATTTTATTTTTTAGCTTTTCTTTGAAAATTCAATTATAATCACCTTAAAGTAATAGATTTCTCCGGAAAATTTTGACATTTCGGTTTGTTCGATAAAATTCCTATACAATAACGCTTTTGAATAGACACTAGATATGCATAGAGGAGGCAGGGTCCCAACTTGGCGCGATATCAGCGTCGATCCTTGTCGATGCACAGATCAACTTGACATACAGCCTCCTTGCGGCGCTCCCTGTATAGCCTTTACAACACCCGTTGTAAGGTTAAAAATGTATGCGGACCTGTGAACCTGTGGTTGTGCGTAGGGCTAACAACCCGCCCAGAGAGCAAGCTGCCTCAGATATACTGGAAAATGTCCTCACTCAGTACAAGGCGGATATTATTACAATCCAGGAAATACGCTGGATAGAAAAAGGATTAATGAAAAAGAAAGAGTGCGACATATGTATATTACAGTTGTCATAAAAGCTTGCACATATTTGGATGCGGATGCGTTGTGGGAAAACGGTTAAGGTCGAAGGTCATCGGCTTTTAACCAATAAGTGATCGCCTGGTTGCGATCCGCATCCAAGGCAGATTTTACAACATCAACCTCATATGTACTGAAGACTCTATAAAAGAGGCTGAAGACTTGAAGATTATCAATTTTTTATTATAGAGGTATACTATGATCTCTAAAGAATGTCCTCGAAGACTTCAATGACAAAACCGGTGAGGAAAACATTTTTAGCGGAGAAATCGGAAAGTATAGCTTCCACGATAAGACAACAGATGACGGCTTCCGCCTCTCAGACTTTTCGGCAGCACGTAATATGGTCATAAGCAGCACGAAGTTCCCTCCCAAAAGAATCCACACAGCACCCTGGCAACCGCTAACCAATTCGAATTGTGCGCAGGGTATATGTGTGTTCTGTTGTAAATATCTGTAATATCAAGCCAACAGAATTTAAATGCGTAATAACTCTCTTCATCGGTGTATCAAAAGTTGAAATAGTGGTTTCTGAAATTATCCAATTTCCTGCGCAATTTTCTTAGTTTTTTGTCTATTCGAAAGAACTTTCAACGTAAGTATTAGGAAACTTGAAAGAAAATTAGAATGTAATCGGTAAAGCGGTTCTCAAGTTGTGGCCTGACCACGGGAAATAGCGCTTCAGTTATATATTCATATATGAATTGAGTCCATGTTTGGTATAGGATATTTGTCTTCCAGTTATATTTGTTTAATTCTCTATAATAGAAAACTATGCACCACCCTTTATTACCGACGTGGTCTTATTTTTTAGGTACGACCCAGATTAGACCATGTACAATGGTCATGTGTACCATTTTTATACATAATTACTGCTAACGCAACAATATTTATGGTAACTGTCCCAACACTCGAAGCCACAAAAAATTCTTTGTCCGCCAGAATATATGCTAAATTAGCAGTTACTAAGAACTCACTTATTATAAAAAAATAAACATCCAACGCGCTATAGCTCGCAAACTGGCCGTATTCTGGTTGTGAGTTGAGCATAACTCACAAATATATCTGTGATACTTGTTGAAAAATGAATGAAATTATGCAGACAAACTATTCTTTATTCTATCTGAAGTATTGCATTTATTAAATGTATTACCTATAAATATCATTTTCTTTAATTTCGATATCTTTGACATTTTGAATTTGTATGAATTAACCCATTTTTACTTCACTTGTCTTTTAAACTCTTAACGGATTGGACCGAACAACGAAATTCCAAGTTACAAAGTTTCTCTTAAGTCTTGACCTTTCTTTAACTTTTAAAACGGGTTATTATTTCTATAATGCTAAAATTGTGATACCTTGCTTGTAAGGTTTGAGCGTTTTGGTATTCTAGCAAAGAACACAGAAAACACACCACGGTGTGGGGAATTTGTTTTCACGTAAAATTTCTTTTCTGTTTCTCTTCTCACATTGTCCTCTCAATGTGGGAGAAGAAAAATATGGAACATAATAACAATAACCGGAATTAAGAAGAATTTGATGAAACATGTTTTCTCCAATGCGAAAGCAGAATTCATTTTTCATAAATTCTTTAGAATATTTCTATATTGAAGTCCAATAAAAGTAGACTCCGAGGTTAAAGTCGACGTTAAACTTAAAATAAGCGATTGTCGGATTCGATTTCTGAAAGTTCTTTGCTTTTTTTTAAATAATTGGAAGAAATGTGGATCGAGATTTTGAGATATTTGATGGAGAATTTGAATGGCCAAAAATACATAAACCGTGATCGAATCAATTCAAAGAGTTAAAGGAGTAAGAATTTCATTCGCGGTACAGATGCGATAAAATTACGGTCACATTTTAAGTGCTGAATGTGGAAGAAAAACAAACTAAAACTGCAGTGCCGATTCCAAAAATCTACAATTACTGGTGACATGCGTTATTTTTATAAGAAATACCCATCAATTTGATGTGAACTGGTCCCTTTTTACTGACTGAACTACCACTTCCCATTTCTACTTGCAGCAGTGGATAGAATCATAAAGAAACAATATCAAAGCGGATTGCATTACTATATCTTAATTTCATTAAATTTCCTTTCACAGCGACAGAGTTAGACGAAAGAAAGCAGGAATTTTATAGAAATGCTAACTTTCCATCTGAAACATATGTCGATGCTTGGATTGATATACGCGATGGTAACGCGATTTCCAAAAGCTAGCTATTTATAACAATGTTTGAAGCCCTCAGACCTCTATAAGACGATCAGCATAATTTCAATTAGTCTGGGTTATCTTAAATTAAAAGCTTGTTATACCTTCAATTGATTTTTCCATTTTATTTTTTAGCTTTTCTTTGAAAATTCAATTATAATCACCTTAAAGTAATAGATTTCTCCGGAAAATTTTGACATTTCGGTTTGTTCGATAAAATTCCTATACAATAACGCTTTTGAATAGACACTAGATATGCATAGAGGAGGCAGGGTCCCAACTTGGCGCGATATCAGCGTCGATCCTTGTCGATGCACAGATCAACTTGACATACAGCCTCCTTGCGGCGCTCCCTGTATAGCCTTTACAACACCCGTTGTAATGTTAAAAATGTATGCGGACCTGTGAACCTGTGGTTGTGCGTAGGGCTAACAACCCGCCCAGAGAGCAAGCTGCCTCAGATATACTGGAAAATGTCCTCACTCAGTACAAGGCGGATATTATTACAATCCAGGAAATACGCTGGATAGAAAAAGGATTAATGAAAAAGAAAGAGTGCGACATATGTATATTACAGTTGTCATAAAAGCTTGCACATATTTGGATGCGGATGCGTTGTGGGAAAACGGTTAAGGTCGAAGGTCATCGGCTTTTAACCAATAAGTGATCGCCTGGTTGCGATCCGCATCCAAGGCAGATTTTACAACATCAACCTCATATGTACTGAAGACTCTATAAAAGAGGCTGAAGACTTGAAGATTATCAATTTTTTATTATAGAGGTATACTATGATCTCTAAAGAATGTCCTCGAAGACTTCAATGACAAAACCGGTGAGGAAAACATTTTTAGCGGAGAAATCGGAAAGTATAGCTTCCACGATAAGACAACAGATGACGGCTTCCGCCTCTCAGACTTTTCGGCAGCACGTAATATGGTCATAAGCAGCACGAAGTTCCCTCCCAAAAGAATCCACACAGCACCCTGGCAACCGCTAACCAATTCGACCATGTGCTCATCGACGCAAGGCATGCGTCAAATATCATGGATCTGCGACCATACAGGTGCGCAAAAGTCGACTCTGACCATTTCCTCGTAGGAGCAAGATTCAGAAGTTGACATCGGCACACCGGAGATTGCCAGAGCCTACGAAGAGCAACCTAGTGAGAGACTCTCCGGTATGCCTACGTCATACACTAACGCTAAAGAGATGTGGTTGCATTGCCGTTCGGCCATCAAAAAGGTAGCCGAAACCACCCTAGGCTACCTACCACTTCTAACGAGAAACCCGTGGTATGATAGCGAGTGTGGCGATACATACCAAAAAGCGCTGCAACGGAAAAAAGAGCAGCACAGGTGTAGTCGGGAGGAGAAGAAACTTTAACGCCTGAAGAAATCGTCTCTCGCAACCTCCCAGCTTAAGGATATTGAAGAGTCTAGGGACACGCAGAAAATACGGGCCTTTTATAAAAAAAGTCAAAAACCTTGCCGCAGGCTTTAGGAAAGGCACCGATGCTCTTCGGAATATTGATGGTAACCTTGTTACTGACCAGCAGGGTATAGTGAATGAGTTTATGAAGCACTTATAAAAGTTGATTAGTGGGCCTGACTAGGTGAGAGTGATAGGAAATCTAGAAACCTAGCTTTGAAGAAGTGGGCACAGCCACTCAAGGCCGGTGGCGACTAGATAATTTGGGAGGACGAAAGCATGCCCGACGACTGGAATATCAGTGCTATTTGTCCCATCTACAAAAAAGGCGATCCTACCACTTGCAACAACTCTAGAGGTATACCATTGCTCAACGTAGCCTTCAAGGTCCAATCCTTTTTGTTTCAATTTGGCTTGCTATGAATAAGTGGTTTTTTAACTAGTGCGTGTAAAAGTTGAAACTAAAGTGATGGCAGATTTTGAACAAGGTGTGTAATACTACTATTAGTTCTAATAAGTATGGCTTAATTAAAATATATAAGGGTTTTAGGCGAATTTTAAAATAGAAAGTAAAAAAAATATTTGTCACTCTAAGTAGGCTTTTAAAAAATTCGGCTCTAAATATCCTGTAAATTGAATTGCTATGCACAAGTCATATATCAGGCTTTTTGCCTGTGTAATTTTTTTGCTATAAATTGATAACCTGATAAAAGTGAATTATTTTCTAGTGCAATATTCAAGAATTCGAAATTGTGCTTTGCTCGACGATTGGATTTCAAATCCGAATTCAGAAAAATTTAACAAAGTTGTTTATAAATTTAAATCTCTTTAAAATTTAAAAGAGAGCACTGATGATTTGAATGACAAAATTAAACACAAAGGCAAAGTTAATTGTTTAGCACTGAGCATAAAATACTTATTCAAGCGGCACTCAGAGTGGTTACAAAAAAAAGTATTGATACCGATTGAAACAGCTAACAATGTGCAACTAATAACACCGAGATCAACTGAAAATGTACAGGGAGAAACTCGTCAGGGGAAACTTTTAGTAAGGTTTGAAGAAGCATCAATGAAGACGAAAAAACATTCAAGATCTGGTACATTCCCGCTCCGTTGAAGAACTTAGTTGTGCTTCCAGTATTTTAACGGGATTTCCGTCAATAAATCAACATCAGCCCACTTTAAATTCTCATCAAGTGCTTGCCTTATATTTTGATTTGACCTTTCTGACAGAAAGTATAACATTCTTCACTGTTTTATGAATAATCATTCAAAGAACTATTTTCCATCTGTAAAATCTTTGAGGCAAACTAAGAAAATCGTTCTGCCAAATGTGTATGTAAGTGAAATATCTGCAGAGGTTAACCTACAGGAACTATAAGATATTACACTTAAAAGTATTGTAAAAATCAATGAAATTAAGATCGTCTCAAATTTAAACCTAATTTGCAAATGGGGATTTGACGACAGTGCAGAACACAGTCTTTATAAACAGAAATTCACGCAAAACACATCTCAAACGGATAAATTTTTGCTCCTGGTAGCTTTTGTGCCTCTAAAATTAGATGATAATAATACGGTATTATTGTGTAATCCACGTTCTTCCTCCACATTGTTTTGCAGACCTATTTAGTTTATTTTTATGAAGGAGGACAAGCGGTTAGTAAGAGAGCAAGAGTCCTTAATAAAAACTGCTATTCAAGAACTATATGCATATCAGGGATTCATGGATGTGATGCATCGATTCTTTCGACTTGCCTATAGGTCTTCTCTCAGTAGAGGCTTTAGAAGCTCGACAAACGAAGTGAGAATTTGATTAAATCACACGAGTAAGATGAGTAGGGAGCAGACAAACACAGATCTTATGAATGGTCTATTAATTAGTTCTGATCCTTTAATTTCGACTCACAAAAACATTTCTTCACGGAAATCAATTAAGAGTATCTCAGAAATAACTATGTACTTGGAAACTGAGGGTTTTCATTTTGATTCACAAAGTGTATGTGGTTCCTCATTTCATGAAATCGATTTAAGTGATACAGAGCTTGAAGATAGCGATGACATTATCCTACTATCGGAATAATTGTGGCTTAACTTAATTGTTTTCTTTATTTTATAACTTGCATTAAAGAATTAATATGGACATTATAGTTTTTTTAACAAAAAATAATAAAATTTGTACTCCTGAATTTGAACTACAGATTTTTGTCCAAATTTCCATTCAAATGCCGCACTGTGGTACTGTGTGAACGTTTTGAACCGAACCAATCGGCACGGCAAATCGACTATAGACCAAATCTTCAACCACGTTCACCAAACCAAAACGTACCACATCTTATTGATTTCAAAGCAGCATACAACAGCATTCATCTCAAGGCCGAATTCGGGATCCGGAGAAAATGTATCCGATAGTGTCTGACCACGCTAACATAACGGCGGGGAGCTAGTAAAGGAACTAGTAGTAGGAGTTAGTAAAGGAGTTAGTCTACCTCGGGGTAAACTTAACTCTACAAACTACATCACTGTGGTGTCCCGACGTAGAACCGCCTTTGGCAACCAGTGTTACTTCGATTTGTCAAAACAACTGGCGTCAAGACTCCTGACTCGAAGGACCAAAATCATGCTATACAAAACTCTTATTTTGCCAGTCCTGCTATATGGAGCCGAAAGCTGAAGGATAAGCAAACTGTGGAGTTGATTCTTGGTGCTCTCGAAAAAAATATTCTTCATCGGATGCATGGTCCTGACTGCGACGAAGGGTAATGGAAGAGAAGACACAGCCGAGAACTCTATGAGCTGTACCAGGATGTGAATGTAGTCCGGCAGGCAAAAATCCGTCGACTGCACCAGCTCGGCCACATCGAGCGGGTCTTCGAATCCGAGCCTCCTGGTTCGAGGAGAATAAGCCCGAACCTCCGGTATAAAGACGAATTAATTGCGGATGCAAGACAACTTGGTCTGTGACCCTGCATGGATGTAAGTAAGTAGATATTCATAGGCATAAATGTGTCTATTAATAACGAACAGTTAAAGTCGAGAATTTTGTTTAGAGCCGGTTATAACTAAAGTCGACTTTAGGCACTAATAATGAGCTGACAATGAATTTGCGCTATTATTTTAAACTATGATTAAATTCTCTTAAAGTCGACTTTAAATGACTGAATTTGCGTCATGTCTATGTTTATTTTTTAGTCATTGTGCACAATATTTTGTTAAACAATACAAACATCACTCATTCAAACACTTTTTGTGTCGTCTATTCATGTTCCATTTATGAATACTGTGGCCACCTTGTCAGTAGTATAAACACTTTACTAGACTAATCAAGGTGGCAAAGCAATATATAATTTCTAGTTGTCATAGCTTTAGATAAATAAACTCTCACTTTTATTCTGGCAACCGAATAGTTAAGTTGTTTCATTTAGTAGTTCTCTAGAGAATTGTGGGTCATTACAATTGGCGTCGAGGTGAATTCGAAGAAAAACTGAATCGAGTAAGTGTTACATTTAATTGTTAACCAAAAGCATTAAATTGCATTCAATTGCAGCATTGAGGGTTACATTTAATTGTTGACCAAAACCATTAAATCTGCGAAAGAAGGAAATTGTATTCAATTGCAGCATTGAGGGTTTAATTCCATTAATTGACCAAAGGCATTAAATTGCAAGAAAAAAAAAGAGAATTAGGTAAATAAATCAGAAAATAATTAATTGGATTACTCACGTACATATATGTACAGTAATATACATAATTGCATTAAATTACAGAATTGAGAGTTACTCATAAGGAAACGATGGCCGAGTCCGCGATAAAACATTTTCTATGTGAAAATATCGATAAGTTCTTGATGAGATCAGAATGGGAGAAGTGGTATCGTTCATTTTCCCTTTACTTGGATTCCGAAGAAATCACAGATCCAATTAAAACGAAAAATAAGCTATTGCATCTGGGGGGACCACAATGACAAGAGGTTATTTTTAATACCCCTGGAGCTTTAGCGGATTCCGCAGCAATTGAGGATGAAAATGTATTCATGGTGTTGGTAAGAAAACTAAATGACTATTTTTCACCCAAGAGAAATTCGACATTTGAAAGACACTTGTTCAGAACACTCAAGCCAGATGAAGGGCAAAGCTTCAATAAATTTCTTCTGCGACTTCGACATCAGGCAGCCAAATGCTCTTTTGGTAACACAAAGCAAGAGGTTGTTGAAATTAAAATGGGCTTCTAGAGATTTAAAGAAACGTTTATTGGAAAAGGAACACTCTCTAGACACATCTCTAATGTGTCAAGTTCACGAACAGATCGCGAGCCAGACAGAATCGATGATTCCAGCTCTATCGTCAAGTGGTATTAACAGCATCCGAACTGTCCATAAACGAAGATGACGAATGTCAAAGATGTGGACGATTGGGTCACTTGGCAAATAATATTTCGTGTCCAGCTAAAAATAGCAAATATAATAAATGTGTGTGTGTTTTTAGGGCGAAAGAACCCATTTGATAATAAGTCTTTTCATAAGAAAAATAAGTTTGGACCATCAAAGGTTAGGTTCGTAGACGCAGAAAACTCAAGTAGTACTTGTAGTGAGCACTCCTGTTTTCAAATCACAGAAGACCATATAGCAGCTTCAAGTGGAAAAATAATCTGTTCTATCGGAAACTACAAATTGTTAATGCTAATCGACTCTGGTTCACGTTTCAATTTGATAGGGGAGAAGACTGGAGGATTGATTAATGTCAGAACAGAATCGGAAAATCAGTTCAGAGCATACGCAGCAAAAGAGATGCTTGAAATAAGAGCTGTTTTTGAAGCTCCCATATGCGTTGACTACCGTAAAGAATCGATGGCTTCATTCTATGTTATCAAGAACGGTACACAGTCCCTTATGGGGCGTGATACTACGCTCAAATTAAGAGTTCTTAAATTCGGAGTGGACGTAAATCGGGTGGAAGACAAACAAGTCCTTGGATCTCGCCTATAGTGTTAGTATTCAAGGAAGATGGAAATATTCGTTTATGCGTAGTCATGCGCCGAGCAAACGCGGCTATATTAAGAGAAAATTATCTACGTTTGATACGCTTATGACCAAACTGAAGGGTGCTCAGTATTTGTCCCGTTTAGACCTTAAGAACGCATATCACCAACTAGAGCTAACTAAAGACAGCCGCGAAATAACAACATTCATTACCATAGGACTCATTACATAAAGGACTGTTTCGATACAAACGGTTGTTGTTTGGTGTGAATTCAGCTCCAGAAATATTCCAAAAGACAATGGAAAATATCTTAGCCCCTTGTTAAAATGCATTGAATTACTTGGACGATATATTTGTTTTTGGAGTCACTGAAGAGGAACATGGCAGGGAATTAAGGGCAGTATTGAACATTCTCAAAGATATGAACGTCACCCTTAACAGGGACAAGTGCAGCTGGAAAGTACATGAGTTAAAGTTCTTAGGCCATGTATTAGCCACAACTGGAATTAGTGGCAGATCCCGACAAAGTTAGAACGATCTTGGAATTTCGGTCTCCATACACGAAGGAGGAAACACGAAGTTTTTTTTGGGTCTTGTTACTTATTTAGGAAAGTTTATTCTAGATTTGGCAGACACTACAGAACCGCTATGGAAGCTTATTAAAAATGATATTCCTTTTACCTGGGGTGAAAAACAGGAAGATGCGTTCAAACGTTTAAAAGACTCCCTAGCAAAAATTCCGACTCTGGCTTATTTTAGCCCTAAGAAGCGTACGCGATTAGTTGCTGACGCCAGTCCTGTTGCATTAGGAGGGAATTTCATGAAGAATGTCCTGAAGTAATTTCTTTCGCTAGCAAAAGCCTGTGTGGTTCCTCGTGCACTTACGATAAGTGAGCTGGTCAACCAACGATCAAGAGATTATGGAAACGGCAGAAAATATCAAGAGAGACGATTGGACAGCGAGTAATAAAAAATAAGTTATTTCCGTTTCGATTTGATAATATCGATATGCACCCTGGGAAACATCTTACTTCGTGATTCCAGACTTGTCATACCAATACCGTTACGGACGAAATTATAGGAGTTCGGACATGAAGGTCATCAAGGGGAGACAGCAATGAAACGAAGACTGCGGTTAAAAGTATGGTGGTCACTAATGGACAGAGAAGTGGAATCTTTCGTGAAACTGTGTCGAGATTGTCTGATAGTTTCAAGGCCGACCCCACCAGTGCCTATGCAGCGACATGCTTTTCCAGACGGCCCCTGGAAATGCCTTGCAATGAATTTATTGGGTCCTTTACCAAATCACGATTGCGCTTTTGTAATCATTGATTATTATTCAAAATACCAGGAGACTAGATTTGTGAAAAAAATAACGTCTTCAGAAATAATTGCCATTTTAGAAGAAATGGTTTCTAGATTGGGGTATCCTAAATTAAAAAAACTGATAATGGTAGCCAGTTTGTGAATGGTGAATTTAAGAACTATTGTGACAGTAACAACATTGACTTGATAACTTCGCCTCCTTACTGGCAACAGGCCAATGGTGAAGTTGAAAACATGAATAGATCGATTTTAAATCGACTACAAATAGCCCATGGAAAGAGGGCAGACTATAAAATAGAACTGCAGAAATTTATTATATTTAAATTTAATTATGTACAACGTGACACCGCATGGTACAACGGGGAAATCACCTTCAGAACTGCTGTATAATAGATCATATTAGACTGATATCCCTTTCGGAAAACATACAGGCATCTCGCTTACTCTATATTCTTGCTTTCCTGTCATAACCGCGTGTTTCAGCCTTAACACAAATCGCGCAAATAAAGAAAAAATGGCCCCGGAGACAAACAAACCAAAACCCGGGAATCGTTTTAGTCATCTTGCAGATATTTCTGATGTGCAAATCACAGAACCCCGTCCCAAGAGGTACAGATCTGTCGAAGATTTCCCTAGTTTACCCCAAACACATAACCTCAAAATTCCCAGATTTGTTATTATCCCTGCCAAAGATGCTAGCAAACCCCTTTCTTCTGTCAGCATATTTGATCTACGAAAAGCAATTGATGGAATTAGCACCGAGTACGACAGTATCTCGCAGTTGAGGGATGGGAGCATCCTGATCATTACTAAATCCCAAAACATTGTAGATAAATTCTTGCGTACTACCAATCTAGCTAACCAATGCTAACTCAACTCATCTAAGGGCATAGTTTATGCACCATGTCTTATCAATATCAATGCAGAAGAAATTATAAATGAAATGAAAACGCAAGGTGTTACGGCCGTTTATAAACTCACAAAACAGGTCGACGGGAATACACGTCCGACTGGGTTAATGCTATTTACTTTTGACCTTTACCAGTTTCCAACAACTGTAGAAATTGCTTGGTATAAAGCTAAAGTGCAGGAGTATGTCCCCAATCCCATGAGATGCCAAAACTGCCAACTCCTCGGTCATACCAAAAAGAGGTGCAATAAAACAGTAGTGCGTGCGACACATGCAATCTACCAAAACAATTCCAAACCACTCACCATCAACACCAAGCACTAAGCACAGCTGCGAACAAATCAATTCCGCAGAGCTCTCCCAAAGTCACCAAACGCAATGTTCCATGGTGGTCGCTGGAATTAAATCACCTTAGAGATGAAAAAGTGTCAACCTGGAAATATTTCAAAAGACATCCATCCCAAGAAAATTTGATATCGTTCAAGAAGAAGAATGCTAAATTCCGTAGGGAGCTCAAAATCAGCAAGGCTAAATGCCTTGATAGCTTTACTTCGTCAATAAACCATAAATCATCTTGGGGAGAAATTTGGCATAAAATCCGTTGCCTAACCGGTAATTATACTCCAAACAATATTAGGGTAATAGAAGCCCCTAATGAAACCTTCTCCACCCCATTGGACATATCTAATCACTTTGCCAAAATCTGGTCAACCCAATCCAAAGATGAAAATACCCAAAAATACGCTACGATTAGCTATCCCGTAAGCAGTTATTCAAACTTCAATCCACCACTTAAAATTGAAAAACCAATAACATCTCTAGAACTACAGTGCTGCCTTAACAAATTAAAGGGAAAAACCCCTGGCAGGGATAGAATATCATATCCAATGATTAAAAACATCCCATCATCAATAATGCCTAGAATGTTAGCTTTATATAATAACGTCGTAAACACTGGTGTTATTCCACAGACTTGGAAAACGGCCACAATAATTCCTATTCCTAAGCCGAATGAAAATATAACATCCCTTGTATATCTAAAGTCCTCGAGAAAATAATTGCGAAACGATTGCTTTGGCTTATGAAATCAAAAAACCTCATAAGCCATAATCAAGTGGCTCTTAAACCTGGCAAAGGTTGTACCGATGCCCTATTACACCTTGATCATTACATATCAAACGCCATATCAGTTCGCAATCATGTGACAATCCTAGCTCTTGACTTCGAAAAGGCATTTGACAGTATAGGCATTCACATTGTCCTAAATAAACTCAAAACGTGGGGCATAGGTCCCAAAATATACAATTACATACGATCCTTCCTCACCAATAGGAGGATAAGCGTTAAAGCCAACCACTTCTTTTCGCCCTCTTTCCCACTGGTTAATGGCATCCCACACGGCTCGCCATTATCAGTCATACTATTTATTATCGCTTTCGATGATATCAGTGCGATCATAACTAAATATCCTACTCTCGATCATTGCATTTATGCTGACGATATTTATATCATAAACACACATAAAGACCTCGCCCATACTAAAAATGTGATATCTAAACTAATGGCAGACATAACAACTTGGTGCACCTTTTCTGGTGCTAAGCTCTCCGTACAGAAATGCAAAACCTTACACATCTGCCGCAAGATTTCTTGCAACAACATTAATTTAAGTTTTAACAATATTAATATACAATGTTACCAACTTAAATATTCTAGGTATTGTATTTAATAATAAATATAATTGGAAGTTGCACTGTGTAGAACTAAGAAAGAGCCTTGTTGTGAGAACCAACGTTGTTAATTATTTAGCCAGTAAGAAATGTAACACTCATATCAATACCCTCTGTAAAATTACAAAAGCGTTAGTGTTAAGTAAAATCGATTACGGACTGTTTCTATACGGCAACAGTCCCAAATCTACAATAAACATTATAAAGGCACCCTACCATCAAGCCGCGCGGAGGAGCATAAATGCATTTCCAACAAGCCCGATAGAGAACATACTAGTGGGAGCTGGTTTACCGTCTATAGAACGGATATTTGAAACAAAAATCAAACTTGTCGCCAAACTCATCTTTTCAAATAAGTCGGTTATTGACAAAGACATATCATCTTGCTTGAAAAATAAATCTCCCAAACGTCTCCAAAGTGCTATCTCATCATCTTTTGCTGCCGCCAGAGGGATGGAAATTCCCCTTATCCGCCCCTTAAAAATGCACAAATACATCCACCTTGATCAATCAAGCCTACTTATGTACTAATCGAACTAGCCCAACATCGAAAATTAAATACGACTCCAGCAATGTATCGTAGCCTCTATACGGCAATCGCCTCTGAGCTTAAATCCAACGACTGGAAGTCCAAATCCAAAACCGAAGACAGTACATCTTTTGCATGCATATTCGAAAACGACGACTTACTGGCCAAAGGAATTCTCCTGGAACAGGCTTCAATTTGTACAGCCGAATCGATAGCAATATTAAAAGCCACAGATATCGCTGCAAGTATGAAAGGCAAGTTTATTATAGCGACGGATAGCTTCTCAGTTGTAACTGCTATCTGTAACCCAAATTATAATGCCACAATTATCAACAAAATTAGAGACCGAGTGATTGATATGCCAAGTAAAGTAAAACTTATGTGGGTACCAAGTCACGTGGGTATAATAGGGAATGAAAGAGCGGATTTAGCTGCCAACCTTGCACACCGGTCCCTAGTCTTTAAAACGATTGTTTACACAAAAGAAGACTTTACCAGGATCATCAAGAACAGCTTTAAAATTAACCAACTTCAGTCTTGGGCCAACTATTCCCATCATTATTCAACAATTAACAACCACAGACTGCATCCTGTATACCCCACTTCCACGCCCAAATCTATACCTACCTTTGTGAGATTGCGATTAGGGCACACAGCAGTAACACACAAACATCTTCTTAAAAAGGAAGATCCGCCCACATGCAGTGGCTGCAGATCTATATTTGACATAAAACACATTCTAGGCATTGGCACATGCCCCTCTGCAACCCAGCATAACCAGTTTCTATCGCTGCAACATAAATCTATCCAGCAAATTTTAAACGAACCAACACAGGATAATGTTTTTAAAATATATAACTTCATCCAAAAATGTAAATTCGATATTTAACATTGTAATTAGTACTAAGGTGCCGAAAGTCTCGCAACTTGCGCTCTTTCTTTCTGTTAACACTATAATTATATTATATGTTAATAAATTATAATAATAATAATAAAATTCCTTCTATACAAGACATAAATGAAACTATTTTAGACTCAGAGGTAAGAGACTTGGACAAAATAAACAAACAAAAAGGAAAAGAGAGTGGAGATAGAGCTCGTGGTGCGAAGAAGGGGAATATTTTAAATACTAATGAAAGCATTTCTGATCCCTCGCGAATCTAACGATCGTGGAAGATAACACCGAGCCGAGAAATCCGGAGTTGAAACTTAAGCTAAAAAAATATAGGAGGGATGTGGCGACCTTGTCAGTAGTATAAACACTTTACTACACTAATCAAGGTGGCAAAGCAATATATAATTTCAAGTTGTCATAGCTTTAGATAAATAAACTCTCACTTTTATTCTGGCAACCGAATAGTTAAGTTGTTTCATTTAGTAGTTCTCTAGAGAATTGTGGGTCATTACAAATACATATTCGGTAATGCTGTTGAAGACTTACAGCAGTATTTGCGTTGCATGGAGAAAATATTTTGTGCAGTGCGAGCAACAATTTTGCGATTATGAACTCAACCTATAAATTAACCTAAACGATTTTTCTGAAACATAGGCCAGAAAAAATTTAAATGACAAAACTCGAGAATGGGGCTTGCAAAGGGCGCTCATTCGTCCCGGGTAGGCCATGGATAATGCGGTTTGAATACTGAGCTGCTTCTTTTTCCTATTCGAGATATGTATTATTTCACTTTACCAAGAAACATACAAGTACAAAAACCAATAGAAAAAACGAATAGAAAAAATTACACCTAAAACTTGTTGACAAAATTAAGATCTCCCGTATTCTATTTGATTTTGATAATGTTCAGACATTACAGAAGCCTAAGTACCAAGATCAATCAAATTATTATTTGTCATTAAATATATCGATACACTTACGATTATATTAAAGTTCATATGGTCTACCAATATACGGTAAATGATGCGAATCTTTACAATGGCTTTGAATATAGTGGTTGTGTTATGTTATATGAATTTTGAATAAGTTATGCTTATGAATATTTAAACTAGCTGATACACATAGCAATAATATTTTTAGAATTGGTGAATAGTATCTATTTCACTAATTTACTTGCCTAAGTGCTCTAACTCTACGGTAAGGTGGTGACAAAGAATTATTTTTTATAGTAGATTCGTCTTCAGCACAATCATGCAATTCCTTGTAGATTTGAGAGCCGTTACAATAAAGTTTAATTGTTGGCGATCCAAAAGTCAACTTTCGCGGTTGGATTGTCCCGAAGTTTACTGCTGCGTCCATTGTCATAAGTCGAATGCAACACAATTCAAAACTCAATTATGAACACTTTTCCATTTCCTTTTTAATTGATTTGTAAATATTATACTACATTTGGACACTACGCTTTAATACAATAATGCAATCACTACAGTTTATGTTACAACAGTAAACAATCATATCAATAGATGCAACTTTCCAGCGGAGAGTCCACCACCATCGTGGGGAGAAAGCACTTTCAATGTGTGGTAGATCCAGAAGAAGAAGTGTGGTATATTTGAAA